>CM073491.1:84546285-86946285 GCA_037074585.1 Biancaea sappan | reverse complement strand
ACTGCCATGGTTTCGAGAAATCAAGAGATCAATGTCGGAGTTCGCAGAGCCGCAGACCGAGTGAGAGTGTGAGACTCGTCCACCCAATCTGTCACTTTCGTTTTCGTTTCATTTTACTTTCTTTTCCTTTCTCATTCTTGTTTCCTTTGTTACTCGAGAAATAAACGGGTTGGCCAGGTTGGAAAGCTCCACATAAGCTGAACCAGTCATAGTGTGCCACATCATAACAATTAATAAGCTGAGTTAGCTCAAAAGATAAACTCAACATTTTCTATGTTCTATTCTCTTCATGTTCCTATTTGCCTTTAATTCTTTCTCCACAAAAAAATAAATTCATTAAAAAAATTTATTTAAACAAAAACAGATAAAAAAATTTATTTTATTTTTTATATAACAAAACAAAATATTAAATAATTTTATTATTGAAAAAACACATATTCATGTTGTAAAAAAATTAATTACGAAATAGTCAAATTTTCATATTTAAAACATTAAATATACCATGAGTGATTTAATCAAAAATTAAGAGAAGATAGCATTATTTATCCATTATGTTATAATTGTTTTGAGCTTCAGAAAGGATTTTTTAATAAACATGAGTAAACATTTATAGTTCAAATAGGCACTACTATACACAATGGAATTGTTAAATTATAAAGCCTTAGTTGTTTTGTCCATAGACTATATTTGACATATCAGAATATGAAATATATATATATATATAACTTCAAACTTTTGAGCAACCGCAATATATCAGGCGTTGACGCGTTGTTGCACATATGTGCAATAAAGATTCTTCTTAGATATTTAGTAAGGGAATAAAATATTCTGTTTTAAAACATACAAAAACACAAAAACTCACTATTTAGATTCTAAAGCATATTGCAAAAGAATGCAAATATAAAAACAATGCCTATCATCCCTTTCTTTTTCTTTTTTTTTTCAAAAATTAGTTCATAAAATATTTGAGGCCACAATCATTGTCATCAAGGAACAATTACAAAGTTTTAATATTACACGTCAAGCATCGAATGATTTGAATGCTTAACATTCTTAAAACGCAGAACAAGCAAAGCCACATCGTGAAGATCAATTAATTATTATGTTAAATATAAAAAATGTTAGATCTTAGAATATTTTAATTTCAGTATCTTATATTACAAAAACAAGTAATAAAAATATATAGTAATGTACCAAACCGCATTATCCTTTTCTCCCCCCACTCTGTGAATATCATCATTTTCCCTATATCTTGAAGTTATAGCTATCGTGCATGATACTATTTGATGAGAAGACTGAACATACAGTATTTGATTTGGTATATACTTAGTTATTTGGTAGTTAGCATTATAATTTTATTAATAAATTTGTGTTAAAAATTGGTAAGTTTAGCATAGTATTCAACGACGCTTACGGTCTAAGACTTTTTCAGAGTTAAAAAGTTGCAAGCACTCAAATATTCGAGTTTTAGTAGTAAACGTGCCTGGTAGCGATAATATTAATTATTTGAATCATATAAACAACAAAAACATTCAAATCTTTAAAAAATTAGTCATTATTCTATTGGGTGGATGAAGCTACGAGCAGAAGCCCCACCAAACTCCGTATTATTGCTCTTGACAACTCTGCTTTGAAGTTTAAATCACTCTTCCAAATTTCTCCCTCCTAATTCATTTTCCCACCACTTTCTTTCTCTTTCTCTCTTTCCCTGTCTTTCCGTATCTTTCTCATTGCTTGTTCAACGCTCCACAACACGAAATACATATTAATAAAAATTCAGTTAATGATGCTCACGTCCCACATTCTCCCTACCCTTTTCTTCAAATCAACTCAAACTTCAATCTCTCTCTCTCTCTCTCTCTCTCTCTCTCTCTCTCTCTCTCTCACTGTAAAACTCTCAATTGCTGAACGAATCAACATATCTTCCCCTTTCATTATTGTTTTCTTAATTCACAATATCTCGGAAACGTTTTTGGGGGTTCCGTTTTTTATATTTTAAGAAAAGTCCCTTTTCATTTTCAGCCATGACCGAGATTCTCCATTCCCCTTCCCATTTTTCTTCCTCCTCAAGCAGAAGCTCTTCCTCTTCCTCCTCTTCTTCATTGTCTCGCACAGCGCCTCCCAGTAATGGCATTCTCTCTCTCCAAGAAACGCAGACTCCCCCGTCTTCTGTAGCTGTGCAGCGTTGTTGCACGACGACGTTTTGCTGCGCTGAGGAGCTCAAGGACAAGGAAAAGCACCGGACGGAACAGCTTTCTCTTCTGGCGCTTTTTGAGACGCTTATCAGGAAGTCCTTAACTGCTTGTAAGACTGACAGGAGGGAGCTCTGCCGCGCGATGCAGATCGGATTGCCCACTAACGTGCGTCATGTTGCACATGTCACATTTGATAGGTTCAATGGGTTCTTGGGGTTGCCTGACGAGTTCGAACCTGAAGTGCCTAGAAGACCTCCCAGTGCTAGGTACATTGCTATTTCATTTTTTTCTACGTCCTTCATTAGGAAATGTGACATAAAATTTTGTTGATTAGTAAAAGAGATTATTCATTGTTTGTATTATTGTATAGCACATTTTAGATTATACATACGAATCATCTTCACTTATCGCGTTTGAATTTGCTCCCGTGTCCATGCTTGGAAAGTGTATCGAGTTTTTGAGTTAATATTTCTGTTCTAGTAGTTATATGAAGTTTCTAAGATTAACAGAATTAATATTTTGAGTTGGTTGGAGACTGGAAGGGAATTCCAAGCACCATATTTTAAAAAAAAAAAAATGGATTTATTTTTTGGAGAGGGATAACAAGTATATCCTGTCTTGATGATTGGATCATGCAGTTTCAATCAATTTGCAAATAATTTTGTTCCCTTTTTTAACTGTAGGTCTCATTGTCCTTTTATGGTTCACATTCATTTTTCCTTTGTAGTTAAATTTCATTTTTCAAGTGACTAGGAGTGGTTTGATGGCAAGGATTTGGATAGTTTGCAAAAAATATTGGGTTCAAAATTTAAAGTTTCTCCTCCATTTAATCTAAACCTATACTCAATTAGTCAATTATCTTTCATAAAGGGGTAGCATGTTAGTTTTCTCCCTTAATCATCTCTGTCTCATGGTTGGGTTTAAAGTCTGCTCTAAATCAATCATGAATGTTAGAAATAAGAAGCAAAAAAAGGGAGATCAGAACTAAGTATATATTGCTGAAGATATTTTGCTGCTTGATATATGTACTTTTACTTTATAAGATCTCTAGCTTAATAAATGCTGCTATGTGCACATAAACTGCGGTTATCAGGACCCTGCTATAGCCTCTTAGTTAGGTTACTTATATTATCAGTATCGCATTTCAGTCTAGGTTCTTGCAGCTACAACCTCTTCTTTTTCAAATCCCACTTATACAAATCAATTTATGAGCCTATTTATATCTGATTTGAAACCAAATTATGAGCCTTTTGTAGATAGTCTGCTTTTGTCAATTCTTCATAAAGCACTCTAATTCTTTCTGTATCTTATTTCTTTAAATTTTCCCGTGTAGTGCAACTGTTTTTGGAGTTTCAACGGAATCCATGCAGTTATCATTCGACTCCAGAGGGAACAGTGTGCCAACAATTCTGTTACTAATGCAAAGACGCCTGTATGCTGAAGGAGGGTTGCAGGTTCTAACCAATTCATCTTGCTTAGTTTTTTCTCTTTTTCTCGACTTCTTCTCATCATGCATATTTTAACTTCTGGAAACATCTGCTTGAACAAGCCAAAAAAGATTGTCCTGGACTACTTTAGAGGGCTTACACTCTATGAACTACTACCAAACCTATATGCTCATGCTTGGATGAATTGTTAAATTTACATGCAGGCAGAGGGCATTTTTAGAATAAATGCAGAAAATAGTCAAGAGGAATGTGTTAGGGAGCAATTAAATAAGGGAGTGGTCCCAGAAGGCATCGATGTACATTGTTTAGCAGGACTTATCAAGGTATACTATCAACCATTGCAAGATAAATTTGCCTTTGGTTCCTCTTTTCCTGTGTATTTTTTTCGTATTCTCTGTTTGGTCAATAGGTGTAAGAATATTGAAATAAATGTTCTGTCTTGTTCAATATTCCAATAGAGAACAAATCTGCCCTCAGAATTTATGATATTTAAGAAAACCTTCAACTAAATTACAGATGTAATGAATAATACAATTATGTTAACGGACTACACAATCGATTTAATAATACAATCATGCATATTGTTTTGAGAGTGCTTTTTAATCTCGTGTTAGATGATATGTGTCCATGATGTTAATATGCCTTTACCTCCACCTCTATCTATGTATCAGTCATTGCTGATTAATTATGCGATGCATTTAATCTATAAAATTAATTACATAAATATCTTTTGTAGGGTTTTCCTGTTATATGCTCTTTTTTCACTTAATCTGATAATTGGGTTTGACATTCTTGTACATTTTAAGGCTTGGTTTAGGGAATTGCCTATAGGCATTCTGGATTCTTTATCCCCAGAGCAGGTAATGCAATGCGAAACTGAAGAGCAGTGTGCTGAACTAGCTAGGAATCTACCTCCTACTGAAGCTGCCCTCTTGGACTGGGCAATCAATCTGATGGCTGACGTTGCCCAACAGGAACATCTGAATAAGATGAATGCACGCAACATTGCCATGGTTTTTGCACCAAACATGACTCAGGTAGGTTCCAATAAATTTTTTATTCTCAAGGAAATTGCAAAGAAGAAATGGCATGCTATACCCTCACTAGCAAATTCAAATAAAAGTAGTCCTCTGGGGAAGTCCTTTTATGTCAGTGGGTGTTGATTCCCAAGTGTAAAGCCGCCAATGTGATGGATGATTAATTTGTATTCGATGGAAATAAGTCATTGACAGTTCTCTGATTTTTCTGATTGCAGATGGCAGACCCTTTGACTGCATTGATGTATGCAGTTCAAGTGATGAACTTCTTGAAGACACTTATTCTAAGGACACTGCGGGAAAGAAAGGATTCTGTTGTAGAATCTTCACCTGGTTTCTATTTAGAGCCTTCTGATGAGAATGGTCACCATAGCCCTGCACAGTTCTGCCAGCATGATTCTGCTAAAGAAAATGACGAGGCTCAGGACATTGTCATCGAAAATACTGCGCTACAATGTTCCCCTGGTCCTGACTCCCTCCAAGACATCAACTTAACTGGAGGAGAAGCTGACAGTTTGGCAACTGAAGATCAAGTATGTAATGAGGACTCGTATCGTAAGTATCCACCTAAAGAAAATGTTGGGAAGAGTAAGACTGGCCAATCAAGCAAATCAAATTCAAGAAAAGGACCCAGAAAAACCAGAGGCCAGCAAACTACGATTCAAGGAACAAAGCCTGTTGAAAAAACCAAGGGAACTGGAAAACTGAGTCGCTCAGAGTCAAGATCAGAGAGGTCAGAACCATGGCGGTGAAAGAAAGAAGCACAACTGTGCTGGACAGTAGTAAACTTATTTTATGAACATTGTGGCAGTGTAAATTTGTTTGGCTTGTGAAGTGTTTATCATAAGTTTCCTTTCATTTCCTGGGCTTGCTCAACTTGTATTATTACAAGTATAGCACTATGAATACACTAACATTGTAATGAATCTCATTTCCTGTGTGTTTATTGTCTTTATTTATTCCTGAATGATCATTTATTTGCAATTGTTCGCGTTGTTCATGTTACTTCTGGATGCATACTATATCCCCTTTGTCTTCTTCCAAGGCAAGCTTCTACAATAGGCTGTCCCTATTCTTGCATTGCTTAGATAATATGCTACCTAAAGTGGTGGGAAATATTTTAAGCAATGTTTGGTAGAGAAGGTGGAAAATGAGGCCATTGAAATGGAAATCTTCAAAAAAAAAAAAAATCTTCTCGTTGTTGCTTGGAAAAGGTTGGAAAGTGGGTGGAAAATCACTTTCAACTCACTTTCATGCTGAGAGAGGAGAGGGGGGGGGGGGGAATGTGAAATGAAAGTGAGTCGCATTACACTTGCAACATTAAGCTTTAAAGTTGCATCAACTGAGTGTAAATGAATATTCATTTTAAAACTTTCACATTTCCATTTTTCACTTTCATAAGTTAATTTGCAGTCCAATCAAGCACGCATTACTATCATACTTTTTTCCCTTTATGAAAATACCATTATTGTATGATTGAGAAGAGTCAGGTCCACAAAATATAGACAAAATTGATGATGTTTTATGAGAACCAGCCATTTTCCTAGAAAGGAGAAGGGTTTGCAACTTCTTTGTTTGCTGATGTTCTACTGCACTTCCTCGCAATCTGCTCTACTTATCAGTTTTTATTTAGCAGCTTCATTTTGGAACTGTACGACCTTTACTTCTGTTTTTGGTACTGTATTGTCTCCTTTTGTTATTGCACCCTTTCAGCTTTTCGAATAGGAGCAAGGGTGCCATTGGGTTACTTTATTGCCCATCTCTTATTTTGGCTTGAAGTTTATGTATCAGACTTTATTATTTTAATCTAATTTCCCAAGTTTACCAAAAACAAAAAGAAAGGAGAAGGGGGTAAAATACACCTATGACAAACTTATTACCCTTACCAGAAATTGTAGCTTAAAAGGGTTGTAAATTGATTCAATTTTAGAAACGGATTCGGGCATTGATTCGGGCTAGTCTTCGAGTCATTTTAGCACACAAAATCATTGTTCTAATGGCCAGGTCATCGAGTTAATTAATCGCTCAATTGGAGAATATATATATATACTCATAAATAAATATTAAAATAAATAAAATAATTTATATGCAAATTTCACAATTAAAATATCTTGAAAAAATATATCTTAAAGTCATTTTAGCACACAAATATTATATTTAATAAATAAATAAATAAAATTCTTTATACTTATATTAATAAATTGTAAAAAATAAAATTAAAAGTAATTTATTTTTGAATATCTTATGATTATTTAGTTATTTTTAACTTTATATAATATTATAAAATTTGTTACTAACATTGTTCAACTTTTGTGAATTAAAATCATTTTAGATAATATGATAATATAATTTAAATAAAACAATAACATTTTATATTTCAAAATAATATTATTATTCATATACATGGCTTGTAGCTTTGATGGTTAAAATGTTATTTTTTTTCCTATGAGATATTAGGTTCAACATTGACTAGGCTCCTTTTTCTTATATATACTTTTGTTGAAATTTGAAAAAGAAAATAATAATAATAACTCAGGTCGAATCGGGTCACCGAATAACTGAATCGATCAAAACCTAATTGAATCTTAATCGAGCTAATTGCATTTCGATTTAATAAAGCAACTCTGACCAAGTTAGGCTTCGAATCGATGGTTCCCAAATCAACCCGGCCAATCTAAGTAAAAAAACACTGATAAGGAGGCCCTGTGTATGAGACAAATAATGCAATTTGAACTAAGAGCAAGTGGTGAGATAATCATGCACTTGCCTGTTGAAAATTCCATAGGTAAGCCTGTTATATCTGAGATAAATAGACAAAAGATGATATGTGCTTGGGTCATCAGTCATGCACATTTTCAGTGGGATCTATTTCTAGTGGTTATTTATTAATCAGCTTGAAAGAATTTACTTTTTCAATCTTAGAAGTTAGCAATAATCACTTTAAATTTTTAATTTTGTGCAGTACAATCTATTCGTTTGATTTTTACATCTAAAATCTTAATATCACTTAAATAGACAAAATTTAGAGAAAAAAAAAGACAAAATAGTATTTTGATTCTCTATATTTCATAAGTTTATATTAATTCTCTATGTTTCCAAAACTTACTTTTATGATTTTTTTCATTAGAATTGTTAGTCTACGTAACGCAATTGACACGTCATTCTCTAAATATTAACATGATTTTTTTATATAGTTGTTGACTAAATATTAATGTCCCACATGTAATTCCCAAAATCTTCTCACGCTTCCTCCTTTGTTATGTCTTCTTTTCTTCTCAGACCCTAAACCCTAAACATAAAAGTGTTTGTCGATCATTTTAAGAATTACATGTAATATATTAATATCTAATCAACAACTATGTAGATATGTAAAGTCAACATTTAAAGAATTACGTGTCAACTTTATTATATAAACTAACAGCCCTAAGCCCCTATTGGAAAAACATCATAATAGTAAAATTTTGAAACATAAAAAACTAATATAAGATTTCTAAAATATAAAAGACCAAAATATCATTTTTACCTTAAAAAAAAAAAGAGTGCATCTAAGATATCAGTTCAAGTGCAAAATATGACTCTTTTTTTGTCATTTTCTCTATATACAAATAGTATTGTTTGGTTGGAGGGAAATGAAGGAGAGGGGAGGGAAGGGGAAAGATTTTTTTAAATTGACTTTATTTGTTTCAATTAATTGGAGGGGAGAGAAAAGAATATGGAGGTGAAAAATCTCTACCCTCCTCTCATTTTTGCTCACTCCAAAAGTGGGAGTATTTGGAGGGAAGAAAAATTATAATAATGTAAAAATACATAAGTGTCATCAATAATTTTTCTTTCTTTTTCTCTTCATGTGCTTTAACTCTCGTTCTCTATTATTCAAGTTTATCTGCTCTTTCTTTTAATTCTCATTCTCTAGTATTCAAGTTTCTTTACAAGAACTGAAACATATATTTGAAATAAAAATAATTAACACAACAAAAAACTAAAAAAATCTATAGAAATATCAATTTCTTTTATTTTTAAAAGAATATGAAATTATTATTATTATTGTTGTTGTTGTTGTTGTTGTTGTTGTTGTTGTTGTTGTTGTTGTTGTTGTAACATGTAAACCAACGTAAATGTTCTGAAATTTTTAAATATTCTAATTGGCATGCACTTTATAAATTCTACTAGTTATTTATTTTTGAATATTCTTTTAATATGTTCTCAATTTTTTTAGTTATTTATCAAAGTTCCAATTAACATGTATTTTATAAATTTATTTTTAAATATTATTTTAGGTGTATGTTGTGGAATTTTTTTTCTCTGTATTTTGTGTTTGATGGATGATGTTAAATTTGTTTATGTCATCTCCTTTTGCTACTAAAATATAAGTGATAATAAATTTATCATGTTCTATTAATCATATAACCAAAGGGCTATAATAGTTATTTTGTTTTATTTTTCCTTTTCTCCCCTTACAAACCAAATGAAAGAAATTTTATTTTTCCTCTCCTCCCATTCCCTTAAACTAAACCAACAAAGAAATTTTATTTTTTCTCCCATCCCTTCCCCTTCCCTCTATTGAAATTCCTCCCTTCCCATCTTCTCTGTTGAACCAGACAGTCTTAGATCCAAAAAAAAATCAACAAAAGAATTAGATTTTACAAAATCAAAAGTTTAGAGCTATTATTGTCGGGTGTGTTTGTTTGCGCGTTAAGGTGGGATTACCCACATTTACTATGGCGCGAACCGTGGTTTGCAATAATGGAGGATGTTTGGGAGAGATTGTACCAGAACCACATTGATATAAACTGGGTTTGGGAGATCTGAAATTTCGGTAGTTTTGAAGCGACTATTCGTAGCTTTTTCAGTGAATAGAACATGGTTGGTTTCGGTTTAGGCTGTTTTACCCCTGAGCATGAAAAGAGGAATGAGAGAAGATGAACGAGGAGGGGAAAGGCTGTTTTATTCTGCCCCTTAGTATATATTTTTCTAAAGACCCTTCTCCCTCTATCTGTTGTTCTTTTCTGTGTGTGTCTCTCCCCTGTTTAAGAATGAAAAAATAGGGGAGGCGGAAGAGAGTCGGCAAGACGGTTGATGGGCGAGAACTGAAAAGGGAGAGATTCGAAATTTGGTTGGGGATGACCTTAAATGTCCTAAAAACATTCAAGATAAAATTTTGGGCTGGTTTGGAAGGAAAAAAATGAATTAGATATGTGCATGCATGGCGGGGAGTAAAGTGAATAAAATTAAAAGTTTATAGGAGTAGCTATAATTTTAAAAAAAATATTTGTAACCTATGGACCTAGATGAAACTAAATGTGGTCTTAGAACATGAAAAAGATAAAGGAAAAATTATTAACAAAGACCTAAGTGAATAAATTAAAAGTTTGTAGAAGTAGCTATAATTTTAGAACAAAATATATTTGTGACCTATGGACCTAGATAAAACTAAATATGGTTTTAGAACATGAAAAAGATAAAGGAAAAATTATTACCAAGGACCTAAGTGAATAATATGAGAAGTTGGAGGGAGAGAGTAAATTTTCTGAAATTGTCCAGATTTAATATAAATGAAATTTTAAGTAGGATTTGATGGAATTTACCAAAATTTGAAGGTTATTAGTGATGACATAATTTCTTTTATTATGAGAATAAACCTAATTTATACAATTAAACCTAATTATATCATAATTTATATAATTACTTTAAAAACTTAATTGACACAATTAGTGATGACATAATTTCTTTTTTGTATGATTTGCATATTGATCATCACTAATATCTCATATTTTCTTTTTCATAAGTAATTATTAACACTTTAATTATAATTATACTTAGTTCACATTGTTCAAATTTTAAAAAATTCTAATAAGTAATTATGAAGTAATATTGGACAAATAAAAAAAATAAATAGTACACTTTATTATAAGCTTGTTTTAATTAATTTTAATTGACATAAAATGAATTTAATAGAAAAAAAATTATATTGAAATTTAGTTAGAGATAAAATTAATTTAATAAAAGAAATGTTTTGGAATTTAATTAAAGATCTTTAATTTATTGTGAGAAATTACAGATTAATTAAATTTTTAATTAGTAATACAAAATAAAAAAATAAATTTATTAATTAAAAATAAGTCATTAGTGATTAATTTATAATATTAGACAAATAAAAAAAATAAGTTTCCTTTAAATAAATGACAATAAAAAATAATGACACATCAAAAAATTTAATAAAAAATTCATGCCCTTTTTTGTAATTATACATTCTGAAATCATGTTTGTAATTCAACATCCAAATATCATGTTCTACCCCAAATCAAGTTTCACTGCCTCAAACTACGTTTGTCCAAATGTCTCTCAAATATAAATTATATTCATCCAAACTTAATTTTCTCCAACCGTATTCAATTAAATCTAATTTACTCCACCCACATTTAATTTATCGGACTCCCAAACACGAATGTCAACTTTTAAAGTAAAATGAAGAATTTATACAACCACATAAGTTAAAAGAAAGTTTTTCGCATTTTTAGGCTTTTTTTGTTTCTATTAGAGGAAAAAAAAATCGCATGGCGTGTCACACTACTGTACGCTAAAGCAATCCAGAATGGGTTTTGATAATGAATGGTGTAACGCCACTTGGGAAGCTAACAAGCGGTTAAATTGTGTGATAATGTGAACAGATTATGCGTAGAAATGGTGTTGCAGATCACATCATCCTCCTCTGGACGCCACCATGAGACTCCACCCCTCCATCAAATTCAAAACCATTCCTCCAAATTACCCTTTCACATACAAAGTACCAACAAAGTTGTGGTCCTTCCTCTCTTCCCTCAAACGAAAGGATCTAGTTTCTCTGTTTGGTCCAATATTTTGCTAAGTCAAACAAGTTGTGCAATTGAAGGGATGAGTGGAGCTCGTATGAGTTCTATCTCGAATGGCCAAAATTTAACTATATTAAAAAATCCATAAGCCTATTGTTCTTTGAGAAACAGATTCATTTGCAAACAAAACCGTGAAATGAATAAGAGTATAGAGCTTAAACATTTTTGTTTTGTTTTACTGCAATCTGTGTATTGCACAAAAAACTGGGCATTTGTTTCAGTAAATACTAAATATTGATAATGTACTGTTTCTTTCTTAATGATTGTCTATTTTGCGATTGAAATCGTTTATTCACTTTTATCACAGATGACAGAACGAGCTATTCATATTGAAGGAAAGAAATTAAAAAAAATCAAACAAATCAATCTAAACGGTTTGCTATAAAATGGAGGAATATGGGCACTTTTAGATTGGGAAGTGCACTCACATATTCTTGCTAAAAAAGAAGACGATCGATTTCTATAAATCCCAAACCTACCAAAGTAATTTTTGGGTTAGATGCCCCATTAAAAAAAAGTTAGGTGAAGAGTCATGGATGACTTTAATATAATTTTGATTCATAGAGGTTTGGGGTTTAAAGTCTATGATTTAGGATTTAGATTTCAATCTCGTTATTCTAGTTCAAAATTAGGTAATGTTGTTTTTTCATATTTCCTAGGACGATTCACACTTGTTATTTTGTTATAATCTTATCCAAAATTAAATGCAAAATTTAACAGTCAACTTATTTAAATGCCAAATTTTAGTGTAAGTTAACTGTAATCGATAAATAAATAACACCTAAATTAAGAGATTTATAGATTTGCCATTAAATTTTGGATAAATCATGCGAAAAAAAGGGTAAAATCATATTGTTTTAAAAAGTAGGACAATATTTATTGCTTTTGAATTTGAGAGGCCAAATTTAAACTTCTATAAAATTAGGCAAACCAAAAGTATTATATCTTTTTTCTAATTAAAATACGACAAGTGTATAATTTTTAAAAATAATTATATATTTTTTTAAAAAATAATTATATATTTCTTACAACTTAGCATTATATGAAAAAATATATATTTTTACATATATTCTATTTGTCCTATATCCTAGTAAGATATATTTTACTGTAGTAATTACTCAAATCTAAAAACTTATAATTTTATTAATTTATCTTTAAAAAATAAGTATTTTAATTTAATTATTAAAAAATTATATTTATTTTAATTTAGTCATTTTTATTATTGAATTACAAAATCGTTAAATTTTAAAATTTTTATTTCTAAAAGTTATTTTAATAAAAAAAAGACCAAATTAAAATAAACATAATTTTTAAAAAATTAAATTAAAATATTTAATATTTTAATATTTTAATAACTAAACTAAAATAACTATAATTTTTTATACTAAATTAATAATTTAATCAAAAAGTTATAGCCACCAAATTTAGACCAAGTCCATAAACTACCAACTACCCATTTTTATATATATCCACAGTTCTGTTCATACTTCATAACTACTGGAAAAAAGATGCCAAAGTTCAGAACTTCCTACTTAATAGCATCTCCCTCTTGCCTTTTGCATCTCATCATGCTACTCCCGTGCCTCTTCTCTCTCACCTCTCAACCTCCAAAAGTTCAACTACTTTAGCCCTTTCTTTCTTTCTTTCTGTGACTTTCCCGAGAAAACACTGATCTACTTTCAGAACATTGAATAGCAGATTCAGCCATGGCTTGTAAGAGTCTGCAACACATCTTCGAAAACCCTTTGCCAGAAAAACCAACTCTACTTGAATCCCTCTCATTCAGCCAAATCAAACCCATAAAACCCATAGAGCAAAGCTCCTTGACTGAGATATTTAGTGAACTCCATTTCGAGGAGAGCCCTCAATCTTCTTCTTCTTCTTCCTCATCATCAGTAGACTTTATCCCCTCGAAGGATATTCTGAGAACCCCAGAAACGAAGAACCACACCAGAAATCTGAAAAGCAGCGAAAGTTTGCAACTTTGCACGGAGGGGCTTGGATTTGAGAGCTCAGATGATGTAGAAGAATTGAAGAGTGGAATGAGTGGAAGTTGGGAGAAAGTGGGTGTGAAAATGGAGGTTCCTTTAGAAAATCCAAGTAATGGGGAATACTGCAGAAGGACAAGGGTGAGTGTGGGAGAGACAGAGTACCCCCCTCCCATTTCATGCATAGGGAGGAATGGGAAGCCATGGGTTTGCTTCAGGGCTTACAGGAATAATGGGAGATTTGTGCTGAAAGAGATAAGGATGCCCACTCGGGAGTTTTTTCATGCTTATAGGGAAAATGGAAGGCTGAGGCTCAACTTAGTTCAGCCTGATGACGATGAGTTTGTAGAAGAAGAGGACGAGGAGGAAGAAGAAGAAGAAGAAGAAGAAGAAGAAGAAGAAGACGAAGAAGATGAACATGATGATGGAGAAAGTGGAGCTTGTGAAACTGATCAAGGAAATGAAGAAAAGGAGATTGATGGCTAATATATATCCAAGCACTCTCTTAAAAGGTAGGAATTAAATTTTTAATAAGAGAAAGGAAAATATTGTATGCATGATCAGTTATTAGGCACAAGGCCTATCTCATGCTGTTTCAATTTCAGAGAGGAAACTGTATTTTACTTCTTTGTACGTGATCTGTTCATCAAAATAGTGCCATATCAGTTGTCTACGGAAATTTTGTTATGTGAGAGGTATCTCTTATCCGATAACATAAAAAGACTAGATATTTTCATATTTCTCCGGCGCAAAAGGTAGAATATGGTATTTGAATCAAACCATTCTCATTGTTAAGATTCAAAAAAATACTATCACTATGATAATGTTGGGTATATGTGCGATTAAACATACTGACACTCTCTGCTTTAGGGGCAATAATTATATTTTATGAAATTCGTATTTGATGCTAATTGAATTCGTAGCGAGTCATCAAACCCAGGTGCTATATTGGTCGCAGAAATATGAAGGTTAAAACGAAAGAAAAGTTAAGATGGTTCAGAAACAAATGGGATCTTTATAATCACAGCGATGACGATAAGCATATTGAGCAGAGTTTTTTTTTTTTTTTTTAATTTTTTATGAGTGTTGTGGTCCTCTATCCATAAATTAAATCATTGATTTAAGAAAAGATGGTATTTTATTTAGATATACTAGTTGAGTTCTTTATGAAGAAACTCTTTAGAAATTTTAAATGTACCAAATCAATATAGAAGAGTGCGTTATTATTTAATAAAAGGGAATTTAATCCAAACAAAATTAGAGAATATAATTGAAGAACTCATAAAATTAGCGCACATTTACCGGAGTCTTCAAGTTGTATCTAGCGTTAACACTAACTGGTTCAATTATTATAAACAAAACCAATTAATAAAAATTTTGCAGTTATTCATGTTTGTTTGATACGTTAGAGTTTTATACACAAAACATCATGAGTAGTAATAGTAAAATGAATCATCTTCATTATTAATTTTTGTTATGAAATAAAGGTGTTATCTCCAATTAAAAAGGATATGACGAACCATCCCATGGTTCTCCCTCGCTTTTGAAAAAAGGTGCTTCCATGAGAAAGTAGGATATTCTTAGAGGACATGACAACTTTGAGAATATATCTATTATCATGTTTATCTATTTAAATTTTAATATTTTTTTATAAATTAAAAAAAAATAAAAATTATTATTTAAAATCTAAATTATTAAATCTAAAATTTATCAATTCATATAAAGATAAACACGGTGTCTAGGTCCATTCACTAGCATCCTCTTTTAAGTCTTACCCAAAAATAAAGGATAAGAAATTTATGGAACACATTTAAAAGAAATTTCTCACGAGAAAGGCCATGGGGTATGAGAAAGCTCTGCCTGGAGAATCTTTTTGCCCATTTTCATCTATTTATCTATCTTTTCTAGATATCTTCTTTATCCATCATTTTAAAGTTGTATATTAAAAATGATAAGCACAATAATAAAGTTTTTTAAAAAAATAAATCAGCAAAAGAAGATTGGTGTCCAATTGGATGGATTATCATTCTTCAACGAAAAAAAGTCCCTTTGATAAAATTTAAAAATTCAGCTTCAGTAAAGGAAAAGAAAAATAATCTTTTAAAAAAAAAATCTAGAAATAGCTCTTATTTTGGTGCGCTTCTGTTTGGACTTCGGAGCTAATAATGTGTAACTTATCCAAAACTACTATTTTTCTTGCCAAATAACATTTCTGGCAAAAATTAAATCTCAAATCTTGTTCAAGCATGTAAAATACCAGTTAAGGCTCATGCTTCACAATATCTCAGCCATATACACTTCAATGAGTGCATAAATGAATGATTTATCTGAATATATGAGAAGCAAAGAATTGACGATTAATTGTAGACATAGCCAATTAACTAATCTTTTCTAAAGGAAAGAGCAACCTAGCAAACTCATAACATAGATGAAACGCAATGTTTGAGCATGATAGGAAGTGATACTAAAAAATCATATCAAGTGAAAGATCAAATACAGAACATCACTACGCTGATAGACTTTCAGGTCCACATGTTTATTGAATTAGATTGAATTGATAGATAATGTTATTTATTCTCCCTCATTCTTAATGAGTAGTACATGTTGTGAAAGCTGTTAAAGGATTAAAACATCCTATGCATAATTCTATAAGAGTTACAAAGTAAAATATTTCTTTACTACAGGACTGTGTTCCTCCCATCTAGAGTTAGAAGCACCTTATATAGGTCTGGCCGCCGATCGCGGAATACCCCCCAAGAATGTCGCTTGCATTTGATCTCGTCGAGGTCAAATGCAGCAATAAGAACAGCTTCCTCTTTATCACCAGCAGCTGAAACAATTTCTCCAGTAGGTCCTGCTCGATGAAAGAAAAAGTAAACAAGACTTAGAAAAGTTATATCTGCAGCTAAATACCTCAGAATATGCAGAAATTAAAGTAAACAGAATTAACTGTCATGAATAAAAAAGAGAGGGAGGAAGGGGGCTATGCAGCAAGAAAATACATGATGAAGAGCTTGAAAGCCTATATATTTTTCCTTTAATCAAAGAACTACCTGCAATAAAGGAGTATCCGTAAAATGTTATCTCACTTTTTCCATGCTCAGTCTCAATTATCTCCTTTCCTATCCGGTTTGAAGCCACAAGAGGTACCTGTAAATGCCAGAATTCATTTATTCAATATATAGGAAAGTTTTGGTGTGCATGTGATCGGTCCTTGGCATGTATAGTTTTTTTTTTTTTAAAGGAAAAAAAATAAAGCAAGTTATTTTCTTAAGACATATTTCGGCAAATAACATGTATCATTTATCAGACAACAGATATTAAAGAAGTTATAGACTTTGGTGGCATTCAACAAGTGAATATCTTAATTTTCCAAGAATTCGAAAATCTATTTATAGAAACATATTTTGAATATGAGATATACAAATATATATATATATATATATCCTTATCTAATTTAGGACATGTATGATACACAAACTGCAAAATTTTTCATAGTTCTTATGCTTAAATAGTTTATCAATAACAAACTTGTTAAACAAAAACTTTGACATAGATATAAAAGAAATTAATGTTCACAAACCTACCAAATTTGCCCCAGCATGTCCTTGCATCACTCGCCTCCAGTGGTCACGGGAATCAAGCCCTGCATCTTGAGGTTCAGATCCAATAGCAGTAGGATAAAGCAAAATCTCGGCACCTTGAAGAACCATTGCACGGGCTGCCTCTGGAAACCACTGATCCCAGCAAATAGCTGACATGAAATTAATTAAAAGAAAAATATAATAATTGTCAGCTTCAGTTCTCTGTTTCTTCAGCTATGTTCCCTATCTGGCAGAAAGATCCTTTGTGGCCAAACTGCTAAAGTTTATCAGATATCAAAGCAAAAGTCCAAAATTTTTTTTTTTTTTTGGGGGGGGGGGGGGTGATGGGAATTGTAGGTACAACACTTATCAGTCTGTCATACATGTCTTGATACTAACAAGAAATATTTACATCATCTTAAATTACAAATAAAAGGAATAAAATGTCACAGTAATAGCATGTGCTTACCAACCCCAATTTTTGCAAATTTAGTCTGGAAAACCTGTTAGGCAAAAGTCTCAATGTTACATGATTATCCCAGTTGTCAAAAACCAAAAACTACGCCATTAAAAGCAGTAAATATTAACTAAGGCTATCCTTTGCACCCACCTTAAAGCCAGTGTCACCTGGATTAAAATAGAACTTCTCCTGGTAACCTGCCAGATAAGTTATTGATTACAAAATTTGTTATAATGCTAAATGATGCACAAATACCATTAAAAAATAAATAAAAAGGGCATACCTGGTCCATCTGGGATGTGTGACTTTCTATAGATCCCAAGATCAGTCCCATCCGCATCAATTATGGCTATTGAATTATAATGGGCATTGTTTGCCTCCTCAAAGAAGCTAACAGGTATCACTACACCCAACTCTTTTGCAAGTTTCTGCATCCTATAAGAAAGCAATTTGAAACGAAAGTATTAATAACAAAAAAATTAATGCATACTGAAGTTAAAGCCAAAATTGTTTTCCTCTGTCCCCTAAAGACTTGAACAGGACCATATAAGGTACAGCCAAATGGCCAGCCAGCATTGACTGAGAACAAAATAACCGAAATCAGTTTTCTGTGCTTTTACCGTAGAATTGTTGGATGGTCCTTGTGAGGCTTAGCTCTTTGAATGTAATCCTCTCTTTGTGCCTGACAGAAGTAATAACCTTCAAAGAGTTCCTAAAATCATTCATGAGGATGAAACTAATCAACAACCCATCAGGAATTACTATCAAAATTTTAATGAGTCCACTACAATGTCTATACTAATTCCACGTAGAAATCCACCCTTTCTATATAAAACAAAACATCAAGCAAATCAATTCCATCAGGTGTAAGGTTTTAAGCTAAAATCAAATTGTGAGTAAAGAATGGAGCAAGACCTTGAACCATCACATACAATCATGGCTGAACAATTTATATAAACAAATCAAGCATAAGTGGAATAGTGATTTGCTCAAACCTAAGTAAATTCCATTTTCACACAACATAGCAAAATGAAAAAAAATTCTGCTTTCTTCATTACTTAATTAGCCACTATATCTGAAATCTAGAATATTACTCTAAATTGTATAAATGACAACATGAGAAATTTAATAATGAAGAAAGTAATCATTCAAGTAAATAATCAAGGTTTTGCTCTTTTGAAACCCAAGCAATGCAAAATAGAAACTGAATTTTCTCCAGCTGCATCCATTTATACAATCTCAAAACAGCAAAAACATAGTAAAGTTTGCTCTTCGACACCAATCACTTCCATCAGTTTATCAGTCATCTTCTGCCAAACATTAAAACCACCCTCTTTATAATTGTTGCCTGAATTACATATTCTGAGATCCCCAAATGATATGTGAATACTTCCTTTTTGCCTTTTCAAGTTTAATGAGAAAGAAATGTCATTTAAAAAAGCATCAGACAAGCCAACTAGCCTATTATGCAATCAGATCATATGAAAAAGATAAATCCTCAAGAAATAATTAATTATGAGCCACGAACCTTAAACTTCTAAAATTATATATGAATTCAACAAAAGATTGTAAAGTATGAGGCATCTTATAATAAAGTGTCAAAAAGTAGGAAGCATTGCAAGGCTAGATAGCCCGAGTTTTAAATATACATACCTGAATAAGTATTATGTTTGCGCCTTGTTTATGAGCAGCTCTAACTAGCCTGCATAGAAGAACTAAAAGCATCAACTATACATACATAGATATCTTGTCGTTGATAAATATAGACATTTTTTCCTCGTATAATTAAAAAACAAACAGCTCAAGAAGTACCGGTCTAAAATACACAGAACCCAGAAGATGGAAATACTTTTTAGCATCTAAATGTCACAGAATCCAGAAGATTAAAGTGCTTTTTCGCAGCTAAAAAGCCACGAAACATAAAATGAAGCTTCCGGTATGAAGAACAGGAGCAGAGTGCCAGATAGCTAGCAGCAAGTACCGTGCAGAACCTTTATAAATATTCCAGGATAGAAATATAACTAGTAAGATAAAATGAGTTTAAACATTTAATAGGTTGAACACCCAAGATAAGTATTAGATAACTTTGAACTGGAACCAGCAGTTGGATTGTAAGAGGGAATAAGGCCCAAGATTTGTTAGGAGAATTTTGCACGAACATAATAAGTATGCACCTATGGATTCTTCAGTTTAACATGTCATAATTCTCTAAAGAACTCCACTATAAGGAAGTTTTCATATGCAGTTCCATGATGAACTGAGTTAGCTATAGCACGACGCAGTGGCATAAAAATTATAAGGCTTATACTACTTGTTAAGAATTGAGCGTTGTTCACATCATACAAAAGCCAAAAGCTAAAAATGAAATCATTTAACGTGGGGAGCTCAAAATCTTCGAGACACTTGTCAGCAAGTTCAGCCTTTGAAAGTACGCTCTTGAACTGTAAGAATAATAGGTCTGAAATGAATTCTAACCCTGGGCATATAACACAGACAAATTTCGATCCGAACATAATTTGACAAAGAAGAAGAAAACGAGGTGAGAAGCACCTTTCTGCGATGACGACATTGGTTGAGACGTCGTCGGTGCAGGCAAACTGCAGTGCTGACACAACCACGTTTCTGCGCTTCTCCATTTTCTTCGCCGAGGTTGCAGTCGCAACACACGGAAGCTACTCGAGAGTGTTGGCAGGGAAGCGATCGATTTCCCGTCGCAGCCAACCGCCACTGTATTATTTGAGATTTGTCAATGGCAGTCCGCAGAATACGAATCTCCTCACACACTTCAAGCTTCACAATCACAACCCTTACTTTTTCAGAGTAAAAGAAAATTATTCTAGATTAAAGCAAAACAAATATTATAAAGGAATTGCGAAAATGCGATTTCTTTTTGATTTCGTGTAAGAAGATTTATCAATTCATATTATAATTCTCATGTATAATTTATTATATTATATAATAGACTAAAAGAATTTTACTCTTAAATATTAATTGTAGATATGTCATTCAATTAATGATATCATATTAAATGAGTTATTTAATTTGAATTGTTTTTAATTGAAATTCAATAATAATTACCTTTAAAATTTAATAATATTAATTGCTATATAATTATTATTATATTCAATTTAAATTAAATTGCAGTAAAAATGAATAAATTTGATTTGAATGAATAAATTAGATAAATTAATGAATTTGGTAAATTAATAACATCACATTAAATGAATTATTTGATTTGAATTGAAATTCAATAACATATTACCTTTATTATTTGATTTGAATTGAAATTCAATAATATTAATTGCTATATAATTATTATTATATTTAATTTATTATGTTCAATATTCAATGGCCATGAATTGTTCATATTCCTTACTTCTGTTACATAAATTAAATATCGTTATAACTGTCATGTATTGCTCTTGTGCTTGTATTATTTATTTTTCTTGCAAAAATTAGTTTTTATTCTGCAAAATCAGTTTATATCGATTTTTTTAATGTTATTATTTTGTTGATATGAATTTGTATGTGTTGTTGTCACTACTATCTCTCATACAGTTATATAACATGGTTGGTTCTATAATTCTTGCAAGAAGCTAGATGGAAGTCGATTTTATTGTGAAAAATGTAATGATTACGCTTCTTCTGTAATGTCAAGGTTTGTAATTTTTTTAAATATTTATCAGATAGTGCTTCTCATTAGCTATAATTATCATTTATCAATCTCCTATCTGTTACAAAATTGTAGGTTCAAGGTTGAAATGAAGGTTACTGATGATACATATGATGCTTCATTCGTTGTTTTCGACTGAGAGGTGCATAAATTTTTGCAATGTAGTGAAAAAAGCTTTTGGACTTTGTTTATTTGGTTAATTGACTCTTTCATTATTGATTATTTTTTCTGAAATTTTTAATCTTTTGGTTAATTGTGACTTCTTCATTATTGAATAATGACTGTCAATCTTTTTTCCGAAATGACGTAATACTATTATTTTATTATCTATTATTAATATTTTTAGAAATTTAAATTAACATTTAAAATTTAAAAGAAAAAATTTTATTAAAATGAAAAAAGTGATGTTCTACACAAATGAAAATTTTACTTAAATTAACATTTTTATCTACTTATTAACATCTTATCTTCTTTATCTTCTCTATCTCTTCAATGTTCAGTCTGTTTTCTTCTCTTATCGTCAGTCACCTTTGCCTTCTTTTCCACCTCTATTTTCTCTCATCTTCCTCTTCCATGTCGTCTGAAGAAAAAACTAGCAACAAAGGAGAAGAGAACGCAAAGTGCAAATCAAAGAGAAACAAAGAGCTAAGAAGAAGAAGAAGATTGAAGAGAACACAAATCACCTCCATTTTCTCTCATCTTCCTCTTCTACCTCCACTTTCTATTCCCTTCTTCCTCTTCACTTGTTACCTGGTATGGTAACACAAAATTATAAATAAATAAATAAATAAAACATCAGGTTAACCGGGCCGGTAGTTCACCAATTTGGCTGGGTCTTAACTAGGCCAATTACTGGCCAGTCAAAAAAGGGTGACTCATACTGGGCCGGTCCAAATCCAAATACACTGGTTTTCACAACCAATATCACAAATTTCAAGATGTTTTTTCTTTTATTTTTTTAAATAAAGAACCATGAAATCTTGGTAATTCAAAAACTTGTTGTTGACATGGCAAGTGTGCTGATCGAGCAAGTAATAAAGAATGAATATGAGTATTGTCTCACAGAGATTGAACAGTCAACTACTCAGAAAACTAAATTATGCTATTTAGACCAAATACTTTAACTCGAAAGAAGATCAAATAATGAAATTAAACTCAAAGAACAGATAATGTAAATGAATGCAAGAGCAAAAGTGTTTAAAAAATTTATCGATTAAAAAAGTCTAGAGTTGTTAATATTCTTTGTTCTTCCCAAGCTTTATTGTTCTTTCCCACTCTTGCTCTCACTGACATACAAAAGAATTTAAAGCTTACCAATACTTAGAAAGATTCTCTCAAACTTTAACTAAGTTAACCTAATTTCTCTATAATTTCTTATAAGTATTAGGTTTAATTTTTAATTCAAGTCTATGATTGATTATATGAGATTAGCGATTATTTGTCTATATTGTTAGCAAATCAATTCCTCTAAATACCTAAGGTTCATGACTCATACTTTTCATTCCTTGGTCTAATCTCATCTCTCTTTCTCAAGCCAAGCAAAATTACAAATCAAACCATAATCTTATCAAAATTATGAAAAGCTTTAATCATTGAATGAAAACAATTGTATTATAAAGTCAATGTGTAATACCCATGAAAAATAAAATATAAATGCGTGTTTTCAAACTACTGTTACTATTTACGTATATGGTACTGTTCATTTATACAATCAAAATGTCAAATACTAGATGTGGTTTGGTTATAAGAGAAAACTAGAAAGAAGTTTGTAGGAGAAAATGACGTTTTATGTGTAAACATACCCTCAGGGACTAAATTGAAAGGACTGAATTGAAAAGAAACTTAAAGGTTTAAGGTGAAAGGATAGTTTTCCCTTTAAAGTTTCTAATAGTAAATAAACGAAAATTTTCCATCGTACGCGTAAGGTGCACAGTAACTGCATTATTAGAAATGTCATTTTCATGAATAGTAAATTGAATATTTTATTAGCGCATAGTGTCAAATAGTACCCTTGACTTTTGCTATAAATAGGCCCTTCCATTTCACTTCTAAACTCACACCTTCAACTTCTCTTCTTTCCTCCTTAAGTTTCTCTTGCTCCGACGCTAGGCTTCTGAGATTTTGGGCCTTTCCGTTTTTGCTTAGGTAAGGATACTATGCCCTTTCTATGTCTTTCAAATTTTAGAAGTTATTTTCTTAAGTATGCTCTGTGGTTGCGGCTTTGGCCGATCTTCCACATCAGAAAAACTGTCGTTAGCTGTTATTTTGATTCTCTGATTACCGAAATAGAATATAATCTGTGGAGAATACATGTCTAGGAAAGTTCTGGCTAAGGAAAGACCTGGTTTTTAAGTGTGTCCAGTGTGACCCTCCACTCTTTCCTGGGAACTTACCTGGTGTACTCTTTTACAGATTGTATTCTGTATTTCCGGTATGAATAGTACCCGTACGTATGAATAGTGACCGTATGAATAGTACCCGTACGTATGAACAGTATCTGTACGAAAATGATCTTAACGTATTTTCTGTAATCTTTCATGAAAATCTCTGTAGCGGAACACTGAAATTCACCTGCGTACTCTTGTCCGTAACGATTTAGAGAAGTGATACTCGTACGGAATCCAGGTGAGTGAAACGACCCTGTTTTAATAGAGTTTTAGCATTACTGGTGATAAAAAGTATGTCGTAGGACACTCCCAAGATTCATAGGGAGAAATTGGATTCAGAATGACGAATATAATGAGATAATTAATCCAGAAGTATGGATAAGACAAAGCAAGTATCTCATGATGATATGAAATTTGAATCATATAGTTATATACTATACCTGTTATATGGATGAGTATTATATTGTGCTTCTGATTATGATATGAACTGTTGTACTATTGATTGTGATTGAGCGGTACAGTACCCCCTCTCACGGCAAGGCGGAAAACCCGGGTTAAAGGGTGTCTTGACCAATGAGTGTGGAGACAACGATTCCCTCAGTAGGGATATAGCCCGGATTGGTGATAAATCCGTGAGGCGCCCTAGCTAAGAGGATGAGGTTGTGCGTCATGGCGGAAAAATACAAAATTGGTGAGCCGGCCTGTGTGCGCTCTCCGGGATATATTGCCATTGACGAGTACTAGTATCGTTTGTTGAATTGGATGAATTTTTCTTGTATGTAATTTCTAACTATGTCTATTGGTTGAGCTTGAGCCTTCGGATATGCTTGCATGACTGGTGATGTATTTGAATTTTATTAACGCAAGGCCGATTTGCTCACTGAGTTTAAAAGCTCACACTGTTTGTACAAACTTTTTGTTCAGATCAGGTTGCCGCCGAAGTACATCCGCTAGAGGAGTAGATCACGTTGGACCTTCCCGCTGTCGGGTAGGCCCTTCTTTTGTTATACAGTATGTTGCTCTGTAACCGTCTAGGACATCTAGGTCAGGGGTTTGGTATTTGGCTTGTATTTCAGTATGATAATGTATTTCGTACTGAGGATCTATTATTTTTAATTAAGAAAATCTGATGTATTTTCTTTGTATTTATTAAGAAATGGTATTTTGAGAATATAGAGATAATGACTAACGATTTTACTTGTGGGAAGAATTTATCGAAAGGCTTACAGTGATGGGATATTCATCATTGTGCCGGTCATGTGCCTAGAAAATGGGTCGTGACAAAGTTGGTATCAGAGCATAGGTTGTTAGGTCTCCTAGTGATTACAGAGCAAGGTGTCTTTAGTGGGCCTTCCCCTATTGTCGTGACTGCAGCACGACCATAGGATGAAGATCCACCAAAAGCCCTGTAGAGATTAAAATCCCTTTCTTTCGTGTCTTCACTTGAAGCATAATAGTGACGATATATATTATTCTTAATTGTAGAATAAGTTTAGATGGCACCAAGAAAATCAAACGCTTCTGGAATCCGCACAAGATCTGGCAGGGCCTTGGTCCCTCCAGCTGCTCAGTCAGCAAATGCAAGACTGGAGATGCCTAATCGTGCAGAAGATAACCATGCACAAAACAGAGAAATATCCACTGAAAACCCTGGAAGAAATGCTGGAGAACCATCACAAATTGACGCGACTGTAGTGATGGAAGCATTAGCTGCAATGCAGAACGAGGTGAATGGGCTAAAGGAACTTTTGATAGGACAATCATCTGAAGATGGCTCACAGGCATCAGTACATGCTGCAAAAGTACAAGAGACAGACCAGATGCCACCTCCACCCCCTCCTCAGGATTGGGTAGGTACAGAGGTCAAAATCTCGGAATTTATGAAGCTGAATCCGCCAACCTTTGCAGGAGATGTTAATGAAGACCCACAACGTTTTCTAGATGACTGTGAGAAAATCCTTGACACGTTAGAATGCCCTGAACCTCGAAAAGTAACCCTTGTTACCTTTCAGTTAAGAGGTAAGGCCGACCGCTGGTGGCGAACATGGAAGAAGGGCATGGCCAGAAATGCCCCACCCATTAAATGGAATGACTTTAAAAGAATTTTTCGAGAACAATTTATTCCGGAGAGTATACGAGAAGCAAAGATGAATGAGTTTGAGGCACTCCGGCAAGGATCACGAACCGTCGATGAATACGACAATCTGTTTATAGAGTTGTCTGAATATGCTACTCACATGGTCCTAACTGAGAAAGAAAAGATCCGACGATTTATTAAAGGCCTTCGAGAGTCTTTATTTGATAGGGTGGGATCGAAAATACGAGATTTTTCATTTTACACAGAAGCCGTCGACATCGCCCGTATGATGGAAGAAAGAGATATGCAAAAAGAAAAATGGAATAACAAAAGAAAGAGGAAGCAAGATGAGAAATCACGCTACCACAGAGAGAGTTCTGGACGTGCAGCCTCTACTGCTAGTGCACCACAGCGTCAACAAAGTGGTACAGGGGGTCAACAAAGGCCCTGGTGCTCTAAATGTGAAAGAAATCACTTCAGAGCTTGTTTTGTCAACAACAACACTAGGGTCTGTTACCAATGTGGTCAACAGGGCCACATCAAAAGAGATTGCCCCCAACTCTACACGAGATCTGGCCAAGGGTCAGTACGCCCTAATCAATCAGAGGCCACTGTTGCCAATAGAGCCCCTGTAACTGTAGGAGGCAATGGAATCGGAAGAGGTGCTGGCAGAGGACAAGGTGGTCGAGGGCAGGCTTCAGCAGGCCGAGGGAACGCTCGAGTATTCGCTTTAACCCGTCAAGATGCTCAGACGTCTAATACGGTGGTAGCAGGTACTCTTCTGATTGAATCAAATTTTGCACATGTTTTGTTTGACTCTGGCTCTACGCATTCCTATGTGTCACCATTCTTTGCTAAGAACTTTAAGCAAAAAGTTGTTAGATTAGAATGTCCGTTTTTAGTAACTACGCCTACTGGAGGCACCTTACTAATAGAACGAGGCTATCGAGCTTGCAAGGTAAGAGTCGGGAAAATAAATACAACAGTAGACCTAATGCTGTTAGATATGACAGACTTTGATGTCATCTTGGGCATGGATTGGCTGGCATCTTGTCATGCCACCCTGGATTGCTATAATAAGATAGTTAAATTTAATATTCCGGGGGAGCCTTCTTTCGTATTTCATGGTGAACGGAGTGAAATTTCTGGGAATCTTATATCTTTAATGTGTGCCCAACGTTTATTGCGAAAGGGCTGTAAAGGATACTTGGCATTCGTTAAAGATATTAAGAAAGAAGAACTAAAAGTAGAAGACGTTCCAGTAGTCCAGGAGTTTGTAGATGTCTTCCCAGATGATCTACCAGGTATACCCCCAGATCGAGAGATTGAGTTCCAGATAGAGTTAGCACCAGATACTCGCCCAATCTCCATACCCCCTTATAGAATGGCACCAACAGAATTAAAAGAGTTAAAAACTCAGTTACAGGACTTGCTAGACAAAGGCTTTATAAGGCCAAGTTATTCACCTTGGGGAGCTCCTGTTCTGTTCGTGAAAAAGAAGGACGGATCGATGAGACTATGCATAGATTACAGGCAACTGAATAAGGTAACTATCAAAAATAAATACCCGTTGCCTCGCATCGACGACCTTTTCGATCAACTTCAAGGAGCCAAGTGTTTTTCAAAGATTGACTTGAGGTCTGGTTATCACCAACTCAAGATCAAGGAGGAGGATGTGTCTAAAACAGCCTTCCATACCAGATATGGGCACTACGAGTTCTTGGTGATGTCATTTGGATTAACGAATGCACCAGCTGCTTTCATGGATTTAATGAATAGGATTTTTAAATCCTTTTTAGACAAATTTGTCATTGTCTTCATAGACGACATTCTGGTGTACTCAAAGACTTCAGAAGAGCACGAACAACACCTTCGTGTTGTGTTGCAGACATTGAGGGATCATCAATTGTACGCCAAATTCTCTAAATGCGAGTTTTGGATTGATCGTGTAACTTTCTTGGGACATGTGATCTCCAAAGATGGCATCCAAGCAGACCCAAGCAAAGTAGAAGCGGTCAAAATGTGGCCTAGACCTACCTCCGTCACGGAGATTCGCAGCTTCTTGGGATTGGCAGGATATTATCGTCGTTTCATCCAAAATTTTTTCCAGTTAGCCGCCCCTCTCACACGACTGACTAGGAAAGGGGTAAAGTACCAATGGGATGACGCTTGTGAAGAAAGCTTCCAAGAACTCAAGAAAAGGTTAATCTCCGCACCGGTATTGGTCTTACCCTCAGGACCAGGAGGTTTTACAGTATACTGCGATGCATCAAGAGTAGGGTTGGGATGTGTTCTCATGCAGCATGGCCAGGTAGTGGCATATGCATCGAGACAACTTAAGAAACATGAACAAAACTACCCCACCCACGATCTGGAAATGGCAGCAGTAGTTTTCGCTTTAAAGATATGGCGACATTATCTATACGGAGAAACTTGCGAAATCTACACTGACCATAAAAGTCTAAAATATATTTTCGACCAAAAGGACTTAAACTTGAGGCAGAGGAGATGGGTAGAATTACTAAAAGATTATGATTGCAATATTCTTTACCACCCAGGCAAAGCGAACGTGGTAGCAGATGCCTTGAGTCGAAAATCTATGGGTAGTCTGGCCCATATAGCAGTAACAAAAAGACCCTTGATCCAAGAACTACAAGAGCTGAGAGCAAAAGGTGCTACTCTTGAGGTTACAAGGACAGGATCATTCTTAGCCCATATCAGGGCTAGATCTTCCCTTGTTGACCAGATACGGATATCTCAAATGGAGGATCCTGAGCTTGTCCAAATTATGAAAAAGGTGAAGATTGGTGAAGTGAATAGTTTCACACTCGACGATACAGGAGTCTTACATTTTGAACAACGGTTGTGTGTACCACATGTTGGAACTCTTAGACGAGACATCATGGAAGAAGGCCATCGTGCTGCATATGCTGTACATCCAGGAGCCACCAAGATGTATCAGGATCTGAAACAGATCTATTGGTGGAAAGGAATGAAACAAGACATAGCAGAATTTGTGTCTCGTTGTTTAACCTGTCAACAGGTTAAGGCTGAGCATCTAAAGCCAGGAGGCTCGTTACAACGATTAGAGATTCCTGAATGGAAATGGGAACGAGTGACGATGGACTTTGTTGTTGGTCTACCTCGTTCCACAGGAGGTTATGACTCAGTTTGGGTCATTGTTGACCGACTAACCAAATCAGCACACTTCATTCCAGTCAAAACCACTTATGGTGTAGTAACGTTGGCACAATTGTATATTAAAGAAATAGTAAAGTTGCATGGAGTACCTATATCTATCATTTCTGATAGAGGTCCTCAATTTACCTCTCGTTTCTGGAGAAGTTTTCAGGAGGCATTAGGTACTCGAGTGGACCTTAGTACCGCTTTTCACCCACAGACAGACGGACAGTCAGAGCGGACGATTCAGACGCTAGAGGATATGTTACGAGCTTGTATTCTAGATTTCAGTGGTAGCTGGGAAAAGCATTTGTATCTTGTAGAGTTCGCATATAACAACAGCTACCAGGCCACTATTGGGATGGCACCCTTTGAGGCCTTGTATGGGAGACGTTGCAGATCTCCGATCGGTTGGTTCGAGGTAGGTGAAGCGAAAGCATTAGGACCTGACTTGGCCCAAGATGCCCTAACCAAGGTTAAGACAATACAAGATAGGATGCGAGCAGCTCAAAGTAGACAAAAGGCATACGCTGACCACAGACGACGTGATTTGGAGTTCTCAGTCGGCGATATGGTATTCCTTAAGGTCTCTCCAATGAAAGGTGTGTTGAGATTTGGAAGGAAAGGAAAGTTGAGTCCTAGATACATCGGGCCTTATGAGATTCTAGAACGAGTGGGAAAAGTGGCTTATCGGCTTGCCCTACCTATGGATCTGGAAGGGATTCACCCTGTTTTTCACGTATCCATGTTAAGGAAGTACCTTCATGACCCTTCTCACATACTTCATCCTTCTCAGAATGATTCTATCCTAGTAGATGAAAACTTGTCATACGAGGAGATACCGGTAGCTATCCTCGATAGTCAAGTGAAGAAACTCCGATCTAAGGAGATTCCATCCGTCAAGGTTTTGTGGAGGAATCAAACTCACGAAGAAGCCACATGGGAAGCCGAGGCCGACATGTGTTCTAGATATCCCCATCTTTTTACGACTTGAGGTAATTTAAATTCGGAGGACCGAATTTCTTAAAGGGGGTGATAATGTAATACCCATGAAAAATAAAATATAAATGCGTGTTTTCAAACTACTGTTACTATTTACGTATATGGTACTGTTCATTTATACAATCAAAATGTCAAATACTAGATGTGGTTTGGTTATAAGAGAAAACTAGAAAGAAGTTTGTAGGAGAAAATGACGTTTTATGTGTAAACATACCCTCAGGGACTAAATTGAAAGGACTGAATTGAAAAGAAACTTAAAGGTTTAAGGTGAAAGGATAGTTTTCCCTTTAAAGTTTCTAATAGTAAATAAACGAAAATTTTCCATCGTACGCGTAAGGTGCACAGTAACTGCATTATTAGAAATGTCATTTTCATGAATAGTAAATTGAATATTTTATTAGCGCATAGTGTCAAATAGTACCCTTGACTTTTGCTATAAATAGGCCCTTCCATTTCACTTCTAAACTCACACCTTCAACTTCTCTTCTTTCCTCCTTAAGTTTCTCTTGCTCCGACGCTAGGCTTCTGAGATTTTGGGCCTTTCCGTTTTTGCTTAGGTAAGGATACTATGCCCTTTCTATGTCTTTCAAATTTTAGAAGTTATTTTCTTAAGTATGCTCTGTGGTTGCGGCTTTGGCCGATCTTCCACATCAGAAAAACTGTCGTTAGCTGTTATTTTGATTCTCTGATTACCGAAATAGAATATAATCTGTGGAGAATACATGTCTAGGAAAGTTCTGGCTAAGGAAAGACCTGGTTTTTAAGTGTGTCCAGTGTGACCCTCCACTCTTTCCTGGGAACTTACCTGGTGTACTCTTTTACAGATTGTATTCTGTATTTCCGGTATGAATAGTACCCGTACGTATGAATAGTGACCGTATGAATAGTACCCGTACGTATGAACAGTATCTGTACGAAAATGATCTTAACGTATTTTCTGTAATCTTTCATGAAAATCTCTGTAGCGGAACACTGAAATTCACCTGCGTACTCTTGTCCGTAACGATTTAGAGAAGTGATACTCGTACGGAATCCAGGTGAGTGAAACGACCCTGTTTTAATAGAGTTTTAGCATTACTGGTGATAAAAAGTATGTCGTAGGACACTCCCAAGATTCATAGGGAGAAATTGGATTCAGAATGACGAATATAATGAGATAATTAATCCAGAAGTATGGATAAGACAAAGCAAGTATCTCATGATGATATGAAATTTGAATCATATAGTTATATACTATACCTGTTATATGGATGAGTATTATATTGTGCTTCTGATTATGATATGAACTGTTGTACTATTGATTGTGATTGAGCGGTACAGTACCCCCTCTCACGGCAAGGCGGAAAACCCGGGTTAAAGGGTGTCTTGACCAATGAGTGTGGAGACAACGATTCCCTCAGTAGGGATATAGCCCGGATTGGTGATAAATCCGTGAGGCGCCCTAGCTAAGAGGATGAGGTTGTGCGTCATGGCGGAAAAATACAAAATTGGTGAGCCGGCCTGTGTGCGCTCTCCGGGATATATTGCCATTGACGAGTACTAGTATCGTTTGTTGAATTGGATGAATTTTTCTTGTATGTAATTTCTAACTATGTCTATTGGTTGAGCTTGAGCCTTCGGATATGCTTGCATGACTGGTGATGTATTTGAATTTTATTAACGCAAGGCCGATTTGCTCACTGAGTTTAAAAGCTCACACTGTTTGTACAAACTTTTTGTTCAGATCAGGTTGCCGCCGAAGTACATCCGCTAGAGGAGTAGATCACGTTGGACCTTCCCGCTGTCGGGTAGGCCCTTCTTTTGTTATACAGTATGTTGCTCTGTAACCGTCTAGGACATCTAGGTCAGGGGTTTGGTATTTGGCTTGTATTTCAGTATGATAATGTATTTCGTACTGAGGATCTATTATTTTTAATTAAGAAAATCTGATGTATTTTCTTTGTATTTATTAAGAAATGGTATTTTGAGAATATAGAGATAATGACTAACGATTTTACTTGTGGGAAGAATTTATCGAAAGGCTTACAGTGATGGGATATTCATCATTGTGCCGGTCATGTGCCTAGAAAATGGGTCGTGACACAATGTTTATAAGAGTAGATAGAAAATAGTAAAATCAATTTAGAACTACAGTTCATAACAACCTTAGAATAGAAAATTAGCTATTCATGGTAATAAAAGAGCAAAAATCAATAAAAGATAGATATGGATCCATAAATACAAGATGAAGATAGAATAAATTGGCTCCCAAGATGTTCGAAAGACAAGCTCCTTTATTCCTTAGGTCAAGAATGGAACTTCATTCTTTTTCAAACTCAAAATCCCTTAAAAAGTTTTCCAAAAAACTATTTGTACCCTTGATTTCGATTGACATTATTCACCCTCGTTAACAACAAAGAAAACTTCACTTTCAGTGAAAAACTCTGCAATAACCTTTTCTTTTTGCAATAGGATCTCTACTTTTTACTCCACCTCAACTCTTTAATTACTGAATGTCAATCCTACAAAAATATCTAAAAATTACTACAAAAATAGAAAATAAAATCAAAATGGAAAAAATCTAGAAATCCAAATGAAGCAACAATTTAAGAAACAAATAAGTTATTTCACTAAGCAACAAAAATACAATTAGGGAATCATGAATTAATGAGCAAAAAAAGATTCTAATTTGGTAAAATAAAATTAGGAAATTAACAATTTTCATATCTAATAATCTAGATTGAATCAAATACCCTACTTAATTTTGAGGTTGAGCAAGGAATCCAAATTCTCTACAAACACCACTCCTAATACTTAATTTTATCAAGGTCAAATATTTTTTTTAAGCTAATGACAGTTTGCTTCTCCACAGCTACAATTCGTCGTCCCTTTTGTCATCTTCGCTTGCATAAAATACTTGACAATTGAGAATAAGTATAAAGCAATGGAATACATGGAATCTCGAAATAACGGGGGAAGTTATCTATCGGATAATGAAATAATTGAGTGAAAATAATTGACTAAACTACTCATTTGGTTTTTTAAATATTAAATTTTTTTATTTGATTTTTACGAGATGAAATTTTTTAATTTAATTTTTAAAAAATTATATTTATCTTAATTTCATCACTATGTTTTATCAAAGTGAAGTTTAACAATAAAAGAAATTGAGATGTGGTAATGATAGATTTTGAGAGTTGGCAAACAAAACGACTAAATTAAAACAAATGTAATCTTTTAACAATTAAATTGAGACATTTAACATTTTCAAGACAAAATTAAAATAACTATAATATTTTAAGTAACATTGTTAAATGAGTTGACTTATCATGGGCTACGCTATTAACAAGCTCACCCTAACCTGTTTATTAAATGAGCCACTTTTAAATGCCTGAGCCTACCTGTTTGGCTTGGGATCCCTCTTTTTTCTAGAAAAATTGTTTTTTAATTTTTTTTTGTATATTTAAATAATTAACTATTATAATTTTTTAGTTAAAATATTTTAACAATTTTTTTATTGAAAGACAAATTATATTTTTAAAATATTACTTTTTTAATGTTTTTTAAATTATCAATAATTTTAATATTTCATATTTTTTGAAATTAAAAATATTATATTTAAATTTAAAATTTATATATTTATTTTAAAAATCATAAAATTTTTATCCTAAAACTTATTATCTTAATTGAATATAATATTATAAATATAAAATATGATAAAATAAGATTTTACATATAAGATAAATTAAATTTGACAAAGAAAAAACATGAACGGCCCTATTTATTCAACTGTTGATTAAATGGGCCAACTCATTTTTAAATGGTATCAAAATCCAAAACCCAAAACACCCACAAAAGAGTGAGTAGTGGCCAAATTGAAAATGCCACTTTCAAAAAGGATCAAGTAACTAATTTACTGAAAAAAAATTTATCCCACTATACTTTTCTGGTGACTAACAAGGCTGAAGCTTCACATCATCATCTTTTGGAGCTAGAGACAACGGAAATTTATGAAGAGATGCACGAAATGTAAATTAATTACACTGATGCAATCTTATAATCCTATAATTATCTCACCTTTTTAAAATAATAACTCCCTCCTTTTTGTGGTGTCATTTTATTTAGGCAAAGTTACACTTTATGTACGTAATGTTTTTACCAAGTTTTAATTTTATTCCTAATGTTTTTTGTATCATATTTCATTTTTTTTCTCATATACCCTTTTTACTGTGTTAATTCCAGTGATAGAAAATACTGACTGAGCAATTCACGTGACATATATCAAGCTCAACATCACTTACCATGTGGACGCAATCTTAAAATTTCAAAAATACCCTTAAGCTCTCACTCTCAATCTCTGTTCCTCTCTACAGAGACAAATATGAGAGAGACATAGAGACAAGAGAGAGATATAGACACAATCTCTATATTTGTCTCTCTCTCTAAATGGAGAGAGAGAGAGGGATGAACAGAGATAAGAGAGTAGTGTATTTGGACTCATACTGGCACAATTGGTCGAACCGGAACTCGGTGACCCAATACCAAGCTCGGTTCGGGTCACCTTTTTAGACTGGACAGCAATCGGCCCGGCTAAAACCCAACATGAATTGGTGAACCGCTAACCTGGTTGACCAACAATTCTTCTTTTTTTTTAAAAAAATAATTTTTCATTACCATACCAGGTAACAAGTGAAGAGGAAGAAAGGAAGAGAAGGCCGAGGTGGAAGAGGAAGATGTGAGAAAATGGAGGTGGTTTGCGTTCTGCACTTTGCATTCTCTTTGAACTTCTTCTTTTTATTCTTAGCTCTTCATTTCTCTTCAATCTACACTTTGCGTTCTCTTCTCCTACGCTGCTGGCTTTTTCTTCAGATGACATGAAAGAAGACGATGAGAGAAAACGAAGGTGGAAGAGGAGACAGAGGCATTGACGATGAGAGAAGAAAACATACTGGACATTGAAGAGATAGAGAAGATAAGATGTTGCAAAAGAAAGAGAGTTTGAAAATGAAAGGCTAAAATGCACTTTACCCCTTTAAACTTTACTCTATGTGCAAAAAATCCCCCTAAACTTTCAAACTCAACAAAAAACTCCCCTTAACTTTCATTTTGTGCCAAAAACCCTCTACAGTTAGTTGACTGTCAGTTGACCGTTAACTAAATGCCACTTCATCAGTATACTAGACACCTCAAATGCTACATCAGACATTTTTTTACAGTTCACTTGTCATGTCAACGTTGCGAAATCGTCACTATCAGCATTTGAGGTGTAAAAACTGTTTGATGTGATATTTGAAGTATCTAATATACTGATGACGTGGCATTAGTTAACGGTCAACTAACTGTAGGGGGTTTTTGGCACAAAATAAAAGTTGAGGGGAGTTTTTTGTTAAGTTTGAAAGTTTAGGGAGGTTTTTTGCACATAGAGCAAAGTTTAGGGGGGTAAAGATGTGATTCTTGATGGAGGTGCAGACTGTCAGTAAAAGCTTTTATAATATATGAGTATGTTACACGAATATTGAGAGGGAAGAGAAAACTCTTTTTGAGTAAAAAACATTGAGTTATATAACACTTTGGTCCCCGAAATCTTTGCATTTTAGTCCTTCTTATTCTTCTTTAATCTTTCTTTCTTTTTTATTATTTAATTAAAGTTTAACTTTATGTTTGAATCATTATGGATGTTTATGACTTTATGAATATTTATATTTTAATTATTTATTACTAATGGCCATGGTTTTAAGATTTTAAAGTATAAAATTTACATATAAATGATTTATTTTACTTATTTTTAAATTTATTTGTAAACATATATAGTCATAAACATCCTTGTCGGGGTTATTAAAAAAATTAAAAATGTAAAAAAAAAAGTATGCTTCAGAGTTCAGACTCATGGGAAGAGGAAGGAATAAAATTATCAATAATACATAAAATTATCTTAGCAAGAAAAACTCACGGGAGGAGGAAGGAATATGCATAAGACATTCAGATTCAAATGACAACTAACGAGAACTGAACAAGCAGAAAATGACGTACCTGAAACTAAACAAGCATATGACGACAATGGCAAGAAAGGAGGGACCACGACCAGACGACGACCGATGGGACTCATTGGAGGAGGCAAAGCACGATGGGACTTGGAAAATCTGAGGGAGGCATTGGGAATTAAGGTTTTGATATTTACTAAATTAATTTAAATTATTTTACTATTGATTCAGTAGCTAAGCACGTTGACGGCGAGAGAGTAAGCATGAGGATAATGACGACCATGAGTAGAGACAATGACGATGAGAGGAGGAAACACAACGACGTTGATGATGATGAGCACTACTTGGAGAATAGAGAGATTAGAGCATGACGGGAGGACTGAGGAGGATGAAGAGACGAGAGCATGACTTGGTGAATGGAGAGACGAGAAAGAAGAGGCAGACCACGATTGGAGAGTGGAGTTTGGAGGCAGAGCAGACGAGATGTAGATTGCATTTTTGATTTTTTCTTTTTTAATTAAATTAATTTTAATTATAAAATTACTAAAATATTCCTAAGTAAATATTATATATATAAAGGGCATTTTAGTAATTTTGTAAAATTATTAAAATACCCTTGGGGATAGGACCCTGCGGGACAGTGAGTGTGATCCTCGTCCTCGTCTCTACAGGGGAAAATCCCTACCTACGAGGCTCGAATCTAGGGCCCATTGCTACACCTACATGTGGCAAGTGACATAGATTCTGATATGTGACACGTGGATTGTCCAGTCAGTATTTTTTGTTAGTAGAATTGATGACATTAATAAAAAGAATATATCTAAAAAAACATGTAGGACATAAATAACACAAAAATAATATTAAGGACTAAATAAAAACTTAGTATAAATGTTAGAAATATGAAGTGTACTTTTGCCTTCTTATTAAAATTGGTTTAGCAACTTTACTCCCCTCCAAGCCAATACATCATATGTGAACCATAATTCAGATGGGTTTGATGTTTCCGAAGCACCCAAAGCTGAGAACTTAGAAACCAAATAGAATATGCTGCTAACTAATCGCATATAATGGGTTGTAGGCTCAGAGGTTATGTCCTGTGAATTTGTAATTTAGTTAAGAAATTGTGCTATGGTTATGTCGTGTGTTTGCCTTTTGTTGTCTGATTCTTGAGAAGTGCGACCCTTGTGATTTATGATTATTTAGCAAAATTATGCATGATTCTTTTCTCACTTCCTAGAAAGTTGGGATGCTACAGCCCATTTCAGTGCTTTCAATATGAAAGATTTGAAAAATGAAAAAGTGTATGATGTTTGTTATGTTATAAACATGAGACAACTGAGAATCATTCAATCCTAAGATTGAAAGCTTGTCTTTGTCATTTGGACGGGCCTGTAAGAATCCTTTTGTAACATTCTGGGGGTCTTTTTCGATTAGTTGCATGTACAATAACATTAACATCGTAATCTTCAAATGTTGTTAATATATTCTGAATGGCCTGCAAATCACGGACAGAAAATTACAATCCACATTGCTTTCTCCTCAAAATTTCTGACCTCCAGAATTCCAATATAAATAGATAGCTCCTGAGACCAATGTAAATCATCTCATCTTTGTCTTCCTCATAGCAAGCCTTTCATCTTCAATCTCCAAACATGTCTTCCTCTAACCTTAAACTCCTCTCGCTAATCATCTCTGCTGTCGCCATTGTGCAGACAACAATGGCAGGTGATCCAGACATCCTCTTCGACTACTTTGCACCAGAGAATCCTGATGGAAGCTTCTTCACTTTCTCTGGCTTCCGTGGCATTGCACAGAACCTAACATCCCCAACCTTTAAGGTAACAAAGGCAAGCTTGTCGGAGTTTCCTGCTCTTTTTGGACAGAGTGTGTCCTATGCTGTCCTGCAGTTCCCAGGTGGCAGCATCAACCCTCCACACACCCACCCTCGTTCTGCTGAGTTACTATTGGTCGTTATGGGTACCCTACAAGTAGGGTTTGTGGACACAAAAAACATGCTCTTCACACAGACACTCCAGGTAGGAGACATGTTCATATTCCCAAAGGGACTTGTTCACTTCCAGTACAATGCTGATAATCAGACTTCTGCTCTGGCTTTCTCTGCTTTTGGGAGTGCCAATCCAGGGACTGTGTCAATCCCTAATACATTGTTTAATTCCACCATTGATGATACTGTCTTGGCTTTGTCCTTCAAGACTGATGTTCTCACCATTCAGACTTTGAAGATGGGGTTTGCTTCCAAATAAGCTTCAACGGTAGACCTTAGGAGTGTATTTTTCTGTTTTCTCATTGTTTCTTTTGGGGTCAGTAAGTGCTTCTGCAAAATAGTTTGTCTTTTGCAAATTGTTTTGCCCTAGTCAGGTTTGGCTGGTGTGGTGTTATTGTACTATGTTTGAAGAAGGAAATAACATTTATGCATTGTATTCTATCTAATAATAAAAATTGTTTGGTCCACTTTATATACTTACTGTGATTGTCGACTTTTGTTACAGTTGTTCATCATTTGATGAACCCTATTATAAACTACTTAGCATTTTATGTTGTTGGAGTCTGATTGTGATTTATATCTGCAACTTATCTGTAGTTTTGTTGGAACTTTCAAATTGAAACTTTTAGTTTAATATATTGTTTCAACGCTTTAATTGCTACATGCTTTTTTATTGGCACATTTACAAATTACAACAACTAGGTAGATGTCTTTTCCTTGACGGATTTTTGTGTTTGGTCAAAACCTAACTCCAAATCCACCTCAGCCTACTTAGATGGCTTATTCTTCAGAGTTTCATATGTCACCTTTGTATTTTCCAGTATGTTAACTAAAACTATTCTTTCAACATATTTTAAGTCTGTTCTAAATTTTTTAATAGTTTGCAAGAATTCTTAACTTCAATACTGAGCTCTTATATATATATATATAGAGTAAATTACTGGTTTGATCCCAAAAGATTAGTTCATTATCAGTTTGGTTCTTGAAAGATTACTTGTATTAATTTAATTAAAGAGAAATAGACAAAAAAAAAAAAATTCAAGACAACGAATCTACCAAGCCCCGTACAAATTGATTTTACTTCTTTAATGTTATATCTCTTTTGCTTTACGAAGTAAAGTACTTCAAAAGATTTCATTCCCATAGTAGCATATTCTAGTTTGTTTAGTCCGTTAACCCATCACATTTATGTCACTATTATTTTTCCATTAGTTACACAAAACTTTAATTAACAATTATGTCAATAACATGGTTGTCAGATAGAGTTCTTATGCAGAATCGGAAAGGATACATGATAAATCGAATCGTAAGATCTAATCGAAGATCGTAAGATCCTATAAAAAAATATAAAATTATATATAATGACATAAATTTTGTAAATAATATAAAACAATCAAAATCTTATTATATCTCAAGCTCAAATGTCATACAATTAGTAAAGAAAAAAATAGAGAGCGATCATAACTTTTTATTATATTTAGAAATTTCTTTTTTTTTTTTACTAAATAGACACTTACTTCTTCAAAACTTATAATATTATATCTCATTGTCAGCTTTCACTAAAGTAAGTTAAAAATTGAACAAATTATTAGTGGTAAGACTATAATCGTATAGTATTAGTAAAGACTTAAGTTAGTTTAATGACTTTTTTCCATCTCAATCAACCTAATAGATTCGAAACATATCAGTAATTAAACAAATGACAAAAATTCAAAATGTTATAAGATCGATAAAATCGTAAAATTATAAGATTTAAATCGAGATTCTACTGAGATCCTAATATATTTAAATCTTACATAGGATCAGGATCGTTTAAGTTGTTTAAAATCGTAAGATTATAATATTTTAAGATTTAGATTGAAATCTTGACAACAATGGTCAATAAAATGACATCTAATTAATAACTACTTAACATTTGCTTAATGTAATGTTAGAAAAATAATCATTACTTTCTTTTTAATTTTGAGAGAGAGAGAGAGAGAGAGAGAGAGAGAGAGAGAGTTAACTTTGTAGTGAGATTTGCATCATTAGCACATGTGTTATGAGTAATAATTGGGAGAGGAATGTGACGACAGAGTAAAGTCTTATATAGTGTTTTAAAAATTAGACTAGTTATTGAATCAGTGGAATTATTGATTCATAGTTCAATGGTTAGGTTACGGTCGAGTTAGTGGTATTTAAAAATATTAAAAAATAAAATATATAATTAAAAATATTAAAATACTTTATATAATTACAAAATTTGTAAAAAAAAATGCCTGCTTTTATATTTTTGAATAAATAATATTTTTCATAATATTTTAAAATTGTGCTTTCCTTTTTATTTTTAAAATATATAATTTTTATAGTTATTAAAAAAAAGAAAAGAAAGAAAGAGATTCAACTTCCCATCCCAATGTTCACTTTCCAGTTCCACCATCATTACACTTCCACCTTTCCCGTCCCAATTCTTGCCATTTTAGTGTATTTCATGCGTCTCTGTCTCTGACCATCTATTATGCCTTCCTCCTCTCCCTAATAGTATCTCTGTCTTTATCGCATAGCACGACACAAGTTGCCGGCCACACACACAAAGACGAAGGAGAAGAGAAGCTGACATGGACGAACATGCAGCCATTGCCAATTGAGACATACAGGAGCTCACTGACGACTACCCACTTTGAGGCTTTGACAATTCAAACTTCTGCTATGTTCTTTCTTTCTTCTTTGTCTTCCATTCTTCTTCTTCTTCTTAGATCGGTCAGTTTCATCATCTTTTTTCAGTTTGAGACCAATTCAATCGGTTCCATACCGATTTAACAATAAAATGATTTTTTCGTATGACTGGATTGAACGCTCTCATTGGTCACCAGTCTGGTCTAGTTTTAAAATCATTGGTCTTATCCAGTGTTTTTAAAATCGGATCAGTCACTGAAATGATGGAAGTACTAGTTCAAAGTTTAATGTTCAATGTTAAGAAATATTACAAATAAAATATATAATTAAAAATATTAAAATACTTTACATAATTACAAAATTTGTGAAAAAACACTCATTTATATATTTTTGAATAAATAATAATATTACATAATATTTTTTATTTTTTTATTCTTTCAAAATACATAATTTTTTATAATTATAAGAAAAAAGTTTCACGCTTCCAACTAAGCTATTGCCATAATGCCATCATTAATGGCTTTCACACTTTTCCATTTCTGTTAGCTCTTCTTCCTTTCCCATCTCCATACTATTTTGTATTCACTCAATCACTCTTCCTCCTTTCCCAGCGTCTTTCCTAAATCCTTGACAGCAATGGCATGGACACACACAAACAAAAAGACAAAGGAGAAGAGACCACCAATCGAGATGCCCAGGAGCCCCCCCGACTCACGTGCATCCATTCTTCTTTCCATTCTTCTTCTTCTTTCCATTCTTCTTCTTCTTCTTTCCACTATACATTAATTTTTTTCAGCTTGCTATAAATGCCGTTTTGGGAGTTTAAGACTAATATATATATATATATATATATATATATAAAATAGGAACCAATTCACCCAATTTTGTCAATTCTATACCAGTTTGATGTCCAAATAATTTTTAGACATGACTGGACTAGAAGCTCCGTCGGTCATCGGTCTGACCAACAGATCCAGTCTGATTTTGAAATCCATGATCTTATCTAATGGTCATAAGTTTTGAATTACTAAGTGTAATATCCCAAGAGATTTTTATTGTGCATGTATGTGCGGGAGAATTTATTTTCTTTTCCATTGTTGTTTATTTTAATTATGCATCATTGTTTTGGTATTATTCTGTTGCTATGACTTTGTTATTATGGATGGAATAGAGTTGGAGACATCCTATAACAACTACATAGAAAGGAGATTTAATTTTACCCTTAATTAGGAGTTAACTAAATTAAAAAGGGAGAGTATATTAATTACCTCTTGCTTGTATGCTTTGTCTTTGGGGTTAAATTAAAATAATCAGTGTTTCTTAGGGGAAACTAGAATAAGAGAAGAGTTTAATTCATGGAGTTTTATAAACATTGTTGTATGTTGATAGGCCTTGTGGGTTAAAGGAAATTGAGAGAGTTTTGGTGTGGGCTTTTGCCTAAGTCAAGAAGGGAGGGATTTCAAGAGGTAAGTGGGACCCACCCTTGTCCTTAGGGTCCTTAAACAATTGAAACTTCAAAACTCACTTTCTCCCCCATCACTTCTTGCTTGTTCTGTTGACACACACACATTCTCCCTCGAGCTTTCTTCCTCTTCTCCTTACGCTAGCCACATACACACAAAAGGAACTGGACTCCATTTTCTGGTTCACCTTAGTTGCTATCGTAGAGAGAGTAAAGGTAAGTGTATTTCTTCTCCTCTCCTTGTTTTGTTTCTTTCCCAAACCCTAGATGGATTTCCGTTGGTTATGGGACTGAGTTAGATGTTTTGTAGAGGCGTTATTTTGCTCTCTCGATGCTTGGTTTATATATCTTGAAAGGAGGGTAAATGGACATTTGGAGAATGTTGTAGCCAAAGTCTTTTAAAATTCATCTCTAAGAACACTCATAGGGCTTTGCTCATTTTGCTTGAGGGTGGGTGTGTGTGTGTGTTTTTTTTTTTTTAAGGTTTCTGTAGAGTTTAAAATCACCGAAGAGCTTTATGACTGAAGCCTAAGTGAAGTGTTGCAAAGGAAGCATCAAGATTTGAAAAAGGGACTTGTTCTCTTATGGTTTTCGAAATCTGTTGGCAACTAGTCGACCATCGTGGAGAGACAAGTCAAGTAGCTGCCTGTGGTGGGTTGTCCAGTTTTGGGGCAAAAATGCTTTTGTTATGTAGATTGAAACAATTGCCATGGGGGATGCAGCCGACTGGTAGTTTTCTGGTAACAATTTAGAGTTCTAATCGATTCTTATCTTTCATGCGCCATACCTTATGGGGCCATTTCTAAAACTTCAGAATCCCAATTTCTTTTGGGTCTCTACACATACGATAAAATATAACTTGGATTGAGGTGAGTAAACAACCTACTCAAGTATGTGAATTATTCCACAAGTTGTATTGAGCGTTGTGTGGAATTCACAAAGTAACGAAACATGGAATAGGGGAGGTGAAAATCCTATAATTTACATGTAGTAGTTTATGATGGAGTGTGTTTTGGAGTTCGGAGTTTTGTATGGATAAATGTATGTATATGTATGAGTATTGTCTATGTATATATTTATGAATATGATGGAGTGATTGTGCCTTGAACCTTGATGGTTCAGCAAGAGAATAGTGGGTTAGACCCATGGGAGTCTTGGAGAATCTTTGCCTACGTGTGGAAATGGGATGCTTTTGAGCATGGAGAAATTGCCATTAGGCATAGAGATATATCCGCCGTTGAGTATAGATATTTAATTCCCTTGGACATAGAGATATATCCGCCTTTGAGCGTAGATATTTTATTCCCTTGGGCATGGAGATTTAATCACCTTTGAGCAGAGAGAATTATTTGTGTGGAGATTTAATTGCTTTTGGGCAAGGGGGAGTATAACAATGCTTTCGGGTCGGGAGATGTGGATGCTTAGCTCTCCGTCACACTTTAATTACTTGTGTTTAATTTTACTCACTAAGATTATTGTCTCACACTGTTGTTTTCATCTTTCAAAGTCTATGAACATTGAAGGATATCTGCACGAGGAGTAGCAGAGGTTTGAGTGGCCCAACCCACTTGATTCTCAAGTTAGTAGCATCTTTTGGTGTCGTCCTTTGAAATTCTTTTGTAATAGCTCTATAGTCCAATAGGATCAATTAAGAAGGTTGTTTTGGGAGAACATTCTTTTGTATATGTTTCGGTTTATTCCTTGAGTTGTTCTAATATACGAATAGATAGAAACATAGGAGGAAGTTATGCTGTGGGTTATTTGAATTAAAGTTATGTATCAACTGCTTTGCTTTATAATTATGGAGTATCTCACGATCTTGCTTGTATGGAGCGGAGTGTAGTGAAACTCACGGCTTTTATGTTATTGTTATCTTTGTCTCATGTGTTGGAATTAAGAGTTAGGCTTACGTTCACATGTCGTGCCGGTCACGTGTTCTAGAGTTAGGTCGTGACACTTAAGATTTTATTTGTTTGCACTTAATAAAAATTTCAATATAATTTATTTAAAATTCAGACCATTAAGTGCATTTATTTTTTTTTTTATTTTTTAAATGTTTAATAGATTTAAATACATCTTAATGAATCAAATTTTGTAAGAAGTCTTAATACTATTCAAATATATTATTTATTGTAACTTATGACTTTCTCTCTTTCTTTTCAACACACACACACACACACACATTCTTAAAACAGCAAAGAAATCACACAATAGGGAGGTGTTAGTCAACTGCATGAAAGGTAGCAACCGACTGTCTGAACCTAGAAACCCAGAAATGCTAGACAGTAAGCAAGCAGTAGACTGCTTGATGGTCGCCAGTCAACTGCTAGCTTGCAGAGTTATGATAGGGGGCAAGCAGTTGAATTTAATTAGGGGAAAAGATGTTTTAGCCCCTGAGCTTGCTGAAACACCTAGTAGATTCCTTCAGGGGCAGGGAATGGAAAGTTTAAGACAGACAGAAGGACTATATAAGAAGAGGGGAGGTATAGAATTAAAAAGAGAAAAACAGAGAGATGCGAGAAAAAACATAGAGCACGTGAGGGAATTCTCAGAGCTGGAACACGAGTGTTAAGCTGAATCTTGGATAGAAATAAGAGGAATTGGCTGTTAGAACTTAGAAGCACGAAGGTTAGTAAAGAAATTAGATTTCATAATATAACAAGTTAATTAAAGTTGAAATTTTTAATATGCTATGACAGTAGAAGAACAATAGAGAGATAGCAAAAGTGAGAGAAAGACTAGTAGAAAGGACAGATTAACCAGATAGAAGCTTGATTCTAATTCAAAGTTGGATAGCAGCAACAAAGGTAGTTAACTCTTTTTCATAAAAACATGTCTGAAGTTTTATGAATTCCATGAAGGTGAAAGTTCTATGCAGCAATAAAATTAATATATATTTTCAAATTAATATATATATATATATATATATATATATATATATATGTATGTATATATATTTATATGTGTGTGTATATGTATTACTGTATCCTTTTTCAACTCAAGATTTTTCTTTTTTGCTTTTTATTCTTTTTTCATAAAATTGTATTTCTCTTCTAATCTGATTTTTAAGATTTTTCATTTCTATATTTCCATCATACTATAACTTGCACATTCCGAGATTCATCGAGGGGTTATTTGAATTTTTTCATTCAATATATAATTCTGTTTTTTAATGTTGATTTTATTAATTTTTCATAACATATGTTTAATTACTAATTTGTTTGAATATTATTTTTTACTAATAAACTATTTCTATGTGTTTAGATGTTAAAGAAATAAACATCTTTAATGATTACTTAGAAAAATAATATCTTAATAACAAGGTATGTCAGATTCAAACATATTAATCTTAAAGGAAAAATAGGACCCACTACAAAGGAGCTATATTTGAAAGGAAGATGATAAAAGTTCCTGTCTCATTATTCATTAAATTTCTTTTATTGTTTAAAATTATTATCATGGAGATAAGTATAATCAAAGCGTTAAATTCTTTTTATCACTTGGTGCGTGATATTATGGATCCGAATTTTCTGCTGAACGTTGGATTTTCTAATACTGTTCAATTTTGAAAAGTTAGAGTGGAGCTCACATGAGTCCCACTTTTATTGCCTTAAAAAGTTTAGCATCTTAATAGACGTTAGCTCAACTGAGGATCTGACTTATGATATAGTGATATTGTAGCCACAAGGCAGGCCATTCAAATATTAGCTTCTACTGTTGTACAATTATTCTCTCATCCAAGCAAGTTGGACTGTCTCAATCGATCGAGTTCTTAACTTTCTGTATAAGGTTCATTAAACACTAAGGAAAAAAAAAACTGAACGGACACAAATTAGGTTTGTCAAATCATAAACATAAGACAACTGAAGATTCATTACATTGAAGGCGTCTCACATGAACAAGTTGAGATACTCCTGCAATTAAACATTTGCAGGAGCAGTTATTGAGCTGAAAATATAATGGAAAAAACGAAGAAAGAGAAAAGCACACAGTACTGGTCCTAAGTTCTACCATTGAGGCTTATTTGGAAGCAAACCCCATCTTCAAAGTCTGAATGGTGGAAACATCAGTCTTGAAGGCCAAAGCCAAGACATTATCATCAATGGTGGAATTAAATAACGTATTAGGGATTGACACAGTCCCTGGGTTGGCACTCCCAAAAGCAGAGAGAGCTAGAGCAAAAGTCTGATTATCAGTATTGTACTGGAAGTGAACAAGTCCCTTTGGGAATATAAACATGTCTCCCTCCTGGAGTGTCTGTGTGAAGAGCTTGTTTTTTGTGTCCACAAACCCTACTTGTAGGACACCCCGAGTCACCAATAGTAACTCAGACGCACGAGGGTGTGTGTGTGGTGGGTTGATGCTGCCACCTGGGAACTGCAGGACAGCATAAGACACACTCTGTCCTAAGACAGCAGGAAACTCCACCATGCTTGCCTTTGTTACCTTAAAGGTTGAGGATATTGGGTTTTGTGCAACGCCTCGAAAGCCAGAGAAAGTGAAGAAGCTTCCAGTGGCATTCTCTGGTGCAAAATAATCTAAGAGGATGTCTGAATCACCTGCCATTGTTGTTTGGGCTACGGCCAAAGCAGAGATGAGTAGTGCGAGGAGTTTAAGGTTGGTGGAAGACATGTTCGTAGATTATGAGGATGAAAGCTTCTCAAAGATGTAAGGAAAACAAAGATGGGTTGGTTTGCATTGATTTCAGGAGCTAGCTATTTATATATAGTGGATTTGTCGAGGTTGGAAATTTTGAGGAGAAAGCAATGTGGATTTTTGTGTCTATGATTTGCTGGCCATTGAATATGTAAACAACATTTGAAGATTACGATGTTAATGTTATTGTAGATGCATCTGTTTGATCATGTCTCTTGACAAGAAAATGATACCCAGAATTTTGGAAGAACTCCGATATCCACTTCAGGAATATTTTTGGTACATTCAGAATTTCATAATATATTGAATCGTGACTTAAATACTTAAATTAAATAGGGTTAACCCGCGGGTAATTTTTTTAATATTATATTTATTTATTTATTTATTTATATTAATAATAATATATGTTAAGTTGAATAATACATGAGAATAAAAAATATTATTTAAAAATAATTTCATATTAAATTTATATAATTACTTTAATTTAACCAATAAAAAAAGATAACTTTAATTCAAAAAAGAAAGAATAATTTTTTTAACTTGTTTTTTTAGTTTCAAATTTTCAAATAGTGGGTCTTAACTTCTAAAAAAATACGGGCTGAGCTAGCATTAAAAAGGGGCTAATTCAAATATATTGAGTTGATTCATTTTGACAATCTTGCTAACACCGTAATGTTGGAGGTGAGAGAATATCTATATATGAAATTAATGACAAGCCTTGCGATTATTTTATGAAGGAACGAGTGAGAAAAGAATTTTGCACATAGTTCTTTGGGGCATAATATTCCAAAATTCGATGCCTTATACTTCAATTGCCATCACCTTATCACATTGTTGGCACATTAACATGTTAGAGCAAATGCAAAATAAAGACGATAGAAAAGTCTAAACTACCTACCTAATATAAATACCTACATTTGTTTCTTAAAAAGATTACTTGTATTAATTTAATTAACGAAGTTGCACTTTTCAAGAATCAAAGAACAAAAGACAGCAGAAGACAGATCCATAGTACAACTTCTAAACTAAATTACAAATTCACAGCACATGACCTTTATGCCAACTACCCATAATATAAGATGTGTTAGCAATGGATTTGAATCTTCAAAATTTCTTCAAGAACTTTACCATGTAAAGTTAAAGAGAAATAGACAAAAAAAAAATTGAAAATCCAAGACTCGACGAATCTACTAAGCTCCATACAAATGAATTTTACGTCTTTAATGTTCTCTCTCTTTTACTTTACTTCGTAAAGTACATCAAAAGATTTCATTCCGTTAGCATCATATTCTGGTTTGTTTAGTCTGCTAATCCATCACATTTATTTCACTATAATTTTTCCATCAGTTACACAAAAATTCAATTAACAATTATGTCAATAAAATGGCATCTAATTAATAACTACTCAATCTTTGCTTAATGTTAGAAAATTAATCATTATTTTCTTTTCAATTGAGAAAATTATATTCTGAGAGAGAGAGAGAGAGAGAGAGAGAGAGAGAGAGAGAGAGAGAGAGAGAGAGAGAGAGAGAGAGAGAGAGAGAGAGAGAGAGAGAGAGAGAGAGAGAGAGAATCAACGTTTTATTTGTTTGCATTGAATAAAAATTTAAATTTGATTTATTCAAACTTCAAATATTAAGTGTGTTTATTTTTTTATTTTTTTAATATTTAATAGACTTAAATATATCTTAATTAATCAAATTTTGTAAAAAAGTCTTAATACTATTTAAATATATTATTCATTGTAACTTTTGACTCTCTCTCTTTCTTTTCAACACACACACATATATATATATATATATATATATATATATATTATTTATTGTGTGTGTGTATTATGGGAAATAAACATGAAACAAAAGAGAAATCACATAATAGAGAGGTGTCAGTTGACTGCAAGCATGTAGAATTACAATAAACGACAAGCAATTGAATTTAATTAGGGAAAAAAGACATTTTAGCCCCTGAGCTTGTTGAAACACCTAGTAGATTCCTTTAGGGGCAGAGAATGGAAAGTTTTAGACAAATAGGAGGACTATATAAGAAGAGGGGAGACAGAGAAACTCATAATAAAATCAAAAAGAGAAAAACAGAGAGATGCTAGAAAGAACAAATAGCATGAGAGGGAATTTTGAGAGTGGAATAAGAGAATCTTGGATAGAAATAAGAGGAATTGACTGTTAGAAAACGAAGGTAAGTAAAGAAATTAGATTTCGTAATATAACTAAGTTAATTCAAGCTGAAATGTTAATATGTTGTGATAGTATGTTAATGCAAGAATTCAAATCAAAGATTTTAATTAATACCAACTTATAGGGCCCTAAAACCAAACGCATTAAATGGACTGAGTCAAAGTCAACTTTCGCTCAACAAATTAAAAGTATTCAAGATCAATTCAGAACCTCTCAATCATAATCAAATTACACGCACAAAGCATAAAGATATGCTATCTGGAGTTTAAACATGAAAAGAATCAAGACCCTTAAAGGAAAGATCTCACCATTAATGTCACAAAACCTAACTGAAGAATAAATCCGTTGAAGCAAATTAAGCAACGAATATCTCAAATTAAATCAAGGCAATCCAAGTCAACTTTGTTTGAATTAAAGCTCATCAACATAAGATCATGTGAAACCAATTTATTTCCTTATCGAGCGATTGACTAGTTTCCTCTTTAGGGACTTAATTGATTCATCATTCAAGACTGTATTTCAAATGAAGATTCTCCAATGGCTAGTATAGAAAACTATATAAAGAAGATAGCCAGCCACTTCAAACACACGAAGAAATTTAGAGAAGAATGCTCTAGCCATATGAACATACTTGAGTTGTGCGCATAATCCATTGTAGTTCTTTTTGTGAGAAAGGTTGTGCACATAATCCATTGTAGTTATTTTTACGAGAGTTATACTTGTAAGTTTATCCTTTGTGTGAATTAACTCTTAGTGTAAAAGGTTCTTATGAACCAATCTCTCTATCAACTCTTGTATCTATCACATGAGTGGACATTGTTTTAGGGCCTTGGTGAGGACCCTTGTTGTTTAGGAGTAAAAGCCGTGTGGTTGCGCCTTTTTAGACGAAAGGTTTCCTGTTTGATACATTTATTAGAGACGCGTAAAGGCTTAGTGGTGTTAAGCATAAAAGCAGGGCCTTATTGAACCTGTAATTGAGGTTGCTAAAGTATTTAGCATAAAAGTGAGAAACTGAGTCTCAGCCCAGGTTGTTTGTACTGTGTTACTGTTACCTCTTAATAAATTCTTACTACTTTGTGTTTTGACTAATGGACGTAAGTGTATCGTCAGATACATCAGAACTACTATATATCTTAGTGTCATTTATTTATTGTCTTAATTATTCTACAAGAGTATTGCACTTTAAATAACTAAGTTTCAAATAAGACCCTGAATATTTAAATAGGATCCTGAAACTATTTCGAGAAAACAAAAAATCTATCAAAATAGTTTTATAATTCAATTCACCATCTCTTGAATATACACCTGTATTAACACAGTAGAAGAACAACAGAGAGATAGCAGAAGTACTGAGAGAAAGACTAGTAGAAAGGAGAGATTAAACAGATAGAAGCTTGATTCTAATTCAAAGTTTGAAAGCAGCATCAAAGGTAGTTAGCCCTTTTTCATAAAAGCATGTCCGAAGTTTAATGAATTCCATGAAGATGAAAGTTTTATGCAGCAATAAAATAAATATGTATTTTCAAATATATATATATATATATATATATATATATATATATATATATATATATATATATATATATATATATATATATATATATATATATATATATATATATATATATATTTATCAGTGCGTGTGTATGTATTACTGTACCCTTTTTCAACTCAAGATTTTTCTTTTTCATTTTTTGCTTTTTATTTCTTTTTCCATAAAATTGTATTTGTCTTCCAATCTGATCTTTAAGATTGTTCATTTTCATATTTCTATCATTCTATAACTTGTACATTTCGAGATTCATCATGGTGGACTTATTCGAACTTTTTTCATTCATTATATAATTCTATTTTTTAATTTTGATTTTTTTTAAATTTTTTCATAACATATATTTAATTACTAATTTGTTTGAATATTATTTTTCACTAATAAACTATTTCTATGTTTAGATGTGAAAAAGATAAACATGTTTAATGATTCAATGTTTAGATTTAGAGGCAACTAGTATTGTTATCCGTGCGATGTACGATTAAATTATAACTTTCAAAATTTTCATAACTTATAAAAATAATAACAATTACAATTGATTTATATTAATTTACTTAATTTATTTATTCATTCAAATCAATTCAAATTAAATGAAATTACAAAATTCACTAATTATTAATTTCACTTATTAATAATTAGGATAATATATTCTAATAAAAATAAATTCTGCTATTCACTTTAACAATAACCCACATAATATATTAAATACATTGAGACTCACATAATATATTCTAATAATAATACTATAATTTAGAAATTTGTGAAACTTATGAAACTTAAAAGACTTATAAGTTATGACATATATTTTTTAAACGTAAATATTCTGATATAAATTTTAATTATTTATACAAATATAAATTATAAATTTTAATAAAAATTTATGATAATAAACGACCACATTATATTATAATGTAGAATAAGTCATCAAATGGAATAAAATAATAAGCTGTATGTATAATCAATAAAAAAGTTTTTAATTTAAATTTTTTTGTAAAAAAATAATAATCAAATTAAAAATATTCATATAGAATGTAAAATGATCAACTGTAAAAAAATTTTATACATATGATCGATAATTAATTTCACTATGTCTCGATCCTTATGTATGTATATTTCAACAATTTATTATTTATGTATTGCAATTCAAATAAATGCAAATCAAATAATAAAAGTAATTATTTTTTAATTTCAATTCAAATCATTTCAATCAATTCAATTCAAATAATTAATAAACTCAAACATCTTAATTTCAAAAAATAAAAACTACAAGGCGACTATATTTGAAGGATATGGGTTCTTTGCCATACTAAAAGTATGGTAGAGTGCCATACTTTTTTTAACAATAGAAAAAATTGTTGCTAAAAGTCTACGCAGAAAAAACCATGAGAGAGAACCCACACCCATATTTGAAAGGAAGATGATAAAAGTTACTATCTCATCAAATTTCTTTTATTGTTTAAAATTAATTAACATGGAGACAAGGATAATGAAAGCACAAAATTCTTTTGTCACTTGATCCTTATGGACCGGGATCATCTGCTGAGTATTGATTTTTTCAGCACCATTCCATGCTGAAAAATCAAGATAAGACCCACATAAGTTGTACCTATTCTACCTTAATCAGATGGTATTGGAAAGCTTATCACCCACTTGGCACTATCCCAAAAGAGGATTCGTGATATTATAGCCACCAGGCAAGCCATTCAAATATTAGCTTCTACCTTGGGCTTTCTCAATCGAGTTCTTAATTTTGTTTCATTAAACATTAAAAGAAAAAAGAAAAAAACTGAAACGAACACAAATTAGGTTTGTCAAATCATAAACATAAAACAACTGAAGATCATTACATTGAAGGCGTCTCACATGAACTTGCAATTAAACATTTGCAGGAGCAGTTATTGAGCTGAAGATATAATGGGCAAAACAAAAGGAAGAGCACACAGTACTGGTCCTAAGTTCTACCGTTGAAGCTTATTTGGAAGCAAACCCCATCTTCAAAGTCTGAATGGTGGAAACATCAGTCTTGAAGGCCAAAGCCAAGACAGTATCATCAATGGTGGAATTAAACAGTGTATTAGGGATTGACACAGTCCCTGGGTTGGCACTCCCAAAAGCAGAGAGAGCCAGAGCAAAAGTCTGATTATCAGCATTGTACTGGAAGTGAACGAGTCCCTTTGGGAATATGAACATGTCTCCTACCTGGAGTGTCTGTGTGAAGAGCTTGTTTTTTGTGTCCACAAACCCTACTTGTAGGGTGCCCTGAAAGACCAATAGTAACTCAGCAGAACGAGGGTGGGTGTGTGGTGGGTTGATGCTGCCACCTGGGAACCGCAGGACAGCATAAGACACACTCTGTCCTAAGACAGCAGGAAACTCCGCCATGCTTGCCTTTGTTACCTTAAAGGTTGAGGATACTGGGTTTTGTGCAACGCCACGAAAGCCAGAGAAAGTGAAGAAGCTTCCAGTGGCATTCTGTGGTGCGAAATAGTCTAAGAGGATGTCTGCATCACCTGCCATTGTTGTTTGGGCTACGGCCAAAGCAGAGATGAGTAGTGCGAGGAGTTTAAGGTTGGTGGAAGACATGTTCGTAGATTAGGAGGATGAAAGCTTGTCAAAGCTGTAAGGAAAACAAAGATGGGTTCGTTTGCATTGATTTCAGGAGCTAGCTATTTATATATAGTGGATTTCTGGAGGTTGGAAATTTTGTGGAGAAAGCAATGTGGATTTTTCTGTCTATGATTTGTTGGCCATTGAATATGTTAACAACATTTGAAGATTACGATGTTAATGTTACTGTAGATGCAGCTGTTTGATCGTGTCTCTTGACAAGAAAATGATAACAGAATGTTGGAAGAACACTGTCTCCACTTTAGGAATATTTTTGGTAACATTCAGAATTTCATAATATATTGAATCATGACTTAGAGTTAAATACTTAAATTAAATAGGGTTAACCAGTCGGTAACCTTTTTTTTTAATATAAAAGAGTAAGAAATATTATTTGAAGATAATTTTATATTAAATTTATATAATTATTTGATCTTAATTAATGAAAAAATATAATACTAAAGAAAAAAGAGAAAGAATAATTTAAAAAAAGTTTATTTTTATTTATTTTAAATTTTAATTCTCTAAATTCATATATTTGTCTCTTTTTTTAACAAATAAATTATTTCTTATTTTTAAAAAAATAATCTATTTAAAAAAGTATAAGTCGAGTCGGTATAATGCTAACCCGTTAAAAAACGAGTTAATGCAAACAGCTGAGATTAGCTCTTTTTCACATCTCTACAATACCAACCAAATGTTGGGATGAGAGAATCTCTATATACGAAATGACAAGCCTTGCGATTTTTTTATGAAGGACCAAAGTGAGAAAAGAATTTTGCCCATTGTTCTTTGGGTCATAGTATTCACATGTTTGCACATTAACATGTTAGAGTAAATGCGAAAGAAAGACAAGAAGAAACGTCTAAGCTACCTACCTAATATAAATCTATAAATGGTAAAATTAGGCTAATTGTATGTTAGGTTGTTGATTTGTATTGTTTTATTGGAGAGGTGGATGTGGTGTTTACGAAGCACTTTGCGGTTTGGTTTGGGCTGATTCTGAGAATATGCTGCTACTAACAATAATATATTATTAAAACAAGTATGCGTCCTGACTCTCAGAATATGCTGCTACTACAACAACATATTATTATATATGTCCTTATCTCTTTTGGTTTGGTCTTAGCCACGATAATAGGCGCTTGGATTCTTTTTAGTTAGTTGAGGGTTTAATTTTTTTTTAGTTATAATTTTATAATTTTTAAGTATGATTATAATTATGACTAAAAATAATTACAGTTATAATTGTAGCTAAAAGTCAAAAAATTGTAGCTAATAAGAGCTGGACTCTCCAACTAACTGAAATGAATCTGAATCTCGATAATAGTACACTTGATCCCACATAAAACGTAGGTTTAAATATAAAGGATTTTATTTAATTTGAAATGTTGTGTAATTTAGGGCCAGTTTAATTTTTTATGTTCTTAGAATATTTTTCTCTAGTTGTTTTTAATATAATTTCAGAGAACAAAAAAACAAAAAACATTGTTTGGATAAATTTTTAAGAAATATGTTTAAAAAGAAAAAAAATAGAAGAATTTATTTGAAAATTTTGTTTTAGAAACAAATTCAAAAATACAAAAACAAAAATATGTTAGAGAGAGATAGAAAGAGAAGAAAGAGGAGAGAGAAGATAGGAGGGAGAGAGGAGAGAGTAGAGAGAGAGGAGAGAGGGAGAAGAGAGGGAGGAGAGAGAGAGAAAATTACAAAATTACAAAACTGTCATTAATGAAAACAAAAAAAATCAATTCAAAACATTCTTGTTTGGTTTGAGCATTTTTTTTTATTTTTATTTTTACTGAAAATAAAAATTAAACTTGAAAATATGTTTAATTGAGTTAATTAAAAATATTTTCTTAAAGACATTTATTAATATATGCTCAAATCTAAAAACACTAAAAAAATAATTTTAGTGTTTTAGAAAATACATATCAAAAAATAAAAATAAAAAAATATTTTTACAAAACAAACAGTTTTTAAAAGTTACGTTGTTTTGATTTAAATATTTTTAAAATACCTACTCTGTTTTTTTTATTATAAAATACAAGTAGAGAGAAAACTTCTTTCAAGTAGGTATTTTTTGTTCTTTTGCTTTTAAAAGTAGAAAAATGTTTTCAAAAAATAAAATCAAACAGGCCTTAGGACAGGGCGGGTTTGGATGTATTTTGGTTTCCTTTTATTTTTAAAAACAAGTTTTATAAAATTGTTTTAGAAACTAATTTAAAATTTAAAAAAAAAAAAGAAGAAATCTGTTTGGATAGTTTATTTTTTAAATTTTTTTAAAACTCTAGAAAAAAAATGTGTTTAGAAGATTTGTTTTTGAAAACAATATCTAAAAATATTTGATACATAATTATAATATTTTAAAAGAGAATAATAATAAATACAAGTCAACTATATTAATTTTATAGCTTGAGCTATATTTTAATGAATTGGTTAAATCTATTATCTAACTACATAAATTATTATATAATAATATCTTCACATAAGGACCTAAAATAATTATATTTTTAATAAGATGAAATGTATTACTAGAAATTAGCCAACAAATATTTATGAAAAAAAGATAAATACTAAAAACGATACTTTATTCACAAAAACAAAATAGAAATTAAAAGTCTTCATAAAAAGGATTAGAAAGGTTTTTAAAAAATATATGATTAGCGTGGGTCATATTTGCTGAAATATTTGTTAGAAATATATTTTTTTTATTTTAGCAGCGATTTACTTTTTAATGTAATCAATCATTTTTACATAAATACCATTAATGAAATTACATAATTACCATATAGGCCACTGTATTTTTTCAAATAGTGTTTTCAAAAATTAAATAAAACATTTTTTTAGTTTTCTATTTTTAAAAATATTTCTTGAAAATAATGTGCCAAACATGTTTTGATTGTTTTCTTTATTTTTAAAAATAAAAAATTTTAAAAAATAGGTTCCGAACAATTTAAAAAACAAAGATGGGTTGGTTTGCATTGATTTCAGGAGCTAGCTATTTATATATAGTAGATTTCTGGAGGTTGGAAATTTTGAGGAGAAAGCAATGTGGATTTTTCATTCTATGATTTGCAGGCCATTGAATATGTTAATAACATTTGAAGATTACGATGTTAATGTTATTGTAGATGCAGCTGTTTGATCGTGTCTCTTGACAAGAAAATGATACCCAGAATGTTGGAAGAACACTATCTCCACTTAAGGAATATTTTTGGTTTATTGAATCATGACTTAAAGATAAATACTTAAATTAAATAGTATTAACCCACTGGTACTTTCTTTAATATTATATATATATATATATTAATAATATTTATTAAGTTGAATAATACAAAAGGAGTAAGAGATATTATTTAAAGATAATTTCATATCAAATTTATATTTTTAATTTTTTTTAGTTTTAAATCTTCAAATCTATAGCTTTCTCTCTTTTTTTTAAAATAAATAGATTATTCTTTATTATTTTTTATTTTAAAAAAATAATTATAAACAAATGCAAACAAAACCAGTATAATATTAGTCCGTTAAAAATTGGTTAACCTGAATGACTGGGTTCAGGTTGACCTAGCAAACACTGTAATGTTTCGCGAGTCTCTGAGAATATGGTGCTACTATGTAATATATTATTATATATGACACTCTTTCAGAATATATGACACTCCTTATCTCTTTTGGGCTCAGCCAGTCGTTCAGGTTGACCTAGCAAACACTGTAATGTTTCGCGAGTCTCTGAGAATATGGTGCTACTATGTAATATATTATTATATATGACACTCTTTCAGAATATATGACACTCCTTATCTCTTTTGGACTCAGCCACGTAAATACTTGATCCCACATAAAACGTAAGTTTAAATGTAAAGGATTTAATTTAATTTAAAATGTTGTGTAATTTAGGACTTTTTTTATTTTTATGTTTTTAGAACATTTTTGTTTACTTATTTTCAAAACAAGTTCGGAAAATAAAAGAACAAAAAATTTTGTTTGAATAAATTTTTTGAAATATGTTTAAAAACAAAAAAAATAGAAGAATTTGTTTGAAAATTTTGTTTTAGAAACAAATTCAAAGATAAAAAAATAAAAAATATGTTAGAGAAGAGAGAGGAGGGAGGAGAAAGGGGATAGAGGGAGGAGAAAGAGAGAGACTAGAAAGAGGAGAGGATGAAGAGAGAGAGCAAATCACAAAATTATAAAACTGTCATTAATGAAAATAAAAAAATCAGTTCAAAATATTTAAAAATTATTCTGGTTGTATTATTTTTAAAACACTATTTTATTTTCTATTTTTAAAAACAAGCAGATACAACATTTCTTTGAAGCAAGTTTTTTTGTTCTTTTGTTTTTAAAAGAAGAAAATTGTTCTCAAAAAACAAAATCAAATTGGATGTAATTTTGTTCTCTTTTATTTTGAAAACAAGTTTTGTAAAATTGTTTTAGAAATTCGTTTCAAATTTTAAAAAAAAATTGGATAGTTTATTCTAGAAACAATTTTAAAACTTCAGAAAATTAAAAAAAATGCGTTTAGAAGATTTGTTTTTGAAAACAAGATTTAAAAATCATTTGATACAAAAGTTTTTTATGTGATGTTGTGATAAATTCAATAAATGAAATTATTAATAATAATATTTAAAGAAATAAATAGAAGTCAAATATATCAATTGTTATAGCCTGAGCTATATTTTAATGAATTGGTTTACTTAAATCTATTATCTAACTACATAAATTATTATATATATAAGATTGTCTTTACATAAGAACTTAAAATAATTATATTTTTAATAAGATGAAATGAATAAATGGAAATTAGCCAACAAATATTTATGAAAAAAAAAACTACAAACGATAGTTTATTCAAAAAATTAAATAGAAATTATAAGTGTTCATACAAAGATTAGAAATGTTTTTAAAGAATATTATAATTAGCGTCGGTCATATCTGCTGCAATATTTGTTAGAAATTTTTTTTAAAATTTTAGTAGCGATTTTTTTGTCTAACCAATTATTTTTACGTAAATATCATTAATAAAATTACAAATTTACCTTATATGCCACTGTGTTTTTTTAAATAGTGTTTTAAAAAATATATTAAATATTAAATATTTTTCTATTTTTAAAAATATTTCTTGAAAACAATGTGTCATACATGTTTTATTGTCTTCTTCATTTTTAAGAATAAAAAAAATTAAAAAAAAAAGGTTTCGAATGGGGCTTTAAACTTTTTTTAAGAATTTTTTTTTTGGTAAAGAGGTTAGCATATACGTTAACTAAAAGTAAACACAGAGTTTAGATACCGAGGTGGGTTTTTCACTATCCGTCCCTATCTCCTCGTTGCTCTCCAGGCTTTTTTATTTTGCCCCATCTCCGAACTTGTGAAAAATATCATTACCTGCCCCACTTTGCCCCAAAACCATAGTATTGACTATTGAGTACTTTTTCCTCTGTACATGCCCCTACCCTTACCCGACCCAAAACATTTAACAACATAATTTTTATACATAATTTTCATAAATTTATCATGACAAATCTTATTACACAATACTCAACAAAATCACTGCAAGAATAAACTAAAGCACAATTTTGCTAAGCTAACAAACGATCCAAAATGTATCAGGCACTAACACAATCACCAACATGGTTGGCAGCTAAAAATTGTGACTTAGAATGTTCATTGATAATCTACAAAACATAATAATGATTCTTCTAAAGTAATTGAGCACTTGTCTGATATACAGAGAAAGACAAAGAGAAAGAGCTCTAGAGGAATGCAATATACCTAAGGAGCAACATACTATTAACAAAAAAAGGAGCAACATACTATTAACAAAACATCAAATGTCGTTGAAATATCCTACTGACATTTATGATTATGCCAACTTGCCACCACTCTGATCATCAAATGTAGTTAAAATTTTACATTTCTTTTTGGCAAGATTGTTAGGATCACTTGTAAAATTGTAAGATTATAAGATCCTACAATCTTGCTCATTTCTATTGACTTCGATTCTATGTGAATTTATTTTTGTCTTGGGATCACGTAAGATTACTTGTAAGATCTTAAAATTGCACAATCCCACACAATTCGATTAGGAATTGACAAATTGTTTTAAACAAAATTACTTTTAATGTTACTGAATATTGACTCATGTTTCAATTATATGTCTAAACTTTTTTTTTTGTGTAAATTATATTCATATTTTTTTAAATAGTTTTAATTATGCCTATGAGTCTAACATTATTTAAATGGTTGGCAAAAATGTTGATGTGACCACCAAAATTGTACACTACATGTTCAACTATTCACTCATATGTCAAATATACATTTAAAATGAAAAGTTTTGCCCTCTCTTTGAACTTAATTTTCTTTTTCTTGCCACTCTCTTTAATTTTCTTTTGCTTGCCACTCTTGTTTCTCTTTCTACCTTCCTTTTCCCTTCTTTCTTCTTTTTGTCCTTCCTTTCCTTCCCCACACACTAATATGTATGGCATTTGATATTGTTTTATTGAAATATAATGAAATTATGGTCACTTTATGTTATATAAAAAATTTATGTTACCATGTAATTTTTTAAATATTATTTTATTCTCATGTGGTAGAATCTTAGATATATAATTTGATCTATCATGTACTCTTTCGATTCTACATAAAATCTCGATCCCAACAATCTTATTTTTTTATATTAAAAAGTAAAAACTTTAGATGAATTGGGCGCAAGTCACCATATGCTCAGAAAATGCTTTAAAATGTACATATATCAACAAAGAGAATCAAACTTGTACTTTTATAGGGTATAAATCCATTTCTTACCTTATATTTAGTCTAATTTTTAGTCTGACCTTATAGTTTGGCTCAATTATTTATTTGGTTCCTAATGTAAAATTAGCTTTTTAAGGCATGTAAGCCACTAGACAGTGGTTTAAGAGTATGAATAGTTTCATAAGTAGTTATTGGATCAAACCTTTGTATTGTCATGTATCCCAAAAAAAAAAAATCACATGCTCCTATTAAGTTTTCTCTTTTCCTATGGTTAATAAAAAAATTTAAATTTAAATTTTGTTGTTCCAACATGCAATTGCCCAATTGGATAATTTTTTTTTAAATAGAAAAATCTCTTGACTAAAAATCTAAAACATAACTGATCTTACCAGAATTATAGTTGGCAAACATCGTTCCACACATGAACTAATTTAAATGACATTACTCCTTACCTTCAACGCTACATCTAATAAGCAATACCCCCTCCCCCAATATTGAATTTCCTCGTAAATGCAGGAGAAAATCTATTACATCTCCAAAACACGGTATGTGACCAGCACATTAGTAAGGCTACCCTTACATCAATAAAATGATCTTTCATTACATTCATTGAACTATATAGTTTCATATAAAAGAATAGATGACATCCCATCAATCGTTTCAAAAAGAATAACCATAACCCTGGATCACTTTACAAAATGCATACAATTTAGCCTAAGTAACCTATGTAGTCACAGAGCAACCCCTAGAGGTTCAAAATCAATTATCAAGACCTAAAATCAAAGGACCAACCCAAGAATCAAAAGACGGTTGGTGAACTCGGGGCTCGCTATTCTTTAAACATATCACCCGCTTCGACTATAGACTCTAAAAAAATTCAAGAGTGAAAGAGTGTGAGTAATTAAATACTCAGTGAGCAAATAACATAAACAAATGAATAAATGAGCATAAGGAACAACTCAGGATAACTCCCATATACTCAATTATTTATAAGCCATCCAACTTATAACGCAAAGGAAGAAGTCAATACAATCATCCAAGTGCCATACCGCAGCATGAAGGAGTCATATCAAGTGCCACACCATGGCATTATATAATCACAGTATGCACCACGTCACAATACAATAGAACATGATGAATACCACACCTCAGCCCGATACAATCACAATCATCTAATGAGTTATAAGGGCAACTACATCACTATATTAAACAATTTACACAATTCATCCTTTAGCCCATGTTTCCATTGGAAACCATAACTTAAGTAGCTCAAGGAGTGCACATGTCAATTCATTGATGAATAGTACTCTTGAATCTCATTAAGTATAATATTCATAATGCCTTGATTAAAGAGATAAAGTTGTTACACTCATCTCGTTTCAAGCTATACTTTATCGTATGATGTGATAGCTTAAAATGTAAAGAAGTCTCAAGTTTTAGAGTTGCACCTTATTAATTTAATGCACGAGAAAGGAGAAATTAATTAGAACTCCAAAATGATGTCAGAGAGCAATCGGTCAATAGCCCTCTACTTGGCAGTTGACTGCCTAAACACAACACAATCTTGACCAAGAGCAGCTGGTCGATTGGTAATGCCTTATCGGTCGATCAGTACATCTCTACCTAAAATTTGACAGCCAAATTCGAGAGCAACTATGTGTCGATCGATGCGTCCTGCCAAGAAATTCTAGCCCAATCTAAGAGCATCCAATCTACTAGTGGTACCTACCAGTCGATTGGTTTTTTATTCTTACATAAAAAATATTGCTATTTCAACTTTAAAAATATTTTAATCAATACTTCTTTTGATTTAAACAAAGTGGATATATAAATATATACACACACATACATATATATATATATATATATACATATTTATATGAAATATATATATACACACATATAAATCTAATTATTATATGTATATAAAATTCGAACAAGTGACATAGTGATGAATTTGAGTCACTATGTTTTGTTTGATCATCAAATCACTGAGTCATTAATTAAATTTAACAATATAGTAATATATATATATATATATATACTCACAAACTTCCCTAATATTTTATACTCAATTTTAACAAAATAAGAACCCAAAAAAAAAAAAGAATTCATAATTGTTTTTCAAAAAAAAAATCTTAACTCGTGAATAAAAAAGCATGGCCCACCACCTCGCCTTGTAAGTTGTAACTGTCCACCTCTTGCTCCCCACCGTTCTCCCAGATTCCAAACTCTGCGACTCCGCTTCATGTCCTGCTCTATTTTATATATTTCCTATAAAAAATTGGAAGCTCCGAGACCGAACCGGCATGGATCTGCACGATCCGAACCGGTTTAGCCCCCACCGTAAACGAACCACCTTCTCCGAGCGCTTCCTCGGCGTCTCCCCTCACGCGCCACTCAATGAAAACCGCACCTCCTCCTGCAGCATCAGCGGCGCCGACGAGCTCAGCGAGGACGACGTCGTTTTCTTGGGCGGAGACTATTCCGACCACTCCTCCACTCCTATCTCTTCCTCCAACTCCACCCCTCGCCACCATCTCCACAGTCCCCATTCTAACCACCTTAGCTACAAGGGCTTTGGACCGTTCGATACTTGCGGTCTTCTTGCCGTCCTCCCGGGGAACGAAGCGTCCGTTAGTGGCCGAAACGGTTTGCATTTTTTTCACAAATCGTCAGCATCTTCGACCTCATCCTCGTCTCCCTCGCCTTCGCGTATGATTCCCGCCATCCCGAAGCCACCTCAGGATCGGATTCCTTCGTATTCTTCGTCGTCATCGTCTGCGAAGTATCACCTTCACCAGTCGGCCCCCGTGAATGTCCCGATTTTGTCGCAGGAGATGATAAAGACGAGAAGGAGGCACCATGAATTTGAAGACATTGGCGAAGATGATGATGACGAGGAGATGCTTCCTCCACACGAGATTGTGGCAAGGAATTCCATGCAGACTTGCTCCGTTGTAGAAGGAGCCGGGAGGACGTTGAAGGGAAGGGACTTGCGCGAGGTTCGGTTTGCGGTTTGGCAGCAAACAGGTTTTCTTGATTGACAGGCATGGATGTTCATTTGGAGTTCTTGGTTTTCTTTTCGGTGCTCGTCTTTGATTTTTGTTCGTATCATTATATTTGAGATTGTCGGAGTCTGAATTTGTTATCGACTAGCGTATCTTTTCCACCATTTGCCTATCTATGACTGAAAATTTTAAATTTTCATTTTTAAAATTGGGGAACGCAGAATATGAAAAGTGAAGTAATAATGAACGTTTAGGTGGTTCTGTTTGTTAGCGGAAAATAATATATTTAGAATGTATTTCCAGATTCAAATTGTAGAACATGCTCTCAGATTGCTGTATTATATGCTCTCGAGTAAGCTGCATTATACTGGGTACTTGGGATTTGCTTGTGAAATATAATATTACATGAATGAACTCTCTTAAAATCACTGACCAGAACTTGTGGGGTGACTAATAGGATATACCTTCCTGAGGACATTTTATTTCTTTGTACTGGAAACTCCATTTGGATCTACATAAAGCATCGTGCATAAGTCGTCACTCTATCACACTCAGTTGTAATCTAATTATGTCCTTTTCTATTGCGATATAAAAATACTTGATTAGAAGTGGCATTAGTTACTTCCTTAACTAGAGGGACTGCACAAAGTAGCATGAGTAGGGAACGTTGTCTCCTACTCCAATGTTGCTCCAAGGGGGGCAAAATAATCTGTAAATCAAGTGAAATTGGAATACGATATTGCGCATGGGCTTGGTTTTGATAAGTTCCGATAATGACATAGTTGGTGATATGCTTTTTCTCCCTAAAATTTAGAGACTCGAAAGCATTAGGCATGGAGCTATTGTTGCTTTGATTGCATCGGGAGTAGAGAGTGGCAACAGGACCTACTCCTTCGGGTATTCAACATTCATGATGATGTAGGAATGGACAGAGATGAGTAAGAATGAGTGATTTATCGACACACAGTATGTTTCATTCTACTTTTCATTTTTTCTCTCCCTTCCTTCATGTTTACTAGTATTCACTAACATTGTAGAACGGAGGGCTAGGAATAGGCTTATTTAGCTAGGTATTTACTTTTTTTAAAATAATTTTTTAGGTATTAACTTTTCAAAAGTAATTTCTCATATAGTATTTTTTTTAACAAAATCAACCAACTTTTGGTCGGTTTTGGTATTTTTTATTTTTTATTTAAAAAAAAAACTCGATTTGAAGTTGATCGAGTTTGTTTATGTCAAAATTTTTTTAATATATATCATAGTTTGATGCATGTGCGAGACTGAATTTTTTTATAGTAGATTTTTCTTTTATTGAAGACTAAATTTTTTATTGAATACTTAAATTTTTTTTAATAGAATTTTCATAACTCGTTTTATATATTAAATTTGAGTGTGATTCAATGAATAAATGTAGATGATGATAAATTAATGAAATACTAAATTAAGCAATGTAAGCAAGAATGATTTAATTAATGGTATACTTAAATAATTAGTATGATTGAAAAATCATTAATAAATTACTTAACTAATTAATGTGAGTGAAAATTAATAAATTATTGTAGTTATATATTGAAGTTATTTGTTACATTTACTAATTTATTAATTTTCAACAAAATAGGTTAATTATCACTCACATTAAATCTTAAACTTTAAATCCAAAATCGAGTCTGCAATGTACCTTTTGCTTTTTGGGAATTTGAATACAATATTTTGTTTTGGTAAAAGAACACAATATCATTACTCGCTGCAGAGACAAAACAAGCACCTCATGGGAGGCAATGAATAGAGATGAAAAATCCCTAATTCAGCTTTATAAATCCTCTGGTCGAGTTATTATTGCTTACTTGAACGTTTGGCTGTGTCCGTTATACCATGTTGTTTGTCACATAACTTACATTGTCCAGCATATAACAAGCAACGTACGGGTTGTTACAGAATCGTGTATAGATTAGCCATGGTTTTCTGTTTTTGGTTATTGCCAAAAACGTCCACAAATGTGTTTAACCTCAAACCTAAGTTGCAATGAGCTTTGCCAGTATGGGCGTCAAGAGTTGAACCGTAGTAACAATTTAGGAAAAAAATAATGCTTTTTGTTTTATCCAAGGACAATAATGCTATTTACTATATCCAAAAATCCTATTGGATTTTGGGATCTTGGTTTTTCGGGTTCTTTTTTGAAGTATAAGTAGATTGTACTGTGGCCTCAGGCTACGGCCCACTTGTACCCTGCAAAACAAAAACGAGCCTTCTTGTAGACCTCCAAAAAAAATAATTCCAGCCTTCTTTGCTTGTGTTAAGTTTAGGGTGCATTTCTCCTCGGCATTTATTTAGTTGTTCTTCCACACCTATCCTTTCATATTTATTGAAAGCATTTTGTCCGCTTTGTCGTTTTGTGGGTACGGAAAGGAGAAACTTCAGAGTTTTTTTATTTGTGAAAATATTTTTTATTTTTATTTTTTAAAATATATTTTCTAAAATACTGAAAATATCTTTTTAATATTTTTAAATTTATATCTATTTTAAGAAATATTTTTAAAAAAATATTTTCATTAAACTTAACCAAACAAAATTTTAAATTTATTTTTTATTTTCAATAAAAATAAAAATATCCAAACCAAACAGTATTTATCAATCTTATTGAAGGTCTTTCCGTGTCATGATACTGAACATGTGAATTAAGGGCAGAGATTGAGTGATGATTGATGATGTTGTTGGCTTAATTGTTGTTGTTGCCCAACAGAAGAATGGTATTGATTACGAGGGTGGATTATAATGTTCCCCGTTTAGCGAAGGGCATAACAAAGTTGTTCTTTTAATTTTTAGTCGGGACATCCGAGCATTCTCTTAAGCTTGTTTTGTAATAAATGGCTCTCTTAAGCTTGTTTTGTAATAAATGGCTCATAAGCTTGTTTTGTAATAAATGGCTCATAAAGGTGGCCCCAATGGGCAAATATTTGACTGAAAAATATTAAATGGATTTACTGCTCATGGCTACCTCTCAATGACCTAACTTAATTCTTCTTTATTTTTTTTGTTAGTATAATTATAATGTTTGTAGTTAGGAAAATATATTTTTTTATTCAAACGTTTATGTTGAGTTTTAATTTTGTCTCACATATTTTTTTTTTTAATTTTGTTCTTAAACTGATACCGTTAACACTACAAAAAAAAAGTCGCCACCAAAAGTCTAAAAGTCGCCACTAAAAGTCTTTGGTGGCGACTTTTAGTGGCGACTAAAGTTGTTGGCGTAAGTCCGTGGCTGATTCTTTTGGTGGCGACTTTCAAAGTCGCCACCAAAAGTTACCTTTAGTGGCGACTTTAGTCGCCACCAAAAGTCATTTTTATTGCAAAAAAAAAAAATTCGTGAAAAAAATGATTTTTGGTGTCAGCAAAAACTACCTTTGGTGGCGACTAAAGTCGCCACCAAAAGTCACTCGTCATCTTTTTAGATCCGGATTGGCCCGGAAGGTCGACCCGAGATCCATTCGACTCGTGCGTGTCACGTCCCAAAATTTGAGCACGTGACCGGCACGGAAAGTGAATTTCATTTCACCTCCGTAAGCCTATCTTTCTCTTAAAAATCATACAATTCTTTTTCATGCAACCAAAACGAGTTCTTTATACATACTACAATTACTCACATTACATCAGTGAATGAACCTACCCGATTACAGAGATTTCTAGATTTATACAACTTAGAATAAAACTTAACTATTATACCTTTATCCTGAACAAATGAAAAGGTAATCATGGACTAAGGATCCATAATTCCTTGTTCCGATATTTACCTTCAGCTGTCAACTCTGAAAAAAAATATCAATAAGAGGGGTATGAGCAAACCACGTGCCCAGTGAGTAGATAACACAACATTATGACAAAAAAATATCATACATCATAATGATAACATGCAGCAATCATACGTAAATCGATCATCATATGATATGATATTATTCGTAGTACTTCACGACAATATCCAAATAAATCAAATACATTTCAACATAATTCAAAAGTTCACAACAACAATCGGTGAAATCAATTTCACGCAAATTTCCCGTACCAACCGGGTCGTCCAGAATACCTCTGGATCGTTGCCCGCGGCCCCTGCCGCATCCACCCTTATCGCTCCATTTATAATCTCCACCCTTATAACTTCACATAAATTTCTCCATGGGGTGCACCACCATGCCTTTCCTTTCCAGTCAAACACAATCACAATCATATATAAAAACATCCTCAATCATAATCTTGAGCCACATACACAACTCAGTCATTTACAATTCAAGCCACAACATAATAAATGTGGTTCCAGCAACATAGCATGTATACAACATAACCCATAATATAGAACAATTATTCAACTCAGTTCACATGCCATTCACAATCCATTATATAACCTCCATTCATGGGAAAATAAGAAAATATAATTATATACATTACCAGACACGTTCCACAATTGTTTATGCCTCATCGTTCCACATCATCCTCTTCAAACTTGGATATACAACATATTTCCACTATGATGCAAAAAGTCAATAACAGATATTTAATCATAGCAAGTATTAACCCACTCACCTGGATTTCACGCTCTCGGCACTCCCACTTTGCACCTTGACCATTCCTATTGTAACCAGACAAAAACATTAGGGTTACGAAATAGAGAAATTTCCTACCACTACTCTCGACCTTTACTCACATCTTAAGTCATAACTCCTAATCGGTAATGAATATCTAAATGAAACTTATACCATTGGAAACTAGACTCAAAGAACTTTCCAACGATATAAAGTTTGCCCAAAACGGAGTCCGTATGAAGAAGTTATGGCCGATTGAAAATGAGCTAAGGTTTTTCGACACACCTGGCGCCTGGGCGCCATGCCTTTCTCTTCCCCACATGTCCTTGAGAATTTGTAAAAATTTCCTAAATTAAAAATAAAAATTTCTATTTCCACATTTTCTTCACTAATTCAAAAAGAAAATTTTCCACATAATTAAATTTTTCACTAAACTTCAAATCAGACTTTAAATATTCATAAAAATTCTTGGGATATTACATTCTTCCCCCCTTAAAAGAATTCGGTCCTCCGAATTCAAAACTTACCTCAAGATTGAAGCAAATGCCAATATTTTGTTTATATCTCATTCTCTCTCTTAGAATTTTCACAATCAAGTACAAAATATAACAAGTTCAACATATTTTTATTTCTAATACATAAGTTACAGGCAACAAGCTGAACTTGATTTACAAAACAGATAATTTTAATACTTAAACATTAGATCAAACATCAGCTTTAGGTACAAACAAAAGAAAAGATAAATTAAGAACGAGGAGGCTTTTGAAATGCAGAAGATGCTCCAGGTCTAGAAGAAGAAGGTGCTTCAGACCTTAAGGAGGAAGTTAATCGTTGCAGCCTAGAAAGAGTTTCTGGAGGAAACGTCTGGGAAATTTGGCGAAGTGCAGAAGTCACTCCATTCATACAGTCAATACATCTCGCTTGTTGGTCACGAAAATTTTGAGTTGCAAACATCGAATGTCTATCAACTCTATTCGCCAATTCCCTAAAATGACGGTTCAAAAGCTTCTCTTGTTCTGTAAAGAGACGATTTATCAATCTCCCCTGGTCCTCAAAGTGGCGGTTTATCAGTCTTTCCAAGTCCTCCATCTTTTGTCTCATAAGCGCAAGCTCATTATTAGAAGATGTTGCTGTGCTAACATCCTCTAACTCTACTACATCCCTTTTTCTTTTCTTAGCCTCTGGTGACTCTTCCATGGATCTCTTATTCTTATAATTCTCCAGGCTAAGATTTAGATCCAGCTCTACCTTGCTAGCCTCAAAATTTAAATTGAAAGATTTATTGCCGGCCATATTTTTCTGAGCTATAAAGGTTGTACAGAAGGAGAAGTTTGATGCTAGAAAGCTTATAGATATAAACTTTTAGTGTAGTGAGCAGCGTAATGGGGCATCCATTATATATAGACGAAATTTAGGGCTACAAAACCTTTACATCATACTCTAAAGATGACCTACAGACCTTATCCGACGCAATGCCAACGGTCTCAGATAAGCATGCCAGAAAATAACAAAATATAATCTAATACAAAAGATTTCCTCAAAAACTTCGGCTAACTTTTGACTCTTGCTCAAATTATTAAACTAATCGCCGCTTCAATTTATGGCTTCTTAACTCTGTATTTGTCTTATCCAATAATTCTAAATCGAGATATTACTCCATGAACGGGTAGCTTCATACTAGCCTTATCTAGGTTTCTAATCCGTGGCTTTGCCCTAAGCTTACACATTTTCAAACATACATATTAAAATAAAAACTTCTCACATCTACACATCAAGCGTTCCATAAAGTGAGAGAAAAATTTTACCTTTCACTTGCCTCTACGAGCATATATGTATATATGTATAAACATAGAGATACATCATTATCTATATATATTTTCATCTATTCAAGTTCTTTTAAATTTCAGACTTCTCATTCTCTGAATGTATGTAGAATCATTACATATTATTCCTGGCCATAACAAATAACCTTCACTCTCTATGCATGAATAACATACATACATATCATATGTATTTAGATACATATAATCACAGTATAATTCAATCAATCATGTATATTATATTTAACTGAAGGCTTTCAAGAACAATACAAGAAAGCATAGAAATACATTTTAGTTCATCGTGAAAACATCCAAGACACTCTGTAATGGCTACATTGTCGACTTCCTTCAATTTCAGAAAATGCCAACGAGAGAAATGGAAAAACCAAGTGTAAATCGGCCGCAAATCCACCGAATATTGACTTTCGTGGTTTTGCCATTAATGCGACGCGTTGTTGGTGTGCATGCCTACCCTAGACTCCTAGCTTCCAGCTTGCAGAAATCCATAGGTTAAGCGTATAGGGTGCGGCGAAGAGATATCTTCTTTGTCTCTGAGTTCAAATTTTTCCTCTATAAGAACTATCCCAACGTTCTCAGTTACCACACCACAAAGAGTAATCATCTCTAAGCCTACAACTTCTCAGCATTCCTCTCTTCTCATACTTCGACATAAATTTCTAAATTTTCCAAATCATGGCCACAAGGAAGTACATTGATCTCACAGTGGATGCCAGGAGAGAAGAGCTCGACTTAAACTTAAGTCTGGGCAAAGACAAGGGCAAAAGACCTTTTGAGGGGTCTCCAGAGAAGCAGAAGGAGAAGAAAATGAAGAAGATCGAGGAAGCTGAGGAGACTAGCACGGGCCATACCTCGGAGGACAAAATCGCCTGTCTAGAGCAGGAGGTCAAAAATCTGAAAAAGATGATAGAAAACCTAGAGAAGTTAACTAAACGCAATCATGCAGAAATGACTTCAAGAATAGACAGGTTCTTCTATTGGTCTACCCAGTGCTTCTGCAATCAACAACAAAGAAGTGTTGATTGTATGAATGGGATTTACACTACCCTCCGCGATATTGCTCTGTCTCTCGCTCCAAGGAATGGTCGAGGGGTGATGATACAGTACAACCCTCCTAATCCGAGACCACCTCGCTTTTAGATTACTCATGCATGAGTAATTGTTTTTTTTTTTTTTGCAATGTAATCCTTCTGCTTTTAATGCCAGTGGTTTCTTTTATGGGATGGTACTCCAAAAATAGTAATAATAAAATTAAGAAAGATAAAATAAATCAGTCACACAAAATCAATCATGAATTTAACATATAAAGCCCCATACATACAATTTGATCCGACAGCAACGGAATCAAAACAAATAATAACCTTTCCCTTACCGAGTTCAAAAGTATAGCCATAACTCTCTAAAACTAAAACTAAAAACATAATTCATAAGAAAAGACAAGTCTTGGAGTAAAAGGAAATGAAAACATCCTACAGGACCTTCAGTGGAGCCATCTCTCTATAGTCGTGCCCGGGTTCACCACGATAGAGGAGATCCCACTAAGGTTACCTTACTCTGTAATCGGTAGGAGACCTAATCCCAAAGCTCTGATACCAACTTGTCACGTCCCAAAATTTGAGCACGTGACCGGCACGGAAAGTGAATTTCATTTCACCTCCGTAAGCCTATCTTTCTCTTAAAAATCATACAATTCTTTTTCATGCAACCAAAACGAGTTCTTTATACATACTACAATTACTCACATTACATCAGTGAATGAACCTACCCGATTACAGAGATTTCTAGATTTATACAACTTAGAATAAAACTTAACTATTATACCTTTATCCTGAACAAATGAAAAGGTAATCATGGACTAAGGATCCATAATTCCTTGTTCCGATATTTACCTTCAGCTGTCAACTCTGAAAAAAAATATCAATAAGAGGGGTATGAGCAAACCACGTGCCCAGTGAGTAGATAACACAACATTATGACAAAAAAATATCATACATCATAATGATAACATGCAGCAATCATACGTAAATCGATCATCATATGATATGATATTATTCGTAGTACTTCACGACAATATCCAAATAAATCAAATACATTTCAACATAATTCAAAAGTTCACAACAACAATCGGTGAAATCAATTTCACGCAAATTTCCCGTACCAACCGGGTCGTCCAGAATACCTCTGGATCGTTGCCCGCGGCCCCTGCCGCATCCACCCTTATCGCTCCATTTATAATCTCCACCCTTATAACTTCACATAAATTTCTCCATGGGGTGCACCACCATGCCTTTCCTTTCCAGTCAAACACAATCACAATCATATATAAAAACATCCTCAATCATAATCTTGAGCCACATACACAACTCAGTCATTTACAATTCAAGCCACAACATAATAAATGTGGTTCCAGCAACATAGCATGTATACAACATAACCCATAATATAGAACAATTATTCAACTCAGTTCACTTGCCATTCACAATCCATTATATAACCTCCATTCATGGGAAAATAAGAAAATATAATTATATACATTACCAGACACGTTCCACAATTGTTTATGCCTCATCGTTCCACATCATCCTCTTCAAACTTGGATATACAACATATTTCCACTATGATGCAAAAAGTCAATAACAGATATTTAATCATAGCAAGTATTAACCCACTCACCTGGATTTCACGCTCTCGGCACTCCCACTTTGCACCTTGACCATTCCTATTGTAACCAGACAAAAACATTAGGGTTACGAAATAGAGAAATTTCCTACCACTACTCTCGACCTTTACTCACATCTTAAGTCATAACTCCTAATCGGTAATGAATATCTAAATGAAACTTATACCATTGGAAACTAGACTCAAAGAACTTTCCAACGATATAAAGTTTGCCCAAAACGGAGTCCGTATGAAGAAGTTATGGCCGATTGAAAATGAGCTAAGGTTTTTCGACACACCTGGCGCCTGGGCGCCATGCCTTTCTCTTCCCCACATGTCCTTGAGAATTTGTAAAAATTTCCTAAATTAAAAATAAAAATTTCTATTTCCACATTTTCTTCACTAATTCAAAAAGAAAATTTTCCACATAATTAAATTTTTCACTAAACTTCAAATCAGACTTTAAATATTCATAAAAATTCTTGGGATATTATAGTGCGGGTCTTGGCCGATCCAATAACTCGCTATCCCGAGCTGACTCGATTTTTTTGTGTGCAATATTCAAGTTTATTTGAAATTAAATCAAACATGTGCATACCTGAGATTCGAACCTGGGTCCCTTGCTTGCAGCCATGTGTGTCTTGCCATTCTGCCACTGCTTCATTTGTGTTATGTAAGTGCAAAATATTATATATATCTATATATATAATCTGTTAAAAATACTTTAGGTCAAAAATATTATAAAACAAAAATAAAATAATATTAAACTTAACAAAAAGAAAATATATTATTACTATTGGAGTCACCACAAAAGTCCAACTTCAACTAATTTCATAAAAAAAAAACGATTTCACTTAAAAAAATAGACTTCAGTAGTCACTGATAATCTAATTTTTTAAAAAAATTAAAAAATTAAAAAATTAAATTTCTTTTAAATAAAATTAAGAAAAATAAAAAAAATTAAATTTTTTAAGTAAAAAAATGACTTTTTTAATTTTTTTTTAAAAAATTAGACTTTTGGTGGCGACTATAGTCGACACCAAAAGTCTAATTTTTTATTTTATTTTAAAAAATTTGACGTTTTTTTTTTATTTTTTTTAAAAAAAGACTTTTGGTGGCGACTATAGTCTAATTTTTTATTTTATTTTAAAAAATCTGACTTTTTTTATTTTATTTTAAAAAATACTTTTGGTGGCGACTATAGTCTAATTTTTTATTTTATTTTAAAAAATTTGACTTATTTTATTTTTTTTAAAAAAAGACTTTTGGTCTAATTTTTTATTTTATTTTAAAAAATCTGACTTTTTTTTTACAAAAGACTTTTGGTGGCGACTATAGTCGCCACCAAAAGTCTAATTTTTTATTTTATTTTAAAAAATCTGACTTTTTTTTATTTTTTTTTAAAAATACTTTTGGTGGCGACTATAAGTCTAATTTTTTATTTTATTTTAAAAAATCTGAGTTTTTTTATTTTTTTTTTTAAAAAAATTTTGGTGGCGACTATAGTCGCCACCAAAAGTCTAATTGTTTATTTTATTTTAAAAAATCTGATTTTTTTTATTTTTTTTAAAAAATACTTTTGGTGGCGACTATAGTCGCCACCAAAAGTCGACTTTTAGTGGCGACTATAAGAGTCGCCACCAAAACTCAACTTTTAGTGGCAACTTATTTAGTCGCCACCAAAAGTCGACTTTTGGTGGCGACTTTAAAAGTCGCTATCAAAAAGTTGCCACTGAAAGTCAATTTTCTTGTAGTGTAACTTAGTTGATGAAAAATGTTAAAATAGGCTCTTTCATATGACACATCACTATCAATGTATCATACTAATTAATTTTAATTCCAAGTTTATCCTATATATTGGTTTAAGTTTCAATTTCGTTTTAAGCAATATTTTTTCAGTTCCCTCTCTCTCTTTCCCTCTTTCCTTCTCTCTCTCTATAGAGCAACAACAAAAGAAGTAGAGAGAGGATAGAGAAACTAAAACAAAAAGAAGAAGAAGAAGAAGAGGAGGAGGAGAAGAAGAGAGAGAGAGAGAGAGGAGAAAAAAACCAAATTAAGAAGAAGTAGTGGTAGAGAGAGGAGTGACTAAATTTCTCTCCTCTCTCTTACTTCTTCCCATCTTTCTGCTATACGGAAAGAGTGAGAAAGAGAAGAGAAAAACCAAAATAAGAAGAGGAAGAGGAGGAAAAAGAGAAATTTTCTTCCTCTTTCTTCCTCTTCTATTTCTGCCACTGCTACATAGAGAGAAAGAGATAGGCTAACGAAAAATGTTATTTGGGACAAAATTGAAAATTAACAAAATGATTGTGATGAAATTGAAACTAAAATCAATTAGCATGATAAGTGACAATGATGTGTCATGTAAAAGAGTTCACGTCAATATTTTCTGTCAACTAAGGGAGTGTTTGAAAAACAGTTGGTTAAACTTATATTTGAGTAGAATTGATTTTTAAAATTAATTTTAAGCAAACCTAAATTTGCATAAACGTGATTTTTGTTTATAAAATGTTATCATAAAAGTGATTTTGGAAAAATAGATTTTATTTAGACATTAATTAGCAAAAACACTTTTAAATATACAATTGTTAGAAATTGTATGAATTTTATTTAGTCTTATTTTTATTTATTCTTATTTAATTTTACTTATATTTAAATGCAATAAAATAAATAAAAAAGGATGTTGGCCAAAAAAAAAGTTACAGGAGAGTAAAAGAGTCGACACATGCAACTTTTTTCTTTTTTATTTTTCAATGTATATATTGTTTTATAGTACATGTATATATTGCTTTTTTTTTTTTACTGCACACACTCGTTACTACCATCTCCTTTCTCCTTTGGTCAGAAATTTCAAAAACCACATCACCAAGAAATTATCTCCTCTCTTCTCTATAACCACTTCCTCTCTTTATCAGAAATCACATAAAGCATGCTATCCAGAATCATCTCCTCTCTTGGAACAAAGACATATTTAAACCACGTTAACTGATCAGAAGCTACAAATAGTTGCGGTGGGTTACAAATAGTTGCATTTGATACACTTGAACGCACAGTTAAACACGCTCTAAATTAACAATACTAATCTTATAGGACAAAATTAAAATTACAAATAAAAAGAAATATGTAAAACGGAATTAAAATAAAAAAATATTCGAAATAAAATTAAAACTCAAAATAAACATTAAAGACAAAAATATATTTTTACTCGTTTTTTGTTGTTACCCGATAGATGTGAGATTATCTCACACCAAAATAGTTGAAACTCTGATGGTCACCTTGGATGAAATGTTAAATAACAGTCCTAAAATCATCTAAAATTATGGGAATAACCTTTATGCAAAGCAAGTTTCATCATCAAGCCTTGGTGCACATAAACAACAATAACACCTATCCCATGTCGCAGATGATCAGAGGAAGAAATTAATGTTGCCAATAGCTAGGGTTAGGCTTCGCTTTCCACTGTGAAAGTGGCTATAAATGCACACTTAGAATAGGTACATTACATTACAACAAGGAACGGACACCTTCCTTAATATTATTCCTCTAACTCCTCGGCTTCCTTTAATACATTGGCGGCCACTGCCTACTTCTTGTGGGTTTCTCGTTAAAATGTCCCAAAAAGTCAAAGAGTCAATACCTCCTAGTTTCATGGGACATAAGTTTACTAGGATAAAGGAACAGTGTATGATGATCTCCAGAGATTGAGTTCTACCCAAGAATTACAGAAATTTGTGGAGTCAAATTAGTTTTAATACTAGAGTCACATGTTTCCTGGTTGTTGGTACTCGGTTTTAAAAAAAAAAAAAATTCACTAACTATCCAATCGTACGAGAAAACCGATAACTCAACTATATTGGAGCTAATCCAATTACAAATTTGTGTATATGATAACAAAAATGTGTTTTATACAGATTTTGAAAGGACCCAACTGTAAAAATAATTTATACAAATTTTTTACTAAATAATAGTTAGAAGGTTGTGTTTTCTATCTTATACAAATTCTTGACTAAATATCACTTAATAATTTTTTGTTGTGAATTTTATACGTGACTCCCTTTATTTATTTTTTTCAACATATATATTTTCTTAGCAATAAAATTACTTAATAATTATTTAACTATGTTATTACAAATAAAATTACACTTGCTTAATAGAGTTTAATATTATTCTAATTAACTGCTTTTAATATTATTTTAAAAATAAAACTAGTGTTATGTTGTATAAAAAAGTTTAATTAATTTCACAAAGTAAAATAAAAATAACTTTTTACAATATATTTCGAAATGTTAAGAGAATACAATGTAATATTTAAAACAAAAGAGACATTAAATAAAATTTAATCAAATTTTAAGAGAAGTTAGCACAATTGTTCCAAACTATAAATAAATTAGTCTCTTGTTGTGAAAATCCATATATCTTTTTCCCATTCTCTTCTTTTTCTTTTGGGAGTCTGAAAATGTCAATAAAAATTTGAGAACATGTGATTCTAAGTGGTGAAGTTAGATGTAGATGCAGTTGGCGTTGTCCAGGGCTCACAAATCCTCTGCTTGGAGAAAAATGAAGCAGAGGCCTGCTCAATTTTTAGCAACGGTTTTTACCGTTGTTAAAAACTTTTAGCAATTTGACAACAAAAAAAATGTTGCTAAAAGTTTTTAACAATGATAAAAACCTTTGCTAAAAAATGAACAGACAAAATTCTAAACAGAAGATCCGGATCATTGTCCAGGGGCAAAGGGAAATTGACGAAGTACTCAACACATTCAAACCACTTCCATGCCTGCTGCTAAAGTGGTTGTCACCTAACTTCCTTAAACACATTGTTTTCTTCCAGCTTTAACCGTGTGTTTGATTTTTTGTTGAGTTTTTCCAAATTATAATTTGGACTGTATTAAGTAATTTTACCATTAAATAATTTCGCTGAAAGTTTTTGATTGTGATTCTACAAATTATAATTTTTCCAAACTTAAATTTTTTCAAAATCAATTTTGTAAATCATGATATGTCTAAACTTAAGTTTCTCAATTATTTTACAAAAGCACACTAATTTTCATTTCGTGCAAAACAGGAAGAGATGAAATGAAAGCGAAGTGTAGTTATGATTACTGAAATTAGAAAAGAGAAAGACTGCTCCTACTGTGTTGTTCATACATTTAAGTGATGCCTTGAAACTCATTTATTGAGTTGAAAATTGGAGACGCGTCCCTACTAAGGTAAACTCTCATTAAATCGTTATAGTAAATCCATATCAAACCCCTAGATTGTAATTTAACATTGATTAGTCACAATGATAACAATTGTTTAAACTTTAAAAAATAATAGAAGTTTGATTCTTAATTAGAAACACTGATTCGGAGAGAGATTTGGATTAATTGTTAACCCTATATTAAGCGGGGGTACTCTTGGCTTTTTTTTTATCTTATTAAATTATATATGGTATTTTCTTTTGGTAATTATGATATACATACACACACACACACACACACACACACAAATATATATATATATATATATATATATATATATATATATATATATTATATAAAAATCTTTCCTCTAATTTATCTTTGTTAAATAAATTAACCTTTTATATAACATGTATGGCATTGTAATTTTATTTTGATATAATAGTAAAGATAATTAAATTAATGTTAAGTTTTAATACGTATTGTGATTTTATTTTTAATATCACAATAAAAATTATTGACTATTTTATAATTTGAAAATTTTATATCGTGTAAAAAAATAAATTAGAAGAAAGCTGATTAAGATTATAATATTTAAAATAAAAAGTGCGTCAAAAGTAATTTAGCCACATCTGAAATAAAGTTAGAATAATATATTTAATTTAAAATATTATATATATATATATATATATATTATCAGTTTGAGATTAAAAACTTATGAAAGGAGCAAACTTAAATTATATATTCACTGATATGACATTATTATATTTCTTTTGTTGTACATCTTAAGATTACAGCACATAAAAAACAAATATGTTCAATCCAATATTCAAGTACCATAATTCGATCGACGACATAATGTATCAGTAAGAAAGAGAACAACTTTCTTTTTGGGGAATTAGAGGTTTTAACCTTTCTTTATTTTTCTGTCATTTCACGACAAAACTTATTAATTAAGGTGAAAACTTATGGCACACATAAATTGAACAATCTTTGTCGCATTGGGTGGGTGTGTTTCTTTGTCATCACCAACCTCTTGCGGTTCATTAATATTCTGATTTATTGCCATATCTTTCCCCAGAAATTCAACACTCAAAAGTTGAAATTCATTCATAACTTCTCTCTGATGTTCAATTTCTTCTTCTACTTTGACATTATACTACTTTTTTTTTTCTGGAATTTATAATTTTCCAACACAATACGGTTTTGATATTAACCACACAATTAGTGAATTCAATTAATGTATGATTATATTATTAAATCTAACTAGTGCTGTGACCTGTGTGATGCACGGATAAATCACAACTTTAAAAATTTTCGTAAGTTATAAAAAATAATAATAATTAAAATTAATTTATATAAAACTTATAAGTTATGACATATACTTTTTAAACGCAAATATTCTGAATTGATATATCAGTTTCATAATTAAATCTATTTTACTTACTCAAACTTTAATTTGAATTGATTTATTTATTTAACAGAATAAATTTAAATGAATAAAATAAGTAAATTTGTTAATTTGCGGATTATTTGTTATTTGTTATAAATTATTTGTTCCACAGATTGGTAATTAATTGAATATTGATTTCATCTTTACTTCTGAATGTGTCTTTTTTTGTTTTAATCGGATCCAACGAAAAAAAACACTGAAGGTTGCTGCTACTTTTGGATTAGATCTCCAAGTCTCACATTTCATCTTTTAAAAATCTGATTTTCATCTCTTTCTTTAGTCAATGGATTATAATTTAAAGATTCATATCTCAAACTTTGATTTCTATTAAATTAAGAACTGTTTTGGAAAGAAAATAAAACAAAATAACTTTTTTAATTCACATGTCAATTCCATAATCAAATTTATCTTACCTACTAACAAAATTCTCTAAGACACTATAGTGATTAAATAATAAAGGTAATTATTTTTTAATTTCAATTCAAATCATTTAAATCAATTCAAATCAAATAATTAATATTATGTGATGTCATTAATTTATCAAATTTATTAATTTACCTAATTTATTTATTCATTCAAATCAATTCAAATCAAATGAAATAACGAAATTCACTAATTCTTAATTTCACTAATTAATAATTATGATAATATATTATGATAAAAATATATTCTGCTATTCACTTTAACAATAACCCACATAATATATTAAATATATTAAGACCCACATAATATGATAATAATACTATAGTTTATAAATTTATAAAATTTATGAGACTTATAAGTTATGATATATACTTTTTAAACATAAATATTCTGATATAAATTTTGATTATTTATACAAATATAAATTATATATTTTAATATAAAATTTATGATAATAAACGACTACATCATATTATTGTATAAAATAAGTTATCAAATGGAATAAAATAAAGATATGCATGTGTAATCAATAAAAAGTTTTTAATTTAAAATTTTTTGCAAAAAAAATAATAATCAAATTAAAAATGTTCATATGGAATATAGGATATGTATGATCAAGAATTGATGACAAAATGCTTTGATCCTCGTGTATGTATATTTTAACAATTTATTATGTATATATTTCAATTCAAATCAATTCTAATCAAATAATGAAGGTAATTATTTTTTAATTTCAATTCAAAGAAAATAATTCATTTAATGTGATATCATTAATTATCCTATAGTGGCCAAATAATAAATGTAATTTTTTTAATTTCAATTCAAATCATTTCAATCAATTCAAATCAAATAATTAATATTATGTGATGCCATTTATTTATCAAATTTATTAATTTACCTAAAAAAATTATGATACGTGTATCAGTTTCTAGTTCAATGTTTTCCACAATCTCACAGTTCAGACAATGCAACTATAAAACATAATTTCAGGGATACTGTGTGTAATAGTGTAGCACGAGGTTCAAGTTTATATGAGATCAATTGTACAGAAAGAATCTACTCTGAAAGTCAGATAGAAAAAAAATATTAAGATCTGATGAAAATGAAAATTTACATACTTTGAAAAGTTCAAATAGATTGTCTTGGCTACAGACACTACTCTTCTTACTATTGCTAACCGGAAACCACCTGTATTTGAGATATATGAGAAAATAGGTTTGAATTTTGGAATAAGAACTACTACGATTTTAAGAAAGATAGAGGTGAGTTTCTGAGAATATTGAAGCCCATGCAAATATGGAAAAAAGAAATTCATAGAGTAAGGATAATGTTAAAAATAGAAGTTTTACAATACGTGTAAGAGAAGTGATAATAGACTTAAAATACAAACCAAAATAACTTAATGCTTTTGGGCTTCTTTTTGTAGGAAAATTTGCACCTCTTAGAGGAAACAAATTGTTGCAGTAATAGGCATGAAGATCGAGTGGATAGTCTGCCAAGGTTATGGAAGAACACGGTGCTAAGAAAATAGTGCTAGTTCATTGGATCATGATATTCTTTTTCGATTTAGAAAACTGGTGGCAGAGAAATAATGTCAGTCCATTGTATCATGATCTTCTTTTTTGAGATATATATATATATATATATATATATATGGACAAAAAAAAAAGAATTGAAGAAAAGTACCAACAGGGAAAAAAAGGCTGGAGCTTTAAGAAGCTATATCACCAGGTGTTGGGTGGGTTCCCGATTGATGAAAGAATGTGATCAAATGGCTAAAGATGAGCAGCGAGAGCTTAGTTAGGAGATAAAGCGTTGTCGGGTTGTACCAGTGAATTCAAAGAAGGAAAATGGACATGCATAATGGAAAACAGAACTTTATAGTTTATCACTTTTGAAAATAGGTATATAGCAATTAATTATTTGATTATTTGTATATAATAAATGCTAATTTACCAAAAGATAATACATTATATTTCAATCAAAAAGTTTACTTAATTTATCAATTATATACTAATTATATAGTAATTATACCAATTATATAGTAATTTACCCTAATTTTTTCAAATTCATTTAATGTAATTACATAGCAATTATATATCAATTATATAACAATTTATCCTAATTTTTTAAATTTATTTAATGTGATGTGATTAATTTACTTAATTTATTCATTTAAATTTATTCTATTATACATAATTTGATGATCTACTAGCAATTAATATCTTAGAGTGGAATTGTTTCAATATATTATATAGATTAACCAACGCCAAGGCACAGAAAAGACAATTTTAACAAGAAGTATTTGATGTTCAAAGCCAACAAGTTTCAAAGATTCTTTCATTTCTTCCCTGAGAGAAGTTTAGGTTTTGAGCACATGCAACTTCGAAAGTCTCTCACATGATATATATATATATATATATATATATATATATATATATATATATATATATATATATATATATATATATATATATATATGGATCATATCATACTAGGTTTCTACACGCTGGCCTGCTCTAGAATTTGAGCAAAGTATCGATAAATTTTACAGTAAAATTTAGTTTATAAAGTGTAAATGGATAAAGTTAATTATCAATAAAAATAAAAATATATGATATGCGTTTTTCTTTTTTAAACTACAATGTAACTTTGACACATGCTTATATATTTATTTATCAGAGATGCTAAATGTGAGTATTAGCATTGATCTCCATGTATATTTGCATTTTCGGTCAAAAAAAGTCTTACTTCTTATACTGAAAGACAAAATAAATATTGGGTATTTTAGTTATTTTCTTGCAAAAGAATAATTAATGCGAAAGTTTTAAGTCATTTTCATATTTACAATAAGGTTATACTGATTTTACCTTAGAAAAAAGTGAATGTTTTTAATTAGTTCAAAATATAGATGTCTAGATTGCTAACCTATCATTCACCCAGCTAGTATGGAGGTTAATTAGCTATATTCACCTTTATTTTTAATTAGTTGAATTTACTTATCTAAATAAAAAAGACTGTTTTATTTTTTTTTAATTTAATTGTAGGCAGAAAAAAAATGCTGATGTAATGAAGTTTAACTGCAATGAGTTTGACACCAACCACTAATGTGAGCTCACTGTCTCTTCCATTTAATATCCTCACATCTCATCCTCCTCCTATTTATATGCTCCTCTCTTCTTCTTCTTCTCTTCAAACCTCTCTCTTTCTGGCTTTTTTACTTGAACTCTATACATACTGGTTTCTTCCATATATATATAGGCCATGGCCATGGCGTTTGCTCAGTTTCTGACACTGCTTCTGTTTGCATTAGGTGAAGCCAGATTTGGGGTCGCAGCATCCCAAGTTCTGAAAGCCAAAGTCTCATGCCTTGACTGCACCGCTCACAATTACGACCTCTCTGGTTAGTTCCTACTCTCCCTCTCATCTTTTTCTAGATTTGAGCTCAAATTAATATTGTTCTTTACTCACTTTACGTCTGCCTAACTTGCTATTTGCTTACTGCTAGAACTTCTACAGTCACAAGTAGTAAGCAATTTTATTTGCATGAAAGTCTTGTTTGCAGTCTTGTTTGCAGAAAATAACTTATTTAAACCCTTACAAAAGAAGATTCTATATGAAAAGTTTTATATTATAATTTTTTTAATTAAGTTATTCAGTGTTTAGATACATATTTGAAGAAATTAAATACTTTTAAATTATAATTGAGAAAGGAAGAAGGAGAAGGATTTGATTTTTATAAAATTATAAATTATGATTGGAAATATATTTATCTTTTAAAAGTGTAAAACAACTTTCCAATCATGTGAATTTGAGTTTTGGCACAATATTACTTTCTAAGATGCTTTAAAAAAATAGCTTCATAAAATAAACTAAAAATAACTTTTTGAAGATTAACAAGTTACTTATTTAAGCTTATTCAAACACTATTTTTTTTTAGATAAAAGCACTTATACTAGTAGAGAAGCTTAAGTTATAAGCTATGCTATCCAAACGAGGCTTAAGTGTACGTGGCTTTGTTATTTGTCTATGTTTTAAACTAAAATATTTTGTGTGACGGGCATGTTGATGATATAATAATAAAGGGAAACATTAAAATTGCATTAATTATGTGTTATTAAGATGTTTTAGAGTAAATTATGGATCTCGTCTCCAAAAAAATTATAGTTATTTCAATTTAATTCCTAAAATGTCAAATGCCTAACTTCAGTCGTAAGAAAAATTGTATTTTTTTTTCTCAATTTCATCGATCTATTGTCAACAAAAAATTAGAGATATAATAATGATAAATTTTGACATTTAGCAAATGAAAATACCAACATGAGATACATAATTTTTCACAAATTAAATTGAAATGTTTGGTGTTTTAAAGTCTAATATGAAATAGCTATAATATTTTAAGGACTAAATTAATAAGTTTTTCTATTTTATATGACAAATTAGAGACTTCATTTATAAAGTTTGGATTGCTAGAAACTCAAAAAGAATTACCATTCATATACTTTGAATTGAATATATTTATTGCTAAAAATATATATAGGTACTGTTGTGTACATATATAGTATATGAATCTTTATGACTAAAGCATTTAGAATCTTACAGTGTGATTAACATGTGCTTTAACCATACTCAAATTTCGTAAAATTAATCTATAATAAAACATTAATCCATATACATCGATCCTCTTCTTAATAACTCGTGAATTGAAATGGTCACTGAAAAACCCATCTGGTTTCTACTTTCTTGATTCTACTACTGTTCTCCCATGGTTTTCAGAGATCAAGGTTTCAGTGAAGTGCGAGAAGGTGAAGAAAGTGGCAGTGGCAACCACAGAAGAAGACGGGTCCTTCAAGGTGGACCTTCCAAGAGACCCCGAAAGCTCTTCTTCTTCTTCTGACGCCAAGTGTGTTGCAGAGCTTCTGGGAGGACCAAACCAGCTTTACGCTTCAAGGAAGAACAAGCTGTCCCTAATTGTGAAGGCCAAAGAACCCAACTCCTTCACCATCTCCCACCCTCTTGCCTTCCTCACAGCCTGCCCTACAAACACAAACTGTAAGGCTGTGAACCAGTTTGCTTCTTCCAAAACCTTTGATCTCCCTCTGCCTCCTGAGTGGGGTCTTGCTCCTTCTAGCTACTACGTCCCTTTCCTCCCCATCATTGGAATCCCTTAAACAACTCATCAACACTGCGTGTGATCATGTTTGTCAAGAAGGGGTTCGTACGTGTATGCATGTCTGTGTTTGGGTTTGTGTGTGTGTGTACTCTTGTAGTAATTAGTGCGTATTTGATCTATAGTCTTTAGTTTGTGAAGCAGCTTTATGTCTCGCCTTCAGAGGAGGAATATGACGTACGTGCAGCCTTGTTAATTTACGTTGTATTGTTATAGTAGTGCTAGTTCATAAAACACTTTTGTGTTTATGACTTATGTTTTCTCATCCTTAGGTTCTTAAATCAATCTCTTAAAAATTGTAGGTGCACGTAGAATTACAAGTAAGTTACTAATTTAATTTCTAAAAAGATTACAGACCTCTTAATTTGATTATTAAAAAATTAAATATTTTAATTTACATTTGAAAAATTATATTTATTTTAATTTGATTTTTTTTGTCACTAAATTTCAAATTTTAATATTGTCAAATCTTAATTTTTTTTGTTGCTAAAAATCTTTTTCATAAATAAAGGGATCAAATTTAGACAAATGTAATTTTTTAATGATTAAATTGAGACATTTGATTTTTTAAAGGACTAAATTGAAACCACTTTAATATTTTGAGGACCAATTTAATAATTTACTCTAAACTTGATATTAAGGGACTGGTCTAGTAATAAAGGCAAATATATAGCATATGATAGATTGGGTGCATTGTTACATAATTAAATTATAAATTCATCGATTCTTCAGAACTTTGCTTTCAATTGAACCAAAAAAAAAACATGGTGATAAATATTATTCTAGGTTATCTCCACGGTTGAGTTAACAGCGAACAACCTTAATAGATTCAGTGCGTCGTAAATTTGATTGTAACAAATTACCAATGTTCAAAAAATTAAAATACCGATTTAAAGATCAATAATTAAATCGTGGTTGAACCAGTGGTATTTAAAATATATTAAAATATATAATTATTATAGATGTTACAAATACTAAAATATATAATATAAAATATTCAAATATTTAAAGCATATTACAAATATATATATATATATATATATATATATATATATATATTAGTCTTAGATCTTATCTTAATAGCTTAAATTTTGAAAATTTCTTAAAAATAAATATTAATATTCAATAAAAATTCAAAAAAAAAAAAACGGTTGAACTGATCTGTTTTATTAGTTTAATTGATTTTTTATTGATTTAAAAGTTCACTAATTTCTAAATTTAAATCGGACTGAAAACTTTACTAGTCCACTAATTTTTTGATTAAACCAACTAGTTGAATCTGGTTCCCAGCACAATGCAAATTACCATATTTGGAGAGAACATGTATAATTAAAACTCCTGTAAAAGGTGTGTCTGCCATACCTGCATGCCAATTTTGTTAGTTATTTACTAATTTTAGAGTTAAGAGCTCACGTTTTGTGTCTTATCAATTGTTATTATCCAGCCAACTAAAATTATTAAACTTCCCTTAAATCCTACAAATGCTTTTGAAGAGCTATTTTAGTAAGGATCTTGGCTCTTCATTATCTTTGACCTCTATATTATTAATCATAGAAATGAACTTGAAACTGATTGATAAGACAAAAAATGCACCAATTGAAAACATCCAAGCCTGTATTTCACAAAACTAATTTAAGAGACTTAAGTGGCCAAAATCCATCTCAAAAGACTAGTTTGTTAGATTATAGTACCTCACAACTTAAGTATCATCTTAGATAATATTTGGTACTCATTTAAAGATGAAATCTCATTTCATGATGTTAAAAAGTTTGTTTGGTAATCATTTAGTAAAAAGATTAGGAATCCAATAATCTTGAAGATTATAAGGCAACTTTCTCCAAAAAATTAGCTGGAATGAGATTTTATTCCAATGAAATTCTTGTGAAAGTTCATATTTGCTCTTTTGCTTCTCTTCAACATTGTTGTCACTTATGTTTGTCTTTCATTGGTTGTTGTCAAGCCTAAGCTTCTATTATTGTCGTTGTCAAGCTCAAGCTTCTGTCATCATCGTGTCAAACTTGAACTTATTTCGCCTTCGTTGTCAAGTCTGAGCTTTTGCACAATCATCATCGTCAAGTCTGAGCTTTTGTCACCGTTGTTGTCGCTTCTACCATCGATATGTTCTAACTTTCATTGAGCAATAAGAAGGGGAGAGAATGATGGAGCAAGGGCCACGAAAAGTGACGACGACCAACTTCTACATGTCAGCAACTACCATCGCGAGCATCTTCTACAATCTCGGAGGCAACAACACTGATAGGAGGATCCAATTTCTGTGATAGGATCCAACTTCTTCTTTTTCTATTTAATTTTTAAATTAAGGGCATTTTAGTACAAATTATTTTAAAATTATTTCATTCTCTTTTTTTAAATACCATGCCAAACACATTAATTTATTTATCTCTAATCATTTCTATATTATACCAAACAATTTTTTGGATTCTCATTCCCTTTCTATTTCCTGTTCTTATTCTCATTTCCTTTCTTTTAAAAACTCAACTTTATACCAAATATGCCCTTATATCCTTTAAATTGACTAATGTGGGACTTCTATCACAATCACATTCAAAAAATTCTGAACCACTGAAGATTAACTTATTGAAGAGCCAACGAGAAATGTATATAAGTTGTTCAAGTTCTCAAAATTTTAGAGTTGGAACAGTTGGTCATAATTAGATCAAGCAACAGGATACTTATAAATGATGAGATTTCAGAATAGTGAAGATAAAATTATTTGTAGAAGGAGCATCATAAATTCTTAGAGCTTCGAATCCGACCAATGCTCTGTTTTCGAAAAACACAGAGAACCGTATGTGAAGAAATTAATTGACATTGGTGTGTGATTTAGTATCTATTATATTTGTTTAATATTTATTATAACATATGATTTTTTTGAAAATTTAACCAACTAATAATTAGAGGTAATTTAATTTTTATGTTAAATTTTATAAAAATAGAAAAACTATAAATATGCAATCAAAGAATTGATAGTTTATTGTATTTGAAATATATGTTATACTTTAAATTTTAAATTAATGTCGATTTTTATAATAACAATCTTTATGATATGAAGTATTATTCAACAGCGAATTTTATAAATCATCTTATAAAATGTTATTCTATAAGGTAAAATTGTGAGAACAAGTGACATAAAAAAAAAAACTAAGTTATTGTGTGTAAATTTAGAAATTTTTTCTTTTTTCTTTTTAAAATAAAGTACACTTTCCTTCGCTAAATTAAAAGATCTACTTATTGACTTTGCTCACAACAAAAGTAAATTACAATCATTCATATTTTGGTTGAAATGTTCTTATATCTATTATGTATATAATATAACAAATTTAAATATGTATATTATCAATATAGAAATTACTTCTTGAAATTTATAATCAAATTAAATTTATAATTTTTGACAAACTCGTTAAAATAAAAATATCTCAAAATTTTTTTTATAATTTAAATTGTTAATACAAATAACATCAAGGAGGGTTCATAACACCCACAGTCTTTGAATAACTGTGGACTTCACATGCCTATGTAAGATCCAAATCATCAAAGAGATGTGAACCGACTACATAACTACAAACTCTCTTTAGCTAAGGAGGAGGAGCAGCGTCCATCTTGGTCATATTTCAAACCAAGTTGTGTCTATTTTCGAAGGATGTGGCACATTTAAAATATATTTTAAAAAATTATTTATCTTGAAAAAAAAAAACTATGTGACCCCAATGGATCAACAAGACCTAATCATAGTCGTGAAAAGTGGGTCTGATAGATACGACAAACGACAATTTTTTATTTTTTTTTTATTTTTTCAGATGCTTTGTTGAGGAGACAAAAGAATCAGTGTAGACAAGACTTAAATTGTCTTGAAATGAACCACATTTCACTATCCTTGATTGTTCAAATGATTTAATTTTTTTTAAAGTAAAATTTTAAACTTAAATCTTATGAGTAGAAAAAAATATTGTTTGAAAGAGTTTTAGACTTTAAGTAAGATTGATGTGATATTTAATATGAATTTAAATATTAAGAAAAAAGTTATAGTTAATGTCACATGTATACATATAACGATTGATTAATTGTTGATTAACACTAGCAACAATTTTTAATAATTTTGGAAACTATATAGACCAACTTCAAAGTTTTAAAACTATAAAAACTAAATTTAATGTTAGATGAAATTATAGAGACTAAAGATATATTTTAATCTACATTTAAAATATATTTCAAAAATAAATAAATAAAACTATGTGAACCCCAATGGATCAACAAGACCCAATTATAGTTGTGAAAAGTAGACTGTTCGACTTTTGAGTGCCGCCTTTAATTTTAAATGCCCTATCTTTCGCTTTTCTTTTTTAATTTACAAAACTAAGTCATTTTGACTGTCGCCTAGTTCGACTGACATGCGTGTCACCTGTGTCATAGTTGACACGCTTTTTAGGGTGTCGTGCCTAACATAGGTAACACTATGTCAGGGGCGACATAAATCCCAGCACAACACGTTATTTTTTTATTATTTGATTGACTTGTATTTACTTGATCTCTTGGGTAGTGATTTTTCTCTTTCTTCTTGGGTAAGAAAGAGGGACCTAGCGCCCCTGCTCTTCGATTGAAGAGGAGTAGGGTACTCTTCATGTAATACTTTTAGCAATGAAAAAAATTATTGCTGAAATTTTTAATAATAGTAAAAATGTTGCTAAATATTTAACAATGACACTTTTTTAGCCACGATTTTGAAAGAGCACCTAGATCTGTTTCTAGAAAAGAGAGTCTTAAGTAGTGTAGCACATCTTCTTAAATAATGAATAGTGTAAGTGATAATTAATTAGTTATAATAAAAGACAACAAATTCATGTCACCAAATACCACTCCATCATCATTTCCTCTTGAAGAGAGATAAAATAAATGTAGGTTCAAAGTATTATTTAATTGCATGGGTTTAGAATAAAACTAATTCTTACATAATAATAAATAGAGATGATCCAGAGCCTAGCCTACACAAATGTTTAATTTTATAATTTTAACAATTGTTACATAAAATTACATTTAACCAAAAACTTGTTCGTATAATCTAACTTTTACTGCATTGACAATTATCATATATGAGTTATGTTCGAATTCAAATAAAATTTCATTTAGACATAATAATATTTTGTCCTCTTTTTTTTTTCAAAACTAAATTTTATTTTGTAACAGAGTGCACGCCAATTCACATCCCAGTGCCCAATTTATTATACTATATATGGTGACTGTTTTAATTTTGATAAATTGTTAAAATACGACATTAAATAATAGAACATTTTTTAAATAATATTAAAATAAGAAATCAACAATTTATGATTGTGATTATTTTGGTAGTAAGACTAATTTTGTATAATTGAAATGTGTAAAAGAGAGCTTTGGGTGTAGTGTTTGGACGGAAAGAAACACTTTTCCTTAGATACTGCTCTGGATCATTTGTGTCGGCTAGGCTCTGGATCATGTCTATTATGTAAGAATTAGTTTTAATCTAAACCTATGTCAGATAAATTTTTGTGTTGACACAAATCTAACATTTTATTTTTAGATATAATCAATAAGATATTTATATTTAATAAAATAAAAACAGAAAAAAATTACATGTAAAATAAAAGAAAAAGACTCTCTCTCTTACTTTAATATACTTATTTATCTCTCACTTCTTGTCTCTTTTTTTTTTTATATCTTTTGATTTTTAACTTTATCGTTAAAATATATTATTATTTTTCCAATCAAAACAATTTAAATTAATATGATAAAAAATATTTTATAAAATATATTTGCTTTCTCTACAAATTTCAGAAATTTTTAATTTTATTAATTAATTGCTTTTTAGTAATAATAATGTTAAATTTATACCCACACAAAAATTTCTCAAAACGGGATTAGGGACCTAAAATGACATGTGTTGTTGCTTTGAGTTTCCTTCCGGCCATGGGGATTGAGACGAAAATGGTGAAAAAACACTTATGTTTCCAAGTAACAACATATATTTGAATAATCTCTGTACTTATTTTTATCAACCAAGCACTCAGTTTACTTCTAACAATGGGAATTTTCACTTATTCTTTAGTAAAAGAAAAAAGAAATAGACATTTAAATAATACTATTATATATTATAAATGATTAGGGATTGATTGATTGAAGGGGTGTAGATTTGGTTGATCCAAAAGAATTATACTTGAAGCTGTAAGGGAGGGAGACTTGTATATAATACTGTCATATATTAATATAATAAAAGTAAATTGTCAAAATTGGATTTTACCAAGTTGTATATACTATAATTGTAATAGTCATTATTATTAAAGTAAATTATTAATTAGTCGTTGATAAACTTTATATTTTTTTATTTTCATTGTTATTATTAAAATCTTTATTTGTTTTTAACAATACTAATAATCATTATTATTATTAAAAAGAAATTATTAAAAATAAAAAGTTATGAAATTCGTAGAGAGAACAAATATATTTTATAAAATATTTTTTATCATATCAATTTAAATTTCTTTGGTTGAAAAAATAATAATATATTTTAACTAAAAAGTCAAAAATTAAAGGGAAAAATGCACTTCATCTTCATGAAGTTTGCTCTATGTGCAAAAAACCCCTATGAAGTTTAAAAATAAGCAAAAGACCCCTATAAACTTTCATATTTTACCAAAAATTACCAATCGGTTAGTTGACCGTTAGTCAAATGACAGTCAATACTGACATGGATACTAAAGCACCAAGTCAACAGATGATTCATGTGTCATATCAGCCCTCTTCCACTCAATCACCGTATCAAATAGAATTGCGACACGTGTTATATGCTTAGCTTTGAAGAAAAATCAAAGTAGTGCATGCACAATGGGATTCAAACTTGGGTTTGAAAGAAATGGTTGGATCCCAAGAGGGGGGGTGAATTGGGTTTTATAAAAATTTTCACAAAACTTAATTGGAAGTTAAAATGATTTTCTGAAATTGGACAATGTTAAAGATAATAATTTAATTCAGAAAATCAAAGTGTTATCAAGATGAATAATTTTATAGTGCAAGGAATTAAGGAGCAAATATAAATCTACACAAATTAATTAATACTTGAGGTAGAAATTAAATATAAACGCAAAGCATTAATTAATTAACTTCAAATGTAAATAGAGTAGGGATAGAGAAAGCAAACTCGGAGATTTATACTGGTTCGGCTAATCCCAAGCCTACATCCAGTCCTCAAGAGACCACTTGAGTATTTCCACTATAATTACAAGTTTAATCCGGGTACTTGCAAACCACTACAACATACTTTTCTCCCTCAAGGGTGTCTCTCCCCCTTACAACGTGTTTTCTCTCAAACACTAACTCAAGGAACCAATCCTTGAGAAACTAAATTTAAAGGCTTAAGGAAAATAATGGTAAACACTCTCAAAGTGTAGATAACGCAGAAATTAAGCTCAGAATATTTCTCTAGCAATTTAGAGAGAATGAACTCAAGAAAATATGAGAAATGAACAATTGAAGCTTGATGTAAATGGTGTTGTGAAGTCCCCTTTATATAGTGAAACCTTGCTGCTACAGTGACTGCTTTAGTCAAAATTGCTACAATAAGCTTCATCATCATTTTTCAACATTTCTACAACAACCAAAAAACTTTATCAATCTTTTTCAACAATCAATATTCTTTTTCAAATTTGCTACAGTAAAAAGTATTCTTTTTTAAAGTTTATTACAACAACCAATAAACTTTATCATACTTTTTCAACAATCAAAATTCTTTTTCAAAAGTGCTACAGTAAAAGATATTCTTTTTCAAATTATATTACAACACCTAATAAACTTTATCATATTTTTTCAACAATCAAATTTCTTTTTCAAAAGTGCTACAGTAAAAGATATTCTTTTTCAAATTATATTACAATACCCAATAAACTTTATCATACTTTTTCAACAATCAAATTCATTTTTCAAAAGTGCTACAGTAAAAGATATTCTTTTTCAAAGTTGATTACAACAACCAATAAACTTTATCATATTTTTTCAACAATCAAATTTCTTTTTCAAAAGTGGTACAGGAAAAAGTATTCTTTTTCAAATTATATTACAACAATCAATAAACTTTATCATACTTTTTCAATAACCAATAAAGTTTATCATACTTCTTCAATAATCAAATTTCTTTTTCAAAAGTGCTACAGTAAAAATATTCTTTTTCAAATTATATTATAACAACCAATAAATTTTATCAAAAATCAATTTATACTACTATAATTAAATATATAAAGCATTAAATATATTTGGGCCAAGAAAGATTGAATTATGCATTTGGGCCAATAAGATTAAATCATTCATTTGGGCCAAGAAGACTAAATCATTCATTTGGGCCAAGAAAATTAAATCATACTATTTGGGCTAAGAAAGATTAAATCATACATTGGGCCAAGAAGATTAAATCATTCATTTGGGTCAAAAAGATTAAATCATTCATTTGGGCCAAGAAGATTAAGTCATACTATAATTCCCACATATTTGTCATCATCAAAACTTATAGCATAATACATTAGGGCTAACAATCTCCCCCTTTTTGATGATGACAAATCACCAAAGAAAAATATGTTACAATGTAATAATCATTATACAATATACACATATTTTTCTTTCCATATTCTTCTCCCCCTATTTGACATCAACAAAAAGGTATAAGGAAGGCAATATATAAAGGCTAAAGCGTATTCCTTCTTTAAGCAAGAATATCATATGACGTCATAGGGTAAAATTTCATCAAAACTTATCATGATATGCCAAAAATATATAGTTAAGGAAACATTGCATCTCATATAAAGTGACCCTAAAAATATAGAGCATTTAAGTATAGATTAGGCTCCCCCTCAATCAATGCATATTAAACAAATGTAATTTTCAAGATGTATTCATATATGTATCTTGAGGATGAGCACCTACAAAAATTTTGACAACCACTCCGATGCTTAAGTTAGTAATGTAAATCAAGGATTAAAGGCAAAATTAACTGCTTACGGTCGCATGCATCAAGCATTATCATAATGCAAGGAAATCATTGTCTTTCATTTGCCCACAAAAGCATTATATGTAAGTATGTGTAACTATGAAGATGTATTATCCTCTACACATTTCATTTTATTTAAAAATTTTTTTTTTTGACTTCTCATTTTCTATGAGTGCATGTGGAATCATGACATATTATTCATAGCCTTCGCTCATGATGCATGAATAGCATACACAACATATGTTCTTAGATACATGTAATCATAGCATGATGCAATCAATCATGTATATTATACTGAAAGCTCTCAAGAACAACACAACAAAGCAGAGAAATACGGTTCTGTTTATCACCATTTTATTAATCCTTAAAATTTTTAATCAAAACAAATTAAATCAGCCGCAAATCCACCGAAAATTGACTTTCGTGGTTTTGCCATTAATGCGACGCGTTGTTGGTGTGCATGCGTACCCTAGAGTTCTGGCTTCCAGCTAGCAAAATCCGTAGGATGAGCGTGTAGGGGTGCGGTGAAGAGATATCTTCGTTGGCTCTAAGTCATCATTTTCTCTCTATAAAGACTGCCCCAGAGTTCTCAATTACCACACCACAAAGAGTATTCATCTCTGAGCCTACAACTTTCTGACATTCCTCTCTCTTCATACTCCCACAAAAATTTCTAAATATTCCAAACCATGGCAGCAAGAAAGTTCATTGATCTCACAATAGAGGCCAGGGAGGAAGAGCTCGACTTAAACTTGAGTCTAGGCAGGGACCAGGGTAAAAGGCCTTTGGAGGGATCTCAGGAGAATCGAAAGAAGAAGATGAAGATCGAAGAAGCTGAAGAGATTAGTACAGGCCATACGTCAGAAGACAAAATTGCTTGTCTGGAGCAGGAGGTGAAGAAACTCAAGAAGATGATAGAGGACCAGGAAAAGTTAGCTAAACGCAACAATGCGGCACTGACTTCAAGAATAGATAGGTTCTTCTATTGGTCTACCCAATGCTTCTGCAATCAACAACAAAGAAGTGTTGATTGTATGAATGGGATTTACACTACCCTCCGTGACATAGCTCAATCTCTTGCTCCAAGGAATGGCCGAGGGGTGATGATACAATACGGGCCTCCTAATCCAAGACCACCTCGCCTGTAGATTGCTCATGCATGAGCAAACTTTCCCTTTTTTTTTTTTTGCAATGTAATCCTTCAGTTTGTTTTTTAATGCAAGTGGTTTCTTTTATTGGACGATACAAAAAAATAATAATAAAGAAAGATAAAAGAAATCAGCTACACAAATTCAGCATAGTATATATATATATTGAAAAATATATATCCATTTTAAAGATGGAAAGAATTTTCTGACATGGACATATATATATCATCATTTCAAAGCAAAAGCAAGTTACATACTTATCAAGATAAAACATATTATAACCTGAGTATGTAGTACAATAATTGAGGTAATATGGATTAATAAGATATAATCAGATATAAATTATAATCCATAAACAATCGTTCATAAGCTATATCTTATACAAAGGATATGACATGTATAATGCTCAAACCATGATGAATGGTATAAAGACAATATCTTTATATACAATGATATGATCAAATATGTAAGATATTAGAGAACAATATATCATTGCAATGAAAGTGTGTCAGTAAAAAAAAAATTGCCAACATAGCCAATTATGATCAAGGAGTATCACTTAATTAAATAGTAAAGTGGTAAAGAATAGAGATACTCATCAATTTTGGCAAACTCTTATTACTTCTTGAAGTTTCTCCTCAAGATTTTGATATCCTTGTTTTGCTCATTGCTCTTCTTTTGATTCTATCTTCTTGCAATTTTAATAAACTTAATTGATTGATTATTTGCAAGATCCTCTTGAAAACAATCTCTTATAAGATCACTGTCAAGCATTGGTCGACAATTAGGAATGAGCTTAGAGGATAGATTTGAGGACTAACTCCTGCAAAACACTTTTGGTGGAGCACTTTGATGTTCAAATCAGTAATGTTCAAATAAATCTCAAGTACTAGGAGCAACATTATGTTCAAGATATGCCATATTAATAAAAGTGCTATGCTTTCATGAAATGCAATTTTACAAAATATTTGATTTCATTGAAAATATTTAAATAAGATTACAATAAAGATAAACATTACAAGTAAGAGTAATCTTATTGATGTGAAACCAAGGGAAATATGCATGTAATGAAAGCAAGTTGTCGTGATGCGATAAATAAGAAAGTTCAAGCTAAATTTAGAAGAAAGATTTTAGCTCAAAGCAAAAATCATATCCTTAGGCCGCACACCTAAGAATCATTTTTAGAAATAGCATGCATGAATATCAAAGACAGATGAAAGGCATGCTAGAAAACAAACATAAGCATTTGATACAGTAAACATATCAATCAAATTTCTTACAATACATTCCAGCTTATATGTTTACTTGTCCATTGCCTCCTTTTGATGCAAGAGAGTGGAGTTTGAATGATGTAGCCATTGAAAAGTCATTTCCGCTCCTTGCTTCGAGGCAAATCTGCAAATTAATCCTTTGTCTTTGGTACCCAAATTTCTTTAGGTCCGCCTGGGTCATGAGTTCCTTTTTGAACCCATTTCATTTTAACTCCATGAACAAGATTTTTCTTATAAAAGCATGAGTAAGATTTGTGTCCTTTTAGTCCACAATAAAAACAAGTGCAAGTTGGACTATTTGACATCTTTACAGAAACAAAGAAGTTTTTAGAATGCTTTTGGTTTGATTTCTTTTTAGAAACAAGACCAACTTTGTTAAACATTCTTCTTTGTTTCAAAACTGAGGTATTTAAAATTTCTCTACCTTGAGAAAATTTTGCAAGTGTGTTTTTAATATTATTATTTTCCTTTTTCAAAGAATCACACTTGGTACAAAAGCAATTTTTGTTGGTAGAGATATTTGCTTTTAAAATCAAATTCTCTTCTTGCAAAGTTTTGTTTTGATTTTCAAAAACAAAATTCTCTTCCTTGGAAATAGAAAATTCGTTTTTCAATGTTTCCAACTCATTTTCAAGAGAAGAGTTTTTCTGTTTTGAAACATTTAGTTTCTTTGCAAGTATTAGAGATTCTTTATGTAAATCATCAAAGGCATCTTGTAATTCTTCAAAAGAGTAGTCAAATGAATTTACCTCATCTTTATTTCTGGCCACAAGACAAGTGTTGGCTTCTTCATTTGTGTTCTCCTCATCAGAATTACTATTTCCCCAAATGGAAGATAGGTAAGCTTTCTTTGATGATTCAACTTTTGGTTGTGATTTCTCTTTTTTTCCTTTTTCTTTTTCTTCTATCTCCTTGGTGATTTGAGATTTTTCTGTAAGTTCAACACCAAGAGCTTGCAATTGATTAAGCACAAGTTGTATCTCATTAATGGTTTTACAATTGTTCATTTGAGCAATTTCAAGTTCATTAATGAAACTTCTATACCTTAATTCCTCAGCAATAAGATCTTCCTCATGTGCAACTTCAAGAATTTTCCACATTTCTTTTGCAGTTGCACAGTTGGAGATTTTGAAAAATTCATCTTGACTCAATGCACAAGAAATAATCAATTTTGCCTTAGCATTGAGTTGCATTAAACTTCTTTCAGTATCATTCCATTCACTCTTGGGTTTTAGAATGCATTTTCCTTGTTCTTCCTTGACATGCATATAAAAACCATTTTCTATAACTTCCCAAAGTTTATGGTCTACTGAAATTAAAAACATTTTCATTTCATACTTCCAATATTGAAAATGATTAGCATCAAAAACTGGAGGTTCTGTGAAAGAATAATTTTCAGACATAAACCAATCACTAAATCCAACCATGTTTACTCTTAGACGGTTAAGTCTCAAATCAAGAGCCCAAGCTCTGATACCAATTGAAAGAAATGGTTGGATCCCAAGAGGGGGGGTGAATTGGGTTTTATAAAAATTTTCACAAAACTTAATTGGAAGTTAAAATGATTTTCTGAAATTGGACAATGTTAAAGATAATAATTTAATTCAGAAAATCAAAGTGTTATCAAGATGAATAATTTTATAGTGCAAGGAATTAAGGAGCAAATATAAATCTACACAAATTAATTAATACTTGAGGTAGAAATTAAATATAAACGCAAAGCATTAATTAATTAACTTCAAATGTAAATAGAGTAGGGATAGAGAAAGCAAACTCGGAGATTTATACTGGTTCGGCTAATCCCAAGCCTACATCCAGTCCTCAAGAGACCACTTGAGTATTTCCACTATAATTACAAGTTTAATCCGGGTACTTGCAAACCACTACAACATACTTTTCTCCCTCAAGGGTGTCTCTCCCCCTTACAACGTGTTTTCTCTCAAACACTAACTCAAGGAACCAATCCTTGAGAAACTAAATTTAAAGGCTTAAGGAAAATAATGGTAAACACTCTCAAAGTGTAGATAACGCAGAAATTAAGCTCAGAATATTTCTCTAGCAATTTAGAGAGAATGAACTCAAGAAAATATGAGAAATGAACAATTGAAGTTTGATGTAAATGGTGTTGTGAAGTCCCCTTTATATAGTGAAACCTTGCTGCTACAGTGACTGCTTTAGTCAAAATTGCTACAATAAGCTTCATCATCATTTTTCAACATTTCTACAACAACCAAAAAACTTTATCAATCTTTTTCAACAATCAATATTCTTTTTCAAATTTGCTACAGTAAAAAGTATTCTTTTTTAAAGTTTATTACAACAACCAATAAACTTTATCATACTTTTTCAACAATCAAAATTCTTTTTCAAAAGTGCTACAGTAAAAGATATTCTTTTTCAAATTATATTACAACACCCAATAAACTTTATCATACTTTTTCAACAATCAAATTTCTTTTTCAAAAGTGCTACAGTAAAAGATATTCTTTTTCAAATTATATTACAATACCCAATAAACTTTATCATACTTTTTCAACAATCAAATTCATTTTTCAAAAGTGCTACAGTAAAAGATATTCTTTTTCAAAGTTGATTACAACAACCAATAAACTTTATCATATTTTTTCAACAATCAAATTTCTTTTTCAAAAGTGGTACAGGAAAAAGTATTCTTTTTCAAATTATATTACAACAATCAATAAACTTTATCATACTTTTTCAATAACCAATAAAGTTTATCATACTTCTTCAATAATCAAATTTCTTTTTCAAAAGTGCTACAGTAAAAATATTCTTTTTCAAATTATATTATAACAACCAATAAATTTTATCAAAAATCAATTTATACTACTATAATTAAATATATAAAGCATTAAATATATTTGGGCCAAGAAAGATTGAATTATGCATTTGGGCCAATAAGATTAAATCATTCATTTGGGCCAAGAAGACTAAATCATTCATTTGGGCCAAGAAAATTAAATCATACTATTTGGGCTAAGAAAGATTAAATCATACATTGGGCCAAGAAGATTAAATCATTCATTTGGGTCAAAAAGATTAAATCATTCATTTGGGCCAAGAAGATTAAGTCATACTATAATTCCCACATATTTGTCATCATCAAAACTTATAGCATAATACATTAGGGCTAACAGGGTTTGGATAAACGAAGAAAGAACTTTTCACCATCTATTCACTAATACACATTGAACATATATTTGCGAAATTTAATATATATAGGAACATATGTTATTGTATTGAAAATTCAAAATAATATACACTAATTATTATATCTTATAAAATAATAACATATCTTATGATAAAAAAAGATGCTATTATTTTAAATAACTCATTTTAAATTATATAAAAATTAAAAAATTTTAATAACAAATCTTATAATACAAAATTTATTTTTATTAAGTAAAAAAATTATAATACTGTGCATATTAAAATTATTTTTTAATATAAGATTTGATATTATAATTTTTAGTAATAATTAAATTTTATAATATCAAATCTTATATTAAAATTTTATATTATACTGTCAAATCATTTTAAATTGTATAAAAATTAATTATTATTAAAAATATAATTTTCAAATCTTATATGAAAAAATAATTTTAATATGCATAGTATATTTTTATAATTATTTTTAATATAAATTTTATTTTTATTAAGTATAAATAATAATTAAATTTATATTATAAGATTTGTTATTAAAACTTTTTTATTTTTATATAATTTAAAATGAGTTATGTAAAATAATAACATATTTTCTTATTATGAGATTTGTTATTTTTTTTATAAGATATAATAATTGGTGTATATTGTTTTAAATTTTGAATATAATAATATAAGTTTCTATATATATATTAAATTTACAAATATATGTTGAATGTGCATCAGTGGCTAGATGGTAGAAAGTTCTTCTCTCTTTTATTCAAGCCCATTTTCGAATCTTGCTGTGTATGTACTCCTTTGATTTTTCTTCAAAGCTAAGAATATGCCACGTGTCGCAATTTTATTGGATACAACGATTGAGTGAAAGAGAGCTGATGTGACACATGAATCATCTGTTGACATGGCACTTCAATGTCTATGTCAGCATTGACCGTCAGTTAACTAACGGTCAACTAACTGACAGGTGGTGTTTGGCACAATATGAAAGTTCATAGGGGTCTTTTACTTAGTTTTAAACTTTTTGGGAGTTTTCTGCACATAGAATAAACTTTATGGGGATAAAGTACATTTTTTCCAAAATTAAAAGATATAAGAAAGAGAGAGAGACAACTAAGTACATTAAAGTAAAAGAGAGAGTTTTTTTCCCTTATTTTACATGTGGATTTTTCTATTTTTATTTTATTAGGTGTAAATATCTGATTAATTATATCTAAGAATGAAGTGTTAGAGCATCTACAGTGGTAAACCTCAATTTGGTTCTTATTATGGGTCCTACTATGCCATATTAGCTTAAGTAACTTTCCACAACTTTAAGCAACTTTCTACTCTAATAGTGAACCTCTTAAGAACCTACAAATGAGTCCCACAATTAATTCTTTACTACTTCAGTATTTATTATTTTCCACTAACTCCACTAACATTTATTGTAAGTTAATTATTTTATATTACTTTTTGTATAAGAACCGGTTCTTATATAAGAATCGTTCTCACGTGTGGCAGCCAACGTGATGAACTACAGTGGTGAACTGAAATAAGAACCGGTTCTTAAATTTAAGAACCCCTTAAGAACCACCATTGTAGATGCTTTTAGGTCTGTGCCTACACAAGAATTTCTCTGTAATCCATGCAATTAAATAATACTCTGAACCTACATTTATTTTCTCTCTCTTCGAGATACAGAGAGAGAGAAATAGAAGGAAATGATGGAGTGGTATTTGGTGACATGAATTTATTGTTTTTTATTAGAACTAATCAATTATCACTTACACTACTCATTATTTAAGAAGAGGTGGTGCATTGTCTAAGACTCTCTTTTCTGTCCAAGAAGAAAGAGAAAAATTACTACCAAGAGGCTAAGTAAATACAAGTCTATCAAATAATTAAAAAAAATGCCACATGTCCCGTTGAGACTTGTGTTGTTCCTGACATGGGCAACACTCCGATACGAATAACATGCATGTCAGTCAAACTCGACCACAGTAAAAATGATATAATCTTGTAAATTAAAACAAATTAGAGATGGAGAGGGCATTTAAAATTAACGGCGGCACAAAAAGTTGTGAAAAGTGCCATCTGATAAACATGACAAAGCCCAACACGTTTTTTTCTTCCAGATGCTTTGTTGAGGAGACAAAAGAATGTGTAGGCAAGACTTTCTTTGCTTGGAAATTGTCTTCAAATGAAACCATATTTTACCATCCTTCATTGGTCAAATGATTTAATTTTTGTTTTTTACAAGTAAAATTTTAAACTTAAATTTTACAAATAGAAAAAATTAATGTTAAAGAGTTTCACACCTTACAAATTAGTCTACCTCAAATTAAATTAGTTATATTTTAATGCATTTTTAGATACTAATAATTAAGGTTATCAAACTCGAAAGTTTATCTAAACTTGGAGAATGAGATATACTTGGAACGTAAACTCGTAAAAGTTTACATATACCTTTTTCTTTCAATAGGCTACTATATATATATATATATATATATATATATATATATATATATATTCTAACACAACAAAACTAGAATAACAGAGAGAGTATGTTAGGTTTCTGGTTCCGAAACAAATTTTAAGAATTATATCTATTAGGTACTAACGTGCTCTTTTTCTTTAAAAATGAAATAATTGAGAACACCCACCGACTCAGTATATACATAGACAAGAAAGTCCATAGAACTAGATATTAGATGTCATCAGTGATCGGTCAATATTTCAATCTTTATACATATAAAATTAAATTTTCTTAAAATAGAATTTAAATGATAGTTATGAATATTTAAAGTAAACTTGAAAAGTGCAAGTCAATTGGTAGCACCCAGAGGTCCACTGCTTCTGACCTTTGGTCACTATTTTGGTCATATCTTCTAAACAGTAAAAAATTTTTTAATGAAACTTATCTCAATTATAATAAAACTAGACTTAAAAATCTTTATAATGATATATCATTTGCTTAAAATAGAGTTCAAATGAGAAAATTATTATTGTTTAAAGTAAAATTGAAAACTGCAAGCCATTTGGTAGCATATGAAAGTTGACTATTTCTGATATTTGGTTACTTTTTTGATGGTATCTCCTAAATAGCAAAAAGTTTTTGAATAAAATTTATTTCTTTTGAAACTAGACTTAGAAATATTTCTAACAGTAAATTATTTACTTAAAACAAAGTCCAAATAAAAATGTTATGAGTGTTTAAATTAAATTGTACTGTTTAAACTCAGTTGACTTGGTTTAACTAGACAATTTTGAATAATTTTGACTGATTTCCAAGTTTATGACCGAACTGACTCGATTTTAAGACCTGAGATCGTGAACTTATATGATTTTAAGAGGAAACTCGATTTTCAAGTTTCTTTTGACAACTATGCCAATAATCCTAAAAAGCTGAAAATCATCTTTCTTAGAATCTTAAGCATTGGGATCTTCCACTCGAAATCCATTCTCGTCCAGCAGAGTGATATCTAAACAGAGAAACTGAACCCAACCCTCCGTCCCTTGCCCTTTTGTCCCCCGTCATGACTTAAAGTCAACAGCGAGTAATTCTCCCCCGCCTTTATGTCCCCAGTCATGACTTGAAGTCAACAGCAAGTAATTCTCCCCCAAACCAAACCTGTTAGGCTTCTAAAAATACAACCCATTATTTTTTGTCTATCTCTTTTTTTTTGTTGAGTTAATTTTTAAAACAAGCCATATATGTTGGTATTAAAATTTAAAGTTTAATTTGATTTAATTTTTATTTTAGTTTACAACAAATATATATATATATATATATATATATATATATATATATATATATATTAAAGTAATCAAAACGAAATTGTGCCTCGTATTCCATCTAAAATTTCATAATATGGACTTAGACACCACTTTTGAGTGTCAACCCTATTGTTGTAAGAAAATAAATAATAATGACGTGTAAAATTGTTAAGTATAGAGATCAACTTTGTATGAATTGAAGACAGATTAAGATATACAAAAAGTTTGTCGTGTTTGAAAATGTGAAAATACATTTTTTTTTCTATCATTTAGAGCATCCACTAATTTTCTGTGAACAATTTTTTTTCTTTTCTGAGTACTTTTAAGAGTACAATTTCTTATGTCCACACAATGTTGATTCGATCATAAAGTACTCCATTCTATCCACTGCTTAGCAACTTAAGTGCTAGTGATCATTAATGTAAAAGGAGAAGAATTACCATCATTACAATATAGAACAAAGTATATTGTAAGGCCATGTCAAAAAGGTAACAACTATAAGTCTAGTATACATTCGAGAAAGTAATATCAAAATCATATAAGCCAATCATTTTCTGCTTTAAAAAATAACCTAATATAACGTGCCACTCATGTACAATATCAATATGTATTACCGTAAACTCACTTATCTCTGTATCCCGAAACACACACCAAAATATATATACATACTCATGCATCATTTCCATGAACACAGCTATTTGAATTAGACAAAGTTATCTTTAATTTTGTTTACCCATGAAATCATGCATAAGCCCTAATCTAATGTACAATAATAGATACTTCACAGCCACTCAACTATGTAAGAGCATATCCCTTGTGAGTTCTGCAACCAAATTTTCAGTAATTAGATATTCTATCTCTCTTTCCAGTATATAATCAAATATGTGGTCCCTAGATCTATGTAAAAGTACTTTTCCAATCAACACTTAGAAGACTTATATCAAATAAAACCTTCTCAAGCAAACGCAGAGACCAAAAAAGATAAAAAAAATGATTTAAAACACAGAACACACATGGATTTAACTTGATTCGATTAATATGACAAACATTCACAGACAGAGAAAAATTATTCTTATTCTTTAGGCAAAAATATGTTAGTACAATCTAGAAATTGAGAAAAAACATGTATATGTAAATACATATTTAGAATATAAAACAAGTCGCTCCACATGGTCACTCTATATTTTCCGTTCAGGTTGCGCTCCTAGAATTTTGGGTTGATTCATAATCCAGTTTACCAAATAATTCAAGGCACTCAACAACTTCTCCTGTGGTTTATGCCTCGACTTCTTCACCAATAAAGCCCTTTGAAGTGTAGCCAAGGCTTTTGGTTACGTATAGTACTCATTTAGGGAGTGGGATTCCCATTCCTTAAGGCTAAAATAAATGTTTGATATTCATTTAACATGATGGAAAGGGAATCCATTAACATGATATATTGTATGGCTGCTTTCAATATAGTTTTGGATGAAATGAGATTCTTTTCAATTAGAATTATGGTGAATGGTCAGTTTTGCCCTTTGATAATCCCTCACTTTTTAGATTTGTCCCTTGAAACCCCTCATATGTTTTGGTGTGTGCCCTAACCATTTCAACTATTGTGATTCCTTTCTCTATCGTATAATTGCGAATCTGTTGACTAAATGTTAAGGTTTACCGCTTAAAGGTATGTGGCATATGGATGTGGTAAAATCTTTAGATGATTGAGTGTTTTGTACAGTTTAATTATTATGTATAAGATTCTTGTATATCCATTTTTTATATATATTTTGATATATGAATATGTGCTTTTCATACGTTTTTTATGTGTGTGTGTGTGTGTGTGTGTGTGTGTGTGTGTTTGTGTTTTTTTTTTTTTGAGTACTCTGCATAAGCGTTTGCTCTTTCCTGCAGTTTTGCACAAATGGTTTAACATAAAATTGAGAAAGTGTAGGAACTAGTTCAAAATAGACATGAACAAAGATTATTTGCATGAAATTTCTATACTATATTTTCAAACTAGATCTATATCGTTAATTGTATTAGTATCGTGATCACTATTAGATTTAGTTTCAATATGACCAATTATGAAAGTCTCTTTGGTTTTGTGCTAATAGAGTTGATGGATCATATTGTTGTAATATATCATATTATATGACAAGTTGTGCACACTAAGGTTCATATATATGTATGTTATATACACATACAATTTCATAATATATATTTCAAGTGAGAGAATTGTTAGCATTTATTTATTTTTGTGTGTGTGAGTGTGTATATATATTTATTTATTTTTATAAATATAAGTGTAATACTTGTGATTTTCTTTTTTCACAATTTATGCATTATTTCACTCTGTGTATGGTAAACTTCTTTAAGTGTTGTGATAAATGAATTGTGATGGAAATTAATTGCCAATATGTGTGTGTGTGTGTGTGTGTGTGTGTGTGTGTGTGTGTTGGGTATTAGGTGAAATAGTTAGAAATTTTGGTTGGTAATTTACTCAAAAAATGTTCATGTGCTGGTAAACTTGTGTGATGGCATGTGACTTAATGTAATTTTATTAAGGCGAGGGAAATCATCTTGAACAAATTTTAGGCTAAGTGTGGGAGTGTTAGAGTGGGCATAATAGTAATTTTGGGAGGGAGCTAGTTTAAAGAACCTAAATGACTCATAAACCATCCCATTCTTTTTCTCTCCATCGTGCTTGCGTCTTCAGCCATCCTCATGTATCTCCCTCTTAGCTTCTCCTATCTCTGTTGGTGGCCGAGTGGTTCTTGGTTCGAGGAGGCATCCATCTAGTTCTAGTGGGAAGAAATTAGAGATTAGTGCATGAAGCATCTCTTATCTTATCTTCTTTTTTCATGTAGCTCAAACCCTAGGATAGTAAACTTGGTTTTTCTTATAATGTAAGTTGTTTTGTGTTTCCAAATAGCCCCATGGTGACTTAAAAAGCATTTAACAATTGAAACACACATTTAAGTGGTTGGGAATGCATTTGTCAATGGAAGAAAGGTAGTTGTTGTCATAAAATCCCTTCTATATGTTGTTAAGTGTTGAAATTTTTGGAATTTGAATGACACATTTTATTTGAGTTCAAAGAAAGGTTTAAAGCTAGTTTTTATAGAGCCTTATCACCTAAATTTGTCTTTTTGATAAACCATGGAGATTTGGGAACACAAGGGAAGGGTTTTGGCCATGAGATCTATATTTTTCGAAGGTTTCTGGTATGGTTTACGTATAGAAAGGGCGCTAGGGAAGAGTAGTTGGTGCCCAGGGCACCAAGGTGGGCGCCCAGGTGCCAACCAATCCATGAGGACTTGAGATAGGGCGCTTGAACATGGAATTAGTGTGTATGGATGAAGTGTGGCGCCATAGGTTGGAGGTTCTCCTTAATGGACTTAACGCTAAAAATTCATTTAAATTTGGTTCCTTGATAGATGGCAATTCTCTCGAGTGCTCATGAGAAGTCTCAGATGGGCTAAATTAAGCTCGGAAACAAGGTGAGGGATTCCTATCACTTGGTATTGGTTATGTGTTTTTAATATCCTTTGTTGCTCTTGAATATTGTGATTAGTGGTGGTTTACATTCTTGTAGTGTCATCTTTTATTTGAATCCTAGTGGAAATAAGGATTACATAATGGGAATGCTCCCAGTAAATCCCCTTGAACTAAATGCATTGTGGTTATATGTTTTATATTGTCACACCTAGATTCGGAACATGATCGGCACAGAGGTGGACCTTATACCACTACCGTAAGCCTTACCATATACAACCAATGCCATTACAATTACGATACAAAGATTTTGTTACAATATGAAAGATTCATTTATTTTTATTGTTGTAATATTGTCAAGAAATAATCTCCATACAACAACATTATCCCTGGGTATTCTATTTAACTACAAAGCAACTCAACCTAGACCATTATTGCCATTGAGACCACCAACCCAAAGTCAAAAAAGGGTCATGAACTAGAAGGCTCCTTCACTCCTCTTACAAAGTCTCACTATCAACACTAGATCCTGCAAGGACATACAAAAAGGAAGTGAGTAAATAATACTCAGTGATGTATAACAAACTATAAAATTTACAAACTATGTACCCTTACAGAGGTAGGGTCTTAAACCCCAAACTCAACCATAGTGTTCGTCTTTAACTCCAATACCCTACATCTCAAGCTAGAGGCCACGTTCATCACGTCAACCAGTAAATCAACACATCACTAGTGCAGTATAGTGTAAATAAATGTATCTCACGTCAATATTTGAAAGTATATGTATATGTAAGAAAATATCGGGGATGTGCCCACAATGCACCGTAACCATCACGTGATTTCATAACTATTACAATGTCTATATACAATTAATCTACCAACCCAATAAGCACAAGAAATAATAGAACAAATTTCTCCATTCAAAACCCCATGTTTTCAGGAAGGGGCCAACCTTCACAGTATTAAATGATTCAAGAGGGGCCAGCCCTTGTAATATTAAATAATTCAAGATCTTGGTTTGAAGTGAATACTTGATAAGTAAGCTCTTAGACAATTACCAAGTTAGAGAATCAGTTTTGTCCCTCACAAGCACTACTTTAGGAACATTCCAACCCATTAAGAGTAATGTGCTACTTATTATGACTAAAGTTAGGTTAAGTCCCTACTTAGTTGTCCTTGTAAAATCTGATTCAAACATCTACCAATAAATCAACAATCCCCCACACTTGATCCTGACAATATTTCTTATACGGGGATTCATTTTACATTTTAATCCTATCTCTAAGGTCATCTAAATCAATACACATAATCATACTTGTCACGTCCCAAAATCTGAGCATGTGACCGGCACGGAAAGTGAATTTCATTTCACCTCCGTAAGCCTATTTTTTTTTTCTTAAGCATCATACCATTCATTTTCATGCAACCAAACCGAGTTCTCTATACAAACTACAATTATTCACATTACATCACTGAATGAACCTACCCGATTACAGAGATCTCTAGATTATACAACTTAGAATAAGACTTAACTATTATACCTTTATCCTGAACAAATGAAAAGGTAATCATGGACTAAGGATCCATAATTCCTTGTTCCGATATTTACCTTCAGCTATCAACTCTGAAAAAAAATATCAATAAGAGGGGTATGAGCAAACCACGTGCCCAGTGAGTAGATAACACAACACTATGACAAAAAAATATCATGCATCATAATGATAACATGCAGCAATCATACGTAAATCGATCATCATATGATATAATATTATTCATAATACTTCACAACAATATCCAAGTAAATCAAATACATTTTAACATAATTCAAAATTCACAACAGCAATCGGTGAAATCAATTTCACACACATTTCCCGTACCAACCGGGTCGTCCAGAATACCTCTGGATCGTTGCCCGCGGCCCCCGCCGCATCCACCCTTATCGCTCCATTTATAATCTCCACCCTTATAACTTCACATAAATTTCTCCATGGGGTGCACCACCATGCATTTCCTTTCCAGTCAAACACAATCACAATTACATATAAAAACATCCTCAATCATAATCTTGAGCCACAACATCAATGTGGTTCCAGCAACATAGCATGTATACAACATAACCCATAATATAGAACAATTATTCAACAATAACATACTTCAACTATCCGCATATGAATGAACTCAACAATCAGAGTATGATACATTTCAACTCAGTTCACATGCCATTCACAATCCATCATATAACCTCAATTCATGAGAAAATAAGAAAATATAATTATATACATCACCTGGCACGTTCCACAATTGTTTATATCTCATCATCCCACATCATTCTCTTCAAACTTGGATATTCAACATATTTTCACTATGATGCAAAAAGTCAATAACAAAGATATTTAATCATAGCAAGTATTAACCCACTCACCTGGATTTCATGCTCTCAGCACTCCCACCTTGCACTTGACTATTCCTATTGTAACCAGATAAAAACCATCAGGGTTACGAAATAGAGAAATTTCCTACCACTACTCTCGACCTTCATCCACTTCTCAAATCATAACTCCTAACTGGTAATGAATATCCAGATGAAACTTATACCATTGGAAACTAGACTCAAAGAGCTTTTCAACGATATTAAAAAAAAAAAACTGATGCTACAGTAACGGTCAACGCAGCTACAGTAACGTTGACCGAGTCAACGCTACAGTAACGAGAAAATCTGGAAAAATTTTCTCGTTGAACAGTAATTCTGGGGAAAATTTTCGATGTTCTTCGTGTTCTTCATCCAAAAATCATATCTAAAACAACATTTCTTTTGATTTCTTCCATGGGTTTTCATCCTTAATGTCTAAAGAGTGTTTTAACACCAAAACCCCCAATTTCTACCAACAATCCAAGCTCAAATCTCAAATTTTCATCAAGAACACTAACTTTTTTCAAATATCCAAATTCTACGAATTTCTCCTAGTTTTCTCCAAATTTCTTGTTCTAATAACATCATAAACCACCTAGGAATGTTTTAGATTAACATCCACACTTAAATTCATCCATTAAAATATTCTACAAAAATTTTGCAAAAATGATAACCAAGGATTTGATCTTGTAATAAGAGGAAGAAGAAGAAGAACATCAACTTACCAATCATCCTAACTTTCATAGCTTCCTTCCCAAAGCAAAAATTGCATGAATGATTGATGAAGAAATTCCTTTGCAAGCATAATCGAGAGAGAGAGAAAGTGAAGCTACGGGAGGGAGAATGAGAAAAAGAAAAGAATAAGGAGAAGTGTATACGCGTGGGCCCCACCAATTTCTTTTTCGATAAAATCGCTCATAGCCACCTTAGTTTATAAGATTTGTTCACTTTAATCCCTCTCGATGTCTCAAATACCACTTTAACCTCGAATCAATCATCTCTTCGGTACCGGACTAATAATTCATTCTCATAAGCTTTATTCTTCCTCTCAAGTTCCTATTTGGTCATTTCTCAAAAGTAATCCATATTTTCTTTTCTTTTCACTTTAGTCCTTGAGAATTTGTAAAAATTTCCTAAATTAAAAATTAAAATTTCTATTCCCAGATTTTCTTTACTAATTCAAAAAGCAAATTTTCCACGTAATTAAATTTTTCACTAAACTTCAAAATAGGCTTTAAATATTCATATAAATTCTTGGGATATTACAATACTAACCAAATTTTATATTGTAAACAATCGAGGTCTTAAGGGCTAGGACTACCACAAGAACATAATATACTTGTATTGATTCATTCCAGAATTGTCATTTATAGTAGGATGGATAATTTATTAAAATTCAACACAATTTCATAAAGAGTTTTTAGTGAAGATCAATATTTATTCAAGATAAGAATAAAGAATCTCCTTCACCTCGTTTTTGAGTTAGGCATATACTCCAATCCTGCTGAAAGTGAAGAGGAACAAGCAAACAAGAATGAAGATGCCAAATCCTAGAAGAAGGGTACAAAACAATATTAAACACTACCCAAAATTAGCCCAGTACTAGACAGTCGGCTGGCCTTTCTGGAGCAGTAGACCTATTGCTTTTGATTACCTCATACCAAGGAGTTACCGATCAATTATCTTCCATAGCGTAGTCGACTGATTTCTCTTGGGTACTTGATGCCAAGGAGTTACCAATCAACAGGTAAACCCAACTGATTAACTGATTCTTCGATGATAGAAGTATGAATCTTGCACATAAGTCTACCGGTCAACTAATGGCTTACGATAGTCAATTGGTAGCACAGTAGTAAACCAAAAAGATTGTGAATTCTTGCTCTTACAAGATTTTACACTCATTTTGTAATACCGCCAATTTTAGGATCACATGATTGGCGGTATTACGGTATTAATAATATTAATTGCCATTATTTAATTGCATTATCTTATAGCGTTATTTTAGTGATATTATTTTTAATGTATTATGTTAATGGAATTAATTTGGTCAATCTAATTCTCCATATTTATTTTTATTCTTTTGAATATTATTTATGGGAATTAAGATAAATCACTGGACCGAGTATTTTATTGCAAGTAGCATTTTCTAAATATTGAGAAAAACAAGAAGAAGAAGAAGAAATTTAGTGGAATTAACATAATTATCGAGAAATAATTATATCGGGATTACTCGGATTTGTGGCATTTGGGTATAAATACCAATGGGTCACCATTGATCCATTGAGGCTTTAAAGCCTCTTTTCTCTTTCTTTCTCCCTCATTTTTCCTTGTGAAGGCCATTGAAGCTAGGAGGAGAAAATGTTTTCTTTCATCTCTGTCAATCTTTTTCTTTCATATATTCTAGTGGATCTTTGTTTTCTGATTACTTTTTGGTTCTCTAGACTTGCTGGAGCTTGAGGTAAGCTTCCTCTTCCTCTTCTTTTTCTTTTTCCTCTATTGTTGCCATTAATGAAGAAAAATGGGTTTTTCTCAATTTTTACTAAAATACTAGTTTTCTTTGCTTCTTTCTCTTGCTTCTTAGTTGAGGGTGCTAGAGATAGTTATTTTAAGGAAAGAGTTGGCTCTATGGCTTTGATTTTGTGTAAAACCCATTTATGGGTAATTTTTGTAAAATTGGGAGAAATCATGAATCAACCCTCTCCTTGCTTCAAGAATTGGTTTTCAACCCTTCTAAAGGTCCTAGATACCATATTTGAAATTGGGAACAAGTAGGAGAAGCAAAGAATTACTTTTAGGAATTTTGGGGCTGAAAATCATGAAGAATAGAGGAAGAACAGCAAACCCAGAACCTAGCACCCCAGGCGCCATGGTTTCTGTCTGGTTCAGTAAGCTTGGAGCCCAAGTGCCCTAAGGGCAGTCTTGAATTAGGGCTTCTAGAGCCCAAGCAACAAGGGTGGCACCTGATAAGTCCTAGAAAGTCACTATATAATGTCACCATATTTGGGATTTTCGGTCCTCTTATAGCCATGTTTGCTTTCCTTTTGCACTTGTTATCTTTGTTTTCATACAATTTCCGTGTGCTTGTTAGTGTTCGTATTTTCTTGTTTTTCTGCACCTTTTATTGCCTTTTTAATTTATTTTATTTATTGTTTTCTGTAGGTGCATTTGTGGGGAGGAAACAAGAGAAAGCATGTCATTCCAGTGGCCTGGCGCCCAGGCGCCAGGCATGTGAAGAACCAGGGCTCTCTGCCCAGTTGGCACCCAGGCGCCCAACCCCTGAACTGGCCATTTGATGCTGCAGCCTTGGCGCCCAGGCGCCAGACTTCGGACCAGCAGCATAAATTCTCCTTCTTGAGCATTTTAACCAAATCTTGGACTTGGGAGATTTTGGGGAGCTTGGAGGCAGCTAGGGTTTACTCTACAGAGCTGGTTAGGGGGAGAAGAGCCTTCCTTCAATGGATTGGTCTTCTTTCCCCCATCTCTTCTCTTTCCTCTTCATTTTCTTCTCTTTTCATGTTTTATTTTATTGTATTATGTAGTGGTAGGTAGTATGTAACTCAAGGGTTGTTATGAGTCCGATTTTAGATTAGGTTTTGTGTAATTTCTCGAACTCTTGTAGTTATTGCTTGGTTAATGCATGTTTATTTATTTCAATCTTAATGCTTTCCTTTAAATTGGCCATTTATTGGGATGATTGGGTATTTTTACCAAACTTGGGAAGGGGAGGTAGAAACAAGACCAAATGAGTAAGTTGTATGAGTTCTTGAACCTTAAAGGAGAGGGGATTGATTTGCTAATATCATAGGAATATAGTTATTAGCCTCATATAGTCAAATTAGGGTTTGGTCATTTAATGAACTTGATTTTCACATAAGGAATTATGGAGAGTTAGGTTTTATCTTAGTTGAGGTTTGGGAAAATCCTTCTAGGAATATTCGTGCCCTAGACTAGCATGTACAAGTGGTAAAAGCAAGAGTAAGAGGATGATAATGGAATCTATGAAGAATGATGGGCTTGGTGGTTGATGTAATTTAATTTCTTATGAGGTTTTGTTATTGAATGATTCTTCTCAATTGCATTTCGTATTTTGTTGGAGTGGATTTACCGGATTGAATTGCTCTAAAAATGATTGATCACCACTTTTATGAGTTTGGGGGTTTTTATCTATGCTAGGGATAGCTAGGTATTAACTAGCCCATTGTAACTTCCACCATAAATCGGATTAATCTAGGGATGGATAATCTTATTTATGTGATTTTTATGAGTTCCTAAACTTAATCACCTACTTGAATGATTGGATTAAGGAATTAAACAATCATTGGGTATAGGTAGGTTTGTTTCTCCAAGGGATTGGGTTCAAACACTTGTGAGAGCTTGACCAACTCCAAAAGGATTTGCAATTTGATTGAATCAGTTTTAACAACTCAAAGACTCATTTGTCTATGAATTAGTCGGATTAAGAATTAAATGAAGTCAATCCCATCAATCCTAGGTTACTGTCATTAGGAGTAGCTTAGTTTTAGGTTTTAGATAGAGTTTAGTTTATTTTGTAACATTAGATTTATATTTTCGTTCAATGATTCGTCTAGATAGCATTTAACTTTAGCTTCACGGGTACTTGGTACCTCAATCCTCGTGGGAACGATACTCTACTCACTCTGTATTACTTGTACGATTGGTGCACTTGCCAAATCGGCTTAACAAGTTTTTGGCGCCGTTGCCGGGGAATTGATGGTTGTGCCAATATTCAATGAAGCCGAAGTGGTGCTACTTTAGACACCTTTGTTGTACATTCTCTTGTGTCTTTGCAAATTTTCATTTCTTCTGGTGTTGTGTTTTATTTTTGTGGTCTTGTTCTTATGGTGTTCTTCTTTGGTTGTGCATGGAATCTGGTTTATCTTCCTTGCTGGAAAACGTTGAGGATGAGAACGGAGCACTGATGACCAAGGAAGGAGACATTATCTAGCGAAGGACACCGGTAAAGTCTGGCTAAGGATTATAAACGTAGCGCTCTTGGGAGGCACCCCAAGTTTCTTGACCTTTCCATCATATTAATTTGTTCTTGGTTTTGTTCTGTAATTTTAATTTTGTGATTGTTGGTGTTTAGTATAATTTTGGTTGATTGTTTTTGTGTTTGATTGTTGTGTTAGTTGATTTTGTTGTTTGATTTTGTTTAATGTTGAATTTGAATGTTTTTACTGTGTGTATGTATTGTTTTGTGGTATTTTTACGAATCACAAACCTCAATTTTCGTGGGTCATCAAATTCTGAGGGCTGAATGTTGCTGCTGCAAAGAGTAATTCACTTCTGTCAAGGTGGCGCCCAGGCGCCATGAAGCTATGGGAGAATTGCTCTCTGTCTCGCTGGCGCCCAGGCGCCAGATGTCAGTTCATATAGGGTTTACGACGTTGGCGCCCAGGCACCAGCGTCGAATTTAACCCTCTGCAGAAAAATTTTCTGCATTTTCTCTTCTCCCAAACCCTAGCAGCCGCCTCCCTCACTTCTCCTCTCCTTCTCTGGCACCTTTTCCTCCCAAAACCTCCATTTTCACCGATTAGAAGACCCTCCTTCACCATCCTCTCCATTTTCGCACACATCCCTCCACTTTTCTACCATCTCCATCACTTTCTTCTCACTTTTTCTTCTGTTCTTCATCTTCTTCGCGTTGGGGGCTGACTTTCGAAGCTTAGAGGTCCTCTTTCCCACTTTTCTGCAGATTTTGATAAGTACCCTCTTCCCCACCTCAATTTTTCTTGAATTTTTGAAAAAAAAATATTTATATATTTATATTTTTCAGATTTGGGAATTTTTGGATTTAGGGTACTGTTTTGATTTATTTTGAAATTTCTGAAACTTGTAAAATTGGAATTTAGGTTTTTAGAATGTTTATTTTATTTTCTGAAATTTTATGAATTTTTTTAATTTGGTTTTTATTATTTTTCAAAATTTTTCTTTTATTGAATAATCCAATTTTAGAGTTTTTGAAATTAAAATTTTGCTTTTTGAATGTTTAGGGTTGTCTATTGCATAAATAATGTCTCACAAACGTTCAAGGAAGCAAAAGGAAGCCGAATCCTCTTCTAGTAGAGACTTTGATGCCTCTAGGTTTAGGAATTTTGAGTGTAAAATGAAATTTGATGAGCTTGAACCTAGAGAGTTTATTAAAGAGAGAGGGTTTTATCTGAGGGCCAACCAGTACCCTGAAATTCAAAATAGAATAAGAGAGTGGGGTTGGGAAATACTATGTAGGCCAGCTACGAGATACTACCCCGAGGTTGTAAAAGAATTCTATGCAAATGCATTTAGGGGGAACAATGATAGTGTTGCGGACAGACATACTTCTTTTGATAGGGAGAAAACAATTTATTTTACTGCAAATAATATCAATAATCTGTTTGGTCTGAGATATGGTCCTGAGGCTGATAATGAATATGCTGATTGGATGAGGTTTAGGTATATGAGATCAAACACACTTATTGATAGTCTCTGTAAAGAGGGAGCGAGATGGGAGTTGGACGCTCAGGGGAAAGAAACACATTTTAAAAAATCTGATATGAAACAAATCCCCAAAGCGTGGTGCACTTTCGTCCAATCCAATCTCCTCCCCACTTCGAACCGTTCTGAAGTAACAATAGAAAGAGCGGTGGTCATCTATATGATTTTTACAGGAAGTGTCTTTAACGTTGGATCTCTGTTATCCCAAAATCTAGATAAATTAATTCAAAAACAAGGAAAAAGATTGGGATATCCTTGCCTAATTACTAACCTCTGTCAAAAGGATGAGGTGCCTATGCTTAATGATATTTTTCGTAATTCCGAGGGCCCTATCACTGCACAAGTGATAGATTCTATGGCACCACGTGATGGAGCCCCCGCGGATCACTATCAGGCACCCATTCTGATTCCTCAGGCACCATCCAGACCACGCGCTGCACCTGCACCTCAGGGACCTCATATGTCGCAGCGGATTATTGATATTGAAAACTCCCTAAATGATTTGAGAGCGTCCCACGATGCTTTTGTTGCTTCCCATAATGCATTTGTAGGAACACAGAATGAGCACAATAGGGGTGTAACTCAGGCTCTGTATGCCATGGCTAGACATTGGGGAGTGAGCACAGAGGGTTGGGCCTTGCAGGATCCTTCTTATGATCCAACAGACGACATCAATTTTGATCCTGCAGTCAACAGTAGAGTAGCTGGCGGAGATGAAGAGATGGGCGAAGAAGAAGATGACGCTGATGACACGGATTAAGGCGTTGTGATTCACTATTTTATTGTCTTTATTTCTTTGTTTATTGATTCTTGTACTGTGCTTCTCATTTGAGAACTTTATGTTTTGTTATTTTTATGTCTTTTTTTTGGATTTTGTTGATGTTTCTATTTTTGTGATGGAATGGTTAAGACTCTTGTTATTGTCATTTTGTTATTTTGATTCTTGTTTAGTAATCGTTGTGTATTTTAATTCTGTTGTTATTGTTGTTGATGGTTTGTTTTTAGCATTCATTGCCATTCCGTCCCCTTTTTGTTGATTGTCCCCTTTTGGATGCTCAAACCTTATTTGTGTGCTTGGTTTGACATTGAGGACAATGTCTGGTTTAGGTTTGGGGGAGTAGGTTGTTGTTTAATAAGAATGCAATTCCTTTTGTGAACCATCGCGCTTTAGGATTTTTCTTGATATTTTGGAAACTGTTGAACAGGTTTTATGTTAGGACAACGTTAATTGAATTCATGCCGTCATTTTATTTAAAATTGAGCTAAGTTATGGATTTTTAGAATTTATTCATTAAATTGAGAATTTTCAAAAATTCTTAAATAAAAGTTGTAGGTGTTTTTTTTAATTTTCTTTAAATACTCCTCAAATTTTTAAAATTTTTTATTCTTATTTGTGATGTATATTTGCTCAATAAGGGAAATTAAAAAAAAACAAAAAAATAATAAATAAATAGAATGAGTGTGATTTAAGTTGAGGAAGTGTAGTGTGGTTTAGGCGCACAATACTTTCTCCAACCAATGAATCATATCTTAACAAATAAAGGCGACAGACAAGGCATTGTTGTGTGGATTAGGCGCACTGATAATTCTTTGTTTCCTTAGCCTATTAGCGGATATTACTTAGATTGAGGGGAAGATGTGTGGTTAGGCGCACGGTCTTCACTTCAATCATAAATAAATTGGAATTCCCTTTGCTAAAATACACTTTGATAGAGCTAAGAAAAGTCTCACAATAAGGTAAATTCTTTTAAACTTTTGAGGTAGTAATTAGAGAAAATTAAGGGCATTTATGATTTTAATTTTAAGGTTAATGAAAATTTTCAATTTACCTATCAATTCAAGAAATTCATTGCTTACCTTTGCTTTATTTAGATGAATGCATGAATTTAACTTACTTGCTCATAATCTTTCAAGTTGTTCAACACTTCCTTTTTATCAAGAAATATCCTCTTGTTATGTTCGTTTAGTGTGTTTAGTTGTGTTAAGTAGTAGTTTGCTTGAGGACAAGCAAAGATCTAGGTTTGGGGGAGTTAATAAGTCCTAGAAAGTCACTATATAATGTCATCATATTTGGGATTTTCGGTCCTCTTATAGCCATGTTTGCTTTCCTTTTGCACTTGTTATCTTTGTTTTCGTACAATTTCCGTGTGCTTGTTAGTGTTCGTATTTTCTTGTTTTTCTGCACCTTTTATTGCCTTTTTAATTTATTTTATTTATTGTTTTCTGTAGGTGCATTTGTGGGGAGGAAACAAGAGAAAGCATGTCATTCCAGTGGCCTGGCGCCCAGGCGCCAGGCATGTGAAGAACCAGGGCTCTCTGCCCAGTTGGCGCCCAGGCGCCAGACGTGGCGCCCAGGCGCCCAACCCCTGAACTGGCCATTTGATGCTGCAGCCTTGGCGCCCAGGCGCCAGACTTCGGACCAGCAGCATAAATTCTCCTTCTTGAGCATTTTAACCAAATCTTGGACTTGGGAGATTTTGGGGAGCTTGGAGGCAGCTAGGGTTTACTCTACAGAGCTGGTTAGGGGGAGAAGAGCCTTCCTTCAATGGATTGGTCTTCTTTCCCCCATCTCTTCTCTTTCCTCTTCATTTTCTTCTCTTTTCATGTTTTATTTTCTTGTATTATGTAGTGGTAGGTAGTATGTAACTCAAGGGTTGTTATGAGTCCGATTTTAGATTAGGTTTTGTGTAATTTCTCGAACTCTTGTAGTTATTGCTTGGTTAATGCATGTTTATTTATTCCAATCTTAATGCTTTCCTTTAAATTGGCCATTTATTGGGATGATTGGGTGTTTTTACCAAACTTGGGAAGGGGAGGTAGAAACAAGACCAAATGAGTAAGTTGTATGAGTTCTTGAACCTTAAAGGAGAGGGGATTGATTTGCTAACATCATAGGAATATAGTTATTAGCCTCATATAGTCAAATTAGGGTTTGGTCATTTAATGAACTTGATTTTCACATAAGGAATTATGGAGAGTTAGGTTTTATCTTAGTTGAGGTTTGGGAAAATCCTTCTAGGAATATTCGTGCCCTAGACTAGCATGTACAAGTGGTAAAAGCAAGAGTAAGAGGATGATAATGGAATCTATGAAGAATGATGGGCTTGGTGGTTGATGTAATTTAATTTCTTATGAGGTTTTGTTATTGAATGATTCTTCTCAATTGCATTTCGTATTTTGTTGGAGTGGATTTACCGGATTGAATTGCTCTAAAAATGATTGATCACCACTTTTATGAGTTTGGGGGTTTTTATCTATGCTAGGGATAGCTAGGTATTAACTAGCCCATTGTAACTTCCACCATAAATCGGATTAATCTAGGGATGGATAATCTTATTTATGTGGTTTTTATGAGTTCCTAAACTTAATCACCTACTTGAATGATTGGATTAAGGAATTAAACAATCATTGGGTATAGGTAGGTTTGTTTCTCCAAGGGATTGGGTTCAAACACTTGTGAGAGCTTGACCAACTCCAAAAGGATTTGCAATTTGATTGAATCAGTTTTAACAACTCAAAGACTCATTTGTCTATGAATTAGTCGGATTAAGAATTAAATGAAGTCAATCCCATCAATCCTAGGTTACTGTCATTAGGAGTAGCTTAGTTTTAGGTTTTAGATAGAGTTTAGTTTATTTGGTAACATTAGATTTATATTTTCGTTCAATGATTCGTCTAGATAGCATTTAACTTTAGCTTCACGGGTACTTGGTACCTCAATCCTCATGGGAACGATACTCTACTCACTCTGTATTACTTGTACGATTGGTGCACTTGCCAAATCGGCTTAACAGCACCCAGGTGCCATCTAGGCAAAGGCCGAGAGACTCTTAGTGAGGCTCTAGGGAACCCAGGCACCCAATACTATGCTAAAGGATTTTGGTTTAGTTTTAGGTGCTTTTGGGAGATTTCATGGTTACGTTTTTGAGACATCTTCCACCGTAAATAATTGACAGAATAGAGGTAAGTGGGTGACCTTGCTACTTGTTTTTTTTTATTAAAAACTACTCAAGTATAATATAAATCTCACTCACACCATGATTGAATTTAAATTCAACAAATTCCCTAGTTAGTGGTATTAACTAGATTAGGGAATTTCTTTGTGATATTGATGGGTTCTTCTATGAATTATTTATAGGGATGTTACGAGTTGAATTGTGTTGGATTTAGGAAATGTAACTAAAATGCTGAGCTGATTTTAATGTGTGTTGTATTGTAATTATGTATGTGCATTACATATGAAATGGAATTGTGTGGGAATGCAGACCCACAAAAGGGAACAGAGGGGTATATCTTTGAAATAAACCCATTAAGTAATTATTGTCCAAGGAAAAATTCTGGACTGGGTCTCAATGAGGTAAGAGTGGGAAAATTATGGAAAACATTGCATATTGTTACATGTATATTCATAATCTGTGTGTATGGTTATTTATGCTTATATGTGCTTTGGATGTGATTGATATGAATTGCAAGAATGTGGACTCACAAGAAAATAGCATGTTACAGTCACAAAATCAGGTATGCTTGTGTATGTGTATCTGTATATGCATTACGTGCTAAAGGTAATTATTTAAATTGTGGTTGTGATACTGGTATTTGTACTTGTGTCTTATTTTATTGCACAGTCATTTACTCACTAAGTTTTTTATAAACTCACACTTTTTGTAGTTATATTTTTCAGATATAGCAGCTGATGAGGATAAGAAACCGCTAGAGTTTAGCAGCTTGGAAATATACTCTATTATCATTGAAGGGTTCTTGATAAACCAACTTTTAGGCTGTAAGCCGATAGAAATGATCTGTAAACCTATAGGCCACCTATGTCCTGCTGTATTTTAGGGGTTTATTTAATTGGCTGTAATATGTTTTGCATTTTTATTTTAGATATTTCCTGATATTATGGGAAATAAAAGAATATATTATGTAAATTTATTTTTTTTGTAAATTTATGTTTTGTATAGTTATGAATATTAAAATTGTTCAGGGAATGTATGGGTTACCATTGAGGTACGCCCTAAGATTTGTACTAACTCATGTGCTCAAATTTTAGGGTGTTACACATTTAATCCATTCTAAGCTTCCCAAATCATGAATCTCAGTTTCCCAACACACAATAATACTCCTAGGAGGAGATATGATACAATAGTTCAACCAAAACTACCCAAATTTCATATGTCCAAAAATAAGAACAAGAATGGGGAAGAATAGTTACTTCTTAGAACTCACCTTGATTTCCATGATTACTTGCCAGAGGAAGGTCGTTAAAGACAAGCCCTCACTAGAAAATCACCATAAGATGCCATGGTTGAGCCATGAGAAATGAGAAGGGAAGAGAAGAGAGGAGAGACGTAAGTAGGGTGTGGGAGGGGCTTGTGGCTGAACTCTATATGTTGTTACATAAGTATATATGTATTCACAACCAAGCTCATTTTGCTAATTGGTCCCTTAACTCCCACACAACTCCAAACATGACCCAAGGTTATAAATGAAAGTCCTTTAAAACATGAAACCAAGTATTCGACACACATATTTTTCCTTGACCGCACTTCATGACCATCCTTTCTAATTCAAGCCATAATTTTCACCGATCACCCCTATCACTAGAATTTTTATATTCTTTCACTTTGGTCCCTATGCCCAGGTCTCAGTACCCTTGATTTGTCGTGACCTCCCATTTCCAGCCATAATCGTTGGCACTTTGTCACCCATAACCATCACAACAGCATAAATTCCAGATATAAACACTTATTCTAATTTACCAAAAATAACTATAGCTAATTCAATGAGAGTTTCAATCGAATTCTTTAAATTTTCACCCACACAAATAATAGGCTAAAAAGTTAGCCAACCACCTTAAAACCACTGGTATTACATATATTGTGTTATGCAAAAGTGATATATGGAGTGTGAATTAAGTGTGACATAATGATGGAAAACGTAGGATTAGGCTAAGTGAAAGAGTAGTATTCTTGTTTCTCGATTGTTTAGTGCTCCTTTACCCTGTGTGTTGCTTTAATCACGTGTTAGGAAACTCTGTTGAGATGTCCTGTGATTCCCCTTTACTTCTATGTTCATGAGGAGCAAGTATGGTAAGTAAGTTTATTAGGATGAATGGCTTGGGGCGGCCTTGGGAAATTATACTTATGAGGTCAGATCTTAGGTGGGTAGTACCGGTGAAAAAGATTGCAACTCGCGAGCTACACCGAGACAGCTCGTAATGGGCAATCCTAGTTGAGTAGTTTAGACCTGTTTTTTAAATGAGCCTAAATGATCTAGCCTGTTTAAGCCTGCAAACCTAACAGGCTAACCCACGAGTTGTCCATTTAAAAAAAAAATTCAATGAACTTAACAGTCATCACATTCACTCCTCTCTTCCCTGACTCTTTACTCTTCAGTCTTTGCACTACATTTACAGAGTCAAGTCATCATTCTTTATTCATAACATAACTTATAAAACTAGAAGCTCTGCCTCTTGTTCTCGTGCTCGACTGTCATCCTCCTCTTCTTTCTTCTCCTCAGATATGCTAACTTAGGCCGTCGTCCTTGGCTCTCTTCCGTTTATCATCTCCTTTCATCAGTAATCTCTGATAATGATTAGTAATCACTAATCACTCAAATTAGATTCAAAGACTCTATCTCTTATTCTGAAATCTATCTTGTCTCTGATCTCTTGTCATCAAATGTTTTCTCTCCCTCCATTAAGGTTCAGCCAGTTTAGTTCACTATTTACCTCAGTGGCCAGCGCTTTTCAATCTCGTCTCGTCTATTCATCTTTTCTCTGTGGCATTAGGGTTCAGGTCATCGTCTTCATCGTTTAAGCTCTGTAATGTGCTCTCAGCCTCTTGTCTCCTTGGATCCTCCCTCCTCCCTCCTCCCCCTCCACCTACCTCACCTGTGCTTAGTTCATCCGAGACTTTCTCTTTCCGTCTGACGATCTGAGACTCCCGAGCTTTAATCTCATCTCACCTCTCCTCTGGACTGATATTGAATTATTGATATGTTAGCTGGACCGAAAGAAAAAAAACTGCAAGTTGGACCGATTTCCTGTGTTCTAGTCTGGTCCTAGATTTTTATATCTGAGCTCATTTATTCTCAACCCGTTTAACAGTGCTATAGGAGGGTACTTGGTAGGCTAAATCGCACTAAAGGGCAAATAATAAAGATAACTATAATTATGGTCGTGAATCACTCTAATGAAGGAATGAAATTCCCACTAGATAAATTGTATGTATATGGGAATAATCACTACTCTCTTTTGGCTACATAAATAAAATTGGCCTCCCTCTAAGGAGCCTAAAACCAGTGTGTGTGATGGGATAATAGGTTGGATAACACCTGAATGCAAATAATGAAGCTCTTAAAACAAATATGATGATAGTTCTAATTTCACCTTTGACTTAATTTGGTAGAATAATCATTTGCTTTGTTCACATAAACCTTATGAGTGTAGTTGCTATAGTCGGTATGGTACTTTGGATGAAATGTTATATATGAACTTCATACATGTCTTATGTTAATTATGCTTAAAGATCCCAATATATAAGTATGTTTGAATACTCCCATACATGAGGATTTTGTCTTTCTATTCTGGTGATGACTTTACTTTGGATACCACTATGCCTTCTTTTAGGTATGTAATAACTAATTTTTGTTATAGTTAAACCTACTTCTGAATATTAAACAACATTAGAATTATATACATGTATATATATATATATATACTTGATGTGTCAAATGTGTCGGGGCAGTCAATGTGTGGGAACCATTACTTATGATGAATGTGCCCTATGTGTCCGTATATAGTATGTAGTGATTTGGACTCATAAGAGGAGGTGAACTGGTATGGTTATCCTGGTCTATATGACCGACATTGCTTAGAAGGTGTAATATTTACGGAGCCATAGACATAACATCATTACAATAACTTGTAGCGAGCAACTCCAACCCTCAAGGCATGTCACACTTGGGGATGCCACCTTGAGAAGGAAAGGCAATGAACATTTTATAGCATACATATTTGCTCAAGTAAATACATAGTGGTGAAGGAAATTCTTGAGATGGATGAACTCGTGAAACTATAAATCACCTCATGCACACACTCTTACATTGATTAAACTGCGCATTGGATGTATATGTATATATATATATATATATATATATATATATATATTATCAATTTATGCATCTTGGATAAGAGCATCACACTTGCATATATGGTTTGTATAATGTAATGGACTATGCCACTTTTTGCTAGTCATAACATTGCATGGTATCTGTGCTGCTACTGGATACCTTTATTTAATTGTATGGTTATGCAGTGAGGGACTAAGTTGGCCTAATTGTGGTTATAGATGGGATCCTGTTCAAGGTCTCATCCTTGTGAGTGGTACAAATGTTATATTCAATTTCTAGTTATCTACCCCTCACTGAGTATTTTCGTATTCACCCTTTTTTGTATATCCTTGTAGGCTCTTAGTTACTTGGTGAGACTTTGTATAAGGAATAGTGGGGCTTCTGAGTCTTCAACCCATTTTGGCTTTAGGTTGATGTTGGTGTTGGGTAAGTTAGGGTTTTGGAGTCACTTTGTAGTGAATAGAACTCTTAGGATCCTTGTGAATGACGTGATGGAATTACAAATGGTTTAAATTTTTATTTTTCTTACGCTAATTGAGAATACCAATTATACATTGATTTGATTAATATTTTAATGGAAAGAAAATCATATTTCTTCAATTCATCGAGCTTCCTCTCATGCCTTATGTGTGTTGATTGTGTATTGTTCTAAGTCTCACAGTGGTAATGTGGAACTCTCCATCATGCCGATCATGCCTTCGGATTGGGGTGTGACATTAAGTGCTAACAATTATTTGGGTAAATTTACATACTAATTATTGTATATGTGTACATATATTAGAATATATGTGGCTATCTATAATTAGGTTCAAAATAATGATCTTTATAAAGTATATGTTTGAGGGACCCATTTAATACATTTAAAAATTAGTTTAGGGCGTTAATGAAAATAATTATACGTGTAGATATTTGACTTTAAGTAATAATGGTGATGAGACGTTATTATAAATAAGGCCAACCCATGGGTATGCTGAATGGGTAGTCGTTCCCTAGGTTATGTGAGTCGGTTTGCTTTTAGTGAAGCATGTATGTGTGCCATTTTTCCATTAGACCAAAAATAGTAAGAGAAAGACCTATCATATCTTCTCATAAAAACCTGTCTAAACTTGAGTCCAAATGTCATGAATAAGATATGCTTTTCCATTATAACGCTTATATATATATATATATATATATATATATATATATATATATATATATATATATATATATTATTTGTCTATCTAGATCTAACAAATAAATAAGCTGTAATACCTGCTATATTTTTAAGTCATAAGTATTCAAGAATTAAGATAAATTTATTTTGGAGAAAATAAATTCACTATCTATTTAATTTATTTTTTTTTGTATGCTTGTTTGTACATATTGTTGAAAATACGAATTTTCATTTATAGATTGCATAAATTGTGGGATATGATGGATGTTATGATATAAAATTTATCCCTTGGATAAAATATGACTTAAGCATAATATGAATCTGAAAGAAATTGGGAGAAAAATAATATTTTATATGAGAAAATCCCCTTAGGGACTAAGTTGAAAGAGACAAAAGTGAAAAGAAACTTAAAGGTTTAGGAGAAAGGATAATTTTTCTTTTAGTTCCCAATAGTAATCAATAATTTGCCGCAGTCAAAAAGATCATGTGCACATAGTAAACTAAATTATTAAAGTGTATAGTAAAATGAATATTTTATTAGCACATAATACCCTGACTTTTTCTATAAATAAGTCCTTCCATTTCACTTCTAAACTCACACCTTCAGTTTTTCTTCTCTCCTCCCCTCAAAACTTCTCTTGCTCCGATGTTAGCGCTCTGAAATTCTAGATCTTTCCTCTTTAGCCTAGATCCAAGGTGAGGATATTATGCCTTTTTTTTATGTCTTTCAAATTTTAGAAGTTATATTCTTATGCTTTGTGGTTATGGCTTTAGCTGATCTTCCATATTAGAAAAACTGTCCTTAGCTGCCTATATGTTATTTCGATTCTCTGATTATCAAAATAGAATATAAATTGTGAAGAATACATGTTTAGGATAATTCTAGCTAATGAAAGGCCTAGTACTTAAGTGTGTTTATTGCGACCCTCCACTCTTTCTTGGAAACTTTTCTAGTGTACTCTTTTACGGCTTATGTTCGTTATTCCCGATATGAATAGTAATTATACATATGAATAGTAACTGTATGTATAAATAGTAATCATATGTATGAATACTATTCGTATGTATGAATAGTAAGCATATGTATGAATAGTATCCGTAGACATAAATAGTATTCATAGTATGAATGATGTTTTGTACAAAAGTAACCCTGACTTTCTATATCTGATCTTCATGAAAATCTCCGTATCGGAACATGAAATTCAACTATGTACTCTTTCCTGTAGCAACTCGAAAATGTGACTTGGATATGAAATCTATGTGAGTGGATGACCTTGCTAACCGACTTCATTTACTTTTATTCCAAGTACAATATAAATCTCATCTCATATCGTAATTAGATTCTCTATTTAATGATGATAGTTAGAAAATGAAAATTATTGTTTGATTTAAGATTATATTGATGAGAATTATGATTGAATATATAATACACATGGAATGGTTGAGGGCTTGACCCAAGATACCAATGTATGAAATTATACACATGGAATGGTTGAGGGCTTGATCCCCAAGATATTAATGCATGAAATTATACACATAGAATGGTTGAGGGCTTGATCCCCCAAAATATTAATACATGTAATGATTGTAAACATAAATACAACGGGAACTAAATCCCTGAACATAAACGAAATACAGAGGTATAGAATTCCTGAATATGAATATAATTGTTCTTATTGTGATAATAATTATGGTATTTGTACTTATGACACATTTATTATTACACAGTCATTTAGTCACTGAGTTTTGATGAACTCATACTCTCTATAAATATTTTTTTTAGATACAGTGGATGTGAACGAAGAAAATCTACAGGAGGATTAGTATTTCTTGAGGATATTTTCCATGTTGTCTAGAAGGCTTATGAATTCAAAAGCTTAGGAAATGCTCTGTAATCTCTATAGATCACCTAAGCTTGGAAAATTGTATCATACTGTATAATATTTGGCTTGTGTTTACTGTTTTATTATGTTAAACTTTTTATATGTATATATACAAAAATCTCTTTCCTGGAAAATTATGTTATGCATTGGTACTGATCAGAAATTTTATAGGATACCATAAAGGTATACCCTCGAGTTTATAGAATTAATCACATGCCCAAAATTGGGATGTAACATAAGCCTTGATTAGAACTTTGTTGTTTAAATCATTTATAATTTCGTATTTCAGAAAACCAAGGTTAATGATTGCTTAGCTTGTGAATTAAATAAATCCCCTTGATATTCTTTAACCTCATCCTCATTGTTCCTGATATTTTTCGTAGATCGATTAACCATATCAGCTTCCTCTCTAGATGGCTTTTGAACACACTGTTGTAAAAAATGGTCACCAACACAGCTTAAGTCTGTAGAACTTCCTCATACAATTAAACAGGTCTTTCTAACTAAAACTCAAGTACTAGAATAGCAGAAAATAAACTTTATAATCCAGTGAGAGCAGAGAGTAGAAAACTTGGATGAAGGAAATATTAGAGAAGTGGTGCACTAATCTAAAGAAATGACCCTCTTTTTATAGTGAGGAAAAAGTGTAATTGTCCAAGTAAAATAAATGGAGAGTTACATTTCTAAGATAATGATAATTAAAAGTTATGAATAGGTAGACCGTTATAAATAGAAAATAATAATGATAGTAAAAAATATTTAATTGCAATAATGTCCAATTAAAGATTATAAATATTTCAAGAATATTTTCACAATTTTAAATATTCTTTTTGAAATATCTATTTTTCACAACAATCTCCCATATATTTCAAAAAGAAGTTTTGAAAAACTACTAGGTTATGCCTATGGGTGTAGATGCATCGAATTTGGAATCTTTTGGACTATGAACAAAACCCAGCCTAATAAGACTTAACCCACAAAGTTAGTGATGAAGCATATAGTTTATATGAACCAACAAACTCTTAGTTGTAGGTTAGAAGTCTTACTAGTCACATCTCACATCCACAATTTCTGTTGTTAATGCTGTTGTGTGCGTACTTGGTGTTCATGAGTACTCTAGAGATTTTGCCAAGATTTTATAGGAGCAGCCCCACTCTACACTCATGTAGGTGATTTTATCAAGTATATCTGCAATGAATACACCACCCTCAAGGAAGGGCTATGAAAATCATTAAGAGTTTTTGCTTAACTTTCCAATCAATGCATTCTAACACTTTCACGCTTAACACCAAAGGAAAGGACTTAAAAAAATGCTAGTAGAACTAACAAATGACATGTTATTACTCATATAAACTTTCCTCATGGAATCTTAAATCACAAAGGTTGTGTTATTTCCACTGTTAATTATCAATTAGCTTAAGTCTCATTCTCTTTGATGTGCGAAGGACTAATTTCCTCCTGTATACATGTTTAGTCAGAGAATCAGCCAAATTGACTTCACATTATCTATCGATAGATGTACTATTTTCCATCTTCAAGCAAATACTTAATTATTTTATGTCTCAAACACAAGTGTATGCTCTTTCCATTAAAAGTTTTATTCTTTACCATGGCTATTGTTACTTAGCAATCACAATACACAGACACTGACATCATTGAGCTCTTACCCAACTAAAAGATTTGCTAAGAAGTTTTCTAACCATTTAGTCTTATTTTCAACCAACTCTAGAGTACTGAACTCTGATTTTAGAGTGAATCTAAAATTTTGATTGGCTGCTCTCTAAGATATCATCCCACCACCAAGAGTGAAGTTTAACCACTTGTGAATTTTGTCTCATCTGAATCAAAGATCCAGTTATCATCATTGTATTCTTCTATTACAATGAGAAATTCACTTAATATGATACCATAATTAATGGTATCTCTTAACTCTTTTGTTATGATTGTGTGTATATAGACACTTATCTAACATGCAACACATAATATGTCAGGTTAAGTGAAATTCATTAAATACAACAGACTTACCTCTGTTTGCCTTAATTGAGTGTTAAAATCATAAGAGATATTCACCAGTTTGTCATCAAAATGATCAAACCTTTAAAATACTTTTGAACATAATGTTCTTGTGACAGCAAATTGCTATCACATTTCTTATAATATTGACCCCTAATTATATTTACTTCACCTATGTCTTTCATATGAACACAATCAAAGTAATATTTGTTTTCTGTATCATCTATGCTAACGTAAAAATTAAACATGTCATACATATACAAATAAAAAATTACAAACTTATCAAAATAGGAATTTATACATAACATAATAATCAAGGTTTTAGAACTCATTTCATTTTCCTCGTGATCATGCTGCATAGATTTTGCAAAAATACCCTCACACTTTTAGATATTTTAAAAATATGTAAGAGTGTAGTCCAACTAATATGTGCTTTAATTTAGCACATAATTACTTTATGTAAAAACTCATAATTATTATAGATGAGCATCAAACGCATAACATATATGTGCATCTATATTCATCCACCATATAATAATATTTTTCAAAAGTATAATTACACACAATTATTTAGGCACTTTTCAAACTCATTTTTATGACCAATAATTCAACAACATTATACCTCTTTGTACAATAGAAGTGTTATCATATATTAGCATTAGAAAAATGCTAACTTCAATTTTCGTAAATGGCGTATCATCATATCAATGAGATAGTTTTCTCAATTTTCAAATTGATCCAAAAAAATTTTATATGTCAATATCCACAAAATATTTCATCACAAATCCACATAAAATTTTTGTTGCAAAATGACATGTGTAACTCACAATATTACTTAGCAATAATACTTTCAATAATTTAAATGAAACTATTTTGAATTCTAAAAATTCTAAACCCCCACATTGGTGTTTATTTCAAGAATTTCACATCTTATATTCACCAAAAAATATTTTTTTGGCTATATAATAACATCACATGTGATATCACCATTTATATAAAATGAATTTTTCATAAAATTTACAATCACAATTATCTTTTTGTGTGCATACATGCCATTAGGCATTTTCTCAAAATTCTTTTCACAAAGTATAATTTATTTTCCGTATGGCTTTATATAGCCCACAATAGTAGAATTACAAAGAAAATAATACAAACACAGTTTCTTTTTTAATTCTCTTGATCATTGGCCAAAAATTGAAATGTAGAATTAAAATTCACACAGAAAATTTTCATTTCACATAGCTTTAGAAAGCTTACAAAAATATGGTCATTCAGAAATTTCACAAACACAATTGTCAACATTTTAATATCAAATGCTTGAAGGAAATCTTTCACAGTGTCAATAGTTATTTTAACAGAATTTTATAGGATTTTATAATACTCTCAAAACTAAATATTAAACCTATAAAATTTCTAAAGTCATAATATTCTCAACTATTGACCACATAAATTTTTTTTATTTTTATAACAACATTCTTACTAAAATAGTTAAATTAGTTTGTAAGTAGTGCACAAGATATTAAGTCATAATCTTCTCAACTATTAACCACATAAAAAATCTTTATATTTTTATAACAACATTCTTACTAGAATAGTTAAACTAGTTTATAAGTAGTGCACCAAGTAAGTTTTTCGGAAAAAGAGGTGGGTCACAATAGACACTCTTAAATACCAAGTCTTTCCTAGCCAAAACATTTTCTAGATATGCACTCATACATTTTCATGCATCTTTCTAGTAATTAAGTTTTCGTGGATAGCATTCAAGCCAAGGACTTTCAACTTTCCTGATAAGAATATCCTACAAACTATTGGCTTTGATGCTTCTTGCTGTTTATAAAAATATCCAAAATGTTTTTTTTTCTTTTTTTTTCATCAATAAAATTCTCGAAATGGAGAAAGATTAAAAGTCTATTTGGTTTGGTCATTTCTTGTTTTTATTTTCACTAAAAACAAAAAATGAGTTTGAAAATGAGTTTGATTTAATTTAATGAAAACATTTCTGAAAAATGGGCCCAAATCTAAAAACACTAAAAAGATGTTTTCAGTGTTTCCTTTTCAAATTTTGAAAACAAAGAAATGAAAAAGTGGAAAAGGTGGTGGCATTTTTTAAATCATTGTGAAAACTATTGAAAAGGCAGTGCCATTGCGGTAATTACTTTGAAAACCACTAAAAGAAGGAAACGACGCTTCTAGAGCTTCATCCACTCGTGCCCCTCTCTCTCTCGCCCTCACTTAAGTTTAGCTCGCCTCTCTTGCCATTGCTTCCACCATTGCTCTCTATCGTTGCTCTCCACCGTTCTCCTCTCTCTATTGTTTATTTGGTTCATTTGAGTTGGAGCACTGGTGAGATTTAGGTTATTTGTCTATTTTGTTCTCCTCTCAGTATTGCCTATTTAGTTCTTCCTACTGGGTTATTTGTGCCTTCCCCAAGTTTTAATATGGGTTGACCATGAATACAAGTATATATATATATATATATATATATATATATATATATATATATATATATATATATATATATATATATATATATATATATATATATTTCTCTTCAATTTTTTTTTCGAACCACAGTATATATATGTTTGAGTACTAGTGTTGTGAATGACAGAATGGATTTAGGTTCAACTATCTAGGAGGGGCGAGATTATTTGTTATGATGACAACCACTTGCTTGTGTTTTAAAAGCTTATTTCTTATCTGCTTAATCAAACCTAAATACCCACTATTTTTCTCTCCATTTTCCTGTACGTTATTCTGAAAAAGTGCAGGGAACACCAACAAAATAATAATTATTAAATGTATTGACTTACATGCCAACTCATCACCTCATTTACCTGTTCACTGTCTTCACCCTAATTCGTGCTTTACCAAAACTCACAAATTGCATCATTTCCTTGCATTGTTTGTTGATGTTTATTGTTTTTGTTCTGTGATTGAAGGATTTGGAGTGGCTGCTCTTCGTGTAAGAAGAGCAGCCAACTCTTCCTTGTTGGCCACGGTTTTAACCGTGGCCAACACTTGTGGCAACAGTTTTAATTGTTGCCACAAGTTTCAGCAACGGTTTCAAAACCGTTGCTATAAATTTTGTAAAAAATATATCACAATTAACACTTATAGCAATGGTTTGAAACCGTTGCTAAAACTTGTGGCAACAGTTAAAACTGTTGCCACAAGTGTTGGCCACGGTTAAAACCGTGGCCAACAAGGAAGAGTTGGCTGCTCTTCTTACACGAAGAGCAGCCACTCCAAATCCGTGATTGAGCTACTATAATATTGCCATTACTGTATTGTGAGGGGATTTTGTTGCGTGTTGAATACCATTATCAGTGGCATCTTTTCTACATTAACTATGTTATCCTCTACTGTTTTATTGGGTCCCCATCAATTTCCTTCAATGAACAATCACAATTAATTTTGAACTCATTTTGATAATACATGGAACTCCATTTTTTGTGTGTATAAGAAATAAAGCCTATATACTATGCCAAATGTTTATGCAAGATGGGGTTTTCCATTGAGAAGAAAATTGGTCTGTGATATGACAATATGTTGAATCTATCTTGTCAATCATTAGGTTAGTTGTGAAAGTAGCCTTAACATTTTAAAAGCATGCACTTGGTGGACACTATGTTTCTTGTTTCTCGCATCATGGACATTTAGATAAAGACATCAATGGAGGGAAAGACATTTGGATGTTTTGTCCAAAAGCTATCACATCATTGACTATAGGCTCTATAGGAAGCTGACTTGTAACTTTTAAGATTAACACTTGCATAATAAAAATTCTCTTTGTTGCATAATACTCTACTCTTTTAATTAAAAATTTTTCTATATAAAAATTTATTAAAAAAATTAAGAAAAATATTAATAGAAGAAGACATTTTATGAGGAAAGAAGTATCTAGGAGGAAAAAATATTAATAGAAGAAGACATATGCTTTTAATATATGTATGTACGAAATAGCTTCATATTAATATCTATCTACATTTTCTTTTAATATATCACTCTTATATTTTGCCTTTCATATTCATTCACCTCTTTCATTTATAATTTTTTTTTAATATTGCACTGAAATTTTCTCAATAAATTGAAATATCAAATTATGTAATTAGAACAAAATGGGAGGGAAAAGTGAAAAGGGAGATAGTATGGAATGGTCAGCTCAAAATACGAAAGCTTTCATTCAGCTAGTATATGATCGAGTGAAGAACAATAAATTGCAATCATCAACATTTAAGACGGATATTTGGGATGAAATAAATGATGAATTGACAAAAGTCATTGGACAAAATTACAGTGTTGAGAGATTGAAAGGGAAGTTTAACCGTCTTTGGATTCAACACTGAGAGTTTTCAACTTTGTTGGGTCGCATTGGAGTTACATGGGATATGGAATCAAACCGTGTAAATGCTAATGAAGAAGTTTGGCAAGACCTTATTCCGGTATGTGCAAGATTTATTGATTATTTTCACTATTTGCAAATGAATTTTACTATAATTTATTTCTTTTTTTAATATAGAAAGGACGATTCTATCGGCAATTTAAAAGGCTTGGTTTTGAGCACAACTATGAAATTTTAGGTGAGATATTCAATACTAGCACTGCAACTGGTGCGTTAAGTCATGCCTCCACTCAAAAGCCACCAAATCAGATGAGGAGCGAGAGCTAGAGGAAGATTTTCTTTCAAAAGGAGTGCCTATTGTTGATGTTGATGATGAAGGTTCCAAGGAGGGTGGTCAAGAAGAAAAAAATAAGGCAATTAGTTCATCAAGTGAATGTCGATAAAAAGAGCCAAAGATAACGAAGTTAGAAAAGCTAGAAGCATGCTTGGAACAATGGTCAAAAACAATGAGTGTAAGGACTGAGGCATGTAAGGCTAGGGCAGAACAATAATGTCACATCCTAAAAATTGAACATGTGAAAAGATACTACTCATTTGATAAAATTCTCAAACATACGTTATTTACATATATTCTGTAAGGTTTTACATTCAACCTTAATCATTCATTCCACACTATAAAATTATATTCATCTGATAAGCAAATATAGACATACATAGTCTGATATTTCTATCTCATCGCAAGCCTAGGAGACCTATAGAAAGTACAGAGCGTTCCTAGTATCCACATTAATAAGCACTGGTATCCCACCAGACAGAAATAGAGGATAATTCCAAGGGGCTTCTAATCCTCAAACGAATACTCTTCTTCTTTGTTTTCTGTATCTGAAAAAAAATAATCATAGGGAGTGTGAGTTTATTTAAAAACTCAGTAAGTAAATAACTGTACTATATAAAATATCAAAAGTACAAATACCACATTTACTCATATAATTAATTGTCTTATACATCGAGTAGTATGAGACTCTAACCCTTTCAAATTTATGAATAAGATTTTATAGATATACACCGAGTAGTATGGGACTCTAACCCTTTCAAACTCGTGAATAAGATCTCATAGGTATATACCGAGTAGTATGGGACTCTAACCCTTTCAAACTCGTGAATAAGACTTCTTAGGTATACACCGAGTAGTATGGGACTCTAACCCTTTCAACTCGTGTATAGGTTTCATAGATATGCACTGAGTAGTATGGGACTTTAACCCTTTCAAACTCGTGTATTAGATTCCGTAGACCTTTACTCATTAATAAGATAGTGAGAATTTATCACATAGTACAATTGCCATGAAATAAAATAATTTCTACATACTCTTATTTCTACCGATCATCATATACTCCCATATGAAAAGTTGATTTGCTTATTATTTAAATAATATTGTAAATGGGACTTATATTGTACTTTGACTAGTAATATCAAATTAGCTTAGCAAGGTTATTCACTCACCTTGATGTTTGTCCAAGTTTACCTTGTTCCACACTAGAATTTGTGTAGGAAAATTTTCTAGTAAAATATATTACAAGGAAACATAAGAAAGGAAACAAAATCACGAAAATACGCAAAATTTTCTGATTGCTACAGTAACGATTTGCTACAGTATGGTTTGCTACAGTGAAGGTTCGCTACAGTAACGTTGACTGCTACAGTACCGTTGACTGCCGACACTACAGTAACTGCTACAGTACTCGAAGAAAAATTTTCAGATTTTTCTGAAATTTCTGGTCGCTACAATAACTCGAGTTTTTGCAGAAAAATCTTTCAAAAATTCATCCTTTCCTTTATTTTGATTCAAAACCAGAATCTCAACTCTTTTAACCGATTATAACTCAAATATAACTTCTAAAACAACTGAGATTCATGAATTATCATCAAAATCTTCAAGAACAAAACCTTCTCTGATCTTCTACATAAACTGAAATTTAAGGAAAATAATGAGATTAAAGCTTACCTTTGATCCTTACAAAGCCTTTGAACCGAACAAATAATCAAAACTCTGAAGATCAAGGAAAGGATTTGAGAAGAGAATGAAGAAAGGAGAGAAAACTTCATCAGCTGCTTCGGTTGCGTGAGAAAAATGAGGGGGTACTATTGAAACTTTATATTAAATATTTCTAATGGGTTATTGAATAACCCATGGGTATCCATAACCCAACATCCAAACCCATCCAGTCAATTTACAATAAATGGACTAATTGACCATTCTTAAACCACTTTTCCATGAATTTCACCATTCTTAGAATATATCCCACGTAGTGCAAATATTCAGTCTAGTCATTTAACTCAATTTTCATAAATAATATTCAAAGAGAACAATTAAATATGAAAATTAAAAATGACCAAAATAAATAACTAAAGTAACGTTGTAGAATTCTAAAATACTCTTAAGCGAATTATATTCCGAAATTAACGGGTATTACAAATAAGCACAAGCAAATTCCGTGGATGATCCATATTCTATTGATACATGCATAGAGTTATTCGACTCTATAGATGACGTTTCAAATTCTTTGTACAACAAGGCAACAAAAATATTCAAGGATTTAGATTGGAGGTGCATGTTTATCAAGATGTCAGCTTGTAGACGAAAGGGTTGACTAGAATCCTTTGAGTAGGATAATATGATTGATTGTAGAACTTATCAATATTATTGTCATTTCTTGTCATTTTGGCTTTTAAGACATTGTTTAGTACTTAGAAATTGTATATTTATTATGTGTGATCAATAAATTTAAAGTTTATTATTAATCTAAGATCAATATAGTAATTATATAATTTTATTATGCATGATCAATATGTTTTACATATTTTAATAGTTTATTATTAATCTATGTTAAACTTTTGAAAAAATCAATATGTCCATGGATGATTGTAGAGATAATTTACTCATTGAGAACAATACGAAGTCAAGTGACTTGGATGATGGTTTAGGAGATTTAATCATGATTCAATTAATCATGGAGTACCAAAGGTCCTTTGTTGACAAGGTACCTTGTAGAACTTCTATGTTGACAGGAAAGATGTATACACTTGAATTTTTGGCCAGCCATGAAGCTAGATGTTATAAAAGTTTTCGAATGGAAAAACATGTATTTTTAGACTTTTGTGATGCTCTAAAAAATATGGCGAATTTCAAGGATGGTAAAAAAGTAAGTGTAGAGGACGCAGCTGCAATGTTCTTGATCATAGTTTGTTATAACTTACGGCAAAAAATTGTTGCAGAGCGTTTTCAACATTCTCTTCATATAGTAAACAAATGGTTTAGAAGAGTACTTAGAGCTATTTGCGTGTTGGGCACAACAACTATAAAACCTAGAAATCAAGGGAGTACTCACAGACGCATTTTGGAGAATCAAAAATATTTTAATTATTTTAAGGTAAACTATTACTTATGTTGTTATTGTATTTTTAGATAATGAGTTTTCTAAGTTATAATAGTTAAATTTTGTTTCTATTATAGAATTGCATTGGTGCTATTGATGGCACACATGTTGCTTGGGCTCCTGCAACAAAACAAACCGCCTTTCGTGGAAGAAAAGTTTTAGTAACACAAAACGTGATGGCAGTATGTGATTTTGATATGTTGTTCACATTGATGTATACTGGATGGGAAGGGATAGCAAATGATTCAAGGGTTTTTTAAAATGCCTTGAAACCCGAAAATAATTTTCCCAAGCCTTAAGGAGGTATATCAACATATCAAAATATTATTAGTTAAATTGATATTTTATTACCATTTGAATTATATGATGAAATCATTTGTTTTTTCTTTTAACAGATCAATTTTATCTTGTTGATTCTGGTTATCCTAATATGCTTGGATATCTTGCTCCATATCGTGGCTAGAAATATCATTTACGAGATTATCGTGGACATAGTTGATATAGAAGCAAGTATGAATTGTTTAATCATAGACACTCTTCATTACAGAATGTCATTGAAAGGTGTTTTGGAGTATTGAAGGCAAGATTCCTTATTTTAAAATTAATGTCAAATTATCCAATAAGAAGGCAAAGACAAATTCCTACTGCTTGTTACACTATTCATAACTTCATTAGGATGCAACATACTACCAATAAGCTATTTGAAGATTATTTTCAAGAAGGTGCAACAATACCAGGAGAACATGGATTACGACACCGAGAAGGCATTATTGTCGATGTTGCTCAGACTGCTCAAATGGCGAAAGTTAGAGAAAATATTGTCCATGAAATATGGGAAAATATAACTCATTAGTATTATTTTTATATTAAAAAGACTATGATTAGTAGAGCTAATTTTATGTAATTGATATGATTTGTATAAGTTTATTTAAACATATTATCTTATTTAGCAATTAATAAAGTGATTTGTACAATTAAATAAATTTCTTTTAGATTTCTTTGTGTGTGTGTGTAAATATGATAACAAATTACTTGAAATATTAGTTAAAAATGAATAAGAAAAAAATAGTAAACACATTAACTAAACATGTTTTCAAAATTTTTATTTCCTGAAATATTTATATCAAACATGTTTTCATTGTTTTTCATTTTTTGAAAATAGTTTTCAACTTTACAAACTAAATATGTTTCTTAAAAAAATGAAAACTGAAAATGAAAATACATTTCAAGAAATAAACACTAAAAATGAAAATAAAAAATATTTTCACAAATCAAATACACTCTAACACATTTCTCATACCTCATAGTGTAGGTATAAAAAATCACTATTCTAAATTCTTTTCGTAACTAATAATTAGTCACTCTTAGATATCTTAAAATTAAATTATTTGAGCTGTAACTTGAAGATTTTTCCTTATAATTTTATATTAATTTGATCTCCTTTCAAAACATTTCAATCATGTCAAAAATATAAGTGTTATACATAGAAGACGTGAATATATATATATATATATATATATATATATATATATATATATATATATATATATATATATATATATATATATATATATATATATATATATATATATATATATATATATATTCGCTCACACTGTCAAGGCACAAAAGATACCTATATACAATGTTGTCAGAACCGGCCCGGCTATTGATCTGGACAGGCCTTCGGGTCACTGGGTCACTGGTTCAACCGTCGGGTCACCGGGTCAATTGCTGACCCGGATAAATATATTAAAAAAAATTAAAATTATATATATGCCTATATATTTTACAAATAAATTAGAAAATAAATAAAATAAATAATTTACATGTAAATTTCACAATTTAAAGTCATAAACATCCAAAATAATTTCTAAACATCTATAATAATTTAAACATAAAGTCATAAATATTCATAATAATTCATAAAGTCATAAATAAAATCATCCAAATATAATAATTCATACATTTAAAGTCTTAAATATCCATAACAATTTATAAAGTCATTAATAATTAAGAAAAATTACGTAATTTTTAAGAAAAAAATTAATTTATCCTCTTTAAATTAAAAATAATAATTTTAATATTTTATTTTATAGTATTTTCAATTTTATTAAAAAAATTCACCACTTGTAGAATTCAAATTAATCCTTTAAATGGTTTGTTATAAATTTAAAGGACTATTTGAAACCAATATTTGTTATAGACTACTTTAAAAACGTTTATTATCTAACGTAATACTTTGGCATAATTTAACCTTAAGGAGTTAACTTCAATTTTAAATAAAATTTATGAAAATGAAAGAGGAATTTAACTAATATTTTTTAGAGAAATAAACTGAGAATATTATGTTTCAATTTGTTTGTAGTAGAATGGTGTAGATATGGAGAAAAAGAAAGCATTAATTTTTAGAGTAAATAAAACAAACTTTTTTTTTAGGATTATTAATCAATTTTAGCCATAAAAATTTTTTTAAAAAAAAAAAAAAAAAAAAAAAAGAAATTCGGGTCAATGGGTCACGTGCAGACCGGTCTAAAGTATTGACCCGGACCGAGTCATGCCCCGGGTCGCCGGTTTCCGGGTCGACCCGACCGAATCGGTCCGGGTCATACAACACTACCTATATATATATATATATATATATATATATATAGAGAGAGAGAGAGAGTGTGTGTGTACGTGTGTTGCTTCCACTTTTCCCTTTACTTTTAATATGTTCGTTGGTCACTTTAAAGCAAGATAACAGAATAAACTAATGGTATGATGACAATTAAATATAAGAAACGTACTCCGACGCCAGAAGGATTATAAAAGCGACGTTTCTGAAATATAAATTGCCACATAACTATATATATATATATATATATATAAATACATTGATTCCCACAGTAATGCATTTGCCACGTACCAAACACATGCATATATATAGTTGCACCTAAAATTTGCCATTGGGAAAATATCATTAGTCCCCATCAAATCTTTTAATTGTGATTCAATATGCCAGCGTTTATCACCATATAATGAGGCAACGGTTTGAATAAAAACATTTTAATTTAATATTTTATAATAATTTTTTTCAACATAAGCTTCATGCTTTTAACAAGATAATATATATCAAAATAAATATTATGATATCACCTCTATGTATTTGAGTTGTTACACTCCACTGGTGTTGCGACTGTGACAGTATTAATAGTCATAATTTCTTTAACATTATTGTAAAAAGTCGTTACCAACACAACTTGAGTCGTGTCTCAAAAGATATTGTCCTTCAAAAAATTATTCTGCGTTTGTAAAATTTTCTCTCATGTTTAAACAAGCCATTTTAGGTGAAATCCAGGTACCAAAACAGTAGAAAATAAATTCTATAACCTGAGAATAGAGAGTAGAAAACTTGGAGGAGAGAGTTTAGAAAAGTGGTGCACCTAATCTAACAAATGACTCATTTTTTATAGTAAGGAAAATGTGTAATTGTCCAGGTAAAATAAGTGGAAAGTTACATATCTAAAATAATGGTAATTAAAAATTATAAATGGGTGGACCGTTATAAATAAAAAATAATAATGGTAGTAAAAAAATATTTAATTACAATAATTTTTCAATTAAAAATTATAAATATTTCAAGAATATTTTTATAATTTAAATATTCTTTTTAAAATATCTATTTTTCACAATACACACTTGCTCCTACTGTCATCTTTCACCATGCCGATGAGATGACCATTCTTGGAGAAATTCCTTAATTTTTACATTACTTTTTTTATACTTAATTAATTAAATATTAATCATAAATTAATAATCTTTATTAAACGACAACTCATAATTATAAAATATTACATCGTTATTACCTTTTAAATTATTTGTAACCTTAATTATTATAATAAATTTTTAAATCAATTATATTATATGTGAATTCTTATATTCACACAACAATAAATCACAGTGGACGGCAAAACACTTCCTACCAAAATTTAATGCAGCTACATATTCCCAAGGAATCAAATATTTTGTTAACAAAAATCTGGTATCTAAACATTAAATGAGTGTCGACTAATTCAAATTTTAGACGGATTAGACCACAATGGGCGGCAAAACACTCCATACCAAGTTTTAATTCAACTACTCAAACTTGAGAACTTCTTGTTAAGCTATGACAACTAGGAATGGCAACGGGGCAGGGAGGCACAATCCCTGTTGGGCAGAAGAAATCTCCCCATCCCTGTTCTTTAGGTCCTAGCGGGGTTATTAAAAAAATTCAAAATGTAAAAAGAAAAAAATACATAAGGGAAGCACTATCAACCAATAAATCAAAACAGAGAGGTTGAAAGCGATGCGTCATGATATCAAATTGAAAAACTCGTACTTGATAGGCTTAAAGCAACAAAGAATCAAAGATGTATAGGAGACCACAACGCTAAACCTGAACAATGGCCCATGAAATGGATTAAATCAGTAGAGAGAGAAGGGAGATTGAAGGACGGGGAGAGCGACGACAAGAGGCAAACCGTATCTAAGAGCGACGGTGAATATATAATTGCACTAAGAGGAACGACGAAAGCAACAACAGCGAGGACACGATCAAAGATGACAACAAAGGGCACAAATAGTGACAACGAGACTCGAGAGCACGAATGCTGACAAAGGCACCTAGGGCACGAACAAAGACATCGGGAGAGCACACGAACAAAGAGAATGAAAATAAGAATATATGGATGAATTTGGGAATTAGAAATGTAATTAGGGTCTATTTTTATTAAATTTATTTTAATTATTTTAGTTACAAAATAACTAAAATATTTTTAAAATATAATATATATATATATATATATATATATAATTTTAAGAACATTTTAGTAAAATTATTAAAATTTCCTTTAGGGATAAGGACCTGTGGGTTAGGGATGTCTTTGTCCCCGAATTGCTTTCAATGAGATTTTTTTCTTGTTCCCGTCCTTGCAAAAAAATTTCCTTCTAACAAAGTCCCAAATGCAAAGATCCCCGAAATCAAAAACCTTTTGTCATCCCTAATGACAATCCTTTAATAAGTGCCCAGAGCGCTAATTCTCAAACAAAATAATTTTAACGTGATAAAATTTATTTATTTAACAGGCGTGTAACCCAAAAATTAATTAACAGCGTAAACGGATTGAATTAGACGCCAAAACACGTTTTGATGACATCATGTGTGAGTGATAGAAACGTCAGACGAGGATGGAGGTAGGGCCAAGGTGCTACCCTCTTAAACGAAAAAGATGGAAATTGAGATGAGGAAAAGATTTATGTGATGGCGAGTACTCAACGTGTGTTCATGGATTTAGATTTGATCCGTTCAATTAATTTGATTAATTTATAATTTAATTAGTTTATATAAATTTAAACCAATCTAAAACAATAACAATCAATTTAGATTGAATTAGATGATTTTTTTAAGTGTTCAAAAATTTTAAAATTAAACATTAATTTGTTTCAAATATCAATAATAATAAAATATTTCTAACGATAAAAATGAGACATTTTCACTTTTTAGTATTTTATTAAAGATAATAAATATTAAATATTGAATAATTATTATGATCATCTAACAATTTATCTAATTAAATTAGTTTATTTAAAATTTCATCTAATCAATCTAATTATTTAGTCAAGTTTTGTTAGTTTTGACTGAATTAAATTATTTCAATTAAATTAAAACTAGATCTAATTGAATTTCAACCATATAACGTGGATATTAATTTCTGAAACACATTAATATTAATTCATTTCTTGGCCACTTCACTTTCTAAACCCTTTAGGAGTATGCTCAAAATTTGATCTTCGCTCCCTTAGAGACGTACACCTAAGCTTCCATCTGGCGTCAACTATTTTTCGATTTGTCAAACGTGTTCCTATATATATCATGACGTGTGAACCCAATGACGTTACGTCACACCGATTTTTTGTTTTCTTTTTTCTTTTTTGATAATAATTTATACGCTTTCCCTATTCGATTCTGCATCCTTCAAATTATGGAAGTACATGTACTGTAGAAAACGGAATGGATAACTGGTTATCGTTGATGAAATAATTGACCATTGTGATAACTATTCTGAATCATTTTCATAAATCATTATTATTTTATAAAAATATAATAAACTAAAAGTAAAAATAAAATGTGTGTTTTCTATAATAAAAAATGAAGATATAATATGTATAAATAGTATTTCAAGTGATACGTGAGCTAAAATTGAGCATTTTAAAATTGACCAGCTTTATTTGTTTGAGTTAACCTATCTTAATTTTTTTTTTTAAAGTAGGGCGGGCTAAGTATGCTTATTTTAAAAATGGACTAGAAAATAGTTCGTTCAATCCTCTTATTGCAAGTTGACTGGGCAAACAGGCTAGCCCACCTACCTGCAGATATTTTTTAAAAAAAAATATTTCATAATCAAATCACAATTTAAGAATCAACTAAGGGTGTGTTTGGCAAAAATAACTTATAAACTAGTTAAAAACTTATAAGTTAATTTTTAGCTGAAAGCTTATAAGCTAGTTTATTGAATTAAAAGTATTTGGTAAAAGTAACTATTGAAATAGTTGAAAAATGTAAAATGACATACAAAGGCATAAAAGTGTTTGTATTATTTTATAATCTTCAAATAATATAAAATAAACATATTAGTTTTTATTTTTTAATTAAATTAATTTAAATTATTATATATAATCAATTAATATATATTATTATATCATATATATGTATAATTTTATATTTTATATATTATACTTACGTATATATAGTTATGTAGAAAAAGTGTAATATATACTTACATATTAAATATATCACATTTTTTATCTTTAATATTTATATATATATATATATATATATATATATATTTGTTTAAAATAAATTTAATTAAAGATAAAAATTTTAAATAATTTAGGTTATGAATAAAACAAAAGGATATAATGGATATTGAGATAAAATAATAAGGATAAAATAAGAAAAAAAATATAGAAGTTATAAGCTATAAACTACAAAATGGAGCGTTTTAAAATAAGTTATAAGCTACTGAAATAAGCTTATTTACCAAACACTTCTAACAAGCTTATAAGCTAGTCAAATAAGTTATAAGTTAATCAAATAAGCTATAAGCTCATTTTTATGACAAGTCAAATACACCCTAAGCAATGAGTAAAGCAAATATGCAAATGTTTGGTCTCTCTCTTGACTGTCGCCAGTCACTTCTCGCTAGGAAGCACAGACCTGACTTTAGACTTGAATGGACGGTGAAGGAATGATTGACCTGGGTCTCGACTTTAAGCTTAACTGTCACGTCCCAAAATCTGAGCACGTGACCGGCACGAAAAGTGAATTTCATTTCACCTCCGTAAGCCTATTTTTCTCTTAAGCATCATACCATTCTTTTTCATGCAACCAAACCGAGTTCTCTATACGCACTACAATCATTCACATTACATCACTGAATGAACCTACCCGATTACAGAGATTTCTAGATTTATACAACTTAGAATAAAACTTAACTATTATACATTTATCCTGAACAATTGAAAAGGTAATCATGGACTAACGATCCATAATTCCTTGTACCGATATTTACCTTCAGCTGTCAACTCTAAAAAAAATGTTAATAAGAGGGGTATGAGCAAACCACATGCCCAGTGAGCAGACAACACAATACTATGACAAAAAAATATCATGCATCATAATGATAAAATAATTCATAATACTTCACAACAATATCCAAGTAAATCAAATACATTTCAGCATAATTCAAATAATTCATAACAGCAAACAGTGAAATCAATTTCACACATTTCCCGTACCAACCGGGTCGTCCAGAATACCTCTGGATCGTTGCCCGCGGCCCCCGCCGCATCCACCCTTATCGCTCCATGTATATTCTCCACCCTTATAGCTTCATGTAGATTTCTCCATGGGGTGCACCACCATGCCTTTCCTTTCTAGTCAAACACAATCACAATCACATCTAAGAATATCCTCAATCATAATCATGAGCCACATACACAACTCAGTCATTTACAATTCAATTCACAACATAATCAATATGGTTCCAGCAACATAGCATGTATACAACATAATAACTCATAATATAGAACAATTGTTCAACAATAACATACTTCAACTATCCGTATATGAATGAACCCAACAATCAGAGTATGACACATTTCAACTCAGTTCATATGTCATTCACAATCCATCATATTACCTCCATTCATGAGAAAATAAGAAAATATAATTATATACATCACCAGACAAGTTCCACAATTGTTTATGCCTCATTGTCCCACATTATCCACTTCAAACTTGGATATACAACATATTTTCACTATGATGCAAAAAGTCAATAACAAAGATATTTAATCATAGCAAGTATTAACCCACTCACATAGATTTCACGCTCTCGCCACTCCCACCTTGCACTTTGACCATTCCTATTGTAACCAGATAAAAACCATCAGGGTTACGAAATAGAGAAATTTCCTACAACTACTCTCGACCTTCATCCACTTCTCAAATCATAACTCCTAACTGGTAATGAATATCCAGATGAAACTTATACCATTGGAAACTAGACTCAAAGAGCTTTTCAACGATATTAAAAAAAAAACTGATGCTACAGTAACGGTCAACGGTCAACGCAGCTACAGTAACGTTGACCGAGTCAACGCTACAGTAACGAGAAAATCTGAAAAAATTTTCTCGGTGAACAGTAATTTCTGATGAAAATTTTCGATGTTCTTCGTGTTCTTCATCCAAAAATCCTAAAATCATATCTAAAACAACATTTCTTTTGATTTCTTCTATGGGTTTTCATCCTTAATGTCTAAGGAGTGTTTTAACACAAAAACTCCCAATTTCTACCAACAATCCAAGCTCAAATCTAAAATTTTCATCAAAAACACTAATTTTTTTCAAATATCCAAATTCTACGAATTTCTCCTAGTTTTCTCCAAATTTCTTGTTCTAATAACATAATAAACTACCTAGGAATGTTTTAGATTAACATCCACACTTAAATTCATCCATTAAAATATTCTACAAAAATTTTGCAAAATGATAACCAAGGATTTGATCTTGTAATAAGAGGAGGAAGAAGAAGAACATCAACTTACCAATCCTCCTAACTTTCATGGCTTCCTTCCCCAAGCAAAAATTACATGAATGATTGATGAAGAAATTCCTTTGCAAGCATAATCGAGAGAGAGAGAAAGTGAGGAAGTATACGGGAGAAATGAGAGAAAGAAAAGAATAAGAGAGAAATGTATACGCATGGGCCCCACCAATTTCTTTTTCGATAAAATCGCTCATAGCCACCCTAGCTTATAAGATTTGTTCACTTTAATCCCTCTCGATGTCTCAAATACCACTTTAACCTTGAATCCATCATGTTTTCGATACCAGACTCATAATTCATTCTCATAAGCTTTATTCTTCCTCTCAGGTTCCTATTTGGTCATTTCTCAAAAGTAATCCATATTTTCTTTTCTTTTCACTTTAGTCCTTGAGAATTTGTAAAAATTTCCTAAATTAAAAATTAAAATTTCTATTCCCACATTTTCTTCACTAATTCAAAAAGTAAATTTTTCACGTAATTAAATTTTTCACTAAACTTCAAATTAGACTTTAAATATTCATATAAATTCTTGGGATATTACATTAACGTGACTCGATCGTCAAACTTCTCGCACCGTTGCTCACTCGATGTAAAGACTTAAGCAAGAGTTAGGGAGGGAAGGAAGGGACACTGATATCAGTCTTCAGGTTGACTCAGTCACAATCTCAGAGACTTGAACCACAGTTTCAGATGTGGGAAGGGACAAATTTGGGAAGGGATTTATAGTTTGCTCTACTCTCACGGTCTCACCTCTCTACTGTGGTTTCTATTTGGGATATTTGGGAATTGGGAAGCTAATATAAAATTTTTAATTAAAAAAATTCGCGGGTTGCCCTTAGCTAGGTCAAATAGGGATCCGAATTTGCTGCTGATCAAAACCGCTAACCGTTGCTGAAAGTTTTGGCAACAAAAAAACTACTGCCATAACTTTTAGCAACGGTAAAAACCGTTACTAAAAGTGAAAAGCAGCCAAATGATCAGCAACAAATCCTGATCCGGTCAAATAGCCTTGATTTTTTTTTTTAAGGCTAGCAGAAAGCCAGCTCAACCCACAAAAAATAAAAATAAATAAATAAATAGGTCCAACTTATCAAATTGAACTTATTTTAACAGTTCTAGCAAAAATTAATAATTGAGAAGCCTTTACAATATTAGTGATTTGAACTTACATAAAAATATAGAGGAACCCTTTTAATATCTCAAATAGAATTAATCTCACATAAAATGAGAATGCTAGTAAAAAGTCAAAAACAATATATATACATATACATATATATATATATACACACACACACACACACTGTTAAAAGGCAGTAGCTAGTAAACAATATACATCTAAATTATTTTCGGATGAAGCCGATTTTTTGTTTTTTTTTTTAAATTATGGAATATTTTACAATATGTAAAACGTACTCGCCGTGTATACAGAATATTCATAGCTTTTAAATTGTTTACAAGCTTTAATTAGTGGTTAAGGTGGATTTCTTTCATAAATTAGTTCCAAACCAGAAGTCATATATTTACTTGAATGGTTCATGTATATATAGTACACAATGCGTACCGTAGCATTTCCCATCTCAGGATTACTCTGTGACGTAATTTTAGTATTATAGTTCTAATTTGCATTTCATCAGCGTATATATATATATATAGTTTAGTGGATATGTTTTAAGTTGATTGAGTCCTTGAACTTATATAAAAGTTATCATAGATGAAAAATTGGACCAGATCGATGACGGGCAGGGAATTCGATCCAGTTGAATGAAAAATCAGTTGTCCATCGAACTGGTTTCAAATCGAAAAAATTGAATAAACCTGACGAGTCACTAGTTGAACCGATTCTTTTTTTTATTTAAGATTTTTGATTTTTGATTTTTGTTTATAATTTTTGTTTTATTAGACTTAGTTTTTGTTTCTAATTGTATAAACTATGAAAATATAAAATTTTTTTTATTTAGACTTTTAATTTGAAATTGTGAATGTTATAAATTGTGATGAATTATCAATTATAAATTTTTTTTAATTTCCTTCACTTTTTGTTATAAATGATCAATTATTAAATATTTTAAGATTTTAAATTAATATATATATATATTTTAATTACTACCAGTTTAACTACAATTCTATCACAATTCAATTATTAAATCATAAACCAATACTTCTACCAATTCAATGACTCATTCGATTTGGAAAACTATGAAAAATATGAAAGCAAAAGTTTAAATATGGAAGTCATCTTTTCACATAGCACGGGAGACTTTTTTCTTTCTTGGAGGTGAAGACGTCTGAGACTTCTGTTGAAACTAGATCCAGTTCTAACTTTCAACACTCAAATGTTAAAAAAAAAAAATAGCCTTTTAAAAATACTACAATATATTTTGTAACATTAATTGGAAAAAGAAAAATAGAGTATCTACCTACCTGTCAAATGTGAAAGGATTATCACAAAAGATCCTAAGTTTTGTATGGTCCAGTGTACGAGTGAGCACGTGGTTTGACGATATGCTTGTGTCCCCCAAGTTTTAAATTTTTTAAGATACAAAGACCAAGTCCCTCAAAGACACTCTGAGACGTAATCCATCTATGGTCACCTCATCAATGCGATATTCACTAATAATTTACTTTTCGGCAAAGTTTCAACCGAATAATTTATTAATAATGGCGCTGTCATTCATTAATTTTACTCACTAACCATGCTTTTGTTCTATCAGTTAATTATTGTAGCTTAATAAACTAAAGCAAGGAGACTTTCGCCCCAAGAAAGTCATAATTCAATGACAAAATTTATTATATCTCAAATTTTATCATTAATATATTATAAATTCGTCCCTGATTTATATAGAATCAGAGATGAAATTTATGATAAAAATTTCTGTTTTAAAATAAATTTTTGTCCCTAATCTTTAAATTATTTAATTTTCTTATAATTTAATAATTAGATATAGATGTCTGACACGAATATTTCGTTTTGATTATTAGAGATGAATTTTTTTGTGTCAAATTTTTGTGTCTAAATAATTTAATGCCAAATAACGTTGTATTTATTTTAAAGACAAATTTTTCTACATAAGAAATTTGTCTTTAGTTTTGATTCTCTCAAACAATGTCGTTTTTCTTTCCGTTACTGTTTAACCTTAGGTCCCAATTTGGTTATCATGTGTTTGTGCCTTGCTGCAATATCCTAGATGTCATTTGCATCTATTGACGATCTCTATCAAAATGACCTTTTTTCCTGAGAATTTTCTTCAACTAGAGTTTTCCGTCTCTAATTCTTCAATTTCTTGTAATGTTTAGATATTGTAATATTAATATTCCTTTCAAGCAATATATATCCATGTTAATTTAGATAATGAAACTGATACTATCTTGGCTAACTGTGTTTTATTTTAATTATTGAACTCTCTTAACTGAGTTGCATATATAGAAAAAGGGTTATTTTTCCAGTTTTATACTGTATATAATTAACTATGATAAGAATTTAAGATGTCTGATTTTATATCATTTCATTGTCACATGTCCAATTAACATTTTCTTTTTCATAATAAGAAACTTCATTATTCTTAAAACCCTACGCCGTGTTCATGGAACGAATAAAATAGCTACCTCTATTTTTTTTTCTTTGTTGGTAAATGTGATCATATCTTTTGAAAAAATATTTAAAAATTAATATAATAAAACATTAACATGTACTTTGATTGATACATGGGAAGCTATTAATATCTAATGTTGCAAAAGATAATTTAGATATATAGGATTTTGTGGTACATATGAGGAACAAAACAAAAGTCCTGTAGCTCAGGTGATGAGTAAAATTGAAGTCAGATTTGTTTTACAGCTGGATTGAAAAGGAAAGCTCTCGACTCATCTTCACACTTGGATACTAACATTGGTATATTCGGGTTCATGAGATAAATTGATCTCTTAGTTTTGAAAATTAAACAAAGTGTTTCACTCATGTGAGTTATTAGTTGTGAAAAATAATTGTATAGAATTCATAGTTATTTTTTAAAAAAATACAAATAAAATAAAATTAATATTCTAAAATATGAACTATTAATTATAAAATTAACAATTTAAATATACTAAACACCTTGTTTAATTTTTAAAGTCATAGAAAATGAATTATCCTTGTTAAGAAAGGTTGGTGACTGTACTAGTTGATTTGTTACAACCGCGCGTTGAGATTTTGGTCCACAAAAAGATAGTGAACATTTCAAATTATAAGATATAGGATGTCATTAGTATTGAAAAAAGAAAAAATATATATATATATATATATGACGTTGTCGAAATTGAAAATTAAGAAAAGGATATAAAAATATTTATTTTAATTTTTAAGTATGACTTACATACTCATTACTTATAAATTAATGTTTTAATTGGACCCAATTAAATATTTATTTTAATTTTTAAGTATGAACTCAATAATAACATATATATAACTTACAAATTTTGAGAGTCTAATTCCTTATAACATTTTTTATGGTTTTTTAATTCGTTATAACACTTAATTTTAACGAATCAAAACTCGTATAGTTTTAAGATCAACTCATATATATTTTTTCTAAATTTAAAAATATTTCTCTACCTTAACACTCTTAATTGTTTATTCATATAAGTATATATCATCATTGCCCATTATTATTATTATTATTATTATTGAAATGATAAATAGTTGTGTTTGTGTGTTTTTTAAGTGTAGAACCACCAACATCTAAAAATTCACTAGATTTTGATTAATTGTTTAAATAGGGTGAGACCATATAAATATAAAATTATGATAATGCCAATTTTCTTAATTTATAAAACCTGAATTCAAAATTTTATTTAAAAAAAATATTGAACTATTTGGAACAAACCTTGACAATGAAAAAATCTGTTTGAATACGAGAAACTGCAATTATTTGATTCTTATAATAGCTTATGTTGAGTAATTTTAAAAGTAAGTAGTTTATTATCTTATACAATGAGATAATTACAAATTAAAAACTTGAGATTTTTACTTTTTTACCTCACAGCCACGTAAACTTTTTTAAAAAAAATGTTTAATAGTACTTTTAGTCTCTATAGTTTCATCTAAACTTAATTTTGGTCCCTATATATAGTTTAAAAACTTTGATATTGGTTTTTATAGTTTCCCAAGTTACAAAAAATGGTTCCCACTGTTAGTTTTGCTTATGTGACTTTGAATAAGACATCACATTCAACATTAATTTCCATATCATCAACCAGTTTAGACAAAAAAAATTATTTTTTAAATAAAAAATGACATTACAAAAAATATTTATTTTCTTCACTTTTCACATATATCAATTCGTTCACATTATAATTTATATAATATTAATTTATCAACTTTTTATAAATTTAAATATAAAAGTAAATTACTAAAATTCATCATAAATAAAAATGAAGTGAATTTTAATAAATTATTAATTTTCAGAGTTTTTTTAATGTTTTATAAGATTATTTATGGAAAGAAAATAAAATAAATGAAATTACTAAAAAAGAGAGAAAAAAATTCCTTATTTTCATTTTTGATGAAGTTCAATAATTTACATCTATATTTAAATTTTAAAAAATTCAGAAATTAAAAATATATAAATCATAATGTCAACAAATTTATATATGTTAAAAATGTAAAAAATAAATATTTTTAATATCATTTATTTTATTTTAACATTTTTTTAGGTGGCTGATAATGTAAAAATAATGAGATGTCTTATTTAATGTTATATAAGTAAAGACTAATAATTGACTAACGGTAGTTGACAATAAAGACCATATTTTATAATTTTAAAAATTATAGAAATTAAAATAAAAAATTTTAAACTATAGAAATTAAAATTAAGTTTGAATGGAACTGTAATGATTAAAAATACCGTTTAACTAAAAATAAAAAAAGAAAAGACATGCAATATATTAATTGAATGCAGATACGAAACGAGAGAGAGGGGAAAAGAACGATGACTGATTCAAAGGGTTCAATGGATATCCATCGCAGTCACAGAAAAAAAGAAAAAATCCCTTTAGGGGCACAAAGACGCATTCTCACACCACAGCCGCGTGGAACTTTCCACCACATATGCTCTAATCTCACGCGGCCACTGTCTCTGCTCTTCTTCTTTTCGACTCTCTCTGTATATATTCTCCTCTCTCCAAATCTCCAAACGGTAACTTAATCACCACAACACAATGGACGATCAGAATCCCCCACCTGGCTTTCGTTTCTACCCCACCGAGGAAGAGCTCGTCTCCTTCTACCTCCGCAACAAGCTCCAAGGCCTCCGTGACCGCGACTTCGACAGAGTCATCCCCGTCATTCCCATCTACGACCTCGAGCCCTGGCACCTCCCACGTACGATCCTCACTTCACTCTTCTCCCTTCCTTTCACTTCACTCTTCTACAATTCCATTCACTTGACGCATTTTTCGTCTTGCAGAGGTTGCAGGGGAGGCGTGTCGTGGGGATACAGAGCAGTGGTTCTTCTTCGTGCCGATCCAGGATAGGGAGGCCAGAGGAGGGAGGCCCCACAGAACCACGCCGTCCGGCTACTGGAAGGCCACCGGGTCCCCCGGGTACGTGTACTCGTCGGAGAACGCGGTGATTGGGGTGAAGAAGACGATGGTGTTTTACAGAGGCAGAGCTCCCACTGGAAGAAAAACCAAGTGGAAGATGCACGAGTACAGAGCCATTGAACCCTCCAACTGTGATCAATCTACTCCCGCCATTCCTAAGGTATACTTCCCTCTAATATTATTCGAGGCTCTAATTTTACTTAAAGTTCCAATTTAGTCGTTTAAATTATATTATTTTAATTCAATTCCTTAATTATACATCAGATTTTACTCGCCTTTTAATTTTGTTTTGTTCTTAATTTTAGTTATCACCCAAGTCTTTTAATTTTATTTTGCTCCAATTTAATCCTTTAACCTTATTTTAGGTGCAGCATGCCCACCTTTTTATGGCAGATTTTTTTAATTTAAATTTGTTTAACTTGTGGGTTAAATTGGTGGAACTGAGGCAGTCCAATTTTTTTAATTTTAATTTATAATATATAAATATAAATATTTATTTATATTTTATAAAAAAATTAAATAAATATATATAATATATATAATTTATTTTTATTTCAATAAGCTAAGTAAAAAAATATTTCTCTAATAAATTAAATTTTAGTTTAAGCATATTAAAAATAATATTTATTTGTATTTAAACAAAAAAAATTTAAACAAATTAGAACAAAAATTTAAAAAAATAAAATAAAAAGTTGCACTTAGCTTGTGGGATAGCCTATGAACCCTCGAGCCAAGTGTAGACAAACTTGAACATTATGTCTAAAACTCGTTTGTAAATAAATCAACTCGTTTGATAGTATTATTTATATGTTATTTTGGTCATTTAATTTTATTGTATTTTAATTTAGTCTTTATTTTACAAAAATGACTTCTTCTTTTTTTTTTTGCCACTTTAACAGCACCAATACACTAATAAGAAAAAAGTTTTATGTCAGCTTTTTAGTAGTAAACTCTAATAAATGCTTTATTACTAATTTGTTTTCCACCTGTCGTAATATCCTTCCATATTAATACTTAAATATGATGTTTTATCGTATAGGCCCCATCATTTCTTTTCCACTGTTATAGTATAACTGCTCCACATTAACTAATGCTCCTAAGAAATTAAAGTTAATAATAAAATTGAAATGAAAATGACATTAAGAGATTAAAATAATAGTATATCCAAATTCAATTATAAATCCTCAAATTACAATAATTAAATTAAAAACTAAGTAAAATTTTGACCACTAACATTTTTTTTCTTTTAAATTTTGTTCAACAATTTCAAATCATCATAGCTTGGTTTGGGTGTATTATAGTTGAGGCACGAATTCAGCCTGTGTCGAGTTTACGTGATATCAGGATCCTTCCGAGCATTTGATCGGCGGCCGTTAGAGGCAGGGCTTCGCGGTGATGTAGCACCTCCAGCGGCAACAACAACGATTGCAAGTGCTGCTCATCAAGAAGGCGATGATGTGGACCGCTCTAGCTCCTCTGGATCTTCCCACTCTGGAGGAGACCACAACAATGGCAATGTCGCATCAAGTAGTACTGCAAGTTGGAGTATCAATAACGGAATAGTACAAGAGCCTCTATGGGAATGGGAACAACTTAACTGGCTCTAACTAAGTCAACGCATGTTTTGACCCACTTCAACAACATCATGGCTGAGGCAATCTGATCTCCTGTTGTACAGCATTTGTGTTGAGCTACCTAGTGTTGTTTAATGGATGCAGACACATGAACTCTACATGTCCACATCTATTAAATAGCACTAGGCTGTGTAACATTCTGATATACAAGAGGAGATCCAGTCCTATGATTGAGAAGACAAAGTTACAAAAGTAGTTTAGTTCTTAATTAGAGTCACATAATTGATTTCATTCATGTTTTATCACATAATTAGATAATGATTTACCAACAAGAGATATAAATAGTTTAACAACTGGTTATAGGTTTAAATTTTTATTGAATGATTGGAAAAAAGTTACATAGGTGGGTGTAAGGATGCTTAGAGAGACAATAGGCACTCTTGTGGTTTAGATGCAAGTAGTTTGTAAAATAGATCGTATTCCTTGTACTCAATCTCATGATTAATTTGTCGATTTATTTCTTTTGACCCCACCTTAAAGCTATTTTGTCTTTCACGAGAGTAAAGTGGAGATAAACAACTCTTATCTGACTAAAAAAATTGCCTGCCTCTCTATGTATGGGTAAAAAAGTCAACTAATTAAACTAATAAGACTGAATTGCTTCCGTTGAAAAAAAAAAAAAAGAGAGAAAAAGACAAGAGTTCCATCAAATGAAATGGCAAACCCACCATTGTTTTTTTTGGTAAGGCCTTTTAAATTTTATTGCTCACGGAGAACAACCGAGATACAACCACAAAAAATTATTTATGGGTTTAAATTGTTATAGTGAAACATATTTTGGTTGAGATAATTCTGTTGGTTTTTATTATTTGGTATCCAGACATAGTACAGATATTGATTAATTTGAATTCGAGTTAGATATAACTATAATGAATAATAAAATTATCTCTACCAAATTTTAATATATTTGCAATTTTAATAAATTAAACATAAGACCATTAGTTAAGTTAAAATATGCCTACGACCACAAAAAATTATATATGCATTTAAAGTGTTATAGTAAAACATAGTGGTTTAGCTGATTTCTTTTGTATTTGGTATCCATATATCATACAAGCGTCAACTAATTTGAATTTGTGTTAGGTAGTACTATAATGGATAACAAAATTCTCTCTACCAAATTTTAAGGCATCTACATTCTCAAAAAATAAAATTTAAGACAATTAATTAAATTAAGATATGTCTTTATCAATTGACCTATGTATTTGATAATTTTTTTTGAATCTTTGTTATCGATATGCTTGTAGCTTTCTGGGTTTTTTGGTAAAATTTTTGCAACAATTCTCAAAGAAAGCATGTATTTATACAAATTCTTCGAAATTTAAGTCAATAATCATTAGAATTTAGAAGTGAAAGTTGAGGGAAAATATTAAACTGTACATATACATGACTGTTTAAACAAAATATATTCTAAATGTAGCATACATGTAAAATATTTATTGTAAGAGGTTAGTACTTATTGACTTTGGTTGAGAATCAAGGGAAAGAAACATGAATTAGGTCGATTAGAGGCCAAATTAGTTATAATATATATATATATATATATATATATATATATATATATATATATATATATATATATATATATAATATTGACTTTTTAGCGAGAGAACTTTTTAAAGACCATATAATTAATGTACCACATCATTTATATAATAGCCAATAAAATTAAGTCATTTATTTAAATTTTCCATATAATCTAATCCTAAACAATATAATATTTATTAGATAAAAAATAATTACCTTAAATTATGACTTAATGATTCATTATTAGTTTTAGGACTTTCTCGCTCTCCCCTTCCCCTTCTCAATCCTATCAGCACAAAGTGGCAAGAATTTGCCCTAAATTTGAAATTTTCACCATTGGATTCTGCTGAGATGGTAAATTTCTTAATTTTAATCCTTCATTCTTCACCAAAATCTATCAATCAATGAGATAATTACAAAATATTCTATTGAACATACTATTGAATTTCAAGGTGAGAAAAACGTGAAATGACACTGCTAATCAGCAAATTGAGATCGGAACCATTGCTTTTATTAATTTCAAACGACTCATTTTTTAAAAATTGCTATTTGAAGTTTTTAAAGCTGCTCACTCTATATGTTTATATCTCACTTATTTAGCAACAAAAGATACCCCAATTATAAATTAATTCAATCTAAAATATATAAATATGAAAATTAATTCAATTTAAATATATAAATATATTTTAAATTTTTGAAAAATTTAAAATTTCATCTTCCTCTTCTTCTTTTGTTTTTTGGCAACAAATAAAATTATTTTTTAATTTCACGTAACTATAAATAAAAATACTGTAAATAATGCTATAACAGTAGAATAAGGCAACAAGCATTGTGGAGAGAAAAGGACAAATGTGAGAGCCTGCGAGGGTAGGTAAGTAATTTGGGTCGAGACAGTCCTTTTTGTAATTAACTTATTGATTGGTGGATGTTGGTGACGGATTAAGGAGAGGAATTAAGACCTTACAAAGTGGTGGAAGTTCTTGCCATTTTGCGCTGACAGAGTCCGGCTCATCTACTTGGTTAAAATTTAATTTGGTCAAATAAAGTTGTTTAATTGGGATTAGTAGGTAAGGTTCATATAAAGTTTACTTGATTAAACATATTTAGTTAAATAGAATGTTAGTATACTGAGGATCCATACTCACTATGATAAGGTCGAGAGACAGATAAAAAGATCTTAAAAGAGTAAGTGTATGAAGAGCTTGGTCTCTCAAAATATTAAATTTTTTATTGTTGGATTATTTTAAAATTTGTGTAAATTTTTTTTTAATTGTCATACACATAAATTTCAAGATGATATAACAGTTAGAAAACTCAACATTTCAAAAAGTTAAATTCTTCATAAGTTTTTTCATCTTAAAATTAATAAGTAATTATTAAGTCATAATTTAAAGTAATTATAATGATTTATTTTTATCTAATAAATATTATATTGTGTGAAATTAGGTAATGCGTAAAATTTAAACAGATAATTTAATTTTATTAACTATTATATGAGTGATGTGATACGCCATATGATCTTAACAATTTCCCTTTTATGGAGTGATATTTTCCAAAATTAATGGGATTGGATAATGAACTAGGGATGTCAGATGTTAATAAATAATGTCTAATCCTGTCATGATCAAAAGATTTGTCAAAATTCCAATGGTTTTATTCCAAGTGGGGGAACATTAAACACGTACATCAGGGGTACATCCTTATGATTTAGTTTAAAATAAGTCTGTCCATTACATTGTGTCATCCAACACTTGATTCGGTCAGTGATCATATTGTAACTTTGTATGTTTCATTTGAATTTTAATTAAAATCATATTAAAAAAATTAGAGAATTGATCAAATTTTTGATTTAATTTAAACTTATGAATTTGTAAAAATTTGATTGAACTAGTAAAATCATTTAATTTAACTGATTCAACTAATTTTTTTAATTTTTTGAATTTTTAAAATTTAAATTATTATAAGAAGATATAAGATTGATATATATATATATATTTGTAATAAATTTGAAATATTTAAATATTATATATTTTAATATATTTAACATATACATTAATTATATATTTTAATATATTTTAAGTACCATCGGTTTGACCATGATTCGATTATGGTCTGATCATTAATTATTGAATCGGTGTCTCAAGTAGTTCTATTACTGGTTCAATTTTATGAACTTGATAAAAATGTTTACATGAATATTGAATAATTTTATTGTTAAGCATTCCTTTTTTTTCCATTTATAAATTAAATGTTTTTATAATGTTTCAAAGATTTTACAAAGATCAAATTAATATATTTAAATTCTTTCAGTCCTTTTATATATACACAATTTCCTTTTAAAAACAAAATACTTCAAATAGCAATGTCTAATTTTTAAATTTTACTAGACATATAAAATACTGATATTATTTTTAAAAACCTATTTCAGTAATAATTGTTATATATTAAAATCATAAATTAGATTTATTCTATAATTTTATCATGTTTATGCAATACTTATGTTTATTAATACATATTTAATACTCATATTTTTGTTAAAAAATATCATTAATATTTTTTTAATTAGTTAATTTTTAGAAATATTTCTTGGTTTATTTTTAATAATGTTTATTTTTACAAAAATAATTTACAATCTATTAATGTTTAAAATGAATATTTTATATTAATTAAATAGATAATTTTCTATTTATTATGTTATATACATAAAAAAAATTTAGTCAAAATATATTTTTTGTTTCAGAGATAAGATAATGGATGTTAGTGAAACTAACTTATAATATATAACATAATTTGAGTTAATTAATCTAAATATTTTTATTTAAAATGATACATAGTTAATGGCATCAAGAAAATTTTACAAAAAATTAAAAATATGGATTAAAATAAATATTTTTAAATTATAAAGTTCAACAACAAATTAAGTAAAATTATAAAAAAAATCGAAAGAATAATTTAACTTTTTTCTATTTAAGTTCTAACTGATGGTTTAGGTGGTCGTTGGGACTTCTTAACAGTAGCACGTGCGTTTAGGTTTCGAGTCAGTAAATACGGTGAAGTTCTAAACCTACTTAGACTCGCCGGTGGCGAACAATGGTGTTGCTTCGAATTTAGTAACTTTTTATGTTGTCCTCACCCGCTAAAAAACAATAACAAACTACACATTTAAATATTACTGTGGGGTTAATAATTAATTAAAAAAAAAAAAGAAAGCCAACAGATTCAGTTTCCCAATCATATCCTTCATCCATGAGGCCTCGAAGATCTAGCTAAAACGGAAGAGAGAAGGTCTCTGGAACCGCCGATTACCGATGGCGATTCTTTACGCTCTGGTAGCGAGAGGAACGGTGGTTCTGGCGGAGTTCAGCGCCGTCTCCGGCAATACGGGCGCCGTGGTTCGCCGGATTCTGGAGAAGCTGCCGGCTGAAGCCGATTCCAGGCTTTGCTTCTCTCAGGATCGTTATATCTTTCACATACTCCGATCCGATGGCCTCACCTATCTCTGCATGGCCAACGACACCTTTGGAAGTGAGTTTTCCTTTTCTTTCCTCCTAATTGCTGGAGTGATTTTGTTTTCGCTTATTCGGATTATTGTAATTGGTGGGCAGTTCAAAGCTTCAGTTCAGTGGGTAGTATGGTTGTTGTATATTCTGCAGGAATGATAATATATACTTAAAGTCTAGGGAAGTGAGGTTGTTAGTGGAAATCGCTATTTAGGGTTTGATTTGATGTCGTTGTACCAAGACTCTTCAATTATATACGTGTCTGTGAAATGGGGGAATGTCCATACCCTGAATACAAAATTTCATTCTTTAAAGAAAGAAACAAAATTCAATGGGGCAGATATTAAATAAAGCAGTAAACGAGCCTGCTGCTGTTATTCTGCTATGGTAAAGATAGATGTTCTTTACAGTCCTTTGCGATCTCTACGGGATGTCACTCTATCATACCATCCTGCGTAATTTCTTCCATTGGTCAATATTTGCTGTCGTGTATTCCTATATCTCTGTCCTCAAATTGGTTGATTATCATGCTTAGAGCAACATTTAATATAGTCAATACTTAGAAATATTTCTCTCGTGGGGCAACTGTTAGAGCAAATCCTTCGAAAGTTCAAAATTTAGGTACTAATTAATCATTCAAAGCTTCAATACATTCCTCAAATTCTGAATGAGGTACCAGACACCCCAAAGCAGATTATTCCTACATTCAGTATAATGTATACCCAATACACCCGCAAACCTGTTAATGATATTTAAAGTGTTTTCAATGGCCAAGCAACTGATTTGGGCAGGATTTTGGCAGTTGCCTTGTAAAGTTATATATGCATGCTACCTTGTAAAGTTATATATGCACGCTAGTTATCGTGCTCCTGCCACAGAAAGGTGTTCTTATTTTCCAAGGTGATGCAACACAAGGTGCTTGCCTTTTTCATAACATTAACTCTTCTCTCCTTCTCTGCAAAAATTAGGCACATGTCTCAACTTTATGGCTTCCTCCTGATAAGTGATACCTTATTTGGCACGTCATTATATATGGTGTGGATTTGGGTACTTGATATATGCACTTTGTATTTGCAATATGAGAGGGTAGGCTTAGTTGGTACATTATTTAGGGTCATAATTTGCTTGAAATTACTGTATTTTGGCAGCCTTTGATTTCGGGGTACTTCTTTCTTCTGTTTTTTGTAACTGTATTTTGGCAGCCTTTGACTTCTTTTAGTTTATAGCATAAGAGATAAGAAGCTACTGTTTATCACTCTATTTAGTTTTTATTATAATTTTGACTAATTTTCTCCACTGAATATGCATTAAATTGGATTAGATATTCATTTTGAAGCTGTATGGTGCTGTCTTAATCATTGTGATTACTTTTCTAAGTTTATAATGTCTCATTTCCCTTTGGCCCAGGGAGAATTCCTTTTGCTTACTTGGAAGATATCCAAATGAGATTCATGAAGAACTATAGCAGAGTAGCCCAATATGCACCTGCTTATGCAATGAATGATGAGTTTTCAAGGGTTTTGCATCAGCAAATGGAATTTTTTTCAAGTAGTTCTAGTGCAGATACCCTCAACCGTGTGAGGAGTGAAGTTAGTGAGGCAAGTATTATTTTAGCCAAGCTTTTTTCATCCTCTTTTGTTTTTCTAATCTTTCCTTGCCATTTAATGTATCTAGTAACAATTTGAGATCATGTGCTAACAAGCTATCCAAGTTCACTGATATCAAAATGAACTTATCAAGTTCTTTTTTAATTGAATGTGTAAACCCTATTTTCTTTTGATAATTTTCTTGCTTTCTCCCTTCCTCCTATTTGAAGTATGGACTGCAAGTGACTAATTACTTTTTTTATCTATGGTATGAACAACTGACTTATAACTTAGTTTAACAAACTGCTATGAAGTGAGTATATATTAGATTTTATTTTTAATTAAAAAAAAAATGGTTGTCAAAGCAAAGGCAGTGCACTGACTGCCATAACAGTTCCAATTCTTGTTGAGCATAGTTCATTCCTGAATGTGAATGCCTGGAGGCCTTACTAGCTTAAGCTAAGCAAGATAGCTTTTCTCCCCAGAAATTATTACATATTCATACCTTTACAAACATGTTTCTGAAGAGCCATTGGATTTCAGCTGGTATTGATATATGTCACTAAATTTTATTTTTTTTTAATTGATATATTTGTATATGCATTTTTGACGGTTAATTCCCCTCTGGCCTTAATTGGTGGTCATTAGAGTTTCTAATCTTCATACAGATTCGTACTATCATGGTGGAAAATATTGAGAAAATTTTGGAGAGAGGTGACCGGATTGAGCTTCTTGTCGATAAGACAGCAACAATGCAAGACAGTGCATTCCACTTTAGGAAACAATCCAAGCGTCTTCGACGAGCTCTCTGGATGAAAAATGCCAAACTCTTGTAAGTACACCTGTTTTTGTATGCACCTTACACCAAATTATGTTTTTCTTTAAATGTGTGTGTATATATATTTATACACACACACACATGCATACATATCTCATAACATGGTTTGCCTGGAGTTGTTGGAGGTGGATATGCTTAGGTCTTCAATTTTTTTCTTAATTGTTTTTGCTTTTGGTCTTTGACAGGGCACTATTGACATTCTTGATTCTTCTGTTTCTGTACTTTATTATCGCTGCTTGTTGTGGAGGCATCACTTTACCTTCCTGCAGATCCTGATTCCTGATGGACCTCTTGCTGTTTGATGTTGCTGAGGTATGCAATTGTTAAGATCTATATTGGAGAAGACTTGGGCCTTCCAGGAGGTTCAAATTTATGATTTGAGTGGCGTAAAATGATATGTATATCTGCAAGACTGCAAGGCTCCAGAAAGAGTTATTATTATTATTATTATTATTATTTGGTCAGTTTTTGGTTCAATATTATAAGTACACGCTGAAGTCGGAAAATGTACACTTCTATGATTAAAGGGCACCCCTCTCACCCTCTGTAAATGTCTGGATTCTTACCATTTTGTTTTATTATTTAGGTTGACATAATTTTACTTTGTGAATTTCATTTAATATACTTGTATCCGTTATGGCCATTAAGACTGAGTACGGGTCGGGTTGGTTACCCTCAACCCGAACCAACCGTAGGCTAGCGGGTTGGGTCGGGTTCAGCATTTTTGACTGTTGAACCCAAACCAACCTAACCCGCTTTGGGTTGGGCATGTTAGTTTTTTTTTTCCTTCTTCCTCAGTAGTCTCCCCCTGCCTCTTACTGTTGCCTTTGCCCTCTGGTGCGTCCTGCTCGTGCGTGTTCTCCCTTTGTTGCCTCTCCACTGCTGCGACGCCTCCGATCTTTGTGATTTGTCCTCGTCTCTTCCACCTCGGGGAGAGGTTGATATCATGCGTGTTCGCCATTCATTGCCTCTCCATGCCGACATCAACCTCTCCCTCCTTGAGCTCGCCTACCCCAACACCATCTCTTGCGCCAATATCCTCGCCATTGCTAGTTGCAGGTCGCAACCTCGTCTCCATGGGCCAAATACACATACACAGAACAAATTAACAGAGATATTGCAAAATAGATCTAAAATACTTTTCAGGTTATGAAGCTAATTAGATGAGAAGGTATTTATCTGTAGATATAGGAGAGCCTGTGTCACGCGTGTTCCGCCGAGGCTAGAGAGCGAAGCAGGCAAGCAGAGGCACCCACTGCCAGATGCCCAAATCATTGGGATCTTAGCAAATAACTGAAGGAGATGAACAATCTTAGCAGATAACTGAAGGAGATGAACGATTCAGCAGCAAGTAGGGGAAGAAATGTCTGATATAGAGTGATATCTCACATTCTCATAGAAAACCTTAAAAAAATTTAATATATATATATATATATATATATATATATATATAGATCGGGTTCGCGGGTTGACGATTTTTAACCAAACTTCAGGTTGGGTCGAATTGGACGGGTTGGATGCTCACCCCTAATGGCCATATCGAATTTTTCCTTTTAGCTAGATCAGGGTTAAGTATGCCAAAATAAATAGAAGAGTCGGGGAAATAATGATTGTTCAAGAATTTGTTTGGTTGATGTTTTGTGAGCTTGACCAATGATTATAAAAAACAAATTTTTTAGGACTAGATTTATATGCAGCTATTTTCAAAAAAAAATTACTATTATATTTTTTTATTAAAAATAAAATATATGTAAAAAGTTTTTTAAAAGAATCAATTATATAATGTTAAGTTGTAAAATTTTTTACTGTTATTATTAAAGGTCTAGCATCTAATGTGTTTTGATTGGAGAATTTGATAGAAAAAAAAATTGTGAGTTTATGTTTGCCCTTTTTCATAGTACTTTTTAGAAAATATTATTTAAGTAAAACAGTTCTAATATTTGGATGTGTTAGGCCAATGATCACAAAGAAATTTCTGGAAGTGGAATATGCATGATATTGAAGTCTTTCTCATGTGAAAGCTTGTAATAAATGCTTTTGGTTGACGATTACTTGTTCAAGTTTTTGACAATATCTTATGGGAAGATAAGGCGGACTTTTTCCTTGTGGGGATTTTTGGGAACATGCACACAGTGAATGATACGTCAACATAGGGGACTAATTCTAATCGAAGCAACTTGCTATAGGATCTGGAAGCCTTACATATACACAGCTGGAGATCATGAGCACATGGGGCATAGCTTTAAGTTATAAGTACATTTTATATCCTAATGTTCATATCAAATTTTATTTATGCTCTTAATATTTTTTTTTGTTAAATATGTTTTACACATTTTTTTAAATATATCATTTTCACTAACGAAAAACGTTGATTATAAGTAGTCTATGTAGCACTTCTCAAACGACACATCATTTGTCACGTAGATTCAAATTTAAAATTTCAAAAATATCCTCGCTTTCCATCTATTTTGTCACTCTCACTGTCTCTAGCTCTCTCAAACTTCATTCTCTCTCTCTCTCTCACTGCCTCTAGCTCTCTCAAACTTCATTCTCTCTCTCTCTCTCTCTCTCTCTCTCTCTCTCTCTCTCTCTCTCTCTCTCTCTCTCTCTCTCTCTCTCTCTCTCTCTCTCTCTCTCAAGCGGATCCCCTTTAGGGTCTTAGAGGGAACTTTCCCTCCAGGTTCATAATTTCTCTCTCTCTCTCTCTCTCACAGGGAACTTTCCCTCCAAAATCATAATTTGATCGTTGGATGATTAATTTTTACGTTTTTTTTAAATTACATAATTAATATTTAAAAAATAATAAATACACAAGATTGGACTTATTAAAAATTAATCATATAATTTAAAAAAAAAATTAATCTGGACTGTTAGATGATTTCATTCAATGGTCCAAATTTGATTTGGAGGGAAAATTCTCCCTTGGACCTTGGAGGGGATCCGCTTTCCTCTCTGTCAGGCTCTTTCTCATGCTCTCCTTCTACATGAGTGTGCTATTTTGTTTGGTGGCACGAAAACAGAGTACATCACACCTTTCTTCCCAACTTCCTCATGCTCTCCTTCTTCCTTCATCTTACTACACAATCTCTCACTCTCACTCTCATTGAGCTTTACGGCCCAATCCACAGGCAAAATAGTAAAGCGTTGTTCCATGTAGTGAAATTAGTGTTGTTTCATTTTGTGGGTTCTGTAACTGAAGTTTGATATTTTGATTTTCTTGGGTATGTGTTAAATCAATTAGAGGGGACACATGATTTTTACTACATTAATTGTCAATGTAAATGAAGACATATGAACTTTTCTGCTTTAATTTTTTCTCTTTTTTTTTATATTTGATATTTTTTATGCAGGAAAAATGGGCCAAGAACTTGTACATTGCATCTATTTGTTATGGGAGAACAGTTTCATGATCTGCTGAGATTTCTGAAAATTCATAGTTGCGCATTTGCAGAACACCATGAATAAACAAGAACTTGTCCTGTGCATATGCCTTCAATACAGTAAATTATTTGTTTAAATCTATACAAACTTTCTATCTTAAGACTCATCAAAATGGAGACAATCTAATTTTGCTCATAAGCATGTTCACAGAGTTGACATACAGTGCACAGGTATTGTATCAAGTGATAAGTGAAGGTGACCACAAAGAAAGGTTTGGCATACATCAAGGCTGAATAGCATTGTTCGGAAAACTTGTCCGAGGATCTCTGGTTATGAAATGGCATATGTAAGGGCAAGCAGAATTGTGCAAGGGGTCAAAAATATGTCAGAATGAATCTTAAGAAATCTTGGCAGCTCATGAAACTGTTTTCCCCATAACAAATAAATGCAATATACAAGTTCTTGGCCCATTTTTCCTGCATAAGGAACATATCAAATATAAATAATATAATTCATAGAATGACGACGGACTGGGAAAAAGAGAAAAAATTAATGCAAAAAGGTTCATATGTCTTCATCTACAATGACAATTGATGCAGTAAAAATCATATGTCCCCTCTAACTGGTTTAACACATACTCAAGAAAATCAAAATATCAAACTTCAGTCACATAACCCATAAAATGAAAAAACACTCATTTCACGACATGGAACAATGCTTCACTCTTTTGCCTGTGGATTTGGGCCGCAAAGCTCAGTGAGAGAGATTGTGCGGTGAGATGAAGGAAGAAGAAGAGGATGAGAAGAAAGGCGTGATCTGGTTTGTTTTTGTGCCACCAAACAAAGTAGCGCACGTATGAAAGAGCTCAAGAGAGAGTGGGAAACAGAGAGTGATTGAGAGAGAGAGAGAGAGAGAGGTCGAGAGAACTTTGTAGAGATAGGAAGAGACGGATGTTTGAGAGAGCTAGAGGCAGTGAAAGAGAGAGTGATGGAACAGAGGGATAGCGATGGTATTTTTGAAATTTGAAGTTTGAGTCCATGTTGCAAATGATGCATTGCTTGTGATGTGCCACGTATACTACCTAGTCAATATTTTTTGTTAGTGATTAATGGCGTTAGTGAAAGGAGGATATTTGAAAAAATAAAATAAAATATGCGGGACATATTTAATGAAAATAATGTTAAGGATATAAATGAAACTTGTTGTAAACATTAGGAACATAAAGTGTATTTTTACCTGAAAAAAATGAAACAAGATGAACACAAGAGCATAAGCTTGACTTTGATGGAAACAAACTTTATGAGGTTTACATCATGTTTCCGTCAAAATCAAGCTTATGCTCAGGAGCATAAGATAAACACCGTCAGTCAACTTAATGAAAATGCTGATTAGGCTACCACGTGGCAAAAAAATATGCTAGGTGGACTTTTAAAAAAAAGATTTAGTTGTCCACGTGGCAGTGTTCCAAAACATTTTTTTTAAAAAAAAGTTTCAGTTTATTCACTTTGGTCCTTAGTCCAAATTTTCTTATTGTCTAATTTTTTATATAAACTCATCTTCTACTTCGTCTGAGTCTCTAGTTTAAGAATCTATTTTTTCTTTGTCAAAATCATCCTCTATAAACTTTTTAGTTTGTTCACTTTAGTCCATATTCTTCACTTTCATGCTTTTTTCTCACGGTTTGGTCATCTAAATTAGTCTATAATTTCATTTTTAGTCATAATATAATTAACTCTATCATTTCTACCCAAGAACAATACAAAAAACTTTGAGTTTTAATTCATTTCCTGTATTGTTCTTGGGTAGAAATGATAGATTTAATCATATTATAACTAAAAATGAAATTATGGATTGATTTGGAGGACCAATCCATGAGAAAAAAATGAAAGTGAAGAATAGAGACTAAAGTGAACAAATTAAAAAGTTTATAAGGGATATTTTAACAAATAAAAAAATAGATTCTTAAACTAAGGACCTAGATGAAGTAGAAAATGAGTTTATATAAAAAATTGGGGAAGAGGAAAATTTTGACTAAGGACCAAAGTGAATAAATTGAAACTTTTTAAAAAAATTTTGCCAGTCCATGTGGACACCTAATTTTTTTTTTTAAAAGTCCACGTGGCAAATGCTTTTTGTCACGTGACAGCACAGTTAATATTTCTGTTAAATTGACTGATGATGTCACAAAAAATGATATATATAACAAAATTTGAAACGTGAGGAACATAAATCAGCCAAAAAAAACTTTTAGGGTATAAGTGAAACTTGGTGTAAACCTTAAGGACATAAAGTACCATTTTGCCAAATAAGAACTATAAGGACCTGTTTGGTATCCAAGAAAGAGTAAGAATGAAAAAGAAAAGAAAATGAAAAAAGGAAAAGGAAAATGAAAAAAAAAACTTATTTGGTATGTAGTAGGAAAGAAAGGAAGAAAATAGAATTATTATATTTTTTTAAAAAAATAGAAAATAAGTAGAAAAGTAATTTATTGTATTGTCCTTAAGTAAAAATTCTTAACAAAAACGAAAAATAGACTATTTTATTCTTTATTCACATTTGACGACTCTCTCCATCAGCTTGGAAGCAATGACGAACCCAACGACGGTGTTGCAACTTTGACAGTGAACGCTCCGGCAGCTTAGATGGGATCGACTGCTTCAACTCTATCCCATCTTAGGTGATGTAATCAAGGATAACTCAATTGCAGCCCAAGCAAGAGAGAACACTTCAATTGAGCCTCTAACTCGTGCAAGAGCTAAAGGGCTTGGATTGGACTTAATCACATTGTTGAAAGTGGAAGAAGTGTGAATAAGATTGCATATGAGAATGTTGCATTTGTTGAAAATAGTTGGAGTCTATTACCTATGCATTTATTGTCTTTGACATTTAGCTACCTTTGTATTTATTGCCTTTGACATTTAGGTACCTTTGTATTTATTGCTTTTGACATTTAGCTACCTATGCATTTATTGTCTTTGACGTTTAGCCTATACTACTTGACTTTTAGTTGATGCATTTAATGCATTAGTTGGAGTCTTTTGTCTTTTGTTTTGGAGACTTTCTATAAAAAGGGTCCTTGCAATATGTTGTAGAGACAATCCTTGAATCATATATGAGATATTGGCATTTTGCTTTCAAAATGATTCTTGAGTTATTTCTCTTATCTAACTTGATAGAAATGGCTAGCACCCAAGAGGGGGGTGAATTGGGTTTAAAAAAAATTGCGAAGACTTGATGGAAGTTTAAGAAGTTTTAAAAATAATGCCAAGCTTTTTATGAAAGTAAAATAAGTATGATCAAGATGAATAAATATAGAGTACAATTAATCAAAAACAATTAAAGAGATGAATGAATATAGAGTCCAAGAAAGTAAAGAACATATAAATAATTAAAGAGCAAGGGAAGAGAAAATCAAACAGCGAGATTTATACTGGTTCGGCTTAAACCAAGCCTACATCTAGTCCTCAAGATAACTTCTTGAGTGTTTCACTATAAACTACAAGTTTATGCAATTGGGCACTTGTAAGCCACTACAACATAGAGATCTTTTCTTCCTCAAGAGTGTCTCTCCCCCTTACAATGTGTTTTCTCTCAAACACTAACTCAAGGAACCAATCCTTGAGCAACTAAATTTGAAGGCTTAAGGAAAATAATGGTGGACACTCTCAAAGTGTAGATAATGCAGAAATTAAGCTCAGAATATTTCTCTAGCAATTTAGAGAGAATGAAACTTAAGATAATATAAGAAATGAACAATTGAAACTTGATGCAAATGGTGTTGTGAAGTCCCCTTTATATAGTGAAACCTTGCTGCTACAGTGACTGCTTTAGTCAGAATTGCTACAGTAAGCTTCATCATCATTTTTCAACTTTTCTACAACAACCAAAAAACTTTATCAACCTTTTTCAACAATCAATATTCTTTTTCAAATTTGCTACAGTAAAAAGTATTCTTTTTCAAAGTTTATTACAACAACCAATAAACTTTATCATACTTTTTCAACAATCAAATTTCTTTTTCAAAAGTGCTACAGTAAAAGATATTCTTTTTCAAATTATATTACAATACCCAATAAACTTTATCATACTTTTTCAACAACCAATAAACTTTATCATACATTTTCAACAACCAATAAACTTTATCATACTTTTTCAATAATCAAATTTCTTTTTCAAAAGTGCTACAGTAAAAGATATTCTTTTTCAAATTATATTACAACACCCAATAAACTTTATCATACTTTTTCAACAACCAATAAACTTTATCATACTTTTTCAACAATCAAATTTCTTTTTCAAAAGTGCTACAGTAAAAGATGTTCTTTTTCAAATTATATTACAACACCCAATAAACTTTATCATACTTTTTCAATAACCAATAAACTTTATCAAAAATCAATTTATACTACTATATTTAAATATATAAAGCATTAAATATATTTGGGCTAAGAAAGATTGAATCATGCATTTGGGTCAAGAAGATTAAATCATACATTTGGGCCAAGAAGATTAAATCATACATTTGGGCCAAGAAGATTAAATCATACTATTTGGGCTAAAAAAGATTAAATCATACAATTGGGCCAAGAAGTTAAATCATACTATAATTCTCACATATTTGTCATCATCAAAACTTATAGCATAATACATTAGGGCTAACATAACTTAGGTTAATGGGGAGAGCGACTAGATTTCTTATCACTCACGTTCTTCTTTCTTGAGTGTGGCAAGATCATCCCAATTTTCTTAGTTATGGTGCCCTTTGGCTTATCAATTGAGTGATTTGGTTTTTTTCTTTGTTTGTTTCTTTCAACCTATCCAGAAAATCAACTAAGTGTTTTTCCTCCAGAAATCACATCATATTGGTATCAAAGTCACTTCAAATCAGGTTCTATTATTTATTTTATATTTTGCCTCTTCGTGGAAGGCTTAATTTTTCTGCATTTTATTTTGTGTTTTGCCACCTACATGGAGGGCTTAGTTTTCCTTATTTTGTATTTTGCCACCTATATGGAGGGTTTAGTTTTCCTTATTTTGTAATTTGCCACCTATATGGAGGGCTAATTTTCTGGTCTGTTCATCTTTATTCTTATTTTTATTCTTATATTGTTCTACTTTATTTTAGCTCTTTTATTTTAAAAAAAAATTTCATTGTTACTGTTCATTGTTAATCCGAGTGTAAACATTTAGAGAGTGAACCTGCCCTTCACCAAAGTCAAACCAGCAACTACAAATCACTATGACAGGAGAAAATAGTTCTGAAGTTCCTCTTGGGCTTAGCCTACAACAATTGTTGGCCTACAAAGAAGTCAAGAAGAAATGATGGAACAAATAGCTCAACTAACTACTCAAATGGCTAGATTTATGGAGCTACAACAATGACAACCAAGAAGAGGAGCTTATGTTGAACACCATGGAGAAGAATCTGAAGCTGAAAAAGGTGAACAACCTAGGCAACAAAGGCAGCAGAGGGATGTGATGCCAACATCAAAATGAAGATTCCTCCATTTAAGGGAACAAGTTCTCCTGAATAATACTTGGAGTGGGTGCAACGAGTAGAGAATATTTTTGAATATCAAGAATATTCAGAAGCTACCAAATGTCGTCTTGCAGCCCTTGAATTTATTAATTATGTGAATCTATAGTGGAAAAATTTGAAGAATCAACGAAGAAGAGATGGAGAGAAGAAAGTTCGAAATTAGAGATTGATGAAAAGGCTCATGCAGAGGCATTTTGTACCTGATTATTACAAGCAAGAGCTTTATTTTAAGCTTCAAAGCTTAAGGCAAGGAGGTATGTGTGTTGAAGATTATGTTAAAGAATTTGAAACTTTGATGATTTGATGTGAGCTTAATGAACCCCAAGAGTAAACCATAGCTCAATTTTTGGGTGGTTTGAACAAAGAAGTTGCTGACTTAGTAGAGTTGCAAAATTATGTTTTCTTAGAAGATGTAATTAAATTGGCAATTAAGGTAGAGAGACAATAAAAGAGAGTTTATGGAAGAAACAACGGAGTGTCTAAACTATTGGGGAGTAAACCTTTTCAAACACTTTCCCAAACCTCAAACACTACCAAAGGGAGTAATAAGGAGATATGGAAGAAGGAGCCAAACAAAAATGAAAGTTCTAAGGAAAATGAGAAGAGAGAAGACAACCAACCCTCTAAAAAAAGTCGGGACATTAAGTGCTTCAAGTGCTTAGGTCATGGCCATATAGTATCCGAATATCCTAACAGAAGAATGATGACGTTGAAGGAGAAACAAGGGGAAATAGAAAGTGAAGATGAGAATATTGTAGAGGAATGTGAAGAGGAAGAATATTATGAAGAAGAAGAAGTTGTTGAGTATGCTGATGAAGGTGCTGCTTTGGTTATTAGACGTGCCTTGAATATCCAGGCCAAGGTAGAAGAAGAACAAAGAGATAATATTTTTCAAACAAGGTGCACTATTAGAGGCAAAGTTTATAACGTGATAATTGATAGTGGGAGTTGCACTAACATTGCTTCAATCACCTTGGTTAGCAAATTGAAGCTGCCTATCATCAATCATCCCCGTCCATACAAGCTGCAATGGCTGAATGATCATGGCAAGATGAAGGTCACCAAACAAGTAAAGGTACCTTTCTCTATAGGGAAGAATTAAAAAGATGAGGTGTTGTGTGACATAGTCCATATGGATGCTAGTCATCTTCTACTTGGGAGACCGTGGCAATTTGATAGAAGAGCACTACATGACGGCTTCAAAAACACCTACGCTTTTGAGAAAGATGGAAAGAAGATTGTGTTGGCACCCTTAAAGCCAATACAAGTACAGTCGAAGGAGGATGTAATCGAGGAGAATAAGCCTAGTTGTTTTGCTTTTAAGAATGAGCTAAAGAAGGTAATAAAAAGGGATGACTTCGTATTATTGCTAATTCTCAAGGAGCTGAACCCAAAACTTGTAGAACAACTTCCTAAGCTTGTGAGGGAGTTGATAGAAGAATTTATAGATGTCTTTCCGAATGAGCTACCTAAGGGATTGCCACCCTTGAGAGGAATTGAGCATCAAATTGATTTGGTGCCCGATGCTACCTTACCAAATAAACCAGCATATAGAATGAATCTGGAGGAGGCTAAGGAGCTCAAAAGGCAAGTTGATGAGTTGATTGAAAAGGTTATGTGAGGGAATCCATGAGCCTTGTTCTGTGCCTATATTATTGGTCCTTAAAAAGGATAGCTCTATGAGAATGTATGTGGACATTCGTGCTATAAATAAGATTACCATCAAATACTGCTACCCAATTCCATGATTGGATGAGCTGAATGGTTCCAAGGTGTTTTCAAAGATTGACTCGAAAAGTGGCTATCACCAAATCCGAATGAACAAGGGAGACGAGTGGAAGACAGCCTTTAAGACAAAGCATGGACTTTACAAATGGATGGTAATGCCATTTGGGCCATTTAATGCCCTTAGCACATTTATGCGATTGATGAATTATGTGCTTAGATCTTTCATTGGAAAATTCATTGTGGTATATTTTGATGATATTTTGATCTATAGTCAAAGTTATGAGGAGCATGTGCAACATTTGAAGGAAGTCTTGGAAGTGTTGTGAAAGGAGAAACTCTATGCTAATCTGAAAAAATGCTACTTTTGTCAAAACCATGTGATTTTTCTTGGCTTTGTAGTATTTCAGCAAGGAGTGGGAGTTGATGAAGAAAAGGTGAAAGCTATCAAAGAATGACCCATTCCAATAACCATATTTGAAGTAAGAAGTTTTCATAGGCTTGCCTCCTTCTATAGAAGATTTGTAAGGGATTTCAGCACCATCTTAGCACCCATAACTGAATGTATTAAGGGAGGAAAGGAGTTCAAATGGAGTGATGCAGCCCAAAGAAGTTTTGAGCTTGTCAAAGAAAAATTATGCAATGTACCCATATTGGCTTTGCCTAATTTTTTTAAGACTTTTGAGATTGAATGTGATGCTAGAGGAGTGGGCTTGGATTGGGCTTAACTACATTGTTGAAAGTGGAAGAAGTGTGAACAAGATTGCATATGAGAAGGTTGCATTTGTTGAAAATAGTTGGAGTCTATTACCTATGCATTTATTGTCTTTGACATTTAGCTACCTTTGTATTTATTGCCTTTGACATTTAGCTACCTATGCATTTATTGTCTTTGACATTTAGCCTATACTACTTGACTTTTAGTTGATGCATTTAATATATTAGTTGGAGTCTTTTGTCTTTTGTTTTGGAAACCCTCTATAAAAAGGGTCCTTGCCATATGTCGTAGAGACTATCCTTGAATCATATATAAGATATGGGCATTTTGCTTTCAAGAGGATTCTTGAGTTATATCTCTTATCTAACTTAGGTTAGTGGCGAGAGCGACTAAATTTCTTATCACTCACGTTCTTCTTTCTTGAGTGTGGCGAGATCATCCCAATTCTCTTAGTTGTAGCGCCCTTTGGCCTATCAATTGAGTGATTTGATTTTTTCTTTGTTTGTTTTGTTCAACCTATCTAGAAAATCAACTAAGTGTTTTCCCTTCAGAAATCACATCATTAGGTTTGTCTAGTTCGAAATCTCTACCATCTCTTGTGTGCTACAAATACAGGGTATAGGTCAAAAATTAGGGATGGCTTGTTCTACAATTAGAAATCATGAATTTTTGTGGATTTTTGTTCGAATCATATGATTTTGTTTGTAAATTACAGGCAGTTGCTTGAGTTGATTTTATAATCTTGCTTCTGAATACTCCCAAATCTTGAATTTATGTTCGAAATGTTGATAGTTCAGGATAAAATAATGTTGATACAACTATTTTAGGACTGTGAAAGTTGAGAAAGTTATTTGCAACAGAAAAATAGAGTTTTATTATTTTTTTTCAGGTATTTTTTTTACCTTATGTTTTGTCTATTTCGTATAATGCTTTAGGTTGTATGAGTCCTTTTTATCATTGATTGTGGTTGCAACTCAAACAATTCATTATTGTCAAAATTGGAAACAGACATAATGCTTTGGGTTGTATAAGTCTCTACATATATAGCAGTAGCTTTGTGGCTGTAACTCAAATAAACTCAACTACTCATAAATTCAATTCATTACTGTCAAAATTAGTCACAAAGGAGAACCATTGATTGTGAATCAAAGGAAGTTGCTTTTTCTGGTTAGGTGAATACTGTTTTAGTGACTCCAAAAAGAAAAATGAAGCCCACTTGCCTCAGTTTATTATGTGCAACTATGTTCTGTCTCTGTTGCTTTCTCTACTTTCATTTTCTTTTTAGAAGTATCTATTTATTTATCTTATTTATTTGTTGAAGTTGTAGTTTCATTGCATTTAGAGATTAGTAAAAAGGTGAATGTTTACATTTATTTATCTTATTTCTTTGTTAAAAGTTCAACGATTGCAGTTTCATTGCATTTAAAGATTAGTAAAAAAGTGAATGCTTGCATTTATTTATCTTATTTCTTTGTTGAAAGTCAGTGATTGCATTTATGTGTAGGGACCGAGATTTGTTTCTTACTTTATTTCCTATGGGAATGCTTGTTGTCAAAGCTTACTATGCTTTTCATAAACCCTTCAAAGGAGCATATAGATATATTCCTACTGATTTTTTTCTGTGAATACTAGTTTTTATATTTAGGTGAATATAATATCTTGCTAATTCTTTTGTTATGAAAATGCTGCATATGCTATTATGATTGTAGGTTTAGAATGGTGACTTCAAGAGTTAGGGATAGCACTGGCAAGTGCAGTCTTTGGTTCTAGTCCGAAAATTGCATGTACGGGAAAGCTGCAAGCCTCAGAATATCGCACTTTGATGACAATTCAGATTGAGTATATTTCAAGTGTGCAAAAGAACTCTGTCGATTCTTCAACTAGGTGGAGGTTGATGAGACGAGCAACTGTGATGCAGAAGTTATCCTAAAACACATAGATGATCAAATCACATGTCTTGGAAGTGATATGGGTGGGCTAAAAAGTGATATGGAGGGTTGAAAAGTGACATGGCCCGACAGAAAAGTGATGTTGTCAAGATGAAAAGTGATATGGCAGAGACGAAGATGCAAGCGGATGGCGATAATTATAGCGATAGTTTTGTTGTTGTTTGTGTTGTATGTTAAAGCCTAAAAATGTATTGTGCACTGTGGGTTACTATGTAAGTCTTTGAATTCTTCTGTTAATGGAAGTGTTGGGTTATTATGCAAGCCTTTGAAGTCTTCTGTTCTGTCTTTATAAAGTAAGTGGTTACTTATCATATGTGATTCTTATTTGGCCTAATTGGATGAGTAGTATATTTAATGATGCCCATATATGAACTGACCAAATCACAGTTAATAACCATAATTGTTATATTATGTAAAGGACTTTTGAATTGCAATCATATTAATTGGAAGAATCATATGATTCACTAATATATTAGCACATAGCTCAGGAATTTTGTAGACATAAGTTTAATTTCATTAAATTACATCTAACTTCCTTCATAATACAGATATGTAACTGTCAAGTTCCAATTAAGTGAATAAGCATGTGGTCCCTTAAATGGATGGCTATAGCAGCCAACATAATAGAGCCAAGATCCAAGTGATACTATACATTTTCTTTTTGGTAAAAAGATGAAATTCATTAAAAGTGATACATAATCACCAAAACTTAGATGCAAGATTCAAAGTAATAGCAGTATGATATTATAATGGCAACAATAGCATTATGATATTATAAATGAACAAAGTAATGTTGTTGATGGAGATAGCTCACTTTTATCGTCTTCTAGCTAACTACAGTAAACCACATTCACATGCACCAGAGAACTTAGGGCATGTTTGGTAGAAATGACTATAGTGCAGTGGAGGATGGAATGTAGCGTTTTTTTCTATCAAGACATGTTTGGTAACCAAGTGCTACAGGGAACAAGGGAGAAGTTTGATGGCTCATTTCCATCAAAATCGTGCTGATTCTTTCCATCGGATGTTGGATGGAAAAGCACATGGGATCAATGAAAAATAGTAAATTAGCCCAAGTGTTTCCAAAATTGCCCTATCCTATAAAAGTAAAACCCAATTTTCTCCTCCATAAAGCCCTAAGCCACTGGACCGTTCGACATATTCCTGCCTCATTCGTTACCGTGCGACATATTCCTACCTTATTCGTTATCTTAGCGTCTGTAGTTGGTGCATTGATTGGTCACTACTCTCGTGATTCATTCTTGCGTCTCCGGTTTGTGCTTCAAAGGTTTGTCATTTTTCCTGTATCAATCTTTGTTTTTTTGGTTTAATACCCTCCTTTACCATGTAGAGGATGATTCTCATGATATTTTCAAATTGTTGTATTTCAATGTTTACTTCACATATATCATTTTGCATGATGAAATTAAGCTTACCCCTCAAGCCGAAAAATTCGTCCTTTAGTTATATGTTTAGTTATAATATGCTTGCGTTATTTGTTGAGAACAAAACTAGTGAATTAGGTATTAGGCAACAAGCTTGAAGGGGAAAAGAAAAATATGAGCGAAGGAGAAATATAGATGGAAAAGTGAGAGACATTGATAAAAAAAAAACATAAACCAACACAATATCAAGTTAGTACAATTTGTTGGTGTCTAAGAATTACATAGGAAATGAACATGTAATACAAGATGAACCATATCATAATTACATTCTTCCATTACATACTGTGGTCCCTATATTCTTCTTTAAGCACATCCTCTCCAATCACCTCACATGCCCCAAACATGTTGGACAACTTAGCTGAGTTGAAAAACTTAGTAACCAGAAACCCTTTGAATGGCTATCTAAACAATGAAATTAGGCTCTAAAGCACTGAAACACACCACAACTGAATTTGCTGTGTAAAGAATTAATCAAATCAACAACAAATAGTTATAAAAAGCTGTGAAATTTTGGTTTAGCCCAACAAGACAGTATAAGGGCATTGTGAATAAAATGGCAAGGATGAGTAGAAATAGCAAGTAAACTAGGCCACTAGCATAAGATGATACTCTGTAACTTCCACAAAAGGTCTCGTTCATTAGAATCTCCCTTTCTTTCAGAAATACATATATACATACATATATATATATATATATATATATATATATATTTATTTAGAACACTACTTAATTTCCATAAATTTAAATTTTTTTTTCTCAATGATGGCTGACCTTATAATAAGAATGATAGCTGTTGCGATGACTTGGTGGTTGAACATGATATTCGTCATTTCCAGATATTATATTTTTATTGTTGGGGTTATTCGCCATAGGCATTGTATTAGTAGAAAATCGTACATTGTCGACTTTGAAGAGCACAGGGCTCATTTTAAGAGTCTAATCTACAGTAGTGATGTAGGTTGCCATAATTTAACGAGGATGAATAAATCAACCTTAGATGCCCTTTGTGCTATGCTCGATAGTGTAGATTTAAACCCACAAAAAATATGCTTGTAGGTGAGCAAGTTACAATTTTTGCACACATTTTGTCTCATCATGTGAAGAATAGGGTGATCCAAGCTAAATTCAAGAGATCAGGAGAGAGTGTGATTAAGCATTTTAATATAGTTTTGAATACTATGATGCGCTTAGGAGGAGAGCTATTCAAGACCCCTTAGCCTGTGCCTTCAAATTCGACAGGTCCCAGGTGGAAATTATTCAAAGTAAGTATCTATTTCTAGTTAATTGTACGCTTACATTAACATAGGTGAGTGACAATGTTATTTTTATAGAAATGTCTTGGTGCCCTTGACAAGACACACATACGGATCAAGGTTCCCATGGATGTCAAGGCAAGGTATTGAAATCGGAAAAGAGAAATTTCAACTAATGTGTTAGGTGTCTACACTCAAGATGGTCAAATTATATTCATCTTGCCTGGATGGGAGGGGTCCGCAGCTGAAGGCTAAGTGTTACGTGATGTAGTTAATAGGCATGGGTTCATGATTCCTCGGGGTGAGCATACTTACACCTCAATGCAGTAACCTTGTGCGTTATTATTGATAACTGGCCAATTCAATATTGCTTTGTCTAGGGTGTTATTACTTGGTAGATGTGGGATACATGAACTGTGATGGATTCTTAGCACCATATAGAGGACAACGCTACCATCTAAATGAGTAGCGTTGTTCGCCAACAAATGTCGTGAGTTTTTTAATATGAAGCACTCGTTAGCACGCAATATCATTGAAAGGTGCTTTGGGATGTTGAAGCAACATTGGGCAATACTGAGAAGTCCCTCCTATTACCCAGTTAGAACGCACAATCAAATTATTATCCCTTGTTGTCTACTCCATAATCTTATAATGAGGAAAGAGCCCACAAATCTCTTTGAAGATGACACATTGATAGATCCCACGAAGGACCCTGATCCCATGCCTCTAATTGAGACCACACCTTTTTGGAGTCTATGGAGGGATAACTTAGTGGATCAAATGTATACTGAGTTTAGGAATTGACGAGGATGAGTGTTATGTAGCTTATGTGCATCTAATTCGGTGTATTACATTAATGTGTTGATTGATCTGTAATAGACTTAAGCTTTTGAACTATGTTTAGTACATTAATATGTTGTTGTAGTGTATGTTAATTTAAATTTATCTAGTACATTGTTATAGTTAAAGATTGTTGTTCGAAATATATGAATTATTTTGTTGTGTGGAAACATGATGTTCTGACTTTATTATCTGTAATATACTAGTGCCATGGCTCTTCATTGGACACCACAACAGGATGCTCTTCTTGTGGATGCACTTGTGGAGTTGAGTGTTCAGGGAGTGTACTTGGTTAAGGGTACATTTCAAAAAGGGTACTTGCATAAATTAGAGGCCATGCTAGCTGAAAAGGCAGCTAGACAAGGTATACAGGCAAATCTAAAGGTACACCATGCTTCTATTTATACAGTTACGTGTGATTTGGTAAACTGTATTTGATTATGTTTTATTGTTTTTTTTGGCATGTTCACCTACAGACACATAGGAACAAGGCAGCTTGGTAGAACAAGACTTTTTCTTTCTTTGAGAAATTGTCTATTGCATTCAGGAAGGATCGTGCGAGCAGAAGGGATCCACAATCATATGTAGACATAACCCAAGAGCTAGATACGCAAGGTACAGAGGAGGAGTTCGTTGACGCCTCCAATATGCCACCACCTGACCTGGCCTCCCCTGATGGTCCTTACTCTGACATGTCATCATTCGATCTTCCTTAATCTAAGACCACATCTAGTGCGAGGAAAAGGCACAGGAGCTGTATAGATGGTGATTCAGATGCATCCATCATTGAATTCACAAAAGGTCTTGGAGATTCTATCAAGGCCACCTCTGCCAACTTGTCTGCATCATTTGACAAGATAGCAATTAAAGTGAATTTGATTGAGTGGAAGCAAAAGCTGGTTGGAGAGCTAATGAAGATTGATGGGTTAACTGAAGATGAAATAATTCGTGCAAACATGGTTATCGTGCGTGACCATAGTCTGTTGGTCCAGTTTCCCTCCATTCATGAATCAATAAAGGCAGCCTTTGTAAGAGCTGCGATTCAGTGAAGTATGTCATTGTAAGTTGTCTGTATTAAGTGATATGCTTTGGTTTTTTGTATCATCTACCAGAGTTGGCATGTGATGTAACTGAAGAATGGTATTTTTGGGTTTTTTTTGTATTAGGTGACAGTGTTGGAATGACATATGTAAGATATTATTAATATGAATTAATATGCATATTTGATTGCGTAAAAAGTTTTAGTTCTATAGCCTGTTACTCTACCCAATTAGCAAAGAGAACTCAATCTATAATTTCTACAGAAAGAGTTGTCTGACCAAACAACTTGTCTTGATTCATATATGTTTGCTACTTGCCTATCAAGAAAGGTACTAGTCTTTTATGTTTCTAAATGAGCCATTGGAAATGGATCAAAAACGTGTTTCAAGAATGACAATACAACTTTAATAAAACAAGGTAAGAAATCACTTTCTTGCAAGGAAATATGCAAGGTAAGCTCAACAAATAATCAAGTCAGCCAAGTCAGATTTCGTGGATAAAGTCGAGGCTAACTGATTGAAGAACAGCCGGTCGTTTAATAAGCAACTGTCAACTTGCGCTTGCTGGTCTTATATATAAGGCATGCTAGGGTTTCAGAGCGGTCGACCTCCTAGCCTTCGCTTCCTATTTCTTCAATCTCTTATCTGCAGTCGTCTTCTTAGAGGCTTCTTCAATCTATTCTCTCCAATCGTCTTCTTAGAGGCTCTAATAGCTTGGATGGCTTCATCTTCAAAGAGAGCACATACCAAAAATGTTGAGAGCTCATCAATGGGAGATCTTCTGCAAGATGAGGAACACAAAGACATGTATGCTTAAGATTTTCAGTGGAGAAGAATCATACTTAGTAAATATCTGGATTGGAATTACTTTGCCAAGAAAGATATGCCTTTTATTAGTTGTCTAAAAATTTTGGGCTAAAAAAATTTGTGAAGTATACTAGGAACTGGTCTGATGTCAAGGCATTTTACACCACTTTTGAGTATATACCTAGGGATAAACTCTTTACTACTACTGTTAGGGGAACAAAAATTCTTATTAATGAAGATAAATTTGCTAAGATTATTGGTATTCCTTCACCTGATAAGGATGCTCTGTGCTTTACTGATAATTATCACTCTCTAAATTCTATTCTTTATAGTTAAAAGGAAACTTATAAGACCATCAATAGAGAAGATGAGTTCTCTAGTGAAGGCATCAAAATTAGCAGTATGGATGCTAATGATAGATTGTTGCTAAGTACTGTCACACATATTTTGGTTAACAAGCCAGGGAATTGGGCTAGGGGCAGTGAAGCTGAGTTCTTCATTATGGCTTGTATTTTAAATGGTAGACAATCCAATATTCCATATTTTATTATGCAACGCATGGCCACCTATTTTGGAAATCAAAGGTCACCTTTGCCATATGCTGCAATTGTCTCTAAAGTTGTTAAATACTGCAAAATCAATTATCACTTAAATGTCATGAAACCTGCCACCATCATTGATTGCAATTCCCTAAGAAGGATGAACTTTGAGTTGGTTGATGATGAATGGGTACAGGCACTAGAAAACTTAACTATGAAAAAGGCTAGGGAAAGACAAGAACAACGTATGGGTACAGCCGAAGACAACATTGAAGAGGTAGAAGAAGAAGCTGGAGCATGTGCAGCAGGCCCTTGCACAATAGTTAATACATCCTCTCGTATGCTCAATGATCAGTTAGATAATTCCAACCATATGGGGAGTTTGATGGAGTCTATGAACACTAGACTAACTTCCTTTGAAGTCAATACAGCCTTAAAGATGGAACAACTGAAGAATATGATACGTGACCTTAATCGTTAGTACTTGAGTATATGAGGATTGAAGAGTTTGATAACACCAGAGAAATTTGGAGTTGTATAATATTATGTTAGATCTTTATGAGCTTATGAGCTTTATATTTTGAAATCTGGAGTTGTATAATATTATGTTAGATATGAACTTTTTATATTTTGTAACTTTGGATTATAATTTGCATGGTGTATGGTTATGATTGATCAAAGTCTTATTTGCTTTTATATCAGCTTTTGTGTTTTCTGGCTTGTGTTACTCACTGACTTTAATGGTTCTGCCTCTGGATATTGCAACATTTAAATTCAAGTATTCTTCACCAAATCTTGTGTCATATTTTTTCCAACTTCACAATAACTATGAAAAGCAAAAAAAAGACAGTACTCTACATATAGAATGAACTAATATTTAACATTTTCATTACTATGTAGATACAAAAGTTACATATTAGCTTATTTATAGAGTCACTACTACATTGTTCTATTCTATAAAACAAAAGATAGAACAACCTATACCACAACATAGTCCTACCTAACAAAACACAAGTCAGTGCTATAATTTCATAAGTTTCAGTCCCTAGCAAACACCGCAAAGAACAATATTAGTAACACTGCAGCCAAAGCAGCCTTGTATCGCACTGCATCCATCTTTATGGCCTCTATGTTGGATTCAAGAAGTGCAATTCGATTGAAAAGTATACTATTGTCTAGCATTTTAGCACTTGGAATGATTTTAGTGTCCCTGGAGGCTTGACCCCCTTCGTACTTAGCTTTAACCCATCGAAAGTAGGCATACTTGTCACTCTTGCACTTAGCATACACCCTATTAGGGTTCTTTTCAGAACCAGAGATTTTGAGGATAGCACGGCGATTACAGTGACAATGCTTCGCTCGTACTGTAAGGACATCAACACTGGTGTAGTCATTTACACTAGAAGTCACCATTTTGCACCTGGAAATTAAAACCAACATCAGACTTATGCCAAGTAAATGCTATCAGAGTGAAATATACAGGAGCAATCATAGAAAAAAAATGTGAACTTGTTTTAGATAGAGTGATGCCTAAGGAACTTGATCAAATTTTTCAGAGCTAATTGATGACAATGAGCTAAAGATGAGAGAGTTACAAGCGAAGCTGTTCGAGATGCCAGAGCTGTCGATGGGAAGGGATTTTTCACTCCAATGTCGAACGCAATAGATGTGGTTGTCGAATGGTGATGAAATTGATTAGGGCTTTTTACGTTTTAAAATTTTTTACCTGTTAAGAAAGTATTTTTAATATCAATTTCCAGTCAAGGGCATTTCAGTCATTTTCAATTACATATTTTATTTTCTTTCTTTTAAAAATTACACATCAAACACATTTTTTCTTCTTTCCTTAATTTTTTATTGCATAAAAACATATTTTTTTATCTTCTTTTTCCTTTTTCCCTTTTCCTTTCCATCTTTCCTTTCTTTTCCTTTCTTTAACAGTAATGTGTACGAAACATGCCCTTAAGTTAATATTGTGTCTTTTTTGTTGGAATTCTTGTACCTTCTAATTGCATAAATATTCATAGCTCATCCAATTGAGTTAATGGCATCAATCATAATCTTTAATAGCACAAGAGGATAAAATACCATATTAATGTAACAAATATCCACTTGTCGTGTTTTGATTGAATAATTTAATATCAAACATTAAAGAACTATATTTAACTTAAATCCATTATAAAAGAAACTATATTTAAGTTAAATCCATTTTTTAATTACCTATGCAACATGCCCACTGACAGAGTGAGCATGTGAGGATATTGGATACAATGTAACACATACCTGTAATAACTCACAATTGCTAATAGCATAACAACAAATCATAGTAGATAACACAAACTCCAAACTATATTAGCCTTCCTTGAATTTATTTCTCACTAGATTTTTTGGCCACAATTATGTTACTGGTAATATAAATTTATACAACACAAATAACTGGTCCAACAATTGTTGGTAGCTGAACTCTACCCCTATGTGATATATGTAGTTTTACACAAATAAGAGTTTAGCAAGACAGTAACCAATGATCAACTACAAAAATAATGCCTTGGATGAATAAATGCTCATTACTCTGAGAAGTAAGAAGTTACAAAATTAGGATAGCTGTATTATTTGCTCCCAAAATTTAGCTAACTTGTATCATCTCTAGACTCTAGTGTGGTTTTGGCACGAAACCATCGACAACAAAGTCTTGAGTGGTAGCAGGAATAACTAAACGAATCCCATCAAGTTCAAGTTTAGCAATCACTTGGCAACTGAGATGTGATCTGCTAAGTGACTCAAAAAATTAGACTTGGCAGAACAAATTAGGTCAAAAGCTAGATCCAACATGTCATTTTCCTCATCAGTTGGGTCTTCTAATTTATTGTAGAAAGCTACATCCTGCACAAAGTAGAAACTCGGGGAAATAATAAAAATAACCTAAAAAAGCATCAACATGAATCATTGATGATGTACCACATCTAACAATCTTGGTATTTTTTCATGGCATGAATACTTTTACCATATATTCACATAAAGCAACAAGTTGAAGATTCACAGTCCACAAAATAAGCTAAAATACATATCAAAATAGTGTGACTGAGTTGCTCACTGTGATACTCTCTCATGCCTTATTTATCACATCTACATGATCTTAAGTACTTGCACAAGCATAAAATTTTTTACCAAAATTCAAGGAAGGAAGCTTTAAAATAAAGTACAATAGTACCAACTTATGATATAAAAATTCTATAACTAACATGCTCACTGTGACCTTGGGGGAAGCAGACTACACGACTTCCAACAGGAGGCAGAGACACTAGAGGCCCAACACATGCATGCCATAGTTCAGAGTTTAAACATGTTTTCTCCCCTGCATAATTACATGTTAATGTGAATATGCATATTTGTAGTAAATAATCAATAACATCATTCATGTGATTTTAGAAGATAAGTGGAATGGACATTGATGCTACTTGTATAAGTAATAGATGTATTAAATTGGAAACCCATAAAAATAATTTAGATAAAGATGCAAATTCCAAGTAAGTAAAAGCACTTTATTCACCTTTAAACCCCAAGTCCAATAACTACAATTAATTAGTTACAAACTGCTGCTTGAATATATAATAGGTCCGAGCACAATACATGAAGGCTGGACATCATTGTTTGGCACCACTGGCATATGATACAAAAACCCAAAAAACATCACCTAATAAAGAGAACATACACTATCATAGTCCCATAAAAAACATCAGACTTGTAATACACCATATGTTCCATAAAAAACATCAGACAACTAATACAACATATTCCTCCGTAACATAACTAGATGACAGATTTAATCCACGCAGCCTTTAGGTCATCTGGTATGGAGGGTAATTGAACCAAAATACATTGATCCATTCCAATCACTACATTTGCTCGAAGTATTTCTGATTCAGTGAGCCCATTGACCTTCACTAAGTCTCCAACAACCTTTCTCTTTTTTCAACTATATTCCTTTCTATCAGATTTAGATCAACTTATCAAGCGATTTGGCTATGCTAGCAGACGCCATCTGAATGGAATCACTAATGTCAGTCGTCGCAGAAACTTGATCATCACCATTGCTTCTCCTCCGCTTTCTCCTGGAATTTGTAATATCCACCATTTTCAGATATTAGTTTATTGGAATTTCCTAAAAAGTATTTTGGGTATAGGAAATTTTTTTGCTTTTCTAGAAAAGAAAACCCAAGGATCAAAGTGATATGAGAATAATTGGAACACCCACCAAATTCGGGGCCATGTGTTTGGTGGCATTACTGTTTTTAAATTGCATTATTTTATCTTTCATAAACTAATTAATTTTGTTCTAATTATATTAATTATGGAATTTGGGGCATAATCGTTGGACTGGTATGTATTACGCTGTTTGGCTTATTACATGGAATTATATGGAAATGCTGAATTGATTTTCATATGTGGGCTTTGCTTGTGAGGAAGTAAGTTTGGGTTTTGGGCTTGGGGCATTGGGTATAGATACCCATGGGTCATCCAAGACCCACCTACACTCTACAAATTCTTCCTCCTTCTCTCATTCTTCCTCACTCTTGTAAAACATACATTTAGGCTAAAAGGGGTGAACTTCTACAATCTTCACCCTGAACTTCTCAACCTTTCTTCCTTTTTCTTCTCCAGCCACCATACTCCATCCAACTTCAGGTCATTAGAGTTCTTGAGATTAAGGTAAGCTTCCTTTTTCTTTTTCCCTCCATTTTCAGATTTGTGGAAAATGGGGTGGGATTTGGGTTGGTTTATGAGTTATAGAGCTCGAATAATATTTTAAAACTCTCTTGGATGATATATGATGGGATTAGAACCAGAAATTCATGGGATTGCCTTACTTGAGGATGGATTTAAACTGTGTGAATGAATGAGGAAAAAGTAAGGGTTTATTTGGAAATTTCTTGATTGGAACTTGTATGATTGATTTTAACTTGAGAAATTAGTGCTAAAATTGATCCTAGTATCTTAAGAATGAAACCCCATGAGAAGAATCATAGAAAATGGTAAAGATTTGAAGAATTTGGGGCAAAAACTGAGCTTAGTTCATGCTTCAGATTCGTGGCGCCAAGCTATTAGAGGTTACCCGAGAGTCAGGGCGCTGGCGTAACGAGTACTAGGTATAGTGCTCAGGCGCCAACGCTTGATGTGTGCTTAGTGCTTTGAAGGGGGCTTGGCGCTTGGGGCGCCATAGCCTGGGCATAAGTAAAATTTTGGGAACTTGAGTTCTAAGATGCTCCTTAATGTCTGATAGGTTTGGGTATGGTTTGAGACTTGGCAGGGACACTCCTTGGAGACCGAAAGCACTTCAAATCTAAGTAAGGGATGTGCTTTTACTTCCACTTTGAATTGTATATTAATTCATCTATAGATTTTAATGCTTGCTTGCGATATGTGTTGTGATAGTATTGGGAATAAATATTATTAATGGGGGAAAACGGGTCTTAAGGTCAAATCCATAAATAAAGAATTAATAAAGTTTGTGTATGATTATAATGGTTTAAAACTTCCTGAATCTATGATATTGCTAATAAGGGATTAACTCAACTTATATCGTGATTTGAGATGTGTTGTTTAAAACTATAGCGATCATTTCCATGCTATGTGGTATTCGAACGAGTGAGCCCTAAGTGGTGTACAAATCAACTAATAGGAATATGTTTAAAGTAGTAAACCATTCCAATATTTTGATTATAACTTGTGCCATAAGTGATGCAATGTGAAGAGAGTGATAGAATGGCTATAGGAAGGGCGTTGTCCACTTTGATGTTGAGTGTATGATGTACTATACTTTTATGCTGTGGTTAAACATTATGTGATGGGTCACATAATGTGGAGTAATAGTTCTTATTATATTGTACATTATATTTGATTATGTTGTGTGAAATAGAAATGCCTCGTCTGTCAGATGTATTTACCTATGAGGAAAAATTTTACTTCCTAATAGTGTTTGTCATCACTATAAATTGAATTTTTATTGATGTTGAAGTAATATTTAACTATGTTGGATTATATATGTCGATTATGGTGGATCTATATATATATATATCATTACCCTGAGGCTCTACCAAGAGGGAATTATAATCATGAGGCTCTGTCAAGAAGGAATTATAATCTTGAGGTTTTGCTAAGGGAGAATTATATTAATTATTATAGATTGACCTCAGTGTCTCCCTTATATAATTTAGCCTCGGTGCCTCAAAATTATAATGTCCTGGAATGGTGGATAATATCAAAATTATAATGTCCTAGAACGGTGGACAATGTCAAAATTATAATATCATGAAACGGTGGACAATACCAAAATTATAATGTCTTAGAACGATGGATAATACCAAAATTATAATATCCTAGAACGGCTAAAAATTATAATGTACTAGAACAGTGGACAATTTCAAAATTATAATGTCTTAGAATGGTGGACAATATCAAAATTATAATGTCTTGGAACGGTGTCACATCAAAATTATAATGTCCTAGAACGGTAGACAATATTGAAATTAAAAATGTCTTGAAACAGTGGACATATTGGTGAAAGTGGCCTCATCATTTATGAATTGGCCTTGGTGACCTCATTGTTATGAAATGACCTCGGTCATCTCTTTTTACAAATTAACTTTTGATGGTTTCTCTTCTACAAGTGAATTGATTATAGATTAAATTAGAAGCTTCATATGTGTATGTGTATGTGTGTGTGTGTGTCTACATTAATTGTAAACTTTGGCCTTACTTTTGTATACCCTTGGTTGTGGTTCAATCTAATATGTGTCTGAGTTGGAGTTGGGATGTGATGTGCTTGTGTACATCCTCCTTCCCTGTTTGAGACACATGGTAAGTTTCTTTATGATATTTCCTCACTGAGCAAACGTACTCATCCTCCCTATGTGTGCCTCTTGCAGATTTTGTTGTAGCAGGTGAGTCTCTATAGGAGTAGCAGAGTCTCCGAGTCAATGACCCATCTCAGCCTCTAGTTGATGGTGGTTTTCTAGGTATATGCAGGTTGTTGAGTTGCTCTATAAGGAATATGACTCCTAAGTTTACTATGATAGTGGTAGTGTGAAGGTTTTCATTTTTATTTATATTTTTGGTTGTGTATGCTAAGCATATGTGAATTCAGGCTTACAGCAATGGCATGGACCTCACTGCTATGCCGATTATGTCCTTGGAATTGGGGCTTGACAAAAGCATATGATACCTTGAACATTCTGACAGTCTTAGAGTCATGTGGAGCCTCATCAGGCATGACAGACTCAAGCAGCTATTGTTCTTCAATTAGAATAGCGTACTTCTCTACTATAGTTTGGCTTTCCAGCTCTTATGTGATGTCAGCATAAGTCTGTGCATCTTGTCCCGTTACATTGTCATTCCCAAAGACAATGCACAGTTGCTCGTACAAAGAAAAGGACAGATTCATCCAAGGTGCCTTGCTTTTGTTTGACTGTAGAGGAAAACAAATGCAAACAGTTATACAACATGCACATCAGACAGCTTCAGACAACAAGTAGGTATAAAAACACAAGCATAATCAAACACACCTATAGATAGGCATCCCATATAATAGGCTTAGCTACAACACACTTGACACAAGGTCCCATCCGAATCCACTAGTGTTCAATGCATGAAGCAGTTCATATATAGCTTGCTAACTGGCCTACAATGTCTTTATTTGGGATAGTATATGAGGGTTTCCTAGAAGCCCATGGCTAGGGCTTTCTCATCAAGTTTCTTCTCTAACTTTTGTAAGTACCCCGATTAGAAAGTCTTTTCACGACAATATAACTCTCTAGCTACCTTCAGCTCCACGAGTGAGTCCACTGGCATTTCATCCTCCTCAGGTGTCCAGTAGTGTGCCATGCTATCAGTCAGCAAATAACATATGTCAAGTAATTATGTACAAATAATTATCAAACTACATCAATCCAGTTACTACCAACCCAAGTAACAAAACATCAAATTTGATAATATATAAAAAGCTTAAAGTGTTGTTACAATAAGAGTACAATGCTTAAACATTAGTAAAATGCTCATATGTCAAACTATAATAGAATTCTCAGAACTGAGAAAGTTTCATCTTCACTGATTCCTAAACTCGCAATACATTTCATTTACTAAGTTATCTCTCCACTGACTCTACGTATCTGTGGGTCAATTACAGTCAGATCCTCTTCATTCGTGGACAATGCTGCTACTTTTATTCCTTCCAGGTCTTCAAATAGATTCTCCCGCATTATGAGATTGTGGAGTTGATAGTAGGAAATTATAATCTGGTTATGCGTTCTAACTAGATAGAATGAGGGGGGCTTCTAAATATGGCCCACTACCCTTTCAATAACCCAAAGTGCCTCTTGATCACGTTATGCGCAGCTGAGTGTTTCCTGTTAAAGAACTCGCGAGGGTTTATTGGTTGAGAACCCCGTCTCCACTCATTGAGGTGATATCTCTGTCCTTTGTAAGTTGCTAGAGTCTCCTTACAATTGGTAAACCCCTCGTCTACCAAATAATAACACCCTACACAAACATCAGTGTACAAGTCAGTGCTCAAATTTGGATACCAGCTTATATTCACACAATTTCCAATGCTCACTTAAGGGAACTCTCAGCCCATTTATCCTAGAAATTGCATCATGCAGAACTCATCCATCAACTATAGATCCCTTATACCTAGGCAAGACAAATATAAACTGACTATCCTAGGAGCAAATGCCTAGCACATTGATTGTAAGCTCCCCTTTTCGATTTCTATACCATAGTTGGTCCTCCATTGGAATTATTAATCTTATGTGTGTTCCAACAAAGGCATCAAAAAAGTTCTACAAAAGGCCACATTCACTGTTTACTTTGCAATTTATATTAAACTTTGCAATTTATATTAAAATTGATTGAATAATAAACTTGAAACAGACGAGTACCTTAAACCATTTCTATCTGAGATCTACTGAATCAGCAGGCACCGGCTCAGGGGTTTTGAAAAGTATTCCTCCTAAACGTATCATTGAATTAAGCACCCTATTGAAATGCCTACTTAAACTCTCACTTGATCTTTTAAATTGTTGTTGGATGACCCTATTTTTGACATGATGAGACAAGATATGTGCAAATATTGACACTTTCTCATCTACAAGCATGTGTTTGGTAGGCCTAAGTCCTTCCTATGATATTAAACATCTCACAAAGTCTATCTAGTGTTGACCTAGTCAATCTCATTAAGTCAAAGCAAGCTCTATCACTATTATAGATCAGGCTCCTAAAATGAGCTCTGTGAGCATCGAAGTCAATAGTGTAAGGCTGCCTATTAATTTGATGCCTACCAACCCCATTAACAGAGATGTAGTATTTACAAATAGCAAGGATCACATAAACCCACACAACACAATTGAACTAACTACTTTTGCAATTATCTGCCTTCTCAATTCATCCATAACTGTAACATGATATCTCACAATCAGAAGAGCATCTCTAATAAACATTTAAAATTTCTCAGCAATTCGTCTATAGCTACAATTAGTTGGTCTACTCTTGTTTATATTTGAACTAATTATCAGTATCAAGTGAATCAAATAATCAATTAAGTGTCAACCAAAGACTCTGTTGTTTTCCTTAATCATTGGCTTAATTAGAATTATGTAGTGAAAATAAGGGATGATAACTGAGTTTCAGACCTTTAGCTAGTCCCCTCATTGGTTGTCTAGGTTCATGCTTCAAAGGTGCTTTCTAATGTTCCCTAATGTTCTTGTTCACAAAAGAACTAAGTAGTGCTATAATAGTAGCATCAAGGTCTAACAAAGTGTTGTAACTGTTCTAATTCATTTACACCTGGAAGGTGTAAAGATAGTGGTGAGGTGAGTAATGACTGTGAATCAGGACACATCACAAAACAATGTCAATGCCTAATAAAACAAAACAGAAGGTGCTTAATTAAGATTACCTTTAAATTTATATACAGTTGAATAGGCTTAACAGTTATGAAAGGAAAAAAAGTGGGGAGGCCAAATTGACTTACCCTTTCATGGAAGAAATAAAAATAAAAGACAACTCTGAAGTCAATAAGAAAAAAAGAGAGATTTCAAAAGTTCATAAAATTGCATCTGCGAAAAAAAAAACCTATACTTTCAGAACATGTAAATTATTCAAATGCCAAAGCATTTTAAACAAATAAGATGAAATATCTATCCACATAGGCACAGGCACAGGCACAAGAACTTTGGTTCCACCCACAACACCATCGAAGTTGCATTGATACATCTTATTAAGGTACTTCACTTAACAGTTTTGAAATTCAAGTGCAAGAATATTAGTAATGTACTAGCCTCCAGTATTTTTCCCATAAGTTTCAATGATTAAACAGATTCAAGACTTTTTTGGCATTTCACATATCAGGCATTGGCAATAGTGGAGGAAAAAAAACTTTCTCACACAAAGTTAGAGAACAAAAGAAGAGAGAGCCTACACACTTTTGAATCTTAGCAGAAAACATATAGCAAACAAGTAAAGGAAAGAGAGCTAACACAAGAAAAGAGAGTTTACTGTCAAATGAAGATGAATCAGAGACACCACAGTCGGAAGCCAAGTCAAACGACGCGAGGCTTATAGGGGGAAGAGGCAAATTTCATAGCAGCGAGGACAAGTATACACGAGAACTTCAACGAATGTAGGGCAACTATGGCAATCTACTGAACAGTACAGGACAAATGGGGCAAGTTTTCTTTCCTTTCCATCAGCTAACTGGGTTTCCTTTGCTAATTTGATGGAAGAGGAATTTGTCAAAATGATGGAAGAGAGAAATCCATGTTTTGTGTTCAGCTTCTATAGGATGACTAACCAAACACAACAAAAAATAAATAGTACAGGAAATCTCCTTTCCTTTCCAACGTTTTTTTTCTTACCAAATGGCCCCTAAGTTTTTTTTTTGGTTGGTTCTTATTTTTCTTGAGGTAGACTAAAAAATTCTTAAAAAATAAATTATTTAAAAAATAACTTATTTATCTTCTTACAAGATAAATATTTTTCCACGCAAAGCAATCTTTTGCACACAATAGATATATTAAACTACCTAACCAACAAATCCTGCTTAGAGAAAAACTGAGCCAGAAACAGACTGATTAGAATTTTAATTTAAGGCAAAAGTATACTTTATATAATACTCATGAATTTTAAATTCACTTGATCGTATTAATCTTATTATATGTTTAATATGTGAAATTTTGGTGTTAATTTGGAATTTAGTGAAAACATAAAAATATTGGAATTCTTTAATTTTTGTTGTGAGAAATTTCCAAATAAATTCTCAATGAGGGACTTAACTAAAAATTATGATGGTTATTTTTGGGACTTCTTTGGAACCGTTGGACAAAGTGGAACTCTTAAATTTATTTGGAAAGTATGGTAAGGGAGAAATAAAATAATTGTGGACCTTTAGAGTGATTTAGGATTTTTTTTTTTTTACTTGAAAAGCTCAAGGACTCAAGTGAATTAAGAGAAAAAGAGGTGGTAGCTTTTATGAGATTTAAGTCAAAATACAGTGGGCGCTTGAGATGAAGACACTTGGAGTGTTTTCATCCATTGGATCAAACTGTCTTCTCATTGAGGCCATTAGGGCTCTCATGATTGGCCAAGAAGAATGAAAGAAGAAAAGAAAAAGAAAGAGAAAAGGAGAGGAGAGAAATCGAGAGAAAGGGAGAAGACCATGGAGAGCCACTGTGAGCTGCTGCTGCCATCTCTGGCCACCGCCGACCCCTCTCTCCCCTCCTTGTTTTCCCTTTTCTTCCTTCGGCCTTCCTCATGGTTGAACCAAGAACAAAGCTGCAAGAGGGAGAGGAGACGATGAAGAGGGAGGAAATTTCTGAACTTTTTCTTTTCTCTTCCTTGTCTGTCGGTGTGAGTGGCTCTTGACTGTGTTTGGGCTGCAATGGAAGTGACTCACGACTGCATGATGAACTAGTCGGAGAATCAAAATGTGGAGGAGGAAGTAGGAGAGGAAACTAGAGAGCCAAGCACGAGAGGTACGAGAATTGGTCATTTGATTTCTCTTTGCAAGATTTTTCTGATTTAAAATCATTCTTGTTTTGTTCTTGTGTTGAGCTAGATATGTAAGGAATTAGGATCTTGTTGTTACATCTTAAACTAAAAAAATTTCTACTGCAAATTGAGGACAATGGTAGAAAAATCTTGGCTTAGATAGTCATGGGTTGATAATAGAATTATGTAGTTTCTGTTTGCATGATTTTTGCCTTATGGAATCTGTTATATTTCGGACAATGGCTGATGTTTTAACTTTAGGATACTGAATAGCCTTTTCTGAGTTTTCATTTGCCATCTTGAAGGTCTCAAGTAGTGAAGTTCTCCAAATTAAGGTTATGTATCATAGGATTGGATTTTTGCTCAAGTATGGTTACTGTCATTATTGCCTTTGAAGTTGTGATTTGTTTGAGTTATTAGATGAGCTCCAATGATCATGAAATTTGTTATGCAACTAGAAAAAGTATCCGATAATGTACCTAAATTACTTCATATTTTTTTTGGGGTTGGTTTGGTATCCTTAATGCTCCTAAAACAGTAACTGAAATTTGAAGAGTATGAAAATGAGACTGTTATGGCATGCTACTGTTTTTGTGAGTTTTGGATGATCAAACCAACTCCTAATATCATGAAACTTGGTGGCAATATTTTTTATATTGTGATGACTTGATCTGGAAAGTTTCAAGCTCATTGAAATTATTTTGCTTGGTCAAATGAGCATAGGAACAACACTTGTTCAATGCAGAGGAAAATTTATGTAGTTTTGGAAATTTGTTTGGTTTTGGTAGTTAAATGTCTCTTTTTGACCTGAAATTTTTTCAGCACTTATACAAGATACAAATATAATGATCTAGAAAATTTCATTGCATTTGGATATGTTTTGGATGGTCTATTGCATGACCGAACAGAATCTATAGTAGAATTAAGCAATTATGATGTATGAGTACTAAAGTGACCATCTGAGGGCTCAAATTGTGGAGTTTTGAGCTAAAATTTTTATCCTAGTGTACTAACACATAAATAAACCTTTGTCCCAAATTTTATGATTTTTAGAGTTGATTTAGTGTGTCAATGGCTTGCAAAACCGAGACCCTCCTGCTGCAGAGATAGTTTGGGCAACAGTTGCGAAATAGTGGTTATGAAGGGACAAATTAAAATATTTATTTCTGAAATTTTTATCTAAGATTCTAGGAATACTAGGGATGTTCATCACCAAATTTCATGAACTTTGGACATATGATGACTGCCCATAAAATTCACAAAGTCCAGGGTTTGAAATCTAGTCTTAAGCAAAGCATGTATGGTTATGTGGAGAATTTCATTTGGTTTTAAGGGGGAATTTTTCTCTAAGCTAACAGAAAACGGTAGTTAACACATAAGAGAACTTTCTCTTGGCTTTTAATTCCATAGTAGGCTCAAACAATGATATTTTAAGTGGAAACTTTGAGCCTAGTGAAGTAAGGAAGTGATTTTAATGGAAGTACTCCTCCTTCTTCAATCTTGAAGTGCAACTTTTAAAGTGTCTTGATGGTCCTCTAAGATAGGAATCTTGGTGATGTACGAAAGGATTCCTTCGTGTATGAGGGAAGGAATTCAGTGTTTGGACCAAAAAAGAAAAACCAGTAGGAAAACCAGGCCAGAAATTCCTGATTTCCTTTATTGAACCAAATAAACCAGGAGTGGGAGAAGGGACGAATCAGCAAAGCATTGTACCAAGCCATTTTGTAGTCCCAGTAATTAAAACTTTGTGGCTGAAACTGTCTTGAAAAATTTTTGAAAGAAAATGGATGCTGATTGCATTGAGAAAGCGTTAAAACTTTATTGATTTTGAACTTCGAATATTGAATTCGATGGGGAAAAAGTGGATCATACTCGTGTGTGAGTGTGATCGAGTTTGTATCAACTAAAATAAACTCATAAAAAATTCTTGTTTTTTGTAAATCATCAGAAAAAAAATATTTTCCTTCTTGAAAATATTTTTGAGCAATTTCCCTTGGTGTTAAACCAGGGTTGGTTTTGAGCCATTCGGGTTCTATGGAACAAATCGATGCATAGACCGGTTTTGAAACATATTTGTCAGAAATGGATCTCTTAAGCGGTGTTGCTTAAGAGAGTTGTACCATGGAGGAAGATGGACGAACAGGGACTATGGCCTGTTGTGGTGGAGGTGTGGTGAGTGCTTGATCATAGGTGAGAGGAAGAAAACGGTTATGTGAAGAAAAGGGAGAAGAAGGAGTATGAGGTCGAGGACCTCTTACCTGTGGTCGAAGACCACTGCCGGAAGGGCTGTTGAACGATGAAGGTGTCACCAGTAGAGGTGACGTTGTATGAACCAGAGGGGCTCTTTGAACATTGAGAGCAGAATCCAGTAGGGATCCATATTGCTCTTTCTTTACTTCTTTTCCTTTTTTCTTATCCATTCTTCGGACTTACCCTGCAAGAATTCTCGTGTGAGAAAATCAGGAAAGGCATTCTCACTACCTTTTATATGCTGGATTTCGAAATCAAAACAGGAAAGTAATGCTTGCCATCTGGCAAAAACATGTTTTGAAACTAAATTTTGAACATCTTTTTCTAAAACTGATTTAGCGGATTTGCAATCCGTTTTAAGCAAAAAAGTTTTGTTAAAATCTTCTTTTTGAAACTTTTTGACATTTAAAACAATAGATAAGATTTCTCTTTTTATTGTGGAGTATTTTTGTTGGGCTTCTGACCATGCTCCTGAATTGAACTTGACCAATTAGTCTTTTGAACTTCCTATGGGCTTTTGTTTAAGAATTCCTCCATAACCTTCTTTAGATGCATCGGTTTCGATGATCATAAAGGCTTCTGGGTCAGGTATTCCTAGACATGGGAGTTTCTTAACTCTGGCTTTTAGGGTTTTGACCGCATCTGTCATGGTCTGATCCCATGGTGGGGGTTTCTTCCTAAGTCTAGAGTAAAGAGGTTTACAAATTACTCTAAGATCTTGAACAAAATCAGCTACATAATTAAGACAACCTAAAAATCTTTGTAATTAATTTTTATCAATTATCTCGTCTGGAAACTTATCAGTAAATTCTATAGATCGATTAATAGGTTTAATCATACCCTGATGGATATCATAACCTAAAAACCTAATCATTATTTTTAACAATTTCATTTTCTTTGCTGAGACTACTAAGCCATTGTCTTTAACAATTTTATAAAATTGATCAAAGTGCCTAAAGTATTATTCTATGTTATTAGAGAACACTAAGACATCATCTATATAAACTATTGAAAATTGAGAAAAAATATTAAAAATGGAATTCATAACATTTTGGAATTCAGATGGGGCATTTTTGAGACTAAAGGGCATTACGTTCCATTCATAATGTCCAAAGGGAACAGCAAAGGTTGTTTTGTACCTATCCCTTTCTTCTATCTATATTTGATAAAAGTCGGATTTCATATCAAACTTAGAAAATAAAGATGCTTTTTGAACACGAGAGATTAAATCACTCCTATTAGGTATAGGGTACCTAATCTATCTAAGGACCTCATTGAGCGGTTTATAATTAATGACCATGCGAGGGGCTCCTCACTTTATTTCTACTTGGTTTTGAACATAGAAGGCTGAACAGCTCCAAGGGGACTTGCTGGGCCTAATCAGCTTCTTACTTAACAGATCTTGGATTTCCTTTTTACAGTACTCCAAGGTTTCTTTATTCATTTGGATGGGCCTAGCCTTAGTTGGAATTTTGTCTTCACTAAAACTTGGCTCATATGGAAGCGAGACTGTGTGTCTCTTTCTATTCCAGAAAGCGCTGGGCCTTTCAGAACAGATTTCTTTTTCAAATTCTTGTTGAACAGACTCTATTCTAGTTTTGACTTGAGGCTTTTCTATTTGTTCCTCGATTCTTTTGTATTGAACTTCTTTATTGAGCATTTTAATTTGAGCTTGTTTTCTATTGATCAGATTAACATTAGAAACAGCTAAGCTTTTAAGCAAATTAACATCTGTAGTCTTTGCAGGATTTAAAAAGTCAAAACAAAGTTCTTTTCCTGAAACAAATGTAGAAATTCCTTTTTCTGAAACCTTAAAGGGGTAGATAAGGGTCAGAAAAGGTGTTCCTAAAATCATTGCTTGATTTAAATTCCTAACTAAAATGAAAGTTGTGTTGAACTTAATGCCTTGATTACATATCTTGGCATTAGAGAGTTTGTACCTAACCGGAAGTCTATTACCTCCTGCACCGCTAAGACTCTCAGTGGTTTTCTCATAGTATTGAGTGGGAACTAATCCTTCTTGAAGACAATTAAAATCAGCGCTTGAGTCTATCAGAGCGACTAACTTAGTACTAAAATTTCCTATGGTAAAGTTTATGTTACTATACCATCTTTGAACAGATATTTGAGAAATTAAATTTAAATAATTGTCTTTGGGTTCTGAGCTAGTTTCTCCTAACTCGTTTTGATCAGTGGAATTCCTAGTTTCTTTGTCGGCCATTAAACTTAAAATATCTAAGGATAAGTCATTATTCTTTTGTTTGAGCAATTGATTTTTTTCTTTAATTATCTTAATTTCTTCCTGGAGTTCCTTGACAGAAACTCGTTCCTGGGTTGAAGAGTTTTGAAACCTATTAATTATTTCTTGAACATTATAAGGTTTAACTACATGTTTGGTTCAGGTTCTTCTGAGTCCATTAAATCTTTAATTTTGAGTAAATATTCTTTTCTAATCTCTTCATCAGTAATTTTATCTAAAATTTCTAATAAAGTTTAAACTTTATCTCTATTAATTACATTAATTATTTTTGAACAATTACCTGATTGTTTTGAACATTTTTTACATGTACAGATTCCTACTTCTGAATGACTCTCATCATCAGATATTGAACTAGAGGATGAATTACTCAGTTGATCTAACTGATATAACTCATTTTGAACACTGGACTGATCTGAATCATATTCTGACTCAGAGTTTTGATTTTCTAGCAGAACATTTATAAGACTCTGTTTGTACTTATCATCTATTTCTAATAAATTAATATGTTTTTTGAGCTTGCAATGTTTGGAAATGTGACCATACCTCCTGCATTTAAAACAAATTATATGTTTGCGAGCGGTATTTTTTGAACTACGATGTCTAGGTTTACTAGACTGTTGAACAGGTTGTTTTGTTTGGAATGATCTAACAGGTTTGTCAGGGTAGCGACGATATGTCTTCCTGACAATTTGGTACCTATGACTCTTCCTATTTCTTTTATTTTGAGCAGAAGGAGCTCGAATCTTTTCGATCCTGTATTGATTACAGAAATTTCCTAATTCTCTGTGGGTACTTTTGAACTCAGTTTTTAACTTAGACTGAAGCTTCATATCATTACAAATTATAAGAGCTTCATTTGTAACAAAATTAATTAATTTGCCAAAAGTCATCTGACCTAAGGGAAGTGTATTGTTGCATTGTCTTCTAATGCTTTCTTTAACTCTCGGCAAATAAGTTGGGTAAACCACCTAAAAACCTTTCTTTCCAGTAGTCTGCCTTACTATCAGACCGGGTGTATAATTTGGTAAGGAACATGTCCTTGTACCATCTAAAATCAGACATCGTGGGACATCTGAGGTTGATCAGTTGGTTACATATCCTCTGTTGGAAATCTGTGGGGTTTCCTAGAAAGTGTTTTGTGAGTGCATAAATTAAAACTGCTACTGAATCTTGAACTTCTACTAATTGACCACTAATTTTTTCTTGCTTAACAACAAATTTAATCGCATACATTTCAGCTTCTGTGAGATAATTATCCCATCAGCCTTTTAATTGACCAGTAAAACCAGTTGTTAACATAGTTACTATTGAACTTTCTTCATTATTTTTGAGCCTATACGACGTAGCGCACATTGACATATTTTGAATTATACCTAAAATTTGATGTTCGCTATGACCATCAATGTTCCATTCTACTATAGACTCGTCGTTATAGCTAGCCTCTGTAATTAAACTATTTTCTTCATATTGGGTGTCTGGGTAACTAGGCCTACGGTAGTAATTCCTAGTTACTGGTTTTGGATTCCTAAAGCTGATTCTATTAACTTCAGGGTGTTGATCACGTTCTGCTTTTGACAGTGTATTGATCTGGGGACCTTTTGACCTATTATTTGAAACATTCAGTTGATTTAATTTTTTGGTGATTTCATCAACTAAGTTTTGAGAAGACGAACCTAATTTTATTGATTTCAACTCTGCCTGAGTAAGTGTTGGAATCTTATACAGGGGTTGTTGAGGTATTGAGTTAACTGAATTCTGTCCTAAGGAACTAGAGGGTGATTCTAGAGCCTTATTATTGACTACGTTTTCTATCTTATCTAATTGCTTACCTATTGTGTTGAGCACTAAATTAGTAAAATTATTTTGAGACTCAATGTTCTTGACATCTTGTTTTGAACTATGTTGATCTTCGTTACCTTCTACAGTTTTGAACGGTGTTGCTTCTATCTCAGAACTACCTTTTGAAATTTTTAAATTTTCTAAAGGTGGATGGACCGAGATTATCTTTTGACCTAAAGTAGTATCTCATTCTACTGTAATCTTAGAGTGGGAGTTTACTTCTTTTTGAACAAAAGGATTTTCTATCTGATTATTGAAACAATACATTTCAAACCAGGTAAAAAAGAAAATATGATCTCCTAATTTCTCTAAGAAATCATAATATTCTAATTTTCATTTTTGAACTTGTTCTGTGGAGAAAGTATTGAAGTACCATTCTCGTCTTGACCTATTATGTTCCTGCATAAACTCAGCGTTTAGCATGGGTTTATTCATTTTAAATTCTTTTCTTATCATTAAAATTTGAGATCTAGTGGGAGAATGATTTATTGAAGGTGTTTTTTGGACTGATTCATAGATGGGTTGAGGAATGGAAGGTTGGAAATCTACTCCTCTGAGACTAGTCGAAGTCTCAAGAGTTTTTGCTGCAGATCGGTAATCTGAATCTACAGAGTGTTTTGAGCTAAACTCTAATTCTGGGTTATTGAACATTCTAACTCTGGGAGAAGATGATCTATTCATAGATATCCTGACATGTCCTTCTGGACTTTGAACAAAATTTCCTAAACTTCTAGACTCTATTTTCTTGGAAGTTTGGATACTTTCCAAATCCCAAGAGTCCGGAAAAGCAACCATGATAGCATCATGCCTGAGGGGTTTAGGAGTCATGATCATTGATTTTTGAAGGTTAGCCTCCATAAGAATGGTTTCATTCTTAGGTGACTCTTTCTTAACAGAAATTCCTAATCCAGTTTTGGAGACTTTGTAATAAATCCTAAAAACTATAGAAAGATTATCCAGTTCCTCACTGAATATTCCTTCTGTGGTCTTGACGTGTAACTTTAATGCTTTTTCGACGTTTCGTAACGTCTTTATATAATTGGGAAAACATTGAAAATAAATTGGACCATTGTAGAGATTTGACTCTACAAGACTTAACATAGAATCCTCAAAAGACAGTGCATGTCTATCTTGGAGAAAAACTAAGACGGGATAGTTGATGCCTAACCTGTGCATAAGTTTGACAGCTACCTGAATTAATCCTATATGAATAAATTTAAAATTTTCTTGTCTGTGTTGAGCTATCTGATTTTTATCTAATAAATTTATAGTGTCTTGACACTTGCCTAACGCTATTGTACCTTCTATTGTTCTTAGTATATATATGTATGTATATTATATATATATATATATATATATATATATATATATATTACATATAACAATTTAAAAATTAAAAATTGATATGTTTCTTTGTATTATTTTGAAATTATAAAATATATTCAAATATATGCCCTTTTAAGTTATTTTACATTTTTTAACTATTTTAACAATTACTTTTAACGAACACTTCTAATTTAATAAGTTAACTTAAAGCATCTATAGTGGTGAACATCACTTGGGTTCTTATTGTGGGTCTCATAGTACCACATCAGCTTAAACAACTCTCCACTACTTTAAGCAATTGTCCCCTATAGTGATGAATCTCTTAAGAACTCACAAATACGTCCTACAATTAACTCTCCACTACTTTAACATTTAATTTCCACTAACATTTTATTGTGAATTGATTATTTTATTATTACTTTTTGTATAAGAACCATTTCTTATATAAGAATCGTGGCGAACTACAGTGGTGAACCAAAATAAGAAACGGTTCTTAAATTTAAGAATTCTTTAAGAACAACTACTGTAGATACTTTTATAAACTTTTACCTAACTTATCAGCTAATTTTGCTGAACAGTGTCTTAATTTAATTATATATAAAGTTTTATATTAAAAACCTTGCAACTACCAAACAGTTCCACGAGCATCACATTTGGTTCTCATTCCAGGATTCCTCTTTGTCTCTTTCTCTTCTCCAAACTCTCCTTCCTTCATCAACTTCTCCTCCCTTGTTTCTTCCATCACCGTCCTCCATTCCCAGAAAATGTCAACACTTTCTATCTTCCTTTCTCCACCGCCTCACCAAATTCTCCACTCAACTCCACCTCCATTAATCCCCTTCCCAAACACTCATTACACAAAAACACCATCTTTAAGAAATATCAGAGGTAGTAGCATCACCCACAGTAGCACCAGCAAGTTCGGCAATTTCCTTCACTTAAAGCCTCAGAACAAAACCGGAGTCCTAGATTTCGATCTTCCTCTGTTCCACCCATCTGATCATCGTTCTCGTAAATTAGACGTGATCATCATTGGTGCTGGACCAGCAGGCATTCGCCTAGCAGAACAAGTGTCAACCTACGGTGTTAAGGTTTGTTGTGTCGACCCTAGCCCCCTTTCTCTGTGGCCCAATAACTATGGTGTCTGGTTCGACGAGTTTGAGGATTTGGGGCTCCAGAGTTGCTTGGACAAAACATGGCCTATGACTTGCCTTTATATTGATGATAGCAGGACAAAGTACTTGGACCGGTGTTATGGTCGGGTTAGTAGGAAGAAACTGAAGGAGAGGTTAATTGAAAGATGTGTATCCAATGGGGTTAAATTTTACAAAGCAAAGGTATGGAAAATTGAGCACCGAGAGTTTGAATCTTCGATTCTGTGTGATGACGGGAATGAGCTGAAAGGGAGTTTGATTGTTGATGCTAGTGGGTTTAATAGCTCTTTCTTAGAGTATAATAAGCGTAGAAACCATGGATTTCAGATTGCTCATGGGATTTTGGCTGAAGTTGAAGAACACCCTTTTGATTTAGATAAGATGGTTCTCATGGATTGGAGAGATTCCCATCTTGGAAACGAGCCAAGCTTAAGAGCTAGCAATTCGAGATTTCCAACTTTCTTATATGCAATGCCATTCAGTTCGAACTTGGTGTTTCTTGAAGAAACTTCCCTGGTGAGCCGTCCAGTGTTATCTTACGTGGAGGTGAAAAGAAGGATGATTGCGAGGTTAAGGCACTTAGGCATAAGAGTGATTAACATATTGGAGGATGAGAAGTGTTTGATCCCAATGGGAGGACCTCTTCCTAGGGTACCTCAGAATGTGATGGCTTTTGGTGGGAATTCTGGGGTAGTCCACCCTTCAACTGGGTACATGGTGGCACGAACCATGGCTCTAGCCCCAGTCGTAGCTGGTACTATAGTGGAGTGTCTTGGCTCCACCAGGATGGTCAGGGGGAAGCCGCTTTATGGTGAAGTTTGGAACAGACTTTGGCCAATTGAGAGGAGAAGCATTAGGGAGTTTTACTGTTTTGGAATGGAGACACTGTTGAAGCTTGATTTGGATGGAACTAGGCGTTTCTTTGATGCTTTTTTTAACTTGAAACCTTATTACTGGCATGGGTTCCTCTCTTCAAAGTTGTCTCTGCCTGAGCTTGCTTGGCTTGGCTTATCTCTTTTCGGACATGCCTCCAATCCTGCCAGGTTTGATCTTGTCACTAAGTGTCCTCTGCCTTTGGCAAAAATGATGACCAATCTCGCTGTGGAGTTTTCTGGGTGATGGAAATGTTATGAACTTGCATAATAGAATTCGTAGAATTATTATCTTTTATCAACAATTCCATGATTTGGCTTCTGGAAACTATTACGGAAGTGAGAAAGACAATCAAATCTTTGTACAAATACTAGTCTGATTCTTCATTTTATTGCTAATCTTTATTCCACTTTCCACCACAGTATACCTTTCTTACTAGTAAATCGTGAGTGAAGTCTGAATTTACTCCCATTTTACTAGTTAACATTGTGTTCATCAAAAATTGAGTTAAAAGAGTTAACAAGTTTTTAAAGATTTTGTACGAATTTGACCACCAATCAGCTCAACACAGAAAGATCATTTAGTGCTAAAACAACAGACCTCTATGTATTTTTTTTTTTTTTTACAAGGGTATCTCTCTAGACGAAAGAGACTAATTTTTGTAAGATTTATTAAGCATAAAAGGTAGATCTTCCCCAATTAGTCTTGTTATTTTTGAAGTTCAAACAATTTCTACTACTAGAGTCAATCAGAGATGAAAACTCTATCTACTTTGATACAGCAAAGTACTCCAACAATAAATTTTATTGCTAATCTTATATATAGCAATTAATTCATACACATGCATACATTCAAGTCCTTAAATGGTATTCTTACAACAAACCTGGAAATTATGACAGAGAGCCACATGCACACAAGAGATAGCCTATAGCATATAGGGGGTGAAGTTGGAACTGCAGGTCATGGTACAATGGGGAGAAATTCTTAGGATACATATATACATATGTATATATATGTGTGTGTGTGTGTGTGTGTGTGTGTGTGTGTATTATACGAGCTGATTATACGACAAGTTAATAAAAATTCATCATTTCTCCGTAAACCTATTTTATCAATTAACATTTGCACCAGGAGACTCAACGATGTACAGTAATGGAGTACTTTTATAGCTGGATCGTGAAATTGTTGATGATATTCATGCTTTCGTGGAAGCGGGCAAGCTGGTTCGGTAGGTCAGAAATAAGGTACTGCTGAAGCGGCCTCACGCAATGCCGGATTCGGGCCAGTGATACTCGGATGTGGTGCTGGTGGATCGCCGGAGCTCCACGTACTGGCGGCGAAGGTAGACCGCCTCCATCTCCTGCTGGCGGTGGTCAAGAGTTCCGGCACAGCGGCTCGCCGTCGCGGTAGTGAGGAGCCTGCAGCGGAGAAGGTAGATCACGTCCTCTCCTCCTGGCGGTGGTTATGAGTGCCGTCACGGCGGCTCGCCGCTTCGGTAGGGAGGAGCCTGTGGCGGCGAATGTAATTTTGTAGCTGATCGATGTGGCGAAAGAGTCGGTGAACGTGACGACGGCAGTGGGGATGAGGGTGGTGGCGGTGGAGGTGGTCCAGCCAGGGAGCGCGGCGGAGATGGCGGAGAACCACCGTGATGCGTTGCAGCGGATAAAACGGTGGGCGTTCTGACGCCACAACCGTATGTAATGGAAACACAGTCATTAAGGTGAAGAAATGTTTTGGAGGTCTGTTTGATGTTGATGTGTGCGAGGTAGATCTGAAGTGAATTTATGGGGGAGAAGGAGACTAGTGCATGGCCGTTTCAGTATGTGTCAAGAAATGTGTGTGCAATGTGGACTGATTCTCGTGCTGCCTCTTTCTTTTAGTTCTTTGCTTGTTCCTTTACTACAGGTGTCGTCTTTCTCCCTCAAAACCCGCTTTTGAACCTTCGTTACTGAAATGGTGAAATGGGATCCAGGTACCCCACTTGTTTTAATTCGTCAAATTTTAAATTAGACAGTTTAAATTTTAACATTTTTTAAAAAAATAAAAAATTATCAAAATTACTACTTAACATCTAAATTGTTATATTTAACTATCTAAGACAAATATAATATTTATCATTTGTTTGTTACTTTGTTTTATTGAATAAAGAAAAAGAAAACAAAGTACCTTTAAAAAATAATCATTAAATTTGAACAATTAATATTTACAACTAATAATTTAGATGAATTATACAATCCGTTTGACTTTTAAAATTAAGTCAGAAATCCATTCTGCTTTTCATGTTTATCAAAAGATTGGATTTTGTGTGGCAGCTGGCAAATTGTGCAATGGAAATTCAAAGGTTAAAATAACATTCTTTTAATATTTAGTTAAATTACATCTGATATATTTTTTAAAAAAATACTCTCAATTTTCTTCAATTTTTTTTTATGGAAGTTAACTTGTGTTCTTTCTAACAATAATGTGTTTTCGTATTAAAAATAAAACAATTAATGTTAATTAGTTTAAGTGATTTGATTCTTAATTTTTTAAGTAAAAATTAGAATTTAAATTTTATAAATAAAAGAATTAGTATTGAATAAATTTTACACTTATTTAATTCAATTTGACTCAAATAAAATTAGTTAAAATGCAGTGAGTTTCTAAATATTGATGATTCTAGTAGAGTAAATATTAAAAATAAACTACAATGACATTGATTGACTGTTTTTTACTGTTATATTAAGAACAAAACTATAATCTTATGTAGTGTTAAAGTTAAGTTATTTGACGATAAACAATTGGATGAGAGGAGCATGCAATATATATTAAAATATCCAAAAAAGGAGAGTGTTACTTGAAACAAAAAAATATTAAATTAGTGAAATTTATTCAAATTCAAATGAGTTTTTGAAGTACGCTAGTTATAATAATAGTGATTATTTAAATGATTAAAATAATAATAGTTCAATATCTAAAAATGCCAATTTAGAAATGATTATATTTTTTGTATTCAATAAATCTAAAAGAAATTATTTTTTTTTGGAGATACCTTTCATTTGAAAAAAAAAATAGAAACTTTTGAAGTTTGTATTCAAAAGTACTACATATTTATGGCAACTAGCAATCTATTAACTAAATGATGTGTAATTAGAAGGCAAGATCAACTTATAAGTAGAATTTCTACTTTGAAATTTTTTACTCTCAACATGAATGGATTAATCAAAATATAAACAAACTGATCCGCACACCACTTAAATACTAAATTTCATGGAAGCTTTTATTTTTCCCCTTGGTAGACAAGCTAGAGGCTCAGTCTAGTATAGCTCTTTGAAGGATTGCCTATTTCCTTTGCGTATGCAGAATGCAAAGGATGATTAAATAAATGTTTGAAAAATAATTGAATAAATTTAAGTTTGAGTAGAATTAATTTTCAGAATTGATTTTAGACAAACTTAAATTTGAATAAATATGATTTATATTTAGAAATTATTATCAGAAAAATAATTTTAAAAAATAAATTTCATTTAGATACTAATTTGTAAAAACACTTTTAAATATGTAATTACTAAAAATGGTATGAATTTTATATTATTTTATTTCATTTATCGTTATTTAATTTTTCTCATATGAAAATGTAATAAAATAAATTATATTAATATTTTAATGATAACTTTTTAACTATTGTTACTAATATTTCATTTAAAATATACTCTTATTCTATGCATATATGTTAATTTCATTTATAAAATTTAAGAAGAAAAATAGATAATTAATATGTTAATAAGTCAAAAGTCATGTACAATTATATTATATAATTCTCAACTCTCAAATTAAAAGGTCAATTAAATCAAATACTAAATTATTAGATCAAACTTTTATACTCAATTTAAATAATCATTGATCAAACATTTGAGTCATTTGACAAAATGAATTCATATCTCACTTCATACATAGAAATTATAATTAATAAAAATAAAATAAAATTTATTTTATAATCAATCATTTTCTTTTATTTCTTCACCAATACTACTCTCTACACGCCCACAGTTCCCAGCACTCTGTATACTCTCCAACTCCATCTCCACAACACTCTCCATAAGCACACAGAAACGCACACACACAAAACTAAGATAGGGCATAGTAAAGCACAGAGGAAGAAGTAGAACTGTGTGAAGGGCATAGCGATGGGGGCAAGGACCGAGACGACAACATTCAATCTTCCACTAGCAAGGTTCTCTCTCTCTCTCTCCAACTCCATCTCCATAGCACTCTCCATATACACACAGAAACACACACAAAAAACTAAGATACAGCATAGCAGAGCATAGGGGAAAAAGGTGAACTGTGTGAAGGGCGATGGCAATTGGGGCAAGGACGAGGATGACAACCTTCAATCTTTCACTGGCAAGGCTTTCTCTCTCTCTCTCTCTCTCTCTCTCTCTCTCTCTCTCTCTCTCTCTCTCTCTCTCTCTCTCTCTCTCTCTCTCTCTCTCTCTCTCTCTCTCTATATATATATATATATATATATATATATATATATATATATATATATATATCTCTCTGAGAAGCTACATGGTACCACTCCTATCAAAAACAAGGTTTAGGCGACAAATTTAGTACCAAAAGAAAAGATCATGGCTCGCAAGTGTAATACCTTGATATAACAGTGTAGTTAAAAGTACATATATTCATGAGAGAGAATTTTTTTTTCTTTTTTTTTTATTTCGCTAATTTTGGAGTTTTGATTAGGGAAATAAAGGACTCTAAATGAAAAGAAAATAAAATATAGAGTACTCTTAATAAAAGACCGAATAGGAACTCTTGAGCGAGAATAGATCTTATGAGAATGAATTATGAGTTAGGTGTAGAAAGGATAGTGGATTCGAGGTTAAAGTAGAGTCTAGGACACCGAGAGGGACTAAAGTGAATAAATGTAGAATTTTGGTATTTTAATAAAAATAGGATGTGATAATGTGTATGTAATACCCGTTAATTTCAGAATATAATTCGCTTAAGAGTATTTTAGAATTCTACAACGTTACTTTAGTTATTTATTTTGGTCATTTTTAATTTTCATATTTAATTGTTCTCTTTGAATATTATTTATGAAAATTGAGTTAAATGACTGGACTAAATATTTGCACAATGAGGGATATATTCTAAGAATGGTGAAATTCATGGAAAAGTAGTTTCAGAATGGTCAATTAATCCATTTATTGTAAATTGACTGGATGGGTTTGGATGTTGGGTTATGGATACCCATGGGTTATTAGAAATATTTAATATAAAGTTTCAATAGTAACCCTCATTTTTCACTCAGCCGAAGGAAGCAGAAAAGCATTTCTCTCTCAGTTCTTCATTTTCTTCTCAAATCCTTCCCTTGATCTTCAGAGTTTCGATTATTTGTTCGGTTCAAAAGCTTTGTAAGGATCAAAGGTAAGCTTTAATCCGATTATTTTCCTTAAATTTCAGTTTATGTAAAAGATCAGAGGAGGTTTTGTTCTTGAAGATTTTTATGATAATTCATGAATCTCAGTAGTTTTAGAAGTTATATTTGAGTTATAATCGGTTAAAAGAGTTGAAATTCTGGTTTTGAAACAAGAAAGGAAATGATGAATTTTTGAAAGATTTTTCTGCAAAAATCCGAGTTACTGTAGCGACCAGGGATTTCGAAACAAAATCTGGAAAATTTTCTTCGGGTACTGTAGCAGTACTGTAGTGTCGGCAGTCAACGTTACTGTAGCAGTCAACGTTACTGTAGCAGTCAACGTTACTGTAGCGAACCGGCACTGTAGCGAACCGTTACTGTAGCAACCCGTTACTGTAGCAAACCGACACTGTAGCAAACCGTTACTGTAGCAGTCAGAAAATTTTGCGTATTTTCGTGATTTTGTTTCCTTTCTTATGTTTCCTTGTAATATATTTTACTAGGAAATATTCCTACACAAATTCTAGTGTGCAACAAGGTAAACTTGGACAAACATCAAGGTGAGTGAATTACCTTGCTCAGCTAATTTGATATTACTAGTCAAAGTACAATATAAGTCCCATTTACAATATTATTTAGGTAATGAGCAATCAATTTTCATATGAGAGTATATGATGATCGGTAGAAATAAGAGTATGTAGAGATTATTTTATTTCATGACAATTGTGCTATGTGATAAATTCTCACTATCTTGTCAATGAGTAAAGATCTACGGGATCTAATACACGAGTTTGAAAGGGTTAAAGTCCCATACTACTCAGTGCATATCTATGAAACCCATACACGAGTTGAAAGGGTTAAAGTCCCATACTACTCGGTGTATATCTAAGAAAGCTTATACACGAGTTGAAAGGGTTAGAGTCCCATACTACTCGGTGTATACCGATGAGATCTTATTCACGAGTTTGAAAGGGTTAGAGTCTCATACTACTCGTTGTATATCTAAGAAATCTTATTCATGAGTTTGAAAGGGTTAGAGTCCCATACTACTCGATGTATAAGACAACTAATTATATGAGTAAATGTGGTATTTGTACTTTTGATATTCTATATAGTACAGTTATTTACTTACTGAGTTTTTAAATAAACTCACACTCCCTATGATTATTTTTCAGATACAGAAAACAAAGAAGAAGAGTATCCGTTGGAAGATTAGAAGCCCCTTGGGATTACACTCTATTTCTGTCTGGTGGGATACCAGTACTTATTAATGTGGATACTAGAAACGCTCTGTACTTTCTATAGGTCTCCTAGGCTTGCGATGAAATAGAAATATTAGACTATGTATGTCTATATTTGCTTATCAGATGAATATAATTCTGTAGTGTGGAATGAATGATTAAGGTTGAATGTAAAACCTTACAGAATATATGTATATAACGTATGTTTGAGAATTATATCAAATGAGTAGTATCTTTTCACATGCTCAATTTTTGGGATGTGACAAATTTGGTATCAGAGGAAAGGTTTTATAGGTCCCCTATAGAGTACAGAGCAAAGTGATCTTTGTGGGCCCTTCCCTATTGTCGTGAGCCGCGGCATGACCATAGGATTAGGTTCTATAAAAGACCTTGTAAAGTATAACGTCATTTTATGGATAACTTCTCAGTGGGGCTAGTAAGTGATATTTTGTTTATGTCTGAAAATTGTTTGTTATGTGTGTATATCTGTGACAGTACAATGTCAGAAGGATCTTCTAATAATAATGAGCATATGGGTCCAAGGAGGGCCATAAATCCACCAGTACATGTGCAAGATGATCCTAACCGTGGTGATAGTTTACATGCTCAAAGTACTGAGGGTGCAACTAGTGAGCAAGCAAGGAGAGTCGAACCTGATGCTCACGTTGGCAATGCAACTATTGCACATGTGATTAATTTGATGAATGAACGATTTGACCGATTTGAGGCTGAAATGAGAGGTCGAACTGCACAAGCTAACCTGCCAGTGGATCCTCCTATTGTTGAAGCTGAAATTGTACCACCAGCTCAATTAGCTGGAGGAGATAACGTAAGAGAGGTAAGAATGTCTGAATTCCAGAAAATGAGGCCTCCTACTTTTTCAGGGGAAGATCCCAAAGAGGACCCACAATGTTTCCTTGAAGATTGTGAAGCAATCTGTAATGCTATAGGGTGTTCTCCTACTCAAAAGGTAGAATTCACTTCCTTTCAGTTAAAAGGTAGGGCTGGTAAATGGTGGAGGAACTGGAAGAAAGCTAGAATTCAAGGCGCACCGCCAGTTATGTGGACAGAATTTTACAGATTGGTTATGGATGAATTTCTTCCGGCAAGTGAACGATCATCCAGGGCCAGAGATTTTCTGTATCTACAGCAGGGAACCATGACTGTTGACGAGTATTCAGCTCAGTTTGTTAAATTATCTGAATATGCCCCTGAAATCATTCCTTCTGAAAGGAAGAAAATAGAAAAGTTTGTGGAAGGGCTTCGTGATGCCTTATATGATCAAGTGGGTTCCAATATGAACGATTACTCTTCGTACTCAGAGGCTGTTGATGTGGCCCGAAGAATGGAAAAGAGGACAAAGAATAAAGAAGAATATCGTCAAAAGAAGAAAGCTAGATATAGAAGATCTTTTGATCAAGGGGAAGACTCAGGGACTTTAAAACCCTTTACTGCGTCACAAAATGCTCCAGCCACTCCTACTAAGTCAACTTATTCTACAGCCAGTGTGGCTAAGCCTCGTTCAGAGAGCAGGGGTGGTTTTAGCTCTTCTAGTAGAGGAGGTACTCAAGGTAGAAGGGAAAAACCTCAATGTCCTGAATGTGGAAAGTTTCACTTCGGAGAATGCAGGTTAAACACTGTTGGTACAGGTTGTTTTAACTGTGGACAAAAAGGACATTTTATAAGGGAGTGCCCTCAGCTCATGACAAGACCAGGTCAAGGGTCTAATTTGCCACCTCGACCACAATCTATTACTCAAACACCAACCCCTTCAACAGGGGGTATTATGGGAAGAGGTTCTGGAAGAGGCCAAGGTGACCGTGGAAAACAAGCTGCTGGCAGAGGAAATGCAAGAGTATATGCTCTAACCCGACAGGATGCTCAAACATCCAATGCTGTAGTTACAGGTATATTATCTGTTAATACTTTTGCTGCACGTATTTTGTTTGACCCCGGTTCTACTCACTCATATGTGTCGCCCCTATTTGCCAAGAGATTTGCATTTGATTCGATTATTCTTAAAGAACCATTCTTGGTTTCCACACCGATGAGAGAGACTTTGATGGTTAAAACATGTTATCGTTCTTGTAAAATAATCGTTGGAGGCATGGAAACTGAGATAGATCTTATGGTTCTCAATATGTTAGATTTTGATGTGATTCTAGGGATGGACTGGCTATCTTCTTGTCATGCTACTATAAATTATCGTGACAAAGTTATTTCCTTTAATATACCGGGGAGGAGTAATTTTGTGTTTCAAAGAGATCGAAGTGATGTACCTTGCAACATGATATCTATGTTAAGTGCCCAGCGTATGTTGCGAAAGGGATGTCAGGGATTTCTAGCTTTTATCAAAGATTTAGAAAAGAAAGAACAGAAGTTAGAAGACATTCATGTGGTTAATGAATTCCCAGATGTGTTCCCAGAAGATTTACCTGGATTACCGCCAGAAAGAGATATTGAGTTCAGTATTGATTTGGTCCCAGACACAAGACCAATTTCTATTCCACCTTATCGTATGGCTCCTGTTGAGCTAAAAGAACTCAAAGAACAATTGGAAGATTTGTTGAACAAAGGGTTCATCCGCCCAAGTTTTTCACCTTGGGGTGCTCCTGTTCTTTTTGTGAAAAAGAAAGATGGTTCTATGAGATTATGTATAGATTATCGTCAACTGAATAAAGTCACAGTGAAGAATAAGTATCCTTTACCAAGGATAGATGATTTGTTTGATCAGCTTCAAGGAGCAAAATACTTCTCAAAGATTGATCTAAGGTCTGGATATCATCAGTTACGAATTAAGAATGATGATATACCTAAGACTACTTTTCGTACACGGTATGGACATTATGAGTTCTTGTGATGTCTTTTGGGTTGACAAATGCACCAGCAGCATTTATGGATTTAATGAACAGAGTGTTTAAATCCTTGCTTGATAAGTTTGTAATTGTATTTATTGATGATATTTTGGTGTATTCAAAGAGTCATGAAGAACATACTGAACATTTGAGAATAGTGCTTCAGACCTTGAGAGAGCATCAGTTGTACGCAAAGCTCTCAAAATGTGAATTCTGGATGAGTCATGTAACGTTTTTGGGACATGTTATTTCCCAAGAAGGTATTCATGTAGATCCAAGTAAAATTGAAGCAGTTAAACAGTGGCCTAAACCAACAACTGTGTCTGAAGTACGTAGTTTTCTTGGCTTAGCAGGGTATTACCGTCGCTTTGTCAAAGATTTCTCTAAGACGGCTCTCCCATTAAATAAGTTAACCCGAAAGAATGTTAAATACATTTGGGATGATTCATGTGAGCAAAGTTTCACCCAATTGAAAGAGTGTTTAACTTCTGCACCAGTCTTAATCCTACCATCAGGACCAGGGGGTTACTCTGTATTCTGTGATGCCTCAAAGATAGGCTTAGGATGTGTGTTGATGCAACATGGTAAAGTCATAGCTTATGGCTCACGTCAGCTTAAAAAGCATGAATTGAATTACCCCACTCATGATTTGGAAATGGCAGCTGTAGTGTTTGCCCTAAAGATATGGAGACATTACTTGTATGGGGAAACTTGTAAAATTTTTACAGATCACAAAAGCCTTAAGTACATTTTTGAGCAGAGAGATCTCAATCTAAGGCAACGAAGGTGGATGGAACTTCTGAAAGATTATGATTGTACCATCCTTTACCATCCAGGTAAAGCAAATGTAGTGGCTGATGCTCTAAGTCGAAAGTCTATGGGAAGTTTAGCTCACATTGCCACTATAAGGAGGTCTCTAATACATGAACTACAAGAGTTGGAAGCTGATGGAGTATTCTTTGAGATCACTGAGTCAGGTACATTTTTGGCTCATTTAACAGTTAGATCATCCCTTGTAGAAAAAGTAAAAGCAACTTTAGAAAATGACATTGATATGGTCAAAATCAGAGATAAGGCAAGGCAAGGTCTAGCACCAAGTTTCTTGGTAGATGAAGAAGGAGTCTTATGGTTTAATGGGAGACTCTGTGTCCCCAACATTGAATCTTTGAAACATGAAATTTTAATGGAAGCTCATGGTTCGCCCTACGTTGTACATCCTGGTGCTGTGAAAATGTATCAGGACTTGAAACAAGGTTACTGGTGGGAGGGCATGAAGCGAGACGTGACTGACTTTGTAGCTCGATGTTTGACTTGTCAGCAAGTTAAAGCTGAACATCGACGACCATCTGGATTGATGCAAAAACTAGATATTCCCGAATGGAAGTGGGAAAGGATCACTATGGATTTTGTAGTAGGTTTACCTCGGTCAACAAAAGGAAATGACTCAATATGGGTCATAGTGGATCGACTTACTAAGTCAGCACATTTTCTTCCTGTTCATACCACTTTCAGTGTAGCAAAACTTGCTCGAATTTATGTTAAAGAGATAGTGAAACTTCATGGTGTACCAATATCCATTATATCAGACCGAGGACCTCAGTTTACTTCTCGGTTCTGGAAAGTCTTTCAAGAGGCTTTGGGTACCAAAGTGAATCTTAGCACAGCATTCCATCCTCAGACTGATGGACAGTCCGAAAGGACAATTCAGACTTTAGAGGATATGCTAAGAGCTTGTGTGATGGATTTCAGTGGAAGTTGGGAAGATCATTTGTCTCTTATTGAATTTGCTTATAATAACAGTTACCAAGCCAGTATTCAGATGGCACCTTTTGAGGCTTTGTATGGGAGACGGTGTCGATCTCCTATAGGTTGGTTTGAACTTGGTGAAACCAAAATATTTGGACCTGAGATGATACAGGAAGATATAAATAAAGTTAAACTGATCAGAGAGAAGTTGTTAACTGCTCAGAGTAGACAGAAGTCTTATGCGGACAACCGACGACGTGACCTTGAATTTGCAATAGGTGATATGGTTTTCTTACGAATCTCACCTATGAAAGGAGTAATGAGATTCGGGAAGAAAGGCAAGCTTAGTCCGAGGTATGTTGGCCCATATGAGGTTGTAGACAGAGTGGGTAATGTGGCATATCGCCTAGACCTACCTTCCAACCTAGAGGGAGTTCATCCAATATTTCATGTGTCCATGCTACGGAAGTATCTTCCTGATCCTTCTCATGTCATTCAACCCCAAGAAGTTCATTTTGATGAAACTCTCACCTACGAAGAGGTACCAGTAGCTATCCTTGATAGAAAAGTCAAGAAATTGCGTACCAAAGAAATTCCTACTGTCAAGGTTCTTTGGAGAAATCATTCTCGCGAGGAAGCTACGTGGGAGGCAGAAGATGAGATGTGGAAAAACTATCCACATTTATTTGAAACTTGAGGTACGATTTTAATTCGAAGGACCGAATTCTTTTAAGGGGGGTAGAATGTAATACCCGTTAATTTCAGAATATAATTCGCTTAAGAGTATTTTAGAATTCTACAACGTTACTTTAGTTATTTATTTTGGTCATTTTTAATTTTCATATTTAATTGTTCTCTTTGAATATTATTTATGAAAATTGAGTTAAATGACTGGACTAAATATTTACACAATGAGGGATATATTCTAAGAATGGTGAAATTCATGGAAAAGTGGTTTCAGAATGGTCAATTAGTCCATTTATTGTAAATTGACTGGATGGGTTTGGATGTTGGGTTATGGATACCCATGGGTTATTAGAAATATTTAATATAAAGTTTCAATAGTAACCCTCATTTTTCACTCAGCCGAAGGAAGCAGAAAAGCATTTCTCTCTCAGTTCTTCATTTTCTTCTCAAATCCTTCCCTTGATCTTCAGAGTTTCGATTATTTGTTCGGTTCAAAAGCTTTGTAAGGATCAAAGGTAAGCTTTAATCCGATTATTTTCCTTAAATTTCAGTTTATGTAAAAGATCAGAGGAGGTTTTGTTCTTGAAGATTTTGATGATAATTCATGAATCTCAGTAGTTTTAGAAGTTATATTTGAGTTATAATCGGTTAAAAGAGTTGAAATTCTGGTTTTGAAACAAGAAAGGAAATGATGAATTTTTGAAAGATTTTTCTGCAAAAATCCGAGTTACTGTAGCGACCAGGGATTTCGAAACAAAATCTGGAAAATTTTCTTCGGGTACTGTAGCAGTACTGTAGTGTCGGCAGTCAACGTTACTGTAGCAGTTAACGTTACTGTAGCGAACCGGCACTGTAGCGAACCGGCACTGTAGCGAACCGTTACTGTAGCAAACCGTTACTGTAGCAGTCAGAAAATTTTGCGTATTTTCGTGATTTTGTTTCCTTTCTTATGTTTCCTTGTAATATATTTTACTAGGAAATATTCCTACATAAATTCTAGTATGCAACAAGGTAAACTTGGACAAACATCAAGGTGAGTGAATTACCTTGCTCAGCTAATTTGATATTACTAGTCAAAGTACAATATAAGTCCCATTTACAATATTATTTAGGTAATGAGCAATCAATTTTCATATGGGAGTATATGATGATCGGTAGAAATAAGAGTATGTAGAGATTATTTTATTTCATGACAATTGTGCTATGTGATAAATTCTCACTATCTTGTCAATGAGTAAAGATCTACGGGATCTAATACACGAGTTTGAAAGGGTTAAAGTCCCATACTACTCAGTGCATATCTATGAAACCCATACACGAGTTGAAAGGGTTAAAGTCTCATACTACTCGGTGTATATCTAAGAAAGCTTATACACGAGTTGAAAGGGTTAGAGTCCCATACTACTCGGTGTATACCGATGAGATCTTATTCACGAGTTTGAAAGGGTTAGAGTCCCATACTACTCGTTGTATATCTAAGAAATCTTATTCATGAGTTTGAAAGGGTTAGAGTCCCATACTACTCGATGTATAAGACAACTAATTATATGAGTAAATGTGGTATTTGTACTTTTGATATTCTATATAGTACAGTTATTTACTTACTGAGTTTTTAAATAAACTCACACTCCCTATGATTATTTTTCAGATACAGAAAACAAAGAAGAAGAGTATCCGTTGGAAGATTAGAAGCCCCTTGGGATTACACTCTATTTCTGTCTGGTGGGATACCAGTACTTATTAATGTGGATACTAGAAACGCTCTGTACTTTCTATAGGTCTCCTAGGCTTGCGATGAAATAGAAATATCAGACTATGTATGTCTATATTTGCTTATCAGATGAATATAATTCTGTAGTGTGGAATGAATGATTAAGGTTGAATGTAAAACCTTACAGAATATATGTATATAACGTATGTTTGAGAATTATATCAAATGAGTAGTATCTTTTCACATGCTCAATTTTTGGGATGTGACAGTGTATTTTATGGAAGTGTATTTAGATGCCTTATGTATGATCAAGTTTTTTTAATTCCCTTGCAAGGTTCTAATTTTATCAAAGGGATCAAATTGAAAGGAAAATCACTTCGGCTCGCACATACTTACAAACACCCATCCTTCTCTTTTATTTATTTTTTCACTTCTCCTACCCCGTAGCTCCCTCACTCTCTTTCAACTATGCATCCCAAGGCAACTTCTTCATCATGCATTCATGTCAGCTTTTTGCTTGGGGAAGGAAGCCATGGAAATTAAGAGGATTGATAAGTTGATGTTCTTCTTCTTCTTCTTCTTCTTCTTACAAGACCAAATCTTAGGTTATCAATTTGAAAAATTTTTGTAGAATGTTTCTATGGATGAATTTAAGTATGAGTGTTAATCTAAAATATTCTTGGGTGGTTTATGATGTTATTGGAACAATAAATTTAGAGAAAATTAGGAGAATTTCATAAAATTTATATATTTGGAAAAGTTAGGGTTCTTGATGAAAATTTGAGATTGGAGCTTGGGTTGTTGGTAAAAATTGGGGGTTTTAGTGTCAAAATACTCCTTAGACATTAAGAAAGAAAACTCATGGAAGAAATCAAGAGAAATGGCGATGATTTGACCACAAAATCATGAAAACCTAAGACAAAAATCACAAATTTACTGTAGCAATACTGTAGCATTCATAAAATTTCCAGATTCGGGGTACTGTAGCAAACTGATACCGTAGCAAACTGGTATTGTAGCATCAATTCTAAAATGGCTATATCTCTTTCATCCGGACTCCGTTTTTAGTAAATAAGGTATCGTTGGAAAGCTATTCGAGTCTATCTTTAAATGAAATAAGTTTTATTTGAAAATTCCTTACCATTTGAGAGTTATGTCTAGAAAGGTAATTAAAGGTCAGAATTGTAGTAATAAATTTTCCTATTTTGTGACCTTGACATATTTTTGCATGATTATCTTATAGGGATAGATTCTTTGATGCATCTTCCACATCTTTTGAGATGTTGTGACTAGATTGGAATAAAGAAAATTACCTTCTATAATTTTACACATCTTTGAGAAAGGTTCAAGGTAAAATTGGGCAATGTCAAGGTAAGTGAATAACCTTGCAAAACTAATTTAGTATTATTAGACAAAGTATAATATAAATCTCATTTATAATATTATTAAAATGTTAAATAATCAACCTTCCAGTTGATAATATATGATGATTGATATAATTGTTGATAAAAATTCAAAAGAATACAAGTATGTATAAATTAAGCTATTTATGGTAGTTATAATGTATGATAAATTTTCACTGTCTTACTGGTGAACAAACTTCTACAGTTATCTATGCATAAAGAGTTTAAGGGTCAAATTCTCATGTCACTCGGTGCAAAAATCTACGACAAAATTGCAAAGTAATTGAGAGTTTGATCACCTAAGAAATCATACGCAAATCTACGGCAAAATTACAAAGTGATTGAGGGTTTGATCACCTAAGAAATCATACTCAAATCTACGGTACAATTGCAAAGTGGTTGAAGGTTTGATCACCTAAGAAATCATACGCAAATCTACGGCACAAATGCAAAATGATTAAGGGTTTGATCACCCAAGAAATCATACGCAAATCTAAACAAATGTAATACTACGGTTGTGTGAAATGAATAATAGATTGACTATGTTAGTAAATATGGTATTTGTACTTGTGACGCATTAAAGTTACACAGTCATTTTCTCACTGAGTTTTGATAAACTCACATTCTTTATGATTATTTTTTTTTCAGATACGGTGGTTGAGGAGGACGATTAGTAGCCCTTTGTGGTAATACTTCACTTTTGTTTGGTTGGCTTTTGGATGTAATTTTTGGTAAAGAGTTAGGACATGCTCTGTAATCTATTTGGTCACCTAGGCTTGCGAGGTTGTATAGTATTGTGTAATGTATGAATGTTGAAAATTTTTTAAATATGTATACAAAATATCTTTCTTGAAAAATTTATGATTCGCATAGTTATGAATATTAAGAATGTTCATAAAGATTAAGAGGTACCACGAAGGTACACCCTAGACATTTTATGTTTATCTCACATGTCTAAATTTTGGAATGTGACAGCAGGTTAGACCAGGAACATTCATAAATGGGCGATCTTAGATTGACTAATTTAGGCCCACGGGCCAAACAAGCTAGCCCGCGGGCCTAAACGGGATTGCTTTTTTAAAAAATACATTATTTAGTATAGATAATACCTCTTTATCACATTTTTATATTTTATAACCTTATATTCAATAAATATAGTAAATTTGGATATAAAAACTTTTGTAATTTTTTCAAAATAAATATAAATTTTTAAATTTAAATATAATATAGTTAATTTAGAAAGAAAATATGAAAAATTAAAGTTATTGATTATTTAAAAATATTAAAGATGTAATATTTTACATTGTTAAATACTATTTTAATAAAAAAATAATTTTTAACTAAAAAATCTAAAATTATATCATTTTAATATTTAAAAAAATAATAAAGTGTGGTTTGCGGGCGGACTTAGACTTCCTAAAAAAACCACCCATTTAGGCCCGTTTAATTCTTGGCTTGCGACGAGTCAGTCCGAGCCAACTTATTTAACAGTACTAGCGACAATCGATTTTGTTCCAAAACCTTTGCCGCTCAACCAAACATGTTAAAATGAAGAGAAACACAACTATAAAAGGAGGAGAATCGCGTTCATCTGTGCTATCGTCAAATCAAACACGCTCTAAGAATTAGGGATAACTGGAATTGGATTTCTAGTAATATGGATTCAAATTGAGTCCCATGGAGATTCATAAAACCAATAAACATATTATATAATCACTATAAAAATAGGTGTAGGTGTAATACCCGTTAATTTCAGAATATAATTCGCTTAAGAGTATTTTAGAATTCTACAACGTTACTTTAGTTATTTATTTTGGTCATTTTTAATTTTCATATTTAATTGTTCTCTTTGAATATTATTTATGAAAATTGAGTTAAATGACTGGACTAAATATTTGCACAATGAGGGATATATTCTAAGAATGGTGAAATTCATGGAAAAGTGGTTTCAGAATGGTCAATTAGTCCATTTATTGTAAATTGACTGGATGGGTTTGGATGTTGGGTTATGGATACCCATGGGTTATTGAATAACCCATTAGAAATATTTAATATAAAGTTTCAATAGTACCCCTCATTTTTCACTTAGCCGAAGGAAGGCAGAAAAGCATTTCTCTCTCAGTTCTTCATTTTCTTCTCAAATCCTTTCCTTGATCTTCAGAAGTTTGATTATTTGTTCGGTTCAAAAGCTTTGTAAGGATCAAAGGTAAGCTTTAATCTCGTTATTTTCCTTAAATCTAAGTTTATATGGAAGATTAGAGGAGGTTTTGTTCTTGAAGATTTTGATGATAATTCGTGAATCTCAGTTGTTTTAGAAGTTATATTTGAGTTATAATCGGTTAAAAGAGTTGAAATTCTGGTTTTGAAACAAGAAAGGAAAGGATGAATTTGTTAGAAATTTCTGCAAAAACTTCTGCAAAAAAACGGGTTACTGTAGCGACCAGAAATTTCGAAACAAAATCTGAAAAATTTTCTTCGGGTTACTGTAGCAGTACTGTAGTGTCGGCAGTCAACGGTACTGTAGCAGTCAACGTTACTGTAGCGAACCGGCACTGTAGCGAACCGTTACTGTAGCAAACCGACACTGTAGCAAACCGTTACTGTAGCAGTCAGAAAATTTTGCGTATTTTCGTGATTTTGTTTCCTTTCTTATGTTTCCTTGTAATATATTTTACTAGGAAATATTCCTACACAAATTCTAGTGTGCAACAAGGTAAACTTGGACAAACATCAAGGTGAGTGAATTACCTTGCTCAGCTAATTTGATATTACTAGTCAAAGTACAATATAAGTCCCATTTACAATATTATTTAGGTAATGAGCAATCAATTTTCATATGGGAGTATATGATGATCGGTAGAAATAAGAGTATGTAGAGATTATTTTATTTCATGACAATTGTGCTATGTGATAAATTCTCACTATCTTGTCAATGAGTAAAGATCTACGGGATCTAATACACGAGTTTGAAAGGGTTAAAGTCCCATACTACTCGGTGTATATCTAAGAAATCTTATACACGAGTTTGAAAGGGTTAAAGTCCCATACTACTCAGTGCATATCTATGAAACCTATACACGAGTTGAAAGGGTTAAAGTCCCATACTACTCGGCGTATACTTATGAGATCTTATTCACGAGTTTGAAAGGGTTAGAGTCCCATACTACTCGGTGTATATCTATGAAATCTTATTCATGAGTTTGAAAGGGTTAGAGTCCCATACTACTCGATGTATAAGACAATTAATTATATGAGTAAATGTGGTATTTGTACTTTTGATATTTTATATAGTACAGTTATTTACTTACTGAGTTTTTAAATAAACTCACACTCCCTATGATTATTTTTTTCAGATACAGAAAACAAAGAAGAAGAGTATCCGTTGTAAGATTAGAAGCCCTTGGGGTTACTCTCTATTTCCGTCTGGTGGGACACCAGTACTTATTAATGTGGATATTAGAAACGCTCTGTACTTTCTATAGGTCTCCTAGGCTTGCGATGAGATAGAAATATCAGACTATGTATGTCTATATTTGCTTATCAGATGAATATAATTCTGTAGTGTGGAATGAATGATTAAGGTTGAATGTAAAACCTTACAGAATATATGTATATAACGTATGTTTGAGAATTATATCAAATGAGTAGTATTTTTTCACATGCTCAATTTTTGGGATGTGACAGTAGGTATTTAAATGCACCTAATTTGATGAGTTGAGTATGTTAACCCACCAAATTAATAGACTAAGTAAAAATATCCACCCATTTAAAATTACATCAAATTGTTTTTACTTATTGAGCTTGCAAGTTACATAGTTTGGTTTACATAATCCACAAGCCAACTCACTTAATCTGTTTTTCAATTTTAAAAAAAATATTTTTTATTATTAATCCTCATTACCAAAGAACTTACAAAGTCCTACAATTCATAACTACATTTTTATAAAGCAATGTTGTTATCCCACATTGTTTGGGTATGTCTTCAAGTTTATTTTTTAAAAAATTTGTTTGGAGAGTGGACAAATTAGCTCATTTAGTTCATTAATCTACCTTAAGTGGATCGATTAATTCACTTCTACCCTATTTTCAAAGTGACCCAACTGGACTTGCCCTTTTCCTTCGTTTTCCAATTTCCTACAAGCCAATCCATGAGTTGGTTTGGCACGTCTTGCCATCTTCATAATTAAGGTATTATTATCTTTTTTTTAAAATTATTGTTAGTCAAATATTGTACTTAATAAGGGGCAGTTGAATGGGTTAATAAAAATCTTGACTGGGTTAATAAAATTCTTGACTGACTCCTTATAAAGTCAAGAAGAAGTATGAGGATCAATTTTATCCTTTTTCTAATGCAATAAGAAAATTTTTGTTTACTAAGAATCAATTTGAAATTTTGGAAATTGTAATTAACGAGAATAAGTACGTTCATAAAATAAGTAGAAGAACATAGACAAGAAAAGGAAGGAGATCACAATATATAGTGAAAAAGAAGACTTTACATTTACTCTTTAAATACAAAGTGGGAGAATTTTATAAGAAAGGAAATCACCAAAAATACAAAACAACTACTTTAACCCTTAAAGATCAGCATCTTGTTAAGTTTGTATGATATCTTAACAAATTTATCTTAGTAGATCTATCTTAGTCTTTTACAATCTCTTTCTACCCAACATGATTAGCCCGACTAACTTTTATACCAAATCTTATGATTTGTACAAAATTTTTAGAAACTTAACCTCATACTTGTGATTTAATACAACATAATTAGTAAGTTGTTTTTAGTTCACTTAGAACATTTTTTTTAATATAATCAAGTTTGACTAATTTCTTTAACATAGAATAGACTCACTAAGCAGTAAAGTATTCTCAAAGATTACTTTTAACTAACATTGGGGCATGTGCAAAATTAGTGAACAATATTTTGGAATATAGTACATAGGGTGCAAAAAAAGCAAAAAGTGCTGGCAGTGTACTTACTGTTTCTGAAAGTCCAAGTTCCAACAGGCAAAGAGCAGTAATTTAGTGGACAAAACTATACAACTCACACCTCCCTAAGTTATAGACTATATTTCTCTTCCATGCTTACATAAACTTACGAGGCTTCAGAGTTCAGAGGAAAGATGGTGAAGCAACATTTAATGGAAGCTGAAACCACATTGAAGCATTAATGGAAGAAGATTATCACATTCAAATGAAAGAGCCTCTTTGAGATCTATTTAAGATCTTCTATTAATATTAGAAGCATTCATTGGTTGGAGAGAAACCTAAATATCTTGAAAGTTTGTGCATTTACTCTTTGTAAGAGAGTGCTTATTAGTTAGTTCTTTGTAAGAGCGTTTTCTCTCAACCGAAGTGTTCTAAGTGGGCCGGCTCGGTGCAAAAGGAATCGTGAGGCCCACAAGACAATTCAAATTTCATGGGCCAAAATGATTCTGGAAGTAGTTTAGCGGTAAGCTCACTATATTTCAACAACTTGAAAGGTATAAAATCGTGAGGCACATATATCTGAACCAAACGTTTTGCTTTTATGTCCAAATAGATTCAGGAAATCTTTACATATGAGCCCAAAAAGTAATTATAAGCCCAAAACACTTGGAATTGTGATAAGCCCATATTCTTGAAATGTGTTTCTTATAAAATTAGTTCTCTTGAAACTTAGGAAAATTTTTTATCTGAAAATAGTTAAATTAATCAAAACTTCTTACTAAAAAATCCTTGCATTAACAATTATTTATACAAATTACTATAATGATGAGTTTTCATAAATCTCTATCATTTTGATTTCTTAGATTTTTAAATTTTAATGAATCTAATAAGCTAGCTTTGTAACGTGCTTATATAGTGTTACTTAGGTCAGATCGGTGAAGTAACAATATGATTATATGAACATATTTCTTTTGGGAAGTCAAATATGAACCAAGACTCAAGCAAAACACGCAATCTCATTGGAGAATTTGAGCCCACTAGAAACCAATCGGGCTTCTCTGAGAAGCCCATGGGCCTTGCTTTGTGTAATTTCCCGTTCCGTTTGCTTTTGCCGGGAATTTTTTACCTGCGCAAGTTTGCTTGCTGGTTACGAGTTACGACCAAACGAGGTCAGAGAGAGTTGAGAAAACTGCCACTGCCGTGGGTTCCTTTCTCTTTCTCTCTGGAGATTCCATGTCCTTTGCGGTAATTTCTTTTTGAATAGCTTAAAACTCATGGTTGCTAAGTCTTGCATGTACCCGCTGTATATGCATCCAAATCCATGAGATGAGACCAATTAAGCTTCCCGAGCCTCCCAGCCCTACCTCCAAGGGTACTGCTGACATATTCGAATCTGGAATCCACAGCGTCGTCAGACGCGCCGTTATAGTCGGAAATGGTTTTCTCAGTTCCGAGAATCAGAGCATCGGATTGGTTCGCGCCCTGGGCCTCTCTGATAAGCATGTCTTATATGTAAGTTTTTTTTTTTTTTGAGGAACTTTACTTTTGTATATTCACAACATAGTATTGGGTCCTTAATTTGTAACCAATTGCATAAGTATCAGCGATTTATGAAGGGCGTAGCAGTAACGGGTTTTGAATTTTAAGTTTGCCCCTTCGATCTTTTTACTGGGAACAAATCAAATTAACACAGAAAGGGATGGAGAGAGGAGAAAGTAAGGTGCTGCTAGTGTTCTTTGTTTTGACCTATCGCTAATACCGTGAATTTATTCTTATTTGTCTAAGAGAGCCGGCATTGTGGAAGTTCAGACGGGGCATTATTTTTAGTGCCGAGGAAGAGGATAACTTGGTATAGCGGGTCTCTTGGATATAGAGGGATTTTTATTTTTTTAAAAATTACCTTCTATCCATATACCCTGAAGAATTTATAATTGTGAGAACAAATTATAATTTAGGTTGCATCTGTAATTAGTTTCACCCACCTTCTAAGCACCTAGGTGGCACTTGAGAAGGCAGCCTTTGGGGATGAACAGTGTAGTTCCAAGTCTGAATAAGAGTAAAAGTTGCAACCAAAGAAGTTCCAAATGTATTTTCACAAAGTTAAATATAGGAACTTGAAACCACAATAGCAAGGCTATTTCCACACTGCAAACCTCCAAGCTTCATGTGTTTCTGAGATAGAAACTTCAAGAGACCTTAAGCACCTGTCCTGGGGCCTTTTTAGACCATACGGCTCCTGAACTGCCTTTAAGGACTGTTTTCTGATGAGCAGACATTTCAAAATAATATTTTCTTCGTATCCCTTGGTCATGCCATGAGAAACTTGGTTTGGGATTGACCTTAGTTTTATGCCCCTTCAACCCTCATGACTAGCACGTAGTGCTGGAGTGATAAAAAAAAATATTGCCAAGATCATGGCTGTTGAATGCTGGAATGCCTTACTAGTTTCACACCTTGCTCATTCTGAAATAAGTTTGCAAACAATCATGTAAAAATAGTTGGCTGTTGAAGTGAGGCAGATAATATGACTATAATAAGTAAGGTTGTCAATTGTTAATTGGGACTGCAAAAACATGAAAGGGAAAAAATTCTGGCACGCCCTATTTAAGTTTTGGGTGTTATTGAATACTGAGGATAAGATGTTGGATGGGAACAACTAAAGAACTGGAATAAATGGAACATTTATACTGTTAAAAGCAATAAGGATTGTCCCGGTGATGCTTAGTACTTGCTAGTTGGCATCCCTGAAAAAATAGTGCTAAAATTGAGGAGTAGAACTTCTTTATCTTGAAAATTAACAATTATATGTTGCAAAAGTTGGTTTTTGTTGTGTGTCTTACACTTCCATGTTTTATTAAAAGTCATGCCTTGAATATAGCGGGTAGCTAAATAAGTAAATACATGTACTGTGCTATGTTGTTTGTTGTGTACTTGTTGCTTATGATAGTCATGTTTATATACTGGCCCAATATGTGTCTTTCTATAATAAAACTATGCTCATGTGAAAATGATAGTATATGAATTAATTTTCTCACAAATCCTTGTTGAATTACTGCAGCGGGTTACCAGGCCAAAAGGACGGATTAATGAGTGGCTTCACTGGCTTCCAGTCTCTGTTCACAAAAAATTATATTATCTAATAAGACAGATCTGTGGTTACTCGAAACTACTGTCAAAATCACAAGAAAATAAACTTATGTCTTTCCCTTCAGAAAATGGTGGCAGTGTTGGCTTATCAGCTGTTTTAGAAGCAGATGTAAAGAGTATAGTAAATTTGGCTCGAGAAACTTATGAGAAGTACATTCTATTTCTATTCTTTTAGTTGTAAAACTGAAATATAAATTAAACTGATCTTTTTTGTAGCTTGGCTAATCTAGCATTTTTCTTCTTTGCTCATCTCATGGCAATTACAGATACTTATTTCATTATTGTTTGGCATTAATAATCTTGCTTTTCAATAAGAGCATTAAGTCTATATATGGATTACTTATTTAAAAAAGTTACATGACATATGAGGCAGTTAAATTAATTTGGCACTTTATTTCTTGTAGATGATTAATTTATATAGCTTGGATCTTGAAGTTCAACTTTTTCCTTTTGAATGTAGTAGAAGAACTAGATTTGAAGTTGTGCAAGATTTCCTGTGCATCCACGTTTGACAAGCCTTTTGTTATTTTGAATGAAAAAATGTTCTGACTCATCAGTTTTATTTACTGTTACTGGACAAAATCTTATTGCTTTAGTATTCTGAGTCCCAGGTCAGTGTAACACTGTTACCATTCCTGTGCTCATATCTCCTCCTTTCAGTTTGTGGTCAGCTTCTTATATCTTTTGCTTAATTTGTGGCCACTGACAAAGAATGATATGTTTCATATTTAATCCAGGGAGGGACCTTTACTGGTGGTTGCATCTGGAAGAGATACCATTTCTGTTGCAAGTTCAATTAAACGCCTAGCATCTGAAAATGTTTTTGTTGTTCAGGTGTGCAGACTCAATGCTTTCTTTTTGGTTTAACTTCTCTGTGACATCTTATTGTTAGCAATTTATGAGTACATTAAAATAAATTGGATATAAGTTGGATGAATATTTATAGGATGTATCAATGTGTTTTTATTGCAGTGTTTTGTACAGAAAATCAATATTTTGATTCCTGCTATATATTTTTATTTTATATTATGCTGTGTTTAAGCCACAGCCTTAGCTAACTAATTTCTGGTCCATTGTAAAGTGAAAGATTCAATGCCTTTGGAAAATTTCCAACAATGAAATTAAGCAGGTCATCCACATAAATCGGGGTCATGAATGCATTCCAAGACACAGGGATTAAACAAACTATTTATCTTTGCTGCACTCTTTCAACCTTTAAATTACCCCACATGATCTTGCTAGAATCTCTACACAGTGCCTTTGCTTCTTCTATGCTCTCTCTCTCCCTCAAGCTTAGAACTTTGTTATTTTTATTATTTTCTTTTTTAGTCCTTTTGCTTTCTTTTCTTTGCTTGTTACCATTTATGTTGTTTCTATAACTTGGTGAGTTCCAAATTAAGGTGTTCACGCTATTGCAATCAGCTTGAATTAATTTATATGTAATATTCTTTAATAAATGTTAAATTAATGCATTGCATTGTTATTTAAGCATTTTATACCACCCTTATTTTATCTGAGGTTCATTATGTTATATTAACTTCAGGTTTGACTTCTGAATTTAATTTCTTTGGTTACTTCTTTCCTGGGCAGATACAACATCCAAGGTTGCATTTGAATAGGTTTGACATGGTGATTGCACCTCATCATGATTATTATCCTTTGACTCCAGAAGCACAGAAGCAGGTCCCTCGGTTTCTTCAAAGGTGGATAACTCCACGCGAGCCTCCTGATAGTCATGTGGTATGTATAATGTGCATATGACCATAAATAACTTCTGGTTTGGGAGATACTGTGATCTTTGATGCTGGGCATGATCTATTCCAAAAGGTTGTCTTATGTGGTACTGTATATTCAGGTTCTCACCATGGGAGCCCTACATCAAATAGATTTTGCTACACTTCGTAATGCTGCCATTAGGTGGCGTGATGAGTTTGAACATGTACCTAGGCCCTTGCTCGTGGTCAACATTGGAGGACCAACAAGTAACTTCCATGTGACTTCTTTAACTACTGGACATATTTAACTCGTGTCATTATAATTATGTTCTTGCAGTTTGCGTGTGTTAAATTCTAGTATCTTATTTGGGATTAACATTTATGTCAGAGTTAGTGGAATGCTGTTAACTTATCATAAAATTCTTCTAAGGAAAATACTGAAAAGAAGGAAATGACTAACTGTATACAGAAAGAAAGGAAAAATCTACTGAACAAGGGAGAATCAGCCAGGAAAAGGATAGTCCATTCATTAAGGAGATTGTTCAAAGAAGTTGCTGGCAGGAAAAGGATAGTTCAGGACTGTGTAATGAGGAAGAGAGAGACTCCACTTCTTCCTCTCTACCCCTGTGAACATTTACTGGAAGAGGAACATGAACAGTGAATTAATGGGTGGTGAAGGACTAGGAAGAGCACAGAAGTAGAGAAAGAGGAGAGAAAAGTCAAAGAAAGGAAACTAGGCACTCCTCCTTTCATTAAGCCAAACCACCTAATTAATCAGTAACAACATCCTATCAATTAACCAAATATGATCTCCTAATATTCTAGCTCAAGCTCAGAAGAAAGTAAATTCGAATATTAAGGGGTTGGTTAATATAGCTAGATCCAAAATTATATTTTAGATTTGGCTAGTTGGTTAATCTGCTGCAAATTCAGGTGAAGTTGGCTAGTTGGAATAGATATTCCCAATAATATTATCAAAACAACTGAGCTGTTAGCTTTCGCTATAATTTCAACTTATACTTAAAATAAGAAAGTGAGTTGCAAAATTAGCAGTGAAGATGCACTTCTCAAATATTTCCTAGCTGCATCATCTGGTACTGGTGCCTTCATATGTGACGATGGGGCAATATGACTGGCCTTCAATGATTTTGTTACCAGCTTTTTGATTTATTTTAGGAAATCATTGGACAGGGACAAATTATGGCAACCTGGAAACTTAATACATCTGAAAGTACTTTCATTTAAACTCTCTTTTTCATTCTGTGGGAGAGGGTTGAATTTTCTTTTTCTGTACACAAAACGAGTAATTATGTTTCATGATTTTACTCATTTGAAATTCTATTGGTGCAAATGTGGAGGATAAAAGAATTGGAAAGTGTCTCTTTTTTTTTTTTAAAATAAATTCTGTGGAATGCAATGGCAAATATTCTTGTTGACATTTATTTTGTTTTCTTTTGTTTTCATCACCAACAACGTGTGCAAAACTTATGGATTGAATAATTTGTAATTTCCTTTTTTTATACAGGAAACTGTCGATATGGTGCGGACCTTGCAAAGCAGTTAGCAGCATCTTTGCTTAATGTTCTTGTTTCTTGTGGGAGCGTGAGAATATCCTTTTCAGAGAGGACTCCACAAAGGGTATAGTCATACCTATTAAGTTTTTGAAGGGAATGTTGAGAACCTCTTTTACCTCTGACACTCACTTTTTCTTTCCCTCTGATGTCTTTTTAAACAGTTGTTAAACATTATAGTGAAAGAACTGGGAAATAATCCAAAAGTTTATATATGGAATGGAAAAGGTAAATATTTATTCAAAATCATTATCTATTCAAATATGTAAATTTTAGTTTCAGAGTAAGTCATCAAACCCTGACATTAACTTCCACATTTTTTCAGAACCAAACCCACATATGGGACACCTAGCTTGGGCTGATGCATTTGTTGTCACAGCAGATTCAGTTAGTATGATAAGCGAGGCTTGCAGCACTGGGTATGCATCTAAAGAAGTATCTCTATGGCAAAATTATTATTATTATTATTATTATTTACTTGTCCTTGATGAAGTATTTTAAATACAATATTTTGATAAATATATCAATTTTGTTCCCGCAGGAAACCTGTCTATGTTGTTGGAGCTGAGCGATGCAGATGGAAGTTCACAGAATTCCACAAATCACTGAGAGAGAAAGGAGTGGTTCGGCCATTCACAGGTTTTGAGGATGTAAGTTATAATCATTATTACTTACGTATCAATTAGAGCGATTGGAGTTGTGAAAGATTTGTGTTTTGGAATTATTTCTCGTGTTTCGAAAGATCTGTTCCGGTTTTATTTGGGTTAAATGTTTTCCTTAACTTTTCAGATGAAAGAAAGTTGGAGCTATCCACCCCTTACTGACACTGCTGATGCTGCGAGACGGGTTCATGAAGCTCTTGCTTCTCGAGGGTGGAAATTGAAGACGACATAGAGAACACAATTTGAGTTTTGACACAAAACTCTTTTTTTTTTAATTTATTTTAAATATTTCTCTAAAGGGGGTAATCATTTGGAATTTTTTTGGGAAGATACAAAGCATGAAATTCCGTGGATAACACGAATAGGAGTACAGATGGTGTTTTCTAATTCTTTAACCACCATAATTTTTTAAGGAATGTAATATAAGTAAGGGTAGGTGTATGATTGCGGCTTGTAGGGAAGAGGAGCTTGCATGTAATGCATTTAATGAGTGAGGCCAATAAAAATTGTTTGTGCTGAGCAAAAAATTTTCCTGTTGTCTTCGTCCTTTTCTCGTTTTCTGCCTCATTTAGTTCCGATGATTTTCAACAAAATATCGTCGAATTTGGGACATTCCACGAAATTGGAGCAATGTAACAAAATTGCTCGAATTTACTGTTCAAATTATGTTGCTTCAACTGAAATTGATCAGAATATGGTTCAGTGAAAAGGAGGAAGAAGAGCCCAGAAAAGATTTGCTAGGAGCATCTAGCTTTAAAAAGAAAAGAGAGAAAAAGAGAGGGGGGGGGGGGGGACATTAATTCCCATTAATCTTTGGTGCAAACCTGAGCCAACGTGAAATTGCCTCCTATTAGACCAAAACAAGTAGGAGCAAATAATGGGTTGGGTTGATTTGATTAACATGGAATCTAACCCAAATTGTATGTGTTGGGTTGACTGGTTGGGTTAATAAATTTTAACCTAACTACTGGCAGTTTGAAAAATATGTTGAAAATTTTCTAACAAGATCAATCTAACCTGACCACAATTTTTTCTTTTAATGTAGCTTTTAGGTTTGCCATTGTCGTTAAATGCTCTAATCTTTACCTCTAGGCTATGGTCATCTTTATTTAATCTTTGTCTTGTCTTTGATTTCTTGCCATGTGCACTTTGTCTTGTCTCTTCTTCACCAGTCGTGGCACATCTCGTCTTCATCTCTCCAATATCATGTCTTGTACTTGTTGATTGTTATATGCAGAGGAATTTATATACAGTGATTTAACTTTTGTTAGTAGGGATCGAGAAGAAGAATAAGAGGAAGAGGAGGAACTGAATAAGAAGATAGAACAAAAGAAAAGGGGGAACCGTCCAACCCAATAGGGTTGATTTGGATTCAACCTTAAAAAAATATTAAACCAAACCTGCGGTCATTTGTTGGTTTTGATTGAGAATTCTACTTAACTCGATCTGTGTTCACCCCTAAGAGTAAGAGTTATGCTAGCTTATCTTCCAGTTCTCGTTGATGCTTTCTGTAATATTAATCTAAAATGTCTAAGATCTAATTTGTTTGCACTTAATGAATGTCTGAATTTGATTCATTCAGATTTTAGATCATTAAGTGAGTTTTTTTTAAATGCTTAATAAGTCTAAATATATTGTTGGGTTTGACTTGAATTTTGTGGGTGATCCAATTTGTAACCCGACTCACGACCCACGACTCATAACCCATTATTTCCTCTATATATATATATATGTGTGTAATGGAATTCATTAGATGAAGAGGTTGATGTAATTTCTCTCTGTATAGCCTCTATCAGAAATAATACAGATATTCTCTCTGTTCGTGGACGTAGGTCGCATTAACCGAACTACGTAACTTCTTTGTGTGTTCTTCTCTATCCTTCTCCTTGATTTATTGTCTTACAATAACCTAACAAGTGGTATCAAAGCCTTGGTTCATTTTTAGTTCGTCAGTTACTGTAGCACGTCCGAAAATTTTCAGATCCAGCTCCAAAATTTCAGATCTTGCCTCGATTTAGTTGTTTTGGAGCATAGGAGACCATTCTCTGCATCTTTGGTTCGTTGAAGAACGTCGGAGACCAATTTTTGTTGGTAAGAAAATTTTCAGATCTAGTTTCAAATCTTAGATCTAGCTTGATTCGCTTGTTTTTTGGGAAAAAGAGATCGTTTATTGCATTTCTAGTGCATTGGAGATCGTTTTTCAGTTGTTTTGGTGAGTTTTTACTGTTGCGAGTACTGTTCATCACCGGAATCTTCATCGGAAGTACTGTTCATCGCCGGAATCTTCATCGGAAGCATTGTTCATCGTCTTCTACGGCGAGGTACTGTAGCAGTCAACGGTCAATGGTACTGTAGTGACTCAGCACTGCAGTGACTCGGCACTGTAGCACGGTCAACGGTCAACGGTACTATTTGGTCAAAGTTACTGTTTGGTCAAAGCCGTTATTTGGTCAAAGCTGCTGTTTGGTTAAAGTTGCTGTTTGATCAAAAACTACTACTTGGTCAAAGCTGCTGTTTGGTCATAGTTGTTGTTTGGACCAAGTTTTCTGTTGCGATCGTTATTATTTCGTCAACACGATTCCGGTGAGTTTATGTTTAATTCAGAAAAGAATTCTGAATTTCTGTGTGAATTTTCTGGATTGTGTTATATTATGCTGGATTGGATTTCTGGTTTACTGCTGTGAATTTTGTTGAACTGCTGTGTTGAATTTCTGTTAGTGAAATTCTGGTCAGTTTGCAAGGTTCTGAACAATTTTGTGAAATTCAATTTCTGATTACGAAATTTGCTAGTAATTTATCTGCTGTTATTTGAGAAGATATCGACTCATAAATTCGATATTGAGAAGTTCAATGGATCGAATGATTTTACTTTGTGAAAGGTAAAAATGAGGGCACTTCTGGTTCAGCAGGGATGTGCAGTGGCATTAGAAGGAGAAAGTAGTCTACCTAACACGTTGAAAGAAGAGGAGAAGAAGGAAATTTTGGCAAAGGCTCATAGTGCATTACTATTGAGTCTGACTGATGAGGTGTTGGGAGAAGTAGTTGATGAATCAACTGCTGCAGGTTTGTGGAAGGAATTGGATGATAAATACCAGAAAAAGTCTCTTACAAACTGGTTATATCAGAAGCAGCGTTTGTATATCTTGCGGATGACAGAAAATATGCAGGTAAAAGATCATCTTGATAATTTTAACAGAATTATCCTGGATTTACAGGGTGTTGGGGTTAAGATAGATGATGAAGATCAGGCTATCATTCTTTTATGTTCTCTACCAAATTCATATGAGAACTTTGTTGACACTATGTTGTATGGTAGAGATAGTATCTCTGTTAATGATGTCAAAGATGTTTTGCAGTCTAAAGAGCTGAAGAGAAGAGTCTCTAGTTCTAATGAGGATGGTGCAGAAGCAGGTTTATATGTTGGCAGAGGCAAAGACACTAAAAGGGATGATGGAAAAAGAAGCAAGTCATGGTCTAAGTCGAGGAACAAAGGAGGACCTCGATGTTATCACTGTAAACAAAAGGGGCACATCAGGAAGAATTGTCCACAGAGGAAGAAGGGAAATGATGAGAAGGAACCGAATACCAGTGGTAGTGCTGCGGTGGTGCAAGATAGTTCTGACGGAGAAGAAGACATTGATTTTCTCACAGTCAGCACCTCTGATTCTGCAAATACTTGGGTCTTGGACACAGGTGCATCTTATCATATGACTTTCTCACGTGAACTATTTACTTCTTTCAAGGAGTGGAATGGTGTTGTGAGGTTGGGTGATGATGAGCAGTTCAGTGTTAAGGGCAGTGGTTCTGTGCAGATTCAGATGTATGATGGAATAGTCAGGACGCTTGATGCTGGGTATGTTCCTGGTCTACGGAAGAACTTGATTTCTCTTGGTACTCTAGACAAACAAGGGTACAAGTACTCTGGAGAGAATGGACAGTTGAGAATTTTCAAAGGTGCTCTGATTATAATGAAGGGTAAATTGCAGCATGGCATTTACTTTCTGATTGGTAGTTCAGTGATAGGGACAGTAGCTGTATCTAAATCTTTAGGGAAGAATGATGATTGTACAGAGTTGTGGCATCGCCGATTGGGACACATGAGTGAGAAAGGGCTGTCAATTCTAAGTAAACAAGGATTGTTAGAAGGAGCAGAAACTGGGAAACTGAAATTCTGTGAAGTTTGTGTTATGGGTAAACAACGCAGAGTTAAGTTCAGTTCTGGGAAGCATACTTCTACCGATGTTCTGCAATATGTTCACTCAGACTTGTGGGGTCCTTCTCCAGTTGAATCTCAGGGCAAATGCAAGTACTTTGTTATTTTCATTGATGACTACTTTAGAAGGGTTTGGGTATATTTTCTGAAATCCAAAGATGAAGTGTTTGGGAAGTTCAAGGAGTGGAAGACCATGGTTGAGAAACGGACTGGAAAACAGGTCAAAACACTCAAAACTGATAATGGGTTGGAGTTCTGTAATGCTCCATTTGATGAATTTTGCAAGAAAGAAGGTATAGTGAGGCATCGCACTGTACGTCATACACCACAGCAAAATGGAGTTGCAGAACGTATGGATCAAACATTGTTACAGCGTGTGAGATGTATGCGATTAAACGCTGGCTTGCCAAAATAATTCTGGGTTGAAGCAGTTAACACTGCTTGTTATTTGGTGAATAGATCGCCATCTACTGCAATTGACTTTAAGACTCCTCAAGAGGTATGGTCCGGTAAACCTTCTGATTATTCTAGCTTGCATATATTTGGTTGTCCTGCTTATGCTCATGTGAATGATGGTAAACTAGAGCCTAGGGCAATGAAATGCATATTTCTAGGGTATGCACCTAGAGTTAAAGGGTACAGACTGTGGTGTACCGAAAAGGATAGAACTCCAAAATTTATTACTAGCAGATATGTAACTTTTGATGAGTCTGCTATGTTTGGTCAGAAGGAGGAGCTTGGTAGTCATGCAGGTAATAATGATCAAGGTGCCAACCAGAAGGTGGAAATTGAAGTTCAAACTTCAAAAAGGGTTATAACAGACCCTGTACAGCAGCCCAGGGAAGAAGAAGAATCACAACCTATAGCAACAAGGAGGGAAAGAAGGGAAATCAGAAAACCTATGAGGTATGCAGATTGTGTTGATATAGTTGATGTTAATTCAGTTGCTTATGCCTTGGCAGTAGGTGAAAGTATTGATTCTGATGACCCGAGATCATATAAAGAAGCAGTTGAGAGTAGAGAAGCATCAGAATGGCTGGTTGCAATGAATGAAGAGATGCAATCTCTTGAGAAGAACAAAACATGGGATCTTGTACCGTTACCAAAGGGAGTGAAACCCGTAGGATTCAAATGGGTCATCAAGAAGAAAGAAGGTATTCCTGGAGTTGAACCAGCAAGGTTCAAAGTACGACTCGTGGCAAAGTGTTTTTCACAAAAGGAGGGAATTGATTATCATGAAGTTTTCTCTCCGGTTGTGAAGCATAAAACCATTCGTGTCCTTTTGTCCATGGTAAGTGTTTTTGACTTGGAGTTGGAACAATTGGATGTGAAAACTACTTTCTTACATGGAAATTTAGAGGAGCAGATTTATATGTCACAGCCAGAAGGATTTCTTGATTCTGGGAAGAAAGATCATGTATGTTTGTTGAAAAAGTCCTTGTATGGTTTGAAGTAGTCTCCTAGACAGTGGTACAAGAAATTTGATGCATTTATGACTTCTCATGGTTTTCTACGTAATCAGTTTGATAACTGTGTCTACTCTAAGAAACTTGCAGATGATTCTTATATTTATTTGTTGCTATATGTTGATGATATGTTGATTGCTGCAAAGAACAAGGTTGAAATTGATAGTTTGAAAGCCTTGTTGAGCAGTAAGTTTGAGATGAAGGATTTGGGTGCAGCCAAAAAGATATTGGGCATGGAGATTTGGAGAGATAGAAGTGCAGGTTTACTGTATGTATCTCAGCAGAAATACATAGAAAAATTGTTGCATTCTTTTCAGATGAATAATTCTAAGCCAGTTATGTAATACCCAAGAAAAATAAAATATAAATATTTGTTTACAAACTACTGTTACTATTTCAGTATACGGTACTATTCACTAGTATAATACTATTTACGTATATGATACTGTTTATTTATACAATCGAAATGTCAAGTACTAGATGTTGTTTGGTCATAAGAGAAAACTAGAAAGAAGTTCGTAGGAGAAACTGACGTTTTATGTGTGAAAATACCCTTAGGGACTAAAGTGAAAGGACTGAATTGAAAAGAAACTTAAAGGTTTAAGGTGAAAGGATATTTTTCCCTTTTAAGTTTCCAATAGTAATAACAGAAAAATTTTCCGCGTGAGGTGCACAGTAACTGCATTATTAGAAATGTCATTTTCATGAATAGTAAATTGAATATTTTATTAGCGCATAGTATCAAATAGTACCCTTGACTTTTGCTATAAATAGGCCCTTCCATTTCACTTCTAAACTCACACCTTCAACTTCTCTTCTTCTCTCCTTAAGTTTCTCTTACTCCAAAGCTAGGCCTCTGAGATTTTGGGCCTTTCCTTTTCAGCTTAGGTAAGGATACTATGCCCTTTCTATGTCTTTCAAATTTTAGAAGTTAATTTCTTAAGTATGCTCTGTGGTTGCGATTTTGGCCGATCTTCCACATCAGAAAAACTGTCCTTAGCTGTTTATATGTTATTTTGATTCTCTGATTACCGAAATAGAATGTAAACTGTGAAGAATACATGTCTTGGAAAGTTCTGGCTAAGGAAAGACCTGGTTTTTAAGTATGTCCAGTGTGACCCTCCACTCTTTCCTGGGAACTTACCTGGTGTACTCTTTTACATATTGTATTCTCTATTTCTGGTATAAATAGTAACCGTACGTATGAATAGTAACTATATGAATAGTAACCGTACATATAAATAGTATCTGTACGTATGAATAGTAACTGTATATATGAATAGTGACCGTATATATGAATAGTCCCATATGTATGAACAGTATCTGTATGAAAACAATCCTAACTTGTTTTCTCTAATCTTTCATGAAAATCTCTGTAGCGGAATACTGAAATTCACCTGAGAACTCTTGTCTGTAATGACTTAGAGAAGCGATGTTCGTACGGAATCCAGGTGAGTGAAACGACCCCGTTTTAATAGAGTTTTAGCATTACTGGTGATAAAAAGTATGTCGTAGGACACTCCCAAGATTCATAGGGGGAAATTGGATTCAGAATGACGAATCTAAATGAGATAATTAATCCATAAGTATGGATAAAATGAAATAAATATCTTATGATGATGTGAAGTTTGAATGTTTTCAAAAACGGATTAATTGTTATCTTGATTTGTGGTTTATAAATCTATAATATAGTTATATACTATACCTGTTGTATGGATGAATATTATATTGAGCCTCTGATTATGATATGAAATGCTATTGATTGTGATTGAGCGGGACAGTACCCCCTCTCACGGCAAGGTGGAAAACCCGGTTGACAGGGTGTCTTGACCAATGAGTGTGGAGACAACGATTCCCTCAGTAGGGATATAGCCCGGATTGGTGATAAATCCGTGAGGCGCCCTAGCTAAGAGGATGAGGTTGTGCGTCATGGCGGAAATATACATAATTGGTGAGCCGGCCTGTGTGCGCTCTCCGGGATATATTGCCATTGACGAGTACTAGTAACGTTTGTTGAATTGGATGAATTTTTATCTTGTATGTAAGAGGATGATGTTGTGCGTCATGGCGGAAATATACATAATTGGTGAGCCGGCCTGTGTGCGCTCTCCGGGATATATTGCCATTGACGAGTACTAGTAACGTTTGTTGAATTGGATAAATTTTTATCTTCTGTCTATTGGTTGAGTATGAGCCTTTGGATATGCTTGCATGACTGGTAATGTATTTGAATTTTATTAATGCGAGGCCGATTCGCTCATTGAGTTTAAAAGCTCACATTGTTTGTACAACCTTTTTGTTCAGATCAGGTTGCCATCGAAGAATATCTGCTAGAGGAGTAGATCACTTTGGACCTTCCCGTTGTCGGGTAGACCTCTCTTCTGTTATAGATTATGTTGCTCTGTAATCGTCTAGGACATCTAGTTCAGGGGTTCGACATTTGGCTTGTATGTCAGTATAATAATGTATTTTAAATTGATAATCTATGATTTTCAGATAAGAAAATTTGATATATTTATCGGAAGGCTTACAGTGATGAGAGATTCATCATTGTGCCGGTCATGTGCCCAGAAAACGGGTCGTGACAAGTTAGTACTCCGTTGGCGGCACATTTTAAACTTGATGCTAGTACAATACCTACTACAGCTAAGGAAAAAGGGTATATGAGTTCAATGCCCTACTGTAATGCTGTTGGAAGCTTGATGTATGCAATGGTGTGTACTAGGCCTGATGTGGCTCATGCAGTCAATGTGGTAAGCAGGTTTATGAGTAATCCTGGGAGAGCTCACTGGAGTGCAGTTAAATGGATTATGCGGTATCTGAAAGGTACGAGTAATATTTGCTTGGTTTATGGTGCTGATAAATCTGATAATGGCTTGGTTGGTTATACAGATTCAGATTATGCTGGAGATCTTTTGAGGAGGAGATCCTTAACATGCTATGTCATGACTATGAATGGATGTGCTGTCAGTTGGAAGGCAACACTTCAATCTACAGTTGCCTTGTCTACCACTGAAGCAGAATACATGTCATTGGCAGAAGGAGTTAAGGAAGGTATGTGGTTACATGGTTTGATTGATAGTCTGGGGTTAGATATTCAGAGACCTATCATTTATTGTGATAGTCAGAGTGCATTAAGTTTGGCCAAGAATCCAGTCTACCATGAGAGGTCGAAGCATATTGATATCAGATTAAATTTTATTCGAGATGTGATAAAAGACAAGAAATTATCCATCGAGAAGATAGCCACAGCAGATAATCCAGCAGATATGTTGACAAAGGCTCTACCTTTAGAGAAGTTCAAGCATAGCTTGGACTTGGTGAATGTTCGCATTCCATGAAGCCCTACAGGGCTTGAATGACAGAGATGAATTTGTACTTAGTTCTGGTGATTTGAGAGAATTCAAGTCAATGAGGGAAATTGTTGGGTTTGACTTAAATTTTGTGGATGACCCAGTTTGTAACCTGACCCACGGCCCACGACCCATAACTCATTATTTCCTCTCTCTATATATATATATATATGTGTAATGGAATTCATTAGATGAAGAGGTTGATGTAATTTCTCTCTGTATAGCCTCTATCAGAAATAATACAGATATTCTCTCTGTCCGTGGACGTAGGTCGCATTGACCGAACCACGTAACTTATTTGTGTGTTCTTCTCTATCATTCTCCTTGATTTATTGTCTTACAATAACCTAATATATATCTTAATGAATCATATTTTAATACCATTCAAATATATTACTCAATTTAGACAAAATGCATTTTTCTTCTATAAACTTTGTCCCATGTGCACTTTATTCCCCTAAATTTTAAAACTTAATAAATAACCCCTTCAAATTTTATAATCCGTGCAAAACAACATTTTTGTTAAATAACAATCTATTTATTTGTTAATTTTTTAAAATTTTTTATTCAATATATTATTCTATTTTTTAATTTTGATTTTATCATTTTTTATAACATATTTTTAATTACTAATTTATTTGAATATTATTTTTTTACTAATCAACAATTTATACCTGTTCAGATGTTAAAAAAAACAAATAGTCTTAATTATTCAGTATTTAAAATCAAAGACAATATCTTAATATCATATGTGTATTTAGATTCAAATGTCTTAATTTAAAAAAAAATACATTTTCTATTCTGTAAAAGATTATTTTATGATTATTTTGAAGTAACACCACTAGTAGCTTAGGATGTTAATAATACAAACGAAAAAATAGTAAAGCAAGAAAAATGACAATTAAGTCATATTTTGTTAAATTTATTCGATATTCGTCAATTATTAGAAGGATATATTATATTTATTATCTTGAGGTTTGATTACATTATATTTAACATTTATTTTTAAAAAATATTTATCATTAAAATTAATTTCCTATACAAAGCTTAATAGGCTTTATTATCAAATGAAGAATAAGAAGTAACTTTATAGTAAAGCTTGTTATTAATTTTATTTTTTTGTTATAATATTAATAAAAATATTACAGTCTCATATTATGCAACGAGTTAATTTATTTGATAAAAAAATAAATTAATAATTTATCATATATATTAAAATGTTAAAAGATGAAGTGTAATATTTAAAATAGAAATATATAATGTGTAATTTAATATGAAAAGAAGTTAGAATAATTATCATTTAGCTGCTAAGGCATGGTTAACAAAATAGCATAAAATTAAGAAGAGGGCCAATAACCCGATAAGTCAAGCGTCATATCACATAACTAGAGTTTTCAATCTGTTTTTCGGTGAGAGAGACTTCAATCTTTAAAGTGAACTTTTCTAATTCCTACTGAATCCTGTATAGATTACATTAGTTTTTTTGAAAAATCAATAGTCAATACCTTCTCAATAGCCATTAGAGGCTACAGCCTAGAACAAAAAAGTAGACTTCAACTACTGTTAACCATAAATTAACTTCGCACGTGCGACAGACCATGCTCAATGCGCCACCTGTAATCTCCACTTCAGACGGGCCCTTCCTCCTTCGGTCCACGTCACGTGGCCGTCCCTGAAACCTGAGTTAAGATCCAACATCCCCATCTCTTAGCCTCCTGCTTCGCCTGTTCAAAAACCCTAATCAAACTATTTCCTGCTCCAACTGATCGCCCAAACGATTTCGGTCAGCTTTTATGCAGATCATTTTTGGGTTTCTTGGTCTTCCCTCTCCTTCATTTTCTCTCAGGTGAGTGCTCTACTCCATGCATAGTCAACCTCAGAGGTTCCAGTTCATGTTCGATTCCTCTTTTTCTCTTTAAATTATGTGCTTCGTTTTTTTTTTTAATTGTCTCTTGATTGTTTCTTTGTGATTGATTATCATTGGGTCCCCTTCGTGCCCAGCTCTTGTGCTGGGTCAGAGTTTGCCTCGGCGATTTCTCACAACTTATCTATTAACATTATTAATTTTGAAAATAAACCTTTTGATGCCGTTTGATGGGAAATATGTTTTCTTAATTTGATTTCCTGGGATTTTAACGATTTTATGCAGATTAAGCTTGTGAAGGTATATTCTTTGGGTGGCAATTTTTGGGTAAATTCGGGTGCATAAGCTGGTTTTGCTATTTAAAAGTTCGAGGTCTGGGTCTCATGAGAATTGTTAGGGGAATGCAGAGATCGTTTTGCGAGGAGCTGAAGGGACTGGGCTGGAAGACATCGTTCAGCCAAGGGATTGGCATCACAGCGCCCAAGGCAAGAACACGCGATAAATTGATGAGTAGGGTTTTGGAAATCTGAATTCGGGAGAGGGCGATTGGGGCTGGGTTAGCTGTGGACGAGAATAATCATATACAATGACTCGGATTTTGGTTCAGCGGGGTTCCTCCGGCAGTTCCTCGTCAAACCCAAGCCGTTCATCTTCCTTGCCCGGGTCTTCGCCAACTCGGGCAGAGCCACAGGTTACAGCTCCTCCGGTTCCTTCAGCTGTGAAAGAGGAGGACACTGGAGAGGAGGTACTAGACCAAGGTGTTGATAATGAGCTTTTCGATTATTCTGGGAATAGTGACAGCAAAGCTAAAAACGATGACCCTGTGTTGGAAAGTCCTCATTATGAGCAGAATGACGCCCCAAGTGATGAAATAACTGATGTTGAGAAAGCTGTTAAGGAGGATATTGGTGGTACACGGGAATTGAAGAAAGGATTTTGTGGACTGAGAATTTCAGAAAACTCTGCATCAGAAAATGAGGGCTCAAGTGGGGACTCTTTGCGTACGGCTAGTGGTACTTCACATCCACCGCCACCTCCTGTTCCACCTCCAAAACCTACGGCAACTAACTTGAATTCAAGGAGAACTGTGTCATCAAATTCAAATGCTGTCAATATAGGATCAACTAGACGATCATCTGCGTGGCCTGTTGTTTCAGCTAGGACTTTACCGGCTGGGTCTCGACCCTCTTCTCCTAGGTCTCATAATGAAAACGAGGGCTACAATAGTGCCGATGAACAGAATCCATGCTTTGTATCCTCTTATGATGATGTAGTAAGTTGATAATTAATTAAGTCTTAATTAGTAACCAAATCTTGTCCTTTCTTGTGGATGATTTTATTGCCAATTGGAGTTAGATGAATGGGCAATTAGTTGATGCTATATTGCTTCTAAACATTGTAGAAAATTCATTTTGGACGTTTTGCTGTAAAATTTGTCAATTAACTCTTTTTAAATAACAAACTGACAAGAATAAGTTGATAATTAATTAAGTCTTAATTAGTAGCCAAATCTTGTCTTTTCTTGTGGATGATTTTATTGCTAACTTGAGTTAGATGAATGGGTAATTAGTAGATGCTATATTGCTTCTAAACATTGTAGAAAATTAATTTTGGACATTTTGCTGTAAAATTTGTCAATTAACTCTATGGAAATAGCAAACTGATCAAGAATAAGGTGGATAATTTGGTCCATACGCATGTTTTATAGAATAACCACAGTTATGAAGTTTACATCTAAGTTGGCTTAACTGGTCAACTTCTTTTTTTTTTAAAAAAAAATTATTTATAAAAGTAACCGTATACTTTTAGAATGATCCCATTTGAAATTCTTTCCACTATATACAAATTCTTATTCTTAAAAAAAGAGAAAAATCTTCCTAGTTACATACACGTGCTCAATTGTATCATTATGGTATAGTTATAACTGCTGTCTTTGTCTTGTTGGAATATTAATAATTTGTTCAATTGTAAACACAGAACACAAGTCTGCTTAATAGTCGATTATTTCTAATCAGGGCCTTAAGATTTCCTATATTGAAACCTCTACGTTGGGTTTTGTATTAATGGCCTGCTCAGAAATGCTAATCTATTCATCTTTAATGATGTTAGTTAATTTTTTCCATTTGAAGGTTGTTTCTCCATTTTGATATTGCAATTTATTGCTTTTGAAAGCTTTTTCTGTATATTCATCCTTTATTAATAGGATATGATATTGACATCTATCTTAGGAAGGAGAGCGGCAATTTGAAATCGATATCAGAAGGGTAAAAGGATTCGAAGTGAAAAAAATGATGGAGGATGGAAATTGTCTTTTTCGTGCAGTTGCAGACCAGGTGTATGGGGACTCTGAATTGTATGATTTGGTCCGACAGATGTGCATAGACTATATGGTATGATGACATTTCTCTCTAAATCTCCATCTAGCTGTGCTTAAAATTATTATAGCTGAAAACTTACCTTGTTAGTTGCCTATCTATTCATGGCATGCTCATTTAGTGCCTATGATTTCTGTTGTCTTGAATCTTAACCAATAAATGGAACTGGTCCTGAAAGTATTGTGAACATGGAGTTATGAATTTTTGTCTTACACTATTTTTGGATGATGAAGTGGAGTGGAAAGGACCTGTTACCCTTGTTTGGGAGAATTCTTGGAGATGGCTGTAACCTTTAATGGTTTTGACATTTTATGTATTTAAATATAAATATTGTAATTTGTTTGCAAAATGTGATATTCCTACTCTGTAACTCTTTGGACGCGTCATTGTTAGTGTTTCTGCCCAATTTGAATATAGTAATTTCAGCTGTGTGAATAGTGAATATCACTTCCTGGATGTTTCTACTTTCTTGCTTACATAAATTGATGGAACTTTTATTGAACTTCTGAATAAGTATTACTGGTTTTATATCTTCAGGAGCAGGAAAGAGATCACTTTTCTCAATTTATCACTGAAGGCTTCACATCTTATTGTAAGAGGAAGAGAAGAGATAAGGTAGTTCAAATCATAGTTTCTAGCTGCTATTGCTTCTTGTTTTATGGCACATATCTGCAATTGTGTGGTTTTCAAGTGTATTTGTTTAGATAGTTTGCTTTCTCTGCATACTTTTTATTTTCTTTGTAGATGTAGAGCCTTGCCTGGGAAACAGACTGGCCAAGTTTTCATCGTTATTTATATTGATTTGGAAAATAATACTAGTACAACTTGGGATGGAGAACTTTACTAGCTCTTAATCTAGTGGTTATTTTTAATCCTAAATAAATGAATAAAAATTTTGGTGCAAGTACTTTTGTTTTAAATCCTGAGTGTGATTAATTATGCCTAGGGAAGTGGGTAGGCATGGATTTTTTCAGAGCTTTTTGCTTACATATACTAAGTATATATTCCTTAGAAAAATGTGTTTGGGTGGGGAAAAATTCAGTGCATGATTTGCTTATTTATTTTTTATTTTTTATTTTTTATTTTTTTTGGGGGGGGGTGTTGTTCAACACTTTATTGACAACTTCCTTGCTCCAGGGAAACCCATTTCCAATTTATCAAGTAACACTAGCACTTTTTTATTATAGTAATTTTAGATATACTTAAAGCTATGCATGCTGATTAAGAGTACACGGTAGCTGTAGCCACTATGGGTGAAGTATGCAGAGATAGCTATGGTGTTGCACGCCACAATGAAGGTTGTGCAATGCAATCCTTGTTGCGTTGCTCCTTTACCTGCATATGTTGTGAGCAAAAAATGTGCCATTTTCTGTGCCCATTGTGAACAATATTGAAACTGTAGAATGGATGGAAATGCTGGGCTCTGTAGGATATGGTCAGATGGTCTTGCTGAATATGGCTGGGTAGTGCTGCATGTAGTTCATGGTCTGAAAAGATTATTTGTTGGGTTTTTTCCCCCTTCTTTTAATAATTAACTAAATGTTGGAATGATGTTTCTAGTCAAGTCAGGAAATAAATTATGTAGGTAATATTGTAAATTGGAGGAAAAGCGGGTGAATGTTTTATGATTTGGTTGAAATATTATAAACTAACACTTGTTTGTTTGAATGAAGAGTGCATGCGTGCGTGTATATAAAACTTAGGCAGATGTGGCGAAACTAAAGGAAAAAAAAAGCGAAAGAGATTGGGTTTAAATAACTTACAAATTAAGAAAGTAAGTTAAGAACTAGTCAATCAGTAAAGAAATTATTGTTAGTCTATTAAATGTATTCCTCGCTTGCTTGCCATATCTCATCTATATGCCCTCACATTTATTCGATTATTTTGTTGATTTAACAAGTAACAGAGTGAAACATGTGAAGATTCTAATTTAATTTGTTTGTGACTTCTATTAGTTGTTTCATTATCTATTGCTTTTTTTTTTTCATGTAAAGTATATTTAATATAATTAATATATCATGTCCCTGCTTCGTTTTTGTCTTACACATTCCAATGTGCAACATGCTAATTCACTATAAGCTGTCGTTGCAAAACTGTGCTGCCCTTCATAAACATCTTTAGTCATGGGCATTCATGGGAAGTATTTGTAGTAGTCTTTTTATTGAAAAGGTGGGTGCTACGGGCATAAATACTTTGACAAGTAAGCAACTGCTTCCAGAATTTTGTCATCCAATTCATTCATGATTTTAAAAATGATTGTGATGGGAACCCAAGGATACAGTAAAGAAGAACACAACAAATACAGAAGAAATATCACTGAAAAATACTATTTAAATAGCAATAATCCCTACCAGTGGGGTAAAGATGGTTACACACACCAATGACACTCACAGCAACAGTATAATAAATCTCTCAAACAGTAAAGCACTCTCTCAACAACACAAACTCACAGAACAACTAAACACAATGCAGCAAATACACATAATCAACCAAGAACACATAACCAGCTAGCTTTCAAGAGGCTAGCACTCTCCCTTCAAGTCCCTTAGTCCTTTCCTGCTCATTCCTTACCCTTACTGTCCTTCTTAACCTCCTCACCCACAATATACTCTGCTGTTGGTTAGTGGTTTCTCTCTCTATTGCCACCTCACTCTCTTTTTTGTCTTTCCTGGGATAAACCATAAGGCCCACTTGGGGAGACTCATTCAGCCCACTATCTTCCTTAGTTCCCCCCCTCTTGTAATACTGTAACTTGATTGGGGGCCCAGCATCACTTCCCCCAAGAAGTTTCACCTTGTCCTCAAGGTAGAATTGTGGGAACTGATTAACTATAGTGCTGTTTGGTTGCCATGTGCTGTCATGGTCGGGTAAATGCTTCCACTTAACAGGAACTTCAGTGCTGCCATTTGTAAGAGTTCTGATCTGTTTGATAAGCTCAGGCTCAATTAGTAGCTCCATCTCTTCTGTCAAAAATGCTGGTAGGGCTTGTGGATCATAGTAGTGGGCTGCAGTGTCTTCTTGAGTTGAGAAACATGGAACATCAAATGAATCCTTGAATGTGGAGGGAGCTCTAACCGGTAGGCGACCTGCCCAATGCTTTTCCTGACCTTAAATGGTCCATAAAAACGAGGCTCAATTTTTCATTGGACTTTCGAGCTATTGACCTCATCCGATATGGTTTAAGCTTCAAATACACCATATCACCCACTTCAAATTCCACTTCTCTTCGGATCTTATCAACATATTGTTTCATGTGATGTTGGGCCTTCTCTAAGTTCTCTTTAAGCTCCCAAATGATTGCATTCCGCAATTTAATCTATTCATTAACATCCTCAACCGACTAGGGTGTGTCTTCAAGCTTGAAAAGGGTTGGAGGGTCTCTCCCATAAAGGGCCTTGAATGTGTCATACCGGAAGATTGCTTGTATGTGGTGTTAAACCAATACTCAGCCCACACTAGCCATTTTGATCAACTCTTTGGTTTATCTCCTACTAAACAACGCAAGTATGTCTCCAAAGTCCTATTTACCACCTCGGTTTGGCCATTAGTCTCCGGGTGGTAAGAGGAGCTATAGTGGAGCGTAGTACCAGATAGCTTGAACATCTCTTGCCAAAAATAAGCTGATGAATAGCCGGTTTCTATCGGATACAATGGATTTGGGAAACCCATGCAACTTCACCACATTCTCAACAAATACTCCAGCCACCTCCTTAGCTGTAAATGGATGGGATAATGGGATGAAATGCCTATATTTGGACAGCCTATCCACCACAACTAAAATGGTGTCAAACTTAGAGGATTTAGGTAGCCCGGAAATGAAATCCATACTCACATCCTCCTATACTTGCTGTGGAATAGGTAAGGGTTGCAGTAAGTCCGCGGGACTCGAGCTTCATATTTACTTTGCTGACAAAGCTCACACTTGGATGCATACTGTTGTATGTCTTTCTTCATGCCTTCCCAATAACGAAAAGCTGTCATTCTCTTATAAGTTGTCAAATACCCCGAATGTTCGCCCATGGGTGGTTTGTGGAATTCCACTATCAATATAGGGACCCTAGGGGAATTTCTAGGTAACACCAGCCTTCCTTGGAAGAGTAAACACCCATTTTTTATCGCATAGCCCTCGGGAGGGTGCTGGCCCGTGATGATTTTATGCCAAATTGCTAATAATTTCTCATCTTTCTTCACTTCTTCCTCCCGATTATCAAGGTCATCATATTGCCAAACCGACATTGCCTTAAGTTCCAGCTCATGTCCTTTTCTTGAAAGAGCATCGGCTGCCTTGTTTTCTTTGCCGGGTTTATAAAGTATTTCAAACTTGTAACCCATCAATTTGGACACCCACTTTTGCTGGTCTGCACCCAATTCCCTCTATTCTAACAGAAATTTAAGTGCCTTTTGATCTGTCTTGATGACAAAGGGACACCCAAGGAGGTAATGGTGCCATTTCTTCATGGCCAACACTATTGCCATCAATTCTCTTTCATACACTGAAATCATCCTCTTCCGATTTGACAAGGCTTGACTAAAGTAAGCGATAGGCCTCTTTTTTTGCATTAGGACAGTCCCTATTCCCGTCCCTGAAGCATCCATCTCCAACTCAAAAGGCAAAGAGAAATCTAGCATTGCTAAGATCGGTACAGATGTCATGGCTTGCTTGAGATTCTCAAAAGCAACCTGTGCTTTATCACTCCATTTGAAGGCATCCTTCTTAAGTAAGGAAGTGAGGGGTGCAGCAAATTTGCCAGAATTTCTTACGAACCTCCGATAGTATCTGGTCAAGCCAAGGAAAACCCCAAAGAAACTTAAGATTCTTGGATACTAGCTAATCAACCATCGCTGCCACCTTTTTGGGATCCGCTTGCACTCCTTCAGCAGAAATTAGGTGTCCCAAATATTCCAGCTTGCTCCTCATAAAGGCACATTTCTTTAAATTGATAACTAATCGGTGCTCTTGCAATATCCTAAGTGTCTCTTCCAAGTGCTTCAAATGTGTGCCTTTGTCTAGGCTATAGACGAGTATATCATATAAAGGGGTAGAGATGCTGCTGGGAAATGTCATTCATGAGCAATTGAAAAGTGGCAGGTGCATTTGTGAGCACGAAAGGCATCAACATGAACTCATAGTGGCCCAGTGAGTTCGGAAAGCTGTCTTTTTTCTTCATTGCCGTGTTTGATCCTTATTTGGTGGTACCCTAACTTCAAGTCCAATTTTGAGAAAACCGAAGTGCCTCCTAGTTCATCCAACAACTCATCAATTGCCGGTATGGGAAATTTGTTGGGAATTGTGATCTTGTTGAGTGCCAATTACCATCTTTCTTCTTCACCAAGAGCACGTGACTTGAGTAAGGACTGTACTCGGTCGAATAATCCCTGTTGCCAACATATCCTTAACCATCATCTCTATCTCTGTCTTCCATGAGTGGGGGTACCGATAGGGCCAAATGGTGGGCGGTTGTTCCCCATTTTTGATAATAATAGCATGATCATGAATTTGGTGAGGTGGAAGACCGATAGTGGGCATGGTAACAACTTTAAAATTCTCAAGGATTTGCTGCACTGGTTCTTCAAGGGGTTCTTCTTCTACTTCTCTTACTGTCATTCCTCCAAACTCCACGAAGTATCCACTGTCTTCTCTCTTCATTGTTCTGAGCATGGACTTGAGTGAAACTAATCTCTTAGAGAGTGTAGGATCCCCTTTTAAGCATTTTTCTTCTCTGCCAACCTTCACCCTCATCGTAAGTTGCCCCCAATTGACCTTTACTTCTCCCAATGACTTCAGCCATTCAATGCCAAGAACCAAATCAGCCCTTCCAATGTCAAATAAATAGAAGTTTTGTTTGGTCTTGATCCCCTATATCTCTAGTTGCAATTCGGGACAAATTTTATTTCCCCGTATGGCATACCCATCTCCTAATGACACTTAGTAGGTGCCAATATTTAGAGTAGGAGCCCTTACCCGCTCCGCTAGTTCAGGTGAGATAAAATTGCGGGATGCCTCACTATCAATCAGCACTATAACCTCCTCGCCATCACATTTTCCGATGACCTTCAAAGTGTCATTGTTTGTCAATCCCACTACTAAACTCATTGATAACTCCATGGACGCTGGCACAGGTGGTTCGGGTTCTTCCTCTTCAATCTCGTCTTCCATTTCACCATCCATGACTTCTCCTACCTCATTAATGTGTTGTAATAACATCACATTTAATTGCTTGTTCTTGCACTAATGGGTCGGACTGTATTTTTCCTCACTAATGTGACGTCACTGCTGTCGAGCTCTTGTTGTTTGAGCCCGTCTTCAACTCTATCCTGTGATTCTGTTGCATCCTGCTCGTACTGCCCTTTGTCTCCAAGGAATGGGTGCGAATCGGTTCTGGGTGACCCAAAACCTTGTTCCAAGCTATCTTCGATCCACTGAACCTAGTGGCTGTCATGACCCTGAAGTGTTTGTTTAGAAACTCTTCTTGGGCTTTCTTCATTGTTTTCTCCAGCACCGAATTCCTCTTCTCTATCCTATGGGCTAGGCCCCTTAACTGCTTAAGTGATCCAACCTCTACAAATCGGAGCTCTGCCCTGATTATTGGTTAAACCCATTATTGGTTAAACCTCAACGACACTATTATGCTAATGCTAGGACGTTGCCCGGAAGCAACGCACTGTATGGCTCGATTACAGTGACAAGTGAGCTAGAGCTGTTGCATCGGCACCTGGATGTAGTGTTAAATGTGCAAGGGTCTACTAATACTAGGTCGTTGCCCGGAAGCAACGCGCTGTTTGGCTTGAGTACAGTGTCAAATGAATTAGAGCCACTGCATTGTCGATCGAATGTAGTGTCACAAGGGCATGTTCCTGGAAGGTTGAGGGTAAAGAAGCTAGCCCAGGAGAGCAAAATCAAGATCGGTACGTGGAATATCGGGACTATGACAGGGAAATCCATGGAGGTTGTAGAAACTATAAAGAGGAGGAAAATTAACATCTTGTGCCTTCAAGAGACTAAATGGGTTGGAGCAAAGGCTAAGAGGTTTGACGGTTCAGGCTTCAAGTTCTGGTACACGGGAAAAGTAAGGACAAAGAATGGTGTAGGTATCATGGTTCACAAGGATTGGACGCCGAGTGTGGTGGAGGTAAAAAGGATTGGGGATAGGATTTTATGCTTAAGAATGATTGTTGGAAGAGATACTATCCATATCATTAGTGTCTATGCACCCCAAGTAGGGGTGGATGCATATCTTAAGGAAAAGTTTTGGGAAGATTTGGAGGGATTGGTCAGAAGCATACCCTTAGAAGAAAAGATCTTCAGCGGGGGGGACCTTAATGGCCACGTTGGGAAAGCAGCAGGACAATATTAGAGAGTTCATGGTGGCTTTGGTTTTGGGGAGCTTAACGAGGAAGGACAGTCTATACTCGATTTCTCAATGGCTTATAATTTTAAGGTTGTCAACACCTGCTTCAAGAAGCGAGAGGAGCATTTAATCACATACAAGAGTGGAGCTTCAAGGTCACAGATTGACTTCTTGTTGGTAAGGAATCCAAATAGGAAAATTTGTCAAAATTGTAAAGTTATTCCTGGGGAACCCGTGGCAACTCAACATAGGGTCTTGGTCCTTGACGTGAGTATTAAGGGTCGGAAACAAAAGCATTGACAGGTGATGAACCCTAGGACAAAGTGGTGGCAGCTAAAGGGGGAGAATCTACAGACTTTCAAGAGAAGACTATGGGAGGAAGGGTCTTGGGAGTTACGAGAAAATGCTAACATCATGTGGGAGGAGATGGCCAACTGGGTTAGAAAGATAGCTAAAGCACTCTTAGGAGAATCTAAAATTTTTGGACAAAGAGATAAGGAATCTTGGTGGTGGAATGAGAACGTTCAAGAGAAGATCAAATTTAAAAAAGATTGCTTTAAAGCTATCCATTTGAGCAATAACTCAGAAAATTGGGAAAGGTATCGGAAGGCTAATAAGGAGGCTAAAAAAGCAGTAAGTGAAGCACGATCTAAAGCGTTTGAAGAGTTTTACAAGGACTTAGGAACGAAAAAAGGGGAACAAAAGATTTACAAGATTGCGAAGACTAGAGAAAGGAAATCTAGAGATTTGGATCAAGTAAGATGTGTTAAGGATGAAGAAGGAAAAGTTTTGGTTACAGATAAAGATATTAAAAACAGATGGTAAGATTACTTTCACAAGCTCTTTAATGACGGAGCAGGGTCGACCTGTAATAGGGAAGATTTAACAACCTTGGAGAGAGAACAAAATTCGACATATTATCGCAGGATTAAGGTTGATGAGGTCAAGGAAGCTCTAAGAAGAATGGATAATGGTAAAGCTGTTGGTCCTGATGGTATTCCTATTGAAGTTTGGAAGTGTTTGGGGGATGAGGGTACTATCTGGCTAACTAAGCTCTTTAATGATATTTTAAGGTCCAAGAAAATGCCGGAGGAATGGAGAAGAAGTACTTTAGTGCCTATATACAAAAACAAAGGAGACATCCAGAACTGCGCAAACTACAGAGGGATTAAGCTTATGAGTCACACTCTAAAATTATGGGAAAGAGTGATTGAACGTAGGTTAAGAATAGAGACGAGTATTTCGGAAAATTAATTTGGATTCATGTCAGGGCGATCAACTATGGAAGCTATTTATCTGCTAAGAGGGTTGATGGAAAGGTATCAGAGCAAACAAAAAGACTTGCATATAGTGTTTATTGATTTGGAAAAAGCTTATGATCGAGTACCAAGAGAGGTGCTCTGGAAAGCCTTGGAACAGAAAGGTGTACGGGTTGCGTATATTAGAGTTATAAAATATATGTATGAGAGGGTTACAACTAGTGTGAGAACGTTTGGAGGGGAGACTAGAGACTTCCCTATTAAGATTGGCCTACATCAGGGATCATCGTTGAGCCCTTATTTGTTTGACTTGGTTTTAGATGTTTTGACAAAACATATTCAAGAAGAAATTCCTAAATGCATGCTTTTTGCTGATGATGTTGTTCTCATAGCAGAGTCAAGAGAAGAGATTAATGTTAAACTTGAGTTATAGAAAGCTACTTTGGAATCGAAGGGTTTTCGTTTGAGCAGGAGTAAGACAGAGTATATGCATTGTAAGTTTAACAAGCGACAAGCTAGAAACGAGTTGGAAGTTAAAATTGGAGATAATGTTATATCACAAATGTCAAAGTTTAGATATCTGGGATCTGTTATACAAGATGACAATGAAATTATTGGTGATGTGACACATAGGATACAAGCTGGGTGGTTAAAGTGGAGAATGGCATCAGGAGTTGTATGTGATCGGAAAGTACCGGATAAGCTCAAAGGAAAGTTTTATCGTACTGTTATAAGACATGTGATTTTATATGGGAGCGAATGTTGGGCGATGAAAGGACAACAAGAGCATAAAATTGGAGTAGCGGAGATGAGGATGTTGCGTTGGATGTGTAGGCATACAAGAAGAGATATGATTCGTAATAATCGTATACGAGGGAGGATTGGAGTGGCACCTATTAAAGAAAAAATGACTGAAAATCGTTTAAGGTGGTTTGGACATGTTCAAAGAAGACAATTAGAAGCTCCAGTAAGAAGAGTTGAGCAGATGGTTTGGAAGCCTGTGAAAAAAGGTCGAGGAAGACCAAGAAGGACACTTAAAGAGGTTATTGAGAGGGATCTTTTGGTAAATGAGATCCCTAAAGAGTTAGTTATTGATAGAGCTCAATGGCGTCGGGCGATCCATGTAGCCGACCCCACCTAGTGGGATAAGGCTGTTGTTGTTGTTGTTGTTGTTGTTGTATAAGACACGCCTCAGAAGCTTCCTTCATGGCAGCAGTCAGCCTTTCAAAATGCTCCCTGTAATCTGTTACTGTGCCGTCCTGCCTCAAGGTCATCATCATTTCCTACAAATCCCCTTGCTGCGAATGGTGGAACCGGTCGATAAGCTCTCTTCGAAACTCAGCCCAAGTGGTCACCGGGCTAAGTCTCGAACCACTGTAACTAGTGGAGTGCTCGACCCTCCATGCACAATGCCGCTGCTTCTAATCTTTCAACGTCTGCCACACCATTAATATGGAAATACCGTTCGACCCGGAATAGCCAGCCAATTGGGTTATCCCCCTCAAATATGGGTATCTCTAGCTTCCTATATTTGCCTGCGTCTCTCTTTCCTTCTCCAGTGTCCCCCTATTGTCTCTTGCATTAGACTCTGATTGTTCTCTATCAGGTGCACCTACCACATCCTTCCATCTATTCTCAAGTTTGGACATAGATTCTTGCGGCTCCATCATAATAATTTTTATTTGGTTTACATCCGCCTTCACTACTGCCACTTCGCCCCTTAATGAACCCACTTCGCCATCTACTCTTCCTTCCATTCTCGTATTTACCATGCCCTATCGAAACCGCTATGATACCAATTTGATGGGAACCCAAGGATACAGTAAAGAAGAACACAACAGATACAGAAGAAATATCACTGAAAAGTACTATTTAAATAGCAATAATCCCTACCAGTGGGGTAAAGATGGTTACACATACCAATGACACTCACAGCAACAGAATAATAAATCTCTCAAACAGTAAAGCACTCTCTCAACAACACAAACTCACAGAACAACTAAACACAATGCAGCAAATACACATAAACAACCAAGAACACATAACCAGCTAGCTTTCGAGAAGCTAGCACTCTCCCTCCAAATCCCTTAGTCCTTTCCTGCCCATTCCTCAACCTTACTGTCCTTCTTAACCTCCTCACCCACAATATACTCTGCTGTTGGTCTTTAGTGGTTTCTTTCTCTACTGCCACCTCACTCTCTTTTTGTCTTTCCTGGGATAAACCATAAGGCCCACTTGGGATGACTCATTCAGCCCATTATCTTCCGTAGTTCCCCTCCTTGTAATACTGTAACTTGATTGGTGGCCCAACAGATTGCATGGCAAAATTTAAAGGACAGTAGTGCCTCTTTTCAGTATTACATAATGGAGTTCTAGAAACCACTTTAATTTATAGATCTGAAAGAAACTGCAATTAATATCTATCAACTGTATGTGGAACTTGTCAAGAAAAAAAACTGCTCGTGGTACTTCCTCCCTTTCTTTCTCACATATAAAATTGGTGTCTTTCGTGATTACATGTTTATATAAATTCATTTACAGTAGTTTGTCTAGTTGGTTAGAATGTTTATTTCACTGATAAGTGTGTTATAGCTACTTCAACTTTCTGAGGTGGGTGTAAATCAAAATGTGGATTCATCTTGCATGGCAGGTCTATGGAAACAATGTTGAGATCCAATCCTTGTCTGAGATGTATAATCGTCCCATTCATATATACTCCTATACTACAGGTACAATTCTTTGTGAGATACATAAATTTTGATGAATGTTTGTCATTAGTGAGTTATGTACTCTTATTAACATCAATTATCAATGCAGAGCCTATCAACATCTTTCATGGAAGTTATGACACAGACACACCAATACGACTGAGTTATCATCATGGGAATCATTACAACTCCCTCGTTGACCCACGGCGCTTAACAGTTGGTGCAGGACTTGGGTTCAGCTGTCTTCGTGGGGTGTGTATTCACCTATCACTCTATTTGTTGCAATCTCTTCATTTTGTATTCTTCTATGCTATACTCTGATAAATTGTAGGGAATTGAGGTTTATATACCAATTGAAACAAGTTATATACACATACTGTACTCTGCATTGAAGTTTATAGAAAGTCTCCCGAGGTTAAAAGGAAGCTTATTGAAGGGGCCCTATGACTTGGGAAATTAACTCTTCATTAATTCATCAGTCAGCTGGCTAATGGTTGATATTACTTTTTTTTTTTAAAAAAAATTATAATGCAGACAAATGTTGACAAAGATCGAGTCAAGGCTGCAATTAAAGCTCAACAAGACGAACAGATTGATAATGCAAGTACCTTACATTGTTCTGTGAACTGCATGTTGTTTAGTTTAATGTTGATGGCATTTTGTATCCTTTTTTTTTCCTCACCAGGCACTTTTAGCGGAGGGACGGTTTTACTCTGATCTTGAGCTTACAGAGAAGGAGATTGAACGCATGGTGATGGTAGCTTCTCGGGCGGAATATCTTTCAGATAGTACATTTAAGCAACAGCTTGCTCGTAGAGAATCCTCAACTTCAAATGCTGAGCCATCATCTTCTGGAGCTAGTAAGTTTCTTCATCACTCGTGCAATTTGATCTACAAGTCTGTTGCTTTTAAATCACCGTAAAATTTTTAGAACTGAAGCAGTGTTTAGACTCGAAACTGGGCAATTAGGTAAAATTCAACGCATTTGCAGAATTGTTTTGTTTTGTTTTTTTTTTTTTAATCTATTCCTTGTCTATTAAGTTCAGGCTCGTATACACAGTGGCATGGAGCTTATGTAACTAACTACATATTTTAATGTGAGTAGCAGGGTCATCTGGTTCTGATGGCAAGGTGGAGACTGGGAAAGAGCAAGATTCAAATCTTAGCAATAGTATGCAGATGGTGCTATCGATGGGATTCAGCTACCTCCAGGCGATTGAGGCTTATAGCATATTTGGCGATGATGTGGATTCTATGGTTTGTTACCTCTTGGAAACTGGCAGTAGCAGCAGAAGGAAAGGCAAGGCTACCGAATGAACACAGCAAAAGTCTGTTGAGAAACATGTTCTCCAATTTATTGTGCCTCTTTAAAGCATGGCTGATAAGATAAGCCGTGAAACCAAATTTTCGATTGTCATCTAAGTTAATTAAATAAAATGTACCTCGACCTTTTTTACCTTTCAATTTCATTTCGCGTCTGATATCTTCTTTTTGGAAAAAAAAAAGAAAAAGAAAAGAAATAGACCAATATGGCTAGTGGTTATTAGATCTAGATGCTATAGTTTTCTTTTCCTGGAAAAAAAAATATTATATTTAGTTATTACCTTCTCTGCGATTTGAGAGATGTTCACCGGAATGGCGGCAATTTAAATTGTGTTTACAAAAATTATCTTTCATTAATGGATTTTATAATGTCCTTCATGATTTAGTAGGTTATTCCATCTTTAGATTAAAATCATTTAGATATTAGAATTTAAATGTTAAATTAAAAAAAAAAAAGTTGACATGCACATTTTGCCTCTACTCGTCAATATTATTATTGTTTTGTTGTCGCAACTACTATTTTATTTTTAATACAGTTAATATATCTTTTGTATACGTTATTACTTATGTCTGTCTGAAATAAATATATTATAATATAATGGAATTATTTTGCATCAATGTAAACATAAAATAATATAGAAGTTTGTTGCAATAAAATAAAATATTATTGAATATAGTCTTCAAATATTAACATATAATCTTATATTAAGAGGAAAATGATAAGTATTTAATTTTCACTGCTTAATTTTTAGGCTAAAATGTACTTTACCCCCCTAAACTTTGTTCTATGTGCAAAAAATCTCCCTAAACTTTCAAACTCAACAAAAAATTCCCCTCAACTTTTATTTTGTGCCAAAAACCCCCTACAGTTAGTTGACCGTCAGTTGACCGTTAATTAATACCACATTATCAATATATTAGATACTTCAAATATCACGTTAAACAATTTTTTCACCTCAAATGCTGATAGTGACGATTTCGCAGCACTGACATGGCAAGTGAACTGTAAAAAAATGTCTGACGTAGCATTTGAAATGTCTAGTATACTGATAAAGAGGTATTTAGTTAACGGTCAACTAACGGTCAACTAACTGTAGGGGGTTTTTGGCACAAAATGAAAGTTAAGGGGAGTTTTTTGTTGAGTTTAAAAGTTTAGGGGGGCTTTTTGCACATAGAGTAAAGTTTAGGGGAGTAAAGTGTATTTTAGCCTAATTTTTATGAAGTACCAAAAATTGTTTTAGTTGAAAGTAAATAAAAAAAGTGATAAGTACTTAAATATATGCCCAACTATTTATTTATGTTGGTATATATATAATCATTTTTATTTTTTTGGTGGCTTTTATCTTCCACTAATATAAACAATAAATGTCATATCAAAATAAAATATAAACAATGAATGTAAATTACAATTTAAGAAAAAAGTTAGAATAATTTTTTTAACAATTTTATATACTTTTAATTATAAAAAAATTAATGATCTGTTTTTTATTTCAAAGTTATTTCTTAAGATAATTGCAATTAGTAATTATTATTTTCTTTTGTTGAATTAATAAATTTAAAAACTTGAAAAAAAATACATGAAATGGGTTCTCCAGAGTGCATATAAAAAATACAAGATAAAACAAAAGATAATAAAAAAAATAGAACTGAGATTGACCATTTAGCGGTGAATGGCGGCGTCAAGACTCATTTCCCGCTGTTCCTTTTTCCTTTTTTTTTTCTTTTTTAACTCCGGCATAGAGATTTAAGAATAGAAGGCGTTGACATGATTAATGTATTACAACTTACAAATATGAACTGCATTCTATTCGGCTTTTTTGCCTCTTATATATATATATATATATATATATAAATTAAAATACAGATGTCCTATGGGGAAAAACATTAGCCTTTATGCGTTGGATTAATTTTTTTGAACAATTTATAATTTAATAAGACAGTACTGCAAATTTTTTTTATCTGAATAATCAAAATGTCAGGCACTCAGGCACACAATTTATAATTATATGTAAGCGTATACACTGTAAAAATTAAAACGTAGACACCTAGTTTAGTTGTAAGGTTGTTTTCGTCATTGTCTGAAGGTTTCCTTCGACGACAAGCCGAGTGTTTTCGACTCAAACTCGTTCACCTGACCTGCATCGTTCTCCTTTTACATTTCACATTGGCCCCAAATTCTAGGTTTTGCGTTGCAGAGACAATCAACAATGTCTCAGAACGGGAAGCTGATGCCCAATCTGGACCAGCAGAGCACCAAGCTTCTCAACCTCACTGTTCTGCAACGAATCGACCCCTTTGTCGAGGAAATTCTCATTACCGCTGCCCATGTGACCTTCTACGAGTTCAACATTGATCTTAGCCAATGGGTTCGCCCATCCACCTCTTTTGAATTTTCTGTTTTGCGTTTTCTCTGATTGCTTTCTTTATGATTGGTTTGCAGAGACGTAAGGACGTTGAGGGGTCGCTCTTCGTTGTCAAGAGGTTAGTCTTTTTCTTATTACTATATCGAACGTTTCGTGCGTTCAACGATCAATAAGTTCCAATTTAATATATACTTGTGAAGCTAAGGGCGTTTCTTTTTTCTTTATTTGGAGGTTTTCATGTATCTGCTGATGTTAATTATGCCTGATGTTATGATTCTATTTTGTTTCAGGAATACACAGCCACGGTTTCAGTTTATAGTGATGAACCGTCGCAATACTGGTTAGTGAGTCCATCTGCCCTAGTTTATTGTTCTTAAGAATCTTATATTAAAACGTTATGCGGTTCATTGGCAATTTGGCATAATTCAAGACTTGTCTTAGTGATTGTATGGATTTATGAAACGTTTATCCTAAAATGAAGTGGATTGAGCGATGGCCTACTTTACAGTTTGCTTCCGCGTCCACTGGATTCATTTTTTAAGCTAATCTAGCAGTGATGTTTGTTCCAGACATGCATTTTGGGTGCTAATTTTTATACAGATATGGTGGTCTTTTCCCAAGAAGCCTTAACCTGTAACCTTTTGGCATGATAGTTAGAATTTTACAATTCTAAGTATCATTTTTTTAGAAGTATTACATGTTTAGTATGTTAGTCGTTGCTTTATATTTTCTTGTCTATGATTACGATATAATTTTTTTTTTGTAGTTATTAGGTATGCTGTTTGCCTTAAAATTTTAGGATTGGGGCTTAGATATTGGCTATTGGCACTCCACAGCTGGCTTCTTGCACTATATTGTGAGTATAGCGAATTAGTAAATACATGAACTGTGGAAGTATATTTTTTAAAACTTCCAAGGATGAAATACATAACAAGCTGCTGCTACTAGATGTGGGAAGAGGAATTTCCTAGTGTCCTTACATGGAACTTTTTATGTCTTGTCCATATTTGAATGAAATATGTGTTGTAAGCAGAAAATTTGGTGGAGAATCTCCTTGGAGATTTTGAGTATGAAGTTCAGATTCCATATCTGCTGTATAGAAATGCTGCTCAAGAAGTGAATGGCATCTGGTTCTATAATGCCCGTGAATGTGAAGAGGTTGCAAATCTTTTTAGCAGGTATTATGGATTATAGCTTTTTTGTTGACATAATAGTGCTGTTTTAATTTTCAATGTACAAAAAGACATAATTATGGGGGCCATTTACTAGAAGTTGGAAGCTCTAGCAATTGTTATTGATGGTTTGATGCCATATATGGAAAAGAAATGATCAACATATGTCCACCTAGGATGATTAAAAAACAGAGCTTTTGCTACTTCATTTATTGCTACTACGGCATAGCTATGTCAAATTGGGAGTGGGAATTCAAAGGATAGTAGGAAAACCAGGAAAAAGGAAAGAATTTAAAGAAAAGGTGTTATGGTTTTTCAGCACGATGCCAATGTTGCATGGATTTTAAATGATTTGGAATTTATAAAATGTTCATTGAATAACTTCACAGATATTATTCTTTTCATGCCCAGCATATTATTCACTTGTGTTCAGTTGATGTTCAGGATTCTTAATGCCTATTCCAAGGTGCCTCAAAAGTCAAAGGTGTCTTCCACAAAGAGGTATTAGTATGCTTCCTCTTACTGTAACATCTAAATGAAATTCTATTAAAAGTACATCTTTTTTCACCTAGATTTATGTTTTGTGATATTATGGATCATAGCTGCCCCAGCCCCTTTGTAACTTCAATACACCTACTTCCCCTTATTGTGATTGAAAAAAATGTGTCCGGTGTATTTGTCATTGATGCTGATCAAGTTGATCTGAGTTGAGTTCTGATTGGGTTAGGATTACATTTTGGTTTTTATGGGGAACATTAATACTTGTCATGTAAATATAAAATGATTACTCAAATGCTGATCAAGTTGATCTGATTTAAGTTCTGATTGGGTTAGGCTTACATTTTGGTTTTTATGGACGACATTATTACTTGTGATGTAAATATAAAATGATTGCTCAACTTGCAGCTAAGGTGCATCATAATTTTAGTTGTTACTTTTGGTTGGACAGGGGATGAGTTCTCTCATTTATTGGTGATGTTCCATTCCTGTGTACTTGTCTATGTCAATGCAGTTGAAAACTTGGTGTGCATTAATCATGTATGTCTACTCATCTTAGAGTTCAAGAAGTAAAGTTCTGCTTACATTTCCTTGCAGTGAGTTTGAGGAACTGGAAGCAGTCCCAACTATGGCAGTTATTGATGGTCCTCTGGAGCCATCATCGTCAACTTCTTCCAATATGGCTGATGTTCCTGATGATCCTTCCTTTGTGAACTTCTTCAGTGTATGTACTATAGTAAACGAAGTTATTTGCTTCTAATATTTGTGTTGGCTGTCTTTTCCTCCATCTAATTATATTTTATAATCATTCCTGCATTGGATGTGCTGCGAGTCTGGATGCTGATAGAGTGGGAATTGATATTTGCTTGAATGCTTAACTTGGTTTTGTTCCTTTGTTTCCTTTTAACACCCGTCTTGGTGCTGGGGTGCCCTTGCTTCTTGATGTCTTTTAACAGATTCATTTGTATCAAAACCAGACTTGTTTGTATAAGCCAGGATTGTTCCCAACAAATTTTATATTTTTATTTCACTACACCTATTTCTTATATTATTTCAGCCACTTTTAATAAACTCCACTTTTCCAATGCTTTATTTTGTTGGGACTTTTTGGACAAGGTTCCTGAGCTGAACCACCTGCTCATGCTTGTATATAGTGGTAGTAGTAGCTAATGCTCAAAAAGTGACCCACTAAATTGTGCTTTGCTGGAACCTTTTTGTCTCGATATGCACCAATGTATCCTGTGACCTAATAATCTTAGAGATATGAAATTCTTAGTCGTTTCATGGACTTAATTCCTGTATATGATCGTTCATATGTAATCATTCAGCTTTATTCTGTTAAAGGAGTTTCTAATTATAAATCGAACATTTACAACTGGATCCTGACTGCGATAAGTTTTTCTCCAACAATGTTGCAGGTAGCTATGACCATTGGGAATTTGACCAATGCCCCAATCGCTGGGCTACCTTACCAGTCTTCTCATACAATTCCCTCACCTGCTGTGCCAACTAATGCTGCTACTCCCACTGTGCCAACCTTGCAGATACCTGCTGTATCAGCAACTATGCCTATGTTGCCCCACCACGGTGCTCCTGAATCTGGTAGCAACAGCAACCAAGCCAATAATCTTGTGAAGCCGTCTTCCTTTTTTGTTCCTCCCCCTTCCTCTTCAACACTGATGGTTCCTCCTGTGTCTGCATCTACTCTGACTGCCCCTCCACTTCATTCTGCTGTTAGCACACAACGGCCATTTGGTGCTCCCCTCTTACAGCCATTTCCACCACCAAATCCTCCGCCATCTCTTACTCCTGCTTCTGTTCCTCCTCCAAACTATGGTCCAGTAGTCACCAGGGAAAAGGTTCGAGATGCACTTCTAGTGCTTGTTCAGGTTAGTCTGCCTGCTCCTTACTAGTAATTGATTTGTCTTACAATGAACTTAAATATGATTATTTGGAAGCAAATAACATGGTACGAGTTAGTGGTTAATCTGTTTTCCGTCATATCCTATCTTTCTATTAAAATTTTTTTTATTTTCTTTGCTCTGTGCTTCTGCTAGGACAATCAATTCATTGATATGGTCTATAGAGCGCTGCTGAATGCTCACCAATCATGATTCGGGTGTTTGTTTAACCATCAACTCGCTGGAGCAATTGTTTTTGGGACTCAGCATTCACTAATACTAGGTTATTTTTTAGGTCAGGTATTTGTCATTCCCTAAGCTTTGGAATGTTTCAGTCAAGCATCTCAATTTGTAGGATTGGTTGTTTGTACAATCTAGTGATGACCACTTGGGTCTTGCTGGTTTTCTGAATGTCACCATATCTTTAAAGAGAACAAAGTGGCATAGTTTTTAAAATTTAAGTTCATATATTTATATAAATGCTAATGCTTATGAAATTCTTCAAAAGGTTGCCACATCAACTGTAATAAGTCACTTGCCGCATTCCAGGAAACGGCAAGACCCAGTTAGTCTGAGCGGTATTGAACTGATCTTTGAAAATTATGAAGTATGGTGCTTCACTGAAACAAAATTTCTAATTATGGGGAATGGAACGGTTTTGTTGATCCTCGGTTAATGTGTATCTTTTGTGTAACATTTGTATCTAGCCGCTAATTGTGTTTCAATGAAAACTTAATTTGCTGCTCAATGAAAGTATATAATCAATCTTGTAGATATATAGCAACTGAGAAGAGTTGAGTAAGATATAACATATTTCCCTACGCTTTTGATAATTTGTCCACAAATCAACCAGAACATACTTTAACTTTTATTTTTCTACAAGAAAATTGACTCTTATGTTTGACCTGGACTTGGTCGATAATGGATTTGTACCGTATGGGATTTAGGTTGGAACTTTCCTTTTCATGCAATTCAATTATCCAGGTATTGATAGCGCGAATTTATTGTTGTCTTCTCAGACTTTTGCTCTATCATCATAACTGGCTCGAATGTGTTACAATATGTCTGCAACAAACTTAATTGATTCTAACAATAGTTCAGTTAAAATCATTGATAATTAGTACACAAGATTTGCGGAATAAGGACCGCTATTAAAATCTATTCTAAATAATTCACCCTAGCGTCAATGGTTTACATGATATTAACTTAAACGTGCAAAACCAACATCGCTCTCCAGTGTGTTATTTTTCACCATTGGCATTGATCATTGCGACGGAACTTCGGTCAGCTGCGTTCCAGGCAATTTTTCCTGCTTCATAAAGATGCTGCTAAATTCCATTTAAACTAACATCTATCCTTTTCTCTCCCAAAACGCAGCAAATCAGTTCAAAAATATAACATCAAAATTTTACTTGCGCCTCAGATTGTCCTCATTTTTCACACAACAGGAATCAAAAATCTTGCTGTTTTCAATCTCTAAAGCAATCAACGCTACGCAATTCATTGGAGACTCATCCTAAAGTTCTTCTATTGGAAACAGCAAAACGACATGGGCAAACCTTGGGGCAATATCCTGCCTGTTATGCAGTCTTCACTTTTCGAGAGGGAGGCCGTCGAAATAAACTGATTAAATCGTCAAGGCCCTGTTTGACAGCATCACCAACATTGAGTACACATAACTGATAGGACCCAATAATTCTAATAGACCACGAATACTGAACAATATTGAATTATTACTGAAATAAGCCAAAACACCATTACCAATAGGGTGGCGATGGTATTACAGCACTCACTCAACAGAAATAAAGCTTCATTCACAGCAGTAAACTCACAAAACAGAAATATAATGCAGAAAATATGAACACAGCACACTCAGATAGATTGAACACACACAGTAGACGATACTAGACTTTCGAGAGGTTTAGCTCTATCCCAAGCTAAATTACCAATACTTTCCATGCCTATTCCACTCTCAATCCTCCTACATATACCCACAACCACTAACCATATTCCACTAGCCTTCCCTCTCTACCCTCTACGTGTCCTTTGCCAGCTGTCATTGATTTGGTTACACTTGCCACTCTTTTTATTTCCTATTATAATCACATAGGTCTCATCATTACCGCCCCCTTCAAGATGCACCTTGTCCTCAAGGTGGAAGTTTGGAAGTTGCTTTCCAAAGTCAACTGAAGGAGCCTTAGGATATGTTGCTAGTTCCACTGTCACGGACAATTGAAGAGAATTGTTTGTATCCTAAAAAAGGAATACTCTTTTGCTTCACCCAATGCTTCTCTGCTCTTTTATCAAGATCAGCATTAGAAGTTTCCATATATTCCTTTGTACTAGCTTCAATGGCTTTAAAGAAGGTTTCAATTCCTGTACCTGAAACTGCAGAAACTTCAATAGGCCTTAAATTCTTGTAGAACCCATCTAGCCCCAGAGAAAGGCTCTGAGTTAAAGTTGAAGTGTAAGAGTGAGCTGAACTTATTGCTGCTTGAAATGCCTCAAAGTCCAAGGCAAACTGATGTTGAGTTACTTCAATCTTGTTGAATGCTAATATTGAAGGTAGGCGTGTCATGTAGAAGATACTACAAGCATAAAGCATGTTGCTCATAACAGTGGTGGGGCTTTCTGAACGAGGTGTATCAACTACTTACGTTACTACAATGGAAAACGTGGATGCAAAAACTTCTGTAATGATAGCTCCAGAAGCAGACCAAGTGAATATCTCATCTGACCAAGTGTATCCACAAGAACATAATCAAGGTCTTGTGCTCGCTTTTCAGTAATAGAAATGACCTCATCAAACTTAGTGGCAAACAAGTTAAGCGATGTCAAAATTACTCCATATGGACTAAGGTTGAACTGTTTCATGACTTCCTTGTACTTAACAGTGTCTTCCATGTCAACGTTAGTGCCAAACGGGAGTGTCATGACAGCAAGGTCAAGACTCATCATATAACCCTGAATGTTTGACATTGGTATGTGGCACACCCAACGATGGAGAAACGTCATTCTTCCACTCCCTGCCATTCCAACAACAATAATGATGATCAGTTTCCTTTTGAAATTAACTCCATTCCCAGATGTTGTTCCTTCAATATTCAGTCTTTTCATTGTCTCCAAGAACTCCATTTTCTCTTCGTCCTTATGCTGAACAGCGGAAGAGCCATCGGAGTTCGTCTACATAGGCATGTCCTCAAGTTTCGGGTGGCTGGCAGCATCTGTCTGGGTGGATGTTGCTGCGTCGGCCAAAGGTTTCTGTCCAACAGAGATCTCAATGAGTCGCACCACTTGGGGAGGGATTTTTCTAACTAGATCAGAAGATTGGATAACCCGAGGAATTTGGGTAGGCTTCTTTTGGCTAGACTGAGTAATCACCGATGCTAAATTTTTATTTCTATAATTGGGCTCATTGTCAACCAAATGTACAACTTGGGGCAAGGAACTTTTAATTGGGTCAAGAACTTGGATAATAAAAAAGAAATTGGGGGTTTAGAATGACTGGGCTCAACACTTAATTGGGCTATCCTACTTTTATTTCCTGTAAGGTAAAGCCCATTGGTTACATTCTCCAAATATTCCTTTGGGCTTCTGCCCCACCAAATTAACCTAACCCGATCCAAAGCCGACCTTTTAACTTCTGGATTGTGATTGTTTCTAGTTAGATTCCAGATTGTATGTTGTGGTCCATGGGTTGTGTTTGGGCCAAAATATTGTGTAGTCTTTGTTGGCTCAAAAAATGGGGTAACCCACACATAAGAATTAAATAAATCCTTAGTGTTAACAGGCCTAAAACTATTTGGGCCTTCATAAGAATTAAATAAATCCTTAGTGTTAACAGGCCTAAAACTATTTGGGCCTTCAGCCCTGGTTTTCAAATGATGGGTCAGGTTATATCCATGGGTTGAATGAATTTAACCCTATCCCTTACCTCTTTTCTGAAATCTTCCTCGGCCGCCTCCTTCACAGAGAACACGTCTATCTCTTCTTCCACTAGCAAGGAACTCATACCTGCTCCAATGGCATCCGTCTTCTCTTCTCCATGTAAGAAATGCTCCCATTCCTTCGTTCTTGCTTTTTGCAATGCTGGACAGGAAAGTGATTTCATTTTTTCGTTTCTCCTCTTTGACAAAACCCATTGTTTCTGATTCCTCTTGCTCTCCGATCAAGTTCATCTGAGAACATGGCTCCTTCTTAGTTTCTAACTTGGCTGAAACATCGAAATATGGAGGAAGCTCCAATGGTCGACTTTTGATTGGTTCCATCTCTACCTTCTTACACTCTTCGCCTTTTGATTTAGCTTCCATCCTCCTTAAACTCATCAAAATTTCTTTCATCATTGTCTTAATTTCATCCACGTCCTTTCTATACTTCTCCCTTTTAATCTCAGCAACCATCTCTTTAAATCTTGCATCTATTTCCTCTGTTCATGTTCTTGCCATTCCCTAACCGAAATTGCTCTGATACCAATTTGATAGGACCCAATAATTCTAATAGACCACAAATACTGAATAATATTGAATTATTATTGAAATAAGCCAAAACACCACTACCAATAGGGTAGCGATAGTATTACAACACTCACTCAACAGAATCCAGGATGGGAGGGTTTTAAGTTTATGAAAAAATTGAAATATGTGAAGGAGAAGTTAAAGACCTGGAACAAAGAAGTCTTTAGGGACATTAGAATCCAAAAGGATAACATTCTTAAGGAGCTGGATGCTCTTGACAAACTAGGGAGTGAGGGCGGGCTTGAGGAGACTCTCGTCGCGTTCAAAGTGACTATCAGGAATGATTTGGATAACATTAGGAAAAAAGAAGACATAAGCTAGCGCCAAAAGAGCAGAATCAAACGGGCTCGTGACGGTGATGTGAATTCAAGATTTTTTCACAAGGTGGTGAATGGAAAGAGGAGAAGGAATTTCATAAAAGAGCTTGAGACGAAGGATGGAACTACGGTCAAGGACAATGAGGGGATCTTTGAAGAGTCGACTAGTTTCTTTAAGAAACTCTACACGGAGGACATGCAAGAGAGACCTACGATTGAGGGTTCCCCATCGACGATGCCCAAGGGAATTGGATCGAAAGACCCTTTGAGGAGGAAGAAATTAGAAATGCAATTTCTAAGATGGACAAAGGACAAAGCTCCTGGGCCTGACGGATTCAATATGGCTTTTTTCCAAGCTTGCTGGTCGATAGTGAAGGACGATCTGATGAAAGTCTTTGAAGAATTCTTCCATACTGGCCGTATTCCAACTAGCATGAATCCTACTTTCATCGCTCTTATTCCCAAAAGAGACAGGTCCATTAAGGTGGGGGATTTCAGACCTATTAGCTTGGTAACTAATGTCTACAAGATCATCGCCAAGGTCCTCTCCAAGAGATTGAGTATGGTTATTGAGAACTCCATATCAGAGAACCAAAGCGCCTTCATCGATGATCGTCAAATTCTTGATGCTAGCTTAATAGCTAATGAGTTAGTTGACGATGTCAGACGCAGAAAACAACAAGGTTTAGTGTTCAAATTAGATTTTGAAAAGGCGTATGATATGATCAATTGGGATTTCTTGGATTTGATTTTCCGTTGCAAGGGTTTCGGTGACAGATGGAGGCGATGGATGAATGGTTGCCTTTCCTCTGTGGCCTTTTCGGTTATTATTAATGGACAACCCAAAGCCTGGTTCAAGGGGCAACGTGGGATCAGACAAGGTGATTCGTTATCTCCCTTCCTCTTTACCCTGGTGGCCGATGTTTTTAGCTGCATATTGAGGCGGGGGTCCGATAGAGGGATTCTCAAAGGATTATCAATAAAGGGAGATGGGTGTATGGTCACTCACTTGCATGATACAATTCTCTTCTTGCCCAAGGATAAGGATAATTTTCTTACAGTGCTTACACTGATTCAGATTTTTGAGCTGGTGTCAGGTCTTCGTGTTAACTTAGGCAAAAGCGGCCTTAGCATTCAGGACGATTCTCTTGGACAGATGGCAGAGTTAGCGGGTTGCGTGGTTCTCAATTGGCCTCTTAACTATCTAGGTGTCCCTCTTGGAGGTAATCCTAAGCTTGACAGTTGGAAAGGCCCTTACTTCTGCTTAAGAGGCAGATTGACCCTTATTCAGGCCTCCTTATCTAGTATGCCCCTGTACTTTCTGTCCTTGTTCAAAATCCCGTCCAGAGTGGCTAGAAAGATTGAGAGAATTATGAGGGATTTTCTCTGGAATGATGGTGGGGTGGAAAAGAAGGACCACTTGATTAGTTGGGAGGTGTGTTGCAAACCTAAGGATGAAGGCGACTTGGGTCTTGGAAATCTGGTGTCTAAAAACATCTCTCTTTTGGCTAAGTGGTTATGGAGATTCCCCTTAGAGCCTAATTACCTTTGGCATAAGGTGATCAAAGCAAAGTATGGGCTTCAGCTGAATGGATGGGAGGCTGGTTCGGGGGATGTCGTTACGCACGCAAGTCCTTGAAAAGCGATTTCTCAAACATTCAGAGACAAATAATCATTTGTTCGTGCACTGCGACGTGGCTTGGAGTATTTGGAATAAGTTATTTGATCTCTTTGACGAGAGTTGAGTTTGTCCAAAGGACCTTAGCACTTTCCTTGCGACCAAATTTACTGGTTTTGGCCATAGGAAGGACAACAAAACTCTTTGGAATACAGCTTTGTTTGCAACTGTGTGGTGCATTTGGCTAGAAAGAAATGCCAAAGTCTTTAATGATCGGTGTATGCCTACTCAGCTGTTGTGGGATCGAATTCGTTATGCTGCTTCATTGTAGGTTTCGGCCAATGGGCTGTTCAAGGGGATGCCTATATCTTATGTTTATAGGGATTGGAGGGCGTTATTGTACTAATACTTTGTTAGGGGCCATATGGGGTGTTTTTGAATTTTTTAGTTTACATTTTGTTCGTGAATTTTCTTAGGAGGATCCCTTTGTTAGGGGCCATATGGGGTGTTTTTGAATTTTTTAGTTTACATTTTGTTCGTGAATTTTCTTAGGAGGATCCCTTGTCCTCCACCTTTTGTAATCCTTTCCCTCTGTACCTTTCTCTTCTCTTTAATAATTCTTCTTTTTCTATCAAAAAATAAAATAAAGCTTCACTCACAACAGTAAACTCACAAAACAAAAATATAATGCAGAAAATATGAACACAGCACACTTAGATAGATTGAACACACAGTAGACGATACTAGACTTTCGAGAGGTCTAGCTCTCTCCCAAGCTAAATTCCCAATACTTTCCATGCCTATTCTACTCTCAATCCTCCTATATATACCCACAACCACTAACCGTATTGCACTAGCCTTCCCTCTCTACCCTCTACGTGTCCTATTCCAGCTGTCATTGATTTGGTTACACTTGCCACTCTTTTTATTTCCTATTATAATCACATAGGTCTCATCAATAACCTAGGTAACTGAAGAGCATAATTAGGTAAGAAATAGATACCCGAGTTGTGATGACAAGGAAGCTGAAGAGAATAATTAAATACGATCCCAATACCAGAAGCAACAGAAGGTCAAATGTGACACTGGCAACCTGTAATAACATATAAATTGATTACTTACAAAATCGTATATAAGTATGTAAACCCAAAGCAAAATGCTGTTCTAAACAAAAAATAAAAAATTTTGTTAGATGTTAAAATTGTCTTAATGAGGAAAACATGTAATAAGAGGAAGTCTATCAAATAACCCAAGAATGTTGCACCCACAAAAAATTGGAATGCACGTACAGAACAATCAGGGTGTAAGAGGATTCAAGATGTTTACATCAGAAATCTCACCACAAAGATCCATCAAGTTTTCTTCAGCCAAAAAGGGGAAACAAAAGAGGAAGAGCCCAACTTTGTATGCTTAACAATCAAGAGTAACTTCAAATACCTGATAGACATTTAGCACTGCCTTAGTTGAATCATAGAAGGTGAACATCCCATCCAGCACATCTCGTTGTAGATCAACCTCTTCAGTGTGATCTTCTAATTCCTAAAACAAGTACATCACTCGGGTAAGTAGAAAAGTGATGATATGAGGGATGCTTTATGTTAAACTCTGGATTTCAAGGGAACTAAGAAAGTAGCACCATCAACTCCAGCTTACTTGCTCGATTAAATCTATTTGTATCTAGAAAAAATAACAAATTCTCCCTGAAACACTAGGAAACATTAGCCCTTAGCCCATTACCAGAGCAAATCCACCCATAATCAACCACAAACAAAGCCATTGACATCCTAACTGACCCACCAGCACAATCAACCCAATATGGCAAAACGCTACAATACATCAAGCTATAATACCTTTTTCAGTGCCATGACAAAAGGATCATCTCTAGGCAGAAATGGTGCCACCCGAGGTGTTTGTGACAAAACATCTAACCATGATTGAATATAAGAAGGATTTACAGCCAAACTACTGTTGTCTGCAAAGACCTGTATGTTCTTTCCTTGATGTCTATAAATATGCCTCTGCAGAAAGTAGAGCAGAAGACTACATTAAAGGTTAGGAAACTTTAAAGCTTCACATAATATGGATATTTACAATCATCATTTTTGTCAATCCTAGAAAATATATATCTAAGAATTTCTTGGGAATAATACACAAATAACTTTTCATGCTCAACTGAGAATTAACGCACAAGTCAAATATCAGAATATTCCCTCAGCCGTCTTACATCAAATGATAACCAAAACAAAAATTATAAGAAATATAAGTAATTACATTATTGAGATTCTAACAAATTTCCTATCATCACCATGCAATGTACATAAATTAACCTTACCGCAAGACTCTCAGCAATTAATTTTACACTTCTGACAACTGCTGCTTCGTTGACAAAATGCCTGCAAGAATTAAGCTCTAAGCAAACGGCGATAGATCAAATAATATTCTGGCATTTAGGTCAGAAGTGGAACCTGCTGTCAACCAGACCCCCAGTCCTTTCTAGCAATTCAGGTGCAGTGGAGAGCTCAGAGAGGGTGGCAGCAGTAACCCTCAGCCTGGAAAACTGTTCATGCTCCCAAGCTACCTACAGCAGGTAAGTAGCTTTGATTCCCAACTTTAAAAATAGCATTTAAGCAGAAAATGAATGGAGATCGCACTAGTAGCAGAATAGGAAATCTTTATGTAATACATCAAGCACAAGATGATATTACTAGAGGCAAGGCAGAGTAAGTAATAGGCAGCAGGCAGATGAGCCAATGAGTCATTAACATATGCCTTTCAAAAAGGTGGTAAGAAGGATCACTTTAAAAAAAAAACGAGGAGAAAAAACAAGCAAGATAGGCCATAATGCTAATTAGAACAGACGTCATAATTTTAAAACAACGTTGATAAACATTAGACAAAGGTATATGCAAAATAATCAAGCTCGAGATCTTGTACAAAATATCGGAGAGACATAGAATAGATCAAATCGAGTCGAGGATTGTAAAATCCTATCAAATTTTAAAAAATATTTATATAATTAACCATAACTTTATCAAAAATCAAAATATTTTCATTAAACATCTCATATTTCCATAAATTTATCAGTTATTTCCACAAAAAAAAAATATCTAAACAAAAAAACGATGTCGTTTTGGGGCCACATTAAAGAAAAAAAAATCAAGTGTGAACAATCTTATTATTAGAATCTCGATCTTGTACGATCTAGATCCCATGCGATTCTGATGCAAAAATGATCTTACTTACAATTTCGCTTGATCTTGTCGTTAGGATCTTGATCTTACTAGCAAGATCTAGATCTTGTTACCTTAGGAATATGCCCAAATATTCAGGGCATGTTTGGTATCTACTAAAGCAAGGGAATGGGAGATGGAATCATGCATTTGGGATGTTTGGTATGCATTTTAATGAAGTAATCTGTTTCCCCACTGCATTCCCTGGTGTACGAATTCTTTCCATCAGCCTACAGATGCAATGGGATTCCATTGGGAAGAAAAGACAATTTTATCCTCACATCATCGCGCTAGCCTGCCTAGTCTTAGCCTTTAAAGCCTTTTCTCTCACAAGGAGGAGGAAGAAGCAGTGGAGTACAGTTTTTATTTTTTATTAATTTTTTAATAAAGGGTAATTTAGAAATTTATACCTAATTCTTTCCTTTCCTTTATTTTAAATTCCATACCAAACAAAATCAATGCAATGCTTTCCATTTTTTTTATATCATATCAAACATAATTTTTGTGTCACATTCCCATTCCCATTCCCATGACCATTCCCTTTCCCTTTCCTTCATACTCTTAAATTTATACCAAACGCACCCTCAGTTCATTAAGATAAAATGAAGAGGGAGAAGCAAGATAATTGTCTGATAATATGCCATTTTATCGAGATCAGATACAACAGAAGAGCTAACTAGAAGACAATTATGATATATTCTGGTTGAACAGATCTGCAAGGTTTAAAACTTACTCGAGGATTTGAAATATTTATTTTCTTGTGCTTCAGATTAATTTTAAAGCCCAACTCCTCTGCTACGCTAGAAAAATCCTACACCAAAATCCACAAACAAAACCATTAAAACACAGATTGCAAGTCAATGTATTTCCAAATAGCTGACAATGCTGTGACAATTTGCTTACTTCAAAAATTTGCTTTATATAGGCATTTTCTGGAGGCTTAGACACATGAATCCACAAATCATTTTCCCATGAGCCAATGCTATTTAAGCAGATTGCGTAATCAATGCTTTCACGCAATCTTTGATCAAAGCTGCGAAGCCACTGGAAGATGCAAAATTCAAGGTTACACAAACTATAACAATAAAATAGGCAAGACTAATTAAACTGCGACAAATCTATCAGCAACTAAGTGAACTTATGAACAGAATAATCACCTTACGAGTTCCATTGTAATTGTATGGCCCACCAGATGTTAGCCCAAAGAGTAGATTGTAATGTCCTCTTGTCTTTGGATTAGAATAAAGAAGGGAGAACAACCTAGCTACTTCAAGAAGAGCCACAACACCACTTCCACTACTATCACTTCCCACTGATAATGCCTACAATTACAGATATTTTAACACATTCATACATAACATACGAAGAGATCTTATTAATGCAATTAGTAAAATTACATACAGGAGCAGCGCCAAAGGTATCATATGATGCCACTATAGCAATGGTGGGTAATTGACTAGCATCATCATCAATCTTCTGTCCCGCCAACCATCCCTGCAACCATATAAAAGATTGGGAAAAGTCATTACACTAACGATCCCAGTCTTTCCTAACAAAAAAATTGAAGATAAAAGGGAGGAGATTTTTTAATATATGTTTGTGCTTTGTAGTGTTAAGTAAGGTTGGTGAAATCATTATAATAAAAAATAAGCAGAGAGAAAACATTACACCAAACCCCCCCCCCAAAAAAAATTTTAAAAAAAAAAAAAAGAGAACAATAACGAGAATTGATCAATTTTGGGCATTACCATACAAAGCCATATACAAGTTAGCTATAGTTCAGGAAATACCATGCCTCAGTTTACATATCTGCAATCAAGTCAGTGTATGAATTTCGCAAACTTAAACAGATATCCAGAAACTATTAGATTCTAAACAATTGTAGGTAACTTTTCAGTTCAAATTGATTGGCCAGGACTCCACAGTATCCACTATGTTTTATTACACTATGTTTCATAAGGGTTCACTACTGTCTATACTGAAAAGGTTGAACAAAAACCTGTATATTTGTGATTGTGGGAGATGCAATTTTCTTTGGTTCTGGAGCTGAAACAACAAACTTGTATCTGCAATGTCTCATGAATAAATGAGAACATCAATATTGAAAGAAAAGAGTAAATATAAAATCAATAAATTGAACATCATCTAACCATATAGAACAGTGAGTATTCAAAGGGGCAAGATATAGCAGCAATGATACTATCGACAATTCAATAAGCTATAACTAGTGCTTGAAGACCGATGAATTAGGTCATAAAAATTCATAACCATCGAGAAGGCAAGATTTGATCCTGACAATAAAAGCTATATTCACATAGTTGTACTCACCCGCCAGTCGTTGCAGTTGCAGGTTGGCCAGTGGCATCATTCTTCTTGATATCAGTTAACAAAGCATGAACGTTGTCATCCTCAAAAGCAAAATAAACAGGGTACTGTACCAACGTGCAACTCCATAAAGTTACATTTCCGTTTAAAAGGCCAAACAAAATGAAATATGTAAAAAGACTGTGTGATGATCTGCAATAATCGTGTTCTTAGCATTACATGAAAAGCAGCCACGCATACTACAAAAAAAAAAAAGATAAGTATTGAAAAAGTACTGACATTGGAGAGGCATACAGGTTGTTACATGGCTTTAAAATTTTCTTTGGTGACACCAAGTTTATTGTCACAATTATCAGAATGCTCAAGAATTTTGTGAATTTGAGAAGCACACAAAAAAGCTATCCAAAACCTTCTATCATCATTAAATTTCTAAGAGGCATTTACAAGGGACGTTTATCTTCATCAAACAAATTGTTTACAAAAAGCAATATGTTCATTGATGCTATTAATAAAATGCTTGTTGAATACAGCTTCACCAGGCAATAGGTGACATAACTTATTGTGGACACATAACATTGACAAAGGACAAAAGAACCAAACCAATTGTAATGAAAAGGAATTCAACCCACTCCCGGATGACCAACATTTTATTTCATATGAAAACTAAGAAGGGAAAACAGAATATGAAGAGCTCTCTCTAATCTACTCACAGGTAAGTTGGTATGTATGAGTATGTGTTCAAGTTCAGCCAACTTATTCTTCAGCGGCTCCTTCTCATCATCTTGATGACTACTTTTTGTGCCACCTTTATTTTCTAAGCTGAACATCTGAGGCAGCAAAAATAATAAACCTCCCAATGGCTTTCTTTCAACTATATATTCTGCCATATTGTATTCACAATAAATTAAGATCTTGGTAGCATAAGTGTGAGATCAAATGACATTCATGAAATAATAATCTTGACAAATAAATACACGAGGAGCGAAGCATTCAACTACAGAAATATATAAATCATATAGTTTGAGGCTAACTATTTTTAGATTGTAACAAGTATGGATAACGTTAGTCAACCAATGCAAGTTCTTGTCAATTTAAGAAATCATTTACATATCTTATCCTTCCCAATCGATTGAGATCATTGTGACTAAGTTTATATGAAAGCTGTGCATTTACAAGTACTTCCAATCACGCCACTATACGTTACTGATCATTCAACATAGACCTTTTCTTAGCAGTTTGTAGTTCCCTCTCGTGAATGTAGATTATTACAGTCCAATTTACGTTACTGATCATCCGTTAATGGGGAAGCTTAAAATAAAAGAAAGCAACGATCTGAACCACCACTCCTCGCCCTTGATCTGAAAAGATGCGAAATTGTCATACAATGATTTGTGTTGATATGAAATTTGCCTACACAGACCCAAATCCCAGCATATCGTTAGTTTTTTTTTTTTCGGGAAATTATATTCAGCTTGTTAGCACAATAATCATACAAATTCGGACCATGTATAAATCAAGAAAATATGGTGTACACAAAAGACAATGCAGTTAATGTTGCTGTTTCACTAAGACTGCTATTAACTTGTATAATTGACTCAAGCTTCGGAATTAAGTCACACATAACTTCATGTGAAATAAAGTCAGCACGACGACGAAAATAGCAACAAATAAAAAAAAAAAGAAATTAAAAAACAAACCTTTGACGAAAGTCATGTTCAACTCTCTAAGCGGCAGCACTAGCACAGTGCGGGAGAGATCAGCATGGGGAGAGAAGTGGAGAGAGCCAGCATGGTGATTGAGGCCAGCGAGTCGAGATCCGAATGGAGCCCCTGACATATCGTACTGAATCAGCCGGTAGACGTCGACTACAGTGGCGCCGTCGCAGAGCTCGACGCAAGTAACGAGGAAGAAGAGTAGTGCAAGAACTGAGTACATGGACTCCACGAGCATTTCACGCTCGCCAGCTTTTCTTGGCGCCATAATCATAGAGATCTAGGGTTTGGGGATTTTGGGGGAGACGGCGATGGCGATCTGGCAGGCCTACATAAATATATTGTTAATCTGACGTAGGGGTGGTCGTAGTAGAATATAGATAGAAGGGGAGAGGGTGTGATCGAGGAAGTAGAATGGAAGACGGAGAGAGGAGTTTACTTCCAGTGGAACCGGTGCTAGAGTGTGCTCGGGATTTGCCACCTTCTTCTACTCCGTTGGGTTGGCTTTTGAGAATAAATCGGTGGAGCCTACCATCATTATGAGTTATTGAAGGTTCATATCTACCAAGTTTGGTAATCCAAACCCCGGTGAATTATTTAAATTGGGAAAAATTACATTTTACCTTTCTAAAATTTTTTAATATGTAAAAATTCTTTTTAAAGTTTTAAATTTAACAAAAAATCTCTTTTAATTTTATTATGTATAGAAACTCCCTCTCATTAGTTGATTGTCAATTCAATGCTAATGTGAACTAAGACTGCTATATTTTCAATAAATTTTACACCTCACATATTATGTCATTAACTTTTTTTTTACATATCACATACCACATAATGCTCTTGTCACGTCATCAGAACTTTAGATTACCTGATCTAGTCAGCTCTGCCTTCTCCTCATGTGTCATACCTTGACATTTTTTATGTTATTCCATAACTAGAGGAATAAAAATCTGGCTGTGGGATATTTTCTTGTGTTCTATCTAAATTGTTAAATTCTTGGTGATTCGGATTGATGAAGGGAAGGTGTGAGTGAAAGAGAAGATTATTGTTGGTGTCTAAATTGTCCCACACAAGGCTACCTAGACCCTAACTTGCTGAAATTGCATTGAACCAAGTTTGCATTTCACCCCAAGCCAATTCCTACGACGACGAATTGCCTCCCTTGTTACACCTCCACCCCCTACACTTGCTTGAGCTTCATCACTCACAACAACGTCATTGGACCTAATTCCCGAGTCATTATCAGTGTTCTCCTTTGATGACGATGCGTTCTCGGTGATTAGAGCAGACTCGGGGTGGCTTCAAAATAGAAGTTGATGCTTCATAGGGGGGTTGAGGGAAAAGATGCAGTTGAATCTGGAGCTGTGTGAAGGTGGTTGGTTTGTTATCCTTATTGAGAAAGAGCTTGGGGAAATTGAGCTTAGGATTCTTTCCCATCAACATTGCTTTCATTATTGTTTCTATTCTTTCTTTCTCTATATATTATAGTTGCAAGTGTTTATTAAAAATCTGAGGAATAAAAATCTCTCCAATTATACATGGTATCAGAGTGGTAATACATAATAGAGGAAGAACGCTTGTACTATTGACCTTTGGCAGACCTTCGTCACCTCTCCTTCGACCTTTTCATATCAATGCCCACCTGAGGAAGTTCGTCTCCTCAAAATCGGCCAAACCTAGAAGTCCAACGTCATAAATTGTTGCGTGTGAGCCTCACACGCTGCCACATCCTCTAACTCAAGATCTCACACGCTGGAGCGTGAAGGCATGTGATATGGAGGTTTCGGCATGTCTCTCTTCTTCCCTGTGTCATCTCCTCAAATTCGGCTTATTCTCGATATCATCTCAGTAATTCATCATCCTCTCAAGCTCTCTCTCGAAGAAACTCCCCCTCTCTCTCTCTCCAGAAATGTTTCTAACTCTGGATGGTTCCTAAGGGAGTATGATCTGTAAAAAAAAAAATTGGTGACATGGTATGTGAGGTATAAAATTTATTGGTAACATGGCAAAGTCTTAGTCCACATAAACGTTCAGGGAGTTTTCTGTACGAAATGAAAGTTAAGGAATGTCTTTTGCTGAGTTTGAAACTTCAGGAAATTTTTTTGCACATAAGAAAAAATTTAATTCCTTTAAATTGAGACTAAGGGGATAAAGTGTAATTTTTCCTTTAAATTGAGACTAAATTACAATATTTTATTTTGAGATCTATTAAAAATATACACATTTTTTTATATTTTAATATATTGTAATTTTTTTAAGAAATTGACTTTATATTATGATATTTTATTTTTATTTTTGATATGACAATAAAAGTAATTAAATTAATATTAACTTTATCAAGAATATTAGTATAATAGATGACTAAAAACTGCTAAGTGCTAACTAACTCACAGAACAGCGCGGAGAAAATATTCTTATTTTACCGATTTTAGGTGGTTACCAATTGAAAAGAAACACGGGAACAAGCTGAAAAAATAATGTATAAAAGGCAATTCAATGCACATGTTCTTTTTTTTTTATAAGAAAAAAAAAAACTAATGGTTGTAAACATTATGCACAAGCCAAAAGAAAACGGAGTTTTGGCTACCAGATTATTAAACCCTTCTATTTGGTCTGAATGTCAATTTACAATTTTTATGATGATATTTTGTGTCACCAAATTGCGAAGAGTTCCAAATTATGGCTAAAAATAATAAGATGATTTAGCAATTAGCAACTTTGATTTGGTTATTCATTCTAAACTCAGGCCTACATGTCCTCCACATAAGGAAAACTGAGGAATGGCATTAGATCAAAATGTACGCTCAAGTAACAGTGTATAATTATTATAATCTCGAGGACTTAAGTTTACACGGCTCGGCAATATCAATTCAAATAGACTGAAGTAAACGAAAATAATATCATATTTCATTAATCTGAATTAAGTTCTTTTCGACAATATTCTTAAATAAAATTTTAAATCATTAGATTAATATGAGACAACATGCTCTTAAAATATCCCAAGAAGAAATGCAAGTGGACTTACACCAGGTCCATGTGCTAGCTGCTAGGTCACACAGGACAAGAAAAGGGACAGAAAACCTATCCTAAAAGTATATACAAAACCTTTTCCAAAACCAAAGTATGTGAAAGTTATCTTCATATGATTATAAAATCAACCTAGGGATTTTACATATAAGACAGCACGCCAGCGAAATAATTGAATATGTACTAATTTTTCAGACAAAAATCAAAGGGATTAGAAGTCGTATGAATTGTCCCCAAATCTTCTTCGTCCATGCATTGAACAGAACTTTGAAGACTCTTGCAATGAAGAGGTGCTATTCAAAATTGAAGGCAGTAAATTACTCTACTGATCAACAGCAAATCTTATATCTCAGTCACTTGAGCCTTCCTCATTTTCTGGAAATACAAACTGTAAGTCTTCATTGTCTCTATAAACTTGCACAAGAACAGCGGCCTTGTAGACAAACATCCCAAACATGGCTGGCACAATCTGGGTTGAACAAAAGAAATTACTATCAATGACCTATACTATGATGCTGGGTTTATTTGAAGTTGAGTAGCAACACTTCGTGGCTTCAGAAGAAAACATTATGATGCTCATATTTCCAGGGCTTACCTGAAAATCAAAGATGTCATTGGAAAAATACAGATGAGACAGAACCCAAAGTCCAAAAATTGCCGCTGGGATCACAAGCCTTGGAGATGAAAGTGAAATGCCGGTACCCTTGATTGACCTCTCCAATAAATCCTGCAGGTCCTCACTTCTTATACCAATTCTGTTAGAATTAAATCAAAGAAGGGGATGAGTAAATGTCAACAACGTAATGCTAACTGGTACAGTTAAATCAAAGCAAAATTTCAGCTGTACTTCTTTGACTTCTTTTTCTTGAAAATTTGAGGAACAGTTTCACTGGATAAGTTGTCTGCGTGTCGATACAGGAGCTGAAGGTACAAGCAACTGCATTGAAAATGATAGCGGTTAAATAACTCAATAAGTGACCATGAAAAGCAGTTGCTAAACAGAAACCTTCCCACTTTTATTTCTCTCCCAGTCTATCTCATGCACACAACCACTCCGTATATCTATCCATCCTTTTGGGTCAATTCTGAGAAGGTTGAGCCACAAAAAGACCACCTCTAATATGGTCCCTGGTATCTAGTGATTGGGCGAGAATCTGAGATAATAGAAAGAAGGGAAGAGGATTTTGATTTCTTCTTCTTACCTATTTTGGTGTTTATTGTTTTGGTTCAGATTATAGAGAGAACCACAATCTCTAGTGTAAACTCACCAAGTCTCTTTGACAACAAAACTCTACAGATATCATTAATTCTGAAATAACAAGTTTAAATACAACATGAGAATATAACTGACAAGAAACTGTTTGAAATAACTGATAAGAAACCACCCACAAAAACTGTTAAAACCACCCACATACACTCTGACATAAAATTATAAAATAAAATAAAGACACCAACTTAAATTATAAAAAAAAAAGACACTACACTAACTGACTCATGACAACCTCCTATAACCCGCAAAGAACAACAATCATGAACATATATTGGCTAGCCAGCCTATTTGGACTTTTTTTTTTCTTGGGGTGCCAGAGATCAAAACAGCTTTTCCTGTGAGCTGTGATGGAAACAATGGAAAAAAAAAAAAAAGAATCTGGAGAAAAAAAAAAAAGTATAAGCAACCACGAGAAATTAGCTATGCTTTTCAGAAGATAGGATTTCTAAAGAAGGAAGACTAACTTTTCCGAAGTCAAACCTAATTCTTCAGAAGGTCTTACACGTTCGATACTGACCACTTTAGCACATCAACCATCACCACTTTAACAATACAATTTTAACCCACTAAGATGCAAGAACAAACCTGAAAAGGACTCCCATTGCATAACTTACAGCAGCCTGCATGTTAAAGAGGCTCGTCATTCTATCAATTAAACACAATATGATCCAAAAAGTTGTTTTCTGAGATGAAACAAATGGTTTGAAACCTCCGTCATGAACCTTGGCATCCATTATAGTTAGTCTTATTGTGATCTAAACAACAAAGTAATTAGAAGTAGTTTGGTCTTGTTCTAAGCTTCTATACCAGGTTGGTGAAATATGGTTTTTATGAATCATATGAATATGAAAACACTTACCTGTACTGACAAAGTTATGAAGCAATATCCAGTACATGCTAATCCAATACCCACAGATAGAAGCAGTATTTCCCTCTTGAGCTACAACAAAGAATAAAGAATCAGCATTTTCCACAACAGAAATAATAATTATAATCATCTTACTTTGTGAATAATTGAACTATAATAAATTAAAGCCTGCATGTGTTGAAGTATTAAAACACTGATGTCACTAACTAGAGATAAAAAAAAGAACATACTGAGTTCAAGTATCATACAGATTCATATTTAAGAATGTTTAGTTTCTTCCGTCTTTCACTACTGTCCTGCAACTCCTGTCAAATTACAAAGGAAAATGTCAATTTTTTTTTTCTTTTGTCAAAGAAGGAGCTGAATAAAATAGAGTAGAAAAATGATTCCTGTATTGCAATATGGAATTTTAATATCCAATTACCCACCATCTATTAAGCGAAACTGAATCAAAGAGAGTTTCTGACTTAGAAAAATAAACAATTATAAGCATACCTTGGCGATTGCTTTTTTGTTCATTGGTGCAGTATTGTCACCCATTATCCACTCATGGGTTCTTGAAAGTTTTAAAAAACCATCATTATCATCACTATCCATGATCTATAAATATTACAAGCACTACTTATGTCATTGAATTACTTGATCAGCTAGAGCATACACATGAAAAGTTCAAGTTGGATCAAATGAATGGCAAAGAATTGTTGAAACAGGAAGACTTAATAGAATTTAAAAGATATCTAATTACAACAACAACAACAACAGCCTTATCCCACTAGGTGGGGTCGGCTACATGGATCGCCCGACGCCATTGAGCTCTATCAATGACTAACTCTTTAGGAAACTCATTTACCAGAAGATCCCTCTCAATAACCTCTTTAAGTGTCCTTCTTGGTCTTCCTCGACCTTTTTTCACAGGGCTCTAAACCATCTGCTCAACTCTCCTTACTGGCGCTTCTAATGGTCTTCTTTGAACATGTCCAAACCACCTTAAACGGTTTTCAGTCATTTTTTCTTCAATAGGTGCCACTCCAATTCTCCCTCGTATACGATTATTACAGATTATATCTCTTCTTGTATGACCACACATCCAACGCAACATTCTCATCTCCGCTACTCCAATTTTATGCTCTTGTTGTCCTTTCATCACCCAACATTCGCTCCCACATAAAATCGCAGGTCTTGTAGCAGTACGATAAAAGATATCTAATTAATTGATTTAAAATTTGACAAGGAAAGCAATGCTAAAAACAGAAATACATTAACATCTGGACAGAAATTAAGTACTAGGAGTCTGCTGCACCTGCTCTGTTTGTTGAGAATCGTCAGCCCGCATGCTACTGTTAGAGTCTACAAAATTTCTGAATTTCCTCTGCCACAATAAATCTGAAGCTCTTGATATAAAATCACCATTTAATTCTCTCTCCTTGAAAAATATTTGCAAGACATCCTCATCTGCATCGCTCACTAAAAGTAAAGAGTATCAACCAATTTGCTTTTATTGTATGCAGGGAATAGTAGTACCAGGAATGAGATGAAAGGTTGCAGATAGCAACTACCAAGTCGCTAAAAGGACAGCAACCATGATGACAGAATATGTGCCTCAGCAGATGCAAAAGGTACAATGTGAATGTGACGCCAATACTCTCAAACCCACTGGCAAAATGGTCATATTTTTTATGAGGGCTGAAAAACTGAAAATCCGTTAAATCCTTAATATAATAATCACTTAACAGATTTCTTGAATACTGCTTTAATAATAAAACGAATACAAAAATGAGCAACACCTTGACATAAAAAACCTATAGGTCATTAGGATCACTGACAAATAACAGAAACCAATTTATGACATAAATTTCTTTGATTAGTTCAAAAGATCATGGTTTTAGTAACTGAGCAATTTTAAGTCGTTTGATTTGTACGATGACGCTAACAATTCTAATTGTAACTGGAGATTAGGTTTCTCCCAACAAGGCAGATACTCTTGAGAAGAATCCTACCCATATCAAGCAAATACAACAACTATGGGAACCAAATCTGTGCAATATTTGGAGTTAATGAGACATCTTCAATGTCCATTATCCATTTTCCCCAAACCTTTTCCCCTAAATAACAATTTTTCTGAATATCTGAAAATTAAGGTTCAGCATCTGTAAACTATTCGCATTATAACCAAAACAACGGGAAACAAACAGAAATGCTAACCTGAAGGAGGGCCAGATTTTAAAGCTGAAACCAATGGGCTACTTCTTGTGAAAGAAGTACTTCGGAAACGAGATGATGCAGGAGTTCTCGGAAGCTGAAAGGAGCGATAAGCGGTTAGACATCCAATCCTCGAGAGGGAATCCATGGCTTGGATGGAACAACCAAGCTAATTTCTTCCAATGGCTAACTGTTCATTTCAGTGGAAACGCTAATGTCTTTCGCTGGCCAGCCAATGGTGAGAAACACAAATATATTTCTCTCTGCAGATGGGTTGGCCTGTAGCTCACTAGCTCGTCAAGTTTGATTCTTATCCGCTCTGAAACCTACGGAGTGATGACTGATGAGTACTGCCTTTAAAAATTAACATAAAAAAGTTGAAATATATTTAATGGTAAAAATTCTGGAGCAAGCAAAAAAGTTGATCCTCTAAAGAATATATCTCAGAATAATTTAGCTATTGCTTTTTTTTTTTTGCAAACTAATTCTTTAATTCTTTTAATTTACATAATATTAAGTTTGTTCCTAAAATAAAATAGATATATAATTTAGTTTAATCAAGATATTAAGATATTGATTATAATGTTATAATTTTTTTTGATAAGATAATGTTATAAATTCTAAAAGTAATGCTGTTCGTAAAATTATATACTGGTAATTGTAAAATTTTTTATCAATTTGTCATGAATTAATACGAATAAACAAATATCATTTGACGGTACTAGTAAAACAAATATCATTTAACGGTACCATTAGACCCCCAATTCTCAAAAGATACTCGGTGTTTCTTTTCTTTTTTTTAAAAATCATTATTTAGTAATATTTAATTAATTATGATTGAATTAATATTTTTCACTTCTAAAAACAAAGAATAAACTGTTATCAAATATTTCAATTTAATTTTTAATAAAATAATTTTGACAAAAAAATATTAAAATTTAATGGTAAAATAATTAAATTAAAATGAATGTATTTTTTTAATGATTAAAATGAAATATTTACTTTTTTAAAATTTACATTAAAATAATTGTAATATTTTAATAATTAAATTAATAATTTAATCTAAATTCAATTGGGTTGTGGATGCTTTGATTGGGCTTGGGTTGGCCCATGGATCAGAAAATTTCAGTTCCGTCTTCTTATTACATTTGTTCGAGCTTCGAGCTTGAAGTGTTTCCACAAGGTCAGCTTTGCAGCGACGGTGCGGACAGCGGAGGCAGCATAAAGCATTTCAATCTGCGACTGGAAGTTTCCGCAAAGCTGAGTAGCTAGACAGCGAGTTGTAAAAGATGGAGAAGATGAAAATAGAAGAGGTTCAATCCACCACCAAGAAGCAGCGCGTTGCCACTCATACACATATCAAAGGCCTAGGTCTTGAGGTTCTTTTTTTGCCTCTTACACATCCATGCTCGTACATTCTGACAAAGGAAGCTATGGCACTCTTATATTTCTTCTGTGAGCACTTTAAGGGTTTAGGACCTAGGGTTTTAGCAGCTTGGTTACAGCGCTCTTTTTTTTTTTGGGGAAAAAAAAAGTAGGCAAACTTTCGTAATTTGGAAGATGGGGAAAGGATTTTCTCACATTCATTTTTCGGATATATATGCTCCTTAATAATAATGCTAAAACTTTGGAAGATACTATTTCTCTAAATTGGTTTTGTAGAAGATACTATTTCTCTAAATTGGTTTTGTAGAACAGCTAATGATGACAGATTGCAAATTTTGAACTTTATAAGCCCTTGGGCCTGATTCTTATACAACTTGGCGGAATCCTGCACTTTGTATCTAATAATTACTAATAATTAGAAGCGTGGAGGTTTAGCATCATCAAATGCATGGCCTGACTTTGGCTTTCTAATGGTATAGATAGATTAATGGTTTCTTGCAGTTATGACCGTGTGAATGACTGGCTTTTTTCTTCTCTCTCTCTCTCTCTCTCCCCCTCTCTCTCGCTCTTTCTCTCTTCAGGCCAATGGAAGAGCACTGCCCTTTGCCGCTGGTTTTGTGGGACAGGCGGAGGCAAGAGAAGCAGCAGGTCTTGTGGCTGATATGATACGCCAGAAGAAGATGGCTGGCCGGGCACTCTTACTGGCTGGACCTCCTGGAACTGGAAAGACTGCATTAGCCCTTGGGATATGTCAGGAGCTTGGGAGCAAGGTTGGATCCAGGATTCTATCATGAGGCTATTGTCTAAAATTCGATAGTGTTCTGATTCATTTTATTGATAAACTACATATTATAGTACTTTTCTTGATCGTTTGCAGGTTCCATTCTGCCCCATGGTAGGATCAGAAGTATATTCGTCAGAAGTCAAGAAGACAGAGGTTTTGATGGAAAATTTTCGACGGGCTATTGGACTACGTATCAAGGAAAATAAAGAAGTTTATGAAGGAGAGGTGAATTAATTGTAACTGATTACCCCCTTGAAAAGTTGACTGGAGCACAGTCTGTATTTATCATATTTATGTTACTGATATCGAGTCCTGATGTACTGCTGATCTTCTGTAAGGTAAACGAGCTTTCACCTGAAGAATCAGAGAGTGTTACAGGTGGTTATGGAAAAAGCATTAGCCATGTGATAATTGGATTAAAAACAGTAAAAGGAACAAAGCAACTGAAGTTGGATCCCACCATATATGATGCCCTGATTAAGGAAAAGGTGAGGCCTCTGATTTCCATGCAATTATGTTGTTATCCCGTTTATTTATGTGTATGGGAGAAGTTATAGACTTTTGATGATGCTGTTTGAATGGTTTTTAATCGTTGTGTCAATTGAGAGTGCTGACAATCTGACGTACTAATTTTGAAAGTGCTGACACTACGTACAGGTAGCTGTTGGTGATGTAATATACATTGAAGCGAATAGTGGAGCAGTGAAAAGGGTGGGTAGAAGTGATGCTTTTGCTTCGGAATTTGACCTTGAAGCAGAGGAGTATGTCCCACTTCCTAAGGGAGAGGTTCACAAAAAGAAGGAGATTGTTCAGGTATTCAATTTAAAGAATTAGTTTTTATACTTGTGTGCTAGTATCTCTCAAGATGTGCTATTTTAGCGTAACTATCATATATTTGGACCCCTGTAACTTGATCAAACTGAAGACTTCCTTAGATGCCAGGTTTTGTTGTTATACTTGGTCGGATCAGTTGTTTTTAAAATTCATTTGCAACTGGTTTTAAGAGGAGGATTAAGTGTTTGCAATTATTTTATTTTATTTTTTTGGTCAAACTAAGTTGTACTTGAAAACTTTCTAGAAGAACAATATTCAAGAAATATGTAACCTAAGAGGTCCAGAAATGATAATAATTTTCTAGACATTGTCTATATATTACTAGCTTCATATTGTGATTGGCGTTGTATTTTTTCTTTAATTATTAAAGGATGTAACACTACATGATCTGGATGCTGCCAATGCACGGCCTCAAGGTGGACAAGATATTCTGTCTCTAATGGGCCAGATGATGAAACCCAGGAAAACAGAAATCACAGACAAGTTGAGACAAGAAATTAACAAGGTACCTGCAGATACTTGTATTCTTTGTCTTATTCTTGAAGTATAGATGAGGGATTGGCATGTGAGTTTGTGCTTTTAGAAACTTTATACTTTTGAATGCCCTTGCATATTATTTTTATTTTTGATGTTCTATGCATTAAGTTGAAATCAGTGATGTCAACACCCGAAAAAAGGAAGAGAAAAAGACAGATAATATAGTTATTCTTATGTGGCTGACAGGTTGTCAACCGATATATTGATGAAGGTATAGCAGAGCTTGTCCCTGGAGTTCTATTTATTGATGAGGTGCCTTTTTCCTGACTGTCACACCATGTCACACATATACGCCTCTTGCTTCTGAGTAATCATTTCTAAATGCTTCTTTGCAGGTACATATGCTAGATATGGAGTGTTTTTCATATCTGAATCGTGCTTTAGAGAGCTCTTTATCTCCAATAGTAATCTTTGCTACAAATAGAGGAATATGCAATGTAAGGTATGAAACTTTAGTAAATAGTTGAAAAACTTGGTCTAATTGTAAATTTGGAGAAACTAGATGAATAAAATGAGACCATTGGCAGCATGTTTACAGATATATTTTTAAGTCCTGTGCATAGTTTTATGCAGACTTTCAAAATAAATGAAGCATCTGATGCATCTCTCCCTGTAGCTTTTGTAGCCAGCATAACAATCTTTCCTTGTTTTACTAATTACTATTCCAAATTCTGTCCCACTACTAGTTATTTTGGTAATTTGTTTTGTTGTTGATCAATTTGGTAATGTATGATTGGAAGGGAAAAAAAATTGGAAGACAAACTTCTATGAAGCCTAGATATTTTGACGACCTGATACTAATATAATTATTATCATTTAGTCTTCGTTGATGCTCTGTCATGGGACACCTAATGAAGTTGGGTATTTGGAGTGCTACGGTGGAACATTCTAATTTAATGGTGTTGTTGAGGCCTAAAAGTCCTCAACCTTAAGCAAAACAGATCCGGTGCTTGTCCTTATCTGGACCGTTGGATTTCGGATCCAACGGTCCAGATTTCAAATGTTAGTTTTGATAATTTTGGTTCTTATTTGGACATTGAAATCTGAACGGTCCAGATAAGGACAAGTACGGTGTCCGAATCCACACTCAAACTTAAGTGATCAGATTAATTACTAGTGCAATTGATTGGTTCCATTTTTATTATCCTTCGTGAACCTGACATGTTAAATCACCATGTTATGCAGAGGGACTGATATGACTAGTCCTCATGGCATACCTGTTGACCTTTTGGATCGGTTGGTGATAATTCGAACACAAACCTATGGTCCTGCTGAAATGATACAGGTTGATTTACATTAAAATGGGCTTCTTCTTCTTCAAGAATAACCTTCCATTCTGTGGAAGTCTTGAACAATCCGGAGATACTAACGTACATGCTGCTTATATCTGAGATAGATTTTAGCCATCCGTGCTCAAGTAGAGGAGCTGGCTGTGGACGAGGAAAGTTTAGCTTACCTTGGGGAGATTGGACAACGGACATCTTTAAGGTATGCCTTTTTGATTGCTGTTCTGCGATACTATTCTCTCCCAGTTTACTTATAAGTTATATTTGTTTTTCAGGCATGCAGTTCAGCTTTTATCGCCAGCCAGCATTGTAGCCAAAATGAATGGTCGAGACAATATCTGCAAGGTAATGAAGTTGATTGCCAATAGGTTAATGTATTATATCCTTATCTTAAACTGAGTATGATTTCAATTGTGTAATATATAGGCGGATCTTGAGGAAGTTTGTTCATTATATTTGGATGCCAAGTCATCGGCCAGGCTTCTTCAAGAGCAGCAGGAAAAATATATCACATAATAAAATTTTCGAACTCAACGTCTGCCACATTTAGATTTGAGGTTTGGTGGTTTGTCTATTGCTTCTACTTGTCTGCATGTCTGGGGCATGCACCCGAGCTAAAGAAATGTAATGATTTTGGGTTTTATTTTCGTCAAACTCTTGAGAATTGAGAACCAAAATGGCAACTTAGAAATGTAATGATTTTTTATTTAATGTTTTTTTTTTAGTTGTACACAAGTTATTTTCTAACCCTCCTTCCCCAAAAAACAAAAAAACCTTCTATCTTCTAGTATATTACGCATGCGGAGAGTTTTTTTTTTTTTGGGTTAGTTATTAAGAATTAGATGTGATTACAAATGTTTATAATCATGATCTTTAATAAATACGTGAAATATAAGAAACTGTCTGACTGGATACCACAGTAATTCTCAGGACCCAAGGCCGCTGTAATCTCCATGTCTGGCCTTTCAGTCAAAGGACCACAAATAATCTGAGTTAGGCATTGAGTTTTTTGATATAGATATTAGAGGATTAACTATTTTCTACTTCAGTATTTTTGAATTGGAAATAATAACTTATTTTAGAATTGTAGGAAGGTTTTTGTAAATATTAGAAATAGAGAAAACGTATGCTTTTAAGATCAGAAAAATAGGCAGAAAATTAAAGTATCGTACCCTATTATATATTTTTGGATACAATGAATGATTTTATATTTATAAGCATCTCAAATTGTAATATCCTAAAGATTTATTAAAAGAAAATTAAATTAGAAATTTATTGGAAGATTTAATTTTATAAGGACTTAGATAAAAATTTTCTTAAGTTGTTTGGGGATAGCGTGACTCATTATCCAAAAAAAAAAAAGAAGGAGACAGCACACACACCCACTCTTGTCTTCTCAATCATACACCTACTGTTGTCTTCTCTATCATTTTCGTCAAGTGTGTGTGCTAAGGGAGAAAGGATGTCTACAAAGGAGAGTTGAGAGAGAGAGAGAGACTAAGAGCTAGGGAGAAGGAAGGAGAATTCTTGCTACAGAAATCACTCGTTCTTTTTTTGTCATGAAGTAAGGTTCATCTTCTTCTCCTCTTTTGTTTTTCAGCTTCCTCTGCTCTTCTCTGTTTTTCTATCATGAGCTAAGAACCCTAGAGACCAAATTGATGGAAACATGGTCATGGATGTGATTCTTACCATAAAAATAGAGTAAGGTAACAATAAGCTTGAATCCTTTAAATCCATGAGTTTAATTCATTTCCTTTTATTTAGCCTTTGGGTAGAGATGATTATACAAACTATTACAGATTAAAAATGAAGAAAACAAACATAAGACATGAATCAAGAAGCAAAAATTGAAAGAAATGGTAAGGAGACAAAGGACAGAGCTGATTATGTTTCTGCAGAATTTTTCTTTACTGCTAAGAATTGTTTGGACTGTTTGAGGTATCAAACGAACTTCAATGGTCATGAAACTTGGTACACAACCAGAAATGGTGTCTAAGAGTATACCTAAATTATGTCAGAATTTTCTGGGTTGGTTTGGTATACTTCATATACCTAAAACAGTGATTGATATTTGTAAAAGGCAGAACAAAACTGATTTGTCATGCTACTGGTTTTATGTGTTTTGGAATGACCAAATTAATTCCAAAAATCACGAAATTTTTATGGGGAACTCTTAACATGTTATTACTCTGATCTGGAAAGTTTCAAACTCATTAAAATTGGTTTGATTGGTCAAATAAACATGAGAACAACACTTTATTTAATACTGAGCAAATCTGGACAGTTTCGAAAATTAATTTGGTTTTAATAGCTAAAGACCTCTTTTTGATCTAAACTTTTTATGGCCCATAGATAAGATATATATCTAAAGATCTACAAAATTTCACCACGTTTGGACATGATTAACTACGTCTAAAACACATAACATTGTACCTATTCAGAATTTAGATAGCTCTGACCTATAATCACTAATAAGATCTTTTTGGGGTCTAACGGTGGAATTAAATTTTGAAATTTTTATTCTTGAATGTCAACATACTAAAAAGGCTATGTACTAAATTTTATGATTTTTGGAGCTACGGATTAATACCAGAAATTTTGTAAAGTTTGGCTTCGAAACTAGCAGAAAAAAAAATGGAACAATGTTAGATGCTTGATAACCTAAGTTCTAAATTACTGTTATTTCCTTCTTGGCTTATTTTCTAGGCCTCCTATGAGATCTTTGATATCTTCCTTTAGTTTGGAGTGTGGGAACATTACTCAGATCTGAGGAGAGTGGGTTAATACTTGCTATGATTAAATATCTTTGTTATGGACTTTATGCATCATAGTGAATATATGTTGTATATCCAAGTTTGAAGAGGATGATGACTCAAATATATATATTTATATGTTTAAATTATATTGTGCTTGAATGGGATGATGAGACATAAACAATTGTGGAACTTGCCTGGTGATTCTTATTTTCTCATGAATGGAGGTTATATGATGGATTGTGAATGACATATGAATTGAGTTGAAATGTGTCATACTCTGATTATTGAGTTCATCCATATGCGGATAGTTGAAGTATGTTATTGTTGAATAATTGATCTATATTATGAGTTATGTTGTATACATGCTATGTTGCTGGAACAATATTGATTATGTTGTGACTTGAATTGTAAATGGCTGAGTTGTGTATGTGGCTCATGATTATGATTGAGGATGCTTTTAGATGTGATTGTGATTGTGTTTGGCTAGAAAGGAAAAGCATGGTGGTGCACCCCATGAAGAAATCTATGTGAAGCTATAAGGGTGGAGAATATAAATGGAGCGATAAGGGTGGATGCGGCGGGGGCTACGGGCAACGATCCAGAGGTACCCTGGATGACCCGGTTGGTACGGGAAATGTGTAAAATTGATTTCACTGTTTGCTGTTGTGAATTATTTGAATTATGTTGAAATGTATTTGATTTACTTGGATATTGTTGTGAATTATTATGCATTATATTATATTATATTATAATCGATTACGTATGATTGTTGCATGTTATAATTATGATGTATGATATTTTTTTGTCATAGTGTTGTGTTGTCTGCTCACTGGGCACGTGGCTTGCTCATACCCCTCTTATTAACATTTTTTTCAGAGTTGACAGCTGAAGGTAAATATCTGTACAAGGAATTATGGATCTTTAGCCCATGATTACCTTTTCATTTGTTCAGGATAAAGGTATAATATTTAAGTCTTATTCTAAGTTGTATAAATCTAGAAATCTTTGTAATCGGGTAGGTTCATTCAGTGATGTAATGTGAATGACTGTAGCGTGTATAGAGAACTTGTTTTGGTTGCATGAAAAATAATGATATGATGCTTAAGAGAAAGATAGGCTTACGGAGGTGAAATAAAATTCACTTTCCGTGCCGGTTACGTGCTCAGATTTTGGGACGTGACACAAACCTTGTATATGCTTAAGAAAATAAACCATTTAACAAAAAACCCAGTCTGGAGAATATATACAGACAAAGAATATTTGATTAGTAAAGCTCTTCCAAGTATGTACAGACGTAAACAAGAAGTGGATCTTTTTAAATGTCTGTTGGGTGATCCCCCATTCTGAAATGGTTAGATGACATATTGGAAGACAATTGGGATTCTCCTAAGAGGTGGGAAATGGATGTAACATCCATTCGCATTAACAAGTCATGGCATTATTCATTCAGATACTATAGACCCCTATATCACATTCTGATATTCCAACTAAAATCGTACGGAAGCGCAGTTATAATGGAACCTATACTGTCAGGTCAGGGACGAAATTTTTAACTCGGGGGACATGACATTACGAGAACAAAAGAAATTCTTAATCCACCCATGTTTTTTTCTCTCGGAGAATTAAAAAATAGGACCAAATTACTTCTTGACTCTTTTACATTGTGAGGAAATAACTTTGTGCTTGTAGTCTTATTTGTTGCTATTGGGAGACCTAAATCATTTCTAGGGATCTTGCAAGAAATCTATGGATGTCTAAAAATTAAAAATGATTGTATGCGTTCACAGTAAGCCAATTGTCATTTATGTTCCAAGTTGACATATATACAACAAACTAAGAAAGGATAGCCCACAACCAAATGATGCCTGTGATCATAGAAGATATATGGATGCTAATGCAGTTTTTTTCTATTTTGGTCATGTTTGAGTAAACAACTTATTTAAGTGTTTATAGAATAGCACTTATTATATAAACGCTTATTTATATTTGTAAGTTATTTCTATAATTGAATAGTTTATGATGACAAATTTTACATAAGTTGTTTTTAGCTTATTTTTATAAAATATTTTGAAAAACTTATAAAAATAAACTGAAAACAACTTATTGTCATACCATAAGCTATTTCTATAAGTTTTTCCAAATACGTACATAAGCACTTATACTATAAGATAAGTCAGATAAACTCAAAATAAGCTCTTCCAAACGAGTCATTTGTACTTGATTTTGAAGATGTAATATATAAAATTATTCGACTTAGACTGGCCCTTGATAATTGAGAATGGATCCGTTGTACATCCCTAAGGATACGTAGGCATTCATCGATTTAGCAACGATTTTAACTGTCGTAAAAATAGTTTTAGCAACAAAATTAGCAACGTTTGAAAACTGTTGCTAAAAATATATTTAGCAACGGTTTTTAACCGATTAACAACGGTTAAAATCGTTGCTAATTCACTGCGCATCTCCAAGGATACGGGGATCCGTACACTTTGATAATTAATATTTTTTCTCAATTCTATTGTACTTTCTCAAAATCAAAAAAAGAAAAACAAATAAATTAGTAGGAATAACTCTCCCACAGTTATGTATCAGAAATTGTCACATAATGTGTATATCTAGTGACTTTTTCAATTATTGTTTATTATTATTTCCATAATTTATTAATGTGATGTGATTTTTCCTTTGAATGCTGTACTCTGGCAAATTAAGGAGTTGTTTGGACAGGCATTCAACGAAGTAAATACATGGTAGAGGGAGGATGCACGCGATTTTGGACAAATTTAGAGTGTTTGGTTCGGCTGTCACCTTGAACACTGAATTGATTCTAAAAACAAAATTTATGTTTTGTCTACTATGCTCCACAATAGCTTCTTCATCAATGCCGTATACTTATCAATATGTTTCCTGTCATGCCCTTTCTTCTGTCTTCCCATTTTGTCTTGCTCTGTTTGTGTGTTGTCTTTGCTGTTCTCGTCCATCTCTTCTCTTCCCAGTGAAGCAACGAAGTAAGATGAGAGATGAGGATGTGTGTTGGACTTCCATTTCTCGCCTCTTCCCATTGTCTCTGTTTTTCAACTCTCTCTTCTTGTGTGTTATCTTGTAGTGAGGAAGATGAGAGATAAGATGGACCTCCCTCTCAATCTGTGTGTTGGACTTTTGTGCGTGCGTGTGTGTTCGACACTTGCATTGGACTAGTATAATTACTATTTTAATTAATTAATTATAAAGAAATTATTAATATTAATTAATAAAAAAGTAATTAGTATTTAAATAAATAATAATTTATTAGTTAGTAATTTAGTAATTAATTAATTATTTAGAATTTAGTTATTAATTTATTATTTAAGATAAATAAAATAAAATAATATAAATCTCATATCCTTTATAATAATTACACGTTTAAAAATATTTTTATTAACTAATATTTAAATGAAATTTATTTTTTAAAATTATATTTATCCAAACATATATTTGTTTAAAATGTTCAAAACTTAGATTTATTTAATTATTTTTCAGATTCCTTCTAAAAGGGCTAACCCGACCCAGCAATATTGGGTTCCGATCCGAACTCGACCTACAATGGCAACGGGCGAATGAATTGGGGCTTTTCATTGGTATGAGCTTAGAACCCTAAGCCCTCAGCAGGAGAATCAGTGACCGGAGAACGATGACTCGCCTGAACTACGAGCAAGTATTGAAGGATAACAATACCCGCGATCCTACCTCCATCTCGACTCTTCACCTCAATCACAAAGCTCTTTCCGATGTAAGACTCTGCTTTTCCCTTGCACATTTTCTTGGATTTCTTCATCCCATTTGAATTTGGGGCATGAATAATTCCAAAAATTTTGCTTTGGAAAATATACACTCGCAGGTATCAGTCTTGGGAAACTTCAAAAACTTGGAAAAGCTGGACCTTAAGCTCAACAAGCTTACTTCACTTGAGGTTTTTTATCCCACCTTTGTTTTTTCTTAGTCGTTCTAAAACTAAATATGAGCCGTTGTGATCAACTTTTTCATAAATATTACAACAGGGGCTGAGGTCGTGCAGCAATTTGAAGTGGTTATCGGTTGTGGAAAACAAATTGGAAAGCTTAGAAGGGATTCAAGGACTTACTAAGCTCACTGTAAGTAGATGCTGGATTTTGGCGTATAGACATAGAACTCAATCACAGATACTTGGACCGTATTACTTCATCTGCAATGTTTACAAGTTAAATGCTGTATAGACAAGTTAATAATACGCCCTCTATAGAAACAGTTGGACCCAAGACTCTATCTCCTGGGAGAAAATTTTCATATTCACAGGCTTATTGAATATCTAATAGAGTAAAATTTAGTATTAGAATCTGACAGCTTTCTATCTCTAGAGCTTGGAGAAGTAATGCTGACATGCTGCTAGGTACTTTTGTGCTATGAGGATTCTTATCTCTTTCTTCATGAATTTCAGTATTTGTTTGTTTTTGCATGCATTTGTCCTTATAATATGAATATTTCATGTCAAACTTAACTGCCTATGCGCTAGTTTTTCTTCTAAACTTCAGTGAATTACACGAGAATATAAGGGCAACTTTTACTCATATTTGTGAACCAGGTATTAAATGCAGGCAAAAATAAGCTTAAATCTATGAATCAGGTTCAGTCTATTGTTAACTTGCGGGCACTGATTTTGAATGGTGAGTCTTTTAATATGATATATCTCTCTAACTATATCAATAGCAGCAGAATTATTTCTTTCTTTGTTTTTTGCACTCTTATCTTTTCTTTTTGGGTTGGGCAGAAAATGAGATTACCTCCATTTGCGAACTTGATCAGATGAAAGACTTGAACACGCTTGGTATGGCTGTTTATATTTTGCATTTCTTTCTTTTTCTAAAAAAATTACTTTTAGTTCTATTAATGCTAGTGACTGATAGAATGCTTCTATAGCACTAGACTACATTGAAGAGAATCATACAGAATGAAAATGAGAAAATGCTACTATGTATTATTCTTCTGATGCATAGAGCAGTATTTATAATTGCACAATATACCAGCTAGATCTATGATGTCCAATAGATAGGTTACACGTGGACTGTACATACAAGTCAGTGATTGACTGCTAACAGCTTCTAACAGTAAGCATTAACAACTTTAACTGTTAACTACTTGGACTTATACAACTGATACAGTATCCTTTACATCCCCCCTCAAACTCAGAGGGGGTGTTGATTGACACTACTCTGAGTTTGGACCAATCGTTCCCAGACCTCATAGGTATGGTTAATCCAACTACTCTGGAATGCATGCCATCAGCCAGTGAAGCTAGTAACCATGACAGTAGAATCTGATCTTGTTGCTCCCAGCTATGATACTCGTCTGTTATCCGAACATCTTCTTCAAGCGTTTGATATTTCGGAGGAACATACTTATTACCAAGCAAGAACTTCTGAAGTTTAAAACCTTTGACTGTTGCAATCACCTGTTGCCTCCACATCGGCGAGTTTGATAGATGCTGGATTAGAGAAATTCTGCGCAATGAACTTGACTGAAGAACTGTTTATCGCAGCTTCAGAAGATGAGCATTCTTTCGAATTGTTTGTTGCCATGCTGTAGGGCTCTAATACCATGAAGAGAATTGTACAGAATGAAAATGAGAAAATGCTACTATGTATTAGTCTTCTGATGCATAGAGCAGTAGTTATAATTACACAATATACCAGCTAGATCTATGATGTCCACTAGATAGGTTACACATGGACTATACATACACGTCAGTGATTGACTACTAACAGTTTCTAACAGTAAGCAATTAACAATTTAACTAACTGTTAACTACTTGGACTTACACAACTGATACAGTATCCTTTACATTTGAAATTAATTTAATCTCTTTTATATCCCCCACATTTGCTGTTATGTTTTATTTGTAAAAAATGGAAAATGAAAAGGATAGGAGGATATGATTCTTGAAGTGAAGACATGAAAACAAGAGGGAAAATGTTATGGCCCCTATTGATGGATCTTGTTATGGATCTAGAGGAAGATTGAGAGGAAGAGAAATCTATTTTTCTACCTATTTTGATGTTGGTTGGTTCAAATTATAGAGAGAACCAAAATTTCTAGTGTAAACTCGTCAAGTTAATGATAATACTCGACAACATAATCTCCATTCATTACTCAGAAACTATATAACATCACAGGGATATAACAGACAAGTAAACTATTCGAAATCACCCACACACATACATCAGCACATGTAAGTCTAACACACATAAACATATAAGCTTGACACCTACTGCCTCATAACAATTCCTCCCCTCTTCAATACACGCTTGTCCTCAAGCGTGTGGTGCTGCAAGTGCGTCATGTGGTTGCCCTTCTGTTTCATCATCCGCAGCCAATTCTAGTAAAAGTAGCTTCTTGCATTGATGGCCTTTAATGAATGGTTCATCACAATTTAAACATAGCCCTTTCAATCGTCTCGCTTCCAATTTAGACCGAGACAAGTGCTTAATAAATTGAGGTCTTGAAGGTTGTTGTGGTAAGTGATAAGGTGGATTGGATTCTTTGGATCCGAATGAACCAAAAGAGTAACTCTTGCGTTCATACAATCTAGAAAGGCTCATTGTCGTGGTTAAATCAGTGGGATTGTGGAGTTCAACCTCCACTGAAGTATAGTCCTGTAACACATAATTGTCCAGCTGGAGACACAAGTTGTTCAAATTGCTCTTGCTAATCTGCTATTGTTCTCATCTATCTTAACTTCGACAATTCCCCCAACTTATTGTTGCGAATTGGAGGACCAAAATGCAAAATTATAATAATATTTAAAGTCTAACTAATTTAGATGAGGGAAATCTATCTCTAATTGCGAGAACCACGTTTGGGCATGGCCTTCAAGGTGGTACGGCACAAGACCAACCTTCTCGTCTTTGCTTGAGTCAGAAGAAATGCTCGCTCCTATTGAGCCAACCGAGTGGGTCTTCACCTCCCTTAAATTTAGGAATCGTCGAGCCTGTTGTCAAACTCCTTGTGCCCTCTACCCTATTCCTAGACAAGCCACAATGTCGTCGTTGTGCGAAGACTCCCCACGCTACTCCTTGTGTCCTTTGCAAGGGTCTTTGTGCAAGGAACCATTGCGCTATTCTCTTCCTTCGTTGTAAGTTGCTTTGTGCGAGGAACCATGTCGCTCTTGTGCCCTATCTCTAACACGTGCGTCTTTGTCTTCATTGCAGGCAACTTCCTTCCCGCGCTCTCCTCCACGTTGTTCCTTGTCTCCGTCATGTGCAGTGTTGTCTTCATCGTAGCCGACGTCCTTCCAACAGTCTCCCCGTAGCACCACTTCCTTTGCCAGCGACTCAAGCCTTGTGTTCAACTCGGTTGTGGTTTGCACAGTTCTCTGCCTCTCTGCTGCATTGAATCTGAAGGAGTTGAGACAATTGGTATTGAATCTGGTCACCCATAACGGTAGGCTCTGATACCAATTTGTTATGGTCCTTAGATATTGTTATGGGTCTAGAGGAAGATTGAGAGGAATAGAAATCTGACTTTTTCTTTCTACCTATTTTGAAGTTGGTTGGTTCAAATTATAGAAAGAACTAAAATCTCTAGTGTAAACTCACCAAGTTAATGATAATACTCAACAACATAATCTTCATTCATTACTCAAAAACTGTATAACATCACAGGGACATAATTGACAAGAAAACTGTTCCAAACCACACACACACGTACACATACATCAGCATATATAAGTTTGACTCAAAATATAAATTATAAAAATAAAGACACTAACTTAAATTATAAAATTAAAGACACTAATTGCCTCAACAACAACAACAACAACAACAAAGCCTTATCCCACTAGGTGAGGTCGGCTACATGGATCGCACGACGCCATTGAGCTCTATCAATGACCAACTCTTTAGGTATCTCATTTACTAGAAGATCTCGTTCAATAACTTCTCTAAATGTCCTTCTTGGTCTTTCTCGACCTTTTTTCATAGGACTCCAAACCTTAACTCTCCTTATTGGCACTTCTAACTACCTCATAATAGAAAAATAAAACGATTACAATCAAAATCAGGATAGGATCAAAAGATTAAAAGGAATTGCTTGTAAATAAGACTTGGTATGGTATGCATTTTGCTCTGCTTAACCATGCATGTGCATGAAGAGGGGCTTTCTTCGCAATTCAAAGCAAGAACTGATCTTGTCTATTTAGTTTTATATTTCTACATATACAAACACGCACACATATCATATGATTTATATACATTTCTGTTTTTTGTGGCATAACTTACTATTGACTTGAGCTATAGTAATCTTACTGTCACTCTCTGAATCCTCCTGCAGTTCTCTCCAAAAATCCTATTTGTAAAATCGGTGATGCTCTAGTGAAGGTGAAATCTATCACTAAGGTAAAAGGTCCTCCGAGGTATTGAGCTCTTTTGGGGCTAATTTCATTATTTTATTCTGAAAGGTAATAATATTTCCTCTGGTTCCAGCTCTCTCTCTCTTATTGCCAGCTTCAGACTATTGACTCCTCACTCAAGTCTTGTGTTGAATTGAAAGAGCTCCGCCTTGCTCACAATGAGATCAAGGTGTGTTTTAAAGTGTGACTCCTTGAAATACTATTTGAAGTCATGTTTATTGCTTGTCTTCCTTGCTTAAGGAGCTTCGTTTTATGTAGTTTATAACCTATTACTCTTGTATGTTCAGAGTCTTCCAGATGAATTAGCTAATAATTCTAAACTCCATAATCTGGACTTGGGGAATAATGTGATCACAAGACACTCAGATCTAAAGGTTTGATATGCAGATCTGGAATTTTCCAATATTTTTTACGTTTGATCATTCTCTACAATATTCCTTAACGTGTATATTGTTCATGTGTCACAATGGCAGGTGATCAAATCCCTTGTGAATCTGAGAAATCTCAATCTTCTGGGCAATCCTGTTGCCACAAATGATAAAATAGCAAGAAAGGTAACTTCCATTTTCATAGTTCCATATTTGGTTTTCAGTTGTGTTTTTTGTTAATTCACGTTCAAGTTTCAAACTTGCTTCCTAACATGAGCTGCCTTGTGTGCAATGTTACAGGTTAGAAAAGCATTGCCAAAATTGCAGATCTTCAATGCTAGACCAGTTGATAAATATACCAAGAATGAGGAAAATGACAAGGTTGAAGGAGATATTTTGATAGATTCTGAATCTCAAAAGGATACAAATAGTACCAAAGAAAAGAATTCAAAACATCATTCAGTCACTCAAAACGAGGACTATCATCTTGAAACCATGGCGAGGAAATCAAATAAGAAAAGGAAGAAAACTGCTGATGTCTCAATGAAGGATGTCATGGCTGTTGATAAAAAGACCGCTGGTACTATAGAAGCTGTTGATCGCGACATGGAGAACAAGTCAATTAAGAAAAAGCAAAGAAACAATGGCAAGCCCCAAGATGAAGGCTTGGTTCTTCGGGAGGATGTTACTAAGTTTGATAAGAAACAGAAGAGATCAAAAAACAGGGAACAAAGTGAAATTGATGTTATTGATGACGCAGATGCATCATTTGTGGATCTTTTTAACGTCAATGATGCAGAAGCTCTTGAACATGGTGGTGTAATAAAAGTTTATGACAAAGTACCAACGGATGTGAATTTGGTGGGTAATACAGTGCCCTCCCTGGAAAAGCGCAAGAGTACCAAAAAGCGGAACATTGAGCCTCCACCATATGTAATAAATGAAATTGGATTGGGAGGGCCATCAACATGGGGTGATGAGTAGTAATTAACTGGAGATGTGTTGAGGACTAAATATAAAGATTATGGCTCTTATTGAGTTCACTATCTATTTTATGATATCGAGTGCCTGGGCATTTTTTGTCATGCTCAGAAGCTGGTGGATTGTAATGTTCCTATCCAGTGAAATGCGGTACTAGATTCAAGAGCAATGGGAGTTTGCTGAAACAATGAGGTATTTTGAGCAGAGGGATTTGATTTTGGCTCAATACTTCCCTTTTTTGTTATCCAATTTAAGTTGTTAAAATGAGTCGTTAAATTAGTTTTCTTGATCTGTCACAGTTTTCTCATGCTTTAATGGGACCATGTAAAGTGCAAAATCAATACGTGAGATTTCAAGTGATTATGCTATTTTTCTTTTGAAGGAGAGCTCCATGTTTTATTTTGCTAATAAAAACCCTAGTTATATGGTTAAAAATGAAGGCAATCATTTGCAAGCTCACTAAGTGGGTGTTTGGTTGGGTGGTAGAGTTCTATAAATGTGTCTGTCCCTCCATAATCGATTTTGCAATGAAAATGAGTTGTTTGGCAGTGCGTTTAATTAGAATAGCAAAATTTATTTTGGGACTAAAATTCAAGTTTGTCTTAACGTGACTTGGTATAGCTTCTACTATCATTGTGATTTCACCTTTGCTCTTCTCTGTTCTGCTTTCCTTCGCCATCCCTCCTCCCATCAAAAAAAATTGCAAAGAGGGAAAGAGAGAACTTGGAGAGATACATGACCAGATCCGTTGCTTGGATAGGTAGCATGTCTGTTCTTTTAACAGTGAAAAAAACAATTATTATTAGTAATAGTTTTTTCTATTGTTAAAAGTTTTAGTAACGGTAAAAATCGTTGTTAAAAAGAAAGGCTGCTGGCAATGGATCCGAAAGCAAAAGATACAGAGAAGGAAACAAAGAAGAGAAAGATTCACAAATGCAGAGGAGATTTGGTTTTTTTTTTTTTGTTTTGTTTTGGGGGGGGGGGGGGGAAGAAGGACAAGAAAGGGTCTTAAATAGTGATCTTGTTGCAGGGTTGCCAGTCTTGCACATCTTTGGTCTCGCACATCCATTGAAGCTGTTTTGGCATTTTACCTTTGCCTTTTGCACAGCTATTGGGGATTTGATCCCTCTTTGAGACCATTTCTTCCTAGAGGTCGAGCTTCCCAACACTGATTTTGTCTTGAGATTCATGCCCTAATAAAAAAAAAGGTAAAATGATACTTCATGTCCCTAATGTTTACCTCTGTTTTTATTTATATTCTTAAAGTTTGTTTTTGATCAATTATGTCCCTTATGTTTAATTTTTTATTATATATACCTCAAAGTAATGAAAATGCCCTTCATCCCTCCCTTTTTTCTCTCTGTCCTCTCTCTTTCCTCACTAAAACTTTTCTGTTTATTCTAGCTAAGATTTTTCTTTTGTCTTTTGCATAATTTAATATCATATTTAATTTTATTTAGATCTCTCGTTCCAGAATATATTTTCTTTTGAATTTAAATCGACCCTTGTAAACTTTTAGGTTTATTCAATTTAGCCCTTGTCATGAATATATCACATCTACCTCTCGGTTTTGCTTTTCAAACTAGTCTAGAACTTCATCATCAAAAACAGAGAGTTCATTCCAGTGCATTCCCATAAATCAATAGCATAGACTCTGTTTAAGTTATAAAAAATAAAGCACCACCAGCATGCGCTCGCACACGCACGCGCACACACACACAGACACAGACACAGACACACACACACACAGAGCCCTGTTTTTCAATGTGAAAACAACGAAAGTTCTTCATTCCTTGGAGTGCATTCGAGAGGAAGAATTAGCAATGAGGGTGCTTAGAACTTTAGGGCATTTGAGGAGCAGTTTTTGTGGTTGAAAGGATGAAGTTTCAGTTGGATTCTAGCTTGAATTGAAGAGGAGAAAGGTGACCCAGGAAAACATAGCAAACACTAGACGTAAGTTCCTCTTCATGCCTTCGTTTTTTTTTATGAGTGCATATCATTGATATGTTATAATCTAAGTTGATTCAAAGCTTGGGCTTAAGTAGAAAACCAAACCAAGAGGAAAACTAAAAAAAAAAAAAAGTGAAGAGCATGGGACAAAATGACGTGATATATATGACGTATTTTCAAAACTCAATTTTGATTCATTATTGGCCTTGCTCTGAGATGGAAACGACCGAAAATGTCTTAAAAACATCTAGGATGAAGTTTTGGATTAGTTTGGAAAGCAAAACTGAGAGGTTGACGTGATACATGCATGACATGAACTAAATTGAATAAGCTCAAAAAGTTTACATGAGTCAATTTAAATTCAAAACAAAATATATTCTGGAACAAGAAATTTAGATGAAATTAAATATGGTCTTAAATTATACAAAAGACAAAAGGAAAAATCTTAGTTAGGGACTTAATGAATAAACAAAAAAGTTTTAGTGAGAAGAGAGAGAGAGAGAGAAGACAAAGAAAGAAGAGGAAGGGATGAAGGATTTTTTTATCATTTTAAGATATATGATAAAAAATAAAATATAAGAGACATAATTAATAAAAAATAAACTTTATTTAGATAAATAAAAATCGAGGTAACATTAGAAACATAAAGTATCACTTTAACTTAATAAAAGTAAAACGAATTTTGAGACAAATTAAAGGGTGAAAAACTTGACCTTCACAAAAGCGGATCTTCCCATAGCAATACTCCTTTTTTCCTCTTTCTCTTGCTAATATTTCTCTGATAATATGATATGATATCTGTTTTTTGGGATATAATCTCTGACCCCCCTGCTTACGATGCTAGACTGCTAGGTATTGGTAGAGTAACTATGATTAACATTTCTTCTTTGTTTTATCTGATTTTTATTTTATTTTTTAATGTGGGAAGGTTTTGTTAATCAATTTAATAATTTTATTATCAAAAAATAAATTATATAAATGAGAAAGTCTATGAGGTAATTTATAAAATAAGATTTAATAATTTTTTATTCTTTTCTATTATGTTATATTTTCTTTTATCTTAACTTTTTATAATAATATTATTTTTGTCACAAAAATAAATTAGAGAACAAGAAAAATAATAAAAGAGCAATTACACATACACATACATATATAAAATATAAGTTTATTAAGATTAAATATAAAAACATTTAGTTATTTATTAAATTTTATATTTTTAATATATAAATATAAAAATATTAATATTTAATTAATATCAGTTCGACCACGGTTAGAATCATAAATCGTGAACCAGCGCCTTTACCGATTTAATAATTGGTCTAATTTTTAAAATATTAATATTTATTTAAAAACTAAAATGGTATTTATATTTTTTTTAATCTAATACTAGTATTAATAGTGAAAAAATTATTACATCATCAATATAATTTATTTTATTATATTTAAAAATGAGTGAAATAAAATAATAAGAGCTAATAAAAAAATAATATAAAATTTATACTTTCTTTTAATAATTACACATTCATAAATGTATTTTTTAATTAAATATTAATACTATTAGTTTAAAAAATTATTATTAAAATATTAATATAATTTATTTTATTATATTTTGGTATGAAAGAAATTAAATAAGAGTAAATTATATAAAACAATATAAAATTTATATTTTTTCTGATAATTATATAAAACAATATAAAATTTATATTTTTTTTAATAATTACACGTTCAAAAACATTTTTACTAATCAATATCTAAACAAAATATTTTTTTAAAATTATTTTTTTGGTAACAATTTTTAAATATAAATTAAATTTATACAAACCTAAATTTATTCAAAATTAATTTTAAAAATTAATTCTCCTCAAAACTTAAATTTATCCAACAATTTTTCAAACACAACGAACTCAAAAAAACCGGACGTTTCAGATCATGTTCTGCATAACTCATATTTGTGGCTGCATTGTCAGGGATCCCATTTTCTACGTGGAATAAGTTTCTCGTACGGCATGTAACGTAATTTGACCACCGCCTATGTGATGTAGTTAGTAGACATCCTAGTTCTCCCTTCGCAAGTGCAACGCAATGTTTCATTATTCTGGTATTTGTCGTTGTCCGATCTCCAAACAGCTTGCCGTTTTAACCGTTTTGGGTTTCTATGACTATGATGGTCGAAGCAACGTTTGTTTACTGGCGTTGAAAGTTAGTCAGTTCCATACACTTGGAGTCCAAAGCCTCAACAGATATAAATATAATTATTTTTATTGTATACATTAATATTAATTTGTCTTGTTAAAGTAATTTTGTCATGTGTAGTATATAATTGACATGTGTCTAGTTGGACAAAACGTATGTAATAAAAATAATTATATTAATATTTATCGTTAACAATTTAAATAATATTAAGTTTAAAAATAAAATCAAAATTAATTAAAAATACAGATTAAAATTGACCATAAAATTTTGTGACAAAATTGAATCTTGAATAAGATTTTAAAGGAAAGATGGTATTTTTACCTATATTATGGGCGTACATTTGAGGTGGCCAAGGAAACGTATTATATAGAAAATTCAGATAATACGAGTGGGAAAGGGCATTCAGATTTTACGCTTACGTTACGTCAATACGAATCCAAAATAGTATACAGCTCCATCAAGACGGCCGAGAAGCAACATGCTTACGTGCGTGTGTCTGTGTCAAACTAATCGTCTTAATATATTTGCTATTTTTTATTCTGGTAATCTACTGTTCGTTAGTTTGTCCCAGAATGAAGAAGGAAAAAGAGGGTCCAACTGGTGAGTATGTTTTCGTAGCAATATAGTATGTCTATAATTAATAATACTCCAAATCGGCAGTTGGTTCAAGAGCCGTCACTATCATATAAACTATATATCTTCTAGATCCTGCACATCTATTTCTTACAAATCTTTGTACTATTCAAGTCATGTTAAATGTTAGGTAAGGATTTGAATTTTCCGCATTATATTGATATAGTTTTAAATTGGTCAATTCAAGAGGTACAAGATACTAAATTATGACATATTCATATCCAACAGGTTAGTTTTTTAGAACATGTTCCCTTCACGGCTCAAATCATATCAACTAGTATTACAACAAATTATTACAAATTCAATTGTAATCATATGGTATAAGTGGTGACATCGGTGTTGTAATATTTGTCCAGGACTAAATAAACTAGTGGAAAATCAAGTTAGATGAGACTGCCAGACATGGTGAAATATTTGAGACTAAAGGCAGGAGGAACATCGTAGGGTCAGAAATCTGTCACTATCAGTGTGAGACAGTGAACCGTTACTCCATGTTTGATTGTTGGTGTTTGCTTTAATCATGAGGCCTGGAGCACACGGAGTTGTACAAATAAGAAAAACAAACGCAAGTTTATCGAATTAGCCCACCGAAGTTGGTCGAGCATGGAATCTTACTCATAGTCATAGCATGAGGTTTTTGCTTTTTACAACTTTCATGCTTCGCCTTCCATGTGGTGACATGCAATCGCCCACCGGATCTTTCTACTAGGTGCTAGCTAGGCAAAAACACTGTGACGGTGTGACCCACGAGTTAGTTTGGGCTAGCTTGCAAATAGATAGATTTTAATTTAAAAAATTAAATTTATTTGAAAATAAGTCTAAACATGTTAAGACTGTGAGACATGTAGGCTAGCCTTTTTTTTTTAATAAAAATTATATTATCTAGTATAAATAATCTTATTTTATCATATTTTTATATTTTATAATATTATATTTATTAAATATAGTAAATTTAGATATGAAAGTTTTTATAATTTTTTTAAAATAAATATAGAATTTTTAAATTTAAATATAATATAGTTAATTTAAAAATAAAATATAAAAAATTAAAATTATTGATTATTTGAAAACATTAAAGATGCAATGTTTTACATGTATAAATTATATTTTAATAAAAAAAAGTTATTGAACTTTTATATTAAAAAATTTAATATTATATTATTTAAATATAAAAAAAAGAGTAGCTTGCACGTGTATCATGACGGGCGAGCTTGAACATTAAAAAATAGTCTGTTTAATAAATTGATCTGACTATACCTGTTTATAGGTGGCCCAACTCGTTTAACAGTGATGGCACTTGAGCCTAGTAGCTAGGGTGTTAGGTTTTTCCAACATCATCCAATTGAGACGGAACATGTGGAGCCTGTGAACCTCACCTTGACTTCCCAACATTAAATGGTGCTAAAAAAGCCAACGCTCAGTTGAGGATCTAAATTCCATGCAAACATGAGAATAACCATTTTGGTTTTTCTTCCCAAGATTAAATTTTATTTTTTAAAGCTTTCTATAAGCCATTAATTGCCAAGTTTGATTCAAATTTGAGAAAAAGCAAGTCATTTTTATAGGCATCTAATTCTAATCTATGCAAGTATTTTTATATTGATAATCTATGTCGTAACTTTTCTTTTTTTTAATAACGATAGAGATTTAAAAGTATAAAGTATAAGTGTTGAACAAATTGAGCGATTAAACTGATTATATAGAGTAAATTATGCTAATTTTCTGATTAAATTATATTTAGTACCTTCTTGATTTCAAATATTATACATAGCATGTTACAAATGTTCTTTTTTTTTATGTAAGATTCATTTCCGTCGTCTTCAGATTTGAATCCTCTCAAATTTCTGTTAAAAAAATGAGTAAATAATTAATTTGGTTTTTCAAGAGAATTATAGTTGTCTCAATTTAATCCTTAAAAGATTAAGTATCTTAATTTAATTTTTAATTAAATAATTATATTTGTTTTAATTTAGTCATTCTTTTTGTTAAAGTAACTTTTTTAGTAACGAAAATTTTAAAATTTAACAATGATTAATTTTGTATTTTAACAATAAAAAGAACTAAATTAAGATAAATATAATATTTTTAAAAGTAAATTTAAACAATTAAATCCAAGCGACACTGTATTTGTCACCGTTTCGTTGATTGGGTTTGTTAGATGATTAGTTACGTTTTATAAGTTGGATACTAAAATTATAGTTAGGTTAAAGTTCAGGGTGATTAATTATATGCAAAACGAATAGTACAATTGAGGCATTTTATTTTTCTTCGATTTAATTTGTTTGAAGTAATAAAAATGATGATATTTCAATTAATTTACTGATGTCAGAAATGAGATTTTTAAAGTACTTTATTTGGCTGAACAAGTATTTTTTTTAATAAATTATTAATTTGATCTTTAAAATATTATAATTATTTTAATTTGATCTCTTAAAAAATTAAATGTCTCAATTTATATATTAAAAATTGTGTTTGTTTTAATTTTATTTTTTAAAAAATAATTTTTAACAATCAAATTAATCAAATTAATAAATATATTTTCAAAAATTTAAATTAAGATACTTAATTTTTTTAATTATTAAATTAAGACGTGTGCAATCTTTCTTTTTATTATAAGGGAATTCGAACGCTAATCCCTAAACTTACAATAAACAATTCCATACCACTTAAGTTACAAAAGAAATATAATCTTTTACTAATTAAATCAGTAATTTTTAAATTATATATATATTGGTTTTGTTAGCGAGGTATACAGTGTTAATCATTTGGTTTCCGATTGGTCAAAGAAAGGCGTCAGGGCGGGTGTCCATAATGGCAGCGAGTGGGTTTTAAATGGAAACTACAACACAGCAAGGTTCAATGCATCACTTTTGTAAACTTTACAATATAAAAACACTTTACCAAATTGTCTTGTTTCTTTCTTCTTTTTTTTTAATTGGAGTTAAGTATAATTTAATGCTGAAAGTGTATACTTCTTCTAATAGGATTCCTACCTCAATCCATTCTTTTGTAAAAGACTAATCTCTTTTTAGTAGATTTAATCTTTGTTGATACGTAGATATTAATTATCTATTATTAATTAGTAACAATTTTTAACATTAACTTTGAACCATAGTTTTAGAAATCAGTTCGGTCATTGACTTGAGTTAGTTTTGGGGTCATTGGATCATTTTGTGTGTGTGTATGTTAAAAAATAAATATCAAAATAAGTAAAACAAATAATTTATATAAAAATTCACAATCAAAATATTCTAAAAAATGTATCTTACCAAGATTAAACTGAGTCGCCAATCTGGTCAAAACCAATTGGGTCAACAGAGTCTTGATTGGGTCGACTGCATCTCAGTCCAATAAAACAACCAAATTGAGTTGAGCTCTGGATTATTAGTTTTCAAGTCAATCCTATCAATCCGAATTGAGTCCAAAATCACTGCATTGAACGACACCCTCTCTTGGAAATAGCTTCACACATGTTGTTTTTAGACCATCTTTAATTGGAGTTTTTAAAAGAATTATTAAAAATAAAAATAATTTTTATTAAGTTTTATTATTAGAGTTTGTCAACGTAGCTGTCACATGTAAGAATCATTTTTATATAAGAATTAGTTCTTAACACACAAAAAATACTAATTTAAAAATTAAAAAATAAACATTAAACACATTTACATTAATTAAAATAATATAAAATTATTTAAAACCACAAATAATAATATGGTATAATAGAACTCACAATAAACAATCCAACAACTCATTATAATTGTATAGTTAAAAATACTCATAGCTCAATTCAGATAGAGGGGTCAAGCACGTGCACAAGTCCATATTATACTTTTAAGCATGAAATATTTTCCACATAAGATCGTTATGGGCAATCGTGGACTTTTGTCGGAAGAAAATTACTAGTCATTTCCTGAGTATTTATTATTTTTTACACTCAAATTCTGTCTAAATCATTTTGTACATATACTAAGTAATCTCTTTTGGTCAAAAATATGTTTTCTTCAAAAGATTAGAAGAATCAAAATTTGAATTTGTCACATTTTAAACGCGATAAATTGTAGTTTAGTACATGTAATTTGGCATGTTTTTAATTTTAGCACCTTATAATTTAGAAGTTGGTATTTTTGGTATCTTCTAATTCAAACAGTTAGTATATTGGTATATTTTTTTTTTAGTCTTGAATGGAAAGTGATATGTGTCAACCAAAATGTTTTTATTTTGCAAAACCACAAACTACTAATGTGTAAAGAAAGAGAACTATTCTCTAATGTACTAATTAATTATAACCACGAGATATTAATATACTAAAAAGGTATCAATGTTGTTAAAAGTTAGCGCAAGTTATTGCACGTTGGGTTTAAGTTCAAGATTTAGGATCTAGAATACAAAATGTTGGGTTCTTTAAAGATAGTCATTATCCATTTGTTTTTTTATTAATTTGTTTACTAAGTTAAAATTAGTTGCGTGAGGCTTGTTCATGTCTTAGCTAGAAAGTTGTTTTGATTAATTTGAATTTATTTAATTTAAATTCTAATAGTTGTAGATATGGGGTATGTGGTTAAGAGATTTGTGGGAAGTGACTTAATGGAACAAAAGCTATAAAATAGGTGTTGTAGTATTGAAGTTCCGCACCCACAATCTCAACGTACACAGAAGTGTCATTCTCTAATTTCAATTGTATTCTTTGTTCTAGTGAATCTTTTTTGTTTTCTCTTGGCCTTCTATATTCTTTGTTTTATTACAAATGTGTTAATAATTTAAACCACAATATATTTAAATGCCAATTTTTAAATTATAGGATACTAAAGTGAAAATAGATTAAACTACACAAAATCAAAATATAAAAATCCACACAAGCACACACAATACAACGTTGTTGATCATATCTCAAGAATTAAAACACTTCTATATGTAATCCAAATTGAATACAGTGGATTCATTTAATTGGACCTTAGCATCAAATCATGTGAACGGATTGAAATACTTTCTAATACTTTTCTCTCTATAACTATCTACAATCGTCGAATGAAACAGTATTGAAAATTTTCATATTAGAGAGAACCCTATTCCCACGTAGATCACCAAGTGTGGCTAAAACGGTGTTATAAAAAAGCCCAAGAACTACAAATCAAATTAAAAGAATCCATTACTGCCTCTTACCAAAAGGGAGACACGAGTGACGTACTGATGTGAGATGTTGCATTAATTCAAATGTATTTGGCTTCATCTTCAAAACGAAAATAAACGCCGAAACAAATAATTTATTTTATGTTCAAAATTATATTTTGAAAACTGACGTGCTAAGATAAGCGTTGGGCACAAATGGACAAATGAAGCTCAAACAAATTCAATAAAATTGACATATGGCGACGCACGCTACCGTCATTATCATTTTATAGCTTTCTTGCAGGCTGCGGATTGAAAGTTGATGCTACTTTGGCTTAAAATTCTGCGAGAAAGAAATCTGAATTTCGATTGATGAATATGACGGCCTAAAATTATTTTATTTTTGAAAAAGAAAGTCGATTTTTGAACATCGGGTAATGTTACGAGAAACTCAACTTCAACCGAGGTTGAATATCTAGTTATTCTTTTTGTTTTTAATATTTGTGAATATTTTTGTTAATTATATTATTTTAATATAAAATAGACTCTCTTTTTTTATCATAAAAAAGATGTTGTCTTATTTTATTTTTTATTTTAATAATTTTTAATTTTTAATTTAACAAAAAGTACTTTTTTTTTGTTAACGTTTATTTTAAATTTTAATTTTATCTCTAATATTTTTTTTATACTAATTTCATCTCATATATTTTATTTTTGTTTAAATTTTTTTTAAGGCTAACGTCATTAACATAGTTTTATGAAAATGTTGATGTGGAGTTCTCCTTATAATAAGTCTAATATCAATAGGTCATACTAGTTGATATTAGTTTTAATTTTGTTTCAAATATTTGACTAAATTTTAATTTTGTCCCAAATGATACTTTTTAATTTTTCTCCTTTGTTTCAAATTAATGTTTAAACGTTTAATATGTCATATGGAAGAATACACATGTCGTTTGGAAGAATCCAAGTGTCACTTAAAAAAGTTTACATTAGTATTTTACGTCAACTTTATTAATAATATTAGCCCTAGGGACACTTGAACAAAAAAAAACATGTAAAATGTAATTAGCATAAAAAAAGAACAAAATTAAAATGCAAAACAAACGTTAGGGATAAAACAAGTACTTTTGTCTTTTAAAAAAAAAAAATAGTTAACTTTAAAGGAGTAGTCCAAATCAACGTGTACTCTTTCATATGACATATATATCAAACATTAATTTGAAACAAAAGAAAAAATTGAAAAAGTATCATTTGAGACAAAATTAAAATTTAGTGAAATATTTTGGACAAAATTAAAACTAAAATAACTAATATGACCTATTGGCATTGAACTTATTATAAGAAAAAGTCTATGCCAGCATTTTTCTGTCAACTATGTTATTGACATTAGTCTTAAAGACAAAACTCAAACAAAAATAAAATATGTGGGACAAAAATAATACAAAAAATATTAAAAATAAAATTAAAACTTAAAATAAACGGTTGAGAATAAAAGAATATTTTAGTGTGATAAAAGGACAAAAGAGTCTATTTTATATTAAAATAATATAATTAACAAAAATATGCACAAATAAAAAAAATGAATGGCCAAATATTCAACTACTAGAACCTCGAGCTTCTCATAACATTATCCTTTAATATTTTTTCAAGTGACAATGCCTCTATTTCTTGTTTTTAGTTTTTGAATATGTCCGAATTAAAGAGGGTGAAAAAAAAAAGGAAAATATATCTGCTTTAATTTTTTAACATCTTCTCAAAGGAAAGTCCCCTGGATATTTGAATTGAATATAATTAAAAGAAAAAATAATTTTTGATGGAAATCTTCTTCTTTTTAGGGGTTTTACCTTTTAAATCTCATTGATTTAAATGTAAGAGAAATGTCTGATTCCTAAAATATATGTATCTCAACTATACCGGTTTTTTAAATTTCAGAAATATAGAATCTAGTCTCTAAAATTTTTTTTTAATAAAAAATACATGAAATATGTACATTCTCCTAACTTTTTTATACCCTGGTTGGCTCAATGGGGATGGAATGAATCTGAAGGGATTTTACCTGTAACGTCAAGAATTTGAATTAAACTTATACTTTATTGTGAAAATAGCTTTTCAAAGATTTATATTTCAAAAGAGAAAACTAAAAGTCCTACATTGTTTGAAAAGGAGTGAAAAAGAGTTTATATACTAACTTTGTTAGTAGGCTAACAAAGAGCTTGGGAAGAGGTAGACTCTCGTGTACATAACGTTCTTGTGACAGTAATACCATCACATTTCCTTATAGTTTTAATCAAAAACTCACATCACTTCACCATGTCAACATTAGACGTAAAGGAATATTTGACTTTATATAACATCTACATTACACATATACAGACAAATAATCATCCTTACCATCTATCACTTTCACATATATACACATCTATCTTTAATTAAAGGAGATAACGAAGAGAAAATATTAACAACATAATAATTAAGGTTTTAGAAATAATTTATTTTTCTTGTAGTCGTATAACATAAACTTTGCAAAATGCCCCCACATTTTTATATCTATAAGAGTATGACTACACAACTCATATAAAATCTCGTACAAAACCTTATAATTATTATAGATGGGCATCAAACGCATAACATATATGTATCTACATTCATCCACCATATAATAGAATTATTTAAGAACTTTTCAATTTCATTTTTGTGATCAATAACTCAACAACATTATACTTCTTTGTACAATTAAAGAGTTTTCATGGATTGGCATTAGAAAATGCTAACTCTAATTTTTATATATATGGCATATTATCATCTCAATGAGATAGTTTTCTCAACTTGAAAATTGACAGCGTGGTATCATCATCTCAATGAGATGGTTTTCTTAATTTCCAAATTGGCCCAAAATTTGTTGTATCATCTCAATATTTACTATAAAAACGCGACTCAAATTATTTTTGTGTTGGTATCTAGTTTTTTTACAACATACTTCACTCAATGCCATGCTAAACAACCCAAATGTCTTGCCCACCATGGTTTGTGGCCTTCACTGTGAAACGACCTCCTGCAAATGCGGTGCCAAACAATCACATGGCTAAGTAAATTGAGCACCACGGACTAAAACTTTTGAGACTCAAGCGACCAATCTATTGAACTAGGTTTGTGAGTGATAGGAAGTTCTTAATATATTAAGGTACACCATCCATAATTCCTTGGCAATCCTACCATTCCTCAACACAAAAATATGTGCTGCAATTCATTGGCCACACGCAAAGAATGGCAAAAGGAACTCAAATTGCACAATTCGTTTGCTGCTTTGAGGGGAGGAGGAAGCTCACATTTAGGAAGAATGAAGAAGGATCTGGATTCTCTGCAATATTGCAGATGTGCAATACTTTTACCAATAGTTTTTTCTATTGCTAAAACTTTCAGCAACAGAAAAACTTTAGCAATAGAAAAAACTGTTGCTAAAAAAAGTATTACACTTTGCAATACTAAAAGTATTGCAGAGGCTCCAGGTCCGAATGAAGAACCTGGCATTCGAGTTTGAATAAGGAAGAATGAAGAAGGACAATTATTTGGACTTAATCTAGGTCTCGGTCTGGGGATCCATAGTCTGAATGAATTAGAAGAGGGAGGTAGGATTTGAAAATTTTTTATTAGGTTTCAATTTCTTTTTTTTTTAAAAAATTATTACAAACCTTTTAAAAAATATATAATTGTGGCTCATCCTAGTTAGCAATTAACTGGACAATTTTTTACACAAGTGGACTAAATATTAGTACTATCAATAATTCAATATGGCCTTTTGGCCCATGGGCCCGCCTCACCCACATTTAGGGTGAGCATGGGCATGCAAAATTAGACCAGTTTAAAAACAAGCTTGAATGGTCCAGCCCGTTTGCCAGCAGAGTCTGTGTGTTGGCCTACTTTTTCTTTTTTGTAAAAAAAAAAAAGAATTAATTTTTTTTTTAAATTTTGCAGAATTGGTTCGTCCAACTCTGATCTTCCCATTCCAAACAAAGAATGAAAGGAAACAAAAAAAAAAATCCAATGGTAGTTCAAATTTGTGACTATCATATGTGAAAGGTTAAATGAAAGAAGTTTCATGTGAGTCGTCGTGTGAGAGTGAATCATCTTCATCTGAATCAATTTGAATTTCTGATCAAAGTTTTGAATCTCGGCATCTCAATATCTTGACTCTTGCTCAGCTCTCCAACTCTCCCAGATCTCCACTCCGTTAACCATTGTGCTTCTTCCTGCTCTTGTCAGGCTCTTCGTTTGACCGCCTTTCCTAGATCTTCTTCGATCTTCACTCTTGTCATCTAGTTAGTTTCTTTGTTTTTGCCTTTCTCATATAATTTTGTTCCTTTTGAAAAGACAAAAGAATTTTGAGCCAGGCTGCGAGTTTAGGCATTATAAAACAAACTTGTTTAAAGGGTGGCTCGTTTTTACAGTGTAATTGAACATTTTGACATATGCATTAACTAACGCTAAACTTAATGAAATCACTAAAGGAAGGAGTGATTTACACACTTCTAAAGTTTGAGAGAATTCTTTGTTAAAAAAAAATAATGTACACAACCCTTTAAGTTCGAAGGGGTTTTATGCATTTTAACCTATATTATAAGTAGAATGACAATCAAATTCTTACTCTTCTTGCAAGAAAAAATGATTCTACACATAATCAAAAGGTATACCTTAATCCTTTAAAGAAAAAAAAAGATATCCACTCACAAATTATTTAATAAAAGGTCTTGCTAACTAGTTTCTTAAGAACACTAGTTATGGACACATTGATTTATAAATAAATATATTATTTAAATTAAAAGTCAAAATAAGTAATAATGAGCCTTAATTTAGTTTCTCAAAATAAGTAATAATGAGCAGCCTTAATTTAGCTTCTCTTTACTTTTTGAAGACATATTTCAGTCTTTACTTTTATCAATAATTTATTTTATACCTTTCACAAAAATTAGTTTATCATTTCATTCACGCCTCCAGAAAGTCTTTTTTATTTTTTCAATTAAGAGGACTTTTTTTTTCAAGAAAATTAAACTAGTGCTTATTATTACTTATTTTATGTTTTATCAAAGCAATAATTAATTTATAAATCAAAAATTAATTAATGTTATTTTAACCCATACTTTTAAGCCACTAGTAAGCAAAAGTCATTAATAAATTAGTTAAGAGGAAGACAACCCCCCCCCCCCCCCACAAAATAAAATAAAATAAAAACAGAACGAAACAGACCATTAGGTAATTTGCGTCTGGAGGCTTTGGAACCTCCAGAGAGAAATAGATAAATAGTTAAATATAAAGAGCACGTTCTGCTTTGCCGGCGGCTTATTATTTTTATAGCGTTAGTTTTTGACACCGCCCTATCCAATTCGAGAGTGGATTCCTCCTGCGCGTGAGTAAATTTTATTTGTTGGATGTCATGTATTTATTAGTTAATTTTTTTAAATAAATATGATAAAAACTTGGACCGTACTTCTTACAGTTCAAATTTCTTATTGTGTACAAGAAAGAATTCATTCTCATCCAATTTAGTATTAATTTAAGTGAACTCAACCTTTATTTTTTTACCTAAAACTTTCATTTACTGGCTTGAGTCCAGCGTACCCCCCACCCCCCACCTTGTTTCCTTCACAAAATTTACCATTTGCCCAAATCAAATTCACAGTATCAATCAAAGAGTTGGTCTTATTTATTTCTTATTCTAAAAAAAATTCATACGTAATTTCAAATAAGATTCATTTTTTAATTGAATTTTTTTATTCTTATGTTCAAAAAGGGGTTCCTCGAGTCTATACTCTCAGACCATATTTTAATTTCATAGGGATGAATGAAGTAAAATCATAGACAGGAAAGAAACTCAAGTTACATTGTAAGTAGAAGCCTTTTTATTTTTTTAATTTATTGAGTAGCTTTGATACAAAGATAAGTTAAGCAATTAATTAAATGGTTATGATCCGGAAAGTTTGAGCAGTTAATTAAATAGTTAGTATAACATTTTGGAATGTGTACATTATTGTCGTCTAAGGACTGTAGTGGCCTGTGTCACATACCATTCAACATTAGAGTCTTCATTAGAGTCTTGCAATGAAAATGTGACATAATAGTCAGACTGTTCCTAGGCCTTTAGTGAATCTTTCCTTCAATTTAATTTATAGAAATATCCAAGTTGGTCCCAATCTAAAGCAATAAAATGGGGTTCAATGGTTTTAACTTTTAACAGCGTTCAGTCTGAGGCTGACAGCCAGTGTTGACTTGGACACGGCTTCATTTTATTTTTAAAAAGATAATTTTCCTATTATTTTGCTAATTATCCTACTTTGTTTATTTATCACTCCTATAAAAGGCTTTCCAATTTGAGACTCCCTCTCCTTGTCACGATTTGATCATCTTCTTCGCTCCTCTTCATCATCTTTAGAAGAAGCGATACAGTTCCATTCTTACCATCACAATGGGTTCGCCTTCCACGGCAGAGATTTCCACCGCCGATGACGACAACAGCCCTTCCATATCCACCATCCATTCCGACGTCATGCGAACTCGCATCCTCACTCTACTAGACGGCCCAACTCTCGCCTCCGCCACATGCGCATCATCTCATTTACGCCATCTCTGCACCGAAGATAACCTCTGGAAGAATATCTGCATCGCAGAGTGGCCCTCTCTCGACGACGCGCTCGTCCGCGACGTCATCTCCACCTTCCCGGACGGTCACCGTTCAATTTTCTCCGATTCATTTCCTTCCCTTCATTATACTATTCCTTCCAAAAAGAAGCACCAGAACCGTTCACTTCCCTCCAGGGAATTAATCTCCGCCGTCGACATGTACTACCAGGACCAGCGGATCTTCTCCAGAGTGCACCGCACCGATGCCCAATCGAACTGGTTCCTCTGCTCTCCACTGTGGATCGACCTACTCGAACCGAAAGAATTTGTTCCGACTCCGGCTAAATACGTGCGGAAAGACGAGGAGTGGCTGAAGCATCTGGAAGATAATTTGAGATTGAGCTGGGTCCTGATCGACCCTACCCGGAAGCGTTCTGCTAATCTATCGAGCCGGAGGCCGGTTTCCGTGCAGCGGCACTGGCTGACGAGGGATCTGGAGATACTGTACACGGTGGTGATGGCGCGTGATCAGACGTCGTCGGATTTAGTGCAGTGCTCGATAAAGGTCACTTGCGAGGGGAAGGTCGGAGGGGCGATGAATGTGAGGGGAGTGAGGTTGATGGTGGAGGATATGGAGGGAAAACACGTGAGCGGGAAGGAGAGTTTGGGGATTTTACAGAGGGCGATTGAGAATGGTGAGAGAAGAAAAGTGAAGGATGAGGAATCAAAAGGGTGGTACGAGAAGTTCTTGAGGATGAAGAGAGAGAGGAGAGAGAGGAATCAGAGGATAGAGAAAGCATTGGACATGTTTTCCGTTGTGGTTATGATCGTTCTGTTCCTAGTCTTTTGCTTCTTTATGTTGTCATAACATAGAAACGAAGGGTTGGATTTGTACTGTAATTAGTCATTGATAGCAGTGAATTCCTTCATTTTCTTCAACCTCTCAGACTCTGCAGAAAGCAGAGGACGTCAAACAAAACATGGGGAATGAGCATATTGATTATCAATCTGAGAGACAGAGGTTGTTTTCTAGGACATTTGACCCTTCAGCTACCTTTTTTTTTTTTTTGGTGAAATATCCTGCAGCTACTTTGTTGCGCCTCAAGGTTAAAGTAACAACCAGGCTTTTCGTCAGTGAAACAATTCATATTTTGACTTCATGTGTTACCTATATTTTAAGAGCTTATGAGCTTAATCAAATTTTATATGACAAACTCATTAATTTGCAAGTGTGATTAATGAATTAAAAAAGTCACTTCTTACATTTTAGTCGGGACTGTATATAAATCTGGAGCTTTAGAATGCACGCACTGCACTGGATCGAATGAGTTTGCATTAATTAGTGTTACCTATAAACAGTATTATAAATTTATAATATTAAAGCAAACATAATTGCATCATCGTCATCTGATTTCTAGTTTTGAAGGAAGGCTTGTTATACCTCAGACATTTTTCCATATTAAAAAGCAGCACGCCCTGAATTGGGTTGGTGAATACATTTTCGAGCACCCACAGATTTAAATTCTATACTGCACAGTGCATCAACTTAGTAAAGTAAGTAAACAGGTCAATATGACCGGATCATATTGGACTTATTTGGTACTGGTTAAAAATTAAATGAGCTTAAACAGAGCGGTCTAGTTAAACTTCCATGTCTATTTATTAAGATCAAGACCATCAACCTTGATCTGGGAGCAATTCTTTTTTTTTTAAATATTTTTTATATTTGAATAATATAATTTTAAAATTTTTTAGTAAAAAATTTAATAAATTTTTTAGTAAAAAATTTAATAAATTTTTTATTAAAATACAATTTACACTAAAATATTACCTTTTTTATATTTTTAAATAATTAATAAATTTAATTTTTTATTTATTTTTTAAATTACCTATATTATATTTAAATTTAAAAATTGTATATGTATTTTTAAAAAATTACAAAATTTTTCATATTCGAAAATAATATATTTATGAATTATAAGGTTATAAATATAAAAATATAATAAAGTGTGATTATTTTATTAAATAATATAATTTTTTAAAAAAATAAAAAAAATTTAAACAGGGCCAGCCCCTCGGCTTAGCCCATTTAGGACCTTTGTCAAACGAGCCTATTTTTTTAAATCTAAGACCATCCATTTATGGGCAATTTCATGTCCGCACGCGAACCACTAGCCAAATTGACAGTATTAAGTGGTAGTTTGGAAAATAATTGGGAAAATAGGTTGGATCTATTTTCATTTTCACTGAAAATAAAAAATGCACTTGAAAATATGTTTAGTTGAGTTTAATAAAACATTTCTTAAAATGGACCCAATATAAAAATATCAAAAAAATATTTTTAATATTTTATAAATATATTTTAGGAATAAAAACTGAAAATAAAAATAAAAAATATTTCACAAACCAAACAGATGTTTAAATTTTAGACAAATCAAGGTTTAGGTAGAAGTAAATTGAAATTACTTTATATTAAACTAGGTTTGGGTATAATTAATTTTTTAAAACCTTCATTTTAAATTCTAAACCAAACATCTATTAATTATTGCAAAACTTTAATTTTGAAGTTTCTCATTCGTTTTTGACTTTTTTTCAAACATGTACCAAAAGTCATTCAAAAACGAAAGTTCAAACCACAAAATGAACGGGAGAAACGACGGCAAGGACGCGGGATGTTGGCTTCATCGGATATGTTTGACTATGAAATCAGACTAATGATGTAGCCACCAAATTATTTTCTTTTTCTAAATTTGTTTTTAAACAGAAAGTTTTTATTTTTTATTTTAAATTTCTCAATCAATTAGTCTACCATTAAACAAACCTATTTTAATTAATAAATAAGAATTCATTGACTATTAACTCATAATTCAGACTTGATTAGGTTGTATTTTTTCTGCAAACAGTCTAGTTTAAGCAAATTTTTTCTTCGAATCAATACTGTTTTGAAGGAAAATGAAGACAAGTCTAAATCATTAGTTAACGGTTATATATATATATATATATATATATATATATATATATATATATATCTATTTTTATTTATTAATTAAACAAATTATTTAACCCAAAAGATCATTTTAATTAAAAAAAAAACTATGTAAAATCTACATCATTAATTTGATCGAGACATGCTCTATTTTTTGGGAGTGGATCCACTCAGCTCTCCCTTCGACGTTCATTCAAAAACTTTTGACAGTTTCTATTAATCTCATGATGCTTTAATTTTTGTCTCATTTTATTTGGACTTAATGTTGTCTCATTTTGTCTCTCAAATAGGAAGTGCCGAAGTGGCTTGTCTATTTTATTTAAAAATTCAATAAACAAAATAGCACAAACTATATTTCTTGGATGAATAATATTTGGTTTAGTATGATTTGTCTGTTCTCTTAATAGGGTAGCATTTCCAAATTTTAAAACTTTAAAAAGAAAAATGTGGAAATCTTGGTCCAATTAAAAGTGGCTTGTATGTTCATCCCCTCCCATTCGTTCATGAATGTTGTCAAAAAGAAGTTAATAGAAATTCTCATGAATTGGTTAGAAAAGCTATTGAATGAACGTTAAAGTGGGAGCTGGACACTCCAATTCATTGGAACGGACTTTCTTATTTTTTTGCAAGTGAATTTCGTGACTTATTTTTTATTTGGTGTCTCATCACTTGAAAATAATAAAGTCAAATTTAAAAATTAAACTATATTATAATATAATATAACTGAAGATTTATTAGCACTGCACTTATATATTTATATCAGTATGATAGTAACGCATAAGAGAATAAAAGAGTACAATATTTATACTAGCCATATGTCATGTCCCAAAATCTGAGCACGTGACCGGCACGAAAAGTGAATTTTATTTTACCTTCGTAAGCCTATCTTTCACTTAAGCACCATACCATTCTTTTAAATACAATTAATCTAAATTACATAATTTAAGAATTAAAATAAGAGAATTATTCATCTTTTCACAAAAGATAAGAAAATACGGCTAAACCGAGTTCTCTATACACACTACAGTTATTCACATTACATCACTGAATGAACCTACCCGATTACAGAGATTTTCTATATTTATACAACTTAGAATAAGACCTAAACATTATACCTTTACCCTGAACAAATGAAAAGATAATCATGGGCTAAGGATCCATAACTCTTTGTATAGATATTTACCTTCAACTGTCAACTCTGAAAAAAATGTTAATAAGAGGGGTGTGAACAAACCACGTGCCCAGTGAGCAGACAACACAACACTATGACAAAAAAAATATCATGCATCATAATGATAACATGCAGCAATCATACGTAATCGATCATAATATAATATAATATAATTCATAATACTTCACAACAATATCCAAGTAAATCAAATACATTTCAAAATAATTCAGATAATTCACAACAACAAATAGTGAAATCAATTTCACACATTTTCTGTACCAACCGGGTCGTCCAGGGTACCTCTAGATCGTTGCCTGCGGCTCCCGCCGCATCCACCCTTATCGCTCCATTTATATTCTCCACCCTTATAGTTTCACATAGATTTCTCCATGGGGTGCACCGCCATGCCTTTCCTTTCTAGTCAAACACAATCACAATCACATCTAAGAGCATTCTCAATCATAATCATGAGCTATATACACAACTCAGTCATTTACAATTCAAGTCACAACATAATCAATATGGTTCCAGCAACATAGCATGTATACAACATAACCCATAATATGGAACAATTATTCAACAATAATATACTTCAACTATCCGCGTATGAATGAACTCAACAATCAGAGTATGACACATTTCAACTCAGTTCACATGTCATTTACAATCCATCATATAACCTCCATTCATGAGAAAATAAGAAAATATAATTATATACATTACCAAGCAAGTTCCACAATTGTTTATGTCTCATCGTCCCACATCATCCTCTTCAAACTTGGATATACAACATATTTTCACTATGATGCAAAAAGTCAATAATAAAGATATTTAATCATAGCAAGTATTAACCCACTCACCTGGATTTCACGCTCTCGGCACTTTCACCTTGCGCTTTGACCATTCCTATTGTAACCATATAAAAACCATCAGGGCTACGAAATAGAGAAATTTCCTACCATTATTCCCGACCTTCACTCACTTCTCAAATCATAACTCCTAACTGGTAATGAATATCCAGATGAAACTTATACCATTGGAAACTAGACTCAAAGAGCTTTTCAACGATATATATAAAAAAAAAACTGATGCTACAGTAACGGTCAACGGTCAACGCAACTATAGTGTCGTTGACTGAGTCAATGCTACAGTACGTTGACCGAGTCAATGCTACAGTAACGAGAAAATCTGGAAAAATTTTCTCGGTGAACAGTATTTTCTGAAAATTTTCTGGAAAATTTCTAGAATGAACAGTGCTGTTCTTCGTGTTCTTCATCCAAAAATCCTAAAATCACATCTAAAACAACATTTCTTTTGATTTTTTCCATGGGTTTTCATCCTTAATGTCTAATGAGTGTTTTAACACCAAAACTCCCAATTTTTACCAACAATCCAAGCTCAAATCTCAAATTTTCATCAAGAACACTAACTTTTTTCAAATATCCAAATTCTACGAATTTCTCCTAGTTTTCTCCAAATTTCTTGTTCTAATATCATCATAAACCACCTAGAAATGTTTTAGATTAACATCCACACTTAAATTCATCCATTAAAACTCAAAATCTACCCCAAAGAAAATTACCCAACATCATCAAGGAAATCATTACCGAAAGAAATCTTAGCTAAAATTTCATGAGAAGGGATCATGATGTAATACCTATGAAAAATAAAATATAAATATTTGTTTACAAACTACTGTTACTATTTCAGTATACGGTAGTATTCACCCGTATAATACTATTTACGTATATGGTACTGTTCATTTATACAATCAAAATGTCAAGTACTAGATGTGGTTTGGTCATAAGAGACAACTAGAAAGAAGTTCGTAGGAAAAAATGACGTTTTATGTGTAAAAATACCCTCAGGGACTAAAATGAAAGGACTGATTTGAAAAGAAACTTAAAGGTTTAAGGTGAAATGATAGTTTTCCCCTTAAATTTTTCAATAGTAAGCCACTACGACTTTTCCGAAATTTGCACAGTAACCATAATGATTAACGTGAATTATTTTATTATAAATGTCATTTTCATAAATAGTAAATTGAATATTTTATTACCGTATAGTGTCAAATAGTACCTTTGACTTTTCCTATAAATAGGCTCTTCCATTTCACTTCTAAACTCACACCTTCAACTTCTCTTCTTCTCTCCTTAAGTTTCTCTTGCTCTAATGCTCGGCCTCTGAGATTTTGGGCCTTTCCTTTTCAGCTTAGGTAAGGATACTATACCCTTTCTATGTCTTTCAATTTTAGAAGTTATTTTCTTAAGTATGCTCTGTGGTTGCGGCTTTGGCTGATCTTCCACATCAGAAAAACTGTCCTTAACTGTTTATATGTTATTTTGATTTTCTGATTACCGAAATAGAATGTAAACTGTGAAGAATACATGTCTAGGAAAGTTCTGGTTGAGGAAAGACCTGGTTTTTAAGTGTGTCCAGTGTGACCCTCCACTCTTTCCTGGGAACTTACCTGGTGTGCTCTTTTACAGATTGTATTCTCTATTTCTGGTATAAACAGTTTCCGTACGTATGAATAGTAACCGTACGTATGAATAGTGACCGCATATATGAATAGTATCATACGTATGAACAGTATCTGTACGAAAACAATCCTAACGTATTTTCTCTAATCTTTCATGAAAATCTCCGTAGCAGAACACTGAAATTCACCTGAGCACTCTTGTCTGTAATGACTTAGAGAAGCGATGCTCGTACAGAATCCAGGTGAGTGAAACGACCCCGTTTTAATAGAGTTTTAGCATTACTGGTGATAAAAAGTATGTCGTAGGACACTCCCAAGATTCATAGGGGGAAATTGGATTCAGAATGACGAATCTAAATGAGATAATTAATCCATAAGTATGGATAAAATGAAATAAGTATCTTATGATGATGTGAAGTTTGAATGTTTTCAAAAACGTATTAATTGTTATCTTGATATGTGGTTTATAAATCTATAATATAGTTATATACTATACCTGTTATATGGATGATGTAATACCCAAGAAAAATAAAATATAAATATTTGTTTACAAACTACTGTTACTATTTCAGTATACGGTACTATTCACCAGTATAATACTATTTACGTATATGATACTGTTCATTTATACAATCGAAATGTCAAGTACTAGATGTTGTTTGGTCATAAGAGAAAACTAGAAAGAAGTTCGTAGGAGAAACTGACGTTTTATGTGTGAAAATACCCTCAGGGACTAAAGTGAAAGGACTGAATTGAAAAGAAACTTAAAGGTTTCAGGTGAAAGGATAGTTTTTCCTTTAAGTTTCTAATAGTAAATAAACGAAAAATTTTCCATCGTAAGGTGCACAGTAACTACATTATTAGAAATGTGTTTTTATGAATAGTAAATTGAATATTTTATTAGCGCATAGTATCAAATAGTACCTTTGACTTTTGCTATAAATAGGCCCTTCCATTTCACTTCTAAACTCACACCTTCAACTTCTCTTCTTCTCTCCTTAAGTTTCTCTTACTCCAAAGCTAGGCCTCTGAGATTTTGGGCCTTTCCTTTTCAGCTTAGGTAAGGATACCATGCTCTTTCTATGTCTTTCAAATTTTAGAAGTTAATTTCTTAAGTATGCTCTGTGGTTGCGGTTTTGGCCGATCTTCCACATCAGAAAAACTGTCCTTAGCTGTTTATATGTTATTTTGATTCTCTGATTACCGAAATAGAATGTAAACTGTGAAGAATACATGTCTAGGAAAGTTCTGGCTAAGGAAAGACCTGGTTTTTAAGTGTGTCCAGTGTGACCCTCCACTCTTTCCTGGGAACTTACCTAGTGTACTCTTTTACAGATTGTATTCTCTATTTCTGGTATGAATAGTACCCGTATGTATGAATAGTAATCGTATATATAAATAGTATCCATAAGTAAAAATAGTATTTATACGTATGAATAGTGACCGTATATATGAATATTATCTGTATGTATAAATAGTATCCGTACGTATGAATAGTGACCGTATATATGAATAGTATCGTATATATGAATAGTATCGTATGTATGAATAGTACCGTATGTATGAACAGTATCTGTATGAAAACAATCCTAACTTGTTTTCTCTAATCTTTCATGAAAATCTCCGTAGCGGAATACTGAAATTCATCTGTGTACTCTTATCTGTAACGACTTAGAGAAGCGATATTCGTACGGAATCCAGGTGAGTGAAACGATCCCGTTTTAATAGAGTTTTAGCATTACTGGTGATAAAAAGTATGTCGTAGGACACTCCCAAGATTCATAGGGGGAAATTGAATTCAGAATGGCGAATATAATGAGATAATTAATCCAGAAGTATGGATAAGAAAAAGCAAGTATCTCATGATGATGTGAAGATTGAATCTCTTGAATTGTGGTTTATAAAGCTATAATATAGTTATCTACTATACCTGTTATATGGATGAATATTATATTGAGCTTCTGATTATGATATGAAATGCTATTGATTGTGATTGAGCGGGACAGTACCCCCTCTCACGGCAAGGCGGAAAACCCGGTTGACAGGGTGTCTTGACCAATGAGTGTGGAGACAACGATTCCCTCAGTAGGGATATAGCCCGAATTGGTGATAAATCCGTGAGGCGCCCTAGCTAAGAGGATGAGGTTGTGCGTCATGGCGGAAATATACATAATTGGTGAGCCGGCCTGTGTGCGCTCTCCGGGATATATTGCCATTGACGAGTACTAGTAACGTTTGTTGAATTGGATGAATTTTTATCTTGTATGTAAGAGGATGATGTTGTGCGTCATGGCGGAAATATACATAATTGGTGAGCCGGCCTGTGTGCGCTCTCCGGGATATATTGCCATTGACGAGTACTAGTAACGTTTGTTGAATTGGATAAATTTTTATCTTCTGTCTATTGGTTGAGTATGAGCCTTTGGATATGCTTGCATGACTGGTAATGTATTTGAATTTTATTAATGCGAGGCCGATTCACTCATTGAGTTTAAAAGCTCACATTGTTTGTACAACCTTTTTGTTCAGATCAGGTTGCCATCGAAGAATATCTGCTAGAGGAGTAGATCACTTTGGACCTTCCCGTTGTCGGGTAGACCTCTCTTCTGTTATAGATTATGTTGCTCTGTAATCGTCTAGGACATCTAGTTCAGGGGTTCGACATTTGGCTTGTATGTCAGTATAATAATGTATTTTAAATTGATAATCTATGATTACATGCAAATCATCTCTATGATTTTCAGATAAGAAAATTTGATATATTTATCGGAAGGCTTACAGTGATGAGAGATTCATCATTGTGCCGGTCATGTGCCCAGAAAACCGGTCGTGACAAAGTTGGTATCAGAGCAAAGGTTGTTAGGTCTCCTAGTGATTACAGAACAAGGTAACCTTAGTAGGACCTCCTCTATCGTTGTGAACCCGGGCATAACTATAGAGAGACGGCTCTACTGAAGGTCCTGTAGGATGTTTTCATTTCCTTTCCCTCCGAGACTTATCTCTTCTTAGAAATTATGTTGTCAGGTTTAATTTTAGATAGATGTGGCTACACTTTTGAACTTAGTAAAGGAAAGGTTATTACTTGTTTTGATTCCGTTGTTGTCGGATCAAATTTTTATATGGTGGATTTTATAAGCTGAATTCATGATTGAATTTGTGTAGCTATATTATTTTAGGGTACCAGCCAATAAAAGAAACCACTCGCATTAAAAACAAAAAAACTGAAGGATTACATTGCAAAAAAGAAAGAAGTTTACTCATGCATGAGTAATCTAAAAGCGAGGTGGTCTTGGATTAGGAGGGTTGTATTGTATCATCACCCCTCGACCATTTCTTGGAGCGAGAGACAGAGCAATGTCGCGGAGGGTAGTGTAAATTCCATTCATACAATCAACACTTCTTTGTTGTTGATTGCAGAAGCACTGGGTAGACCAATAGAACAACCTGTCTATTCTTGAAGTCATTTCTGCATGATTGCGTTTAGTTAACTTCTCCAGGTCTCCTATCATCTTTTTCAGATTTTTCACCTCCTGCTCTAGACAGGCGATTTTGTCCTCCGAGGTATGGCCCGTGCTAGTTTCCTCAGCTGCCTCGATCTTCTTCATTTTCTTCTCCTTCTGCTTCTCTGGAGACCCCTCAAAAGGTCTTTTGCCCTTGTCTTTGCCCAGACTTAAGTTTAAGTCGAGCTCTTCTTCCTTAGCCTCTACTGTGAGATCAATGTACTTCCTTGAGGCCATGATTTGGAAAAATTTAGAAATTTTTGTAAGAGTATGAGGCGAGAGGAATACTGGGGGATTGTAGGCTCGGAGATTATTACTCTTTGTGGTGTGGTAACTGAGAACGCTGGGATGATTTTTATAGAAAAAAATTAGGACTTAGAGACAAAGAAGATATCTTTTCACCGCACCCCTACACGATCAACCTATGGATTTCTGCAAGCTGGAAGCCAGAAGTCTAGGGTAGGCGTGCACACCAACAATGCGTCGCATTAATGCCAAAATCACGAAAGTCAGTATTCTGTGGATTTGCGGCCGATTTTACTCGGTTTTCCCATTTCTCCCGTTGGCATTTTCCGAAATTCAAAGAAGTTGATAACATAGCCATCAAAGATTGCCTTGGATGCTTTTATGATGAACTGAAATACATTTCTCCATTTTATTGTGTTGTTCTTAAGAGCCTTCAGTTGAGTATAATATACATAATTGATTGAATCATGTTGTAATTACATTTATGTATGTTATTCATGCATAATGAGTGAAGGCTACGATCAAGGAGAATATGTGATGATCCTACATATACTCATAGAGATGTGAAATCAAAATGACTTGGATAGAATAAAATGTGTAGATGATGATATATCTTCATGGTTACACATACTTACATATAATGCTCTCGTGGGCAAATGAAAGGCAGTGATTTCCTTACATCATGATAATGCTTAAGGCATGTGACCGTAAGCAGTTAACTTTGTTTTAAAATATATATATTGATATACATATATTATGTGTAAGTCTAGAGTAAAGACACCGATTAGAATCTAAGATACGGCCAATATGAGGCGACCTAATCATAGAGGGACATCGTGATATAGGATTACAGAATAAAACAAGTTTAGAGGGAGAAAATCTCAGACTGAAGAGCGTAGTTAGTCAGAACTTTGAGAAAGGTCAAGATTAGCCGAAAATTTTTTTGAGGAAATCTTTGACTTATGTTAATTGCATTAAATTATATTTACTATTTACTTGCATGTCCGACATTAATTGCTGGCATTGCGACGTATGTGATCTGTAAACCTTATAGCGAGCGGCGTGTAGGTTGTGGTGGCTTTAGCTCCAGGGGCTTCGGGTTGTCTATAAATCTTGTATGCCCGTTACCCTACTCATCGCACCAAGCAAACCTACTTCTTTCATTACATACCTATTTCTCAATTTTCATTCCTTTCTCATTCGAAGTTATTTCTGAGATCCTTAGAGCAATGGCTGATAATAAGTCTTTCAACTTGAATTTTGAGACTGGCAATGTAGAGCTTGATTTAAATCTAAGTCTCGGAGACAACAAAGGGAAGAGACCTGTAGACAGGTCACCAGAAATTAAGAAAAGAAAGAGGGATGTAATAGAGTTGGAGGAGGACAGTACTGCAACATCCTCAGAAAATAAGCTTGCGTTCCTGGAGCGTAAGATCGAAAATCTGGAGCGTAAGATAGAGAGCTTGGAATACAAGACAGAGGACCAGAAACGACTAATAAATCGTCTCTTTGAAAACCAAGAGAAACTGATAAACCGTCGTTTCGGGGAACTGGCTAATCGAGTTGATAGACATTCAATGTTTGCAACTCAAAATTTTCGTGACCAACAAGCAAGGTGTATTGACTGTATGAACGGAGTAACTTCTGCTCTTCACCAAATTTCTCAGGCGCTTCCTTCAGAAACCCTTTCTAGGTTGCAACGATTAGCTTCCTCCTTAAGGTCTGAAGCACCTTCCTCTTCTAGACCTGGAGCACCTTTTACATTTCAAAAGCCTCCTCGTCCTTAATTTATTTTTCTTTTGTTTGTACCTAAAGCTACATTTGGTGTAAGCTTCACGTATTAAAATTATCTATGTACTAGAAATAAAATTTAAGTTAGTATCTAGATCTTCTTTGTTGAAGTGATTCATTTTACTGAAAGAACTTGAGGAATGAGAAGATATTGGACTTGTTATATTTCATACTTGATTCTAAAGCATAGTATAGTAATATCTTTTTGACTGAGCAGAGTTACTAAAATGATATTTCATTGCACTTCTGAGCTATGGAGGAATGCTGAATAAGTATTTTATGAACCTATATATAGAGAACTATGGGTTTGCCCTAAGCATTGAAGGGATACGACTCTATATGAGTCATTGAGGTGAGAGGAATTTCTATATATATTTATTTTATAATTATGCGTTATTTACTTAACACATTTTCTAGAATTGTTCTTCTTAGAGATTTATGTAATGATTTCATTTTATATAACGCCTTCAGCTGAGAGTATCGCCTTAAGGTAGAAGGATCGCCTTCGGGCAAGAGTATTGCTTATGGCCAAAATGATGCCTTCGGGTAGAGTGCTTGTATTCGTAAAAGTTATAAGCTATGTGTGTGGAAACATGTGTTCTGATATTCAATGTGAACTGGAAAGATCACGTGCCACTTTTGAGATGACACCTATTTGAGGTTTTACATATAAACAGAGTTCGTCTTTGATTAGGTGGTTTGAGTTTGGTAAAGGTTATGAGGATGAGACACTTTATGGTACAAAAGGTTGTGGAGAAGATCAAACTGATGAGGAAGAGATTGTTTGCTATTTAGAAAAGGCAAAAGTCTTATGAAAATTATTGATAATGTGGTTTAGAGTTCACAGTCAATGGTATAATGTTCTTGTAAATCTCACCAAGGGTGTGATGAGGTTTTGGAAGAAAGAGATGCAAAGGATGAGATATGGACGAAGTAATCACATTTATTTCAGTCTTGAGATGAGTTTTGAATTCGGGGGACCGAATTCTCTTAAGGGGGTGATAATGTAATACCCAAGAAAAATAAAATATAAATATTTGTTTACAAACTACTGTTACTATTTCAGTATATGGTACTATTTACCAGTATAATACTATTTACGTATATGATACTGTTCATTTATACAATCGAAATGTCAAGTACTAGATGTTGTTTGGTCATAAGAGAAAACTAGAAAGAAGTTCGTAGGAGAAACTGACGTTTTATGTGTGAAAATACCCTCAGGGACTAAAGTGAAAGGACTGAATTGAAAAGAAACTTAAAGGTTTCAGGTGAAAGGATAGTTTTTCCTTTAAGTTTCTAATAGTAAATAAACGAAAAATTTTCCATCGTAAGGTGCACAGTAACTGCATTATTAGAAATGTCGTTTTTATGAATAGTAAATTGAATATTTTATTAGCGCATAGTATCAAATAGTACCCTTGACTTTTGCTATAAATAGGCCCTTCCATTTCACTTCTAAACTCACACCTTCAACTTCTCTTCTTCTCTCCTTAAGTTTCTCTTACTCCAAAGCTAGGCCTCTGAGATTTTGGGCCTTTCCTTTTCAGCTTAGGTAAGGATACCATGCTCTTTCTATGTCTTTCAAATTTTAGAAGTTAATTTCTTAAGTATGCTCTGTGGTTGCGGTTTTGGCCAATCTTCCACATCAGAAAAACTGTCCTTAGCTGTTTATATGTTATTTTGATTCTCTGATTACCGAAATAGAATGTAAACTGTGAAGAATACATGTCTAGGAAAGTTCTGGCTAAGGAAAGACCTGGTTTTTAAGTGTGTCCAGTGTGACCCTCCACTCTTTCCTGGGAACTTACCTGGTGTACTCTTTTACAGATTGTATTCTCTATTTCTGGTATGAATAGTACCCGTATGTATGAATAGTAACCGTACATATAAATAGTATCCATAAGTAAAAATAGTATTCATATGTATGAATAGTGACCGTATATATGAATATTATCTGTATGTATAAATAGTATCTGTACGTATGAATAGTGACCGTATATATGAATAGTACCGTATATATGAATAGTATCGTATGTATGAATAGTACCGTATGTATGAACAGTATCTGTATGAAAACAATCCTAACTTGTTTTCTCTAATCTTTCATGAAAATCTCCGTAGCGGAATACTGAAATTCATCTGTGTACTCTTATCTGTAACGACTTAGAGAAGCGATATTCGTACGGAATCCAGGTGAGTGAAACGACCCCGTTTTAATAGAGTTTTAGCATTACTGGTGATAAAAAGTATGTCGTAGGACACTCCCAAGATTCATAGGGGGAAATTGAATTCAGAATGGCGAATATAATGAGATAATTAATCCAGAAGTATGGATAAGAAAAAGCAAGTATCTCATGATGATGTGAAGATTGAATCTCTTGAATTGTGGTTTATAAAGCTATAATATAGTTATCTACTATACCTGTTATATGGATGAATATTATATTGAGCTTCTGATTATGATATGAAATGCTATTGATTGTGATTGAGCAGGACAGTACCCCCTCTCACGGCAAGGCGGAAAACCCGGTTGACAGGGTGTCTTGACCAATGAGTATGGAGACAACGATTCCCTCAGTAGGGATATAGCCCGGATTGGTGATAAATCTGTGAGGCGCCCTAGCTAAGAGGATGAGGTTGTGCGTCATGGCGGAAATATACATAATTGGTGAGCCGGTCTGTGTGCGCTCTCCGGGATATATTGCCATTGACGAGTACTAGTAACGTTTGTTGAATTGGATGAATTTTTATCTTGTATGTAAGAGGATGATGTTGTGCGTCATGGCGGAAATATACATAATTGGTGAGCCGGCCTGTGTGCGCTCTCCGGGATATATTGCCATTGACGAGTACTAGTAACGTTTGTTGAATTGGATAAATTTTTATCTTCTGTCTATTGGTTGAGTATGAGCCTTTGGATATGCTTGCATGACTGGTAATGTATTTGAATTTTATTAATGCGAGGCCGATTCGCTCATTGAGTTTAAAAGCTCACATTGTTTGTACAACCTTTTTGTTCAGATCAGGTTGCCATCGAAGAATATCTGCTAGAGGAGTAGATCACTTTGGACCTTCCCGTTGTCGGGTAGACCTCTCTTCTGTTATAGATTATGTTGCTCTGTAATCGTCTAGGACATCTAGGTCAGGGGTTTGACATTTGGCTTGTATGTCAGTATAATAATGTATTTTAAATTGATAATCTATGATTACATGCAAATCATCTCTATGATTTTCAGATAAGAAAATTTGATATATTTATCGGAAGGCTTACAGTGATGAGAGATTCATCATTGTGCCGGTCATATGCCCAGAAAACGGGTCGTGACACATGAGTTCGAATTCTTACCACTCAATACCTCTGTCTTTGTAGTTCTGTTATAAGGTGGAGCAGCAAAGAAAATCAATGGAATGCATAAGGAAGAAGAAAGGAAGAAGTATTGTTTCTCTCTCTCTATTTTTCCATTTCAGTCTCTCACTCACTCTCTCTTTCCTTTCTTTCTTTTTTTTTTTGTCTTTGTCCTTTCGTCTTTCTCTCCCTCATCCTCCTCCGCACACCTCACACACATCACTTTCCTTTTTTTTTTGGTTAAAATTACTCTTAGCCACATTAGCTTATAAGATTTGTTCACTTAGGTCCTTGAGAATATATAAAAATTTCCTAAATATCGAATCCATCATCTTTTCGGTACCGGACTCATAATTCATTCTCATAAGCTTTATTCTTCCTCTCAGGTTCCTATTTGGTCATTCTCAAAAGTACTCCATATTTTCTTTTCTTTTCACTTTAGTCCTTGAGAATTTGTAAAAATTTTTCAAATTAAAATTTTGAAATTTCTATTCCCAAATTTCTTTCACTAATTCAAAAAGAACATTTTCTACGAATTAAATTTCAAAATAGATTTTAAATATTCATATAAATTTTTGGGATATTACACCATAACAGCCAAAAAGTAATGTAACAGAATTGGTTATTTGCAACAGACCACGTGAAATTGGCTTGGCCATTATGAAGAGTGGAATTTGTTGGCTTCAAGGGCGTGCATGCTGTTACAAATAACGTAGACGACTTTGAGGCGTAACAAATTATTTTTCTTTTGAAGAATTTATGACAGTGTATTGAGAAATCACAATTAAATTATTCTAAGAAACAAAGGTCTTTGAAACATTTGTTTAGATATTTTTTTATTTCTCTAGCATATTTATCTGCAGAATATAAAATGATATATAAAAGTCTTAATAATTATGTCTATTCAACTTTCAAAAAATACATTAGTTAAATAACTATGTTTTTTCAAATTTTAATATATAAATTAATTTAAACAATTATATCTATTTAATTTCTAACAAATGTGTTAGTTTATTTAAAATTCAACCAACATATTAGTTTGAATAATTTTAACCAACACATTAATTTAAAATAAAATTAATTAGTCAAAATTTTAATTCTACATAATATTACAAGTTATACAACACATGCAGCATGCGCAGTGGGAGAATTTGTTGAGTTGTTGCTAGTGGAATTTGCTGCTCTAAACATCTTTGCTAAACTAACAATATATTCATTGCATATGATTCCGTTCTACAAAATGATTAAAATTTGTAAATTTAATTGGATATGTATGGGATCATCTAGAAGGGGAAAAGAAGAATTTAAGTGATAATAGGTTGAATTTAAATTTAATTCGATGGAGATGGATGGAGCACCCCCACCTCTTCGGTGGTGAGAGTCAAGACTTGAGAGCTATATCATGGTCGTGATTATCACTTAAGTTCCACCATGCTGATGATGACTTAATGACTTTAACCTATCATTCATGCATGTTTAGCATAATATAGTTCATTAATTGTAAAATTTAACGATTTAAATTAAGAGAAACACTCTACGTGATTTTAACGTAAAGTAGAGTATCATCTTTCTCCTCTATTATACCCCATTCACTATTTTTACTTTGGTTTGAAAATCATGACTATAACGGAGAGCTTAAGCTTTTCTCTTTTGATGAAAAGGGGGCTTGCATCCTAAATCCTAACCTATATTATCTCAATCCAATATTACTTAAACTTTTAATTTGATGAATTTAAGCTTTTCTCACTCAAATTATTATTAGTTATTTTACAATGGTCCAATTATTTTATAAAATAATTGAATTATTAACCAATGGGAGTTTGAGTTTTTCAAAATAAAACCCAATGTTTGAATAATCGAATCGAGATGATTGGTTAAACTAAAAAATTAATAAACTGATCATACAAATGATTTGGTTTAACCTAATAAACATATTAATGAAAAAATTAGTCAAAAATTAGTTGAACCAATAAAATCAAGTAGTTCAATGGTTGAATCGGTTTTAGCTTCTTCTTTTTTATTTTTTTTTTTGTAATTTGTTCATATATTTTTTTATTTTTTTATACATTTTATGAGTATTAATGTGTTATTTTATACATAAATACTCTTGATATAATTTTTTTAACTAATTTAAAATTTTGTTTCACATTCATATATTATTCAAATTAAGTATTATTTTTAAATTTGTATGAAAATACTTAATATATAACTTGTCTAGACTTTTTTAAAGTTTATCAAACCTAAATATAAAGACTTATTAATTTATTATATTAGATTTTTAATATAAAATTATATATAAACATATATACAATCAGATCAACCACGGTTAATCATAATCACACTACACTGGTTGAAAAATCAGCCTGATTTTCAGAACTTTGATAAAACTCCTCTGTTTTAACATGGAATTTGCTTGCCACGTAAGAAAGTCTTCCTAGGTGGATCTTATCACTTCTATGACTTGAACGTTTTAGTATTGGTTAGTTGAGGCCTAGTAGCAATGAAATGGGCTTAGCAATAAGCCCAAGTAAATCCAAAAGCAGAGATGCAGATGAAGGCTTGTCACCCTAGAACAAGAAATAAAGACAAAGAGCTTACAGTGGACCCTACTTTATCCGCAAGGCACTTAGGTGGCACAAGATAATTGAGTGAAAACCTCATCCACGCAATCCCAAATCCAATTGTACAAGAGGAATGGCAGGATTTGATGGACCAATCAGCTTCGACGACACCCGATTTACATTTGCAATTCAGATCACTGAATACTCAGAACCGAAATGGCATCCACGTTTGCGACCCCATCGACAGTCGTAGGACTCGGTAGCGGATCGTCATTATCCCCCTCACGCCTCAATTCAGGTCACGCTTTCATTAAAAATGCGCCGTTTTTTCTATCGTGAACTGTATCGTAGGGTTACGCATGCTGATTGCTGATCTTGTTTGGTTGCAGGGTTTCTGAAATCGCCGGCGACGGCAAGGAATCCTCTGAAGGTAGCGCGCGCATCGGGAGGGAGTGTTACATGGTAAATTGAAATTGCTAGTTTCAATGACTTTGTTGTTTGATATTTTAATTTTAGTGAAGTTCGGCTTTGGAGAGTGAAATGGTGGTTTTTTTTTTTTTTCGATTGAGAAGCTTCGAGAGGAATTGGCTGAGGACGGATTTCAATGTGATCGGGTTCGGGTTGATCGGGTGGATTGCTCCATCTAGCATACCCGCAATCAATGGGAAGAGTCTCACTGGGCTGTTCTTTGAGAGCATTGGAGCTGAGCTGGCTCACTTCCCCACACCTCCTGCTCTTACTTCACAGTTTTGGTTAGTGAGATTCACCCAACTTTCCAACTTTTTTCTTCATTTTCTAATTATTGTTATGGTTATTAATTTTGTAGTCAAGCTCAAGCTAATCCAACCTTGGTTCTTGAATATTACACAGTCTTTCAGATCAAAACAAACAAAACAAATAATTATCGTAATCCGGATTTCAATATGCCCTTGGTTTCTACTTTCTAATACAGACATAACAAGAGATGAAGATATACTTGATATTCTGATAATGTAATACTTTTTCAACTATTATTTTTAGGAGTTACATCTTTTCAGTTTCCCGTCCGCACTAATGATTAGTGTACTGTTTTGAACTTTTCAGAGCTTATATTAGTTTGGAACATAATATATAAAAATATTAAGAGATGCTAAATCCTAAATCCTTTTATTTTAAAATGTTAATCATAATGTTAATTGTAAGTTAATAAGAGGATAGTATCGTGACAAACAGAAGAATTTGAAATGATAACTTTTTTATCAATTTATTAATAGCATTAATAAAACATTGGCAATAAAAATAATTAATCTTAAATGGGCGAACCACTCAATGAGTATTTTCTAGTTCCAAAATTCAATGAAAGTATTTGTAAATCACTCAATTAGAAGGATAATCTTTTTACATTTTTTTGGCTGTAAATTCGCTAAGGAAGCAATTATGTGTTGGATGAGAGAGAACTAAACTCATGATATAACACATACATTACAGAACCGGATCAAATCGGCATTCAACTGAAAATCAATCATTAGTCTAGTTCAATTGACCTTAAAAAATTGACTAATTAAAAAATCGGTTAAGAATTAGTTGGAAAAGAAAAAAATTTATTATTTATAAAATACAATTATTACTCATTATATTTGAGATTTAGCAAGCATTTATTTTTTTAATTTTTTATTCTTTTCTATTATGTTATATTTTTTTTAATTATTTTTAATAATAATATTATTTTTGACACAAAAATAAATAAGAAAATAAGAAAAAAATATAAAAACAATTACACATATATATATATATATATATATATATATATATATATTAATATAAATTTATTAAGATTAACTATAAAATTATTTATTTATTTATTATATTATATTTTTGTAATATATAAAATTAAAAAAAAAATATATATATATATATATATATATGAATATAATTTTAATGAATAATAAATCAGTATTTTCATTAGTTCGGATATGATTTTTAAAACATGTAGAATTCGGCTCGTCCCAAAAAGATGGGCTATATCATCTTAACAGTAATGCTTCATACTGAGCCCATTCATGTCCTCACAAATCCCAAAAGGGTAAAAAAAAAAATCTAAACTCAAAGGTCCCACCGAGATTTGAACTCGGGTTACTGAATTCAGAGTCCAATGTCCTAACCACTAGACCATGGGACCAGCCACGTAAGCTGATCTTGCAAAATAAATATGTGAAATGTCATCCTGCTAATGGTTAGTAAATATTTAAATGATATATTAATAATTTGATATGATCATGTATTGTATGTGTGATGAGCAGGCTGTGGTTGATTACGTGGCACCTGGGGCTGTTCCTGTGTCTCACTTTTGGGCAAATTGGCTTCAAGGGAAGGACTGAAGACTACTTTTGAATTCCCAGCTTTCGTGCTCTGTCTTCCTTTCCCTTTTGTTCCCCACCTTGTAATCTATGAACAATAATTTATGACTTCTACGTACTTCTTTCTTCCAAAATCTGCGTAATTTCTCCTCCAATTATTATTTATTCTAATACTAATACCACGCATGTTGCTCTTTGCTCTTTAATAATCCTCCAAATCTAATCTAAACTATCAAGGTTTTATATTTTTGTAATCGAACTCAACTTGAATTAAATCATGTTTGGATAAATAACTTATTTAAGTGCTTATAGAATAAACGTATATTATATAAATATTTATATATAAATTATTTTTATAATTGAATAATTTATGAGCGCAAATTTCACATAAATTATTTTCAGTTTATTTTCATAAATTATTTTAAATAATTTATAAAAATAAATTAAAAACAATTTATGAGCATACTATAACCTATTTCTATATGTTCTCCCAAATACGTGCGTAAACGTTTATGTCATAAGATAAATTAAATAAGTCATAGTAATAAAAAAATTTTAATGTAAACTACTTACGTTACTCGCTCACAGAAGGAAAAAATAATTTAAAAAAAAAAAAAGAAAGTTACCATGCTTCTCAAACTGCAAAATTTTCAGTTCAGGCAGGAAATGCTTAATCCCCCATGTTTTGTATCTTTTTGTCGTATTAAAAATACTTAAAAGAAAAAAACATTTCAACAGAACGTGAACATGTGGACGACGAGAGATTCAATAATTTAATTTGTCTTCTGTCTTCCTGAAACTTCTTTTCATTGATATTTCTTATCTTGCCTTCCCCATCCAATAATGCTTATTAGTTCCAAGTCACAGCCACCCTGCCAGATTGTCTGCTTAAAAAAAAAAATTAAAATACAAAAAGAAAATTAAAAAAAAAAAGAAAAAGCATTTTACATTATGAAATACTGGTTAATTTGGAGAGTATCTCAGGAGATATCATAACATGGACCCCATATAATAGTAAAAAGCTGCAGGTTCCGTGAATCAAACACCAAGACAAACGTGATCTATGTTCACATGCCATTGCCATGGCAAGTCCCCAAAAAATTTTCGAAGGATTCTGATCAAATGTATTTTAGACGCCAATTAAAGGGTATATAATTGTTTGAATTGGTTTGTTTAAAAGTATATTCGATAAAATAGAAAATTTAAATAACATAATTAGTTGGTTTGTTTGTTATTAAGTATGCTTGCTATAATCATTTAACAATTGAACTAATTTGATTAACTTTGGTCAAAAATTAAATAGTATAATTTTTTTGACAAAATTATATTTCATTTTTCTAACGTTTATACCAAATTTTACTTATGTCTGTAACATTTTTTAAATAAGTCATTTTCACTAACATTGTTTAAGATGTTAATTAATGAAAATGCTAATTGAATAGTCATGTGCCATATATCACACTTCACGTCATTTGTCAAGTAAATCATAATAAAAGAAAAAACAACGCTCTCTCTCTCTCCCTCTCCCCCCTCAATCCCTCTTTGTCGTTGTCTTAATGTGTCTCTCCCAATGTGTGTTGAAATTGTGAAAGAACAGAGATAGAAGACACGAGCGAAAGAGTGTTGAGAAACGTTGGCCCTCTGGTTTTTGGTCCTAAAATAGAGGGCCCGAGGAGAGTAACAAAGCGAGAGGTAGAGAGAGAATAACGAGGCAATGAGCAAGAGTAAAAACCCAAGCTAGAGGGTGCTTATAGACATTGGGCCTTTGTTTTTTGGTCCCAAAATAGAGGGCACTAAGAGAGAGTGGCAGAATGAGAGACGGAGAGAGAACGATGAGGCAGAGAGGAGAGAGACCCGATGAGAGGGAGAACACAAGAGAGAGAAAATTCGAGAGATAAATGAACTGACATAGACAAGATAAAGGGAGAGGTCGAGAGCATGAGAAGAGGATACACACTGCGAAAACAACAAAGAGAGAGAGAGTAGTGATAGAGAGGGATTGAGATGAGAGAGAGAGAAAGCTGACGGAGGAGGTGAATGACGGAGAGAGAGAGAGAGAGAGAGTCATTTTTTTATTATTATTAATGGTTTCTTTTTATAATTTCAAGTTATGAATCAACGTGACAAATGACATAGAGCGTGATATATAATATATGGACTATTTAGTCACACATTTTTTACAGTATTTTAAACGATGTTAGTAAAAATGACATATTTAAAAAAAATAAAATATATAGGATATATTTGATGTAAAAAAATATTATAAGCATAAGTGAAATTTGTATAAACATTAGAGACACAAAATGTATTTTTACTTATTTTTTTATAAATTTAAATTGGATAGTTGACATGTACATAAAGTGAGCCATTTGCGAAGCCAACGAACACATATCATGCGTTTTACTGCATGTTAAAAATGATCCCCATTCTAACTAAAAACAACACTCATAATTCTGTCCAACGCATGAGCTATAAACAATTCAGGAAATCCTAAACCTGGTTTCCAAACTTTCCCCGTTATGAGGCAGCAACGGAGGAATAACATCACACCCTATGTTCCCAAACAGAGACTCGTGGAAGACAGGAACAGGGTGGTAAGTGGGCCCCACGGATCACCAACCGTTCATTCGGGAAGGCTCAAAATCCAGCGATGACCGAGCCGTCTAGTGGGCCCCACATCGTGCGAATTCGAAGGCCACTGATTGAGATGACTGATTTGATTGTAATACAATTCCATTGAATTCAAAATTAAAACTTTATAATTAACATGATTAAGTCTAAACTCTAAACCAAGATCCAAATCACATTAATAGATGATTGATTTGATTGGAAAAAGGCTGTAGAGTGTGGAAATTGGAAGGTAATTGAGTCATTCAAAAATCACATTCACAGCGTCCAATTATTATTGCTGTCATTCCGTACTCCTATGCTTTTGCGTCCATTTCTCCCCACACAACGCACCTGAACACTTTTTTTTTTTGGTATCAAGCAATACTCTGGCTTCCTCTTTTCCCCAAAACAATCTACATAGCCTCCTCAAATTGACTTTAATATTGGGACTTTCTGTTTCTGGGTACTCGCGTGTATATATATTTTTGTTTTTTTAAATCAAACAATGAAGGTAGATATACAATCTTAATCATGCTGTATTAATGCACCCATCTGAGAAATGGTTTGTTTAGGCGACAATAATTATCATTATTGTCGCAACAAGGTTTACTCACTATTCATTTTATTTAAAAACCAAAATATGTTTAACGAAATTTTATGGTATCATATTATTATTTTATTATAAATTCAAATAAAAATAATTATATAAATATTATAATGATAAAACATTTTTTTTATTTCTGTTCCTTTTTTTGTTATTGAGTTGAGTTGATAGTTTTAAATTTTAAACAAATTACATTATTGCTTTAATTCTTGAATGATTATATATTGTTTTTAATTTAATCATTGAAAGATAAAATATTTTAATTTAAATTTTAAAATATTTTTTTTATCTTAATTTCATTATTATATTTTTTGAGTAATTTGAATATCTAGTGACACATATTATGACCTGACCCAATTTTTTGAGAGCACAACCTAAAAAGAAAAACTCGAGGGTAAAGCCTCATGGTCTAGAACGATCTGGTCTGAACAGTTACGTTTTTATAATATACATATCTAATTTAATTTTCTTGATAATGTATCATCAAATATTTTGCCATAAGTAATACAAGAAATCTTTTTACCCATAAACGTAAGTCACATAGACCAAATCACATTAAATCTGTGTGTTCTTTGATTTTTTATACTGTTTATTTTCTTTGTTTTTGTGTTAAATTTTGTAACATTGTTTATTAAAATAATTTTTGATAACAAAAAATTAAATTAAAATAAATACAATTTTTAATAGACAAAATTAAAATTTATAATATTTCAAAAATTAAATAAGTAATTTATTCTTTTAAATATAATTTCAATAACTATATAATAATTAATTTTGTGATTAAGCTAAAAGATATATATATATATATATATTGGTTAATGTTATCATTGTCCTTCATTTGATATTAAATACCTTGTCCAACCGGTATTCTTCATCATAGCGTTAACCGTCCGTGAATGATGTCAAAATTTGCAGGGATTGATTACTTGAAGGTGATGCGAGCAGCACAGAATGATGAAGGATCTGCTCGTCTGCATATATAAGCGTATAATAATGGCGAAATATGGCGTTGGATTACGTGGGGAATGGCATGGGATGTAGGGAGGAACATCCGAAGGCAGAGATAGAAGATAATATAATAAGCAGCCGTTTTGAGTGGATTTCAATCTATAGTTATACACAGAACACTGTCAAAATACGGACGGCATTTCACTTGCAACAACAGTAACACATGCACGTCCCTCATTGATTGCACCTGCCCCTCACGTGCCCGCCACGTCATCCTCTCTCTCTTTCTTTCTCTCTCTCTTCTCGTCTTTTTAAGGCCCCCTTCTTATTTCTGACATCCAAATTATCACTGAACAGTGTGCTTGACCCTCTTCTTCCCTTGATCCCTGCCCTCTCTGAAAGCCAAGGAAGATTTGACAGCTCGCTGAAACTTCCATTTCCATCTTAAACGTATCTTTCCATATTTCGACTTCTTCGCTTCTCAAATCAAATCCCTTTCCTCATTGATTCCAATACGCCATCCCGGGGGAGGCGGCATCTTCCATAACCCACTTTTCTTTGCTGAATTCTAGGCTGAAAAGTTTTAGGTTACTTCCATGAACTCAGTGCGACTGAAATCCTTACTCCAATGTTCGAATCGTGTAATAAATATCGGGAATTCTGGATATTGAGTCCCTGAATTCCGGTCTCTGTTTTGCTCCATCATGTCCTCTTGCCACACACTTGATTCAAAGAAAGAGCGCTGCGAGAACAAGAACAAGATCAGGAAGCGTGGTTGTTCCTCTTCGTCTTCCTCCTCTTTGGTCCGAAGGTACCGATTGAAGCGAGCCATTTTGGTCGGAAGAAAAGGAGGCTCGAGCACCCCTGTACCCATGTGGAAGACTCGTGCGACGTCGTCGCCGTCTATCGCGACCCATCAACATGCCCAATTCCTAAACCCTCTGCCTCCTTCTTCGGGGGGAACCGGCGAAGAGAACGAACTCTCTGTATCGGCGAGAAAACTCGCGGCTACATTGTGGGAAATCAACGATTCGCCTCCATCGAGGGCGGTCAAGAAAGATATGGAGGCAGAGCAAGTGAGAAGCCAGAAGTGCCTAAGAAGCAGGGAGAAAGCCGTCAGCTCATCGAGATCGGGCTTATTGCGGCCACATATGTCAGATCCATCCTATAGTCCTGTGTCAGAAGTAAATTTTTATCACATTTTCATTTGTCGACTGTTTTTATATTGGTCCATAGGATCTAAATTAACTTCTGTTTCCTGCTTTAAATTGGTTTTTGTAGATGACAGGGGTTAGAGGTGAGAACACCAAAAGAAGAGTGTCTAATAAGCTTCGGTTGGCTGACTTGGGAGATTTTGATGTTCTTAGCAGTAGCAGTTTCATGGAGGTAAAGTAAATAAACTCAACTAATTTGATACAACTATACATATATCCGTGACTATTTTCATAGTGGTCGTCCGGTTTGTTAATCTTTTTTTCCTTTTTTAAAAGAAAAGTATATGGGAGTGGAAGATAGACGAGCAATAATGACACACGACACAAGCTGGCTATAAGATTTTAAAATTCCTTGATAAGACTGTATCTTTCAATGATCATAATTTCCATCAACATGGTAGGTAGCCTTAGCTAGTAATTACGTTCAGGGGCAACTTGTTTTCACTCTGAATTGTTCTGATTGATTAAATGGATCGGATTAATGGATTCCGAGTTATATTGCACGTTTGGCCTTGTATTGCTTGGAAATTGGTTACTTTGTTCATTTTAGCGAATCACGAAGTTGATAGTTGTAAACTGATGAAAGTAAACAATGGGGAGATGGAGAAGGATTACTATGATTTCATTATGTTTTGGTTGTTGGGAAGAATGAAGCTGAATTATGCTAAACTGCAGGAAGGAAATCAGTCAAGAAACAAGACGTGTGGTAAATGCACAGTTGGCTTTAAGAACCGTTTGAAGGAAGCTAGAAGTAGCCTATCTACATCTAAAAAGCTTCTAAAGGTGTTAAATCAAATGTGCCTTCAAGAGCAGCATGCATCGAGCATACCCGTCATCTTGGCCCTAGGCAGTGAGCTTGATCGGGCCTGCAACCAAATTGATCGACTATTCCAAGAACAGGGCTCAAACCAGAATGATATTGAGTACATCATGAAGCGATTTGCGGAAGAAAAGGCTGCTTGGAAAAGAAGAGAAAGAGAAAAGGTTCGTGAAGCCGTATCACACATAGCGGAAGAGCTTGAGGTGGAGAAGAAGCTAAGAAAGCAAACTGAAAGGTTAAATAAAAAGATTGCCAAGGAAATGGCTAATGTAAAAGCTTCCCACTTGAAAGCATCCAAAGAGCTTGAAAGGGAGAAACGGGCAAAAGAGATTCTTGAGCAAATCTGTGATGAACTAGCTAAAGGTATTGGGGAAGACAGAGCACAGGTAGAAGAACTTAAAAGGGAGTCAGCTAAAGTTAGGGAAGAGGTGGAAAAGGAGAGGGAAATGCTTCAGTTGGCTGATGTTTTGCGGGAGGAGAGAGTCCAAATGAAACTTTCTGAGGCTAAATATCAATTTGAGGAGAAAAATGCTGTCCTTGAAAAGCTGAGAAATGAGCTTGAGAGCTTTCTGAGAACTAAAGAAGGAGAAGAAGAAAAGGGTGATATTTCACCGGAGTTCGAAAAGATAAAGGATCTTGAAACTTATTTGAGCAGAACCTCTTGGGGATTCCAAGCTGCTGAGAAAGAGGATGACTTGGATTTTGGAGATGGAGATGGAGACGGAGATGTAGTAGAGCATGAAGGAGATGACTCTGTTGACAGTGATCTCCATTCCATTGAATTAAACATGGATAATGACAATAAAAGTTACAAGTGGAGTTATGTTTGCGAAAATGATGCTCAGAATGATTCTAAAAGAGTTTCAGTTGACAAAGAGAGCATAGGGAGAAAATCTTTCTCTGAGAAGATTCAGTGGGCAAGTATTTGTTTCAACAAGGGAACTACCGGTTATAAGAAGAGGGATTTTGGCATAGATATTCGGGAAATTTCTGATGAGTTTGATCAGGAAATATCCAGTGGATTGCCTTCACAAGCTCAGATACAAGATGATAAGGATAAATTTGAGAGCTTCAGGTCTATCATGGGTCTCGGAGACTCAATATCATATGCTAATCCTCCTCAGGGATGTGGTCAACCATTGCTTTTGCTGGATACAGGTGGCGAATCCGAGGATAATTCTCTGGTCTTGGAGAGTGACGATTTGAAGCAAGAAGCTGCAGGAAGAAAATCCGGGTAGCAAGAGATTTGATAGTTTGTACAATGCCCATCTTCTACCATTTTTGCTGAGTTGTTAATGCTTGCTTGCTTGCTTGAATATGTTTAAGGCTCGTGCACTGGCATATCAGTTTGCATCCATCCAAGTTATGTATAGCAAGAAAAATGTATATATTAAATAGAAAAGCATACAACATTTTTGTTTCTGGGAATTATTTTAAAAAAAAGGCGTTCCTATTTGTACTTGTTTCCCCGTGTAACGAAATTTCCGTCTAATGATGGGACGAACAGGATTTTTAATTAGAAAAGATAATATCAATAGAGGAGTTTTTTGGGTCCCAAAGCCGAACAAAGTGGGAGCAACGACTCTACTGTTTAGAGCCACTCTGACTTGTGAGTAAGAAGATGTATGGTTGTGATATGTATAAAGGAGTACTGTATGGCGGTGACAGCCTGACAGAGAGAGCATTATTAGATACTTCCAAGGATTCTAATATTTGAACACCATTGCCGCCTTCTGTTTTGATATCGGCCATTACGGTACGACACATCCTCCTAGTGGAGGTGGAGGACCATCCTTTTTTCACATATTTGCACAATAACGGTCTTCTTCTTTTCCTTTTTTTTTTTATTCCCCCCCCCCCTCCCTTTTTCTTTTGACTGCCATTTAGAGATGTATTGAAAAAAAAAAAAAGATATTCAGGCGTTAATCAGGTTCTGAAACAAAAGTAACGATAATAGTGAAGTAAACTAAATAAAAAAATGTACTGTAAGCCTTTTTGGAACTGGGTATTAATTATGTCAGATAATGTTGGCATTCATATCTATACGTCTCAATTGTTTCATCTTCGCAGTCAGATCATCTATACCTAAATTAACGAAAAGAAATACTCACTTGTAAATGTGATGGATCGTCTGTGGGAATGTACACAAACGAAAACTTGATAAGAACCCAACAAATAGTTGTGCCAAGAGCAAGACGAGAATTTTCAAACGTGCTCCAGCCATGATGCTTTAGTAATATGCAACATTATATTTTCAGTTTCACTCAACGCCTACCATAGTTTGATTATCAAACAGTGGGAACCATTTATAAAACAAAAATTGTTCTACAAAGAGCTCAATTTGTCAACTGTTTAGATTCTGTCCTTTAATTGCTCCGATTTATATAAAACATTTTTTAATTACACACAAATTCCGAAATAATATTACAATAGCAAGAATCGACCTCTTGATAAATTTTTCCTTTTTTATTTTACTTTTGGATCACAAATTAAGTTTACAGTTATTTTTTAGATAGTATTTACATCTTATGGAAAAGGCACTCCGATCCCAAATGATTACAGTATTTTGAATTCAAGAAGACAAAGGTTTGCTTATACAATTAAGATACAGCTACGTACAACAATGACAGGCGAGGCTAAAAGTGGAAACTACAGCACCCCTCCGACATTATCAGTAGAACAAGTTCAGAAATTGAGGTGGTTCAGAAGTTGCTTATCATGAGTGGAAGGAGTCACTTGGGAGTGTCCTCAACTTTTGACGATTTTGATGTAAAAGAAACTGGGTTTGTTGGATGGTCCCTCACTATCAAGCTCAGCACTTCAGGCCTCGAGTAGTGTCCAACCACGTCGAAATCAAACTTTGCCCTTGCTATTTCTCCAATATCTGTACACCCGTCCCAAGATTTAGAGCTTTTGATGAAGCACTAAAAGCAATCATACGTTTTCATAATTCAAATACCTTTTCACAATAAAAGGACGGGTAAAAAATTGAAAGCATTCCATTATAAGACCTGAACCAGACTGAAACTCGACTCCAGACCCAGGCCCAGACTCATATCAGTCCTTTATCAATGGAAGGAGACTGTAGAAAAAGAAGGTATTCTATCACAGGAAGACATTAAAAAGATATGGATCGGACAACCACAATTAAAGAGAAGAAGGGAAAAAAGAAGAAGAAGAAGAAGAAGCTCCAACTACAAAAAATCCAAATCCGAATCCAATGCAAGATACATGGAAATTGTCCAGAATAGTTCATACGCTTTAGTTGGAGTCCTTAATGATGAAAAGAAGTGAAAGAGGGGAGTGGGGGAGGGCGGAAACATAGGACCATAGACATTCTCAATTAAATTGCAATATTCAACACATATCTAATTGCACAAATTATAACCCAACAGCGTCATGAAATCATGATATACATGTAAGCATGCATCAGGTCTCAAGTGTTCAATTTATCTCATTCTTGATCTCATCATCAGATCACTTGGCCCCGCATGAAAGATGATAAGATAGCATATATTTTACCATGATTGTTCTGCAGAGTTTTATAAATAAAATATGCAGAATGTATCCAAAAGGAAAAAGAATAAAGAGCAACGATAGCAATAATTACACAAAAGTTTCACTACGAAAGGAAGCAAAAGATGAAAAGAAGTCAGCAAATTCAGACAGTTTTTGTCTTATACTGTCTTAAGGAATCATGTTGTATATACTATAGTGATAGCCTCTGAATCTTATTTTGTGTGAAGTCCGATGCTTCATGTGTTCTAATTGAGGAAGAAATCAAGTATTGTTTTCTGAAACCCATTGAAATCTCCCCCTAAAACGGTGATACCTTAAAATAGTTGTTGCAAAAAAATTGTAACACAGTTCAAGCATCACAAATAAATATTAGAGAAGAAAGACATACCAAGATCTGCTGAGTTCAGTGCCTCTCCCTCATAATTTGGTCCAGCCAGGACAGCCCCCGATGGTGATATAATGACACTACCGCCAGCACAAACAACAGAATCTGGTGTAAGGTTTTCTTCTGTGCCAGAAAAAACATACTCTGGAGGGGGTGGGTAATCTTTCCTTCTACAGAATTGGTTTGCTGACAGAACAAAGCATCCACCTTCAAGAGCAATATGAGTCATAGATGCTTGCCACACATCCCTGGCATCAGCTGTAGGTGCACAATATATCTCAACACCTAGGAAACAAAACCCCATAGATTTATACATTTAGCATAACCCAACAAAACTCTCTCTGCTACTAAACAAGTAGCATATAAGAACTTGCTTTAATTGGCTCACTTCACTGTAATGTTTGTCATACATCATAGGAAGCGTTTGGTGCACTAATATCATGTTTCAAAATATCTTGGATAGCATTGCACTTGAAGATGTCCATTTTTGGTTGTTAAAGAAATGACACGAGTGGAATTCAATTGAAGTTAACCAAAATGATGCAATAACACTCAACATGATCTATCCTAATTCCTATGTACCCTGCATCTTAGATGACACCTCTGATCTTATAGATTTTAGTTTACCAAACATACGCAACTTGGAGATTCACTGAGTTTCAAGATGTAGGTGTCAAGATATAAAATTTTAACCTTTGGCATACATGGCTGTCCTTAGAAGGGGCATTCTGTTCTCCCAACAAATGGCAGCACCTATTTTTCCAATGGCAGTTTCAAACACTGGAATCGTTGATCCATCCCCAAATCCCCAGATAACCCGCTCCAAAGCTGTTGGCATGACTTTCCTGTGCTTTCCAAGGTAACGACCTTCAGAATCAAAGAAGAGAACTGTACAATATAGAGTGTAGCCATCTCTCTCTATCACACCCATTACCAAATACACTTTATATTTCCCGGCCATTGCTGCCAATCTATCAACTTCAGGACCTACAAGAACATCATATAGGTTAGTGGAAAGGAATGCCCACAGATTCTTGGATTAGTTAAGAACTACAGCAATAGGGGTAGTATTTTTCCTTGACTCTTTACCAGGAACATCAATGGCTGCAGCATGATACTTGCGGAACTCCTCTCTGCCCTTAACTGTGCGATTTCCAATAGAAACGCCAAAGCTGGAACCGCGAGGATAGCCACCCACAAATGCTTCTGGAAACACAACCAGCTGGGATCCATAGCTTGCGGCTTCAGCCAGCAACCTCTCAGCTTTATCTGCTTCATCATTGATCAATCATCAGCAATAAAAATCCATCATATCACTCACAATCCAACATCGTCATTCCACTAAACATCAATATAGTTTTAAGGAATAAGCTGATCGTTTCAAAACCCGTACAGCACACAACAAATGCAGTTCACTTGGACCAATTCCAAGCACCCAGTTGGCATTTTTACTCGAAAAATACAAAAGGACATGAAATGGAACAATAAGAAAAGAAACTGTGTAAAGGTCAAAGGGGCATCTCAAACAACTTGGGATTCCAGAAAAGAATCTTCATGACTCAATGAGACGAAATGTTTGAAGAGACAAGAGAAGGAGAAGGATGGAGGACCTAGAGTGGCGGGAGTGTTGTAGAAGATGGTGGAGGCCTGAACGACGGTGGCTCGGACGGTGGTGGCGTTGTAGTCGGAGCCCATATCCACCTCGGCGAACAGAGGACTGTCGGTTTGAGAAGTTATAAGCGCCATGCCTTTCTGGGTCTCTCCTCCACTCTCTTGTGCTACGTCGGAATGATTCAGCTTGATGGGAACAACGGCTTGCATTATAGTAATTAGTAATTATTAATTAGCAAACGTTTTCCCCACTTTTTTTTATTGAGTTTTTCTAAATCTTCACGAGGCTACATTGGCCGGTTTGGTGGTGAGGCACCGCTGTCTGTATTACCCGGGAGAGTTCTAGAATTTTTCCAAGTCATTCATCATCGCAGCGACCTTTTGTCCTTTTGGGATTTGGTCATTTGATTGAAGATTGCTGATCTTCATATGACTTGGATTCACGACAAAATGGACATGCATCCCCGAAAATCATTGGTGTAAAGCCGTTCCTATGTCTTTGTCACAAAATCAAAATGTCATTTTTAAGTTTACAGGCCCAAATTTGTCAAGTTGATGGGCTTATAGTTTGGTCTGCAAACAAATCAGCGGCCGAGAAACTAAAATTCTATGTCCAAAAACATTTTACAGCTCTTGACCCAAATTAAAAAACAAAAGCTCTAAGTCTCTAACATAGAATTTTACATAATTAAAGGGTGGCAAATATAATTTAACCCAATCCAACTACCTTTTAACCTACGTTTAACTCAACCATATTCGGCTTAGATTAAATTTGGGTTGGGACATATATATATATAGGTTGAGGTTGACTCATGGGTATGCAATCCATTTAAATCAATGCATCTTCCATCTCTCTCTCATTGCACCACCAATTTAACTATTTAAGTTATAGTCAACGATAACAATAAATAATTTGACATTTTTATTTCATAAATATCATTTTGATCCCTTAATTTTGTTTCAAGTGTCATTTTGGTTCTATAACTTAATTTTATTTCAATTTGGTCTTATAACTCTATCTTGGGTTTTATTTTGGACCCTTAATTTTGCTTTATTCTTATTTGGTCTCCTAACTTCACCTTAAATTTTAATTTGTCCCTCAACTTTAACACAGCCAACTATGGTCCACTAATGTTATTTGTTCTATTTTGGTCCCTTAATTTTATCTTAAATTTCCCATTAGTCATTTAATTTTATTTTGTTTCAATTAAGTCCTTTAGCTAACAAAAAAAACTACTCAAACGTTTTATTCTCTTTAACACAACCAAAAAGATTAGTAGAAAGACGTCTAAAAGCTATATTTTAATAATTTAAATAATTGATGTGAAGTATTAATTAGTACAAATAAATATTAATAAAATGAATTAAATAAAGTTAGTGCAAATCATCCAGGCTTTAAAAGGAAGGCGGCTCTGGTCAGTGGTGGCGCTGGTGGTATTGACGAATTCACTGCAAAATAAAGAAGGCATAGAATATTTGTCCTTATGAAAAATTATAATATGTATATATATATATATATATATATATAGAGCATTGTTGTGCAAATGAAAATTTTAACATTTATTTTCAAAGCAACCAAACACCATATATGAGACCACCTCAATTTTAACATCACTCTTCGTATATATAATGGATATATAGGACCACAATATAATACTATACATGATCAAGCTACAAGTTAAATGGAAAGAATTCAATGTCAAGTACTCACAACGAGGCTATGGAACCGTAAATTTTATGAGACCACAACTCCATTCACCATAGCTATATATAGGTATGAAGAAGAAGTAGAACATCCACCATCTAAAATAGTTTACTGAGTTGTGGGGAAAAAAAGATAAATTTATAGAAAATTCAATCTCTTAAGATATTGAATGTTTTTACTCATTGGATCATATTAAAATATATATAAATTATTTTTTTATTACTATACATATATGTCTTAAAATAATCGTAAAGTAAAAATATTCAACTTTTTAAAAAGTTAAAAACCTAAAGAAATGGACAAATTCCCATAGTCACAAATTCCCATCCTAGCAAGCTGAATATTCCATGGTGTACCATTTTTCTCTTTACCATCAGATCAATATGGCTATCAAGAAACCAATTCATTTTTCAAAACAAGACCAGACCCCCTCATGAAACTATCCGTCTTGCCTTAGGCAAAGCAACAAAATATTGGACTAGTAACACTTGCAAACCACAAACCTAATTACATCTAATCCCTTCACACTTCCAAAACCACTGGTCCCCACTCCTTCTTTCTTGCACTACAAAAAAAACTGACATCAGAGACGAAATTTTTGATCTACGATTTAAGAGAATTTTGTCTCTGATGTCTTAGAGACATTTATTTCTGTCTCTGAGACAGACATCTCTAATTTTTGAAATATCTAAAATTTTCATCTCAGAAAAAGAAATTCGTGTTAGATAAACTTTGGGTATCTGAGACAAATATGTAATACCTAAGATTTTTGGTATACTTGATTTTTTTTAAAATTTACTTATGAGTGTATTAGTATGGATTAAATTGAAATGTGTGCTTGTAAAACTATGTTGTGAATGGATTTCATTCTTATGTATGACTATATCATTAGAGTCAGAATATGTGTATGTGTGGAGAATATGTTGGGTTGCTCATGATTTGAGACGAACTGATTCTTTGCGAGTAAAAGTGGTTTACCTTCATTTTAAGGGTTCTTGTGAGGACCTAGATGGAAGGAGAAAATAATTGTATTGGAATATGGAAATTACTTTGGGTGAACTCCATGTGTAAATTTTATTGCCATGAGTAAATTGTGTTGTGTGCTTTACTAATTTTATGGGGATTAAGAGGAGAGAGGATAAACAGGGAATTTGGCTTTTGTTAAAAAAAATGAGAAAAATGGAGGGGAAATGAAGTCAGACAACAAAAAGCCACCTCACCCTTTTCCCTTTCTTTTTATGTAAATCATGCAACTTTTCTCCCTCCCACTCTCTTCTCCATTCAAAGTCTCTTTCCCATTGCTCAACCTTGGCTGAAGAAATCCCTTAGAGTGGCTCAACTTTGGTTTGGGTTCTCGGATTTGAGGTAAGAAAATGAAAACCCTTTCTTTTTCTCATTTTCGTTGATTGGAGAACCCTGAGTGGAAACCATAGTATTTCTCATACCTTAGGTTGATTTAGGCTTTCTTATCCTTCCCTGGGGATGTAAAAGTAACTTGTTAACTTATAAATGCAAATTTGGAGTGGTTAGAACCCATTTCTTGTGGAGAGATGGTGAGATGTGGATGTTGCTGTCATACATGCCCCTTTTCATGAAAAGAACGAAATATGTTAATAATCAAGCGGAATCAAGCTTAATTTCGAAAATAGGGATGGGTTTGATACATTTTTCTTAACTAAATGACACCTAAAGTTGTCTCATAGATCCCATGGAGGTTTGGAAGTGCAAAAGAGGGCCTTTGGCATGGAAATCATGAACTTTGTGCTTCAGAATTGGGGCCGGCACTGCAACACCACCTCTGGGCACTGCAGTGGTGGATCACCAAGAGTTTTGAACTTCTATCTGAGCTCTGGCGCTGCAGCTGTAGATACTGTAACTAGCCCATTTGCCTCTGCCATTCAGCGCTATAGCGCCAAACCTAGTGCTGCAGCAGTGGAAAATTCACCCTATCATGTTTTTAAACATCTTTTTACATCTCTAATTGTTAGGGGATTGATCTTAAACATCTTGGCAACTACTCCTAGCCTCCATTAACTCTTGTAACCCCAAAAATCTCAAGGTGAGGGACTAACTACTTTTCTTTTGACTTGTGTTATATGTGTTTACATTCATAAACATCATAATCACTTATAAATGAGTCTTGTAAGGTACTATTGAATTACAAATGTTAATCTTATTCCTCAAGTGATAAATTAACACCCTCTTGCATGTGGAAATCATGAATCATGAGTTGATACATGGGATAATCCATGTGAAAGATGACAATGAGTGAGACAAATTCAATTAAAGGCTAAAAGTAGTGATAGTGCGAAGGGCTTGCAGTCTTCTTGCACTATGACTAACAATGTTATAGGAAGTCTGTGTGGCTCTCCTAAAATCCCGCCAAGGGAATAAACAAGAAGCTTATTTGGCCCTTTTAATAGTGTGGTCTTGTGTAAATTGACAAAGGCTGAGAGACTTTCCATAAAAGTGTACATGTGAAATGATTCGAGAAGCCTGTGTGGCCCTCCCTCTACACATTGAGAGTGAATGGCAGGGTAGTTGAAGGCCTGTGTAGCCCTTCTCTATTGTTTGAAATTCAATTTTTATACTATAACCATTGTAACCCCTCATTTATCCAAGAGATGAACCTCATATCCCTACTGTTCCTTTGTGTTGAATCGGATAAATGTGGGTGTGATGTTGTGATTGGATTTGTTCTGAAATTGTTGTAAATCACAAGTAGTACTTTGTAAGTGGCTTATTATTTGCTTACTTTCCCTTATTGAATATGTTTTACTCACTTTTTCCTTGTGTGTACCTCTTGCAGATCCCAAGTTAGTTGGTGAGTCTTCACACAAGAAGTAGTGGGGCATCTCATTTCCAATTCCAATTGCTTAGGGGTTGGTACAATAGTCTCCTTTGGGTACTTGCGGGTGATGCCAGGCTCTGTAGCTAAATAGATCACCTAGGATTTGGTTGTATTTTGGTCTTAAGATGCAACTTTATGAGTCATTCTGTAATACCCGCTATATTTTAAAGTTATGAGTGTTCACGAACTATGATAAATTTATTTTGAAGAAAATAATTCTTCTTTCTGTTTAATTTTTATATGCTTGTTTGTGCATATTGTTGAAAATATGGATTTTCACTTATAGATTGCATAAATTGTGGGGTATAATGGATGTTATGATATGGAATTTATCCCATAAGTAAAATATGGTTTGAGCATAAGAGGAATCTAGAAAGAAACTGGGAGAAAAATAACGTTTTATGTAAGAAAATCTCCTTCAGGACTAAAGTAAAAAAAAACTTAAAAATTTAGGAGAAAGGATAATTTTTTCTTTAGTTCTCAGTAATAACCAATAATTCAGTCGCCTTGTGATTGTACAGTAAAGTGCATAGTGTTAAAATTGAATTATTAGCGCATAGCGCCAAACTGAATTATTAGTGTATAGTGAATTAAATTATTAGTGCATAGTAAATTGAATATTTTATTAGCACATAGTATCATGATTTTTCTTATAAATTGGCTCTTCTATTTCACTTCTAAACTTACACATTCAGTTTCTCTTCTTTCCTCTCCTCAAAATTTCTGTTGCTCTGACGTTAGGGCTATGAAATTCTAAGTCTTTCTTCTTTAGCTTAGATCCAAGGTGAGAATACTATGCTTCTTTAAATTCTTGTAAATATTTAGAGGTTAAATTCTTAGTATGCTCTGTGGTTGCGGCTTTAGTTGATCCTCCATATCAGAAAATAATTATCCTTGAATGCTTAAGAATTTTTTTTGATTATTGGAATAGAGTATAAAACTGTAAAAAATACATGTCTAAGAAAGGTTTGGCTAAAGAAAGACTTGGTACTTGAAAGAGTCCATTATGACCCATCTCCCTTTCCTGAGAACTTTCTTGGTGTACTATTTTACGACTTATGTTCGCTATTCTCGATATAAATAGTAACCATATGTATAAATAATATCTATATGTATGAATGGTATCCATACGTACGAATAGTATTTGTATGTATAAATAGTAATTGTAATATAAATAATATATATATGTATGAATGGTATTCATACATATGAATAGTATACATACATATGAATAGTATCAGTAGACATAAATAATATTTATACATATGAATAGTGATCGTACGTATAAATGGTATTTTGTACAAAAGTAACCCTGACTTTCTCTATCTGATCTTCGTAAAAATCTCCATAGTAGAACCTGAAATCTAGCTACGTGCTCTTCTTTGTAACAACTCGGAAAGGTGACTCGGATACAAAATTTATGTAAGTAGATGACCTTACTAACCAAGTTTATTTATTTTTATTCCAAATACAATATAAATCTCACCTTATATCGCAATTAGAAATTTTAATTAAATTTCCTATTTATTGATGATAACTTGATAATGAAATTTATTAGGTGATTTAAGATTATGTTAATGAGAATTATGATTGAAAATGCAAGTATACACATAAAATAGTTGAGGGCTTGACCCAAAATACTCAGTGCATGTAATTATATACATGAAATGATTAAGGGTTTGATCTCCTAAGTTACTAATGCATGTAATAGTTGTGGACATAAATACAATGAGAATTGAATCTCTGAACATAAATTGAATATAGAAGGTATAGAAACCTTAGACATAAATATAATTGTTCTTATTGTGATAATAATTATGGTATTTGTGCTTGTGATATATTTATTATTGCACAATCATTTATTCACTGAGTTCATCTATATAATTGTTTTTTTAAATACAGTAGATGAGGAAGAAGAAAATTCGTAGGAGGATTAGTAATCCTTAAAGATACTTTCCATGTTTGTCTGGAGGGCTTATGAATTTAAAAGCTGAAACGCTCTGTAATCTTTTTAAGTCACCTAGGCTTAGAAAGTTTTATCGTACCGTATGATATTCGGCTTGTATTTACTGATTTACTATGTTGAACTTTTCATATATATATATATATATATATGTAAAACCTCTTTCTTAGAAAATTTATGTTATGCATTAGTACTGATAAGAGATTTTATGAAATACAATGGAGATACACTCTTGAGTTTATAGAATTACTCATATGCCCGGAATTGGGATGTGACACATTCTTGTGTGAACATTTGGTTGTCTATGTTTTGTTATATTCCTCTTTGTTGTCATACTTTAATTTGGAGAAAAGGAAGGTTTGGAAACATAAATGTACCTTAATGAATGATTTTATATATATATATATATATATATATATATATATATATATATATATTTGGATGAATGAAATGACCATAGAATTTCCCTTGTACTTTGATTAATTATCAAATTATAAATTTATATGAGTGGTTTAGATGGAACGCTTATGATGGTGGTGTAGGGTTCACTTAGTGCCGGTCATGTTCCTAAATTGGGGCTTGACAAGATAAATGTTTGTTCCTAATTTAAGATGAAAATTTCATCTATGATTTCGTTTCTATTCAGAGATGAAAATTTTGGTCTTAGTTTTAGGATGAAATATTCCATCTCTTATTCTATTTTAGTCAAAGACAGATTTTTTTGTCCTAAAATCTATCTTTGATTTGAAATGGACTCAGAGATGGTATATTTCGTTTCAAACCAAAGATAAATTTTGGGACAAAGGTATTCGTCTCTAATTTGGGAAGGCATTTGGGATGCTTAATTTTGTCTCTAATTGGGGATAGAAAAATTCATCCATAATTTCGCTTCTGATTTCCCAACTTGTTTTTTTATATTAATTATATGAAAAAAATAGCAGTGATTTGGAACTTGTGAATAAAGGAAACCTAGTAGTCCAGCAATCTAATCCAGCAATTATTAACAAGCACATATATGAAAAAATCATTTTATATAAAAAAAATGGAACTATTTAATTACATGTCTAATTTAACAAAATAAATAAATGAAACTTACATAGTAAGTTTTTAGCAAACACACAAAACCTAGTCTAAGGGGTGATATGGGAGACTGGGTCTTATCATCATCAGTCAAAAGACCTAGGTGTCTGCCCATGAAATTGATATAGTGGTCCATCATGTGCTGGATATCATTTTGCATGGATGCCTGGCTTTGTATAAGAGAAAACTACTCCTACATCTGCTAGGTCGTTAAGGTAAGCACTTCCTCAGTATTGCTGAGCCAATCCTGCTAAGTCTTCAACTATTTAAGAACAGGCTTTATGCAGCGTTGCAACTTCTGCTCGAAGTCAGGATGGAGACTTGATGGATCAACATAGAGACGATTAGATGATCCAATCTCACATGTCTCAGATCCTGTGCCAAAAATGAGGCCCTTCTTGTTCTTCCCTCCCACAGCCTGTAGCCACAACGCAATGTCATCGACCTCATCATCCTGAGCTTCAACACTTGCACCGGTCGCGAAAGCTTGTGATGATCTCAACCTTGTGTACTCCTCCTATCAAACATACATTCAAACTCATAAGTCAAATAATCACTTACAAAACTAAAAAAAAAATTATTAGAAGAAAAAAAATAGAGCTCATCATGCTCACAAAAACTTCTAGCGACCGCTTATCGACAAAGTCTCTTGTGCTCCTCTTTATGTGAGTGGGCATAAACAAGTCCAAAAGCTGAGGATTCAATTGTTCAGACCAAGAAGATGAAGATGTGAAAGAAAAATGTTGCTCTGGTGATAATGGCTTAAAGATGATTTTATGGAGTGAGACAGAGAGTGTTTGGTTTATGGGTGTTAAAAGTGGAGGATGATTCAGCGTGGTGTTGAAGAAGATATGGATTTTCCTTACAATCTCTTTAGCTCTTTGTACCATGTGCAGTTAATTAACCTTAATTTCACTTGTTTTTGTGTCTAATTATAAAGGGTTAAGCAAAAAAAAAATAAGAAAAAAAAATAGTGACAATAGAAAAATTCCAGCAAAAAAAAAATTACTACATTCATATTTAGGTTAAATGGGACTCAATATAACCCTCACACAATCAGCATAGAACCTACACACATTCAACAACTTTGCCTATGTTAGAAAACAATATAACACAACAAATAGAAAGGAAAAAATGAAGAGAAATTGTGAATTGTTACTTTTGTCATAAAACGCTAGAAGAGTAGCAGTAACCCCCTTTCGATTCCTGCTGCAATGAACCAAATACAGTTCTCGTAAGGGAACAATGGGAAATTAGAGATGAAAAAAATAATAATAAAACCCTAGCTTACCCGTAAGTGATGAACAACTAAGGAGCGAAGAAATTAGAGAGGAATGATGATCCAAGAACGCGTGAGAGTGCTTCAGAGAAGCTGGACAAAGAGAAAGATTGAGAAAGTAAGGGAGCTTGAGAGAGAAAATGGCTAAAGAGAGAAAATGACAAATGTAGTCGTAGGAAAGAGGAATTGGAACTTTAGGTTATCATTAGAGACTGAAAATTCCATCTCTAATGTTAATATGATGTCGTTGCACTAAAATAAATTAGAGATGAATGTTGGGAACAGAACAAATTCGTCTCCAATATTTTGAATATTAAAAAAACATATAAAAAAATTTTTGAAATGAAATTTTGAAATGCCAAAATATGTCTCTAATGTCATAGATGGAAATTTGATCAGGGACGGAAGATATCCGTCTCTGATTCTCTAATTTCCAATATGAAATCAGGGATGAAATTTGTAACAGATCAGGGATAGAATAATTTCATCTCTGATTTTGGGGTTTTTTATAGTGTTGGCTCAAACTCAACGCTAATGGTTCTATTAAATATTACTCAATAGGAATAAGTGGCTGCAAAATCTTGGATACTTAAAATTTGTAGGTAATGGATCCTTTACTCATGCTGAACTATGGGCAATTCTAATTGAAATCAACCTTGCTTATGACAGTAACTGCAAACTCATAATCAAATCAGACTCTGCCCAAGCAATTGATCTACTAACTAACAACTCTAGCTCCTTTCATCCGTCAAACTCCACTTCTTTCTAAGCTCCAAGATTTCAAATTCAGGAAGATAGCAAGGCAACAAAATGGTTTTGGCTGATCTCTTAACAAAGCATGGATGACAGGATAGACTCCCTTTGAAGATTTTCCATCACATCCTAACAGAAGCACATCACCTCTTCTCTCAAATTTGAAAAACTTTCGAATCAACATCCTCACTCCGATGCATACCACTTGATGTTGATCTCCTGCTTAACCTTATTGTTTTCCTATTATTTTAAATTTTACTGCTGCAATATGGAAACTACCAGACTATCCTCTAGCTCTATTTTGCTACGAACTATCTTCCAGTTGTACTTAACTTATCTTTAATCTAATTTCCATATTCTAGCAAAAAGAAAAAGACAAGGTAAACAATACAACCATCAATTTTATGGGACCATTTACTCCATTCACCATTAAATAGTATATACAACATCCATTAAAAAATGGGTTGTGTTATGTTGTCATGTCAACGTACATATACGACCATTATTAATGGGTAAGTCTACAGAAAATTCAACCTTTCAAGAGGTTGAGTGTTTCTACTATTGGATCATCTTGAGATCTGTATATAGTAATAAAAAAATAATTTACATAGACCTCAAGATGATTCAGTAGTAAAAATACTCAACCTTTAGAAATGTTGAGCTTTCGATAGATTTAGCCTTTATTAATTTTGTGATGTATGGTGACATAAACTTATTGACATTGCATTAATTGATTTAGTAAAATGCTACATAAACCAAAACAAGTATTTTGCAATAACTTAAAAGTTTAGTAATTTTTTTTGTTAAATTTTAAAATTAAGGGATAAAATACAACGACTACTAAATTAAGGAAAACTTTGTACATTTTAATCACATAATAACGAAGAATGTGTATTAATACATAGTTGGAGTGGCCCCACATGCATACATAAGCTAAAATCCTGTGGTGGAGAATGGACCATTTGGAATTGGCCAAGGATTACTTCAAGCTTGACGATGAAGGAGTTCATGGCGATTGACCATAATCGTGGACTTAGAATTTTCTACTATTCCGAGCAAAAATAAGAGAGTCTTGTTGAATGACTTAAACTAGACTTGTCAAAATGGGCTTGCCTCAGGTTGTAAAATAAACAACTCAAGCTAGCCTATTTTTAAATAGGCTAGAAAATGGGCAAACTGGCCCTCATATGTGCGGACTAATGGGCTAAATGGGCCACCTCGCAGCCATTTTTTAAAATTTGTTTCTCATGCTTCACAACTCATTTTTGCAATGTTTCTCGTAGTGCACGCCTTCACGGTCACAGAGGACTCATGGTCACAAGTAGATCTAGCAGTCACAGTCATGACAGAGGAAGGAAGAGGAAGATCAAGAGCACCCACTAAGTATCTGAGCCTAACGAAGGAGGAGGAAGAGGAAGATCAATTTTTTCCTTGCCTTGACGATGGCACAATGCACAAACCAAGGAGGGACTCGAAGTGTACCTACTTCGGATTTGAACTTCGATTCTTCAAAGAAACCGGCGAAGGGGACGAACTTCATGAATCAACTGCAGAGGCATTTGAATCGAAGGAGGAGTTGAGGAGGATTTGGGAGATTTGATTAGGGTTTAGAACTTCAGATGGAAGACAGGAAGAGGCGAGGTACTTGAACTCTCTAAGGTAATTTCTATTGTGTAGTGTATCAGTAAGTAAGGTAGTATCTAGGATATTATATATATATATATATATATATATATATACAAGTTACTCGCATGTTATTCGGGTTAAACTTGTGGGGTAATGGGCTAGGCCAGATAAGCCCGGTCTTATATGGTTGGCATTTTGCCAACCAAACCCTCTCTCAAGGTGGGCTAAATGGGCTCGGCCCAGCTTTGACAAGTCTAATGTGAATTATATAGTGACTCAGTTTATGATTTGACCTGATTTATTTGAAAGCATGATCAAAAAATAAAACAACTTGGAGGTTTGTAGGGAAAGTAATGCGAGAGGCAAGTAAAGTGACCCATGGACTGACCCAGTTTGAACAGTTATACATTTGATATATATGTTTATTTTTTTTGTTACATTGTACTTTGTTGATACTTTGCCAGAAGTAATACATGTCACACTAAACGAACAATGTAAATTTTTTTTTGGTGTTCTCTTTAATTTTATACTGTTTAATGCTTATATATATATATATATATACTTATAACAATTAATTACAAATTCCCAAATATTATTATAAAGAGAAATATTTATAATTGTTATTGAACTAAATTATAAGTAAAGACTCTATTGATAATGTGATTATGCCTCTCACATTAAATGTCTTTATCAATATCAATCAGATTAAATCTTGGCTAAGACCACATTAGTGAAAAAGAAAATCTTCTTTTGGAGGTGTCAAAGATCATAACTATTAAAGATCAAAGTTATGTCGAATATGTATGAATGCATAGTTGGAGTGGCCCCACATGCATACATGGGCTAAAATCATGTGGTGAAGATTGGACCATTTGGAATTGGCTAAGGATTACTTCAAGTTTGACATTAAGAGAGTTCATGGTGATTGACCATAATCGTAGACTTAGAATTTTCTATTATTTCGAGCAAAAATAAGAGAGTCTTGTTGAATGACTTGAACTAGACTTGTCAAAACGGGCCTACCCCAGGTTACAAAATAAATGGGCCAAGCCAACCCGTTTAAAAAAATAGGCTGAAAAATGGGCAGCATGGCCTTCCTATGTGCTGGTTGGTGGGCTAAACAGGCCAACCTGCAACCATTTTTTAAAATTTGTTTCTCATGCTTCACAGCCTATTTCTGTAATGTTTCTCATGGTTCACGCCTTCACGGTCACAGACGAACTCATGGTCACAAGCAAATCTAGCAGTCACGATCACTGTCATGATCACGACAGAGGAAGGAAGAGGAAGATCAAGAGTACCCACTAAGTACCTAAGCCTAACAAAGGAGGACGAAGAGGAAGATGAATTTTTTCCTTGCCTTGACGATGGCACAATGCACAAATAAAGGAGGGACTCGAAGTGTACCTACCTAGGATTTCAGCTTTGATTCTTCCAAGAAGCTGACAGAGGTGACAAACTTCACAAATCAACTGCGAAGACATTCAAATCGAAAGAGGTTCTGAGGAAGATTTGGGAAATTTGGTTAGGGTTCAGAACTTCAGATGAAAGATAGGAAAAGGCGAGGTACTTGAACTCTCAAAGGAAATTTCTGGTGTGTAGTGTATCAGTAAGTAAGGTAGTATATAGGATATATATTTAATATATATATATATATATATATACATGCTACTTGCGTGTTATTCAGGTTGAATTTGTGGGGTACTCGGGCCAGGCCAGATAAGCCCTGTCCTATATGGTTGGCATTTTGCTAACCCAACCCTCTCTTAAGGTGGGCTAAATGGACTCGACCTAGCTTTGACAAGTCTAAGACTCGGTTTATGATTTGACCTGATTTATTTGAGAGCATGATCCAAAAATAAAACAACTTGGAGGTCTGTAGGGCAAGCAATGCGAGAGGCAAGCAGAGCGACCGATGGAGTGACCCAGTTTGAACAGTTATGCATTTGTTGTATATGTTTATTTTTTGGTTTTATTGTACTTTGTTGATACTTTGCCAGAAGTAATACATGGCATACTAAACGAAACATGTAAATTTTTTTGTGTTCTTTTTAATTTTACACTGTTTAATGCTTATATATATATATATATATACACTTATAACAATTAATTACAAATTCCCAAATATTATTATAAAGAAAAATATTTATAATTCTTATTGAACTAAATTATAAGTAAAGACTCTATTTATCATGTGATTATGTCTCTCACATTAAATATCTTTATCAATATCAATCAAATCTTGGCTAAGACCATATTAGTGAAAAAGAAAATCTTCTTTCCGAGGAGTCATAGATCATAACTATTAAAGATCAAAGTTACGTCATTATCAAGTTATCAACGTTTTCAACATTTGTGGAAGAAATTTTTTTTTTTAAATGTAAAAGCTAAATTTGTTTGGTAAGTGTTTAAAAAGTATGTATTTTAAAAATAAATTTTGAATTTAATATTTTAAAATAAAGAAAGTGAAAACAAGTTTTACATGCTTTAAAAAACATTGTGTTTTAGAAAAGCATTTAAAAAGGGTTTGAATACTTAAACCTTTGTATCATTTGTGTAACAATTGAGTTGTTTTTTAAATTGACAATTGTCCCCATAAGTTAATACGAGTTCTTAGAGCATACTTTGTCTTCACTCGCATATTTTTTAGAAAAACTTTCCAAGAGGTCACCTATCCCAAAATTACTCTAGACTAAACACACTTAACTGTAGAATACTTATAAAATGGGCTGTCGAAAAGGAACGTGAACATTGTTGATATATGTAATACCTATCAAATCCTTTAAGCTTTTCTTAACCCTATAGTCCTATACTTGCATAGTCTCGAAATCTCTTAACTGTACAATCTCATATATATACAGTCTCAGGATACCTCTCATTCTGATGTGGAGTTGGTTCATTCATATGTCTTTTTACTTATAAGTATGTCAGGAACCGCTCCTTGTCTGTACTTCTTCTTTGCATCGACGATCACTCTTTGCCCTCATTGGCTCCTGGGCATCACAATTTGAGTTACAAGTTTAATGATCATAAGGTTATTATTTTAATTACGCAAGCTTATGGTATTTATGTAAATATGATTTGTTGCAAAACTAAAATAACTTATTTCTTTCAATGTTCAATTTGTGTTAAAATAAAAATTAATGACCCATATAAAAAATATTGCCGTTAAATGCTTTTAAAAATATTAAATTAGTGCTTCATTTCTAGCTTTTATAGAGAAGCCTCTACTTTTCATTTAGTTTCCAAAAATTGTTATTTTTCGTATTTTTATATTTTTAAGGCGTTCTTTTGTCTAATTTACGCTGATATTTTTTAAAGAATAACTGTTTTAAATCCTTATAAAAAATCATTCTCAATAATTTATTTAACGAATCGATTAAAACTTAACTCAATTTATAACAATTAATATATTAATTTATATTTGTTTTTAACATTTTTCTTAGAATATTATTATTAATATTTATTGTAAAATTATAAGTACAATTTTTTTCTTGAATGATTTTTGAATCATGTTTTCAAAATAAATATCCTAAACATGTTTTCTTTTTGTTTTATAATTTTTTTTTTCAAAATAAATTATCCAAACATTTTTTTTTCTATTTTAGAAATTGGTTTCAAAAATAAGTTTACAAAACTTATTTTCAAAACAAAAATCTAATCAAATACTGCCTTTGTTTCTGTTTGTTATTCTCTATTGCATCCTTAGTTCCTCTCGCGCGTCGCCAAAAATAAAATGGGATGAAAAGAAGATAGAAACAAACACAACTTTTAAAACATAATTTTGATCAATGATTTTTAAAATTATATATAAACAAATCAATAAATTAGAGTACAAGATTAATGTAAAAAAGGATATTAAAATAATTATGAGAAAGTGAAAAGTAGTGAAAAATTAAATTTATTTTTTATTATTTTAAAATATAATAAAGATTGTTATAATTTTATTTTAAAAAATTAAAAATGTATTAAAAAAGTAACATGAAATTTAGTATAAAAAATATCAATAGGATCAGATTTTCTCAATTTCTTTAAAAATTTAAGAGTCTAAATTTGTCCTCATCTCTCTCCTGTAATGCAAAGAGTTCTGGTCCTTTTGTTCACATAAGTATATAACGATGGCTCTTCCACTAGTTAGGACCACATAGTGGAAGAGAAAAGCACTGTGAAAAGTTAAGATATGGTTGGATCTTCACCCAACTAATATTAAAGTTATCAATAAAATGTAATAGATGAGGAGAGACTAGTGTTGCTGTTAAATGCACTTGACCTGTTAATTAGTTTATCCCAATTTTATAAATGAGATAGATTACGTCAATAGTTTAATAATTTATTTTAAAAAATAAATTTTAGTACGGGTTACAACTGTAAAACTGATCCACCAAAACTCTTATGATTAAATAGTCTAGGGTGGATCATGATATAAATATATATATATATATATATATATATATATATATATATATATATATTTTTTTTTTTTTTTTTTTTTAAGTTTAAGAAGCTGGTTCATTTTAAGGTTGAATATATGTTTTAGAAATTTAGTTTAATTTTTTCAAATTTTATAGTTCTAATATCTAGTTTATATAATTTAAAATAGCTAAAAAAATATTTTTAAAAAATTGTCTCATGGATTGGTGTAGCCTATCCTATTGCTTGGGTTGAGTCAAGATTTTTTAGATCAAAAAATGTATGAAGTTTGACTCAACGGAATTCATGTTCACCACCGGTAGACTTTAGTTTAGACTAACCTATTTGATAGCCTTAAACTTTTAATTTCTTAATATATATATATATAGTGTAGAGAGGTATGAAAAGGGTAATGAGCATGATAAATTGCACAAATTACTTAGTCAAGCAGTTGGACTAGGACAAAATTGCTCTTAAATAACCATGACTAATTCTACACGACACTTTCACTAATATATATTACACTTCAAAATATTTCTCATTCGTTACACACCCATAACATATTACACGTTTACTTAGACACACAATTATTATATTTGTACCTATAATACAGGGGAATATCAACAATATTTTATCTTCTTCCTACTTTACTGGATACAATATTTTAAAAAATTTCATTATCTTGATTGTTTTTACATCTATATTTTTATAATTGAAATAATTTAATGGTTTCCATTGTTATTATGAATTTATTGCAAGAAGATAATTATTTATAGCATAGAAATAGTTTTGTTATCACACGGGTTAATATAAATGTCATTATTTTTGTTTATCAAATAAATAAATAAGAACAATTAATGTATATATATATATATATATAATAAGTGTACAAAAATAATGAGACATTCAGGTCATATTAAAATACATATACTTCTTATTCATTAAATATAATTACCTTAAAAATTGAATGTGAACAACGTCAAATGAAAAGAATAAAAATAAATTATTATATGAATTAATTTAGATAAATATATCAATGATAAAAAAGAGTTGAAATAAAAGTTATTGACCTTTAACATAAATTTTGAAATATTTTTTTACACACTACGCTAATAGTGTTTGTCACTAAATTCTCATACTTGTCAAATATTAGAATCTTTAATCCTTTTATACTTTTATTCTTGATATGACAACATAAAGTTAACTATAACTAAAAATAGGATTTGCAAGATATAATCCAACTGAAAAAATGATTGCTTATATTTATAGCAAAAGCTCAAAAAAAATAAACGTGCAAAAATAATAATAACGAATGAAATATAGAAAAAGAAATAGATACAAAAATCAAGAGTTATTATAAAAAAAATATAAAACAACTTTGCTATAAAGTATTAAAAAGAATTTGATGTCCAAGACCGCTCATTTATAGGCAGTCACAGGCTGGCCTATGGGCCTAGTCCCATTTTGACACTACTATAAGGAGTGATATAAATAGAGATTAATGTATTAATAATAAGAAAAAAAATGAAATGAAATTTACTTACCTCTAACAAAAAAATTTTGAATATTTTTACAGGAACTTATTAGTATTCTACATAGATGACTGTGTAGAAAGTTGGCGTGATATTTGAATTGAGACATCACAACCTAATTTAAACCTACAATCGTAAATGGAAAAAAAAAACTTTCAAATGAAGATATAATAATTAATATAGATAAGTAGTAATAATTTATTAAGGATAAAATAACAATATTACTTTAAAACATAATCAGAACATTCCACTATAGCATGATTGATAAATAACCTTGAAACATTCAAAAAATTTGATATCTGTCGTGACCCTAACATTTTAGAATCCTATAGTTATGTTATAACAAAAACTTATACCAGCTTAAACTACAAAGAATAAAATTTATGAAAGTAACCTGAACAATTATTTTATAACATTGAACAACCACAATAGTTGGTCCTTTATCATCAGAGCCCATATACGATGCAATCTAGTTAGCAAAATTTTTCCATAGAGTACAAATCACGTTATTGCACAAAAATGGTATAATGTAGTTAATAAACATAAACAATCAAAATAAATTACAGATTAAAATATAGCTAAATTACTCTAAATCTTACAGTTCAATATCCGTCATTTTGTTCTTTGTGCTATTTGTAATACCGGTAATAATATGTATAAAAGTGTGTGTTCACAAACAACGATTACTATTATAATATACAGTACTATTCACTATATAACACTATTCACATATACAGTTCGGTTCACATACATAATCATTTTGTCAAATATTAGATGTGGTTTAGGCTTAAAGGGAATCTACGAAGAAATTGGGAAATCAAATGATATTTTATGTGAGAAAATCCCTTAGGGACTAAAATGAAAAGTTAAAAGTGGAACTGGTAGATGAAACTGGTAAGTGAAATTGGTAGATAAAAATTGGTAAGTGAAACTGGTAGATGGAATAGTATAAGAGAACAGTAGATGGAACAGTATAGGAGAACGGTAGATGGAATAGTAGCAAATAGTACCATAACTTCTCTTATAAATAGATCCTTCCATTTCACTTCTAAACACACACCTTCAGTTTCTCTTATCTTCTCTCCTCAAAAGTTCTCTTACTCCGATGTTAAGGTTATGAAATTTTAGGTTTTTCCTCTTTAGCCTAGATCCAAGGTGAGGATACTATATTCTTCTTATGTCTTTAAAATTTTTAGAGATTATATTCTTAAGTATTCTCTGTGATTGCGGTTTATGTTCATTATTTCTTGTATATATGAATAGTAATCGTACATATAAATAGTGCATGTATATATAAATAGTAACTGTACATATAAATAAAACATATATGTATGAATAGTAACTGTACAAATAAATAGATATGAATAGTAACCGTACAAATAAATAGTGCATAAATAGTTTATATATATAGTACCTGTATAAATAGTATCTATACATATAAATAGTAATTATATATATATTTGAACAGTACACATACGTATAAATGTTCATATGTATATGTAATAAAGAATTATGTTGTTATGAATCCATAATTGAATCCATTAAATGTGATTATGTAGATTTAAAGAAGATATAGTAACTTGGATTTTAGGTGAGTAGCTAACCTACTTAGATATTTATTTAATTATATGAATAATCCAAGTAATTTACACACTCAAAGTATATCTATTATTATCTTTGATTGAATATTACAATTAATAAGATTATGACTGTGTGCCAAAATATGATTATGGCTGTGTGCCAAATGTGTATATGGTTGTGTGCCGAATGTGAATATAGCTGTGTACCGAATGTGAATATGGTTGTGTCGAATATGAATATGGCTGTATGCCGAATGTGAATATGGCTATGTGCCGAACATGAATATAGTCGTGTGTTGAATATGATTATAGTTATATGTTAAGGATCGAGAAATTTTACTTATGTATTTTATACATATACCTTGTATATTGTTAATCACTTGATGATTATCCGTAATTAAGTTTCTATCCTTATAATGTTATCTATTCATTGAGATTATTATTTCATATTGTGGTGAATATATTTTTCAGATCCTGAGATTAACGAAAAACATCTGCCTGAGGAGTAGCGGAAGTTCAATATCCTAACCCTCTTTGCTCCAAGGGTTGGTGTCTCTTTGAATTAGAACTGTTACTTCAGTTTTAAATTATAGAAAACTCTGCAGTCAAATAGGACACCTAAGAGAAAGTGATTATTATACATAATTATGTTATTACAGAACTTTATGTTTACTGTGTATTCTATGAAATTGTAGATTATTAAGTAAATTCGAAGTGTTTAAATAAGATAAGTCTTTGCTACATTGTTGTTATCACATTTTAGAATGATTATATTATAGTGATATGAGCATTATATGAAGCCAAGGGCATATGCTTACAACTAGAGAGTGTCTCTAAGTTGTGCCAGTCACGTACCATTTTGAGAGTCGTGACACTATTTTTGCACATATCTTCAACATCTCCGACAGCAATTAGCTTGCCAATGACATCTGTAAAATACACAAAAGGTGCATTGAACAATTGTGAGTTCATATTGTAGGAATAATCAATTGTATATGATAAAAATAATGGGTTTACACAAGGACACAAACCAATCAAATAATTCTGATCAACATATTGAGATGAAGATATCTACAAATGAATAAAACAAAGCCATGCCCGAAATGGCAATGTCATCTTCAACTCAACAGGCTTTAGAGAACTACTGAAAATTTATCTTAAATACATAGTGGTACAATAATTACCACTATCCTTACTAATAATGTTGAATTGTGTAATAATATACACACTATCTTCGAAAATAATGTGCTTGAACTTGTTAATAAAAGCCCGTTTGATAGATGTATAAATGTAACGTTCCTGATGAAAAACAATTGATAAAGAAAAAACTATAAGAACCAAAATCTATGCCTAGATAACAAAAACAATAAAAGAAAAAGGTATAGAAAACACCTGTGGATCTTGTAGAACCATCTCTGTGTTATTAACTTCTTCATGTGAGTTATATCCAGGCATAAACCACATGTGCACAATTTAGCCATATGAAAAGAACGATAGAACTGTCCACAACCTCATTACCTGAACCTTAATCATCCCTTAATGCATTAACATTAGCAACGGTACTAAATTTAGCCATATGAAAAGAACTAATAGAATGAAAAATGATTTTGCAGAAAGAATAAACAATACAAATACGGGAGGAATACATGACAATTGGAATGACTTTTTATTTATATAACATAGATTTTGAACATAATTAATTGATTATTGATTAAATAATTAAATAATAATAAGAATGAATTTAGTAATTACATAATTAAATTACAATTTGTATGACAATTACAATCTTCATAGAATTTAAATTCATGAATGTCAGGAATATGCATTGATAGTGAAGCCCTAATCACATTTTAAAGGGTTGCTTTACCATTTGAATTTGAATTTACCCTAATTTTACTTAATACATTTAATGTAGTGATTAATAAGAATAAATTTAGTAATTTACATAATCTATTCATTTAATATTTTATTTTAATTTATTAATTTTCATTTATGTAATTTAATGTGGTGTGATTAATAAGAACAATTTTTTTCAAATTCATTTTAATGCAATTATATACTCAAATTTCAATTTACATGATAATTGCAATCTTCACAGAATTTAAATTCAGGGATGCCACGAATATGAATTGATAATGGGAACCTTAATCACATTTCAAAAGGATTGCTTTACCATTTCAAATTCATTTTCCCAAATTTTGTTGCTTCATTGATGAACAGAGATTTTTCTGATTGTCCATGGCAAGATATGAGATTCATAAGAATAAATTTACTCTAATTTTACTTAATTCATTTACGAAATTGCTTCATTTGAATTTATCCTAATTTTACTTAATGCATTTAATGTAGTAATTCATAAGAATGAATTCAGTAATTTATATAATATATTTGTAATACCCGCTATATTTTTAAGTTATAAGTATTTAAGAATTACGATAAATTTATTTTGGAGAAAATAAATTTCCTATCGGTTTAATTTTTTTATACTCGTTTGTGCATATTGTTGAAAATACAGATTTCTATTTATAGATTGTATAAACTGTTGGATATAATAGATGTTAGGATATAGAATTTATCCCTTGGATGAAATATGGCTTAAGCATAAGAGAAATCTGAAAGAAACTGAGAGAAAAATAATGTTTTATATGAGAAAATCCATTTAAGGACTAAATTGAAAGGGACAAAAGTGAAAAGAAACTTAAAGGTTTAAGAGAAAGGATAATTTTCCCTTTAGTTTCCAATAGTAACGACTAACGCAGCCGCCTCGTGATCGGTAAACTGAATTATTAGAAACGTCATTTTCATAAATAGTAAATTAAATATTTTATTAGCGCATAGTATCAAATAGTACCCTTGACTTTTTCTATAAATAGGCCCTTCTATTTCACTTCTAAACTCACTCCTTCAGTTTCTCTTCTCTCCTCTCCTCAAACTTCTCTTGCTCCGACGTTAGGACTCTGAGATTCTAGGTCTTTCTTTTTTAGCATAGATCCAAGGTAAGGATACTATGACCTTTTCTATGTCTTTCAGATTTTAGAAGTTATTTTCTTAAGTATACTCTGTGGTTGCGGCTTTGGCTGATCTTCCACATCAGAAAAATTGTCCTTAGTTACCTATATGTTATTTTGATTATCTGATTACCAAAATAGAATGTAAACTGTGAAGAATACATGTTTAGGAAAGTTCTGGATAAGGAAAGACCTAGATCTTAAATATGTCCATTGCGACTCTTCACTCTTTCCTGGGAACTTATCTGGTGTACTCTTTTACAGATTGTATTATCTATTTCTAGTATAAATAGTAATCGTATGTATAAATAGTATCTGTATGTATGAATAGTAACTGTATATATGAATAGTAACTATATGTATGAATAATATCCGTATGTATGAATATTAATCGTACGTATAAATAGTATTTTGGTACAAAAGCAACCCTGACTTTCTATATCTGATCTTTATGAAAATCTCCGTAACGGAACCTGAAATCCAGCTACGTACTCTTCTTTGTAGCAACTCGAAAAAGTGACTTGGATACGGAATCTATGTGAGTGGATGACCTTGCTAACCAACTTTATTTACTTTTATTCCAAGTACAATATAAATTTCATCTCATATCGCAGTTAGATTCTATATTTAATGATGATTGCTAGATAATGAAATTTATTGTTGATTTAAGATTATATTGATGAGAATCATGAATTGAGTATATAATACACATGGAATGGTTGAGGGCTTGACCCAAGATACCAATGCATGGAATTATACACATGGAATGATTAAGGGCTTGACCCAAGATACCAATGCATAGAATTATACACATGGAATGGTTGAGGGCTTCATTTTTCAAGACACCAATGCATGTAATGATTGGGAATATAAATGGAAACTGAATTCTTGGACATAAAATACAGAGGTATAGAAACCCTGAATATAAAAAATAACTGTTCTTATTGTGATTATGATTCTGTTATTTGTACTTGTGACATATTTATTATTGCACAGTCATTTAGTCACTGAGTTTTGATGAACTCACACTCTCTATGAACATTTGTTTTTAGATATAGTGGATGTCAACAAAGAAAATCCGCAGGAGAATTAGTATTGCTCGAAGATACTTTTCATGTTATTTAGAGGACTTACGAAACCAAAAGTTTAGGAATGCTCTGTAATCCCTATAGGTCACCTAGGCTTGGAAAATAATTGTCACGCCTTCAACTTACGCACGTGACCGGCACAATAGATGAGCTTTTACCTTACCACCGTAATCCTAATTCCGTACCAATTTGATTTTATATAAAAAAATGCTATTTCATGTAAGAGAGTACAGTAAATATTTCAAATATATCCATTTATTCATTAATAAATAATATTCTCAACAAGTATTATTCGTCCAAGATTTACCTACCCAAATTACAGAGCTACTACTAGAATACTTATGATAAAGTTTTACATAATAACAAATATTTACCCCGATCAATGGGGTTGAGAACTCGAACGATTAGCTGGTTGTGTCTCTACGTCTTCTTGAAAATCTGTGAGGGGAGGAATGGCATGAGTATATTTTACTCAGTGAGGAAATATATTATTCTATCACATTAACATAAGAAACAATCATATAAAATCACAAAACATATCATATAGTTCCAAATTAAATTCCTAGACATTTTTCGGGTCCAGTCCACATAAGGTGGTCATTGTCCCGCAGCCCCTGCCGCATCCTCCCTTATTACTACTTTCATAAATGCCTCCCTTATTTCACCCCTATATTTTCAATACTCATTGTATTGGAACAAATTTTTGTTTAACATGATTTGTCATCCTTATTATCTCCTGCTCCTCCCTTTTTACTCCCACACAAGGATCTGTCCCCGTAACATTCTTCGTCAATCACAAACATAACAATAATTCAACCTCACACAATACTACCCATGTATGTGATGTTGTTCACATATATAGTAATATATATGGTAATATTCATATGTACAGTATGATACTATTTATAAATACAACACTGTTCATATGTATGTACGATACTGTTTACGGTATTATACTATTCATATGTACGGTGTGGTACTGTTTATATATGCGACAATCAGAAATAATTTTCAAATAACTGAAGATAATTCCTTTCTGATGTGGAGGATCGGCTAAAGCCGCAACCACAGAGCATACTAAGAATTTAATCTCTAAATTATTGCAAGAATTTAAAAGAGCTTAGTAGAATATTCCCTCACCTCGAATCCAAGCTATAAAGGAGGACTTTTATAATAACCCATAATCTTAACACCAGAATCAGAAGAATTAGAGGAGATGAGAGAATAGAATTTCAAGGTGTGAGTTTAAAAGTGAAATGGAATGGCCTATTTATAGAAGTTATGGTACTATTTACTACTATTCTATCTACTATTCTCCTATACTATTTTATCTACCAGTTTCACTTACCAGTTTTCATCTACCATTCTCATATACTATTTCATCTACCAGTTTCATCTACCAGTCTCACTTACCAGTTTTCATCTACCAGTCTCACTTTCAACTATACATTCTAGATTCCACTTTTGAATTGTATTTTACTTAATGGGATAAATTCCATATCGTACCATTCATTATATCTCACAATTTATTCAATTTATAAGTGAAAATTCATATTTTCAACATCATACACAACCAAGATAATAAGATTTACGTAAAAATTTAAGCAGACAGATTTTTTTTATAGCGGGTATTACAATAATATCATATTGTATAATATTTGGTTTGTGTAAACTGTTTCACTATGTTGAACTTTTATATGTATAAATATCTTTCTTGAAAAATTGTGTTATGCATTAGTATTTATCAGAGATTTTATGAGATACCACAGGGGTATACCCTCTAGTTTAAAGAATTATTCACATGCCCAAATTTGGGATGTGACACTATTAATTTAATATTTTATTTTAATTTATTAATTCTAATATATATAATTTAATGTGGTGTGATTAATAAGAACAATTTTTTTCAAGTTCATGTAATTAATATTTCATTTTAATTTATTAATTTTATTATATAATATTTAATGACATCCATGTAATTAATGTCCTAGAGTGAAATTATTTTAGTCTATTATATAGATTGCTCATGATAAAATAGATTGTCAAAAAGGATACTTGGGAAAGCGAATGTGCCTTCCCTTCCTCAGTCTCTGATCTGGATCATTAGATGAGATTATCCAACAGTTTAGATTAATCTTACATTTTTTAAATTGTATGATTAATTTTTAAAAAATAAAAATATATAAGATTGAACTTATAAAAATTAATCATAAAATTTAAAAAAAAATATAAAATTAATCTAGACTATTTGATGAGATCATTTAATAGCCTAGATCAGGGGCTGGAGGGAACTGTTCCCTCCAAGCCATTGAGGGAATCCACTTTTTGGGAAAGCACCCATTGTCCATTGAAGCAAAGAAGAAGACACTTAACAAATAATTAAAATAATTGATCATTTCTGTATATTTCTATACTAGACCTGATCATGGGATGGAAAGCGCGCTTAAAGCAAAAGGTCCAACATGAAAAAAATAAATAAAAAATGAGTTCAAATAAAAGAATTGAAAAAAGGATTTGATAGAGACTTTTTCTTAGTTCGATAAGCTTGAATTAATTATTTATATATTTTACAAAATAATAAAATGCATATTTAAATGATAAAATATTATATATATATATATATATATGATATAAAATATATATTATAGTATTTAAAATATTTTATATTTTATATACATTGTAACATTAAAATGTATAACTTATATAATATATACTTTTTTTTACTTTTTATTAATACTAAATATTTTTTATATTTAACGTGATATTTAACTATTTGTTATGTATTTCATGTTATAATTATATAACATTGCTATGGTGGTTTTTTTTTTGTCACACAAAAATAATATATTTTTATAAATTTTAATAGTCAACAAATAAAATATGAACTTAAATTAAAAAATCTGCAAGTCTATTTTTAAAAAGTTTGACCTGTTTGTTAAATGATTCTTTCTAATTGAAGTCGGCGTCATTAAATCTACTATATATTATTATTAAAAAAATTGAATCAAACTGGTGAACCAACCAGTTGCACAGTTCAAAATATATCTAAAAATCAGTCAAGTTGTCCATTTCTTCTTATTCTTTTTTTTTTAACGGGATTCAATGACAAAAAAAAATTGAAAAAGATGAAAAAAGAAGCTGAGGAGAGAGAGAGAGAGAGAGAGGTTGTTTGGTTGCGGACGTGTTTCATTTAGCATAAAAAACAAAAAAGAGAGGAAGACGAACCCAGGGACCAAAGAGAGAGGAAAATGAGGCATTGGGATGATAGAGACACTGGCATTACCTCCAAGGCTCATACTCCTCAAATTCATTCTTGTGCTATTGCTATCAAGTATCAGTGACTTTGAAAAATGATAAAAATAAAAGAAAGGCACGTGAAAACATTACGTTACGTTGGAAATGATAAAAAGAAAAGAAAAGAATATCCTTGATATTTAGTTATGAGGGATGCTCTCACCCATGATTAAGACTACATTTTTTTTTCACATAATTAAAATGATTCACTATAATTTTAAAAAGAGGACACATTCTTTTAAATTATTATAGGATAAAAAAATATTATTTACTCAAAAATTTATTTTAAAAAATAGATGGATAAACTGAATAGAAAAAAATAAGAAATCATTTTTTTACAAAATTTTTAATTATATGAAATATTTTGTTATTTTTAATTTTATATTTTATATTTTAAATATTTTTTAAATACTACCAATTTGATCGTGATTTAACTAACTTTTGAACTGATATTTTCACTGTTTTAATGACTAGGCTTATTTTAAATGTGTTTTAAAAATAACAGTTATTTTTTTTGAAAAAAAAGAGATATTGAAAAGATAATGACCTGTTTGGTTTGGGCATTTTCTGTTTTCATTTTCACTTAAAACAGAAAATGAACTTAAAAATGTGTTTGGTTAAATTAACTGAAAACGTTTTCTTAAAAATATTTCTTAAAATATGTCTAAATCTAAAAATATCAAAAAAATATTTTCAATGCTTCAAAAAATATATTTTAAAAAATAAAAATAAAAAATATTTTTATAAACCAAAGTAAAAAACTCATAGCCTATTGCCTATATAATAGAGAAGCAAAATCCAGAGAAACTTGTAGCACTGGCTTCAAAATCAAATTAGGACGTTGAAGACTTGAACGTGATCATTTACCACATCTATCCACCATGGGAAGTGGCTCTACATTAGTTTCAGCTGCTGTGAGAAGGTACACAAACTGCCAACTTTTCCTATTTCCTTCGCAACAAAATCCACGAACTGCTACGTAACTTTCATATATAGATGTAAACCTCAGAAAAAAAGGCAATTCAAGTTTTTACCCCCCTTGAATCAGTTTCCTTTCCATAAGGTCCTTTCTTTGAAAATGTTGTTATCATCAGGCTTGAAGGGAAGGTGGCTCTGATCACTGGTGGCGCAAGTGGGATTGGCGAGTGCACTGCGAGGCTCTTCTCCAAGCACGGAGCTAAAGTGGTAATTTCCGACATCGTTGACGACAAGGGTCACTCTGTTTGCAAAGACCTAACCAATTCATCGTCATCGTCAACCTCTGCTTCGTATGTCCACTGCGATGTCACAAACGAAAGGGACATAGAAAACGCAGTGAACACGGCGGTCTCCAAGCACGGCAAGCTAGACATAATGTTCAACAACGCCGGCATATCCGGCGTCAACAAACCCAGCATCGTCGACAATAAGAAATCCGAATTCGAGGAAGTAATCAACGTGAATTTAACAGGGGCATTTCTGGGAACGAAGCACGCAGCGAGGGTGATGATTCCTGCACGACGTGGCAGCATAATAACGACGGCGAGTGTGTGTGGAATCATAGGCGGTGTGGCGTCACACGCGTACACGTGTTCGAAGCATGCGGTGGTGGGGCTGACGAAGAACACGGCGGTGGAGCTGGGACAATATGGGATAAGGGTGAATTGTGTGTCGCCGTACGTGGTGGCCACACCAATGGCTAAGGATTACTTCAAGCTTGACGATGAGGGGATTGTTGGGGTTTATTCGAATCTAAAGGGGCCTACTCTAGAAGCGGCGGATGTGGCTGAGGCTGTGCTCTACTTGGCGAGTGAGGAGTCCAAGTATGTGAGTGGACACAATATCGTGGTTGATGGAGGATTCACTGTTGTCAACTCTGGCTTTTGTACCTTGGGGAAATGAAATTTCCTAGTACTCTACCAATCTTTGACATTGTTGTCAACTCAGGAATAATATTACTTCACTTTCAAGTGTGGTTTAAGATTAGTCCAGTTCAGGCTTATCAAGACTTTAAGATTAGTCTTTGGAGCTTATTGTAGTGGCCTGGTGACCCCAGTTTTTATTTTTAATGACCACTTTATTTTATCAAAGCTACTTTTGATTAATTAATAGCATATATATATATATATATATATATCAAATAACATTTATCTAATTTTTTTAAAGGGAAGAAAATAAATATTTAAAATAACAAATCAACTGAAGGTAACTTTATTTTCATCCATCACTCCTGACCACATTATATTCTCTTAATGTATTCTTTTTATTACAACATTCATGTTCATTTTCTTCTGTAACATTTTTTTTCATATATTAATTAAGGCTACCTGTTTACCTTTTTTCAGCACAGCCCTAAACTTTTTTACGGGGTAAACTAGCCAATTTATAGAGCTTAATTCGTTTTAACACTTCTATTTTTTAGAAAATTAAATTGAGACATTCAAGTTTGATGGGACAATTCATCAGTCATTAATTTACTAAATATTTATTTCAAAATTTTGTGATTGCTTTATAAAACAGACATATGGGCTCGGACACGTACATGTCAAGTTTTGAAAATAGCGTAATTTTGTCCATGGTTAGAAGGTTAAGTTGTGTTTGAGATAAGGGGTAAGCCAACAACAACAACGTGATGTAGAAGCAGATACAGGTCAGGAGGGGCCCAAAAGGAATTGCGATCCATCAATATGGTTTGCAGACTTTTACACGTCAACTTGTTCACCAATTTAGGTCTATTTAACAGCTCGTTTTATTTTTTATATAATTTAAATTATTTTATATATTAAATATTATTAGTCTCAATGCATTTTCTCTCTGGTAGCAAGGGTCTCCTCACTTTCTCCTTCATCTTCTCCTTCTTTCTTTTTTTTTCCCCTCTCTCTTTGCTATAAGAGTATTTTTCTCTTTTTTTTTTTTTCGGCAAGAATTTCCCCCTCTTCTTTAAAAGAATTATTTTTTACAGCATCGCATCCGTAGGTTGGGGTAAAAGTAGATGGTGACTGAGGTTCGTGATAGATCACTAGATGACATTACTAGAAGACCAATTTTGATATAGAGTTTAGGAATGTGTTGCTTCTATTTAGATTTGTTCTGATATATGATTTAGGAGTGTATTGTATCTATTTGAACTTGCTTTGATTTAAAGTTTAAGGGTTAGAGGTATATTATTTCTATTTAATTTTCTAGTGTTGTTGTGTAGATTTTGGTCCTACTTTTAGGGTATATTATTCTAAATCATGTATTCTCTTATCCCATAAGTTCAGACTTGTAATGTATTAATTGATCTTTAAATTATGAAAAGTCTTATATAGTCTTGACTTGATGTCATTTTAATAGAAATGTTTTCTATTTTGTCTAAAAAAATATTAAATATTATTTTATCTTATTTTATTGGTTTTTAGATATAAAAATTTTATAACTTTTAAATGAATATATAAAATTTTTAATTAATTTACATATATTAATATTAAATAATATTGTTGATAAAACTTAATTTTGTTAATAAAATTAAACGAATATAGTAATCTTATTCATAATTAAGGTTATTAGTAATTTTGTAAGCATTATAAATTTTTTTATAATTATTAAATGACTTTTAATGAAAAAGTAATTCAAAATTTTTATATAAAAAGTGGCTTTTAATTAATTTATTGTAAAATTAAAACCAAAAAAAAAAGCCACGAGCTACGACTTAGGCATGTTAGTGTAGGCTCATTTATTAAATGACTTTCCCTGTTTAATAATCTGCTCGTCACGAGTTGTGCAGGATGAGTCGGACGACCTATTTTAACATTTGTAATAGTGCAACATAGACATGCTTTCAATGCGTTGACAATTGACAGACGAAATAGATATTTTTAAGGTCGTTGCTATACAAGTTTATCCGAAAGATATTGTTTTTACTTGGCCAGCAATATAATCTTTGCTTCTGCTCATAATTCTTCTTCCGATCATAGCAGATAGGAACACAGCTCGCATATATTCATGGCGAGTGTCTCTTTACTCTCTGCCGCTGCAAGAAGGTACATAACACTAGATTTCAACTTCCACTTCCCAAAACTTAATTTGTTAACTTACTTTTATTCAAATTTATTAAATCTATAGCTTGATTAGAGATCAACTTCGACTCATTAGTAAAAAATAGAAAAGGCTATAGCTTTGTGTAATGATGCCAAATTAAGAACAGGTTAGAAGGGAAGGTGGCGTTAATCACAGGTGGCGCAAATGGGATTGGCGAGTGCACTGCAAGACTCTTCTCCAAGCACGGAGCTAAAGTGGTAATTGCCGACATCGTTGACGACAAGGGTCACTCTGTTTGCAAAGACTTAACCGATTCATCCTCCTCGTCGTCGTCGTCGTCATCCTCCGCTTCTTTTGTCCACTGCGATGTGACAAACGAAAAGGACGTCGAAAACGCAGTAAACACAGCAATTTCCAAGTACGGCAAGCTCGACATAATGCTCAACAACGCCGGAATTATAGGCGTGTGGACGCCCAGCATAGTGGACTGCGAGAAGAGCGCGTTCGAGGAAGTGATCAGCGTGAACTTGGTGGGCACCTTTCTGGGAACGAAGCAGGCCGCGAGGGCGATGATCCCGACGGGCAGAGGCTCCATCATTTCGATGGCGAGTGTGAGTGGGAGTATAGGGGGCGTGACCCCACACGCCTACACGTGTTCGAAGCATGGAGTGATAGGGCTGACGAGGAATGCGGCGGTGGAGCTTGGGAGGTATGGGATTCGCGTGAACTGTGTGTCGCCGTATGCTGTGCCCACGCGCATGACTAAGAGTTATTTGAAGCTAGACGATGAGGGATTTGCAGGGCTTTATTCCAATCTGAAAGGTAGGGTTCTTCAGCCTCAGGATGTGGCTGAAGCAGTCCTGTACTTAGCTAGTGATGACTCCAAGTACGTGAGTGGCCATAATCTTTTGGTAGATGGAGGCTTCACTGTCCTCAATTCTGGGTTTTGTGCTTTTGATCAATCCTTGTGAAATATGGAACCTGGATGTTCTACAGGTTGTTGGCGCCGAGTAAGTTGCTCGGGTTTTTAATACTGTTCGTAGCTGAGAAGTCAGGATAAAATTCGCATGAGTCTTATCTATTCTCACATCAAACGAACAAACGAACGGAGTTAATGAAATCTAGTATCTTGCTTGACACCAACACCCAGTAGAAAATTCGGTGGCTAAAATACTTTGGCTTAATGCTTAGTTGCAAGAGTAAATTACTAATTTAATTTTTAAAAAATTTTAATTATTTTAATTTAGACTTTAATATTAAACGTTTTAATTTTATTTAAAAAATTGTATTTATTTTAATTTGATTTGTTTATTATTGAAGTAAATTTAAACAATAAATTTGAGATTTAATAACAGAAAATTATATATATGATCAGGTTGTTTTCTAAAATAACTACGTAAAAGTGTGTAGTGATTTTCTAAATCTATGTTTATGTGTTTAACACTAAATAAACTATTCAGATAATTAAGAAAGTTGGAAAATAAAAAAAATTGCCTTATTTTAGTAATTTAGGTTCCGATTCCTTTACTAGAATAACAATATTAGAAAAAATTACTCAATAGTGATTAATGCTAAATATTTGTAGTTTTTTTACAAAATTAATATTGAATAATAAAAAAAGTGAGACTGCAATGCGATTAGCAAAAAAAAATTGTGGACTTTTCTTTTTGCCAGTTCATCCACTGACTTTTTAAATATTAAAAACTACAAGCTTTTTTTTTCCGTTTTGGAATTATGACTTCTGAGATGAGGCGAAAAAAAAAAAGATATATTCAATGTCATGAATATATCACATAAAATATGAAAGAAATATAATTAAAAATATCATTTTGATCCTTTAACTATAACTCAAATTTTAATTTTGAACTCAATTTTATTTTAATTTGTTCCTTTTTAACTTTGTTCTTTCTCTTTTTATTGTTTTAAAAAATTTACTCCCTTAACCTGAAGTTTTTTATTTTTTATTTTTTAACAAATGAGGCACACAAAAAAAAAGAGGTTGGAAAGAGATGTGAAAATAAAAGCGTGGGTTTTCTGTCATACTTTTAATACAGTAGAATGTCATATTTTTTTTAACAATAATTTTTTTGTTGCTAAAATTTATAGTAATAAAAAATTTTGTTGCAATAATTTTTAACAACACAAAAAACTGTTACTAAAAGTCCAAAAAAAATCATGACAGAGACACCTTTGGAAATAATCAAACTTGCAACTTTCAAAACATTCTGTCCAAAGAAAATGCTACTTGAATCGAGACTTGAGTTCCTTAAAATTCACTTTGATCCCTTAATATTACATTAGATTTTACTTTGTGTCTTAATTTTATTTTGTGATAATTTAACCCTTAACTTTATTTTAGATTTATCAATTGTAATTTGTTTTAAATTTATCAACAACTTAAATCCATCGTCATCTTGATCGTCATCATCCTCGGCTTCCTTTGTCCATTGAGATGTGACAAACGAAAAGACATAGAAAACGCAGTGAAGATGACGGTTTCCAACTACGGCACGCTAGACATCATGTTCAACATTAATGCCGGCATAACTGGCGTCAACAAGACCAATTTGGTGGAGAAAAAGAAATCTAAATTCAAGGAAGTCATCAACGTGAAATTCACAATCCCAGGGGCATTTCTGGGAACCAAGCAAGCCGTGAGGTTGATGATCTTGGCACGCCGATGGCGAGTGCGTGTGGAATCATAGGTGGTGTGATTTCTTCAGGCTTTGATGATGAGGGAGTTCGTGGGCTTTATTCTGGTTATAAATTAAGAAAATAAAAATAGCCATCTTCACAAAATTTATGTATGTTTATTGAAGAATTACAATTTACAAACAAAGTTTTTTATAATGCAATAAAGTATTTTAAAATTTTTGTCTCGATATTTTTAATCTAATACTTTTTGTATAATTTTAATAATATATATATATATATACAAACAATTATGTCTCTTTATCCAATTGATATGTCTATTTAAATTTTAATTTGTTTATTTAAATAATATGTTAGTTCAAATTTTAAATAAATTTAAAATTTAATCAATACATTATTTTAAATTTTGAAATAATTTATAACTGAACAAACACATCATTTCAAATTTAAACATTATTTTAAAATATTAATTAATTAAAATAAAAAGTCTGACCCAAAGCCAAGCCCCACATCTAAATTTAAATTATTTAACCAATACTGTATTAATTTTATTTGAGAAATTTGTACTTTATTTTTTTAAATTTTTTTTTATATGTAAAAAAATTCTTTTAAAATTTCAAACTCAACAAAAGATTTCTTTAATTTTTATTTTATACAAAAAAAATTATTTTATTAATTAATCGTCAGTTGATTATCATTTAAATGCTGACATAAGTTAAACCCGTACCACGTTATCAGTAGATTATACACTCACGTGCTATGTCACGAACTTTTTACATCTCCCATGTCATATAAGCTTTCTGGCACGTCATCTCTTCTTCATCTTCTTTCTCAGTGCGTCGGATTCTAGCTAGGTTGAGTGTTTTTGAATCAGTGAAGTGACAGAATTGGAAACATTTTCATGATCTTTGTTTAAGAAAAGGAAACATTCTTCTCTTTACTTTTTCTCTTCTTGTTTCTTTTCCCTGTTGTAATAATTTCTGCTGTCACTGTTTGGTCATCGCGAAATAGTCTCTTTCACGAGAGAACATGATGAAGGAAGCTGAAAGGAGCTTGGATCTACAACTACGGCACACATACACCGAAGGAATGGTTCAGATGCCGTCTCTAAACTCCAAAGTTTTCTACTTTTCTCAACAGCACGTTAAGCATGCGTAGGTTGATTCCTTTGAGAAACTCCGAGCTCAACTATAACACTACTAGAAATTTAGTGATTAGCGACGAAAACATTCGTCGCTAAATTAATAAAATTCCGTCGCAAATTCATTTGCGACGGAATTTACGACGGAAAAAATTCCGTCGCTAAAATCTCTGTCGCAAATTATTTGTGACGGATTGGTATCCGTCGTAGAATTAGCGACGAAATTTTTCCGTCGCAAATTAGAAATTCCGTCGCAAACAAAATTTAAGAATTTGCGACGGAAAATTGTCCGTCACAAAGTTGTGACGGATATTTCCGTCGCTAAATCCGTCGTAAGTTTGCGACGACTATTTTCGTCGCTAATTCCGTCGTAAAATTCAAATATATGATAGCAAAATTCCTTCATTTGCGACAAATAATTCCGTCGCTAATTCCATCACTAATTTTTAAACAAATTTTTTATATATATTTAACCAAAAACATAATTCCAAACTTAATTTAAAACATGGGAACAAATATTAATATAACAAATAAGTATCAACCAACAATTACAACAAAAAACTATACATTTTTTTATATAACAATGATTTACATGTTTCATCATAATCTATCATCATGAAATACAAAATTATAATAAAATATAAGTTTTTATGAATAAATTAGTCTAGAAGATGATCTGGTGACTGTCTCGTCATCATCAATGGGATAAATTGATGAAGTGGTTCATCATTGCACACATCTCACTTATGACAATCTTGACTCTCCAACATGTGTCTGGACATTAATCTTCTCCTTCTGAGTGCTGCTTTCCTCTTTATGAGTGGTGTGTTGATTTGATTAACATTTAAATATGTAGCAAGAGAGGTAGATTAAGAAAAAAAAAATCATGCATTCTCTATTTTTCTCCTTTGCATAAATTAATCAATAACTTTGTATCATAAATTAATCAATTACAAGTACTCAATTATATATTTTAAATTATAGGAACTGGATTAAAAAAATTAAGTGAATCTATTAAAAAAAAATAAACTTATAAAAGGTAATTAAACATTTAATCTTCTTAACATGATACTTTTATTAAGAGAAAAAATTCAATGTAATGGAGAAATTTTTATAAAAAGAATTAATCAATTGGCACTGAATTATTATAACATATATCTAAATATTATATTTTTATAGGAGGATTGGTAGCAAATATTTAAAAGTTGCACATAACTTTTTTTAAAAAACCCTAATATTTAATTAATTACATTATGCAACTACCCATAAAAATCCTGATAATGAATTAGCAAGTAACTAGCCTCATATTCAATCATTAAGAGTTAATTTTCTAAGAACCTCTAGTTGAGTATAGAAATGGAAGTTGGCCAACATACTCCTGAAGATGATTAGTTATTCTAAGTCTTTATTTTCCGTGCTGGATCCATCATAGATACGGTTTAGTTATATATATATATATATATGATATTCTATTATTATATTATATATACTATAAACTAATTTCATCTTCTACTTTTGTACCCATTATGAAATAATTGGATTAATTAAATTATTAGTATAAGGATAGGAATCTGGATCATTATCAGAGTGCTAATCAATGCTCTCCTCTCTTAGATTGGAGGGGACAACTTGACTTTACTCATTTAATTAATTTAACATAAACTATAATGCATACGTCGCTTTAGATTAGGTATTGAAATTATATTTGATGGTTTTGTCATTACTCTGAGTGCATGAAGTTGTGAGAATGGAGATTGCATTAAAGCCCGATAAATCACATGCATGTTTCAAATTAATTAATTAAGACAAAAGAAGATTTAATTTGTGGTTTAAGGCCTTAATTAAAATATTTTAAGTGAGAAGTCAGAGTTGAAACCTTTGTAATTAATAAACAATTCAATGTATATCTTATCAATCTACGTACCCCTACAATACTTCAGCCTAATTAGAAAGATTTCTATGCACTAAAATGCTCCAATCCTTTTCAAACAAGGATCCACTGGACAATATAACCAACCAGGCATCACCCTCAACCAAAGCATGAAACAATGACGTTAAACTTGTACACACACACACGCAACAAAATGAAATTCTTAATCTTAGTGCTCAATCAACTAAACTTTATTATGCATTCTTTTCCCAAAAAAAAATACTTAATAGATTTTAACTTTATATTAAAAGTGGAATTACTAACCTGTGAAGTTGAAAGATGGCCCGTGCCCAAAGCAAGCTTAGCAAGCCCAATTTGGAATTCAGCAAACTACATAGTAATTTAACAATCTTGTAAGAGAAAAGCAATAAAAATGTAAATACAGCTGAGAAAAAAAACAAATAAAATGCATCAGATATAGCAAGGACACAAATATAGATGAAGTAATCGCCCTAACCAACACAGTAAGAGGGCAAACTCCAATGTTGCCCATGATAAAAACTCCCAAACAAATACATGGCAAAGGTAAGAACACCAATTTCCCACAGTAGGACCACACAAAAACCAAACCTCAACACTGAGCTCCTGTAAACAACCAGCATGTAAAGAGAGAGAAATTACACGCACTAGCTGTACAGCTCGTAAATTGCTCTCATATGCTTCAGCTGCAGCAAGCTCCCTAAAATAAGAATACAGCATATGTGAACATGGATCCAAAAGCTAATGGGGTACAGTGGACCACTGAAAACAAGAAAATGAACATACAGAGGGTCCTTTAGACAAAATTACAAACAGTTTATGTGTGTAGGAGGACTATACTTCCCTTTTCTTTCAATCACACTAGCAGAGAAAGAACCAAGGCCCTCTATACAATTAGCATTTGAAAACCTGAAATCAGACATTGGATTAAGAAACTTGTGGTTAATATAAAATATAAGTAGCATTATTATATGGGTGATTAAGTAAAACAGATTATAGCCTCGGGGCCAGAAGTTAAAGAAGGAGTCGCCTCTCATTCTTCCCCACCCACCCTCGCATTGCTCTGTTAATGAAAAAAAACTGAACTGAAGAGCTCAGCAACTGCCAACAACAAAAAAAAAAAATCAGATTATAAAAAGGTAGCAGCAAGGCTTAGATACTCCCCCCTTAGTTTTTGCTTTGTTTCCCCTTCAATCTCCCTAATGTGGTACTGGATCGCCGGTGGGAAACAGAGCTCCAATGACCTCCACAACCAGATCCACCGCGAATAGGTAGCAGCAAGGCGAAGGAGACGAGACATTAGCTTACGTCTCGGTCTCGGTCTCGGTCTCGAACAGCTCCTCCTCGGGTTCGACATCAGAGATGGTTGAAGAGTGAAAGGAACCCACAGGAGACCGCCAGCCACCACGATAGCTCACCCTCTCTCGGCCTTCTCTGTCAGCGACCAAGATAGAGGTCTTCCAAGAACAAGGATGAAACGAGAGGGAGGAGACCGTGACTCAAAAACGGACAATCTACCTTACCCATAGCAGCCACCTGACGCCTGCCTAAGCTTCCCTCCAGCAAGCAGCATTGTCGCCGAGAGACTAGAAGAAGCTAAAGCCATCGAAGGAAGAGGTATGGAGTGTGTGTTTGTGCTCTAGGGTTCTCAATTAGATGGAAATTTTTTTCTGAATGGGCCGAATCATTTGGTAAAATTGGGAATGAGTGAAATGGGGGGAAATTGGGACTGGGGAAAAGTAATTGGAGGGAATCAAAAATTTTTACAAGACTTCAATCCACACACTAATATTATTAATATTAAAGGTAAAAATAATAATTTTATATAAATATTAAATTAATAAAATAAAAATATATAATTTATTTTAAAATTAAACTTAATTTTTAAGAGGCATAATTTTTATTTTTATTTATAGTTTGTAATTATTAGTAATGTTTTAAAAATTAGACTGATTATTAAACTAATAAAAACATCAACTAAAGGATCACTTGTCTAATTATGGTCGAATTGGTACTAATTAAATAAATATATATATATATAGATATTAAATTTACATAATAAATAAGAATTACTCTTTTTTCTAAAAAAATACTATTATATTTATTATATTGAAAATTAAACTAATACTTTTTTAATATAAAATATTATTTTCTATACACATTATAAATATTAAATAATTTTTTCAATATTTTCACTTTCCAACACATATATGATATATCCCACCCTTTTATACATAACTTTAATTAATATACAACTTTTTCCTATACAACTTTCCAACATATAAAAGTTAATAAAAAGAATTAAAAATATAAGAATTAAAATTTATTTTTAGAGAAAAATTAATTTTTGTTTTATTTAAAAATAAGAATAAAGCATTCATAAAATTACCAAATTACTAGTAAGGTTATTTAAGCTTTCATTTTATAAAGAAGAGAAATTAGATATAGAGAGGTTACTGATTTCATTAAGATGGCTCTGGCTTGTTTCATTACAATGGAGATGATAGAGTTTAGAATCAAGATAAAAATTTAACCACTCATGGTTAGCATGAGCCCTATCAATCATAGTTCTAATAAAGAATGTTTTTTCATTTGTTGTATTTAAAAAAAAAATTTCACTCTTTAATAAAAATTCACATAGGTCCTTAAGAATGAAATAGGAAGGCCTTATATCTCACATTTCACTCAGGTCCTTGTTTTATTTTTATTAAAAATCCTAATTTTTTTCCAAATTTATCACATTACTCTTTATTTTATCTTTTCACTAATTAGGAACCTCAACACTACTATTATTCACATATGTTTATTTTGTATTATTTTAATATTACAAAATACATGCATTTTTTTGTCATTTTATATTTTTCATCTTTAATTTTTCCTTCCAAATCCAACCGATAATTGATTCCTGCCATTAAGGTTGTAATTCATTATGTGCATGTCACTGATTACGAGGCGGTTAAGGACGCCCTTGCTCCCTGATTCATGCACTAGAGCTCGATTTTGATGGATATCCGAAGGCATCAATGTGCGTGTGTCTCTCTCTTACGCGCGTGCTTGTGTGTGTGAGAGAGACGCTAGGGCTAAATGTTAAGTGTGTAAGTGTGATCATGCCATGCAAAGAAGGGGATGAGCCATGTGTGAAAGAAGAACTCACTAGGGTTGGAGTGGAGATTGGAGCTTCGACGAATCCGACGGGCAAAAAAAGACTAGAGGTAGTGAGACTAACGATAAGTAAGAGAAGAAAATGAGAGAAAATATATATGGTATATATAAAAATGATAATTTTATATAAATATTAAATTAATAAAATAAAATATAAAAATTTATTTTAAAATGAAACTTAATTTTTAGGAGGTATAATTTTCAGTTTAAAAACTCTCCTAAATCTATTTTATTAATATTTATTTTTTAATTGATTTGACAATTGGGGAGAAATGTGAAAAAGAATGAGAAGGGAGAAATGTTTGTGACAAAATTTTCCATCGCAAAATTACAAATTTTTTTGAGACGAAATTTTCCATTGCAAAACTAAAAATATTTTGCGACGGAATTTTGCGACGGAATTTTCCATCGCAAAATTAAATATTCTTTGCGACGGAATTTAGCGACGGAAAATATTTGCGACGGAATTTTCCGTCGCAAAACTAAAAATACTTTTTGACGGAATTTTGTGAAGGAAAATTCCGTCGCTAAAATTAGCGACGGAAATTTAATTAGCGATAGAAATTTTTCGTCGCAAAATCCGTCGCAGATTCCTTATGTTGTAATTTTAAATCAGCGACGAAATTTGCGACGGATTTGTGACGGAATTTGCGACGGAATTTTGTCGTCGCTAATTTCCGTCGCTAAATGAGACTTTTCTAGTAGTATGACGATGACGATGGTGACGACGAGAGTACCCACGAGTCTGAGAAGTCGAAGAAGCTTGTGTTTTTCGCCAAGACATTAACCCAATCAAACACCAACAATGGCGAGGGCTTCTTCGTTCCGCGATATTGCACGGCGAGATTTGAAAATTCAGGCATATTTAAAAAGGGACGCCTCACTGTCACTTGCTGATGGCAGGTTGGAGCACTTTTATGAACCAGATGAAACTCGTTTCCACGGACTCAGTTGTGTTCCTGAATCTGTCATGGAAGCTATGTCACTTGTTGCTAGTGGTCAAACATTTGAGGTTGTTTATTACCCTCGAGGGAGTTCTAAGCCAGGAGTGTTAAATCCACCATGAGAATCCAATGGTGTTCTGGAATGAGGCTTAAGATGGCCTTTGAGACAGAGGACGGGTTTTCGGGCCGGAGGCATATACTCAAAGAAGATCGGGCAGAGCCGCCTTGGCCTATGCGGGTGGAGAAAGAGGCAGTGGCTTGGCAGAGAAAGGAGAAAGAGAAGCGATGAGGAGGCTTGGATTTGGAATCGGAATAACATGTGCTGCGTTTTTTGGCATGTCTACGAAAGTAGAGGAAAGCAAGAAGGAAGATTGAGCACGTTGGGTATAGGTCGCGACCACCGTAGGCGGCAACGATGTGGAGTGTTGTCGAGATTGCATGCCGGCGAAAGGTGCATCAAGAGGCTTGCGGAAGACTACAATGATGACTGAACAATGATGACTGAAGAATGCTGACTAAGCAAGCTGAGCAGTAAAAAAAAATGATGACATGACAATGATGAAGATATGTCAAGTGATTGTAAAAATATGGTTGACATGACAGTATAATCGACAATGATGTGACATAGATTCAGTCCATATTAACATTTAAATTATAGTCAACTGACGATTAACTAATGAAAATGAGTTTTTTGCACGAAATTAAAATTAAAATGAATTTTTTGTTAAATTTAAAACTTAAAATAATTTTTTGCACATAGAAACAAATTTAGAAGATAAAGTGCAATTTTTTCATTTTATTTAGACTTTAACAAGTGAAATGACACTTAAATATCTTTATATATATATCTTATAAGATTTCAATAATATTTTAATATTATAAGCTACATAAAAATTCTATGGCTACTCTTGAGTTGGTAAATGTGGCTGAGGCTTGTCTTTACTTGGTGAGCGATGAGTCCAAGTATGGTTGTGGCTAAATATAGTGGTTGATGGAGGACTCATTGATGTAAACTCTAGGTTTGTACCCCATAGGAGATGAGTTTGTTGGACTTTTTGATTTTCCATCATTTTTCACTTTATTTATGGAGGTATTTCTTTTTTTTTTTGGGGGGGTGGGGGGAAATGTCTCATTTTTATTGTGCAAGTAAATGTCTGACACATATGTTGCATTTATAAAAAATGACACACAACGTGACTTAAATCACTACTACCTGTAACAGGCGACACATGTTCAAACCTGTATTTAATTTAATCTTAAAATTTGATTTAATTTAAATGTTCTGTCTCTTTTCATTTATTTTTCACTTTCAAAGTCATTCTTTTTTTGATTTAACATAAATGTTTTGTCTCTCTCTATTTATTCTCTACTTTCAAAGTTTCTCTCTCTCAATTTTAATTGTTGTATATCCTGTTTTTGAGTACATAAACAATGTATAATAATAAAATACTTTTTAAATACAGTTTTAGATTCAAATTTTGTGAATAAAAGAAATCATTTTAGAAAGTTTTATACATTTGTGATACAATTTAATTCAAATCAAATTAATTAGAATTGTATAGATGTTCAACGCTATTTATTTAAACAAATTTTATAGATGAATTATAGAAAGTTTTTATGCATTTGTGATACAATTTGATAGATGAATTATACAATGGACAAATGCTGAATGTTGACATTATTTCTGCAACTTCTAAATGAATTTGCATAAAATTGGGAAGTGGCGAGAGAGGGAGGGAGAGAGGGAGGGACTTTGAAAGTGGAAAATAAATGAAGAGAGACGGAGCATTTAAGTTAAATAAGAGAGAGAATGACTTTGAAAGTGGAAAATAAATGACATTTAAGTTAAATCAAATTTTAAAACCAAATTAAATATAAGTATGAACATATGTTGCCTGTTAGAGGTGCGAACGTGTGTTGCACTTGTTAGGGGCGACTTAAGTCACGTAGTGTATCGTCTTTGATAAGTGCAATACACATGTCAGTCGTTTACTTATACATTAAAAACGGGACACTCTTAGAAATTTTTTTTAAAAAAATTGGATGCCTCTATAAATAAAATGAAAAATGGGGATGAAACAGCCAAAAAGTTGAGTTTGTTCTGAAATGCTTTTGGATAATGAGTGCACCAATAGTGTTATTTCACCTTTGGCTTTGAAATTACGGATTCGATAGTTTATTTAGGTACACTAACAAGTACTTTTGAGTAAATATTTTAAATTTGATTTTAAAAATATTAGGATTCTCAGTTTAATTAATAAAAAATTTATACATTTCAAATTTATTATTATCAAAATATCACTTTAATAAATAGAAGAATAAAATTAAAATAAATACAATTTTTAATAAATATGTCAAAATTATCAATTTCGAATTGACCCTAGTTCTATATGACCTTAATATTATTAGGATGGGACCAAGTTGACCCTATTTAAATATGTGCAAAAAAATTTTAACTCAACCCTATTAGATCTCTGAGTTAGTCCTCATAGCCTAGCTTTTTTCTTTAATTAATACCATACCGTAAATATATACGCGCGCGCGCGCACACACACATATATATATATATATATATATATATATATATATATATCAAATAGCATTAATCTAATTTTCTTCAAAATTAAGAAAGCAAGTAATTAAAATATCAAACTCAGAGAATCCGTGATTTGCTGAGTAAGAATTGGGAGGTGAAACTTAAACACGGTCTCAGGGAACAGAACACGGTGGCGAACCACCTTGCTTCATCGACGATGGTCGCGAATCTGGGTCTGCATCTATTGGAGGAACCACCGGAGACGGTGTGCGATCTACTGCAGAATGATTTGGTCATTCTTGGTGTAACCCATAGTGTAGCGTCTTCTGTGGTTTAGGCCTATTGGGCCTCTCCGCCTAACCCAAAAAAACAAAATCAAATATTCAACAAAAAAATAAAAGAAAAGTCTAACATAATAAAAATTTAAGTTAACAAATCAACCAAAACTAACTTCATTTTGATCAATTACTCTGAGCACATTGCCTTTCCTTGATGTAGTTTTTCTTTTAATCGCAGTATTCATCTTCATTTGTAACATATATTCTTTTTTATTTTATATTTTTTTATTAATTAAGGTTTTTTTAATAAAAAAATTAAGTGAAAAAAGCCCGAATTAGAAATGGGATATTTTTTCCATCTCAACCCTAAATTTTTTACAGGTTGAAGTGACAAGTTTGTAAGATTTGGGTTGAAGTGACAAGTTTATAAGAATTAAATATTTATTTTGAAATTTTGTTTATTTTAACTAGAAAACATGATAGTAAAACAACCGTATATAAATTTGTCCTTGAAAAATATAATTATTTTAATTTATATGAAAATATTATAAATATTTTAATTTAGTTTTTAAATATAAAAATTTTTAATTTAATCTCTTTATTTCAATTAAGTCTCTTTTTTTATTAAAGTTATTTTAGTAACAAAATTATTAAGATTTAATAACAATAAATTTTGTGATTTAACAATAAAAATAATTTAATTAAAATAAATATAATTTAATTGAAGACTAAATTAAAATATTTAATATTTTAAAAATTAAATTAAAAATCGTAATCTTTCAATAATTATTTCAATAATTTACTCTAATTTCTACAAGTTCAATAGTGCAAATATCTTTGTGTGCAATTTTTCTTCAGATATTTTTTTGGGGCACAGTGATGCAGATTTACATCCACGTGGTGTGTAACTGTAATTGACACGTGGTTCATTTCTATTGGACAACCTATTTTGAAAGTGAAGCAATCAGCACAAACATAAATTTACATAGAATCTACATTTTTTACCAAAGGAGAAAAATTTAGGGCTTTTCTAATAAAATATATATAAGTGTAGTGATTCTCTAATTCTATATTTATGTGTTCAAATTAAGTAAGTTGGAACAACAAAACAAGGTCTTAGCTTAGTAATTTAGGGTTAGATTCCTTAACTAGAACAACAATATTAAAAAATTACTCTATAATAATTAATACGAAATATTTGTAGTTTTTTCACCAAATTAATATTGAATGAAAAAAAAAAGTTGAGACTGCAATGTGATTAATAAAAAATAGTTTCATCCATTGACTTTTTAAAACTTAAATACTTTTTTTTTCTGGGGGCTATGACTTATGAAGATGAGTTTTAAAACATACCAGTATACAGAGCCCGAAAAGAAAAAAGAAAAGGGCATATTCCCATGTTTTGAATATATCCCATAAAAGACCAAAGAGATGTTGTTAAAATATAATGCCTTAATTTTTTTCTCAACTTAATTTTATTTTAATATGATCATTTAATTTATCTGATATTTTATTTTAGTCTCTTTATTTCATTTTATTTCAATTTAGTCCCTTAACTTTATCTTAAAATATTCCTTAATCTTTTAATTTTATTTTGTTTCAATTTTGTCCTTTAATTCATCAAACCAACTCAAATTTTTCTTCTTTTTAATACAACTAAGATACTTAACATAAAAGTCGCATGAATTTATGAGTTAAGCAGTAAACTACATTACACTTTTCTATTAAGCATTTTGGTGGTGATTGAGAGACTAAATATTACAAAATATAATTAAGATGTCAAATTAAAATATAATGTAAAGGGTTAAATAAAAATAAAATAATATAAAGGGGGCAAAAATAAAATTGAAGTAAAAGTAAAGGACTAAAATGATATTTTATCCAAAAAGAATATATATTTTTTGAGCACAAGTCAAAACACGTGTAATAGAATATAGGTGACTTGTTTGCTGTCAATGCCATCGAACAATTGATTCCGGGTCATGTGACGTGGCAGTGTGCGAAAAGTTCAAATTTTGTCCTACGGGAAACAACTATGTTCTCGATCGCAGACGATTTTACCTTTTCACCTTCAAGTTACGGCCGTAAACGGTTTCCGACTCACTAAACAGTTCAAAAGACAAAGTTAATATCTTTTGGAGATTATATACGACGGCACTGGTTATGGCTTCCAGTATCATATCAGAAGAAACAAGATACAGCCCATAATATTTGGACTTCGATATTTCCCATATAATCTGTGTATTGCAAATTTAAGTCTGTTTACTTTGTGATTGAACATACGCCGACATTTTTTGGAAGATCAGGCGTCGATCTTCCATCACCTTGGGAGGAGCTCAAGTTTGCTTCGATAATGAATCTAGGGCTTTCCCGGAAACATCGATCTGTAAGTATTCTTCTTGAATATGATTTATTATCTGACTTGCAAAAACAATTACTCTGCGGTTCATCGTTATTCGTCAGTCTTACGTTTTGATTTTTTTGGGACTCCCCATAAAATGAAAATAATGATCTTGGTGGATAGATATGATAATGATTTTCCAGTATATTATATACACAATTTGAAAATTTTGAATTTGTCTAGCCTGATCTTAACTGATTGACTTGTTTGTTTCAAATATCCGAAATTCAAACATCAAGGGTCGCAATGAATCTCCTTTTCCCCCTTTTATTAATTTGGGCATTTCTCTTTGGATGCTCGAACTTGCTGTTCTCACTGGTATGGCAACTTTCTTTTTTTAAAGCTAACTCCGGATTTTTATTTTTGAAGTAATTGTTTTGAGTAGTGCTGCATATAGTTTTCTAGTTCTGCTCAGCTACAATCCTACAGAAGTACATACCCTAATCCTATAGGGCTTGCTCTGTCAGGTTACTGAGGAAAATGATGGATAAAATGGATCTCGGTTATTAGTCATAGACTATGTTCTTTAAATGCATAGTATTTTTTGGGGAGTTAGAAAAGGGGAATAAAGCATAGAACAAAGAACTAAGGGTTTCAATTGCACGTTCATTTCTTGTTTATCTGTTTTCCAGTAACCAAATGTGGGGCTTTCTGACTCAGATTGTGGGGATACCGACTTTCATTTTGTAATGTATTTTTTATTGCTGTTATCTACAGGTTTTCTGTCTGTAATTAGGAATCATGTCGAGGCCCATGTTGCTTGCTTTCTTGCTACTTATACTAATAATAACGTCTCAGTTTGAGTGGAAGCAACAGCTTGTGGCCGATGTAGATTCAAATCCCAGCATGTCTCAAAAGCAGCACCAGATTTCAAAGAGAGAAGAAACAGTAAAGGAGAAGGTATCAAGCTTTTCCCTGTCCATTATTCATAAATCTTTGTGTTGACATGATTAGTCCCTTGAGTTGGATTATTATAAGCAATTAGGTATCTCTTCCTACGGTCGTATGGTTGTATTATGGGGTCACGCTTATTAGCTTCTTTTCAACCAGAATAATGCCTAAAATTATGTTTAGTTATAACAAAGTAATGAAATCCATCCAAGATATTTTGAAGGTATGAACTTCTCTCTTAGTCACGGTCTCCACCTGTCTCTTCTGTGTATTTGTTGGTATTTTTGTACGTATGCTTATGTTTTACTAGATGCATTCTTTTCATCATTCAATAAACAGCACATGAACTCTGGAATGTCACTAGATTATCTGGCTTCCTTTGGAGGCTTGGACACTACAGGGCCCTGTTTCCTTCTGCCTTTCTTGGTTTTCCAATTTTCTTCTAGTTGGGATAATGGAAAGGAAGATGGTTTAACATTTAGCCTTTGGTTCTAAACAAAATGAGAATAGAAATGAAAGAGAAGAATGAAAATCAGCAGTGAATGTAGACATTATGCAAGAATTAATAATTTATTAATTTTCATTCCTCTGATTTTCTGTCCCTCCAATTTTTGTTTTTCAATCAAAGGCTTGGAGATTGTTTGCTAATTTTATACTATTTCTTCTATCTAATTAGCAACAAGATCTGGAAACTATGGTTCCTGGGGTAGTGGATTGCATCCAGAAAGTTTCTAAATTTCCTTAACCCAAGATAGTTGGTTAGTTAGGTTTAATGGTGTTGGTGGGTCCTCTCTATTACCTAGTTCAAGCGCAATAGAGATCTTGCTTGGATGTGGATCTGATTGGTTCCTGCCTTGAAATTAACTGCAACGGGAAGGGGGGTGCAATTTTGTATGAAATTATGCATATATGTTTGTCACTTGTTAGCCATTTTGCTTTAGTAATATGCTTCATATGACCGTCTGTGGCTTTGAAAAATGAAATTTGAAGATTGAAGTTTGTTAAAACCTTTATCTGTCATATGTTGAGCGTTGCGAAGGGAATTGTTTGCAATTGTTTGCACACAAGTTTACTTGGAAACCATCAGCAATGGTCTAGTTCTTTCTTTTATAACCCTTTATTTCTTTTTCTTTTTCTTTTTGGATAAGAGAAGAATTATAATTGAAAGAGGAGAAAGTACAAATTGGTGGAGGATAATAAATTCTCAAACAAGAAAAAGGAAAATACAAAACGGAGCAAATTAACAAAAACGCAACAAAACTTATTACTGTAGAAGAGCCGTCCTTTATACTTCATATGGTATGATTCCTTACTAGTCATTTTTTTATTATTGGTGACCTAAGATGTTATGATGTGTAGTTTTGTCCCTTAGACATGAGCCCTTCCTGCGGTGTGTGCTAGGATCTCGAAGTTATTACTCGCATAAAAACCTGTATCATTATAACCAGGATCGCCATTCAGTTTTCCAAAATAAATTGAGATGACACATTAATCTACTGATTACATAGCCTTGAATTCTTGTTGTTTCAGAAATATCTGGTGTTCATCATTGGAGATAGTTTTGGTTTTATATGATACCCATATATCATCTCACCACAGGAATCTTGACCGAAATATAGGCTTTATGTAGATGGTAAACGGATTAAATTAGGTTTGAGTAAAGCTCACTGTCTCATTTGCTAAACTTATCCATAAATAGAAGAATTAAACGTAGTGGTAGTAGTGGTGGAGGGACATAACATAAATCGTTAGAAAATTGACTTTGCAAGGAAATGGTAAGTATTGCCATTGAAGTCTGGGAACCATATGTAGCTTATGCAAAAGATAGTGATATCATTCATAATCACAATGTTTCCACATATCAAATTCCAAAAACTACAACTTCAATAAATTGCAACCAAGCAAATTTTGCTGTTAGATTTGGGGATGGGGCCATGAAGTTATTGGTGAGATATTTAACGTACGTCTGTTGCTGCAGATTATTTTAGTGCAAGAAAAGAACATCCGGAGACTGAATGAGCTGGTAAGGCATCTCCAGGAACAACTTCAGCAGTGTAGAAGCAGTAACAGGACAACAAATGGAACCGTGAGCCCTCTAGCTGAGCGCATTCTTGAGCTTGAGAGACAGCAAATTCTAGAAGACTAGGCTACGACAGCAAATTTGTTCAAAATTGTTTATCCTAAGTTCAAGTTGTAATTTTCAAATTGGTTTATCTGTTTGTTTGAAAGAAAGGGTTTTAGAAGATTTGCTTCTTCAATTTGATTACGAGAGTGATGTAATCTCAACGTGACAACCACGTTATTTAAATGCAAAATTGATAGGAGTTGTATCTTCGTTTAACCCATCAATAACCATTTGTGTCAGGGCCACGAATGTTTGAAATTGTTTGTGGTTCAATGTCTGAGCCAGATGACAGTCGTCTGTTCTAGAGAGATAGAGGCAAGTAATGAGATTGAGTTGGAGTGGATGGAATCATCTTCATCACATGTGTGCATTATCCTAAAGAGGTAAGACCTATTAACTCAAAAGTAAATGGTACATATATTCCAAACCAATAAAATCTCCAATAAGTAACTACTTGAAGCAGAAAAGGGGGAATTCACTTTTCTATAGTTTCGCAATTGATATCAAAGATTTTTTAACAACATCCCATTTGCAATCCTGATAGTTGCTAAAATGTTGTGCATGGCCAGTGTAGGTGTCAAAAATGCAGAGCGGGGTAAAAAAGTTAGGAACCAATTAGCAAATATAGAATTATTTGTGAAATTTTACTTACATGATCAATTATGTACTATTTGAATACTTCAAATGTATATGATTCAAGTTATCTCTCTCTCTCTTTATTTTGGTTTACATCAAAGAGGCCCAGAGCCTAAATTAGGTCTAGGATAGGAAGTCCCTTTGAGATGTTCAGGTAAAAGATTAGGAATGTGTTTGGCATCACGTTGAAATCGTCGTATCCACGTTTTCTCATGCGTTAGACGTGGATGTTTGACAACATTTGCCTTGAATGTGGTTGAAGCATAAACTGGGTTTGGGAGCAAGATAACTCAGTTTGGTTCAAAGCAGTTGGGCGAAACTTCTGCAGTAAATTTAACATGGTTGGTGTGGGGAAAATTCTGGTTCTTCTTCTACCCTTTGTTGTCCTTCCCACTTCCAGTGCTTCCCTCCCATTCTCTCTTTTCTTTTCCTTGGATGCTCTGTTTTTCATTTTCAAAGTAGAGGTGCACACTCAACAAATTGCCCTAAACTAGAAATGTGTAGCTTGGCTGCAGATGGAAATCAAAACTGAACCAAAACAACAAGAAAAACTAGGAAAAAATGAGAACACAACAAGAACATGAATAGTAATGTAAACTTCTGGAATTTGAAAAACTTTATTTTAATTCATGTTTTGTTTTGATTTGGGTTAGAAATGATCAAACATATTCTAAAAAAATCTAAGAAGAAGTTCTGGGCAGGTTTGGAAATCATAAGCATGAGAAAAGAACGTAACTTGCACTACAGGGACTAAAAGGAAAGAAATAAAAAGTTTACAGTGGTTGATTTAATTTTTTAGAAAAAATATATTCTAGATCTATGGACCTAGCTAAATATGATATTAAATCATGCAAAAGATAGAAGGAAAATTTTAACCAAAGACCTAAGTGAATAAACAAAAAAGTTTTTGGTAATTGTTGAAATTGAAGCAAAATTTAGTTTAAATTAAATTTATGGATTGGACAAAGAAGGATTGAACTAAACTTTAATTTAAAACTAATATACCAAGTAAAAATTAATTTATTTTAATTAAATTAATTTTATATAATTATCTATATTATGTAAATATTCATATATATATATATATATATATATATATATATCTATATTATATTATGTAAATATTGATATAATTCATTAAACTATCTTTAAATAAATGATAATAACTAATAATGGTATATAAAAAAATGAAATATAAAATTTATATTCTTTTTTAGTAATTAAATATTTCAAACCACATTTACACACCAACATCCAAACATCATATTTTACATCAAATCATGTTTATCTATTTCAAATTATATTTATCCAAATATCTTTTAAACATGAATCACATTCATTCATACTGAGATTTTTTCCAACAACATTCAATCAAACATAATTTATCTTATCTACATTTACTCACCAAATTACCAAAGACGTTCTAGACAGACCAATCAGAGCTTCATGTCGGACATTTCAAAATATTCGTTCTGTTTTATAATTCTTCGGTTTGTTGCATCCTCATCTTCATTTCCTTTTTTTTTTGGTCGAACTCATCTTCATTTCAAATTAAAAAAATCATGTTATTTCTATTCACCCATATTTTCTAAAGAGCCACACCAAAGAAGCCTTCCAGGCTTGCAGGCCATATCCTCAAACTCACCGAGATTAGCTTCGGAAAACAAAATTAGATCATCCGCAAAATAAGTAAATAAGATGTGAAAGGGGAGGGCCATTTCTACTTAGTATCCAGACCTGCCTACAAACATCAATGTCAAGAGGGTGTGTCTTAATTTTACTTCTTAATCTACTTTTACTTTTTTTTGTTTGTTAACATAAGTTATACATATTTATAAAATTGGAAAGAATAATAGGAATTAAATAAAAAATCATAAAAACTTATAAGTTAGCTGAAAATTTATAAGCTAATTTTTAACTGAAAGCTTATAAGTTAGCTTATTAAATTAAAAGTATTTGATAAAAGTAGTTATTGAAATAGTTGAAAAATATAAAATTACATAAAAAAATATAGAAGTATTTGTATTATTTTAAAATCTCAAAATAATACAAAATAAATATATCAATTTTTGTTTTTTAATTAAATTAATTTAAATTACTATATATATAAAATTAATTATATATATAATTAATATATTATTATATCATATATATATATATATATATATACATATCAGTTGGGTCCATTAATGATGTAACAAAGTGATTAATAATAATGAAGAGTCAGTAGTCTCTTAGTAACTATTCTAATTTATTGGATGCTCTGTTTATTTCTTTGCCCTTCCTTTCCTTCCTTCAAGTAGCAATAGTATTAACAAGAATCTTATGCTTGGTGGAGATATAAGTCAAAGAAATGGAGGAGAAGTGGAAAATGTAAACGCATCAAGGCATTTAAATTGTAGAAAAATGGAAAAAAATTACAGAAAAGCAAAATAAATAGCAGAAAAACGAAAGAAGTTGCAAAAAAATGAAACATATTGCAGAAGAGCAACGTACATCGCAAAAAAATAAAGGAAACAAATGCAGATGTGGTGAAATACCTCAGCCTTGGGAGAGGATGACGTTGGACGACGACTAATGGGCTATCGACGACGGAGGATAACCGCCGACAATAGAGCAACACAGAAGCCGAACAAGACGGGACCACAATGACAATATTTTGGGGATTTAGTTATGAATAAGGCAAAATGATATTATGGGTATTTGGATAAAATAATAATGATAAAATAAGAACAAAAATACATAAGTTATAAACTACTAAAAATAATGATTCAAAATAAGTTATAAGTTACTGAAATACGCTCATTTATCAAATACTTTTAACAAATTTATAAGCTAGTCAAATAAATTATAAATTATTTTTTTGGTACGTCCAGCCAAACACACCCAAAACTGAATGCGACTATAAAAGCCATGAGAATAGTTTGATTTATTTTTAAAACAAAAGAGAGATCCATATAATTAAGACATTAGTTAAGAGAGAAAAAGAATAATTTATCCAAAATTTTTTCCAGAGTGTTCAAAAGTTAATTTTTCATTACGATGACGATATGTTTTTTTTTTTGATAAGTGTTAAAATACTACCTCTAGCTTTGACCTAATATACTTTGGATTTTAGCACTTAAAAAAATGCTAGTATTAATTCTTTTTTATTGAGGGCATCAATAAAATTTAGGGATATAAAAAATATTTTTGCCATTAAGAAAAAGTGTTAAAATACTCCCTCTAGTTTTGACACTTTTCAAATTCAGATAACTAAAAAAAATGCTACCAAATTTATAACTCAAGTAATATAAAGAAAAAAAACTAAATATCATCTATATTCTACCATTATCAACCTTTGGTCATACGGTAACTTATTTATTTTTTAAAAACAGGTGATACAGCAGGGAAATAAAACTGGAAAATTGGGAAAAAGGAAATATAACAATGAACTAGTATTAATTCTTTCAAAAGACAGGCGATTCTGCAAAGAAATAAGAAACCGTATGCAATGTCTTATAAAATACAGGAGGAAGCCAAATTGAATATATCTAGGACAACCAACAACTATAAATGCATCTAACTAATGAATCAATACTAAATAATTATCAACAATTTCATATAATATGTTTGTTCAAGTGATTGATTTGATATTAGTTTCTCTTAAATAAAAATCTGAGTTTTTCTAAAGCAAGGGTCCAAGTTTAAGTCTTATGAATTTAAAAAAAAAAAATCAATGTTGATAAGAGTTCGACTAATTTCAAATCAGATTAGTTAGAGTTTAGTAGATTTTCGATATATTACGAAAATTACAACAAAAAACAGAGAAGGTAAAACAAAAATAAAAACAAGAACACACATATATTTATGTGATTTGGTAACTTTGGTCAACATGAAAGAGAGAGATTTTTTATTCTTCAAATAAAAAATTATTACAATTCATTGAAAAACTGTAGAACTGTATACAATATATATATATATATATATATATATATATATATATATATATAATTTAACCGGTTTTTTCCTTCCCACACCACAAATTATTTATTTTTTTTCTCTTTTTGAATTGAGCTCTCAAATATCGAGTGAGATCATAAATCTAAAATTTAAGGCAATCAACACAATATTAATATTGATATTGATAGTTGTAATAAAAGGAGAAAACCGAACTCTGGGAGGGAAGGTATAAATAGAAATATATGTTGCAGAGTTGGTGTGGTACTAACAAGGATCTCGTGTATGGTGGGGATATATTATTAGGATTAGCTAAGTGTAATTATCATGGAGGGTTTATTAATTAGCATTGATCGTCAACTGCAATAGCCTGCAGATGCAATGTGATTCATGACGCACACCATCTACTCTCTTCAATCCCTTTACCTTCAAAAGTAGAAGTTTTGAATTGGTCGATGAGTTCTGATAATGCCATCGTCAGCAATCACAGAAAACCTCTCTCTCTTTTTTTAAAATGGATGGGGTAGTTGATCCAAATATGGAATTGAATGGCCTAAAATTGTGAGTCATTAATTTGGGATAGTGTAGTGATTTAATTAAAAGTAGCGTGACACTTACATGCCCACCCTACCTTTTTTGTGATTAATTTCAAAGTTTACCCTATAACTATAAATGAATGGTTGTACAACCGATAAGAATAGACTTATCACATTTTTTTTCTTTACAACAATTTTGCAGGCCATAAAATTAATGGAGATTATGGTTAATAAACTTGTGAATGTATGAATGCCCATTTCAAAATTTGTATCGCACATTATATTGTTGTAGCATCCAATTGTTGGATTCTGTACTGTACTAGGGATAGCGTTCGATGCCTTAGCATTGGGGTTCGGATGCTATATAGCATTCAATTTTTAGTTTAGTTTTTTCTGTATTAGACTTTCTAAACTTTTTCCATTTTCTTCTTTTATTTTTTTCTATTTTCTTCTTTTATTTAAGTTCTTGAAAATCAAAATAAATTGTGACGTTTTAAAAATACTAACACTTTATGAAATTAAATTTAACAAAATAAAAGACTCAATTGATTTACAAAATAACTTTAAACATTGAATTTTTTTCAATTTTTTAATCATAAATCTAAATTAAATAACTCTATAAAATAGAGTTATCAAAATATAAATATGTGTGTGTGTGTGTGTGAATAATCATTTTATCTTTTACAATGTTATTATCAAAAAATCTAATTGAATAGTATGGTAGAAATCTTGGATAGTTGTGTTGTTACTTCTCAGGAATTGTAATAAGTAGTTTGAAACATGTTAAAGTAATGTTTTGTTACACAAATAAGTTAAACTACGAAAATGTCCTAAGATTTTACAGACCCTTGTGAAAAATTTTCAGGAATTAGAACAGAAAAAGATGTATAGCCCAGAATATAAAAGAACTAACGTCCGTTCACTTTTAAATAATGTAGGATTAAAGAGTTTCATTTTTTTGAAATACTCCTTTCCTCACAGCTGTTACAACTTACAAAAGAAAAAATTATGAATTAATATATAATAATCATGCCGTATTATTACTTTAAAAATATCTAAGATTCTGGGTATATATATATATATATATAGGTTTAATTAAGTCAATGATGTTTAGTATTCCAGTATATATTAGAGACTTGATGAGATACTCAACTAAGAAGCCATGAAGAGATTGTAGAGAAAAACATTAAAAAGGAAAGTGCATACTATGATCTGTTTGGACTGGCAATACTTTTTAGCAGTTAATGAATCGGCACTGGTTGTTTCTATAAACATCCACGCACAACAATTTCTTATGGAAATTAATGTTCCTAAAACACCTGACCTGCAATATTGAGAATAGGGCATTGCTACCATAACTCCTTTCACAAATAACACTCCAAAAAAAAAATTCTAACAAATTCTAATCTGCCCAAACCTAGATTAAAAAATACTATATCATGCTGTTATTTAAATTAAATGGGAGTAGGAATACTAGAAATAAATTCCTTCTCCACTCTGTCACCCTTCTCTACTTCTACCCACAAATTAATTTCACAACTAAAGGGCAATTACTCCCTCCCTCTCTCTCTCTCTCCCTCTCTCACATCCGCTATATATATATATATATATATATAATGACCCTTCTGGCTCAAACATCAACGTACTCAAAAACAGTACTACTTGGGATATTGTGCTGCTGCAGAAGTAGTTATTCTTGCAATCTTGGAGCAACCCCACATCTATCAATATCTACCGGGTGCCATCTATTCCTCTTATTATTCCTTTTCTAACGTATGTATTCTATTCTCGTAATCCCCTTTCTCGGCTACAATTTACACGAATTTTAGATCGTTTTTGCTCACTGATACTAAAACTATCTGAAAGATTATATTTATCTTTACTTATTCTTTTTTTTTTCATAATTACAAAATTTACCATTGTAAAATTTTAAATTTTGTATTGCCAGAAATCATTTTAGCAAATGGACGAAACTGAAATAAATATAGTTTTTTTAATACTTATCTTGTAATTAGTATTTGGAGAACCAAATGAATATAGATGCATAGTGAAGTTGCGTTGTGTTATGGTAAGATAAGAGGTTAATTAAATTGGGATTCAACAGAGGATAATGAGTAAAAGAGGAAGGAGTCCAGGGCTGGTGGATCTGAGGCTGAACTTGTCACCGGGAAACTCGACGTCAGGGGAGTCATCGTCGGAGGTTATGACAAATTCGAACAACTCATCGGAGATGACGGTGGAAGGGCCGTCACAGTCGTGGGTGTCGGCAGAGGAGAGCGTGGTGACAAGGGCCATGTTGCTCGTAGGTTGTCCTCGATGCCTCATGTACGTTATGTTGTCAGAGGTTGATCCCAAATGCCCCAAGTGCAAGAGTACGGTCTTGCTTGACTTCCTCAACCACGATCGCAACTCTACGATCACCACCAAGAAAACAAACAACTAATTATTAACTTTATTTGTTAAATTTGTGTGTCTAATTAGGAGACCTGAATTTGTCTTTCTTAATTTTTCTTGCATGCGTTGTACTTGCACCCACCTACCTACTAGCTAGCACCTTATGTATGGACCATACTTGCATACAGTTTTATTGTAGTGAAATTCTAGCGGATTAGTAGAGGTTTGTGTAGTGTTTAGATACTAAATTGTTGTTCACTAATGTAGTTCATGACATGCATGATAGGTATGCTTCCTGCATGAAACATATGTATGTATGTACGTATGCTTGCGTTGATATTCACTTTTCTCTCAGGTTTTCATCTTGTTATCCTCTTTCTCTCGCTCGTTTCATGGAATTTAGATGTTGAACTTGCGAGGAGTAATTAATGAAATTTGACTTTTGACTTACGATCATGGAGGAAAAAACTTAAGTACAACTCTTTATATTTTTGTTATCAGATTTTTAGAATATAATAAATATATAATTCTCTAATTAAAATATGATAGGTGTATTTTTTAAAAAAATAATTATATATTTTTTACAACTTAACATTACATAATTGGTCTTTTAAAGAATTTTTTACACATTATATTTTTTAATATAAAACCTAATACTAAAGATTTAAACAAATTGCATATAGGATGTCTTACCTTGAATTTATTTCGAGTATCAATTTTGTTCTTAATATTTTTAATAGGACTAGAAGAGGCAAGAGAAAACTGTGTCTCTCTATGTGTGTGAGAGAGAGAGGATGAGAACAAGGTAAAGTGAGAAGGTACCAAAAAATAACATTATGAATGAAATTAAAACTTAAGATTAAAATGATAAGGTACAAAAAAAACATTATAAACGAAATTGAAACTTAAAATAAACGTGAGGGATATGAAATATATTTTTATCTATTTTTTAGGATAAATCCTAATACTAAAGATTTAAACAAACTGCATAAAAGTTTTACCTTTAGATATATATATATATATATATATATATATATATATATATATATATATATATATATATATATATATATATATATATATATATATATTATTAATTATGTTCTTCATCTTTTTTTTTTCTCTTCTATGTGACGTATGCATCAGATAGGAGGTGAAGGTGCAGAGATTAAAGTTGAACTATATTAATCCGACTGAATAAGTAGATCAAAAGGACAAGAAGATGAATAACTACAGAGAAGGCTGTATGTTGAGTGTTCTTATCATGGCGTGGTTTATGAAAGATAATCATTTTCTTGGATAATTGAACTTGTTCTTGGTTTTTATGTGCGAGGACAGAGAGCATCGCGAAGATGATTTATTGTACGTGAAATGTTAGATTTGTTTCAGCTAACTGTGGTGAACTACATTCGACTTTGTCGTGTGATTAATTTTTTACAATTTACTTTAACAAATTATACAGTACAATATTCTCTAAATTTATTCCTAAATAATTTTTTTTTAATTCCTAATTTCTTATGCATTAAGGCCCTGTTTGGGTAAACAACTTATTTAAGTGCTTATAAAATAAGCGCTTATCATATAAGTGCTTATATGTAAGCTATTTTTATAATTAAAGAATTTACGAGAACAAACTTCACATAAGCTGTTTTCAGCTTATTTTCATAAGCTATTCAGAGCAGTTTATGAAAATAAGCTGAAAACAGCTTATTTTCATGCCATAAGCTATTTCTATAAGCTCTTCCAAACGTGTACATAAGCGCTTATGCCATAAGATAAGCCAGATAAGCTCAAAATAAGCTCTTCTAAATGGGCCCTAAAGATACAAACTGTCACATCCTAAAATTTACATGTGAGATAAACATAAAATACTTAAGGTGTACCTCCGTGGTACCCCTTAATCTCTATGAATATTCTTAATATCCATAATTATGTGAATAATAAATGTTTCAAGAAAAATATTTTGTATACATATTCAGAAAATGTTCAACATTCATACACTATACAGTATTATACAACTTCCCAAGCCTAGGTGACCTACTAGATTACAGAGCATTTCCTAATCCTTACCAATTGTTTACCAGATAAAAGTGAAGTATATCCTTAAAGGCTATAAATTCTCCTCCTCAATCACTGTATCTGAAAAGATAATCATAGAGAGTGTAAGTTAATCAAAACTCAATGAGTAAACAACTGTACATAAAAATATCACAAGCACAAATACCACATTTACTAATACAATCAATCTATCATTTATTTTAAATAATTATAATATTACATTTGTCTGAATTTGCATATGATTTCTTGGGTGATCAATCCCTCAATCACTTTGCATTATGTGCCATAAATACTTGCACTGAGTGACTTGAGAATTTAACCCTCAAACTCTTTGTGCATAGGTTTTCACAGTTATACACTGAGTAGTATGAGACTCTAACCCTTTCAAACTCGTGCATAGATTTTCACAGTTATACACCGAGTAGTATGGGACTCTAATCCTTTCAAACTCGTGCATAGATTTTCACAGTTATACACCGAGTAGTATGGGACTCTAACCCTTTCAAACTCATGCATAGATTTTCACAGTTATACACCGAGTAGTATGAGACTCTAACCCTTTCAAACTCGTGTATTAGATCCCGTAGATCTTTTGCTCATCAATAAAATAGTGAGAATTTATCACAATACAATTACTATAAAATAAATTAATTTACACATACTTTTATTCCTTTGAATTTCTATCATCAATCATAGCAATCATCATATATTGTCAATTGAAAGATTGATTGTTTAACATTTCAATAATATTATAAATGAGACTTATGTTGTACTTTGTGTAATAATATCAAATTAGTCTAGTAAGGTCATTCACTTACAAAGTGTTCCAGTTTCTTTAAAGAACTACCACATCTAGTTATTTAGTCAACTAGAGAAATCAATTCACAAAGGTAATAAAATAATTCCCAATGATATTGTAATTTTTCTCAACTTGAACATACACTGGTAATCTTCTCAATTTCACAAATAATGCAAATGAGATTTATATTGTGCTTTGACTAATTTAATAAATTAATTTTGCAAGGTTGCCTACTCACCTGGATTCCACGCTCTCGGCGCTCACACCTTGCGCCTCAACCATCCCTATTGTAACCAGGTAAAAACCATTAGGGTTACAAAATAGAGAAATTTCCTATCACTACTCTCGACCTTTACTCGCATCTTAAGTTATAACTCCTAACTGGTAATGAATATCTAAATGAAACATATACCATTGGAAACTAGACTCAAAGATCTTTCCAACGATATAAAGTTTGCCTAAAACGGAGTCCGGATGAAGAAGTTATGACCGATTGAAAATAAGCTAAGGTTTTCTGGTACATCTGGCGCCTGGGCGCCAATACATGCCTGGCGCCTGGGCGCCAAGCCCTTCTTCTTTCCCAAAACCTTCTGAACCTTGGCGCCTAGGTGCCACGATCGCGACCTTTCGCGATTCCTCTCGGATTTGGCTCAGATCCGGCCAAATCTCCACCGTTTTCCATGATTTCTTCCATGAGATCTCACCCTTAATGTCTAAGGAGCATTTAGACACCAAAAACACCAATTTTAATCTAGAAACGAAGCCAGAATCTCGATTTTTACCTTAAACTTTCTTAAAACTAGAAAATAGGGAAAAGCTTGAGAAATAGAAATTTCTACCTCGATTCCTTACTTTCCCTACGTTGCTTGACTCTTAGAGGCTCGCCCCGTAGCCCGAGATCCACCCTCCAAAGCCCGATTGTGGAGTTGGAGTGTAGAGAGAGAAAGAGAGGAGAGAAGGTGAAGAGAGAGAGAGGAAAGGAGAAAATGAAGAAAAATAGGTGAGGCCACCTATATACTCGCCCGGGGTGAAATTATCACTTGCTATCCAGTTGACCCTCAGTTAAGACTAGTAAAAGCAAATTCATAAAATCTCACCTCGGGTGATTCTAAATCCTAAGTGCCCCACAAATTTTCTTATTTCACTTTAGTTCCTCTCAAAGTCTCAAACTCCACTTTAACCTGGAATCCATCATCCTTTTAGTATAGGACTCATAATTCATTCTCATAAGCTCTATTCTTCTTCTCGGGTTCCTACTTGGTCATTTCTCAAAAGTACTCCATATTTTCTTTTCTTTTCACTTTAGCCCTTGAGAATTTGTAAAAATTTCCCAAATTAAAATTTTGAAATTTCTATTTCCAAATTTCCTTCACTAAGTCAAAAGAACATTTCTCATGTAATTAAATTTTTCAATAAACTTCAAATAGATTTTAAATATTCATGTAAATTCTTAGGATATTACACAAACTTTCGTAAGATAGACAGATAGCCCATAATACTGTCGTGCATATATTTTAGTTGGCAAAAAATTTTTTTTTTGTCCCTAACATATTTTTTGTATTAATTTCGTCTCATATATATATATTTGTTTTAATTTTATCTTTAGAATTAATATTGTTAACAAAATTGATGAAAAATATTGACGTAGACTCCTTCAAATTTTTTGTGACACATTAAATGTTTAAATATTAATTTAGAGTGAAAGAGATAAATAAAAATATATAATTTGTCATGTCACATAAAAAAACCTATGTCAATATTTCTTATAAACTATGTTAACGATGTCAAGACAAAATTTTGAAACAAAAAAATAGGACAAAACGGACAAAAAAACAAGACAAACATGAAGAACCAAAAATATTTTTGCCAATTTTACTTCCTCATTGTGCTAATACAAATTGGTATATGTATCATCCCAACAAAAAAAAAAGACGTTTGGGCCTCTTGTTTCAAGCTTGGGCTTGTATGAGGTTAAAGCTAGATCCAGGAATTGACTCTCTGCCAACCAGTCAAGTCACGCCAAATATGATGGCGACATTGGTGGACGCCTCTGAAGCGGCCATTGACATTTGAAAGTTCTTCATGCGCTGCTTCCGATTGAACACCTGAAAGTTCCCCGTGATGAGCCACTTACAACATGTTCACCCACTTTTATTCCAAGTGGTCTGAGACTACTATATTCTAAAAATAGTTCTGAGACAACTATATTATTATTATTTATCAATTTTTACAAGATTAATTAACATCAATTACAATAATTAGATTAAGGTTTAATTAATGAGGAATGATACTTAAAAAATTAGCAGTCTGCTGTCTGCACCTGCACAAATTAGCAATTTTTTAATAGTCAAAATATGCTTTTTTTTTAATGTAATTAATTTGATTTCGTTGAGATGATTCTTAAAATAAACTTAAATATTCAGTTATGTTTGAAGCAATGATGATCCAAAGGGATCGTTGATAACAAAATTCGTTTTATAACAGCAAATATATTTGTAATTGAGAAAGTAGCGGTGGGGACCATCGAATAAGAATAGAAAAGAAAGCATGAGATTTAGGCACCGTTTTCATGTGGTTGATGAACCAGTTGGCGGCCGCCTTTTCTGTGACCAACACGTGTATTATTAAAATTATTACTATTATATTATTATTATTATTTACAATTACTACTATTAATATTAATATTATTATCAACACGCGTTTAATGTCTCTCCCGTCCTCGTCAGTGCCTTCTAATTGCACACTCATCATCACCATTCACTCCCTACCTATAACGCACTATCTGTTATTCCTATTCTTTTTCTCCTATAATTTGGGCACCGTACCAAAAACAACTTTCAAAATTCAAATTAGAATTTTCAAAATACGTATCATCATATCTTTCTTCCCACAACTTAACTAGAAGGCCGACATCTAATTTAACTTAAACATCGCTTTCTAACTATTCTTGTCTAAAACGCTGAACAAAAACTCCTCTCACCAATTTTCCTGGTCTTGCTCTAAACTTTTCTAGCTATGAACAAAAATAGCCCCAATTTAACTATACAGGGAGATGTTTTTAATTCCTGGTGTTTCTTATACTTTGTAGTTGGACCAATTCACTAATTATCAACTTACCTGCTTAATTTTCAACTAATGTCTTTTTGAGTTTAAATATATATATATATATATATATATATATATGGTTATTACACAATTTATTTATTTTTTTTGTACAACATATAGAGATAAAAATGAGCATAATTCTCGCTCCTCCTAATAATTACACTATATTAAATTATTATGGTGCCATTTGTTTTATTCAGTTGCGTGTACACACTTATGTCCAAATAGTATTGTTCAGTTATAATAACAAATTTGTGATATATTAAAATATATTTTTAATTTTTTAAAAATTTATTTATTTTTTAAATTTCGTAGAAGTTTACAAATATAGGAATATGAAAAGGAAATTGAGGATGAGACGACGACAAGAATAAGGAGGCCTTTCCTAATCGCCATTCTTTCCGGTTGCTACTCTCCAACCTGCAACAAGACTACCGTCTACCGGTCGAGTAGGTAAATCTATACACAACTTGCACAAGAGATTATCGGCTTGCTAATTTCTTAATTCATTTTTAAATAATTTTAATATACAGTTAAATTGTAATAATTTTTATATTTATAAAAATGAAAAATTAAAGAATTATTTAAAATTTTCTCCCAAACATATTTTGAGTGTTGACACTTTGTAATAGGGGTTAATAAAACTAATTACAACTCAAAAAAAATTGAAAAAATCAAAAGAAATGAAGTCTAAATTAATTTTTTAAAATATAAATTTTTTAATTTGGTTTGGTTGGTCAGTTCTCGATTGATTCCATTCAATTATAACTGATCCAACCGAACTTCATATTCAAAAATTAATTTATATATATAAATATATATATATATATATATATATATATTAAAAAATAATATTGTACTACACATACTAAATATTCACCTTCAGACTCTTCTAACAGAGGCGTTCACTTCCTTTTTTAATATATTTATATATAATTATATATATATTCTTTTGAATATATATATATATATATTAAAAAAATAATATTACACAATATAGATACTAAATTATTCAGTTAACTTTCAGTTTTCAGGTATTACACAATATATATATGTGTATCTCTTAAAAATATATAAGAGTGAGAGTATTTTTTAAAACATAAATTTCTATTTTTTAAAAAATATTGTTGACATAAAAAATGAAAAATCATCTACTAAAATTTTTCAAAAAATGAACCGATCTTCCAAATGAAAACCGAACCAAACCGTCAAAATAACTGAAACAAACAACGTCAAACTACAATCAAATAGGTCATATTTTTTTTGACAAATCAATTAGGTCAGTTTGGTTTGGTTCAAGCCTAAAATCAAACCGAACCAACCTTTTGTACACCCATACTTTGTAATTTAATTAATTTATTTAGGTAATAATTTTAGATTATACAATTAATATAAAAATCTAAATGCTATAAATTATTTTATATAAATATTAATACATAACTATAAAATTAATAACTAGAATGATCCATTAGCATAAGTGATAGATAGATACAGAATAGTAGATTGCAAATAAAATAATAGTAAATAATTTGAGTAACCTAACTTGGACATGGTCAATCATTGACTAGCATGCGTTTCTTGCATCAGTCAAAGTTGCTACTTGCGGCTGGACGCGTTGAACTTGGTCAGTTACACTCACACCTCTCTTTGCTATAGCCCACATTCACTCAACTTGCCCACACGCGCACGCACACGCGCGTAACCTCACTCTTTCTCTTTCTCTCTCTAATTAATCACATCAGCATCTCGCCCCCTTCCTTCCCCCACTTTCCAAGCAACATCTTCTTCCCCTTCGTATAAAACCTACGTTCTTCCACCCTCCCCATTCACACAATCCCAACACTCCAAAATCTTCACATCAAGAAATTAAGCCCCTTCTTCTTCTGCTTCTGCTGGTTTTGGAGATCAGTCACCGGCGTTGAATTAACTTACCATGGTCAGTGAAGATCCGAAATCGAAACCCGTCCAGATCCGGGAAGTATGGGCCTCTAATCTAGAATCTGAATTCCAACTCATCCGTGAAGTGATTGATCGGTACCCTATGATCTCCATGGACACTGAATTCCCCGGCGTCATCTTCCGGCCGCACCTTGATCCAGCCGTCCCGTTCCACCCCCGCCAACTCCTACCCACCGATCACTACCGCCTCTTGAAGGCCAACGTCGACGCCTTGAACCTCATCCAGGTCGGCCTTACCCTCTCGGACGTAGACGGCAACCTTCCCGACCTCGGATCTGGCAACCGTTACATCTGGGAGTTCAACTTCAGCGATTTCGACTTGGCGCGTGACGCCTACGCTCCGGATTCCGTTGACCTGCTCTGTCGACAGGGGATCGACTTCGCACGAAACGCCGAGGACGGGGTAGACTCGGCCCGGTTCGCCGAGCTGATGATGTCATCGGGACTCGTGTGCAACGAGTCGGTGAGTTGGGTGACGTTTCACAGTGCGTATGATTTCGGGTACCTGGTGAAGATCCTGACCCGACGGAGCCTACCGGACGGAGTGGATGAATTCTTGAGGACGTTGAGGGTGTTTTTCGGAAACAATGTTTACGACATCAAGCACATGATGCGGTTCTGTAAGAGTCTGTACGGCGGGTTAGACCGGGTAGCTCGGACCCTGAACGTGAACCGGGCGGTCGGGAAGTGCCACCAAGCCGGGTCAGATAGCTTGCTGACCTGGCACGCATTTCAGAAAATAAGGGATATCTATTTTGTAAAGGATGGGCCGGAGCAACATGCCGGCGTGTTGTACGGACTAGAGGTGATGTGTTAATAACAAAATAATAAAAATAATAATCTATTGATTATTTTATTTGTTGAATATAAAATTCTTTCTATGTGAATTGGGAATTAATGCTAACTAATTTCAATTTTCAAAATTGTCAAGTTGGTGATAACGTTAAGTGCGGGGTTATTCCCATTCTTGTTGTCCTTGAAATACATTGGGATTACCAGAAAATAGAAATTGATTAAGTGTGAGGTTGGCAAAAATAAACTTATAATTTAACTAAAAATTTAAAAATTATCTTAAAATTTATAAATTAATTTTTAGTTAGAAACTAAAAATTTATAAATTAATTTATTAAATTAAAAATATTTAATAAAAATAATTATTGAAGTAGTAGAAAAATATAAAATAATATAAAAGTACATATATTTTATAATTTTAAAATTAAAGAAGTAGACATATTTTTTTGTTTTTTAATTAAGATAATTTAAATTATTATATATATATATAATTAATGTATGTAAATAAGGGTATAATGAGTTTTTTTAATAAAATAACAAGGTTAAAAAATGAAAAAAAATATAAATACTATAAGTTATAAGTTATAAATTATTTACAATAGTATTTCATAATAAATTATAAGTCACTAAAATAAGTTCGTTTATCAAACACTTTTTTTTTATTTAAAGTTTGCCAAATATTTTTGATAAATTTATAAGTTAATCAAATAAATTATAAATTAACTTATTTAACTTGTACAAAGCCTTACATTTTAGTGTTAAAAAAACAATTTTCCTTCATTTTTATTGGGGCAGAAAACCATGGGCCTGTCTTGCGCTTCCAAGTAACTACATTTGTTTATATGAGATTTTATTTTTGTCTAGTGAATACATCAATTTAATTGAACAAATAGTAGCAAGATTAAATTGAAGGATCTTAATTTAAATTCCTCCTTATGTACTGTATGTACATAATTTTCTTTTTATCAGAAAAATCAAATTTCCACTTAGATGGTACAAAGAGCATCTATAGTATTTTTAAATTTAAGAACTTATTCTTATTTTGGTTGACTACTATAGTTTGTCATGTTGGATGTCACGAGTAAGAGTGATTCTTATATAAAAATTAATTCTTATAAAAATATAATAATAAAATAATCAATTCATAATAAATATTAGTAGAAAACAATAAATGCTAAAACAGTTGAGAGTTAATTGTGATACTCATTTATGGGTTCTTAAGAGTTCGCCACTAGAGTAGAGAATTGATTAAAGTGGTTAGAAGTTTCTTAAGCTGATGGGGCACTGTAGGATCTATAATAAAAAACTAAGTGAGGTTCACCACTGTAGATACTCTAAGTCTACTATAAAAATGTCCAAATCAATTTTTAAAACATTTAAACAAAGAGTTTGGTTTGGTTATGTTTTGTTTTGTTTCCTTTTATATATACATATCATACATGAGATATTAAAGAAAATACTATACACTAATGCATCAACTTTATTTTTTTTTTATCATATTTGGATGTCAGTTAATCAAGATTTAGATATTGCTTGTAAAATCGTACAAGATCTAGATCTTGATAACAAAAACGAATAAGATTTTATATAGGATCTTTTTTGCATCAAGATCTCTTGAGATCTAGATCTTGTATCTTAAGATCTTATAAGATTGTACACAATCTTACAATATCTTATAAGATCTTAAGATTCTAACACTTGGTTTTTTTTAATATTTTGATATTCAATTTTTTTATGAAAATGTGAGATATTTTATGAAAATATTTTGATATTTTGATAAATTATATTTATTTTTAAATTTTTTATATTTAAAAAATTATATAAATATTTTTATATTTATATTTTAAAATTACATAGGATCTTAAACTCCTGTAATTCGATCCTGCGATTTGATTTTACTAGCCTTTCCGATCCTTTACAAGATTTCGATCTTGATGAGCTTACTTACACTAATATATTTAATTATGGTTTGAATTATTAATAGGCCATCTAAGGAGAAAAATATGAAGTTATGAAAAAAAATTAAAAATAAGTGTTTATTGTGTTTATAAAATAACTTGTTTCAAAAGAATTATTTCAAGTATAATAATGAAAAGGCTCAAATATTATATAAGAACTTTATAATACTTTTTTTTAAATTGCCCAAAATTGTCCAAAAAATAAAACAAAATAGGTTTATGTTTTTTCAAAACCAATCAATTTGGTTTTGAATCAAAACTGAAACACCACTATGAAAAAAGCTTAAAATTATACTATCAATATCTACCAAAAAGGCGACATATATCCCATCTCTTCCACGTTTCTTTGGAGGAACTACATTAATGCAAGTCTTTCAAACACAATCTAGAAAAAGAATTTAACAGATTTGAAGATGTGAGTTGTAGAGTTATAAAGTCAAAGAACCATCCATCAGAATGAAACATTTTTCATGAAAAGAAGAGGAAAATTCACAAGGCAAAGGAGACTTTTGTGTAAAAAGAAGAGAACTCCCACCATGGTTATTAAAACGAACTGAAATAGTTGGTTCAATAGACTAAACTAGGAATTAGTCTTTGGTCCAGAAAAATCATAAAATTGATGAGAGAATGGACTGGTGTAAAATTGGTCCCGTAAAACCGGTCAATTTTATTGGTCAAATTGGTTCAAAATTTTTTTTTTCTCTATTTGATAGATTTGATATGCATAAATTATTTGATGATTGATGATATTTTGGATGTTATTAAAATTTTGTGTAATTAAATATTAAATTTTATTCTTAATTGAATTTACAGATTTATATTTATGATATGTAATTATGTATAATGTTTTAATATTTTTAATTATAAATCTTATTTTTTAATATTTTTAAAATATTATCAGTTTAACTATCTATATAATAGACTAAAACAATTCCACTCTAAAGCATTAATTACATAGATATCATTAAATAACATATAATAAGATTAATAAATAAAAATAAAAATTAAATGAATAAATTATGCAAATGAATAAATTCATTCTTATTAATGACACTACATTAAATTCATTCTAAGTAACCATTTTGAGATGTACTGTAAGGTTCTCTTTAAAATTCTATGAATATTCCAATATATTAAATGCAAATTGGTGTAATTGATTATATAATGCATTCTGAATTTGAAAAATTTGCATGCAAATAAATTCAAATTATCCTTTTTAAAACTATGAATTGTCGTAAATTTAATTAATAATTAAATAATTAAATAATTACAATATATTAAATGTAAATTGATGTGATTGATTCTATAATTGCATTCAAATGAACTTGAAAATTTTGCATTCAAATAAATTCAAACCATCCCTTTTAAAACTGTGAATCATCGTAAAATTTGAGTGTTTTGAGTTTAAAATTTTGTGTTTGGAGAGTTTATATCAATTGCCTTTGTGCCGATCTTGAGCTCGATATCAAACTAATACAGTGCGTTTCAAACTTCAAGAATGTTGAATGTTGAGTGTCATGCGTTGAACTGAGAAGCAACAACTGAGGAATGATCGGATGGTTCCCGTATCTACTTCAGAGTGAATTTCCTGTCACAACTACAGAGAAGCAGCTCGCCTCTATCTCTATTTTATTTTCACTCAAATTTGGTATAATTTTCTTAGTCATGGCAGCCATAAAAGTTCACGAAAGCACCTTCTCAATGGCCACCATGTAGGTTACTACTTGCCTTTTCGAGAAACAGCTTGAATTCGAGTTTGTTCCTATTAACATGAAAGAGGGCGAATACAAAAATAAACTTTTCATTTCTCTTAATGTAAGTATTAGAGCAATTCATGAATTACTTGTCTCTAAGTTTCAGTTCAACTAACTTTCGCTTCTTTTGATGCAGACATTCGGTCAAGTTCCAACCTTTGAAGACAGAGATCTAAAGCTATTTGGTTAAGTATATATCTCCAATAAGCACACTCAGATATAGTTAAATTAGCATTTGTAAAATTATTTATCAAAATCATTGCAATACACTGAATCAAGAGCAATCACGCAATATATCGCCCACGAGTATGCTAAAAAAGGGACCGAACTGATAAGCAGAGAGTTCAAAAATATGGCGATTACAGGGAAAGGTAAAATTCTCGGATCCAGTATTTTTTTTCCTTTTTAATTTGTTTACTCTTTGATTTAATATAGTTCTTTTGTTTGAATCAACTTCACATTTTGGAGTCAATCAAAATTTATAGTGTTCTTTATTTTTCATTTTGTCTCTAATGTTGTAGGGCCCCGAGATTCGAATTGAATTTCTGAAGGATAGTAATCTTATTAAATTGAAACAAGGTCAGGAAATAATCATATCAACTGACTATAGCATAAAGAGATATGAGAATACAATCTGTATGAGCTACAAAAAGTTGGCTGAGGATGTGAAGCCTGGTAGTGTAATACTGTGCTTAGATGGAATTATTTCATTTACGGTCTTATCATATAACAAAAAATTAGGTTTAGTTTGATGTCACTATGAGAACTTGACAGTTCTTAGCGAGAGAAAGAATGTTAATCTTTTTGGAGTGATAGTAGATCTCTCTACACTGACAGAGAAAGACAATGAAGATATCTTAAAATAGGGAGTTTCCAAAAAAATTAACATGATTTTTTTTTGTTCGAAAAAGTTCAGACTTGGTGAGAGTTCAAAAAGTGTTGGGATAATATGCAAAGAACATTCATCTCATGTCAAATGTATAGTATTTCTTCATAATATAACGTGACCGTTTATTATTATAAAATTTTTATTAAAATTTATAATTTATATTTGTATAAATAATCAAAATTTATATCAAAATATTTACGTTTTAAAATATATATATGTCATGACTTATAAGCCTAATAAGTTTCATAAGTTTCACAAATTTATAAATTATAGTATTATTATCATAATATATTATATGGATTCCAATGTATTTAGTATATTATGTGAGTTATTGTTAAAGTAAATAGCATAATATATTTTTATCATAATACAAACGTAAATATTATGATAATTTTATAAATTCATTTATTACAAACGTTTCATATTAATTGATTTTAGTTTTAATCTTATTTTTAATATTTATTTATTTATTTATATTAATTTTGTTTTAAATTAATGTTTAAACATTAATTTTAATATTTTTTTAAAAAATTTACAATAATTTATATTATATTGATTATTATGTTTATAATCATTATTAAATTATTTAATAATTATAAAAAAATTTAATTTTAAAAAAATACTAAAAAATACTAGAGTAGGCCCCTCCAACGCTTCCAAATCCCTCCAAACTAGTCATGTTAATGACATCGTAATTGTAATATTCAAATAATGGAGATTGGATTACCATTTTCCAATAATTTTATTCAGTTTTCAATCAAAGAATTGGATTATCTCTTGCTATAATCTAGTCTATCATTAATTATCATTCCACTTTACTCTCTTCAAAATTTTCAAACCTAGCCAAAAGTAGTTTTGCATTTTTCTTAGCTCCTAATTTCATATTACAAAGCATTATTTTCGGCATGTTTGGTAGGTAATCCAAACACATTAGAATCGACACATTTCATATGTGGATTCCAACGTACTTAGTATATTATGTGAGTTATTGTTAAAGTAAATAGCATAATATATTTTTATCATAATATATTATCATAATTATTAATTAGTGTAATTAATGAAATTAATAATTAGTGAATTTTATTATTTATTTGATTTGAATTGATTTGAATGAATAAAGTAGGTAAATTAATAAATTTGATAAATTTGGTAAATTAATGACATCACATAAGATTAATTATTTGATTTGAATTGATTGAAAAGATTTGAATTAAAATTCAAAAACAATTATTTTTATTATTTGACCATTGTAGGATAATTAATGACATCACATTAAATGAATTATTTGATTTGAATTGATTTGAATTGAAATTAAAAAACTATTACCTTTATTATTTGATTTGAATTGAAATTATAGATAATAAATTATTGAAATAAACATACACGAGAATCAAGACATATTGGAATTAATTATTGATCATATGTATAAAATTTCTTTACAGTTCATTATACTAAATTCCATATTAACATTTTAGTTTGATTATTATTTTTTTGTAAAAAAATTTAAATTAAAATTTTTTTATTGATTATACATACATATTATTATTTTATTTTATTTGATAACTTATTCTATATCATAATATAATGTGGTCATTTATTATCATAAATTTTTATTAAAAGATATAATTTATATTTGTATTAATAATCAAAATTTATATTAGAATATTTACGTTTAAAAAGTATATTTCATAACTCATAAATCTTATAAGTTTCATAAATTTCACACATTTACAAATTATAGTATTATTATTAAAATATATTATGTGGATCCCAATATATTTAATATATTATGTGGGTTATTGTTAAAGTAAATAACAGAATATATTTTTATTATAATATATTATAATAATTAGTAAATGTTATTATTTTATTTAATTTGAATTGATTTAAATGAATAAATAAATTAGGTAAATTAATAAATTTGACAAATTAATAACATCACATAATATTAATTATTTGATTTGAATTTATTTAAATGATTTGAATTGAAATTAAAAAAATTACTTTTATTATTTGACCACTGCAGTGTCTTAGAGGATTTTTTTAGTAGGTAAAATAAATTTGATTATGGAATTGATATGTGAATTAAAAAATTTACTTTATTTGACTTTATTTTGATTTCCTTCCAAAATAGTTTTTAATTTAATAGAAATCAAAATTTGAGATATGAATCTTTAAATTATTATCCTTTGACTAAAGAAAGAGATAAAAATCAAATTATTAAAAGACAAAATCTGAAGCCTAGACATCCAATCCAAATGTAACAGCAACCTTCAATGTTTTTTTTTCTATGGATCTGATTGAAACAAAAAAAGACACATTCAAAAGTAAGATGAAATCAATATTCAATTAATCACCTATCCATGCAACAAATAATTTATAACAAATAACAAATAATCCACAAATTAACAAATTAATTAATTTACCTGTTTTATTCATTTAAATTTATTCTATTAAAAAAATAAATCAATTCAAATCAAAGTTAGAGTAAGTAAAATAAATTAATTATGAAACTAATAAATCAATTAAAAATATTTAGTTATTTACATTTAAAAATATATATCATAACTCATAAGTTTCATATAAATTAATTGTAATTATTATTATTTTTATAAAATTAAAAAATTTTTAAGAGTTATAATTTCACCGTACATTATAATTTAACCGTGTATCGCACGGGTCACAATACTAGTTAATTCTTAAATCAATGCTATCACTAATTTAATAATTGGTTTGATTTTTAAAATCTTAACTTCCACACAAAAGAAAGAAGATAAACCAACACAAGCCAAAAAAAAAGTTAAAAAAAAAAAGGAGAAGAAAGAAGGTAGGAGCTTACTGGGGAGGCAACCCAAAACCTTAGCGACATAAACTCTAGCAGAACTCTTTTTTAAAATAATTTTAAATTATTAATTTTGAAAATCAATACTCCAAGAGAAGGGGAGGGGACTCCAATTCCCACAGGATCTTGTTTCTGAAAACGAGAGGCTCTTCACTCTTTTTTTTTTTGTTTTTTAATTGTATGTACAAAATGATATCACTGGAAAACGATTATCTTTTAAAAGATAAAGTAGCCATGAGACCATGAGTCTTTAAAAATTGTGAAATCCAAGAAATGGGAGTTGCGTAACGATGGTGTAGTTTGAAAGTTGCGGGAGGCTTTAATTTGGAATCTGAAGATTCAAACGACGTGATCATTTTCATAAAGGACACCTATTTAATTCATTGGTCAGTCAAAGCGGGAGAACTCTTACAAAAATCACGAGGGTTGAACCAGTCTCAAATCACATCTGAATTGTGATTAACATACATGTCAAAATGGGTTAACTGGGGTCGGAGATTTTTAAGTCATTTCGTAAGTTTATTGTTGTCAACGCCAAAAAAATAAAAAACGATAATCTCGTTTTGCTCTCATCCAATTTCTTAACTGATTAAAAATTCTGGAAAACTCTTAATTGTTCCTTTTTTTTTTTCCGGCAGGAGGCTGTTGAACAATAATAGGGTGAATTAGAATAGTGGAAGCCCAATTGATTAATAGCATAATCAATGGCCCCCAAAATTTATACAAAAAGAGAGTAACGTCCGGTCCGGATAGCACCAAGTATTTCAATTTTGAGTTGCTTTTGTGCGCTTACACTTTTTCAACTTGTGAAGCCACTTGTTTTCATCCTTCTGCATATGTCATATTAGAAATTAGACCAAAAAAAAATTAATGTATTTATTATACTTTTCAAATTCGTACCGGTCATTAAATTGATAAAATTATTAATTCAAGATTCAGTAGTTAGAATGGGGTCAAATTAGTAATAATTAAAAAATATTAAAAATATATATAATTTAAAATATTAAAAAAATATATAATTTAAAATATTAAAATACTTAATATAATTGATAATTCATAACAATAAGTGAAGGAAATAAAAAATAGATTAATTCATAATTGATAATTTATCACAACTCATAATATCTATAATTTCAAGTTAAATCTTATTGTGAAAATAGCCTTGTAAAAACTTTTGTATTTAAAAAAAGTGAGCTAAGTCTCACATTGCTTAGTTTTTCTTCTCTCTAGATTACATTTTTGTTTCCTTTTATTTACTTACCTAAAAAGGACATATTTAATAGTTGTAAAATTAACTTTTGTTTACCTCATACAACCATAGATAATAGTCAAAAATAAAAAATAACCAAAAAAAAAATCTGCCCCTAGTAAAAAAAACGGTTCAACTACCTAACTGACCAGTTTTTCCGGTTCAAGTCTGGTTCGACTGATTCAACTCCTAGTTAAATTTTTAGCCGAATCACCCTCTGGTTCTCGGCCGGTCTGGTCCGATTCTACAGTTTATAGTATTTTTTGTGTTTAAAATAGGTGCACAGACACTCAGAAATATTCCACCCAAGTTAATTAGAATTTCTCCAAATGAAGTTCATGAGAACCTTTTCGCGCACACTTATAATAAGACATGTAGCATGAGTATGTAAAACACAAATTAATGCTAATTTAACTTGATCTTTTAAGCACTATACTCTAACTAATTTGATTCGTGTTAAATTAAATTATAAAAAAGTAAAATATTTTCAACGATATAATTTTTTATTTCATATATAAAACTCAATCTTAAAACTTTGAGATTCATTTGGTTTCTCAATTGATGGATGTGTGGATTTAAATGTGATGAAATCAATAGCTTCGGCTAAGTATAGAAGGCTTTTCTGGGGAACAGAATTATAACCGTGTTTAAGTAGGTAGAGTAAACAAAAATTGAGTTGAGGAATCATACAGTAGTGACTTTAATTACACACGTGAGTAATAAGAAGTGCAGTTTATTAATACATTTAAACGCCGAAGACCTCCTTTTGTGTAAGGCCCACATCTTCTACCGTTTTACGATATAAATAGTGAAATTCATGAGTGAATTATTAATATCTCATAGCTCAATTTAGTTTTTATGAAAGATTAAATATTTTAAATTAATTTTTAAAAAATTATATTTATTTTAATTTGATCTTTTTTTTTGTTTAAGTAACATTTAATAATAAAAATTTTAAAATTTAACAATAATAAATTTTGTGATTTAACAAAAAAAAATTAAATTAAAACAAATATAACTATTTAAAGATAATAAATCAATAATTTACTCCGAGTTCATTGTTATCTAGTATGTCTACAAGTTCAAATTAACTTATTTATGGTAAAAGTAGTATATATATATCTCCGAAGCAATTTATTTGTTCACTGGCATTATAGATTCTTTCTCAGACGGTTTTAAAAAGTACTGTTCACATTGGCTTGATATAGTTACATTCTTATACATATCAGGTACAAAGTTTGAACTTCAATAATTAACGTAGAGAGTATACTTTTACAGTCATCAAAACAACACAATAGAACTATTTTTATTTTAACTTATTAGAAGATAGACTGAGCTAACTTCCTTTGCAAAGGTCATTGCAGTAAAAATTCGTATCCCATACATTTTCCGATATTCTTCTTCAAGAGCTATTCATCGATCTCTAAATTAACCCACGAAAGATATTCATCTTTTTACGTTCAATTCCAGACATATTTTTGGGAGGGTTGAAAATGAATAGTGAGATAAATAAATAAGCGTTTTAATGTCACCACCTACTATTTTTTTTTCCAACAAAAAAAAATGATTTGAGATAGACTTCAATTCAGCCTTGCCAGTCTTTATATTAATTAACAAATAACAATTGCGCTAGGACTTTGATCTTAATTAGAATTCATAAAAAAATATATACTATCATCGTAATCTAGTATTGAAAAAACAAAAGTTAATATTATTGACTAAAAGTCGAACTAGAATATGCAGAAAAGATTAAAACACACACACACACACACACACACACACACACACTGCATTTCCAAATAGTAAATGGGTTTGTCAATGAAACAATGATCGAGGTTGTAAAAATTCATCTACAGAGAGGAATTAATTCATACACAAAGAAACGAAGAAATAATTAATTGAGTTACCTTGTTGACGAGAGTGAGTTCATATATTATAATCACAACTTGTTCTTTGGCTTGAAAAGCTTTAATAATCTGCGATTCAACCCCAACCTCTTGCAACCCCACGTACACAACACGTTCATGAACAACACTGAGGCAGTGACGTGTCCATGCAGGCTGTTCGCACGTACACATGGCCTACGCACGTGCCAAGTCGTTCTTCAGTCAATCTTCACGTCTTGTTGTTCCTCGCACACTGATCAGAACAACTAACGACCTTCTTGTTCCTGTTACTACCAGGAAATGCCTCTTGGCAGATCTCCTTGAAGGCTCTGAGGATGATCTCGTGCTGGCTCGGCGAATTCAGATCAAGAAAGCATTCCAGAAGCTCGTGGAGATCGGACTCCGTGTGGATCTCATTCTCAAATATCATTTGCAGCATCGAATGGCGGAAATCCTTGTGCGGATCCTCCGATTCCTTCTCCACCGCCACGCTGTCCACGATCGGACTCTGCTTCGGCAGAATCGGTGACGTGTTGACGACGATGCTGCTTATTGCGGTCTTGGATGCCTTGTTGGGGTAATTGTCGGCGTCGGAGAGGGTGGTGGAGGTGAAATCGGCGTCGTCGGCGGTGCGGTCGGCGGAAGTGGTGGTGGAGGGAGTTAGGCTGCCGGTGGGGTTGGGATCATGAGGACGAGAATGAAGGGGAGGGCGGGATTTGGGCTTGGGCTTCGGGGTGGGCTCGAAGACGTCGGTGGGCTTGGGCCTGCCACAGCCGCAGCGTCCGTTTGCAGTGAGGAGTACTCTAAGGAGACATTTGCCGTTGGAATTGGAAGACATAACTAACAATCAATCAGACAGAAGAAGGATTGTGTTTTGCAGAATTATCAAACAGAGAGAGAGAGAGAGAGAGAGAGAGAGTGGTGGTGGTGGTGGAATGAGAAGAAGAAAGAGAGAAATGATGGGAGTCACTATCGGATGAGTTGGTGGGGAAGAAAGAGAGGGGGAGTTGGGGGATTTAAGAAGGCATTTGGATTTCACATTTCAGTTGACGTAGCTACGACTACAAGGGAAAGACGGCATTCATCATCAGATGCTTCTTCTTCAACCCACTCATCATAACATTAATCTTCCTTTTTATTCTTTTTTTCTATTCTTTTTTCTTTTTTTTTAACAGTCAATTTTGTAGAATTCACTCAAAAAATTAGACACATAACAAATTTCATTTCTAATTTTCATAAATTTAGCCACATCGCAAATCTTTTCTTTTTTTTTTCTTCTTCTCTGATTTTGTGTCTAATTTCTTAAAAACGTAATTTAATAAATAAGACACTAAGAATTCTGTCCCTGATATATCTATACAGTTCTCGAATTTATTGTTTTATACAAAATAATTTTTAAAAGTTTATATAATTTCCTATATGATAGTCTCTTAGTTAGATCAAATTGTGTATTTATTTATTTTAAGGAGCTAACTTAATAACTTAATAACTTAATAATACACAAAGACAGCGAGTTATAGGACTAATTTGTATAAATAAAAATAAAAATAAGGACTGAAATATGTAATTATATATTTCTTTAAAGATAAAATTATATATTTATTCTTTTTTTTGGTGATAAAATTCTGCTGTCTAATTTATTATTTCCATTATATGAGAATGCACGTAGCTTAAGTACAGTTTTAATTAAGATCTGATTTTTGATGCTTACGTCATTTAATTCACAACTGAGTTAATTTGTGTAAGGTTAAGAAACTAAACGTAAGGTAACCCATAAGAATTGCCTTCCAAGCGAACTTATTATATGCCTTTTCCAGATTTCTTTTCTAAAAAGTCCATAAAGATTTATTGTGTTAACTCATTCATGTTAACTTGATAGATCATGAAAACTCCAATTTTACTTCATACATAAATTTTAATGTCAATAATAAGTTCTAAGACTTGTTTGATGCAAAGAATAATCGCATGATTCGATGTCAGAAGTTAGATTATTTAATTTTCTGTTTTTCAGGCAATAACAAGTTTCAAAATTTTCGGTTATTAACTTAATTTAAAATGTGAAAGATTTATGATATAATTGAAAGAAAGGATATAATTAAGGAACAGTCATTTCAAAAGAAGCTATTAAAGAATATTAATGAGTCTTAATTAGCTGGATTGACTCTCGCAACTCAACAACTTTGACGTTTGATTGCCACACTATAATTAGTTATAAATTCACTGACAATAATAGGAGAAAGAAACCTCTTTTTGCGGTACACTGATCAATGAACATATAACAAAAGCAAAAGCTTTTTAATATCTTTTCAACTACTTACTATTAAATACCACTCTCATTCATATACTTGATTTAGGGGTCATAAGAAAAAGGTATTTAATTTGTTTTCAATAAAATGTTTATCCTTTTCTAAGAAATAATAAATCTAATTCTGAAATTAATACGAAGATTATCTTAGTAATTTTATATAATTAAGACGGTTGAACATTCATTAAGTGGATAGTATAATACTTTCTTTTAGGTAGAGGGATGTTAAATTAAAGAAGGCCTTAGAATCTGAGCATTCTGCACTGTGGAATAGGGATTGGGATTTTCTAAATTTCTTCAAAAGTTTTACCAAATAAAGTTAGAAAGAGATAAATACAAAAGTAAAAATTTGACACTCAACTGAATTTGGTTAGTTTTATACAAATAAGGCCCACTTCTTTATTTCTATTTCTCTCTAACTTTATAAGATTAAATACTTTGGAGGATTTAATTGCGTAGAATAGGCTACAATTTCAATTTATGCTTTCCAATGCCTACCTATAAATTAAATAACTACATATTCATATACTTCTTATCTCATTTTTTTAACAATGGCTAAGGTAATTAGTTTTTACATTAATTTTACAAGAAAGTAACATCAATAGAATCAATAGTACCCTACTCTAGGTCTATTTGATTCGCAATATAGAGTAAGAATAGAAAGGAAATGAAGAATGGAAAGGAAAGAAGTAAAATGAAAAAAAGTTATTTGGTTGGGTATGAAAAAAGAAAAGAAGAGAGAAAAAAGTATTGTAAGTTATGTATTTAAAAAAATAAAATAAAAAAATTTGAGGGGTAATTTTACTAAATTACCCCTCACTCTTCCTTTCCTTTTTGATCCAATTCATGCCATATCCTCTTCTTCACTCTTTACCTGGGAGATGCCTTTGACGACAGACCATTATCTTCGGTAGCGAGGATTTGTTGGGTAGCCGAGGCGATTGAAGAGGGTTTTTCCGATGACCGTGAAGGCGGCTCGCTTTTCTTCGACGACCGTGAGGGAGGGTGGCTCGCTTGCCTTCAATGACAAACACTTCTCTTTGACGGACCCTTTAAAGCCGGTGTGCAGTAAGTTCAAACTCTCCTATTAACTTTTTGTTTGACGCAAACAGGTATTGATGGCTGCATTTAAGAGATAAAAGAAATATTGAGGAAATTTTAGTGGTTTAGGTTAGATTTGGCTTTTTTGATCTTTTTCAATGTTAGTCCCTTACAGATAAAAGTTTTAAATTTGCATTAATGAATATCAAAGGTTATAAGTAAGGGTCTAAGCGAAATCGTGGTCAATTTTTTCAGCACATATTGGGGATTAGATGGTTAAGGTTCGTTATAGTGTAATACTTCATAAGTTTGCAGAAGGAGGGCATTCTTTAACTCAAGGTTAGTTTGATGATGAAGAAATATATGACAGTTATTTTAAGTAATATATTAGAAATTGCATGAGTCAAGGAAAAAGAAATGATGTAAAGAAACCATTTTAATAATGTTTCCCAAAACAAAAGTTGCACTAAACCTAAGTCTGTCAAATCTCATATTTAGCATTGTAGCATTGACATCATTCCCTTAGGTAGAAATACAAAGAGGAACCATTCTTTTTTCGGTTCTCTTTTATTACTAGATTGTATCAAATGCATACTGAAAGCTAAGAATCAAAACTCAATCACACTTATTTGAAGAAACATAGCAGCTTCTAGCATCATTTTAGCTGCTTCATATTTAGTATGTAATTTTTCTTATTGGAAATAGCTCATGGAACTTGTAGGAGGAGTAGCTTGCTAAGAAATAGGCTATTGATGTTGTCATTTACTATGCTTGGAGGGATGGTAAAACTTTTTAATTTGTTTTTTAAAGATAGTTTTGTTTGGTAAGGTTCGGAGGAGCCATTTTTTCTTCCACAATCAATTACACGACATTGAGCCCTCAAATCCTTTCCTTAGAAAAAAATACCATAAAAAGTTCTTCCTTTAGAGCCAGAGTAGAGCAATCCCAATAAGAAGAGTAACAATTCACCTTATTAGGGGGAAAACAAACATTTCTATATTCTGTCTTTAACTATATGTTTTTAGCAAACTATTGTTTTAATTTAAGCCTTATGTACTTGCACCACTTGCAATAGTTTGCATAGAAGAGTTGAATATTTAGTTTTTTGATTCAGCACTAAAAGGAAGATAGATCAGAGGGTTATGTTTTAGCCTCAGTATTGAACTTAGTCTGTATGTGTATTGTATTGGTCTAATTATTGCATACACTGTTTCACAGCTGTTTTAATCTATCAATTGCAGGAGGCACTTGATGAGCTCCAGTGTGAATGATTCCTAAAATTACAACAGAGATACTATAGATGCTCAAGACGGGCTGCAATGAAGATCTCGTATTCAGAAAAGCACCCAAAGCTCATATACGTAAAGTGTGAGGCTAATAGATGTGGTTTCTTTGACTAGATGAGGCATGAGGACTTGGAACATGGGGACGACTCTGTGGACAATGTACTTCATACAAAAGTCAAGAGCACTGACATTGCTTCATTGTGTAAGGTCATGGTGCGTATTCAGAGAGATATTGCAATGATCAAGAGACAAATTGGGGACTTTACGAAGCCACAAGAACAACGCACCAAGATGCCTGAAATGAGAAATACGGTGGCAATGGCTATTAGTTGTGTTCTTTGTTAAGTAGCTAGTAGGTGCTGTTTAATGGCAAGTTGTTATGAATTGTGTTCTTTATTATTAGGTGTGTTCTTTGTAAAAAAAATAGTGGCATCTATATCAAGCTATTATGTATATGATTAGTATAGGAGAATTAAAATAGAAAGTTTATGAAATCCTTAGAATTCTTGCTATCATCCCATTTTTCTCCAACCTGCTTTGTTTTCACCACTTTATGTCAAGGTTTAAAAATAACTATTCTTCATATAAGATCCAGTCAAAAGTTCAATTTAACCAAAAAAAAAGCAATTATAAATTACAAAAACTTTAAATCTTAAAATAGTATAAACATAATTTAAACATTCATCATATCATATTTCCTGGGGAAAAAGATGGAAGTGCTTCTCCAAAATTAACACCACTTATTCATTTTTTCCCTTGAAAAGAAAGGATATCCATGCTACTTTCAGTCCAATCTCTTCAACATATACGCACTCATAAACTAACGCTATATGCTGTAGGAAATACACAAGTCAAATTGATAACAAATTCATACCAAATACCATCAAATGGAACAATTACAAATGAATTGTAATGATGCATACACTGTACTAACAAGCATAGCATTGGTCCTCTGATCAACATTTACAAAAAATCCATAGCACCTATTGTTCAACAGTCACAAAAAGATCCATAGCACCTATTGGACACAATGGTCTTACACAAGAAATATTTGTCTTTCCAACATAACTTACACATTACAACACATGACACAAGTTACAAAATAAAGTTCTAGCAAATGATCAATTTAATCCATGCAGCCTTTAATGCTTCTAGTACACACGGGAATTGGACCAGCAAACTGTAGTCATGTACAATCACTAAGTTAGCCTAGATGACTTCCTCTTTAGTCAACCCTGGAACGTTAAGCAAGTCTCGAAGAAGTTGTTCCTTTCTTAGAACCATATTAGCATCATGGTTCAACATGTCAAACGATGTGGAAATAGAAGTAGAAATGGCATTAGAGGCCTCCTGAATGCACTCCCTCATACCTGTTATGAGGTCAGCTAGGGCGATGGCAACATCATCACCAACAATACTTCTTTTTCTCTTTCGGCTTGAACTACATGTTGCCTCTGACTGCAGATTGGTAGTCCCAGTGCTAGGCACGTTTGTATCAGGCATCTCAAAGGCATCCATCTTGGGTTCTGGGGTGGGCATAACATTGTCATCCATTTCTTCTTGGGTTGCCATCTCTTCTCTAATGTCCACTGAGGATTGTGAATCCCTTCTAGATGCACAGTCTTTGCCCTATACAATGTCCAGTTGTCCATAGAAGGAGAATGGTAAGTTTTTCCAGCCCTGTTTATTGGGGTCAGACTACAAGTGAATCAAAACACAATAGTTAGAGACTGTGTAAAAAAATAATAGCAATCAAAGCAAAGTTGAATCTATAATATACCTGTACATATGTGTCCCAGATGGCCAGCTCTGCCACGATGCATTTTGTGTCAGGGTTCCATCCAAACTCACTTGTATTCGTACCATGAATCAAGTCATGTATGGCTTGCCATCCGATCTTCAGTGTCTTGATCAGAGACTATATGTGGGGCATAGCCCTTATGTCATTGTCGGGAAGCCTCTCTGCAAGCATTGACTCAAGTTTTTGCATGAATCTAGGCTTGAAAGTTTTGTCACAATGATAGTCCCGGTTCAGCCTCAGCTCAACGAGTAAGTCTACAAGTACAGTATCCTCCATAGGGATCCAATGGTGTGTCATTTCACAGGTTAGTATCACAAACAGGACAATAGTATAACGTAATATCAACAGATACAATATAACAACAATAAGCAATTACAAATAGTTATCAACATATTTCTTTTATATACTAGCAAAATATTAACATCAACCTCAATGTCCATGAGCAAAATATTATCAACACATACAGTCATATCAACACTTGTTCACATAAGCAAAAAAAAAAGGAATATGAGTGAGCAACCCCAAACAATCTCATCTCTATTGAACCATAAACTCACCATACATTTTGTAATACCCAACTAATTTTTATGAATATTTAAAGTCTATTTTGAAGTTTATTGAAAAATCTAATTACGTGAAAAACGTTCTTTTTGAATTAGTAAAGAAAATTTGAGAATAGAAATTTCAAAATTTTAATTTGGAGAATTTTTACAAATTCTCAAGAACTCAAGTGAACAAATCTTACAAGCTAGAGTGGCTAAGAGCAATTATAACCAAGGAAAAATCCTAAGGCCTAAAGATGGACACTTGTACCCCCCCTTTTCATTAGATAGAAAGTCCAAGTTTGATAAGGAGGCCACTCACGGATTCTTCTTAGTGCAAGATAGGACATAAAAAAAAAAGAAAGAAAAGAGAGAAAGTGAAAGACTGAAAGGGAAAATGTGGGAGAGAGAGAGTGCTTCCTTCTTTCTTCTTCCTTATATTTTCTTTGCTGCTCCACCATGTAACAGAGCTATGAAGACAGAGGTATTGATTGGTAAGAATTCGAACTCATGATCCCTTCTCATGAAACTTTTAGTTGAGATTTCTTTTGGAGATGATTTCTTTGGTGATATTGGGTAATTTTCTTTTGGGTTGATTTTGAGTTTTAATGGATGAGTTTAAGTGTGGGTCTTAATCTAAAACATTTCAACATGTTGGATAATAATTGTGGAACAAGAAATTTGGAGAAAACTAGAAGAAATTCATAGAATTCAGATATTTAAAAATTCTTTATCATTTGAAAGTTATGCTCAAATGAGTGATCAAAGGTCAAAATTATAGTAAGAAATTTTTCTATTTTAATGACATTGATATATTTTTGCATGATTATCTTATGGGGATGAATTCTTTGATGCATCTTCCACATATTTCGAAATGTTGTGAATAGTTTGGATGTAGAGGAAATTACCTTCCATCATCTTACACATCTTTGAGGAAGGTTCAAGGTAAAATTAGACAAATATCAAGGTGAGAGATCCTACCTTATCTTGTTTACTTATTTAATGTATATATTAAAAGTGTACTATAAATAAATAATAAAGAAATATATATATATATATGTGACATGAAATTAATGCATTCATGTTATGCATTGAAATGTGCAAGTGTGAGACTATTGTGAACTTTTCTTGAAATGGAATGCATATGGTTGCCTATGATTATATAATGTAATTGTGTTTGATCTTGAGAGAAATGGAAATGGAGTTTATAGGATCCCATGGGATGAAATAAGGGTGGAATGAAATCATTATGGCCACGTGGTATTGAATATGATATTCGTCCTTTTAAGGATAGGGTGAAATAAGGTTGGACTACAAATTTATCCCTTTGAGAACAGGGGTGAAATAAAGAAGGATGCGGCAGGGGCCATGGGGCAACGGTCACTTTATGTGGACGGGACCCAAAAATGTCTGAGAACTTAAATTGAAATTGTATGAATTGTTTGAAATGTGGCTTGGCTTGATCTTGATTATGTTTAATAATTGCAAGGTGATTTCAATGTGTGTATGTTGATAAATATTTTGTACACTAAAACTTAGATAATTGTACTGTTAGATCAATTATGTATATCTGTATGTATATATATGCCTATATTGTGTGTGAATGTAGTAGGATGCTCTCAAGTACAAGTTGTCTTCAGTTTCAAGTATGGAGGATTTCCTAGTTCAATGATGTTCACACCAAGATTATTTTTCCATTGGTTCAGGGTAAAGGTATAATATTTAGGTCTTATTATAAGTTGTATAAATCTAGAAAAGCTTTGTAATCGGGTAGGTTTGTTCAACGATGTAATGTGTATAACTGTAACATGTATGAAAAACTCAGTTTAACCATACTTTCTTATCTTTTATGAAAAGAGGAATAGTTCTCTTATTTTAATTCTTAAATTGTGTAATTTAAATTAATTACATTTAAAAGAATAACCAAAATAAGGATTAATATTGTGCTTAAGAGAAAAATAGGCTTACGGAGGTGAAGTAAAATTCATTTTCTGTGCCGATCACGTGCTCAGATTTTGGGACGTGACACATTTTCTCCACCAAGTTATCTCTCCACATAGTCCATGCATTCGTTGGTTCGATTACATTGACATTATCGACTTCAATGGACAAACTTCTTATATCTGCGTCATCTAGATCATCAACTCCATCCTAGTGATCATGTTGCCTGATGAGATTGTGCAGTAAACAACAAGCAATTATGATCCGATTATGTATTCTAACCGGGTAAAAGGAGGACTTCTAATTATTGCCCATCATTTCTTTAACATCCCAAAGCACCGCTCAATAACGTTACATGCTGCTGCGTGCTTCATATTGAAATACTCACGAGGATTTGTTGATTGACGACCCCCTTCTCTATTCTTTTAAATGGTACCGTTGTCCTCGTATGGTGCTAGAAACCCTTTACAGTTTGTGTACCTTGCATATACTAGGTAATAACAGTCTAGGAAAATAATGCTTTACTTGTCACAATCATTAAAAAATGGCTAAAAATTTCAATTATGTAACATCCCATATTTTCTTTCACTTATATTGTATTTTCTTTATTTAAGTCAAAATTAATGTTAGAAATTAGTAGAGTATGGATAGGCATGAGGAAATAGGATATATGTGTAATATCCCAAGAATTTATATGAATATTTAAAATCTATTTGAAGTTTATTGAAAAATTTAATTACATGAAAAATGTTCTTTTTGAATTAGTGAAGGAAATTTGGGAATAGAAATTTCAAAATTTTATTTTGGGAAATTTTTACAAATTCTCAAGGACTAATGTGAAAAGAAAAGAAAGTATAGAGGACTTTTGAGAAATGACCAAATAGGAACCCGAGAAGAAGAATGAGCTTATAGGAATGTGTTATGAGTCCGGTACCGAAAGGATGATGGATTTGGGGTTAAAGTGGAGTTTGAGATATTGAGAGGGACTAAAGTGAAATAAGGAAATCTGTGGGGCACCTAGGATTTAGAAATACCTGAGGTGAGATTTTATGAATTTGCTTTTGCTAGTCTTGACTGAGGGTCAATTGGAGAGCAAGTAATAATTTCACTCCGGGCGAGTATATAGGTGGCCTCACCTCTTTTTCCTCATTTTCTCCTTTCCTCTCTCTCTCTTCAGTTTCTCTCCTCTCTTTCTCTCTTCCTTCTCTCTACTTTCTCTTTCTACACTCCAACTCCACAACTGGACTTTGAAGGGTGGATCTCGGGCTACGGGGCGAGCCTCTAGGAGCCAAGCAACGTAGGGAAAGCAAGGAATCGAGGTAGAAATTTCTATTTCTTAAGCTTTTCCTTATTTTCTAGTTTTAAGAGTATTTGAGGTAAAATCAAGATTCTGGCTTCGTTTCTCAATTAAAATTGGTTATTTTGGTGTCTAAATGCTCCTTAGACATTAAGGGTGAGATCCCATAGAAGAAATCATGGAAAACGGTGAAAATTTGGCCAGATTCGGGCCAAATCCAAGAAAAATCGCGAAGGGTCACGATCGTGGTACCCAAGCTCCAAGGTTAGGTGTGGAGAAGAAAGGATTGGCGCCCAGGCGCCACGTGTGGTGCCTAGGCGCCAGGCATGGGTTGGCGCCCAGGCGCCAGGTGTGCCGGGAAACCTTAGCTTATTTTCAATCGGCCATAATTTCTTCATCCGAACTCCGTTTTGGGCAAACTTTATATTGTTGGAAAGCTCTTTAAGTCTAGTTTCCAATGGTATAAGTTTCATTTAGATATTCATTACCAGTTAGGAGTTATGATTTGAGAAGTGGATGAAGGTTGGGAGTAGTGGTAAGGAATTTCTCTATTTCTTAACCCTGATTTTTTTTTTATCTGGTTACAATAGGAATGGTCAAGGTGCAAGGTGGGAGTGCCGAGAGCGTGAAATTCAGGTGAGTGGGTTAATACTTGCTATGATTAAATATCTTTGTTACGGACTTTATGCGTCATAGTGAAAATATGTTGTATATCCAAGTTTGAAGAGGATGATGACATAAATATATATATATATATATATATATATATATATATATATATATATATATATATATATATATATTGATATGTTTAAATTATATTGTGCTTGAAGGGGACGATGAGACATAAACAATTGTGAAACTTGCCTGGTGATTCTTATTTTCTCATGAATGGAGGTTATATGATGGATTGTGAATGACATGTAAACTGAGTTGAAATGTGTTATACTTTGATTATTGAGTTCATCCATATGCAGATAGTTGAAGTATATTATTGTTGAATAATTGATCTATATTATGGGTTATGTTGTATATATGCTATGTTGCTGGAACAATATTGATTATGTTGTGACTTGAATTGTAAATGACTGAGTTGTGTATGTGGCTCATGATTATGATTGAGGATGCTCTTAGATGTGATTGTGATTGTGTTTGACTAGAAAGGAAAGGCATGGTGGTGCACCCCATGGAGAAATCTATGTGAAGCTATAAGGGTGGAGAATATACATGAAGCGATAAGGGTGGATGCGGCGGGGGCTGCGGGCAACGATCCAGAGGTATCCTGGACGACCCGGTTGGTACGGGAAATGTGTGAAATTGATTTCACTATTTGCTGTTGTGAATTATTTAAATTATGTTGAAATGTATTTGATTTACTTGGATATTGTTGTGAAGTATTATGAATTATATTATATTATGATCGATTACGTATGATTGCTGCATGTTATCATTATGATGCATGATATTTTTTTTGTCATAGTGTTGTGTTGTCTGCTCACTGGGCACGTGGTTTGCTCATACCCCTCTTATTAACATTTTTTTTCAGAGTCGACAGCTGAAGGTAAATATCGGTACAAGGAATTATGGATCCTTAGCCCATGATTACCTTTTCATTTGTTCAGGATAAAGGTATAATAGTTAAGTCTTATTCTAAGTTGTATAAATCTAGAAATCTCTGTAATCGGGTAGGTTCATTTAGTGTTATAATGTGAATGACTGTAGTGTGTATAGAGAACTCAGTTTGGTTGCATGAAAAAGAATGGTATGATGCTTAAGAGAAAGATAGGCTTACGGATGTGAAATGAAATTCACTTTCCGTGCCGGTCACGTGCTCAGATTTTGGAACGTGACAATATGAGCTAAGAGTAAAAAGAAAATGAAGTTTTGAGGGAATCGATCAACTAATCATAGCAATCAATCAACTGATAGTATTAGGAATTAGATTAGATTGTTATTATCTGCATCGGTCGATCGATGAAGAAAGATCAGTCGACTGATTATTTTCTGCCAAGCTGAAATTTTAGGTTCTGAAGTAATCAGTCGACTAATCAATGTGGAGTAGTTGACTAATGGTGCATCAATCGACTATCGGAGAGTAATCAATCGATTAATAGACTGTTGGAGTGTGAAAGTAAGTCGGTTTTAATTGAAAAATCAGTGAAAAAATTTACCTAAACACCCTTATCATGCCAATGAAGTTTAGAAATGAGAGAATAAGGTTAAAAAGGGGATTTCCACAATAAAAGACCCTTTTAGAAGCAAGAAGAGAAGGAAAAAGAGTAAATTCTGAAATTTAGAGAAGAGAGAGAGAGAAAACGTGAAGAGCAAGGAGAAGAGAGAGAAGGAAGTTCTAGTAGAGATTTTGCCAAGAAGATTATAAAAGGCTAAGAAAATAAGAAAGAGGAAGGAGTTAATCTAGAGGTTGAACAAATAAAGAGTATTAGAGGAAAACTAGAAGATATTACTTCAACTTCAGCTCTGGGAGAATTAAAGCAACTAGTTTTTCATAAAAACAAAGTATTTAATGTATTTGTCTTGCTTTTGTATGATTTATGAAGTATTTGAATCCTAAAGATTTTCATGAACATATAGAACCATCTTTCTCTTGAAAAGTAAAGTTTATGTCCTTATAGGATGACAGAACCCCAGAAATTTCCTATGGGATGACAGAAATTTCTCATAGGTTATAAAAGTTCTTATGGGATGACAGAACCCCAGAAATTCTTCATGGGATGACAGAAATTCCTAATGGGACATTGAGTATTTTTCTTGAGAAAGAACTAAAGTATAGTGCACTATATTGAAAGAAATACCATGGATAGTTATGTGTTCATATTAGTTATGTTTCATGGAATGATTTTTTCTATTGAGACTGCTTTTATGACTGAAACAATGATAAAGTTTTCATGAAATATGCTAGCTATTGAGATTTGTATCTCACCTTGTTTTTGATAATTTTACCATTTCAGGGACTGAAGCAGAACTAAAAGGAAAAGAAAAGAAATGAGCTTGTGATGTGTTAGTTAGTTGAGTTACCTTCTTTTGATGACATTTTGAAGAGAATGTTGTGTATTATGTATATGGATGACAAGTTTAAGAGTTTGGTATAACTATATAAGAGTTGTAACTAAACTTTGTATGTTATGTATATGAGAAAGAGAATTTACAAAGAACATATGTATATGTGTTTTGGTTAAAGTGTTCATTTTAACTTGAAGAGATTATGCCACATTTCTTGTACCATATATGAAAATAGAAGTTCAAAATACATCAGTCGACTATTTATCCTGCATCAATCGAATGATACCTCTCAATTTTCAATTTATACAAATTCGAAGACAATCAGTCGACTGATAGTCACTGATCAGTCGACTGATAGCCTTCTGTCAAGTGCAAAATTTTATTTTTTTAGATTGTTCCAAAATTCACTTATTTTCATGTAATTTGATATTTTGTAAATATTTTTAGAAAAATATCACATTTTAGAACAAATTTTCCCTTAGTCTATATTACAATTTTTGAATAATTGCATAAATGCATATAAATTCTAGTAGACATTATAAATTAGCTTAGAGCTACATAAGATACTCTCTCGAGGGAACCCTCAACTCGTGTGGTCTAGTAATTGCATCACGTAATACTCATGCATCGGCTGTAGACCCCTCACACCTAGACAACATATATACAAATTATGTGTCTTGAGTGCAAACACCTAACACATTAGTTGTGATATCACCTTTCCGGTTTTGATACCTTGGCTTATCCTCCAGTGGGATTGTTATACTTATGTGTGTTCCATCGAGGGCACCGAGACAATTCTGTTACACTACCACCATATATAGTCAAACATGCACCTATGCACACTACTACTCAACAACACTAAAGTTAGACAAGTTACCTTGAACCATTTCCACCGGGGATCGACTGAATCTGCAAGCACAGGCTTAGGGGTTTTGAAAAGTATATTGTCTAAATGAATCATAGCATTCAAAACCCTATTGAAGTGACTACTCACGCTCTCTCTTGATCTCTTAAAGTTGACTTGGATGACTCTATTCTTGACATGGTGAGACAAGATATGTGCAAATATAGCAACTTGCTCATCTACAAGCATATGTCTAGTTGGCCTAAGTCCCCCTATGGTGTCAAGCATTGCACATAGGTTATCTAAAGTCCTCTTATTCATTGTCGTTAAGTGGTGGTAAACTGTCACGTCCTAAAATCTGAGCACGTGACCGGTACAAAAAGTGAATTTCACCTCATTTCCGTAAGCATATATTTCTCTTATGCATAATACTAAATCTTATTTTGGTTATTCTTTCAAATGCAATTAACTTAAATTACATAATTTAAGAAATAAAAAACTATTTCTCTTCTCACAAAATGATAAGAAATTATGGTTAAACCGAGTTTCCCATACACGTTACAATTATACACATTATGTCGCTGAACAAACCTACCTGATTACATAGCTTTTCTAGATTTATACATTAGAATAAGACCTAAACATTATACTTTTACTCTAAACAAATGAAAAAGTAATTTTAGCGTGATCGTCATCGAATTAGCAAGCTCTCTATACCTGAAACTAAAGACAGCTTCTACTTGAGAGAATCCTACCACATTCACACACAATATAGGTATATATATATATATATATACATGTAGATATACATAATTGAGCTAACGGTATAATTATTTAAGTTTTAGTGTACAAGATATTTATCAAGACACACACATTGAAATCACCTCGCAATTATTAACAACACATTTAAGATCAAGCCAAATCACATTTCAAACAATTTATACAATTCCAAATCAAGTTCCCAGACATTTTTTGGGTCCCGTCCATAATAAGTGGTTGTTGCTCCACGGCCCCTGTCGCATCCTCCCTTTTTTCACCTCTGTCCTCAAAGGGACAAATCTGTAGTCCAACCTTATTTCATTCTGTCCTTAAAAGGACGAAAATCATATTTAGTATCACGTGGCCATAGTAATTTCATTCCACCCTTATTTCATCCCATGGAATCCCATAAACTCCATTTCCATTTCTTTCAAGATCAAACACAATCACATTACACAATCATAGGCAACCATATACATCCCATTTTAGGAAAAGTTCACAACAGTTTCATATTTGCACATTTCAATGTATAACATGAATGCATGAATTTCATGTCACACACACACACACACACACACAAACACACACACACACACACACACACACACATATATATAGTACACTTTTAATATATACATTAAATAAGCAAACAAGATAAAGTAGGATCTCTCACTTTGATATTTGCCCAATTTTAACTTGAACCTTTCTCGAAGATGTATAAGATGATAGAATGTAATTTCTTCTACATTCAAACTAATCACAACATTCTAAAATATGTAGATGATGCATTAAAGAATCCATCCCTACAAGATAATCATGCCAAAAACATATCAATGTCACAAAATAGGAAAATTCTTTGCTATAATTTGACCTTTAATCACTCCTCTGAATATAACTCTCAAATAATAAAGAATTTTTAAATGAAACTTGTACTAGAAGAAACTAGACTCAAAGATCTTTCCAACAATGTCTTATTTACTGAAAACAGAGTCCGAATGAAAGAGATATAGCCATTTTAAAATTGATGCTACAATACTGGTTTGCTACAGTGCCGGTCTGCTACAATAACCCAAATTCTGGAAATTTTATGAACGCTACAGTAAATCGCGATTTTCCTCTTAAGTTTTCATAATTTTGAGGTCAAATTATCATCCTTTCTCTTGATTTCTTCCATAGGTTTTCATCTTTAATATCTAATGAGTGTTTTGACACCAAAACCCCTAATTTTTACTAACAATCCAAGCTCAAATCTCAAATTTTCATCAAAAACCCTAACTTTTTTTTAATGTCTAAATTCTATAGATTTCTCCTAATTTTCTCTAAATTTCTTGTTCTAATAACATCATCAGCCACCCAAGAATGTTTTATATTAACACCCATACTTAAATTCATCCATAGAAACATTCTACAAAAATTTTCTAAATTGATAACCAAAGATTTGGTCTTGTAAGAAGAGGAAGAAGAAGAAGAACATCAACTTATCAATCCTCCTAACTTTTATGGCTTCCTTCCCCAAGCAAAAATGGCATGAATGGTTGATGAAGAAGTTCCCTTGGGATGCATAGCCGAAAGAGAGTGAGGGAGCTACGGGAGAATGAGAGAAAGAAAAGAATAAGAGAGAAAAATAAGTGTTTAAGTGTGCACGTGTGGGCCCCACTAATTTTCTTAGATAAAATTGCTCATAGCCACTCTAACTTTAAAATTTGTTCACTTAAGTCCTTGAGAATTTGTAAAAATTTTCTAAATTAAAAATTGAAATTTCTATTCCCAAATTTTCTTCACTAATTCAAAAAGAATATTTTTCACATAATTAAATTTTTTAATAAACTTCAAAATAAACTTTAAATATTCATAAAAATTATGGGGGTATTACATTCTTCCCCCCTTAACAGAATTCGGTCCGTCAAATTCAAAACTCACCTCAAAACTGAAATAAGTGTGGATACTTCGTCCATATCTCATCCTTCACATCTCTTTCTTTCCAAACCTCGTCACACCCTTGGTGAGATTCACAAGAACATCATTCCATCTATTGTGAACTTTAGACCGCATTATCAGTGGTTTGTATAGGACTTTTGCCTTTTCTAAACAGCAAGCAATCTCTTCCTTATCAGTTTGATCTTCTCCACGACCTCTTGTACCATAAAATGTCTCATCCCCCTAACCTTTACCAAACTCAATGTAATACCCATGAAAAATAAAATATAAATGCGTGTTTTCAAACTACTGTTACTATTTACGTATATGGTACTGTTCATTTATACAATCAAAATGTCAAGTACTAGATGTGGTTTGGTTATAAGAGAAAACTAGAAAGAAGTTTGTAGGAGAAAATGACGTTTTATGTGTAAAAATACCCTCAGGGACTAAATTGAAAGGACTGAATTGAAAAGAAACTTAAAGGTTTCAGGTGAAAGGATAGTTTTTCCTTTAAGTTTCTAATAGTAAATAAACGAAAAATTTTCCATCGTAAGGTGCACAGTAACTGCATTATTAGAAATGTCATTTTCATAAATAGTAAATTGAATATTTTATTAGCGCATAGTATTAAATAGTACCCTTGACTTTTGCTATAAATAGGCCCTTCCATTTCACTTCTAAACTCACACCTTCAACTTCTCTTCTTCTCTCCTTAAGTTTCTCTTGCTCCGACGCTAGGCTTTTGAGATTTTGGGCTTTTCTGTTTTTGCTTAGGTAAGGATACTATGCCCTTTCTATGTCTTTCAAATTTTAGAAGTTATTTTCTTAAGTATGCTCTGTGGTTGCGGCTTTGGCCGATCTTCCACATCAGAAAAACTGTCGTTAGCTGTTATTTTGATTCTCTGATTACCGAAATAGAATATAAACTGTGGAGAATACATGTCTAGGAAAGTTCTGGCTAAGGAAAGACCTGATTTTTAAGTGTGTCCAGTGTGACCCTCCACTCTTTCCTGGGAACTTACCTGATGTACTCTTTTACAGATTGTATTCTGTATTTCTGGTATGAATAGTACCCGTACGTATGAATAGTGACCATATGAATAGTACCCGTACGTATAAATAGTAACCATATGAATAGTAACCGTACGTATGAACAGTATCTGTACGAAAATAATCTTAACGTATTTTCTCTAATCTTTCATGAAAATCTTCGTAGCAGAACACTGAAATTCACCTGTGTACTCTTGTCCGTAACGACTTAAAGAAGTGATACTCGTACGGAATCCAAGTGAGTGAAACGACCCCGTTTTAATAGAGTTTTAGCATTACTGGTAATAAAAAGTATGTCGTAGGACACTCCCAAGATTCATAGAGGGAAATTGGATTCAGAATAACAAATATAATGAGATAATTAATCCAAAAGTATGGATAAGACGAAGCAAGTATCTCATGATGATATGAAATTTGAATCATATAGTTACATACTATACTTGTTATATGGATGAGTATTATATTGTGCTTCTGATTATGATATGAACTGTTGTACTATTAATTGTGATTGAGCGGTATAGTACCCCCTCTCACGGTAAGGCGAAAAACCCGGTTTAAAGGGTGTCTTGACCAATGAGTGTGGAGACAACGATTCCCTCAGTAGGGATATAGCCCGGATTGGTGATAAATCCGTGAGGCGCCCTAGCTAAGAGGATGAGGTTGTGCGTCATGGCAGAAAAATACAAAATTGGTGAGCCGGCCTGTGTGCGCTCTCCGGGATATATTGCCATTGACGAGTACTAGTATCGTTTGTTGAATTGGATGAATTTTTATCCTCTTGTATGTAATTTCTAACTATGTCTATTGGTTGAGCTTTGTAATATCCCAAGAATTTATATGAATATTTAAAGCCTATTTTGAAGTTTAGTGAAAAATTTAATTACGTGGAAAATTTACTTTTTGAATTAGTGAAGAAAATCTGGGAATAGAAATTTTAATTTTTAATTTAGGAAATTTTTACAAATTCTCAAGGACTAAAGTGAAAAGAAAAGAAAATATGGATTACGTTTGAGAAATGACCAAATAGGAACTTGAGAGGAAGAATAAAGCTTATGAGAATGAATTATGAGTCCGGTACCGAAGAGATGATTGATTCGAGGTTAAAGTGGTATTTGAGACATCGAGAGGGATTAAAGTGAACAAATCTTATAAGCTAAGGTGGCTATGAGTGATTTTATCGAAAAAGAAATTGGTGGGGCCCACGCGTATACAATTCTCCTTATTCTTTTCTTTTTTTCATTCTCCCTCCCGTAGCTTCACTTTCTCTCTCTCTCGATTATGCTTGCAAAGGAATTTTTTCATCAATCATTCATGCAATTTTTGCTTTGGGAAGGAAGCTATGAAAGTTAGGATGATTGGTAAGTTGATGTTCTTCTTCTTCTTCCTCTTATTACAAGATCAAATCCTTGGTTATCATTTTTGCAAAATTTTTGTAGAATATTTTAATGGATGAATTTAAGTGTGGATGTTAATTTAAAACATTCCTAGGTGGTTTATGATGTTATTAGAACAAGAAATTTGGAGAAAACTAGGAGAAATTCGTAGAATTTGGATATTTGAAAAAAGTTAGTGTTCTTGATGAAAATTTGAGATTTGAGCTTGGATTGTTAGTAGAAATTGGGGGTTTTGGTGTTAAAACACTCCTTAGACATTAAGGATGAAAACCCATGGAAGAAATCAAAAGAAATGTTGTTTTAGATATGATTTTTGGATTTTTGGATGAAGAACACGAACAACATCGAAAATTTTCCCCAGAATTACTGTTCAACGAGAAAATTTTTCCAGATTTTCTCGTTACTGTAGCGTTGACTCGGTCAACGTTACTGTAGCGTTGACTCGGTCAACGTTACTGTAGCTGTGTTGACCGTTGACCGTTACTGTAGCATCAGTTTTTTTTAATATCGTTGAAAAGCTCTTTGAGTCTAGTTTCCAATGGTATAAGTTTCATCTGTATATTCATTACCAGTTAGGAGTTATGATTTGAGAAGTGGATGAAGGTCGAGAGTAGTGGTAGGAAATTTCTCTATTTCGTAACCCTGATGGTTTTTATTTGGTTACAATAGGAATGGTCAAGTGCAAGGTGGGAGTGCTGAGAGCATGAAATCCAGGTGAGTGGGTTAATACTTGCTATGATTAAATATCTTTGTTATTGACTTTTTGCATCATAGTGAAAATATGTTGAATATCCAAGTTTGAAGAGAATGATGTGGGATGATGAGACATAAACAATTGTGGAACGTGCCAGGTGATGTATATAATTATATTTTCTTATTTTCTCATGAATTGAGGTTATATGATGGATTGTGAATGGCATGTGAACTGAGTTGAAATGTATCATACTCTGATTGTTGAGTTCATTCATATGCGGATAGTTGAAGTATGTTATTGTTGAATAATTGTTCTATATTATGGGTTATGTTGTATACATGCTATGTTGCTGGAACCACATCGACTATGTTGTGGCTCAAGATTATGATTGAGGATGTTTTTATATGTGATTGTGATTGTGTTTGACTGGAAAGGAAATGCATGGTGGTGCACCCCATGGAGAAATTTATGTGAAGTTATAAGGGTGGAGATTATAAATGGAGCGATAAGGGTGGATGCGGCGGGGGCCGCGGGCAACGATCCAGAGGTATTCTGGACGATCCGGTTGGTACGGGAAATGTGTGTGAAATTGATTTCACCGATTGCTGTTGTGAATTTTGAATTATGTTAAAATGTATTTGATTTACTTGGATATTGTTGTGAAGTATTATGAATAATATTATATCATATGATGATCGATTTACGTATGATTGCTGCATGTTATCATTATGATGCATGATATTTTTTTGTTATAGTGTTGTGTTATCTACTCACTGGGCACGTGGTTTGCTCATACCCCTCTTATTGATATTTTTTTCAGAGTTGACAGCTGAAGGTAAATATCGGAACAAGGAATTATGGATCCTTAGTCCATGATTACCTTTTCATTTGTTCAAGATAAATGTATAATAGTTAAGTCTTATTCTAAGTTGTATAAATCTAGAAATCTCTGTAATCGGGTAGGTTCATTCAGTGATGTAATGTGAATAATTGTAGTTTGTATAGAGAACTCGGTTTGGTTGCATGAAAAAGAATGGTATGATGCTTAAGAGAAAAAAAAAAATAGGCTTACGGAGGTGAAATGAAATTCACTTTCCGTGCCGGTCACGTGCTCAGATTTTGGGACGTGACAAGCTTGAGCCTTCGGATATGCTTGCATGACTGGTGATGTATTTGAATTTTATTAACACGAGGCCGATTTGCTCACTGAGTTTAAAAGCTCACACTCTCTGTACAAACTTTTTGTTCAGATCAGGTTGCCGCCGAAGAACATCCGCTAGAGGAGTAGATCACGTTGGACCTTCCCGCTGTCGGGTAGGCCCTTCTTTGTTATACAGTATGTTGCTCTGTAACCGTCTAGGACATCTAGGTAAGGGGTTTGGTATTTGGCTTGTATTTCAGTATGATAATGTATTTTGTACTGAGGATCCATTATTTTTTTTAAGAAAATCTGATGTATTTTCTTTGTATTTAAGGAATGGTATTTTGAGAATATAGAGATAATGACTAACAATTTTACTTGTAGGAAGAATTTATCGAAAGGCTTACAGTGATGGGATATTCATCATTGTGCCGGTCATGTGCCTAGAAAATGGGTCGTGACACTCAAACTATCTAATCAAAGATGAACTCTGTCTCCATGTAAAACCTCAAATATGTATCATCTCAAAAGTGGCATGTGGTCTTTCCAGTGCACACTGAATATCAAAACACATGTTACCACACACATAGCTCATAACTTTTATGAATATAAGCACCCCACCCGAAGGCGTCATTTTGGCCATAGGCAATACTTTTTCCTAAAGACGATCCTCCTGCCTTAAGGCGATACTCTCACTTGAAGGCATCATATAAAAGGCAAAATCACATGAAATCATTACATAAATCTCGAAGAAAAACAATCCCAGAAAATATGATAAGTAAATAACATACTCCTCACGTATAATTATAAAAAAAATATATATATGAAAATTCCTCTCACCTCAATGACTCATATAGAGTCGTACCCCTTCAATGATTGGGACAAATCCATAGTTCTCTATGTATAGGTTCATAAAATACTTATTTAGCACTCTTCCATAGTTCAGAAGTACAATGAAATATCATTTTAGTAACTCTGCTCAGTCAAAAGGATAATACCATACTTTGCTTTAGAATTTTCATAATCAAGTACGAAATATAACAAGTCAAACATCTTCTCATTCCTCAAGTTCTTTCAGTAAAAAGAATCACTTCAACATAAGAAGATCTAAATACTAACTTAAATTTTGTTTTAGTACATAACTTATAGACAACAAGCTTAACTTGATTTACAAAATAGATAATTTAATACAAGAAGCTTAGATCAAATATTAGCTTTACGTACAAACAAAAGAAATGATAAATTAAGGACGAGGAGACTTTTGAAATACAGAAGGTGCTCCAGGTCTAAAAGAGGAAGGTGCTTCAGACCTTAATGAGGAAGCTAAACGTTGCAGTCTAGAAAGGGTTTCTGGAGGAAGCGCATGGGAAATTTGGTGAAAAGTAGAAGTCACTCCGTTCATACAGTCAACACACCTCGCTTGTTGGTCACGAAAATTTTGAGTTGCAAATATCGAATGTCTATCAACTCGATTAGCTAGTTCTCCAAAACGACGGTTTATTAGTTTCTCTTGGTCTTCAAAGAGACGATTCATTAGTCACTTCAGGTTCTCTGTCTTGTATTCCAGGCTTTCTATCTTATGCTCTAGGTTTTCTATCTTACGCTCTAGGAACGCAAGCTTATTTTCTGAGGATGTTGCAGTGCTGTCCTCCTCCAACTCTATTACATCCCTCTTTCTCTTCTTAATTTCTGGTGACCTATTTACAGGTTTCCTCCCTTTATTGTTTTCGAGACTTAGATTTAAATCAAGCTTATGTTTCCAGTCTCAAAATTTCAGTTGAAAGATTTATTGTCGGCCATTACTCTAGGAACCTCAGAAATAAGTTCAAATGAGAAAGGAATGAAGATTGAGGAATAGGTATGTAATGAAAGAAGTAGGTTTTCTTGGTGTGGTGAATGAGATAACGACATACAAGATTTATAGGCAACATAAAGCCCCTTGAACTAGAGTCACCACAACCTATATGCCGCTCTCTAAGAGGTTTATAGATCTCATACGTCGTAATGCCAGCTATTAATGTCGGACATGTAAGTAAATATAATTTATTATAATCAATACAAGTCAAATATTTTCTCAAATATTTCAGCTAATCTTGGCCTTTCTCAAAGTTTCAACTACCTAGCCCTTTAGTTTAAGATTTTCTCACTCTAAACTTGTCTTATCCTGAAATCCCATATCACGACGTCACTCTGTGATTAAGTAGTCTCATATTAGACTTATCTTATATTCTAATTGGTGTCTTTACTCTAGACTTACACATAATATATATAAATATATATTTTTTTTAAAAATTTAACTGCTTACAGTTGCATGCATCAAACATTATCATGATGCAAGGAAATCATTGCCTTTCATTTGCCCACGAGAGCATTATATGTAAGTATGTGTAACCATGAAGATGTATCATCCTCTACACATTTCATTTTATTTAAGTCATTTTAAATTTTTGACTTCTCATTCTCTATCAGTCCATGTGGAATCATTATATATTATCCTTGACTATAGCCTTCACTCATTATGCATGAATAACATACACATCATATATTCTTAGATACATGGATTCACAGCTTGATTCAATCAATCATATATATTATACTCAACTGAAGGCTCTCAAGAACAACACAACAAAGTAGAGAAATACAGTTCAATTCATCACCATTTCATTAATCCTTAAAATTTTCGATAAAAACAAATTGAATTAGCCGCAAATCCATCAAAATTGACTTTCGTGGTTTCAGCATTAATATAACGCACTATTGGTGTGCATGCCTACTCTAGACTTTTGGTTTCCATCTTGTAAAAATTCGTAGGTTGAGCGTGTAAGGGTGCGATGAAGAGAGATCTTCTTTAGCTCTAAGTCCTAATTTTCTCTATAAAAACTACCCCAAGTTCTCAGTTACCACACCACAAAGAGTATTCATCTCTGAGCCTATAACTTCCTGGCATTCCTCTCTCTTCATACTCCTACAAAAATTTCTAAATTTTTTCAAACTATGGCCACAGGAAAGTTGATTGATCTCACAGTGGAAGCCAAGGAAGAAGAACTCGACTTAAACTTAAGTTTAGGCAAGGACAAGGGCAAAAGACCTTTTGAGGGGTCTCAAGAGAAGCAGAAGGAGAAGAAGATAAAGAAGAATGAGGAAGCTGAGGAGATTAGCACGGGCCATACGTCAAAAGACAAAATCGCTTGTCTAGAGCAAGAGGTGAAGAATCTGAAGAAGATAATAGAGGACCTGGAGAAGTTAGCTAAACGCAATAATGCGACAATGACTTCAAGAATAGACAGGTTCTTCTATTGGTCTATCCAGTGCTTCTGCAATCAACAACAAAGAAGTGTTGATTGTGTGAATGAGATTTACACTATCCTCCGTGACATTGCTCTGTCTCTCGCCCCAAGGAATGGCCGAGGGGTGATGATACAATACAACCCTCTTAATTTGAGATCACCTCGCCTGTAGATTACTCATGCATGAGTAAACTTTTTTTTTTTTGCAATATAATCCTTTAGTTTTTTTTAATGCAAGTGGTTTCTTTTTCTGGACGGTACTCTAAAAAAATAATAATAAAATAAAGAAAGATAAAGGAAATCAGCCATACAAAATCAATCACTAATTCAACTTATAAAAAACCTCCACATAAAAATTTGATTGGACAGTAACGGAATCAAAACAAATAACAACCTTTCTTTTAGTAAGTTCAAAAGTGTAACCACATCTGTCCAAAACTAAAATTGAAAACATAATTCCTAAGAAAAGACAAGTCTCAGAAGGATGGAGTCGTCTCTCTATAGTTGTGCCCAGGTTCACAACGATAGAGGAGGACCCACTAAGGTTACCTTACTCTGTAATCGATAGGAGACCTAGACCCAATGCCTCTGATAACAACTTTGTCACGTCCCAAAATCTAAGCATATGACCGGCAAAAAAAGTGAATTTTACCTCACCTCCGTAAGCTTATCTTTCTCTTATACACAATACTAAATCTTATTTTGGTTATTCTTTTAAATGCAATTAATTTAAATTACATAATTTAAGAAACAAAAAAAATTATTTCTCTTCTCACAAAATGATAAGAAATTATGGCTAAATCGAGTTTCTCATACACGTTACAATTATACACATTACGTCGCTGAACAAACCTACCCGATTACAGAGCTTTTTTAGATTTATACATTAGAATAAGACTTAAACATTATACTTTTACCCTAAACAAATAAAAAAGTAATCTTGGCATGATCGTCATCGAATTAGTAAGTTCTCTATACCTGAAACTAAAGACAGCTTCTACTTGAGAGAATCCTACCACATTCACACACAATATAAATATATATATATATATATATATATATATATATACATATATACATAATTGATCTAACGGTATAATCATCTAAGTTTTGGTGTACAAGATATTTATCAAGACACACACATTGAAATCACCTTGCAATTATTAATGACATATTTAAGATCAAGCCAAATCACATTTCAAACAATTCATACAATTCCAAATCAAGTTCCCAGATATTTTTCGGGTCCTGTCCACAATAAGTGGCCGTTGCCCTATGGCCCCTGCCGCATCCTCTCTTATTTCACCCCTGTCCTCAAAGGGACAAATCTGTAGTCCAACCTTATTTCACTCTGTCCTTAAAATGACGAATATCATATTCAATATCACGTGGCCATAGTGATTTCATTCCACCCTTATTTCATCCCATAGGATCCCATAAACTCCATTTTCGTTTCTCTTAAGATCAAACACAATCACATTACACAATCATAGGCAACCATATATATCCCATTTCAGGAAAAGTTTACAACAGTCTCATATTTGCACATTTCAATGCATAACATGAATGCATGAATTTCATATCACACACACACACACACACATATATATATATATAGTACACTTTTAATATATACATTAAATAAGCAAACAAGGTAAGGTATGATCTCTCATCTTAATATTTGCCCAATTTTAACTTGAACCTTTTTCGAAGATATATAAGATGATGGAATGTAATTTCTTCTATATCCAAACTAATCACAATATTTCAAAATATGTGGATGATGCATTAAAGAATCCATCCCTACAAGATAATCATGCCAAAAACATATCAAGGTCACAAAATAGGAAAATTCTTTGTATAATTTGACCTTTAATCACTCCTCTGAATATAACTCTTAAATAATAAAGAATTTTCAAATGAAACTTATACTAGTAGAAACTTGACCCAAAGATCTTTCCAATGGTATCTTATTTACTGAAAACGGAGTCCGAATGAAAGAGATATAGCCATTTTAAAATTGATGCTACAATACCAATTTGCTACAGTACTGGTCTACTATAGTACCGGTTTGCTACAGTACTGGTCTACTACAGTAATCCGAATTCTGGAAATTTTATGAACACTACAGTATTGCTACAGTAAATCGCAATTTTCCTCTTAAGTTTTCATAATTTTGAGGTCAAATTATCACCATTTCTCTTGATTTCTTCCATGGTTTTCATCCTTAATGTCTAATGAGTGTTTTGACACCAAAACCCTCAATTTTTACAAATAATCCAAGCTCAAATCTCAAATTTTCATCAAGAACCCTAACTTTTTTTTAATGTCTAAATTCTATGGATTTCTCCTAATTTTCTCTAAATTTCTTGTTCCAATAACATCATAAATCACCCAAGAATGTTTTAGATTAACACCCATACTTAAATTCATCCATAGAAACATTCTACAAAAATTTTCCAAACTGATAACCAAAGATTTGGTCTTGTAAGAAGAGGAAGAAGAAGAAGAAGAACATCAACTTACTAATCCTCCTAACTTCCATGGCTTCCTTCCCCAAGCAAAAATGGCATGAATGGTTGATGAAGAAGTTCCCTTGGGATGAGAGTGAGGGAGCTACGGGAGAATGAGAGAAAGAAAAGAATAAGAGAGAAAAATAAGTGTTTAAGTGTGTACGTGTGGGCCCCACTAATTTTCTTAGATAAAATTGCTCATAGCCACTCTAACTTTAAAATTTATTCACTTAAATCTTTGAGAATTTGTAAAAATTTCCTAAATTAAAAATTGAAATTCCTATTCCCAAATTTTCTTCACTAATTCAAAAAGAATATTTTTCACGTAATTAAATTTTTCAATAAACTTCAAAATAAACTTTAAATATTCATAAAAATTATTCAAGTATTATATAAACGGTGTCACTGCTATAGACTAGACTCCTAAAATGGGCCCTATGACTATGAAAATTAACATTGTAAGGCCTTCTGCTAATTCGGTGCCTACATAGAACAACTCTAATAGCAGAAACGTAATAGCTACATATGGTGAGTACCATGTTGGACCACCAAGTCACAGTAGTAACAACAATCCTTTTTTTCAAGTCATCCATGACTACTTATGATTGCCTAAAATTATTAATTAATTAGATTATTTGTGGGGTTATATTATCATGAATGTAGCAAATAGCAAAGAACTTCTATGACCTGGTTCCTATTATATATTCCCTGCACCACCTTACTTACTGATATCTAATTCTCTTGTTTTACTTCACATGGGTGAACAAGTCCATAGCGTCATATTATTTTTTAATTTCTAATGCAATATTTGTTGGTTATCTAAAGCTAAAATATACATTCTTTACCCATAATATCATATTATTTTTTAATGTATGATGCAACATTTGTTTATCTAAAGCTAAAACACATTTTTTTCTTAAAATTAAAATATGCGCTATATTGATTATCAATACATACACACACGCTATACTGATTTCTTTTCAAATGTAAAACTAATAACTTTTCAAGTTTAAAGAGTAAAACTAATCACTTTTCAAATGTAAAACTAAAACATATACTGATTTCTTTTCAAATGTCAAACTAATTACTTTTAAAGTTTAAAAAATAACTTTGAAATAAAAATTAGAGAGTATATCTTTTACTAAGTTTATATTTTTAAACATAGGTGCAATTTAAAACAAGAATTGAAAACAGATTCATGCACAAGAAGAAACAACAGATTGCAAAGTTCAAAGAAAGAGTATACTAACAAAGACTACCTCCAAAATCCAACCTTGTATACCCATCCTATAAATTTTTAAAATAGGAACAAAGGAAAGAAAATCCACGTCATGTCCATTACAAATCGATTCCAATACAACATTGGATAAAACCCGTCTCCATCCAAAAACTCACTATTCAACAATCACTAATTAGAAGCATATTCTTCTGACTGGTTGCAGAGTGATTCCAATCACGAACCAATAGATAGATTATTTTAATTTTAAGGCCACATATATTTTAATTGATAAACATTGATACCAACAATGAATCACTATGCTTTGTGTGTCTCTGTCTTTGTTAACTTTTTTTAATGAGAGAATACAGCTTTTGAGGCATTACCAATTGAGTAATACAGTATTAAATAAGAAGCATATTCTTCTGACAAAGAAGAAGAATAAAACAGAAGCATATTCTTCATCTACACATAGGCCACAGCCGACTGGTCACATTTTATGTAGAAGAAAAGACAATATACAGCATGATTCCTAGTAAACTTCAAAGAAAGAAATCCAACAATCTCAAACCCCACAACCTAATCATCAAGAAGGTATTTTATAGCTCAAATCTTCCCTTTTTTCAATTAAAATGTAACCCTTCATGAACCAGGCAGTATAGATATTGCGTATAATCAAACTCAAAAAACTCATTCGAACTCAAACAACAATGCCCTATCGAATTTAGATGTAACAAAGCAACAACACAGTAGAAATTGGAAGGAGACTGGATAAAAGTATACATACATACTACAGAGAGGATAAACGCAGAGCTGGACGAACACAAATGTTGACGGATGAGGCCGGAGGCAACAAGCTCGAAGGGTAAAACAAATTGGACGACCTAGCAAGTGATTCGAGGACAGTGAAGAAAATTCTCATCTGGTTAACAGGGACAATATGGTAACTTTGCATCTATTTTCCATCTCTTGATTCGGTTTTCCATTGAGTTTAGAGGGGAAAATTCTATACAAAAATCACTGGAAAACAGTGTTCGAAGGAATGGAAGACTTCCAAGCGGGAGGTTGAAGCAAACAAGTTACAAAATACTGTAGATAGGAATCCATTGTCCAATTCTAGCTGAATGCGCGAACCAAATAGAGCAAGCCTCCCTTACATTCAACTACCACATTAATTGTCGTTCTAGCAAACTTATATAGAGAAATTAATGGCATTCAAAATATGTATTTACACACACATATATAGTAGGAGGAATAATCTAATTTGAGATAAGAGAATAAAAAATAATTATCTTTAAATAACAAATCAATGATTTAGATTTATACAAAATCTATTAAAGATAAGAAAATATTATTGAGTTGTATTATTAGATTTCGTATCAGTTTGAATAATTGATTTGTTATCTAACTATAATTATTTTCTTCTTTCATCTCTCATATTAAATCACTTATCTTGCTAAATATATCTTGATATATATATATATACACACACATACACACACAAGACAAGATCCGCTGCCGTGCTTGTACTAGTTAGCTACGATTAAAATTTTAAACGCTTACAGCAATAGTTTGAACTGTTGCTGAAAGTTTTAACAACGGTTCAAACCATTGCTAAAACCTTTTGTCACAGTTAAAGTCATAACTAAAAGATAGGCACCCGACCCGCTCTGATGCACACACAAACATGAGTTGAATCCCATGGAAGGGTCAATCTCACACAAGATAATAAACTCGATACTGGAAGAGATATATAGAGTACCTTAACTAGAATTGTATCAAGAATATTTGTGACAAACCATATATATATAAAATAGGAGCTTCTTATATTGTCAGATTCGGCTTTGCTCGTGCGTCGACAGGAGTCCATGACCAAGTTCAATTCTTTCTCTCCACAACTACAACATGTAAATTTCTTTCTCTTACAAATATCATTAATTTGCTGCACATCCCTTATTTTTGTATAAAAAAATAATAAATTTCTTTCTTTCTCTTGCAAGCAACATTTCTTAGAGTTACCTCTTATATACATCCATCAACATTTTTTTTTTAATTAGAAACATTCGTACCAAATGGAAGGAGAAGGGTAATGCTTACACTTATGAGTAAATTATTAATTTAGTTTCAAAAAATTAGAGTTATCTTAATTTAATCCTTGAGATGTTAATATTTTGATTTAACCTTTGAAAAATTTGTGTTTATTGAGAGATTTTAACAATGTAAATTTTAAAATTTAACAATAAAAAAATTAAATTAAGAGAAATATAATGTTTTAGGACCTAAATTAATAATTTATTCTAAACTTATTTAAAATTTTAAATTAGAAAAAGCTGTTAGATTTCTACCCTCCACCATTTCATGTTCCAAGAATTATAGAAAAAAAATCATTTAAAAAATAAAAAGGTAAGGAATAAAGACAATATAACTGAATCTAGTACAGAAGTGTTTTACATTAATTTAATTATTTATCTTATTTGATTAAGAACATTCACGTGTTTATAAGTTAGTAATCACACTTCATAAAAATGCAAACTTTAGATGCGTGCGTGCGTGTGCGTGTGTGTGTATATATATATATATATCAATACAATTGAATCTATATATATATTCCAAAAAGTAATTGTAGTGGAGGTACTGCAACACGTCCATCACTATGACCATAAATTTTGACTTGGGCTGGTTTGGGAGCCCACTGAATTGGCCAAGGTGGGAATACGCAAGTAATTTAATATTTTATTTACACAAAAAATATAATTTCACATTTGATATTTTTGTCATGTGATATTGTGATTACCACTTAATCTATCATCTTTCTTGGGTTCCTTTGTTCTCTCTTCTTTGGCTCAAGTGCGCTACTTCACCGGAATCATTCATTCTGGGTATCTCCACTTCCATTTCTGATTATCGAGGAGCCTCTTCTATGCTCTGAATAGGAGCAAAGTTCTTTGATTGGCCCAACAATGACGACCGCTCTGCTAATTCCATCGTCTTCCCCTGCTTCTTTTCTGAGCAGAGGGAAAAGCGGATTCTGCAATTATGCTTCAATTCCGTCACATAAATGCCTTGTAAAGAGCTTCAGAGTGAGAGCAGTTAAAGGGAAAACAGACGAAGTAAAAACCCCCTCTTCTTCAGCTGAGGAAATTACGAAGAAGTATGGTCTCGAAGCTGGTCTTTGGAAGGTGCCCATTTCTTCTATCCTTCAGCTATTTTGGCTTCACTGGGTTAGGAGTTTGTCCATGATTTCTTGTTTATCTACAACTGTTTCCTCTTTTTCTTGAAAATATCAGAGGGTTTCCAAAGTTTTCAGCTTCTTATGAATTTGGTGAAACGGAAACTTATACGCTGTGAGCTTGGAGCAAAGTTAGAAGCATATTCGTAGGGTATATCAATCGCCAGCACACCTCAGAGCAACATAAGGTTTGGTTGCTGAGGAATTTAAGGAAACCTTTACTAAATATAATACGAATGCGAGGAAGTAGAGCATAATTAGTTTTGCTGGGTTGTTTCAGTGAGTTTAGATTGCTTCCTTGATGCAACTTTATCCCAGTTTATATGCAGAATTAATTAATTTGAAAACCCTGTTCTGCTGTACACGCCAAGCCATTGACATTTTGTGTCTATTGATTTTTCAAGTCATAGTCAATAGAGCTTTTGCTGATGTATTTATCCTTAACTTGTGGGTTTCCTTACCATTTCTTTCGTTTTTTTCGCCTTCAAGGGGAAAAAACCAGGTCAAGGTGAAATTTCATGCTATACTTTCAAGTCATGCTCGGTGACCTTTGTGTTAATTAAAATTACGGACACTCTTGCAGATTTTCAGGACGAAAGACGAGGGAAAGGATGGTCCTGAAGGAAAGAAATCAAAGGGTGATGAAGCCAAGGAGTTGCTAGCAAAATATGGAGGAGCTTATTTGGCCACCTCCATCACACTGTCTTTGATCTCTTTCGCTCTATGTTATGCACTAATTAGTGCAGGCATTGATGTCCAGGCTTTGCTTCAGAAGGTAAAACACTGAACCTAACTTGGGTTGCAATCTAAACAGCACTAATATTGTTTTGATAATAATTGGGTAATTATCTCTTCTTAGGTGGGAATTTCAGCTGATGAGACGGGAGAGAAAGTTGGAACCTTTGCTTTGGCATATGCTGCGCATAAGGCTGCATCTCCAATTAGGTTTCCTCCAACTGTAGCTCTTACACCTATTGTTGCTGGATGGATTGGAAAGAAAGTTGAGAAAGATAAGTAGTTTGTAGGGGTAGCTTAAAGCATCAAACCCTGTTTGATAGTAATATGCTTTTTTTATTTGTGTTCTCATTGGGAACATTTGTTTTCCATATTTAAAAAAGGCATACGTACCGTCATTTTTCTTGTCAATGTTAATGAAAGTGATATTTAATAGTTGTACTCTAAACCTACCAACTGTATGTTTCAACATTGCGGCAGTATTTTGTGGCATCAGAAAGCATAGGTATTGATTTGTGAAATACCGAAGGTTAACGTTAATCCCGTCCCTCACTGGAATTGACATACTTTAAAAGGATCCTTGATCCTGTGGGGGACTAATCTTGCAAGATCGAGAAAGGGGAAGTAATGGAAACGACAAGGCTTGAAAAGAACAATAAGAAAACAGACAAATCCCAGATGAAAACGACTCATTTCATAAACAATTGCTGGATTTCTTTACAACATTCCACGAGAGCATAATTGTCTCAAACTATGTTCCGGAAGTGCACTTTTATTGCTTGGCAAACATTACTGAAGGAGAGAATGAGCTAAATGCTTCAAGCCAGGAATTACAGTAATATACAATGTTGGATCCAGTAGAGCTGCTAGATGCTTTTCTTGAGGCACAACATTGCTCAGATTTAGTGTATTACTGTACAATGAGTCATCTGCCCAGAGTGGCCACTCTTGGTTCCTTATATGAGCTTCTTTCACCAAGAAAACATGAAGCAAACATCTTCATCGAACCTTCAATCCAACCTCTAGGGCTATGTTGAAGAGGACGCAAAAGGGAGATGGCTGGATGTCATAGGTTCTTAGTAGGAAATAGCACTTCCCTTTGGTTACATTTATAATATATGCTTCCGAAGCTTCAACCTCCGTCTGGGTTAGCTGAAGGCACCTGACTGGTGTTTAAAAGAGGAGTTTCAGGTTGGGGTGTGTTTACCTGCGGCTCACAACAATCTTCATGAAGCGTATCCAGTTCATTCCATTCAACTCCAGCTGTAGATATATCAAGTAATTTACAAAGCATCCAAGATGAGAATCTTTGATTTTTTTTTTAATAAAAAATAAAAAAAAAGTCAAAAAATAAAGCATACGTTCTGTTCTCCACATGTCCGTTATGCTAAAATCAGCATCTGAGAGAAGCCAGTAATCAGCATCACTCTGCAATTAAAAAAAAATGTGATTAATGAGACCTAAGAATTTGCTTTTCCATTTGAAGAAAAAATGGTACGAATAACTTAATGCATATAACAAAGGAAACACATGTCACACGATTTGGGTTCCTAATACATCAGAAGATCATGCACCTACGACTTTTTGCACTTGTGATAAGAATTAGATAAACTTTTCCTCAAAATTGTCGATAAATATACTCTCGTCTCATAACTGTTCTTTGCATATCCATAGCACTTAAAAAGATATAAAGCTGACAAGAGAACATACTTACATTAACATCTGACGGAACAATCTTCATGATCCCACTAACGAAGTCTTGTGAGGCACTAAAATCTGAACAAGCTCTATGACCATCTTGTCCTGGCATTTCTATGTCCTTGCCTCTTTCCTCAGTGTTCACTGTCGCTGGATGCCTGTTAAACTCTGGACTGGATGGAAGATTGGGTGCTGTATCAACTGAATTGTTTTCCTCAAACTTTTCTTCGAATTGACTAGAATTGCAGGGAGAGAAAGGGAGAGATCAAGAAATGTTATTATTGCAATTCCCCAATAGTTTTGCTATCAATGACAGAACTTTGTAATGAAATTATATAAAAACATGATTGTAGCCAATGTATAACTGGTTGTGGGGCAACCGTTTACTTATCCATGACTTAGGTTGTATCCATGTTAATTTCTGGGGCAAAGGTCCATGTTACGTAGCTTTTATCCTTTTCAAAATCACTGAGTCTCATTATTCCACTGGCATAGCCATCTGACTAGGATGTTGATATCACAACAAACATAACAGAGGTACACAATTTTAGAACCACCAAAACAGTAAGCATACCTAACAAGGTAAAGATCTATCGGGCCCATTGTGCTTCTGAGGACTATCTTGTATCTTCTTTGGGGATAATCAACAGCCTAATAGAACATGGTGAAATTTTATTGAGAAATATGCACGTGAAATTAGTTACTTCTACAAACTTTGTACCCTCTGAAATTTACCTCATCAGGATCAGGGACCTCCAGAGTGGTGCCATGTGGAGCTTTAATGGCTATTAAGGTTTCATTCTGACAAAATGAATGACGTGTCTTCAGTAATGGCCCAAATAAATTTATGTAATTATATACATAGAAAACGCAGTATCATCATATAGAACGGAGTCCTTAACAAGATAACAAACTAACCTGGAAGCTGGGCAAACCCTTTATATCATCTTTAGTAACAAAAAGCCACCTATATGGTGGAAAAATAATAAGAAAGGTGTGTCCAATACTATAAACTTATGACTGTCACAGAATGACCTGACTCTAGGTAGACATAAAATAAAACTTACTGCTGATTGTTTTCGTCTTCACCAAGGACCCTCAGTCTTTCTTGCATCTCCCTGTGGTAATTTGAAACTTGAGCTTGTTGAATAGGTAGCAAACAAGCAACACAGTAAAGCAGAATAAGCAAAAGCATAGCACCCAAACCTTATTTGTTCATCCAACCGGTGCTCCTCCAGAGTAAGATTTTCAACTTCTGCCTGCACATGCGAAAGACAAATAAATCAAATGATGCCAAAAAATTTTAGAGGGTCACAGGAACTAATGACACGTTTTAAATCTTCTACATCTGAAACTACATACATGTTCAAGCATTATGAGTATTCAACTGCAAAGAATATTTTTGAAATTCAACTCAGATTGGCTTTGCAACTATTTCCACTAAAACAAAATAGAAATTCCTGCTTCACCACTCAGTCACATTTATGATATAAATTGAAGGCACTGCAAAAATGACCTAAGGTCAAACTAGATTTGGGAAAGAGCATGGGATGTCGTTGATTATTAATCATAAAAGCAAGATAAGAAACTCTTTAAATCCCCATGGGGATTCCTAGCAGCAGAATGTGCATTCCTACCTGCAAACTAGCAAAATTATCATCAGCCTCTCCTGGCCTTGACATATCCAATCCCCTGAAAAATCATAAGACTGAGTTGGTAAAACAGTTTCAACACTTAACTATATATGGCAAACTATGTTGAAGGTACAAAAAGCAGCCTTACTTCCATTGAATTCTGTTTTTAAGCTTTTTTTCTATAAGACCAACCCCTTCAAGAACATTAGTTATATCATATATCCTCCTCTTTTGCACCTGCAAGTACCAAACCAAAAAATAAAATAAAAAATAATTATTAAATTTACAGCACTGAATCTTGGGACCAGGCAGAAAAATAGCTTACCTCTAATGTGTCAGCAGCTTTATTCAGATCAAGAATACCATCCTCTGCTTGTTTGATCAAATTGATGAACTTCTTTGTCAACAGACCTATGATTATAAAAAAGGGATGATTATGTGTATATGCACAGAGACATTATTTTCAACTAGTAAAGCATATAATGAAATAAGTCACAATAAGAACCCTGATGATGATTGACAATGATGATGAACTAATAGAGGAATGGACAATGCTGTGCTACCTAAAGAGCTGTCGTAACGACATGGACCAACAGGAGTGAGATTATTGCCAGAAGGAGAACCTGCCAAATTTATCAAAAATCATTAGATACATCTAAATAGTTTGCAGCCACAACTAACACGTGAGTAAAGGAAGGAGCATGTTACTTGACAATTTGTAAGCCCCAACATACAAAGTTTGAAAGATGATACTGACCAATATTTGATCCTGAAGTTTGAGGTCCAGCTTTGTTGCATTTTGTAAGCTTCGAGGCTTTGCTTGCCTTCCCCATTTTTCCTGATATCGGGGTCTGAAAAGGACTATTGGCTGCTTCAGTGGATACTGGGATCATCCTATCAACAGAGTAAGCTTCAGAATTGGCTGCGCTACTCTTCCTCTTCAATTGCTGATAGAGTGATTTTATTTGTTTCAGGTATAAAATTAGCAGGAGTTGCAATTCAAAAGGGAAATAAGCAATGAAAAGGATATATAGGAGAGGTGTGAACTGTCAAGAATTGCTTTTATAAGATAGTATGAAATGCACCTCAAATCAATTCCAGATTATTCAGCTTTCACTCTGCAGATGCTGAATGGGATGGAAGGAATTCCTCATCCGATGTCTAATTCCCAGGATGAATGCATATGACAAAATTCAAGGAAGACATGGGACTGGGTAAAATTACTCAACTTGATGCCCATTCAGAATTGAAAATCTTCCAGACATGTAATCTATCAAATGGTTTCCTTATTACTAGCCCATTTCTATGTGGAAGTGACCTATAATAAGAGCTCGCCATGATCTCAACTGCTGAATAAGTAACAAGGATAATGCTCAAGAACTACAAAACATAAGGTTCTTACAACAGAAGACTGATGGAAGAAACCAATTATTTGTCGCTCCAGAAGGTTTATGCTTTTACTCACCACAAACACCATTAAATATGCGAGTACATTGTTCTTCATGACATCAATTTTTCAGTGGCTCAGACTGGGCCAAAAAATTTCAGGCGGACGTCAGATGCGAAGGAAATTACTCAATGAACACAGACATGAAGGACTAGCACGAATATTCTTATCATTTCACAAAAAACGTGACCTCCAAATCACTTGCAAATGTCTAACAAATTTTTTTTTTAATAAAAAGTAGGAATTACTTGAACAAAAGGGCTATTTTAGTAAAACAAAGCTAAACTTCAGACCAGTGTTACCTCAAAAACTAATTTTATAACTAATTTCAATACGTTTAAAACTCAAGAACTGATTGAAGTCTTCATTGAGCAGATCTCTACATAATTAAACAATAACACAAAAAAACCACCAAACGCAAAGAGAAAAGCAACATAGAGAACAAAAGAAATTGAATACTCACAGGGGACTTAACGACGATGGTCTCGGCTTCTTGGTCAGCAGTTCGGCTATTGTCGGGCGCGAAGCGATGATAATCAGCGGGAGCAACAAAGGGCGGCTTCATGGACGAGAATGGGAGTTGGCGTTTCATGGAGTGGATGATCTGGTCCGGGGGATGAGACGACGACGACATCCAGTGGGCACAGAGAGACAGTAAGCAAAGATCGAGTTGGGTAGAGAGGGTTTTCCCAAGGGGAAAGATAGTGGATCGAGAGGGTTTGCGGGTACGAATTGGAAGTCCAAGGGAGATTATGAGAAATGAACAGGGAAATTGGGTAGAAGGATGAGATCTGGGTGTTTGGGAAGTAGGAAAATAAAAAAGCGGGAGAGAGAATGAGGGAAGAAAACGAGGGAACGGAAGAGAGAAACAAAGAAAGAAAGAAAGAAAGGAAGGAGGGAATTTGGTTCGGATATAGATGTGGAGGGAAGGAAGCACTTCTAATTCTAAATAAAAATTAAATTTCTGCGAAAAATCAATTATGCAAAATTATTTTAATCCATTTTTCAAGCCCTTCGCTAACCGCTTCGATTCGGCGCGAATCACATGCGGCGAGGCCGCGCATGTTTACCCGCACCTTCCTATCATACTTCTTAACGAAACCATACCAGCAATAAGCCCTCCTTTAATTAATTATTAAGCGGCAATCATTTAAACTCTCTCTGCTTGGTTTGGCCATCTTTTTCAGTTTTTCTCATGATTCTTTGTCACATTATAATTCGTCATCAAACTTGTTCGTGCGTCCATAATATAATATAATAATTACTTAAATCATTGAATGAACTAAAAGGACATTTATGCCTTCGTGTAACGTAATTTTTTAACAGAAATTTGTGCTTAAGAAATTTTTTACATTGTAATGTATACAAATTATATGCGTCACTTTACCCAAAAAGCGCGCAACGGACACGACCACTACACGTGGTGACTCGGCCTGGTATTTGGACTATGTGGGCTGGGCTTCTTCACTATCATGGGCTTAACCCTAAACCACCTCATCCCTTTAGATTTTATTTTTTTTAAACAATCATTTGCTAACCCCAAATCATGAGTATTTACTATTTATTAATATAGATTCGAGTTAAGCAAAATTATAATAAACTACAAAGCTCTCCTTATCAAATAAATTTTAACGTAATTGTATTTGTAAGGACTCAAATTCGATATCTTTAGTTAAATTATAATAATCTTTTACCAATTATGATTGTTTCAATAAAAGTAAAAATATATTTTATGTCCCTAAAATTTACACATGCTTATATTTATGCCTCAAATGTTTTTTTTTGACCCACTTATATCACATATATTTCAGATTGTATCACATATACTTTTTTTTTGTAAACATCGTTTGTCAACTTAATGAAATGTTGACTGGGTTGCTGACTGGACAGCTACATGAAATATCAAAAAACAAAAAATTTGGCTGTCCACATGGACAATTTTTTTTATTTTTTTTTTAAAATTTCAGTTTATTCACTTTGGTCCTTGGTTAAAAACTTCCTCTTGTCCAATTTTTGATATAAATTCATCTTCTACTTCGTCTAGGTCCCTAGAATCTATTTTTTTGTCAAAATTATCCCTTATAAACTTTTTAATTTGTTCACTTTAGTCCCTATTCTTCACTTTTATAAACTTTTCAATTTGTTCACTTTAGTCCCTATTCTTCACTTTTATATTTTTTTTCTCATAGTTTGATCCTCCAAATCAATCTATAATTTTTTTTAATCATAATGTAACTAAATGTATCATTTTTATCTAAAAACAATACAAAAAATGAATTAAATTAGAACAATCTTTTACCAATTATGATTGTTTCAATAAAATGTAAAACTTCATTTCTCTATTTTAACCATGGTTTCTAATTTGTAAAATGAAAGAAGGGAATAGTGTGAGCCAACGATGAAGCACTAAGCATGGTCTTTAGAGATGTAGACAGCAAATCTACAGATAACTTCACTTAACCTTTGTGAGTTTTTTTTACTGTAATACAAAAAAAAACACACACACCCCACAAAAACCTACAACGCCTATTGCTTTTCAGTGAAAATGCTTCATTTTCCTGCACAATACAACCGAGGACTAGGAATCAGAGATCGTTCCTGGAGACATGGAATAATACTAGACATCCTTGACGGGACAGAAAGGTCATTTGTTGCAAGTAATAAATGTTACATCTTTGACGACGCTTGTCGAAGTCACGGTAGTTATTTTTCACTCTGGAGTGACCTTCTTTTGAGTCTGGACATGTCGTTATCTCTTTTGCATTTATTACTTCTTTTTTTTTTTTTTGGGTTAGAACATTTATGATATGCAAAGTCAACTTTTTGGTATCACGCCCACATGTTCCAGGGCTATTTGCATGAAGAAGGTGCACGAGCCACATCGGTGACAAACGCAGGCCCAACAAGGCCCAATTCCCAACGCAAAACTGAGCCCATTTATTATCGAGAGAAAGACATAAGCATAATTATTGATCTTATTATAAGTTGTCTCAAACGTTTTAATTTTTTTTTTTATAAAAATTTAGTTTTTATGTAAAATTTAAAATTTTAAAATTAAACCCCGATCAAGTCTTATCACAATCTGGGCCGTTTAATTAGTACGGCATCATCGTTAACCATATATGTTAACCAAAATTTTGTTCTCTTTTCCCTTGGTCCACTTTAAAGCTGTTTTTGTCAACTTGTTATTCTGGATTTAGCAGTGATGACAAACAGAAGAGGTCTCTCAAACTTTTTATGATCACACCAAAACAAAACCCCAAAGAAAAAGTAAAATTAAAAAAAAAAACACGCATAGAAGCTGCAAATTAAATGACCAATAAATGATTGAGCAGCTTTATTTTTGTGTGTGTGTGTGTGTGAGCTTCTTTTTTCTTGGGTCATCCTCGTGTTTGTGCATTGAAGGATGCTTGTTTGCATCGCTATTACTGTACTGGTTAAATTGAAAGTCCATATCTCATGATGAAAAAGGAAAAGACGTTTTATCTTTCACAACTCAAGTACATATGATGATACCTATAGTAAGGGACTTATGGTGTGCAAAATAGAAAATACATGAAGATAATTGGAGAAGCAAGTAATGGGAAAAAAAGAGTAAATTATTGATTTAGTCTTTAAAAGATTATATCTTCTCAATTTAGTTCTTAAAATATCAAGTATCTCAATTTAATCCTTAAAATATTATCTTTTATTTCAATTTGGTACTTTTCCTTACTAAATCTCAAACATTTTAATATATGATAAAAAAAGAGATCAAATTGAAACAAAGTTAATATTTCAGAGATTAAATCAGTAAATTACTCTTAAAAAAGATTCCAACACGGAGAAGTTGGGTTGAACAAGTTAAATCCACCTTCACTTTTAGAATCCGCAGCAACAGACTCTTGGTAAAGTTTCAGGTAAAAGAAAGCCAGCATGAATGAATATTTCCCCTTACTCAACCTCAATTTCATATGATATTAATTACATATGTCTCCATCTCAAGGCATTGTGGTCCACAAAAACCTTCCTTTCTCCCACCTAACATAACTATATTCCCACCATCCCATTTTCACTTTGAATCAACCCTTTTCACTTTTTCCCGATTCACTTTCTTTGTTCGTGTGCCAAGGAGGAATGGAAGGGAAGACCAAAACATATCATAGTAATGAGTGAATGTGAGGGTTATGGAATTAATGTGATGAGTGTCATATTTTGTTGCGAGAACAGAGGACATGATCCAAAAGACGTGCGAGCATTGATTAATTAATAAAACTGAGGTTAATTAAAAATTGTGAAATCATATTAAATTGCCTGTTTTCAAGTTTCAATGAAAATCCTAAATGCGAAAGATGGATCCAATTAATGCGTGATTCCCTATAACAAGGTGACCTTAGTCCACTACATTGAGGACCCATGTAATTCAATTCAAGTCATTCCACAGATTCATTAACGTACAAATTAAACCTGAATTGCTATAGGGGGAAAAAAACAGAACAAAAGGGATAGATAGTTAAAGAAAAATCAATGTCCACATGGGAAGGCAGTCTTCTGAATTAATAGCCCACACAACTTTCGATCAGAGGAGGGATTTTTATTGAAAAATGATTACATCATGTTAATTATTTGTGTATCATTTCATTTCACAGATGTCAATTGTGCATATATTATTATTTCTTGACAACACCTTATTAACGGTTGATATATGCTTAATCTTCTCAGCTTTTCATGTTCTTTTTTTAGCACATAACGAAGTTTTTTTTTTTAATTTCATTTCATAACCAATTGTGTCTTCTTTTAATTCTTCCTTCAATATTGATTGTTCATAATAAAATTAAAAAAAAAACAAATAATTCAGAACTTCGTATTACAAAATAGACTCTTATTTGAGACAATCCATTTTCAAATTACTCAGACACGGTTTTTATATTTCACTTTTCACTATCCAAGAATTAGTCCAAAAATTGAAAATAGCTGTTTTTTAAAATATGAAAATCACCATTTTGAAATTAAGATACAACTAGATTCAAGTGATATACGAAGAATTGCAAATTCACATATCTAAAAACACAAATGATTCAAAATTGGCAATGACAATAGGATTTGAATCGGATTTCTTCTTACGCCATTCATGTGCATGTAGGAGGCTCTTGGTCGCATAATGACCATTGGATTTGCCGCGTCGCATCAATGACCCACCTTTTCTTGCATTTTTTTAAAAATTATATTGTATATTAAATTTAATGACCGTTTGATATGATCTAACTATCAGTGCAATTTATAAAAAATCACAAAAGAAATCATAAATTATTAGATGTAGTATTTAATGACCTTGACAAACAGGCGCACGACAGAACTCGCATCCAAAGAATAAGGGGAAATTGAGCAAAATAGTTTTCTTAAAACGACCGAGACTATATCCGTATTAATGTCAATGGGCACTGCACATTACAGAAGGTTCATATAAAAATGGTAAAATAACATATGAAGTACTAATACATTTATTTAATAGTGGAAAACAAGCTACGAACAAGGGAGCAGATTACTCTGCTTATTAATTATTAATCAAACATCCACACTGCAACTCTGTTGGATCTGAAACTTGATCGCCGGCCCAACAACTCCGGTCTCCCTATCCCCCTCGCTGGCGAATCGGATATACGCCGGACAGTTCACATAGATATGGTACCTCCCGGAGATCCAAGTTCCGACCTTCCACTTCACTCTTCCGTTCACCTTCACGTTCACCAGCACACCTCCTGCATCCTGGTCCTGCCGGAGCGAATCCATCACGAACGGCGACACTGGCACGGCGTTCCCGTACAAGAACGGCGACCACACCGTGATGTCCCTGTGGCCCTGGTAGGTCGCCGGCAGCACCGTGCCCAGCGAGATCTGCTGGTTCCGGTACGACGCGTAGACGTCCATCTTCTGGTAGTATATTCCGATGCGTTCGTTGGGGTTGCGGGCCGAGAGCGTGACTTGCATGGTGAGGGTGAGGGTGTTGGGGGTGAGGGAGGTCCCCGGCGGAGACTCGACGCCTGCGCCGTCGGAGGAGAGGTTGAAGGTGAAGACGGTGGCGTCTTGGAGGATGAAGTGGGGCTTAGAGGGCCGGAGGATGATCCAGATGAGGAAGATGATGAAGAGGATGAGGATGACGAAGGCGGCGATGCCGGCGAGTATGCGTCGGGCCAGCTGGCGGTCGTCCTCGCAGTCATGGTGGTCGCATTCCTTCACCGACATGGTGATGTTGAGTTTCAGTTTCAGTGACTTGGCTGCAACACTAGTGTGTGTGGTTTTGTATACTCTAGATATATATAATTAGAGGGAAAATGTGTAGAGGCTGAAGTTGAAGTTGCTTATGATGGACTCACCAATTTAGAGAATGTTTCATTCAGACATTATATATATATAGCGAAAAAGGAGGAGGAGGAGGGGGAGGTAACCACTTTGTATATTCAACATAAAAAGGTTTAAAAAAAATACAATGTCAGTTAAATCATAAAATGTAAAGTATTGGTTGACTATAATATTGAAGTATATTGAAGTCATCAGTACTTTATGTCAGCCATATAATTGAATAATAATTTTTTTTATAAATTACTTAGCAATCAAACGATTGATATAAAACATTAATAATTTTAGTATTACAATTAATCAGTATCGTAAAAAGTGTAAATATCTCTAGCATTAATTATTATTAACAGTGGAGCTAATAAAATGAGATGGGAGAGAGTACACTTTCATGCAAGATGTAAAATGAAATGATTAATAGGATGACTATCTAGATAAGTAGTTGGTGATAATTAATATATGGAGAAGGATATATAAATACTATAAACGTAATAAAAAATTTCCATAAAATTGTAATTTGGTTGGAAATTTTGGGAAATAAAATGTGGAGAAATACGTGTGATGGGAAATCGGGTCGTACATTAAACCTTATCTGAGGGGTAAATGAAATGAATGTAAGTAGTAAACCAGAGGCAAAAACACAGGAGGTTCCCTCTATAATAATGAAGTCACAAGCAGTTTTTTATGAACATAAAAATAATATTTTTTAGGTAATTGATGCATGAAATTAAAATTAAGATTCTTAATATAATTTTAAGGTCGTTCTTTTTAATTTTTTTTAAATGTTAACTCAAATATTCAAGATAAATGTCAATTATGAAATACTCTCATATATATATATACGGTCACCGGCCATATCTGGCTATCCCTGCATTACGTACATTTGTTGCAGAGTGTGAATTTACGACACCTGCATCCGATGCTTGACTCTGGAAAATGATTGACTTCTCATGCATCAAATATAGGAAAAAAAAAAAAACAAAACTACAACAATTTTTTGTGTGTGTGTGTGTGTAATCGGGTTCATTGAAATCAAATTTATGTAACTAATATATAACCCGATTTACTATTACATATTAGAAGCTAAACTTTGAGTAACGGCATTACGGAAAAATTTTATTCTCACTCGATATAATCAAGCAATTCATACAAAATTGTATATTAATTTTTTTTTCTCTAATTTAGCGATAATTTAGTTTCAAATGAGAGAAGACCAGGAAACATTTATAAGGCTAGAGTTTCGTTTACGTGAATAACACTCCACAAAATGGAAACGTAGGGATTTTGCAAAAGAACAGCAAAATAATTATTATAAACCTAATGCCACAAATTTATGCCAACTTGTAAAGAAATGATTATTTCAGACAGGAAAGTGAGTTCTCGCGACGTCCAATTACCTCAATAATCCAAACTTTAGAAAAAAGAAAAAATTTCTTCTGAAAAGTTTGATGCCAGATCAAGGAATACGACTTCATCAGCAAATTGTCTGCTTAGTGCTGTATATTATAACCACTAGTAAAACTTAACATAGAAAAGTTTACCAAAAATATATAAAGTAACAAGTCAGTTATATATAAATATTTGAATTCTCAGAACTAACTAATTATTTTTTAATAGATCAAATTTATTTAAAAACCTGTTCTTGGATCGAACATAATTATAATTCATAGATATGCCTGTGGGCTAGGATCTCAAGACTAACAATTGACTTAAATACCACGTGAAATATTATAAAACTTACATTGACTGGTTGGAAAAAGCCAAAGCACTCCCCAGAAGTGCATTATTATTCTAATATGGATATGATTAAGAATAAGACTTTCCCTTAAACTTCATATTTACATCTGTTAAATCTGACAATGGGATTTAGGGAGACACGAGCCTTCTAACATCAAGAAAATCTGAGGCCATAAAATAATCAAAGATCTATAATGAGCAAGTGCAGAGGTCCAAGCATAACAGAAATTCAAACATCATTAGTAGTATTGTTAACTTTTCTAACAATTTCTTTTTCCCACTGAAATTAATCATTAAGCTTAGCAACGTAACTAATTAAACATCGTTTTTATGGGAGTGAAAAACTAAGACAGGAGTTGGAATCAGCAAATGTGTGTCAAATTATGGAGTCACAGTCAAGAAAAAGTTGCAGAGAAAACAGAGAAGAGTACCGAAAGAAAATAGCAGAAACACACATAAATTTATATGATTCAGTTGATATGACTTACATTCATGAGTAGAGAAAAATTTTCTTATTCTTTCAAGTAAAAATTGTACAAGTACCTCGTGAAAATGGAAAGAAAAAAAAACATGTGTATGAAATACATCACCGCTTCAAAAGAAATGAGCCGCTTCATAGGGTTGCATTATTTGTCTATTGCCTCTCGTCTTACTCGTTCTACAGACTTCCAATTTTTTCTCTTTTCAGGTTGCACTCTCATATTTCGAGTGGTGTCATAAATCTGATTCACCAACAAAATTCAAGGCAATCGACAGCACTAGAAGATGAAAAAAATATTAAAAAGTTGCATCGCATTCCAAAGACATCATACAACAAGTCCTTACATTACATTGCATTATTGTCATTGATTAGTTTGAATAGTTCGATACTTATTTTCTTTAAGTAAATATTTATCTTTGAATTCTGTTAATAAAAAAAATCAATATTAAAAAAATTTTACACTTATAAAATTTGCAGCGATCATTCAAAACCCAATAAATTTTTTATACTAGTGATTCTAAATTCTAATAAAACCATGATTATTGAATTGCTTAAAGATTGGAGGTGGAAGCACACAGATTGGGATAGCTTGTTAATCATTAGAGGGAGATGGAGTTGGAAACGAACTGGTGGGACCCTGAGAGACATAGTCATTGAAGGATTAGATTAGTAAATTTATAGTTTAATTAATAATTTAATGGTGGTTGGAAGTGGGTGATGGATAAGTGTGGGAAAACTACCTCCCTTTTAGGCTTCCCTTGGCTTTCAAGGTAGACAAGGTAGGCCTTTCAGAATTTTTGTACGCAAATCATGTTCTTCTAATGCATTACCACTTTCAAGTCATTTTCTAATTAACTCCCTTCTTTCAATCCTTTTCTCAATCTCTGTGTGTCTTCATCTTGTTGTCGTCTCCCAACATCACTTTATACATAATCATCTTTATTAGTTTTAAGAGTCTCAAAGCCATTGCTTTTTCTCTTAGGTCCGATATATATATATATATATATATATATATATATGAATAGATTGTTTAATGTATAAAGTGTGAGACTTTGAAAAGTCTATTGTACCATTTAAGATACAATCAACTCCAGCCTTTCCCCACGTCTAGCCCATATTTTTCTACCTGGCCACAGCAGACTCCCATTTTTACATATGAGGATGATTATTGTCAAACTTGTGAGTTAATTTGCAGAATTTTACTAGTCTCTGTTTTTACGTGAAAAAAGAATTTGAGTGTATGCTAACTCAAAATCAAACTTGTCTTATCAAATAAACTAGATCAAACTAGTAACGAATAAACCAATTTGATTGATTGCTTCATTTTTATCCTATTTTTCAACACATCTTACTAAATTTAGATGCTGCATGACTCTATTCAGCCCAAGTTGTCCAACTTAGTTCACTCGAACTCATTTTTCAACTCAATTTTTAATTTCCTTGAGTGATAAGTAAATATGTGTCTTTATATTAACCTTAGATGGTTGGAAGAGTATATCTTACTTAACCTTAAAATCAAATAATGTGTTTGGTCTAATTTGAATGATTAAATTTCACAACTAACGGTTCAAATTTCATAATATCATTTTTTGTAATCTTACATTAAGAATTTTATTTGAATTTCTATATTAAGTATTATTTATGATGTAATTAACATATATATATATATATATATATATTAAATTACTAAATTTTATTGGAGGTCAATTCTAACCAATCTATTATACTAGTTGACATCTTCTTTATGACTTAAATTCGTGAGTTGAACAATTCCAAGACAATCATTCTCGTCAAGACTGAAATTGAAAATTTTACAATGTAATTAATATTTGAACGTGACCCATCACACATTCATTACATTGTCGTCTTTATCGGTGAGCTAACTCCTCGAGATTAGCATATTTTCTACACCAGAATGTGCATGAAGGTAGGAGTACCATCCTTACTATGTATGAAAAACCATAAAGACATTCAACTCTATATCATTCTCAGTATTTTAAAAATAACAGAATAAGGTAATTTTAGGCCACTCAAGCTAAGAATATCCTGAAGAACAAGTAGGATCTTTTTTTTTTTCTTTTTAAATTCCCTTTTATGATTTGGATCCTGAGGGTTTTTCTAGCTAGCTCCTATTTTCATTTTTTTGATTTCTTCTTCAATTGTATTGAATCTTGTGAAGGTGGTAAAGTGCCAGTAACTTTGAACCTAAACTCTGTATATACTTTATAAATAGAGATGTGATACAGGATATTCTTCTCTTGAGAAGACAATTCAAGTGTGGAGGAAACCGACAAAATACAAAAGTGATAGGAATAAATCGATAAGGAAGCTACACCATCATCATATCACTCACTACACTGATGGGAGATTCCATTGGCCCAAAATTACAAGCTAAAGGCCAGAAATAAGTGGATGATAGAAACGAAAGAAAGGAATCAACATCCACCCATGAACACCTCTCCAAAACAAGCTATTTCACTCTGTAAGCTATGCATGTGAACTTTGAATAATTAACAACCAATCGACTTTGCACATCATGTCTTGTTTATATTTTCATTGAGAAACAATACGAGGAATAAATAACTTAATGGAAAACTTGATCTCTTGAGAGATCACTATTATATTATTTTAAAATTTGTGTATATGATAATAAAAAATATTTTATATAAATTTCAAAATAATTTAACAATAAAAAAATTATTCTCTTAAAAGATTATACTTATCTAAAGGTAAGGAAGAATTGACCATAGTTTTAGGAATCGGTCCGGTCATTGACAGGCTAGTCTTTAAGTCATTGGGTCACTTGTCTAACTGATGAGTCGTCGGGTCAATTGCTGAATTAAAAAATATATATATATGCTTATAAATAAATATAAAAATAAGTAAAACAAATAATTTATATGAAAATTTCACAATCAAAATATCTTAAAGTAATTTTAACACACAAATATCATATTTAATAAATAAATAAATCAATATAATCATTTGTAATTATATTAATAAATTGTAAAAAATTAAAAGTAATTTATTTTTTAATATGTGATAGTTATTTAGTTATTTTTAACTTTTTATGATATTATAAATTTTGTTTCTAACATTGTTCTATTTTTATGATTTAAAATAATTTTAGATAATATAATAATATAGTTTTCGTAAAATAATATTTTATGTTTCAAAATAATATTATTATTCATATATATATATATATATATATATATATATATTGGTACACTTATATAATATTATAGTTTGTAGTTTTGATGGCTAAAATATTTTTTTTTATTGAGACATTGTGTACTTTTTTTTTTATATATACTTTTGTTAAAATCTAAAGGAAAAAAAATTTTCAATCCCAAGTTAAGCCATGCCACCGATTCCCGAGTCAACATCGGGTCAACTGCATTCCATTTCAATAAAGCGATCCAAACTTTGTTAGGCTCCGTATTACTAGTTTCTGGATCGACCCAACAGGTCCCATCCCAGCCAAAAACACTGGAATGGACAGTATGGTGAGAAATTTTCAAAAAGCAATTCCCAACCCAATTGCGAATTCCCAAACTGACGTTTAATTTTAGGATAAGTTATTGACATTCCCAACCCAATTGGCAGTTTGTGCTATTTTCTCCTTTCATTGTCCATGTTTGGTCACTTGGTCAGTTTCATCCAACTTACCTAGTACCTACCCTCAAAACAAGGTTGGCTGCCGGTGCAACAAACGGCGACTACGAAGCTAAGAACATGAATTGGTTGTGTTCGTCTCTTTGGTTATAGAATATAGCAGCAGTTTGACAAACTTCACATGTATTGTTTATGCTACCTTTGACCATTATTCTTTTGAAAATCTTCCTAGTTTCTACCATTAAAGACATTGTTTAGTCTTTGATTAAAACAAAAACGGAGCATCCTAATACAACGCAATGAGGGAAAGAAAAAAATAATAAACAAATGCACCAAGATTCGCTTCAAGTTGATACACTTCAATGTCAATATATTCTATCTCCTAAGGGGAAATAACAAGGGATCAAACAATTCAGATAAACACATCTAATCTATAATAGCCCATTAAAAAAAAAAAAACTTGAAAGCTACATCCTCAACAATGCTACTAAAACTGGTCCCACAAAAATAAAATACAATGCTACTAGAACTAACCACAATCATCAAGAACAGAGAAGAGATATGAATGAAAGAGAATGACTAAGCATGACTATAATCAACATTGTTGTTTGAACGAAACTGTCCAGTTTGATAATACTTCCATGACCTGAACTGTAATTGCCTAACTATTGTGTGCTTATCATGATAGATACCAAAATGCAAACTATTTATTAATAGGTTTTAGGTAAATCATAATTGACAAAACTGCTTCTAGAGCCCGAAACATGGATACCTAGTATGGTGTATGGTGGATGAAAACTCTCGAAGGTTGTTCTGCTAATGGAACACCGTTGCCTCGTCGTTTTGTAGAAGAGTTACCAAAAAAATATCAGCAAATATTTGAGCACACAACACGAAACTCGAGTGTGTTCGTCATCAAAACACTAGACCATGAGACATCCAGAACCAAAAGCTTCCAAACATCATTGAAACCCAAGCCAACTACAGTGCTGCAATAGAATCCATGAACAATGAATATGAGAAGGTCTGCATAAATGGTACAGGGAGAGGCACACTGAATTCAATCCCAATGCCATCACTCTACCAACCCACACAAAAGGAAAGAAATACTATTCCAGCTTCCCTGGTAATGTCTATACACACGTGTACTTTTCTATGTCGAATGTCAGTATCTCCATAGAGATGCATATGGTACCCCCCTCCTCCCCATGCAAAGAAAAAAAGATGAAATTAAAAAAGGCACCAATCAGTACCTGCTATGCAAATCAATGAGTGTGTATGCAAATGCAAATCTGCATTTATTATTTCCATCAGATCAAGAAGAACATAAAATCAATAAAAATTTTAATATTTTTAGACATCAAATTATCCACTTAAATCAACAGCATTAATCATGCTATGGATCTATATGAACGGAGATTCGTAATATAGTATAGCAATTCTAGATAAAATATCCAATAGTGGAGATTTATAATGATCAAATATGCTTTATGAGCTTTCAAAGAAATATATACACACTGTCAATTAATTAGCCATGTCTCAGGGTATACTATAGTAATCAAATCTTAAGAACAAAGAATGTGGTCCCTGGAAAATATTAAAAACACACCAACAATTCTGCTAACATAGATTACCACTTCATACTGTAAATCTAATGATGACGTTACAAAAATAAGGGTATAGAATAACGAATACACAACTACTCAAATGCTACAAGAAGCCATAACAAAATAGCCTACTGTAACCAAGGTCAAATCCCACAGCGTCATTTCAGATTTGACTTCCAATTCTTACTCCTCCAAGCTCCAAAATAGCAATAAGCCCCAGATTAGTACTCAACTAATAATTAATAGCCATAAGTGACATCCTGTTAGACCCCCTCAGCAGAACACGAGAACACCCAATGACAGAGAAGGAAAGACCAGAAAGAAAACAATTCCTCCAACACTTTATTAATGGAAAAACAACCAAGATACAAGTCAAAAACAATTGTTCCCTGTCAGACAACCTCAATGGTAAGTCCCCAGACCTTACCAAAGCCACAACTTACTGAATAACTATTCTGCCCCAAAACAGACATAACCCCCCGCTTATATACTCTTTTCCCAAACACATTAATAAGAACACAATTACTAAACTGCCCCTTTCCTTGCCTTTCTCGAATATACTTTCCAGACCAGGGGAGTTGCCTTAAATTTAGGCTGTAACAACAAATCTCCATCATCCCAAATCACTGGGTTTCCATCATCACCTTCCCCAGTAAAGAAAGCCTTGTCCTCAAGGCTAAAAGAAGGGAATCAGCTTTGCAACAGTAGCTCATCTTTCCATGTAGCATCCTCTGAAGTCATGCCCTGCCACTGGATCAGCCATTCCTTGTACTGGTTTCTGCCCTCATGTTTAATCCTCCAAGCTAATGCTTTATCTGGGTACACACCAGATTCTGCATCGTCTTCTACATCTATAGGTAATTCCGAACCAGTATGATAATCTCCCATAGCCTTCTTGAGTTGTGACACATGAAAAACCGAATGGATCTTCAATGTAGGAGGTAGGTTGAGCCTATAAGATACTGCCCCCACTTGCTCCACAATTTGATAGGGACCAAAAAACCAAGGAGCAAGTTTTTGATTAATTCGCTGAACCACCAAGTTCTGTCGACGAGGTCTTAAATGAAGAAAAACCCAATCACCCACATTAAACTGTATTTCCACTCTCTTTTTATCTGCTTGAGCTTTCATTCTCACTTGGGCACACTGTAAGTTGTACTACAGCTATCTAATGGCTACATCCTGATCCTTTAATTCTCTAGCCACAGCCTCAACACGTGTTTCTCCTTCTGTAAAGTGCAACAGCATTGGGGGTGGCCTCCCATAGACAACTTCAAAAGGAGTCACACCTGTTGACACATGATAAGTGGTGTTATACCACAACTCGGCCCATGACAGCCATTGGGACCAAGTCTTAGGTTGCTCTGAGGCAAAACACCTCAAGTATGTTTCTAAACACCGGTTAACCACTTCGGTTTGCCCATCCGACTGTGGGTGATAGGAGGAACTCGTATTAAGCTTAGTCCCCTGAAGTCTGAATAATTCCTTCCAAAAAATACTCACAAATAAAAGGTCTTGATCACTGACTATTGAGTTGGGAATCCCATGCAGTCTCACCGCCTCTTTGGCAAATATTTCTACAATTCCCTTGGCAGTATAAGGATGTTTTAAGGGAATGAAATGGCTGTACTTTGATAGTCTGCCAACCACTACTAAGATAGCATCAAAACCACAACTTCTCGGTAGGCTCACAATAAAATCCAGGGAAACATCATTCCAGATCTGTTCTGGAATTGCCAAAGGTTGTAACAGCCGATAAGGGCTCATAGCCAAATCCTTGACAAACTCTTGAATTTGTGATTTCATACGTCGCCAATACAGATTTGTTGCCAATCTGCGATATGTCCTTAAGAAACCTGAGTGACCGCCACTAGGAGAAGCATGAAATTTCTTTAACAGCTTTGGAATAATAGAAGAGCTTGCTGGAATTACTAGCCTTTTTTTGCACAACAACCTGCCTTTTTTATCTATAGAATATCCAGGCCATTTTGCAGTGTCCTCCCTCAACTCATTTTTTATTTGCTGCAGCAGAGGATCATCAGCAATTTCCTTTTCTACTGCTGTCCATTCGCTCCACAACAGATAAGAAATAATGGAATTACACTCGGCCCTTTCTTGCTGCCTTGAAAGAGCATCTGCAGCTTTATTTTCCTTCCCAGCTTTATAAATTACTTCAAATTGAAATCCCATGAGTTTGGCAATCCACATATGCTGGTTCTCTGTTGTTAGTCTTTGTTCGGACAGATATTTTAGGCTTTTTTGATCTGCATAGATGATAAATTTTCTCCCTAGCAAGTATTGTCTCCAGTGTTGCACTGCTAGGACTAAAGCCATTAGTTCTTTTTCATATACTGACTTCATCAGTGGGCTAAACAAACCCATAAGGAACTTGTCAGCTTGATCAGAATAACTGAGCCAATAGGGCTAACCAAACCCAACACAAACCCCAAACAATCAGGTCATGATCAAAGCGGGCCAAAAGTCATAACTGTTGACCAAGGCACAACTATAGCCTCACTTTTGATATCTAATGGCAGGATCCTGTGCTTAACTAAAGATATAGTTGTTTTTCAGAGCACAACTCTATTCACTAAACCCACTATAGAGCAGATTCCAACTATCACAATATGAATACAAGGGGAGTTCATGGTTATAGGTAGATAACCTATAACAGTAGCAACCAGCAAAGTGAGAAGACAATCCGCGTCCCAGTTCCACTGCCAATTTAAGGACCTTTCAAGGCTTCAGAAAATGGCTAGCTAGTCTGCAACTTGGACCAATTATCAACAATGCTTAGTAGGGGTATTTAACAATTCAGCTCAGTTTTTTTTTTGGCATATCAACCAACCAAACTGTGTTGAGGTCATTTTAGTGTAATAAGGAATCGATTTATTTGATTTAAGAGTATAAAACCAAACCAACAGTTATTTTGGGTAATTCAGTATGGCCCTATTTTCTGGATCTATTTTATCTTAGCCAACTTACTTATTGTATACCTACAAGGAGTGGCTTAAGCGGCAAACAAGTTTGAGCTCACTGATTGAGCAGCCTCTACAATGTTAGGAATTTGAGCCTATTGAAAAACACTTGTGGGGAGGAGCTGCCTCTGTACCCTATACGAGATTAATCCCACACCTAGAGGGTATGGAAATACTCATGGAAAACCAAAAATATTGACCATTGCAACAAGTTCTTCTTCCTCCTCCTCCTCCTTCTTAAGATAATTTTTTTACCATAAGGAGTAATTCAACAAGTAATAAACCAGCAACAGAATAACATCCAAGCACCATTAACAAGGTAACAAAATTAGAGTTTATTTCTAATCCATAAGCAATAAGCAACAAAATAATAAGAAAGCATCTCATTCATCAACAGTATAATAAACTCAGAATTGCTCAATACTAATCTGTCCAAATAATTAAACTAGCCAAGTATCTAATTCATAAAACAGTAGTTAAGTAATAAAACTGAAAATTGATCTGTTTTTAATCAGTTTGGTTTGGTTTGGTTTGGTTTTGAGGAGTCGGTTTTAACCGGTTTTGAACAGCCCTAATGCTTGGCAAAGGTTTTTAGAATGAAGACACTAGTATATTGAAAATACTTTCTGGTATATTTCAAATGGAAGAGAATACAAGATTTCATAGAGAAACAAAATTAGGGATACAAACACCTATAAATCAGGCAATAAAAAAAAGAAGGAAATCAAGGGGAACAAAAAGGGAAGTAATGGTCTTAATCCCTTAATAACAGGGAACGAAAAAAGAAAACATAACTAATAAGAAAAGAAACAATAAAAGGGGAAATAATAAACACTAAAAAGGAAATAGTAATCACGGCAATCCTAGCAATAACTCAAATATTCAACATAGAATATAATCCATTATATTTTCTCTATTAATTTATATGATAACACAAAGCAGGGCGAAACCAGATTGACTCCAGTACTAGAGCCACAAGTTCCCTCACCGGCTATCCAATCAGCGATTGGACGGCTAGCAATCAATCTCCAAAAAAAAGAAAAAAAACTTCATCACTAGCTGTCTGATCACGCGATTGGACGGCTAGCGAGAAACTGGTGGCTCCAATACTGAAGCCAATCTGGTTTCGAGCAGGGCCACAACAAATATCATTATATCATAGCATACCTTGCTAGACATGTCTACAGTTATTTGGAAACATAAACAATCAGCAGCAGGGCTTCTGTTGAGCCCTGAGAAACTAATGCCCAGAAAGAACTTATAAAAAGCCATATAATCTTCTCCAAGATATAAAACAAAAACATAGCAAAATTTCCAGGTTAATTCCAGTAACCCATTGTTCGGTTCCTTCCATAATAAATTGCTCAAATCAATTGCACTTGTCAATTTTCAGTTTCATCAACCTACATCTCAGAAACAATTCCAAAAGCGAAAAGTCAAAATCAGATAGGTGAACTCTTTTACCAGTCATAAATTATAAGATACGGCAGAGGTTGGTTTATAGTCCGCAGAAATAGAGACCTCAAATCATCTTAAGAGGGTCAACACCTAATAAACTCAATAATATGGACGACAACCACTCATGCTTCAGTTCAATTGAGCAATACGAACCATGTCAGTTCCATAAGAACAGGACCTTAATATGGCCTGTTCAACTAGAAGGTAGAGGATCCGGGAGGGCTACAAGTGCAAGGGTTATTAATTATAGTGCTAATTTAAGGAAACTCTAGATGATATATGTAGCTAATTGACATGATAAAAGCTGGCATGTATTGCAACGAGCAAGTACTATCTTCATAGGATTAAGCCAATGGCTTCACATAATCATGTAAATCTCATTACAGACAAACAATGAACAAAGATAGTTGTAAGTTGTTACATCCGTCCATCCATTAAAATAGGCCAAAAGTCGACTCACTGAACAAAAAAATAAATTTCGATTATTTGCGTCCTACTGACTTCGAAAAGAATAGAAAGCAAATAACAGGAAAAGAAATTATGAAACTACTCGGCATTCAGAATTAACCAACATATATACAAAATTCTGGAGAATTCTGCACAATGTAGGCCGACCTAATGTCCAACCTCAACATAATGTATAAACTATATTAGTATAATACGGTCGAGCATTAGAAAAAAAAAATTTTTTTGTACCCCTTCAACTATAGGGTTTCAACGGCAATCGTCATCAGTCAAGCCCACACCCGGCAATCATGGGGTCCCTGCGATAGCCTCCCTGACGTACTGTTCGATGAAATGGCAACAGGAACATCGCGACACAAAACCTTAAGCACCCGCGTCCTCAACTTCCACGCACCGGAGCTAAACATAGTGTTAGCGAGAACCTGCACGTCGAAGGGAATAGACCCACGTGCCTTATCTCCATTCATATCATCAACGAACTTCGTTTCCACATAAGCGTTGGCAGCCGAAAATGTAGCATTCATAGACGTCTCAGTCTTAGTATCCTGCTTGAACGGCGGAACGTCCGTTGTCGCAATAAATTTCGAATTGAAGAAAAGAGATAGTTCAAGAACACGATAACTGACAGTCAACTTCTTGTTGTCGTTTCGCACCCGGAAGCCGGCTTCCCACTTGCCGCTCACCGATTGGGAGTTGGTAGAGAAATTGGAGAGAGAAAGGGATTCGACGCGGAAACGGGGCAAGGTAGGGCGAAGCACGAGCCACGTGATCAAGGCGATGGTGCCGAAAATGACGAAGAGGCAGATGATGGTAGCGCAGAAGCTGCGAACAAAGGAGCGAGTGAAAGTGCTACGTGGAGGATAGGGATTGTAGTATTGGCGTTGTGGGTATGGTGGCTGAGCGGCGTATGGGTAGGCGGTTCCGGACGGCGGTGCTTGGCCGCCGTTGGACTGGTAATAGGGCGGCGCTGGGTAGCCGGTGGCGGGTCTGGAAGGGTCTGCCATAGCAGTGGCGAGTGGTGGCCACACAAATAGAGAGTCGGTGGAGTGGAGGAGTCGAATTGCCGATTGTGATCTGAAGAGAGTCGAAGGAGATCAGATCAACAACACACAGCTCAGCAAGCGATTATATAAGGATTGCAATGCATTCGGATTTTGGTGATCTTAACCCTTTCATTCATTTTCAGAAGATTTGAATTTTTCGTTTAATACTTATCTTTCCTTGGAAATGACAATTTTTTTTTTACTCGTTTCGTTTTTAGGTCTACTCGTTTTCTCTCTTTAGGGTTTAGGTCAACTCGGTTTTCCTTTTTGAACAATTTAAAAAATAATGTAATTTTGTTAAAATATTCGTAAAAAGAATGACTTCATTCTCTCTTTCTCTATCTATCTATTTTTTATTATTATTTTGGGCGTAATCTATTTTTTTATAAGAATTTTTTTTTAAAGACAATCTGGCTCAAAATATCAAATATGAATAGTTTATTATCTTAGATTAATTTTTTCTATTAAATTCAACTTCATTAATTTTTTTTCCTTTAATAAGTAGTATAGTATGATCGAGGTTTTTAATAACTTAAAATTTTTATCATTGTTTTAAACTCAAACTAGTGTTGTAACCCGTGTATCGTATGGATAATTTATAAATTTAAAAATTTTTATAACTTATAAAATAATAATAATTGAATGATCTAAATTATTGACAAAATGTTAATTCAGTTCATCTGTGAATTGTCTCCACAATATACACATAATTCTGTTACACTTATAAAACGCACACACACACATATATGTATACATGTTAAAATACGAAGAAAAAAAAATACTAATAGAAAGATATAATAAATATACAATAAAATAAAGTAATAATTAAATACAAAAAAATAGAATAATCAAAATACAAAAAAATAATGACAGTAATGATACTCTATATCTTTAGTCCCAATTTCTATACGTCTGCTCTTGATATTGTTCTTTCTCTCTATAAAAGGACCAAATTTCTTGACCAGCCTGATAACATCTGAAATGAAATAATATTATTTGTATAAATTTGAAATCAATAACAAATAAAACATAATCTATAAAAAATAAGATAAAAACTAACATACTAAATAGTTTTTGTCGACAACACAATTCAAAATATCACTGAATGAACAAAACATGAAGATTGATTTTGGAATACTCAAATCATCTTCAGCTAGTTAGGTATTAGTTGAAAATCGAAACTCAAACATTAATGGATGCTCTAATAACTGTTAGACTTAATTATACCAAATATGAATATCACATAGACTATACCAAATATGAACATCACATAAACATTTCCCTTGGTTATATTTGACGCTTGAACTTATTCACAAATGATCTTTTCACACGACCGTATATGCAATTACCCTTAAAAGGTAAAAAATAAACACAATATAAGCATAATGAACAAAATAATAAATATAAAATAATTGAATATAATAAAATTAAATTTACCTGAGAATATTACAAAACTATCTTCAGACTAAAAATCTCCTTAGGCATATTGAACGATGGAACTGTCCATAGCCTCACTACCCGAACCTTAATACTCTAATAATCCCTTGATGCATTACCATTAACAACGTCGCCAAATTTAGTCATATACGAAGCACTAACGGAATAAAAACTAATTTTGTAAGAAGAATATTCAATACAAGCATGGAAAGAATACAAGACAGTTGGAATGACCTTTTATTTATATAACGTGAATTTTTGAAATAATAAATTGAATAAATTAAATGCTAATGATGTAATTATTAATTATTAAATTATTATTAAACTATTAATAAAATTTATGACAATTTACAATTTCAAAAGGGATAGTTTGAATTCATTTGTATTCAAAAATTTCAAATTCATTTGATGCAATCTATATAATCAATCACACAAATTTGTATTTAATATTTTGCAATTATTAAATTATTAATAAAATTTAGGATGATTCACAGTTTTAAAAAGAATAGTTTGAATTCATTTGAATGCAAATTTTTCAAATTTATTTGCATATAATTATAGAATCAATCACATCAAATTGCATTTAATATTTTGTAATTATTAAATTATTAATAAAATTTCAATGATTCACAATTTTAAAAGGGATTATTTGAATTAATTTGAATACAAATTTTTCAAATTCGTTTAAATGCAATTATAGAATCAATCACACAAATTTGCATTTAATATATTGTAATTATTTAATTACTAAATTATTAATAAAATTTATGATGATTTACAATTTTAAAAGGGATGGTTTGAATTCATTTGAATGCAAATTTTTAAATTTATTTAAATGTAATTATAGAATTAATCACACCAATTTGTATTTAATATATTATAATTTTTTAATTATTAAATTATTAAATAAATTTACAACAATTCACAGTTTTAAAAGGGATGGTTTGAATTAATTTGAATGTAAAATTTTTAAATTCATTTGAATGCAAAATTTTTAATTTCATTTGAATACATTATAGATTCAATCACATTAATTTACATTTAATACATTATAATCTTTACGGAATTTAGAAGAGAGCCTTACAATACATCTCAAAAAGATTGGTTAAAATGAATTTAATGTGATCGTTATTAGGAATAAATTTATTGTTTACATACTTTATTCATTTAATTTTTATTTTAATTTATTAATTTTATTATATGTTATTTAATGATATCCATATAATTAATACCTTAGAGTGAAATTATTTTAGTCTATTATATAGATTAATGACAATTGTATACAGAGTTTTTTTAAAAATTTTTTGGTAGGATTCTATTCAATGTTAATGTGCTGTGAATGAGTCATGGAATAACTTAGGAGTCAGATTAAGATATTAGTAACATCTAGAACTTAAATTTTTCAATATGCCAAAAAATAAGGTGTTATAAACACAAACTATAACTGAACTATGATGTTTGAAAAGATAAAATTAAAAGAAAAAAAAGTCTGATAAATCAAGTTCCAACACATGTCTAATTTAATTAGACTTTTTTACTTGTATAAATTTAAATATACAGGAAGACTGATTTGCAAGTGTTGAAATTTTAAATCAGTTATTAGTCCAAGTCAAGGGATTTGGTTATTGGTTTTATTTCCTCAACCTATTTTTGTAATATTTTATATTATATTGCTGATTATATCAAGAAAAATATTCAATTTAATTTTATTAATTTGCATCTTAAATTACGAAATTGGGATAGGGATATCAAAAGTCTTCATTTTGGTCAAGATATTTTCAGAAAAAGTACAAGAAGGGTATCAAGAATAGTGGGGAAGGAATATTACACAGACAGCAGTAATGAACTTTGGAAGCAACTAATAGGAAAGAAGAGAAATCGAAAGATGCACTAAAATATCTTTTTTATGATAAGATTGATAAGTAATTCGTAAAAAATACAAAAAAAAAACATAGTAACTTACGAACATAATTTATTTTTCTTCCTTCTTATATCGAATCGGATCGATCAATTTGACTAAGAATTGATTACTGGTTTGATTTGATTGATCTTAAGAAATCAGTTAGCTAAAAAACTAGTTAGAAATCGATGAAAATCGATTGAACCAATTTTTTTGAAAAAAAATTATTATTTACAAAATATAATTATTTATCACATTATGTGAGATTAACAAATTTTTATTTTTGTAATTCTTTTATTATTTTCTATCATGTTATATTTTTTTTCTTAATTATTTTATTCATAATAATATTATTTTTGTCACAAAAACAAATAAAAGAACAAAAAAAAATACAAAAACAATTACAGATATATATATATATATATAAGTTTACTAGTATGAAAATGTTTATTAGTTTATTATATTATGTATTTTTTAATATATATTTAATTATTAATAGTTCGACCACAATTAGACAAATTAAACTATGAACCAATACTTTTAATAATTGATCTAATTTTTAAACCATTGTTAAAACTACATATAATATTGAGGAGTTCAATTTGCCCACTTATGTTTATTTTCTCCTGCTACTATATGATAGGAGATTTCATTGAAGAGGAGAGTTTAATAATAATAATAATAATAATAAGTAAAGGTACATTATTTTCACATAGTGAAAACCAGAGGTAGATCTACATTCAAGGGTGTGAAAGGAATATTTTTTTAATTAATATATATGGTATTTTTTTTATTCTCACAAAAATTTAGATATTGTCCCTACATGGTAAATCATGATCACTCATAAGGTTTGATAGTCAACTTGAAACCCACATCACATATGTTCAGTGTGATGATCAATTTTCAAAGTTAAATGGGATTTAGTAATCTTTCTAAAATTGTAATACCTATGAAAAATAAAATATAAATGTGTATTTACAAACTATGGTTACTATGCTAGTATACGGTACTGTTTACCTGTATAATACTATTTACGTATACGATACTGTTCATTTATACAATTGAAATGTCAAGTACTAGATATGGTTTGGTCATAAGAGAAAACTAGAAAGAAGTTTGTAGGAAAAAATGACGTTTTATGTATAAAAATACGCTCAGGGACTAAATTGAAAGGAATGATTTGAAAAGAAACTTAAAGGTTTAAGAGAAAGGATAGTTTCTCTTTAAGTTTTCAATAGTAATAAAAGAAAAAAAATTTTCAGCCGTTGCGCGATTTGCACAGTAAAATACATTATTAGAAACATCATTTTCATGAATAATAAATTGAATATTTTATTAGCGTATAGTGTCAAATAGTACCCTTGACTTTTGCTATAAATAGGTCATTCCATTTCACTTCTAAACTCACACCTTCAACTTCTCTTCTTCTCTCCTTAAGTTTCTCTTGCTTCGACGCTAAGCCTCTGAGATTTTGGGCCTTTCCTTTTTGCTTAGGTAAGAATACTATGCTTTTCTATGTCTTTCAAATTCTAGAAGTTATTTTCTTAAGTATGCTCTGTGGTTGCGGCTTTGGCCGATCTTCCACATCAGAAAAACTGTCCTTAGCTGTTTATATGTTATTTTGATTCTCTGATTACCGAAATAGAATGTAAACTGTGAAGAATACATGTCTAGGAAAGTTCTGGCTAAGGAAAGACCTGGTTTTTAAGTGTGTCCAGTGTGACCCTCTACTCTTTCCTGGAAACTTACCTGGTGTACTCTTTTACAGATTGTATTCTCTATTTCTGGTATGAATAGTACCCGTATGTATGAATAGTAACCATACATATGAATAGTATCCGTATGTAAAAATAATATTCATACGTATGAATAGTAACCGTATATATAAATAGTGACCATATATATGAATAGTACTATATGTATGAACAGTATCTGTATGAAAACAATCATAACTTGTTTTCTCTAATCTTTCATGAAAATCTCTGTAGCGGAATACTGAAATTCATCTGTGTACTATTGTCTGTAACGACTTAGAGAAGCGATATTCGTACGGAATCCAGGTGAGTGGAACGACCCCGTTTTAATAGAGTTTTAGCATTACTGGTGATTAAAAAGTATGTCGTAGGACACTCCCAAGATTCATAGGGGGAGATTGGATTCAGAATGACGAATCTAATAAGATAATTAATCGAGAAGTATGGATAAGACGAAACAAGTATTTCATGTTGATGTGAAGTTTGAATCTTTTCAAAAATAGATTAATTGTTATCTTGATTTGTGGTTTATAAATTTATAATATAGTTATATACTATACCTGTTATATGGATGAATATTCTATTGTACTTCTGATTATGATATGAACTGTTGTGCTATTGATTGTGATTGAGCGGGACAGTACCCCCTCTCACGGCAAGGCGGAAAATCCGGTTGAAAGGGTGTCTTGACCAATGAGTGTGGAGACAACGATTTCCTCAGTAGGGATATAGCCCGGATTGGTGATAAATCCGTGAGGCGCCCTAGCTAAAAGGATGAGGTTGTGCGTCATGGCGGAAATATACAGAATTGGTGAGCTGGCCTGTGTGCGCTCTCCGGGATATATTGTCATTGATGAGTACTAGTAACGTTTGTTGAATTGGTTGTGCATCATGGCAGAAATATACAGAATTGGTGAGCTGGCCTGTGTGCGCTCTTCGGGATATATTGCCATTGATGAGTACTAGTAACATTTGTTGAATTGGATGAATTTTTATCTTCTTGTATGTAATTCTAACTATGTCTATTGGTTGAGTATGAGCCTTCGGATATACTTGCATGATTGGTAATGTATTTGAATTTTATTAACGCGAGGCCGATTCGCTCATTGAGTTTAAAAGCTCACATTGTTTGTACAACATTTTTGTTCAGATCAGGTTGCCAGCGAAGAATATCTGCTAGAGGAGTAGATCACTTTGGACCTTCCCGTTGTCGGGTAGACCCCTCTTTTGTTATAGATTATGTTGCTCTGTAATCGTCTAGGACATCTAGGTCAGGGGTTTGGCATTTGGTTTGTATGTCAGTATAATAATGTATTTTATATTGAGAATCTATTATTATGTGCAAATCATCTCTATGAATTTCAAATAAGAAAATTTGATATATTTTCTTCAGGAATGGTTATTTTGATAATGACTAAACTCATGGGTAGAATTTATCGAAAGGCTTACAGTGATGAGATATTCATCATTGTGCCTGTCATGTGCCCAGAAAACGGGTCATGACAAAAATGTTGGTGAAAAACTAGAAAGTATATTGTATATAAAATGATTTATTTACTTCTGAAGTTAACTTTGATTTTGCCTGTAACAACTACAACAGTTAAAAGATGTTTCACTACAACAAATATTGTGAAAAATAGAATGCGTAATTGTATGAGAGATGAATGATTGAGTGATTGTTTGGTTACATAGAGAGAGAGAGATATTTTTGATAATATTAAAAATGAAAAAGATCATACACCATTTTCAAAATATGAAAATATACAAAGAACAATTGTAATTTGTAAAAGTTTATATATCTTGTGTTTTTTAATCATAAGATTATGTATTCTGTGTGTGAGACATTGAATGTAATTGGAGATTTGGTGAAAATGAAAATTACTTTTGTGATCTCTCATTTTTTATTTAGTGAATTGTTTTTCATTTTTCATATCGTAGATGTAAATTTTATATTGAAGCTAAACCACGTTATATCTTATGTATTTTATATCATTGTTTATTTCTTATGCATATTTATAATAATTTTTTTAATAAAAATATTTATAAACTATTTTTTATTTTCACTAATCAAAATTTCTAGATCAACCTAGAGAAAACATGATAAAGTTGTCACAAAATGTCAAAAATTTGTTCGTTGATGTGTATTTTATAACATAGGAAATACAGTTGCCATACAAGAAACATTATGCGGCACAAAAAAAAATCAGATCTAATTTAAGCTGTTTTCAAACTTTATTCAAGCTAAATTCTTTCTTCAAAAAATTTTAAGAGATTCTCTCTTAAACGATGCCTTGGCACAATTCATTTGAGATTTCCAAAATATTAGAACCCAGATTTCTTTGGCTGAGATTTTCTTTTCGTCTCTTGCTAACTATGGAGTGTGTATAAATTGATGATATCTTTCTCATCATAGGAAATTAATCAATTGTGAATTTACATAAACCCCAGCCGACATTTCATGGAATTTCTCATTTCTGTAAATAGCAAGCAACATTAAACACATCATCAGTAAAATAATAGTACTTTATAGTAAAGAGGAATTCCATAAAGACATGTTCAAAAATCATATTATAATGAGATGTTAAGTGGAAAGAATAATCTTCGATAAAAATAAAATAAATTTATAGAGTTCAACTTTTTCTTTTTAAAGAAAAAAATTAACTCTTTAGTCTTTACCTATATACCGATTTCAATATATTTTTGAGAGTGTGTTTAGTAGATAGTGAGATAATAAGAGAGGGTGAGCGAATAAGACAAATATTAAAAATTTTGTCTAAATTATTTTTCTAAATACACTGAACTTTTTTTTTCTTTTTAAAATTAAGATACTTTAATAAAATACCCTGTTTTTATTCATTTTCTTTTTCGTTCCTTGCGTGCCAAACACGTTCAACATTTTTTTGAAGATACAGGTTTTCATATCTTCTTTATCTTGATTGTACAGATATATGGTACAAACACGATTATGTTACTCTTTTCTTCGGTCCTTTTTGGACGCAAATTCTTTGTAGTTAGCGCCACAAACTTCCTAGTCTAATCCTTTAATCGTGACTCTGCATTTTGCATCAAATAATCACAATTAAAGGAATAAAATAAAATAAAAAAGAACAAAATCGGTGACAATTGAAATAGGTTAAAATACACTTTACCCCCTTAAACTTTATTTTATGTGTAAAAAATTCTCATAAATTTTCAAATTCAACAAAAAACCCCCATCAACTTCTATTTTGTGCCAAAAAATCTCATACAGTTAGTTGACCGTCAATTGACCGTTAACTAATGCCATGTCATCAGTATACTAGACAACTCAAATGCCATTTTTTTAAAGTTTACTTGCCATGTCAGCGTTGCCAAATCGTCACTATCAGTATTTGAGGTGTAAAAAATATTTGACGTGACATTTGAGGTGTCTAATATACTGACAACGTGGCATTAGTTAACGGTCAACTGACGGTCAACTAACTGTACGGAGTTTTTAGCATAAAATGAAAGTTGAGGGGATTTTTTTGTTGAGTTTGAAAGTTTATGATGATTTTTTGCACATAGAGTAAAGTTTAGGGGAATAAAGTGCATTTTAGCTATTGAAATATTACTCTACACTTGTGACGCCAAATGTTGATCTGCATTAATCTTTCTCTGTTCTTCTTCGCAACACACAATGTTACTCGAAGACTGGATTCGTGGAGGTTCAGAATAAGACAAACTATGGCGATCACAGTCATTAGAATAAGAAACAGTAAAATCAACGTCAGGGTAAGTATGTGTTGGTTCCATGTCCCGTTCTTGTTTGGAAGCAGAGGATATGATACGTTTGTGTTGTGTTGGTAGTAAGTGGTAAAGTTCCAATTTTGTGCAACAGACATATCGTGTTAAGGAAGATTATGATACAGAAGTAGAATGAGGGTATAAGGTTGAAGAAGAAAAAATAGAAACACATATAGCAAGAGGGAATATATCTCTATGACTCTGTCTGTTTGTGTTTGTGTATTTGGAATTATAGATTATAGGAAGTCATAATATCCAAAATTAGATGTCTCATGCAGTTTCTAGGAAGCTTCCTGGAACTAGGGGTAACTTGAGAAACTTAAATGAACGTTGGTTACTTTATGCTTCATTCTCAGCAATACATTGACTTCCAATTGTTAGAAACTCCTATTTTTATTTCAAAGTGTTTACTATAAAGTTTTTAAATAGAAATAAGTGTCAATATTTTCTTTTCATCTTAGCACCATGCCATTCACTCTTTCAAACCGGAAGCCAACTCCTAACAAACTATATGATTATTTAGTTCTTAAAAGTTTAACTTTACATAATTTAACTCTTGAATATTGTAATTTCATTAGACATAGTTATTCAGTAAGTTTCTCAAAAATTAAAAAATATACAAAATTTAGTTTGATTGGAGGACTAGTTTGTTCCAAATCCATAATTTATAAAATTAATTAAAGACTAAATAAAAATTGTATTTGTATATTTACTCTTTTTCTACTCAAATGATATACGAGGCTGTTAATATGGAATAACAAGTGTATGTAAATCATTGCATGCTCGCTTATCAGTTGCTCCATCATGTCCATACAATTGATGGGAACTTGGTGAAGTCGATGTTATTAGTTTGTATTGTCACTATTTACAACAGCATCAGCAGTCAAAGAATTACAAAAGTTAAAGGAAGAACAAAAAAAAAGTCTGTTTGATCTCTTTAAAGTCAAGTGGCACTTGCATGGCTAAGAGATCTAGTAAAGCAATTTTAAACATCGAATACAACCAACCTTACCACGGTTTAGATACCTCATGAACAGCGTCCTCCATTCTCCTCGCTCATCATTCCTTTCAAGCTCTTGGCTAACCAAATGGCTGTCTCTCTTGGAGAGACCTTATCTTTCCCAAAGGGTTTCAGAACAACTGCAAGTTCCTCCAATCTATTTTGCTGCAGCAACTCTGCAGACAACTCCAGGAGGCCTTCAAGGGCGTCTGCTCTCTGCCTAAATGATTTAACATCCAAAGTTTCCTTTGCTGGTGTTTCCTCTTCAGTCATTGAAGAGTTATGTCTAGTCAACTCAGAGGAATCAGATTTTAAATCCATTGGAACAGGATTCTTCACATCTAGTTCCTTGACACCAGAATGATCAGAAATATTTGACTTCCCGCTCAAAGCATCAGAGGAACTTGAAGATTTGACGGCTGGAGGAGTGTTAATGTTTCTCACTTCTAATTGATCAGAAATGTTTGACTTCAGGCTCATAACTTCAGGGCAACTTGAAGATTTAAGGGTAAGAGGAGTGCTCATGTTTCTCATTTCTAAATCATCCCTTACTACGTTGAGAAACTTACCAACATCCACATTTTGAATTCCCATCTCTGTAGATTCCTTTACTGGCTGCTCACTCCCGACACGATAACTGCTATGCCGTATAACATGGATGACATCATCAAAAGCTGGAGGAAGATTACCAACAGCCGACCTTTCTGTCATTGGATTCTGCAAAATGGTTCCTTTCTCTTCTTGCATACCTTTCTGGCTATTGGTGACAGCAATAGGCAGGGCAGTTTCAGCCACTGATGACAGTCTCTCTCTTACAGTGAACTTGTCATCGCCAGTAGATATGCACACAGGTTTTGGCTGGCTAGCTATATCAGGCATATTATTGGGCTTACTTACTGGACCAACTTCTTCAAAAGCAAACGTTTCTCCAGAACTCACTTGAGGAAGTTTGAGAGAGTTGGTTGAAGTCAGTTGCTTAGTAGCATCTTGAATATCTTTGATTGCTTCGGTGGCTTTAACAGAGCAACCTGTAGATCTGTTATCACAAGAAGTGGCAGCAGATATACTAATCTGATTGATGGGTAGACCTTTAGAAACAAACATTTCCTTAGAATCTTGAACAGGGTGATTAGGAGTTAAACTAGAAAGTTTCTCATTATTAGTAGTCGTATTCTGAAGATTCAGGGCAGTTTCAGAGGTTTCCCCAGATATATTTTCAGCTGCTTCAGAATGTAAATATGTAGCAGGTGTACCGCTGTCTGGATATGATTTTACACTTTCAATGTGTGTTGTACGCTCGTGATCAGGAAGTGCCTGTTCTCTCATGTCAATAAAATTTGTTGCATCATCAGAAAGTTCAAATCCTTGAATAGACACTGAAGATGAAACAGAATTACTGCTATCCATTTGCATTCCTTTGGAACATTTTTCATAAGCCTTCTGAGGTTCTGTAATCTCTCTAGAAACATGTGGTAAATGACCATTGGTCAAATGACTTTGACTCTTGTCAGGCTCCCGAGGACTTTTATTTGGACCTAACTTCTCTGTATCACTTGCTGCATTAGGAACATCAATCCCAACCTGCCTCATTCCTCCTCGAAATGAAGGTTGTCTGAGTAAGCTTGGGGGGGTCCTTTGCCTCAACTTGGTAGAAACTCCATCTCCATCTACTTGGTTAATAGGACCAGATAGGGGAGTCCCATCATGCCTGGGTTTAGTTTTTGGTGAAGAGTCCATCATCAGTACCTACCAGAATATAATAAGCATATGCAAAGCAATGAATACCAGCGTCATGAGGAAATCATCAAAAATAGGTAGCAGTGAATTAAATAATTTCCAGCGGTAAACTACCTGATTCTTTAAAGGATGTGACCCCTGAATTCGTTTTGTAGGATCAGGGCTGGTCTTTGCAGGTGCAACAGTTGGAGACTCTGAATTAGGCTTGAAACCAGGAGCAACAGCATTAGAATTGGGCAATTTAGGCAATGTCTCCGCATTTGCTTTCTGCATTGATACAACACCAGCCTTTATGCGATTACCTCTCATTGGAGAACTTTCTCTAACTTTTCCTTCTTTTATAGCCATCATAATATTTCTAATTGTTTTTGGTTGCTTAGATTCAACTATTGATCGCTGTTCATTAACCGCCACCTCTTGGCCATCTGTTTTGCGATTGCCAGTTCTGGAGTTATTTTCTTCTTCACTGGGCAGGTGATGCTCGGAGTCATCTTCATCATCAATAGAGGCCTGACCTGTTTCCATGGCTTTGTTATTACACTTCAGTGCCATTGTCGAAAAGTTTCTCTCATTTGACATCGAACTATCTTTATCACTACTTGAACTGCTACTGTTTTGACTTTCAGCCATATTTCTTCGAGGATCATGGACAGCAGAAATTGGCTTGTCGGGAGAACAGGCTGTTGGAGGATTGAAAGATGGACGATACTGTTCAATATAAGGTTGCAAATAAGGATGCTTTAAGATCTCAGATGCCTGTCCAGAATATAAAGCCAGATTTTTAAGGATGAGACTATCATAAATCATTTTCACATTGAAAATAAAATTATTCTCCAGAAAGGCTTACTGTTGGCCGATGCTCAGGGTTTTTTCTCAGCATGCCCTTTATCAGTGTTTTCCTGCACAAAACAAGACACAACAATGTAATAACAACAACAACGACGTAGACTTCCAGCAAACACACTCACATAGAGAAGAGAGAGAGAGGAGTTAAATGATGTATGTGAAAAATCTATTTCATCCTCAAACAGTTAAACACAGACAGCCTGAAGGTATACCTAATGCAAATGTTAACCTTCAAATTTCGACTATGTTTTTGCTTCTTTTTATGTGAATATACAATATTTCATATGCCTTTTTTAAATGGTTCTGCTAATTCTCCAATCCATATGAAGAACGTAATAAAAAACCAATGTAATAACAGCAGCAACAACATAGACTTCCAGCAAACACACTTACAGAGAGAAGAGAGAGAGAGGAGTTAAATGATGTATGTGAAAAATCTATTTCATCCTCAAACAGTTAAACACAAACAGCCTGAAGGTATACCTAATGCATCTCCTTTTTATGTGAATATACAATATTTGATATGCCTTTTTTAAATGGTTCTGCTAGTTCTCCAATCCATATTCAATGAAGATCATAATAAAAAACCAATCACATCTTCAGGAAGAACATAAAGTTGGAGTTGTCCAACAAAATGTAGCGTATAACAAGGTGCCTTAATGCATTCACACAGACAACACAAGCACACGCATAGATAATACTATCAATTATATCTTGCTGTCATCACCAACTGACCTCATCAGGAGATCATCAATTAGTCACTGACATCTGTTACCTAATATACAAGGATATGAATCCCATTAATGTAAGTAAATAGAAACTTACAAGGATGGGGAATAACAGGGAGGCAAAGGGCCAATAGAGGAACGGTTTATTTTGCTTATCAATCCCGCCATATCCTGAAACAAGGTTTACCACACCATTGTAAATATCCAAAGAAAACAAATATAAAAGAGAAAAAGAAAACCCACGGTTAGATTGCTCCACATGCATAGATATCTATTTAATAAAATAAATAATCACATGAAACATATTAAAATGAAGAGCATACATCACCCAGCACCTCTAATTAACAGAGACATAGAAAATATTAGGAAATTAAATTTCAAGCAGTATCACTATGTCACTCCAAAAAACAAACAGATGTCAAGACTATTTGTAAAGGCAAGCTTAATTTCAAAACTTCACCACAGACATTAGAACAATAAACCCCAATATAGGCCATCATGGTGGTTCAGGTGACTTGGCAAACTCTTGGGTAAAAATTTGGTCAGCAATCTTCTTCTTCAATTATGCAAATTTTATACTTTCCTATCCCTTCCAGATCATTTAGACAAATTAATGTCTTGTCTTTTCTTTAGCCCAAAAATGTCACTTCACCAACTTCAATGCAGAAATCAGATAGTAAATTCATATCTAACTTGAGGATAGTGCATTAAATGGATTACCAAAGAAGAGAACAAAATTTACAATTAATAAATTCCAAAAATTCAAAGATCAGAGGAGATCTTACAAAAGCTTTGAAAGCAGGGCGATGAGCAGCCATCTCATATATACAGCACCCTGGACATTAAAAAAAAAACATAATAACTGAAGCAAAAGCCAATCTGCAAGTATCTGAAATTTATTGCAAAAAAGTATATACCTAGTGACCAAATATCAGATTTGAATCCGTAAGGAATATCTGCAAGCAATTCAGGACACATGTAATTGGGAGTTCCTACCACCTGCACACAAATGTACCAAACAATTTTAGATATCTACTCTACATAAGTAATATGCATTTCGATATACTAGTAATAATAAGCACATGGATGAAAACAATGTTAGTTAAGTAAGTTTATCAACAAAAGTTCATATTTGAAGAAACTTATCAAATTCTTATGAAGTTAATCCCAAACAACACTCAAATGACCATCTCCGGATTTTTTCTCCCTTATCAAGTCTAGTTCAATAAGAAGAACCAAATAAGCAAAACTTGCTGACTCTAATAGCAATGGCAGGAGAGAAAGAGATGACTACTGCTTTATCGCTGCAGAACAGAAAAGACTCCATAACATAGCCTATTATAGAAGATTCTCCAACAGCAATGACAGTGACACCTTAAGTACCCAAACGCAACCTTATTAAATCTAACATGCATCTATGTCAGGAGTTTTTATCATCATCATGGTCAATATAAACAGGAGATCAAACAGTACATAATCAAATAATAGAAAAACTAGAGAGAAAGACAAAATAAAACTTTATTGAGTGTTCATAAATATAAGAAGTTACTTGATAGAGTAGTTTATATTGTATCAAGTTTTGATGCCAATTTTAGTCAGAGAAGACAAGTTCTACATGAATAAACATCAGTTTTAAAAAAAATAGAAAAAAAAGTTATTTACACTTGTAGAAGGAAGCCAATCCTTATGTTTTATTTATTTATTTTTTAATCTGATAGATTAGGTTATACTTTCCTAATAGATAAGGATAAGTTATTTACTAATTATTTACTTTCTTAGTTTAGTGAAGATTCCTTATTTAAGAGGGATTCTCCTACTTATTTTTCTCCTAGTTTAGTGAGGATTCCCCTGTATAAATATTAGGTTATATTTTCATTATGAATAAGAGAGAGAATTCCCTTTCATCAAAATTCACAAAACTAGAATCTTTTTATTAACCATGGCATAAGTTTTATTTTGCTTTTAAAATGAGGTGTGTTATGGGGAGTCTTGTTTGGAAAACTGACTTGACAATAAATGAGTGGTCAGGTCTGAAGGCACAAATCAAGTAAACAAAGAATAAATTTAGCTAAAAATTATGGAGAAGGCATTATAAGTCCATAGCTTGCCCAATAGAATTAAGGAGTAACATAAAGGATACTGAAGTTAGAGGCTTTATCCCTTTAGTATGAGAAAATCCATGTCTGTCTACATGGGAGAGGAGTAATATGATCTCAAGATAGAATACCCGAAACTTGTAGTTCTGCTTATTTGCTTGTAGTGTTAGCATGAAATTGTGATCAATGCCCAGGAAGCATGACAAGACAAAGTTCACTATGAATTCTTTAAACTTTCAAATGAACAGTTGAGATCAAAAGAGAAAAACAAGCTCCCTATTTCACACATACCGAAGAAGCCAGGTCATCTGCTTTTAGTGTCTTAGCGAGCCCAAAATCCCCTATATATTTCAGAAAATTACAAACTAATTAGGATAAATACTTGTAATCTATCCCCGTATTAATCAATCATTGTAGATGTTTCTCACCTAGGCGCACATCTTGATCCTTGGTGAGAAAGATGTTGGAACACTGTCAGCAGAGTTAACAGATCAGTCTCAAAATATTTGAAATAAAACACAGAATACTCAATCAGACAGTTAGTTTTATGTAAGTATACCTTCAGGTCACGATGTAAAACAAAGTTAGAATGCAGGTACTCCACAGCCAAAAGTAATTGGGTAAACCACTTACAGAGTTTCTGGACAAGAACAACTTCTGATGTGAGCCATCGTGAAAATTGAAATTTAATTCCCGAAAGAATATAAATATATAAATATATACATATATACGCATCCTTAAGACAATAATACCTCCTCAGGAAAGCAAACCCCATTCGATTTTTTCATCAATTCAGCCCTGGTAAAGATTCAACAAAAAACAACAATAATTTAAGTACTTGAGGATATGAATTACGTCAATTTGAACAAGACGCTGTATCTTTGCGGGCATTATCAGTGACTCACATGTCTCCACCTTCACAGTATCCAGTGACAATACAGACATAGCAACCCTACATTACAAGTAAAATGCTCTTAGCTAGAAAGAGAACAGTTAAAATTGAACGATTTCTAGTTTTAAACAGATGTGCAAGAGAACAAAATGTTGAAAGAAATAAAGATTATGATCATACCAAAAATAAACTTAAAAGGGTATCCTCACCTTCTCAACCCATGCTTCTTTAAATTCTACAATGTAAGGGTGCTGGATTCGAGCAATGAGAGCCATCTAGGATATCCAGAAGGAGGCAAGGGTTAAATGCCTACAACAAAAGCGTACTTGAAGTTTGAAGCAAATAAGCAAGCAGAAGTTAGAAACCGAACTTACCTCTTGATGAGCAGATCTCCGGCAGCGTTCAGTCTGTCGCGCAAGCCTGATTTTCTTCAACACGTATCTGCAAACCATGAAATGAACATTCAGTTGTCAAATTTTGAACCTGCCCTTTGGCAGAGTTAGCTTATATTTACTGATACAATTCATTCAAATGCGGGACCCCAAAGAGAAACGACGGTGTATACTTCTTCTTCTCGGCCTTGTGATGGACTAGAATAGCAGCTCCAAAAGCTCCACGTCCGATCTGCTCCATGATCTCATACTGATCCATCCGAGACTCCATTATTCACGATCCAGTTAAACAAAATGCCCAATTCTTATAACCAAAAATAGAAAAGCAAGGACACGGACAAAAAAACGGTCGCAGATATTGCAAGCAACCGATTCACACCATTTCCCCGGTCTCACTCGGAAAAAACACTAACAACGACACAATGCTTCTCCGATCTCCGGCAACAACTCCGAAATCATTTCCGAACAAATAAACTCACACCCAAAACGATGTCGGAGCTGGTGTCTCTGCCCAGTGCTGCAACTTACCTGTTTCTACATTGCTCGCGCGAGCCAATCACTAGCAAACTGAACACTTTCCGACTTTTCTCATCTCTCCCAATTCTTGGCCGCAATGCACCCTCCCCGGACTTCCGCTTCACCCCACTGTCTCTCTCACTCAACAACAATAATGGCAACGAAAACAACTAAACAGTGCAATTAACTTAGCGAAAACTACAATTAAGATTAGTGAAGAGATATTGTTTTCTAAATTTCTGAGAAGTTAAGCGAAGCTGAACCAACTACGAAGAATGGAGCGCTCTCTCTTTCTTAGCTGAGCTCGATAGAGAGAGAAAGAGAGACAGAAAGGAGCTCATGGGTATGCTTGAGCTATACGCCGACAGTCACAGCTGGTCTACCAGCTTGGGAGCTTTCATTTTTTATTATTTTTTCCCTTTTCTTTCCTTAAATGGCGATTATATTAATAAGAGGCCATTGTCACACATGGATCATGCCACTCAAGCGAGATATATCAATTTCAAATATCAACAGCCACATTATATCTCTACTGAGTAATTGACTAATTGTATTGTTAGTAATATTTTGAGTTGAAATCTTATGAATATATAAAATTAAGTAATTAACCGATGAGAGTTTTACATTCATATAATCTAAATATTGGTATATTTCTTAATACTCATAATTCTAAAAAAAAATATTCAGACCGCTTTGAATTTTCATGTGCATGCCTTTTATTTACTTTGCAGCATATGTACTTGATCATGTAATTTTCAAAGACACGTACATAGTTCATCAGTTTTTCTATTAAATTAATTATGTCTTTGATTCAGTTTAAACTTAACAATCAGTAAAAAATCAATTAAATCAATCTCAAAACAATAAAATTGGCCAATTCAATCGTTTTTTGTTTGAATTTTTTATTTTTTAAATTTTTAACTTTTTACTGAATATTATTATATATTTTTAAGAAATCTCTAAAATTTTAAACTATTAAAAAAAGATTGAGGACTATTATAAATATATATCTGTAACATACTTTAAATATTTTAATATCTAAAATATATATTAATTATATATTTTAATATTTAAATATTTAATTACGATCTAATTATTAATCTTTAAATTAGTTTCTTGGTTTGATTTCTCAATTTTAATAACATCTAATAAAATAAAAATAAAAATTAGATTGAATGGCACTCACAAAGAACGGGAAAGGTATATTTTAAAAATTATTTCAGTTGGTAGAAAAAAAAATATTTTAATAAAAATGATGCAATGATTACCACTTGAATTATTCATTGATCGCACTTTTTACTTCATAGTTAAAGGCTCTGAGTCTTATGGTTAACTCTGCCTGAATTAATCATTATTAACGCCATGTATTAATTTCAACTTTTTGGGGATATAATTATATTAAACGAATAGGAAATAAGAGAGTAAAATAAAAGATAGAATCCAAAATGGCGAAATCAAAACAAATAAACAGCTATCATTTCAAAAAAAAAAAAGCTCTAATCAATCCTGGTTTTTTGATAATGCAATTACAAAGTAAGACCCCGCGCACATACGTATAGAACAATTAATTTTTGTTTTATATAACTACAATATTTTATAGTATTATACACTTTCATATTTATATGGATTTCTCACACATCGAAATAATGACACATTTCAATAATTGAGTATATTGAATATTTTAAATTAAGTTTGGATTTAATTAGAATTAACAAAAAAAATATTTTAAGCGATTTATGAGAAGTATAGGATATTCTTTATCCAACAAAAAAAATCATTAGTACTTTTTTCAATTCTTCTTTGAGAAAAGGACGGGTGAAAAAGAACAAAAAAAAAACTTTTGAGGGTGAAAGACCAAAAGGTTGTTTCCAAGAGAAAATGTATGGAATTAACTTTTATTCTTTATTTTTTTTCAGTAACAACTTGTAAATATTTAACCAGGAATATATGAGAAATTATTTTATCGCTTTTATACAGGGAGAGAATAAAATAATTATGTCATATAAATTTTCATAAAAAAAAGACGTCTTTTTTTTTTGTTTTTGTGTACGGATACTTAACAACCATATACTCCAATAGTAATGATTTTAATAACGTCCCCTTTCATTATTTTCGTTATATATTTTGTTCATATTTTCATATGCATGATATGCATAGACAGCAGATAACGATTATGTTACGTATTATGCAAGATTTTGTAAACACTGTCATCTTTTATAATTATTTATAATCATTAGAAGTAGTAGCTAGGTGTATAAAAGAAATGAACTGATCAACATTAAAGAACATAGATGACTCCGATATCCACTATCCTATAATTTAAGATCGTAGAAGGGGAAAAAAAAATTCATCCCATTATATACAAGTTGGTATCTTCTGCAATACTCTACAATATTAACTTTTTTAATATAGTTTAATAAATGTAAAACTCATATAGACCTCGCCTGTCAAAGTTATCAAACAGTGCTGAAAAATTCAATATTTTATTATTCTTCCAAAAAAAATGAAAACAAGCCTTTCATATTGGAATTGAATTCTTCATTCATTACTATTATGACAAGTTCACAATACTATTTAACGCATTGCAAAAGTGGGGCTTCTCCATTATAACATTAAAAAAATAAGATCCATGAGTCTGGGAATAAAAAATGTATGGATACAGTCATAAATCCACAAACAAATAAAATAATGTCTGATGCACATGTATGTATTTCAAATTTTCAAATGAAATGCAGCTTTGTTCTACGGTTTCAGTGCACTGTCTTGCGCCCTTATTCATGTGGTTGTTATTCCTCTTGCATATATTAAATTCTTAACACATAAAACAATCTAAAAATTAGCCTGTAATAAAAGTTTATGCACTACGCAACATGTGTATGCAACTATATAAACTTTAACCGTTACTTTTTCGTGTATAGTAATATGTGCCAATGATCTCTTTTATACAAAACAAATTAAGGAATTTATTTTTTAATAAAAATGAATATTATCTTTAAAGACTTTATAGTTATATAGGTTTGAAATAAGAAATCATATGATTTAAACATGGTAAAAAAATGGAGTAAATCCAAATGTGAACAATAGTGGGCAAATAATTGGAGTGAAATTATTGTTGTGCGCCACGGTGGCATGGGGCATTGGTTGAGTTGGTTTGTGTTGTCTTGACCTGAGTTGGAGGCAGTTGTGGATTATTATATGTATCGTGGTAGCCTAACATGGTCACGTGCTGTTACAGGCAAACATGAAAATGAATTTGATGTTTATCTTAAAAACGTTAGTATTGTATTTGTATTTATAAAAGTCGTTATATTTTAAATGTAGATTTTAAATTTTTTAAAAATATTATTTAAAATTTAAAATTTAATAATTTCTGTAAAAACAAACACGATATTTGTCTTTGCAAAACAAGCATAAAAAATTCCTGGCAACACTTGAGGCTTCCTATTACAAAATCTCAATTTTCCCTTCCTATACCACTGGATTTTTTCTTTTGATATCTCAACTCTTTATTTTAATTCAATGATTAAATTTGAAGATAAAAAAATTATGAGATAAAAAATATTATATAAAATAAAAAAAACAAATCATGAATACAAGAATAATACTTTGCGCAACAAAAAGTCAAATTCTATAATTACACTATTGGATAAAGTCTCCTCTAAACTTGATCATAGGTCAAACTTATTAAAATAGGCTCGGCCTTTTTTTTCACATGTTAAAAAATAAATTTTTTACTTTTATATTAAATTAAAAAACTCAATAATAATATTATATAATTGAAATTGTTATTTTAAAAATACGTGATAAAATTAAAAATAATAACTAAAATAAATTTTATTATTTATTTATAAACTAAAAAAATACATAGCAACTTAAATTATAATATTTTTATATAATTACATTACAAGTTTTTAGATATAACATAACTCATAATTCATGAGTGATACTATATATTATATAACATGATAAATAAGTGAACATCATGACAAGTATCAAAATTATATATAAACGACATACTATATATTAATAAAAAATAAAAAGATATATACTATATAAATTATACATTTTAATATTATATATGTATATAGAATATTTTAAAAATTATGATATATAATTTATATAATAATTTATTATTTAAATAAGTAATTTTTTATTTTAAAATATATAAAAATAAATTTTAATCTGGCTTTACCCACACTGTAATTTTTGGATTTTTTTGAAAATAGATTTTTTTATATTCAGACTCCATTTTTCACATCCAAATTCTTTTTTATGGGTTAGACCAGACTAGCTTTTGGACTAATGACCAAGTCTAGTCTCACTCATCTTCTCCCTTCTATTATTTAATCAGTTCATATTATAATGAGGTTGATCTCACTCTCTTACTGTTATATTACCTAAAAATCTGTACAAAATATTATTTAATTATTATATATATATATATATAATTTGAAATAATCTAAAATAAGAGAATTTACGGTCTTTTTTTTGTTGTATTTTTATGTTTTTGTTCTTCAAACAAGTTTTATAAAATTGTTTTGAAAACCAAAAAAAAATCCATTTGGATGATTTGTTCTCAAAACAATTTTAAAACTTAAGAAAGAAAAAAGCATTTGGAAGACTTATTTTTAAAAACAAGATTTAAAAATGACATGATGCACAAGTATTTAATGTAATATTACGATAAATTTAATACACTAGAATAATTAATGACAATATTTAAATAAATGATAAAAAATATATAAGTTAAATATCTCAATTGTCATAGTTTGAACTACAATGTTTATAAGTTTTTATAGACAAATTTGATACAGAAACTAACATTAGAAAGCATATAGATACAACATTTTACAAGTTTTGTAAAATTGTTTTAGAAACTAATTTTGAAAATAAAAAATATAATTTATTCTGAAAACAATTTTAAAACCTCGTAAAATGAGCAAAAAATGCATTTAGAAGATTTGTTTCTGAAAATAAGATTTAAAAATCATTTGACATAGAAAAAATTCTAGGTAAGATTGTGATAAATTAGATATAAAAAAAACTAATGTCGATATTTTAAAAGAGACTAAAATAAATACAAATCAAATATAATAATTGTCATAGCTAATTAATATGCTTAATTATATTTTAATAAATTGATTAAATCTATTATTCAACACATAAATTATTAAGAATATATTTATATAATAATTTAAAATAATTATAATTTTAATAAATTAAAACGTCTTGGAACATATTAGTAAAAAATATGTATAGAAATGAAATTAAAACAAGAAACCTCAGAAAAATTAGATAAAAAATACAAGTTTTTCTATACAAAATAGAACGCTGAAAAAAAAAAAGTTACAATTAGTGTCAGTCATACCCATAACTTTTGCAATATGGATTTAAATTTGGCGGTTAAAAATGTATATTTTTCTACACTAACTCATTTTATATAAATGGCATTAATGAGCTCACCCAATTGCCACTGTTGTCTTTACTGTTTTCGAGAACATTGTTTTTGGAAAACATAAAAAAAATGTTTTGGTTTTTCTATTTTAAAAACATGTTTTCTAACACAATTTCTGAAACAAAACTTAAAAAAAAAACAAGCCAAATAATTTTTTTTAAAATTTTAAAAACAAAAATTATTTTTAGAATCAACAAACAAACAATCGTAAACTTCTCTTATGTTAATTCTCTCCTCCTATATCTAAATAGGATAATCTTTTTTAATATTGTCAAACGAGCTGAATCAACTTAATTTGTTATAGATTAAATAGAAACAAATTTTTTTATTAAAAAAAAGATCACCAACGGGTTACTCTTATTTTAAAAAAGTTATATTTAAATAATATGATTTTAAAAAATTTTAATAAAAAAATTCAATAATTATTAAAATATAATTTATATAGGTAAAACATCACTTTTTTAATATTTTTAATATTCAATAACTTTAATTTTTTATATTTTCTTTTAAATTAACCATATTATATTTAAATTTAAAAATTTTATATTTATTTTTAAAAAATTACAAAAATTTTCATATTTAAATTTACTATATTTATTAAATATAATGTTATAAAATATAATAAAATAATAAAATAAAATTATTTATATTAAATAATATAATTTTTGTAAAAAAATTACGAACTAAACAAATTAATTTATTTATGCTCATTTTTAAACAAATATAATTTTTTAAACTCAAAATCATCTATTTAAAAATGGTTTCAGATTAGCACCTCGTTGCTGCAATGTTATTATTTCAAAATTTTCATTCCTTTTTTGCTTTTAGTTACATATAATTAGTCTTTGATTATTTATAAATACGACATACATATATTTGAGAAATTTTTTATGTACGGAGTTGACACTTTTTTTTTATTTAGTAATTAATATTTGTGTTTGTATACAACGCAGCAATTATCCCCTTTCACTCGATTGATTGTAGGACAAATGGCGATATTTGGAGGAACAAGGTGGGACTCCATTTTCAGTGCCACTTGAGCTTTATGAATGTGGTGATTTGATAACATCGCAATTCTGGGAGTTGCAACCAGCGAATCTGCTAATCTTAAAAAATAATTTAAAATAGGTCTTTCATTAATTGTATGACCACAAATTTCATGTCTGGTGGTTACACCCACATTAATGTTGGTTCGCCTATATATATCTTTACTCCGTTAATAAATTCATCCCCCTTCTACGATTTATGTGCTAATTAATTAAAGTGCCTAATTAACATTCTTTTGTTGGCTTCTTAACTGACGATCATAAAGAGAGAAAATGATACTTATGATTCACAAGGATTTTTCTCCAGTTGAAGATTGTCTTTGGAAGACTAATGATTTTTTTTTTAACCGAAAAATTAATAATTTTAATAAAAGTCAAAAGCCGCGCCAGGTAGGGTCGAACGTATGACTTTCTGCTTGGCGCTGGTACCCTTGGAAGGCTCATGATTAGAGTATTTTTTTAGAACTTTAATCACATATATATATAAGATTAAATAATTAAATAGTGAACACAATTTAAATGTAAAAAATAAATAATTAGGAAATAGTATATTTTTTAAATTTGAAAAATTAAATAGTGAACACATGTAGGGCTGCATTCGTGATGAGTACGGACACTAGTGTGATGGTTTTGCAATGTTTATAGGCATTGGAGGCTAAGCTCTGGGTAATGTTCTTAGGCCTCCAATTTGCTGCCTCACGCAACGTCACTAATCTAGAAGTGGAATCCGACTCAACCATAGCAATCTGTCTAATAAAAAATGAAAGCATTCTCTGATCAATCACTCTTTTTAACTTCTCATTACAAATTACAAGTTTTTACTTTCTACTTTGTCAGGCTCCATCATATTCATAGAACCAACAACACTTGTGCGGATCAGCTAGCAAAGGAAGCAATACTACATAAACTATCTTACTCTACTTATTGTTTTGTCATAGACTTCATAAGAACAATATATATACTTGAAGGATAAGGCGGACTACGAAGCTACACTTCCCAGCTAGCTTTATGTTTCTTTTTATATAGTCTTTTGAGTATATGTCCTTGTTTGTCCCTGCGTTGCCTTTTTTCGCCGTGATATTAAGTTCTATCTGTGATGTCTGTCTCTGTCACGTTCTTGGCCTTTATGTTTTGTTTTGTAATAACTTCTGTCATTTTCTTACTTGTATTCTCCCGTGCAATCTTTATGGAATAAGATAAATCTACTTACTCTATTGTTTCTGCTTCTATATTTAATGAATTTCCATGTCTTTTACCAAAAAAGAAAGACAAAAAATGTAATTCTTTATATTATTTTGTTTTTTGGTTGAAAGAGGGAAATAGTCATGGAGATAAAATGACGATTATGTATTGAGATTTAAAATGCAAGTTATGCATGGGAGGCCGAAACGTCAAAACGTGGTGGTTCCTGGCACAACATAGATGAACACGTGTCAACATTTGAGTGGATGTGCTTACTGATCTTTGAGAACAAATGTCTATCTACCACCTGCCCCATACACCAAAAGAAAACGCCATTACAGACAAAGACTTCACTCTCTGCATGAATCCATTTGAAAGCAACAAATACGACCCAAATATATATATATATATATATATACACACACACACACACACATATTGATATATAATACTGTGTTAACGTTACATGGATCTACTCCTTAACTAGATCGGTGGTATGGCTAGCGCACCATGTCACGACCCATTTTCTAGGCACATGACCGGCACAATGATGAATATCCCATCACTGTAAGCCTTTCGATAAATTCTTCCCACAAGTAAAATCGTTAGTCATTATCTCTATATTCTCAAAATACCATTTCTTAATAAATACAAAGAAAATACATCAGATTTTCTTAATTAAAAATAATAGATCCTCAGTACGAAATACATTATCATACTGAAATACAAGCCAAATACCAAACCCCTGACCTAGATGTCCTAGACGGTTACAGAGCAACATACTGTATAACAAAAGAAGGGCCTACCCGACAGCGGGAAGGTCCAACGTGATCTACTCCTCTAGCGGATATACTTCGGCGGCAACCTGATCTGAACAAAAAGTTTGTACAAACAGTGTGAGCTTTTAAACTCAGTGAACAAATCGGCCTTGCGTTAATAAAATTCAAATACATCACCAGTCATGCAAGCATATCCGAAGGCTCAAGCTCAACCAATAGACATAGTTAGAAATTACATACAAGAAAAGTTCATCCAATTCAACAAACGATACTAGTACTCGTCAATGGCAATATATCCCGGAGAGCGCACACAGGCCGGCTCACCAATTTTGTATTTTTCCGCCATGACGCACAACCTCATCCTCTTAGCTAGGGCGCCTCACGGATTTATCACCAATCCGGGCTATATCCCTACTGAGGGAATCGTTGTCTCCACACTCATTGGTCAAGACACCCTTTAACCCGGGTTTTCCGCCTTGCCGTGAGAGGGGGTACTGTACCGCTCAATCACAATCAATAGTACAACAGTTCATATCATAATCAGAAGCACAATATAATACTCATCCATATAACAGGTATAGTATATAACTATATGATTCAAATTTCATATCATCATGAGATACTTGCTTTGTCTTATCCATACTTCTGGATTAATTATCTCATTATATTCGTCATTCTGAATCCAATTTCTCCCTATGAATCTTGGGAGTGTCCTACGACATACTTTTTATCACCAGTAATGCTAAAACTCTATTAAAACAGGGTCGTTTCACTCACCTGGATTCCGTACGAGTATCACTTCTCTAAATCGTTACGGACAAGAATACGCAGGTGAATTTCAGTGTTCCGCTACAGAGATTTTCATGAAAGATTACAGAAAGTACGTTAAGATCATTTTCGTACAGATACTGTTCATACGTATGGGTACTATTCATACGGTCACTATTCATACGTACGGTACTATTCATACAGTCACTATTCATACGTACGGGTACTATTCATACCGGAAATACAGAATACAATCTGTAAAAGAGTACACCAGGTAAGTTCCCAGGAAAGAGTGGAGGGTCACACTGGACACACTTAAAAACCAGGTCTTTCCTTAGCCAGAACTTTCCTAGACATGTATTCTCCACAGATTATATTCTATTTCGGTAATCAGAGAATCAAAATAACAGCTAACGATAGTTTTTCTGATGTGGAAGATCGGCCAAAGCCGCAACCACAGAGCATACTTAAGAAAATAACTTCTAAAATTTGAAAGACATAGAAAGGGCATAGTATCCTTACCTAAGCAAAAACGGAAAGGCCCAAAATCTCAGAAGCCTAGCGTCGGAGCAAGAGAAACTTAAGGAGGGAAGAAGAGAAGTTGAAGGTGTGAGTTTAGAAGTGAAATGGAAGGGCCTATTTATAGCAAAAGTCAAGGGTACTATTTGACACTATGCGCTAATAAAATATTCAATTTACTATTCATGAAAATGACATTTCTAATAATGCAGTTACTGTGCACCTTACGCGTACGATGGAAAATTTTCGTTTATTTACTATTAGAAACTTTAAAGGGAAAACTATCCTTTCACCTTAAACCTTTAAGTTTCTTTTCAATTCAGTCCTTTCAATTTAGTCCCTGAGGGTATTTTTACACATAAAACGTCATTTTCTCCTACAAACTTCTTTCTATTTTTCTCTTATGACCAAACCACATCTAGTATTTGACATTTTGATTGTATAAATGAACAGTACCATATACGTAAATAGTAACAGTAGTTTGAAAACACGCATTTATATTTTATTTTTCATGGGTATTACATTATCACCCCCTTTAAGAAATTCGGTCCTCCGAATTTAAATTACCTCAAGTCGTAAAAAGATGGGGATATCTAGAACGCATGTCGGCCTCGGCTTCCCATGTGGCTTCTTCGTGAGTTTGATTCCTCCACAAAACTTTGACGGATGGAATCTCCTTAGATCGGAGTTTCTTTACTTGACTATCGAGGATAGCTACCGGTATCTCCTCGTATGACAAGTTTTCATCTACTAGGATAGAATCATTCTGAGAAGGGTGAAGTATGTGAGAAGGGTCATGAAGGTACTTCCTTAACATGGATACGTGAAAAACAGGGTGAATCCCTTCCAGATCCATAGGTAGGGCAAGCCGATAAGCCACTTTTCCCACTCGTTCTAGAATCTCATAAGGCCCGATGTATCTAGGACTCAACTTTCCTTTCCTTCCAAATCTCAACACACCTTTCATTGGAGAGACCTTAAGGAATACCATATCGCCGACTGAGAACTCCAAATCATGTCGTCTGTGGTCAGCGTATGCCTTTTGTCTACTTTGAGCTGCTCGCATCCTATCTTGTATTGTCTTAACCTTGGTTAGGGCATCCTGGGCCAAGTCAGGTCCTAATGCTTTCGCTTCACCTACCTCGAACCAACCGATCGGAGATCTGCAACGTCTCCCATACAAGGCCTCAAAGGGTGCCATCCCAATAGTGGCCTGGTAGCTGTTGTTATATGCGAACTCTACAAGATACAAATGCTTTTCCCAGCTACCACTGAAATCTAGAATACAAGCTCGTAACATATCCTCTAGCGTCTGAATCGTCCGCTCTGACTGTCCGTCTGTCTGTGGGTGAAAAGCGGTACTAAGGTCCACTCGAGTACCTAATGCCTCCTGAAAACTTCTCCAGAAACGAGAGGTAAATTGAGGACCTCTATCAGAAATGATAGATATAGGTACTCCATGCAACTTTACTATTTCTTTAATATACAATTGTGCCAACGTTACTACACCATAAGTGGTTTTGACTGGAATGAAGTGTGCTGATTTGGTTAGTCGGTCAACAATGACCCAAACTGAGTCATAACCTCCTGTGGAGCGAGGTAGACCAACAACAAAGTCCATCGTCACTCGTTCCCATTTCCATTCAGGAATCTCTAATTGTTGTAACGAGCCTCCTGGCTTTAGATGCTCAGCTTTAACCTGTTGACAGGTTAAACAACGAGACACAAATTCTGCTATGTCTTGTTTCATTCCTTTCCACCAGTAGATCTGTTTCAGATCCTGATACATCTTGGTGGCTCCTGGATGTACAGCATATGCAGCACGATGGCCTTCTTCCATGATGTCTCGTCTAAGAGTTCCAACATGTGGTACACACAACCGTTGTTCAAAATGTAAGACTCCTGTATCGTCGAGTGTGAAACTATTCACTTCACCAATCTTCACCTTTTCCATAATTTGGACAAGCTCAGGATCCTCCATTTGAGATATCCGTATCTGGTCAACAAGGGAAGATCTAGCCCTGATATGGGCTAAGAATGATCCTGTCCTTGTAACCTCAAGAGTAGCACCTTTTGCTCTCAGCTCTTGTAGTTCTTGGATCAAGGGTCTTTTTGTTACTGCTATATGGGCCAGACTACCCATAGATTTTCGACTCAAGGCATCTGCTACCACGTTCGCTTTACCTGGGTGGTAAAGAATATTGCAATCATAATCTTTTAGTAATTCTACCCATCTCCTCTGCCTCAAGTTTAAGTCCTTTTGGTCAAAAATATATTTTAGACTTTTATGGTCAGTGTAGATTTCGCAAGTTTCTCCGTATAGATAATGTCGCCATATCTTTAAAGCGAAAACTACTGCTGCCATTTCCAGATCGTGGGTGGGGTAGTTTTGTTCATGTTTCTTAAGTTGTCTTGATGCATATGCCACTACCTGGCCATGCTGCATGAGAACACATCCCAACCCTACTCTTGATGCATCGCAGTATACTGTAAAACCTCCTGGTCCTGAGGGTAAGACCAATACAGGTGCGGAGATTAACCTTTTCTTGAGTTCTTGGAAGCTTTCTTCACAAGCGTCATCCCATTGGTACTTTACCCCTTTCCTAGTCAGTCGTGTGAGAGGGGCGGCTAACTGGGAAAAATTTTGGATGAAACGACGATAATATCCTGCCAATCCCAAGAAGCTGCGAATCTCCGTGACGGAGGTAGGTCTAGGCCACATTTTGACCGCTTCTACTTTGCTTGGGTCTGCTTGGATGCCATCTTTGGAGATCACATGTCCCAAGAAAGTTACACGATCAATCCAAAACTCGCATTTAGAGAATTTGGCGTACAATTGATGATCCCTCAATGTCTGCAACACAACACGAAGGTGTTGTTCGTGCTCTTCTGAAGTCTTTGAGTACACCAGAATGTCGTCTATGAAGACAATGACAAATTTGTCTAAAAAGGATTTAAAAATCCTATTCATTAAATCCATGAAAGCAGCTGGTGCATTCGTTAATCCAAATGACATCACCAAGAACTCGTAGTGCCCATATCTGGTACGGAAGGCTGTTTTAGACACATCCTCCTCCTTGATCTTGAGTTGGTGATAACCAGACCTCAAGTCAATCTTTGAAAAACACTTGGCTCCTTGAAGTTGATCGAAAAGGTCGTCGATGCGAGGCAACGGGTATTTATTTTTGATAGTTACCTTATTCAGTTGCCTGTAATCTATGCATAGTCTCATCGATCCGTCCTTCTTTTTCACGAACAGAACAGGAGCTCCCCAAGGTGAATAACTTGGCCTTATAAAGCCTTTGTCTAGCAAGTCCTGTAACTGAGTTTTTAACTCTTTTAATTCTGTTGGTGCCATTCTATAAGGGGGTATGGAGATTGGGCGAGTATCTGGTGCTAACTCTATCTGGAACTCAATCTCTCGATCTGGGGGTATACCTGGTAGATCATCTGGGAAGACATCTACAAACTCCTGGACTACTGGAACGTCTTCTACTTTTAGTTCTTCTTTCTTAATATCTTTAACGAATGCCAAGTATCCTTTACAGCCCTTTCGCAATAAACGTTGGGCACACATTAAAGATATAAGATTCCCAGAAATTTCACTCCGTTCACCATGAAATACGAAAGAAGGCTCCCCCGGAATATTAAATTTAACTATCTTATTATAGCAATCCAGGGTGGCATGACAAGATGCCAGCCAATCCATGCCCAAGATGACATCAAAGTCTGTCATATCTAACAGCATTAGGTCTACTGTTGTATTTATTTCTCCGACTCTTACCTTGCAAGCTCGATAGCCTCGATCTATTAGTAAGGTGCCTCCAGTAGGCGTAGTTACTAAAAACGGACATTCTAATCTAACAACTTTTTGCTTAAAGTTCTTAGCAAAGAATGGTGACACATAGGAATGCGTAGAGCCAGAGTCAAACAAAACATGTGCAAAATTTGATTCAATCAGAAGAGTACCTGCTACCACCGTATTAGACGCCTGAGCATCTTGACGGGTTAAAGCGAATACTCGAGCGTTCCCTCGGCCTGCTGAAGCCTGCCCTCGACCACCTTGTCCTCTGCCAGCACCTCTTCCGATTCCATTGCCTCCTACAGTTACAGGGGATCGGTTGGCAACAGTAGCCTCTGATTGATTAGGGCGTACTGACCCTTGGCCAGATCTCGTGTAGAGTTGGGGGCAATCTCTTTTGATGTGGCCCTGTTGACCACATTGATAACAGACCCTAGTGTTGTTGTTGACAAAACAAGCTCCGAAGTGATTTCTTTCACATTTAGAGCACCAGGGCCTTTGTTGACCCCCTGTACCACTTTGTTGACGCTGTGGTGCACTAGCAGTAGAGGCTGCACGTCCAGAACTCTCTCCGTGGTAGCGTGATTTCTCATCTTGCTTCCTCTTTCTTTTGTTATTCCATTTTTCTTTTTGCATATCTCTTTCTTCCATCATACGGGCGATGTCGACGGCTTCTGTGTAAAATGAAAAATCTCGTATTTTCGATCCCACCCTGTCAAATAAAGACTCTCGAAGGCCTTTAATAAATCGTCGGATCTTTTCTTTCTCAGTTAGGACCATGTGAGTAGCATATTCAGACAACTCTATAAACAGATTGTCGTATTCATCGACGGTTCGTGATCCTTGCCGGAGTGCCTCAAACTCATTCATCTTTGCTTCTCGTATACTCTCCGGAATAAATTGTTCTCGAAAAATTCTTTTAAAGTCATTCCATTTAATGGGTGGGGCATTTCTGGCCATGCCCTTCTTCCATGTTCGCCACCAGCGGTCGGCCTTACCTCTTAACTGAAAGGTAACAAGGGTTACTTTTCGAGGTTCAGGGCATTCTAACGTGTCAAGGATTTTCTCACAGTCATCTAGAAAACGTTGTGGGTCTTCATTAACATCTCCTGCAAAGGTTGGCGGATTCAGCTTCATAAATTCCGAGATTTTGACCTCTGTACCTACCCAATCCTGAGGAGGGGGTGGAGGTGGCATCTGGTCTGTCTCTTGTACTTTTGCAGCATGTACTGATGCCTGTGAGCCATCTTCAGATGATTGTCCCATCAGAAGTTCCTTTAGCCCATTCACCTCGTTCTGCATTGCAGCTAATGCTTCCATCACTACAGTCGCGTCGATTTGTGATGGTTCTCCAGCATTTCTTCCAGGGTTTTCAGTGGATATTTCTCTGTTTTGTGCATGGTTATCTTCTGCACGGTTAGGCATCTCCAGTCTTGCATTTGCTGACTGAGCAGCTGGAGGGACCAAGGCCCTGCCAGATCTTGTGCGGATTCCAGAAGCGTTTGATTTTCTTGGTGCCATCTAAACTTATTCTACAATTAAGAATAATATATATCGTCACTATTATGCTTCAAGTAAAGACACGAAAGAAAGGGATTTTAAACTCAACAGGGCTTTTGGTGGATCTTCATCCTATGGTCGTGCTGCAGTCACGACAATAGGGGAAGGCCCACTAAAGACACCTTGCTCTGTAATCACTAGGAGACCTAACAACCTATGCTCTGATACCAACTTTGTCACGACCCATTTTCTAGGCACATGACCGGCACAATGATGAATATCCCATCACTGTAAGCCTTTCGATAAATTCTTCCCACAAGTAAAATCGTTAGTCATTATCTCTATATTCTCAAAATACCATTTCTTAATAAATACAAAGAAAATACATCAGATTTTCTTAATTAAAAATAATAGATCCTCAGTACGAAATACATTATCATACTGAAATACAAGCCAAATACCAAACCCCTGACCTAGATGTCCTAGACGGTTACAGAGCAACATACTGTATAACAAAAGAAGGGCCTACTCGACAGCGGGAAGGTCCAACGTGATCTACTCCTCTAGCGGATATACTTCGGCGGCAACCTGATCTGAACAAAAAGTTTGTACAAACAGTGTGAGCTTTTAAACTCAGTGAACAAATCGGCCTTGCGTTAATAAAATTCAAATACATCACCAGTCATGCAAGCATATCCGAAGGCTCAAGCTCAACCAATAGACATAGTTAGAAATTACATACAAGAAAAGTTCATCCAATTCAACAAACGATACTAGTACTCGTCAATGGCAATATATCCCGGAGAGCGCACACAGGCCGGCTCACCAATTTTGTATTTTTCCGCCATGACGCACAACCTCATCCTCTTAGCTAGGGCGCCTCACGGATTTATCACCAATCCGGGCTATATCCCTACTGAGGGAATCGTTGTCTCCACACTCATTGGTCAAGACACCCTTTAACCCGGGTTTTCCGCCTTGCCGTGAGAGGGGGTACTGTACCGCTCAATCACAATCAATAGTACAACAGTTCATATCATAATCAGAAGCACAATATAATACTCATCCATATAACAGGTATAGTATATAACTATATGATTCAAATTTCATATCATCATGAGATACTTGCTTTGTCTTATCCATACTTCTGGATTAATTATCTCATTATATTCGTCATTCTGAATCCAATTTCTCCCTATGAATCTTGGGAGTGTCCTACGACATACTTTTTATCACCAGTAATGCTAAAACTCTATTAAAACAGGGTCGTTTCACTCACCTGGATTCCGTACGAGTATCACTTCTCTAAATCGTTACGGACAAGAATACGCAGGTGAATTTCAGTGTTCCGCTACAGAGATTTTCATGAAAGATTACAGAAAGTACGTTAAGATCATTTTCGTACAGATACTGTTCATACGTATGGGTACTATTCATACGGTCACTATTCATACGTACGGTACTATTCATACAGTCACTATTCATACGTACGGGTACTATTCATACCGGAAATACAGAATACAATCTGTAAAAGAGTACACCAGGTAAGTTCCCAGGAAAGAGTGGAGGGTCACACTGGACACACTTAAAAACCAGGTCTTTCCTTAGCCAGAACTTTCCTAGACATGTATTCTCCACAGATTATATTCTATTTCGGTAATCAGAGAATCAAAATAACAGCTAACGATAGTTTTTCTGATGTGGAAGATCGGCCAAAGCCGCAACCACAGAGCATACTTAAGAAAATAACTTCTAAAATTTGAAAGACATAGAAAGGGCATAGTATCCTTACCTAAGCAAAAACGGAAAGGCCCAAAATCTCAGAAGCCTAGCGTCGGAGCAAGAGAAACTTAAGGAGGGAAGAAGAGAAGTTGAAGGTGTGAGTTTAGAAGTGAAATGGAAGGGTCTATTTATAGCAAAAGTCAAGGGTACTATTTGACACTATGCGCTAATAAAATATTCAATTTACTATTCATGAAAATGACATTTCTAATAATGCAGTTACTGTGCACCTTACGCGTACGATGGAAAATTTTCATTTATTTACTATTAGAAACTTTAAAGGGAAAACTATCCTTTCACCTTAAACCTTTAAGTTTCTTTTCAATTCAGTCCTTTCAATTTAGTCCCTGAGGGTATTTTTACACATAAAACGTCATTTTCTCCTACAAACTTCTTTCTATTTTTCTCTTATGACCAAACCACATCTAGTATTTGACATTTTGATTGTATAAATGAACAGTACCATATACGTAAATAGTAACAGTAGTTTGAAAACACGCATTTATATTTTATTTTTCATGGGTATTACACACCATTTGCTCACACTGTAAATTCTCTTTTTCGGAGTTTAATTATATGATTGTTCTTTAACTCTAAAAGTTAATAATAAACTCTTATAATCATTTAATTTTGTGAGTATAGCCTAGTTACGTTGATGACTTTTTTGTCTAATATTACTTGTCCATGCAACCTGTTAGGTTATTGTAAGGCAATAAATCAAGGAGAAAGATTGAGAAGAACACACAAAGAAGTTACGTGGTTCGGTCAATGCGACCTACGTCCACGGACAGAGAGAATATCTGTATTATTTCTGATAGATGCTATACAGAGAGAAATTACATCAACCACTCTTACAATGAATTCCATTACACACATATATATAGAGGAAATAATGGGTTATAAGTTGTGGGTCGTGGGTCGGGTTACAAACCGGGTCACCCACAAAATTCAAGTCAAACCCAACAATTTCCCTCCTTGACTTGAATTCTCTCAAATCACTAGAACTAAGTACAAATTCTTCTCTGTCAGTCAAGCCCTGTAGGGCTTCATGGAATGCGAACATTCACCAAGTCCAAGCTATGCTTGAACTTCTCTGAAGGTAGAGCCTTTGTCAACATATCTGCTGGATTATCTGCTGTGGCTATCTTCTCGATAGATAATTTCTTGTCTTCTATCACATCTCGAATAAAATTCAATCTGATATCAATATGCTTCGACCTCTCATGGTAGACTGGATTCTTGGCCAAACTTAATGCACTCTGACTATCACAATAAATGATAGGTCTCTGAATATTTAACCCCAGACTATCAATCAAACCATGTAACCACATACCTTCCTTAACTCCTTCTGCCAATGACATGTATTCTGCTTCAGTGGTAGACAAGGCAACTGTAGATTGAAGTGTTGCCTTCCAACTGACAGCACATCCATTCAAAGTCAAGACATAGCATGTTAAGGATCTCCTCTTCAAAAGATCTCCAGCATAATCTGAATCTGTATAGCCAACCAAGCCACTATCAAATTTATCAACACCATAAACCAAGTAAATATTACTCGTACCTTTCAGATACCGCATAATCCATTTAACTGCACTCCAGTGAGCTCTCCCAGGATTACTCATAACCCTGCTTACCACACTGACTGCATGAGCCAGATCAGGCCTAGTACACACCATTGCACACATCAAGCTTCCAACAGCATTACAGTAGGGCACTGAACTCATGTACCCTTTTTCCTCAGCTGTAGTAGGTATTGTACTAGCATCAAGTTTAAAATGTGCCGCCAACGGAGTACTAACTGGCTTAGAATTATTCATCTGGAAAGAATGCAACAATTTTTCTATGTATTTCTGCTGAGATACATACAGTAAACCTGCACTTCTATCTCTCCAAATCTCCATGCCCAATATCTTTTTGGCTGCACCCAAATCCTTCATCTCAAACTCACTGCTCAACAAGGCTTTCAAACTATCAATTTCAACCTTATTCTTTGCAGCAATTAACATATCATCAACATATAGCAACAAATAAATATAAGAATCATCTGCAAGTTTCTTAGAGTAGACACAGTTATCAAACTGATTAGGCAAAAAATCATGGGAAGTCATGAATGCATCAAATTTCTTGTACCACTGTCTAGGAGACTGTTTCAAACCATATAAGGACTTTTTCAGCAAACATACATGATCTTTCTTCCCAGAATCAAGAAATCCTTCTGGCTGTGACATATAGATCTGCTCCTCTAAATTTCCATGTAAGAAAGCAGTTTTCACATTCAGTTGTTCCAACTCCAATTTAAAAACACTTACCATGGACAAAAGGATACGAATGGTTTTATGCTTCACAACATGGGAGAAAACTTCATGATAATCAATTCCCTCCTTTTGTGAAAAACCCTTGGCCACGAGTCGTGCTTTGAACCTTGCTGGTTCAACTCCAGGAATACCTTCTTTCTTCTTGAAGACTCATTTGCATCCTACCGGTTTCACTCCCTTTGGTAACGGTACAAGATCCCATGTTTCATTCTTCTCAAGAGATTGCATCTCTTCATTCATTGCAACCAGCCATTCTGATGCTTCTCTACTCTCAATTGCTTCTTTATATGATCTCGGGTCATCAGAATCAATGCTTTCACCTACTACCAAGGCATAAGCAACTGAATTAATATCAACTATATCAACACAATCTGCATACCTTATAGGTTTTATGATTTCCCTCCTTTCCCTCCTTGTTGCTATAGGTTGTGATTCTTCTTCTTCCATGGGCTGCTGTACAGGGTCTGTTATAACCCTTTTTGAAGTTTGAACTTCAATTTCCACCTTCTGGTTGGCACCTTGATTATTATTACCTGCATGACTACCAAGCTCCTCCTTCTGACCAAACATAGCAGACTCATCAAAAGTTACATCTTTGCTAGTAATAAATTTTGGAGTTCTATCCTTTTCAGTACACCACAGTCTGTACCCTTTAACTCCAGGTGCATACCCTAGAAATATGCATTTCATTGCCCTAGGCTCTAGTTTACCATCATTCACATGAGCATAAGCAGGACAACCAAATATACGCAGGCCAGAATAATCAGAAAGTTTACTGGAACATACCTCTTGAGGAGTCTTAAAATCAATTGCAGTAGATGGCGATCTATTCACCAGATAACAAGCAGTGTTAACTGATTCAGCCCAAAATTGTTTTGGCAAGCTAGCGTTTAATCGCATGCATCTCGCACGCTGCAACAGTGTTTGATTCATACGTTCTGCAACTCCATTTTGCTGTGGTGTATGACGTACAGTGCGATGCCTCACTATACCTTCTTTCTTGCAAAATTCATCAAATGGAGCGTTACAGAACTCCAACCCATTATCAGTTCTGAGTGTTTTGACCTGTTTTCCAGTCCGTTTCTCAACCATGGTCTTCCACTCCTTGAACTTCCCAAACACTTCATCTTTGGATTTCAGAAAATATACCCAAACCTTTCTAGAGTAGTCATCAATGAAAGTAACAAAGTACTTGCATTTGCCCTGAGATTCAACTGGAGAAGGACTCCACAAGTCTGAGTGAACATATTGCAGAACATCTGTAGAAGTATGCTTCCCAGAACTGAACTTAACTTTGTGTTGTTTACCCATAACACAAACTTCACAGAATTTCAGTTTCCCAGTTTCTGCTCCTTCTAACAATCCTTGTTTACTTAGAATTGACAGCCCTTTCTCACTCATGTATCCCAATCGGCAATGCCACAACTCTGTATAATCATCATTCTTCCCTAAAGATTTAGATACAGCCATTGTCCCCATCACAGAACTACCAATCAGAAAGTAAATGCCATGCTGCAATTTACCCTTCATTATAACCAGAGCACCTTTGGAAATTCTCAACTATCCATTCTCTCCAGAGTACTTGTACCCTTGTTTGTTTAGAGTACCAAGAGAAATCAAGTTCTTTCGTAGACCAGGAACATACCAAGCATCAAGCGTCCTGACTATTCCATCATACATCTGAATCTGCACAAAACCACTGCCCTTAATACTAAGCTGCTCATCATCACCCAATCTCACAACACAATTCCACTCCTTGAAAGAAGTAAACAGTTCACGTGAGAAAGTCATATGATAAGATGCACCTGTGTCCAAGACCCAAGTATTTCCAGAACCAGAGGTGCTGACTGTGAGAACATCAATGTCTTCTTCTTCGTCAGAACTATCTTGCACCACCGCAGCACTACCACTGGTATTCGGTTCTTTCTCGTCATTTCCCTTCTTCCTCTGTGGACAATTCTTCCTGATGTGCCCCTTTTGTTTACAGTGATAACATCGATGTCCTCCTTTGTTCCTCGACTTAGACCGTGACTTGCTTCTTTTTTCATCATCCCTTTTAGTGTCTCTGCCTCTGCCAACATACAAACCTGCTTCTGCACCATCCTCATTAGAACTAGAGACTCTTCTCTTCAGCTCTTTAGACTGCAAAGCATCTTTGACATCATTAACAGAGATACTATCTCTATCATACAACATAGTATCAACAAAGTTCTCATATGAATTTGGTAGAGAACACAAAAGAATGATAGCCTGATTTTCATCATTTATCTTAACCCCAACACCCTGTAAATTTAGGATAATTCGGTTAAAATTATCAAGATGATCTTTTACCTGCATATTTTCTGTCATCCACAAGGTATACAAACGCTGCTTTTGATATAACCGGTTTGTGAGAGACTTTTTCTGGTATTTATCATCTAATTTCTTCCACAAACCTGCAGCAGTTGATTCATCAACTACTTCTCTCAACACCTCATCAGTCAGACTCAATAGTAATGCACTATGAGCCTTTGCCAAAATTTCCTTCTTCTCCTCTTCTTTCAACGTGTTAGGTAGACTACTTTCTCCTTCTAATGCCACTGCACATCCATGCTGAACCAGAAGTGCCCTCATTTTTACCTTCCACAAAGTGAAATCATTCGATCCATTGAACTTCTCAATATCGAATTTATGAGTCGACATCTTCTCAAATAACATCAGATAAATTACTAGAAAATTTCGCAATCAGAAATTGAATTTCACAAAACTGTTCAGAACCTTGCGAACTGACCAAAACTTCACTAACAGAAATTTAACACAGCAGTCTAACAAAATTCACAGCAGTAAACTAGAAATCTAATCCAGCACAATCCAACACAATCCAGTAAATTCACACAGAAATTCAGAATTCTTTTCTGAATTAAACATAAACTCACCGGAACCGTGTCGACCAAACAATAACGATCGCAACAGAAAACTTGGTCCAAACAACAACTATGACCAAACAGCAACTTTGACCAAACAGCAGTTTTTGACCAAACAGCAACTTTAACCAAACAGCAGCTTTGACCAAACAACAGCTTTGACCAAACAGCAACTTTGACCAAACAGTAACTTTGACCAAATAGTACCGTTGACCGTTGACCGTGCTACAGTGCCGAGTCGCTACAGTATCCGAGTCGCTACAGTACCGTTGACTGCTACAGTACATCGCCGTAGAAGATGATGAACAGTGCTTCGATGAAGATTCCGGCGATGAACAGTACTTCCGATGAAGATTCCGACGATAAACAGTACTCGCAACCGTAAAAACTCACCAAAACAACTGAAAAATGATCTCCAATGCACTAGAAATGCAATAAATGGGCTCTTTTTACCCAAAAACAAGCGAATCAAGCTAGATCTGAAATTTAAAACTAGATCTGAAAATTTTCTTACCACCAAAAATTGGTCTCCGACGTTCTTCAACGCACCAAAGATGCAGAGAATGGTCTCCTATGTTCTAGAACAACTAAATCGAGGCAAGATCTGAAATTTTGGAGCCGGATTTGAAAATTTTCGGACGTGCTACAGTAACCGACGAACCAAAAATGAACCAAGGCTCTAATACCACTTGTTAGGTTATTGTAAGGCAATAAATAAAGGAGAAAAATTGAGAAGAACACACAAAGAAGTTATGTGGTTCGGTCAATGCGACCTACGTCCACGGACAGAGAGAATATCTGTATTATTTCTGATAGAGGCTATACAGAGAGAAATTACATCAACCACTCTTACTAATGAATTCCATTACACACATATATATAGAGGAAATAATGGGTTATGAGTTGTGGGTCGTGGGTCGGGTTACAAACCGGGTCACCCACAAAATTCAAGTCAAACCCAACACAACCCATAATGTTAAATTAAGAAAAAATGTATTTAACCTGTTATCTTAAGTAACAAAACAATTTTTGACACTTTTTTTAATATTTGTGCAAGAAAAAATCTCTTGTGATGATAGATTTGTATTTTTCATTAATTTGTATTTTTTTTTTAGCTTACATGGATAGGCAGCGTTAAGAGTTTTAGACTAAAAGTTGGAGTGGTTATATTGCATAAAACTAAAAGTTCAAAGGGGCTTTCTTATCAACCTCTAAATTTGTGGCGATAAATTGCACAACCCCTTAAATTAAAAGAAATTCATTGTATTTTGATCTATCCTGTATGTCAAATGTTAAAATAAAAATTAAACAAATATACTTAATAATTGACAATTTTCATATTTAGTAAGGTATCTAATGGGTGTTAATCTTAAGGTGTACAAAATTTTTATGCTTATTTCTATAAAAATATCTGATTATGAGAGTTTGAGAGAGAGAGAGAGAGAGAGAGAGAGAGAGAGAGAGAGAGAGAGAGTATAATGCACAAACTCGGACATATATATAATGTGATATTCAAAAGATGTGAGACGGTCGGTAAATATAGGTGGTAGTTAAAGTGGTTAATCGAACCTTAACAAAAAGATTATGGAAGGTGTCCTCTTCGCGTAATATTAATTAACTGTATGCGTAAGCTTTTTCTAAGCAAACTATTCTGTATTTAACTTCAATCGTCACCATAATTTGCTCCACAAACTAAATATTTCTTAGTTAATTAACCATATCATACCCTCCCTTTAACAAAAAAATACTTGTTAGCTTTTAAGAGAATGCGATTCTTGAATATGTGATTCCTAAGTAACGTGTTATTCTCATATTTGATTTATTACAAATATTCTTGAGGATAATTTTTTTTTATATTCTTGAAATATGATATTCTTATATTTAGTTTATGTGAATATTCCTATGAATATTTGATAATTTTTTGAAATTATCCTTATTAATTTTTAATATATAAAAAATAATGTTGTTAAATTGGACCAACTTGCATCAATTTCTAATAAGCCACCAATAAACTTGAGTCGGTCCAATTGTAGGCCAATATCTCTCTTTTAAAAAAAATATATTTTGTTTAAATTTACCTTCTTATATATATATATATATATATATATATATATATATATATATATATATATATATATATGTATACACACAAACTCTTTTGGCACGAGAAAGCCATTTAAATTGAGTGGCCTTGACCTTTCATTCTCAATTTGGTCTCTGACACATAGGATATTTTCAATATTGTCCCCCACAAACAAAACTATTAACTGTAATGTCATTTTATTAATGTTTTATTAATAAAATAATTATTAATTTACATATTATAAAATAACGATTAAGTAATAATATGTCAAAAAATATGTTGCACAATATCAAATTTATTAATTTTATTAATAACATATTGACAAAAACGTATTATTGATAATATATGTTTATTTGTGAGAGATCAAATTAAAAAATATTAATATGTGAATGCTTAAATTGAAAATATTTTTTTATATGAGTGACTACATTGAAAAATATTTTATATATAAGAGACCAAATCCATATGTGAAGGATCAAATTGAAAAGGTAATTTTATAAGTGGCTAAATTAAGAAATATTTTATATATGAGGGACCAAATTGAAAAATATTCATATATGAAGGACCAACTTAAACAATATCCTGTATGTGAGGGACCAAAATAAGATTTTAGTGTTTGATAATTAGAAGTAAGGAATATTGATGAAGTAATAATTTTATATTAAAACATATTTTCATCACTTGAAAATTTATCATTCATACCTCCCCATGTGAATGAAAAATGAAGATTTTGTGAAAATATTTGATTACTAATAATGTTACGTTCTCGAGAATCATCTTTTTAAAATCATTTACCAAACAGAGAAATATAATATTCTCACAAAACATTCCCAATAACAATCTAACATTCCTGCATACCAAACCTCTCCTAAAAAGTACACTTCATACAAGCCATAAGACAACTTCCTTAAACAATAAAACTGTGTCTGGCCAAAGTAAAATTGAATTAAAAAGAGAGTGGAATATAAGTAATAAGGGAAAAAATACAAATAACTCCCACGAACTTTCATTAATGTACAGAAAACCCTCATCAACTTTAAAACTGAACAAAATACTCTCATAAACTTTTTATTTTGTGCAAAAAAGTTCTTCTATCTAGTTTACTATTGGTCAAACTAATGATCAACGCTGACTAGACTTTGTTAACTGTCATATCAGTTAAAAATTCACATGTTAGATCTTTGGATTAGACTTAGTAAGTATAGTGGAGGAATTGCAGAAGCAAGAGAACCATAGCCACAACCATCACTGGCATGATCCTACCCTTCGCCATCAGAGCTGTCTTCTCCTACCTCCTTCACAGTCACAGCAGAGCCTCCATTAACCAAGGCACCTATATCTTGCTCCTTAGTTCAAACTTGCTTATTTCAATAATTTAGTAGCATATTACCATTAATTTGCATTTTATTTTGTTTGATGAGACCTAGCAAAACTTGGGAACATATGTTTGTCTACTGTACAAGCCAATGGTGCTGCAAGTGAAAGCAATGAAGCACTAAATGTTGCAGAGTTGAAATTTCAAGAAACTATAGATGCTTGGGAACACATGCTTCTCTTGATGCAGCCTGCAGGAAGATAGACAATTTTGCTAACAAAGGTCAAAGCCTAAATCCAGATTTAGTTGCTCGTTGGCTGTGGTCGCGTGGTAGCGTGGAAGAAGTAGGAAGGATACACACAGTTGTATTGCAATGTTTCAAGGATTCAGTTACTTTTGTTGATAAAAATTTGATTTGTTCCTATTTGAGATTGGGGAGGTTAACTCTGGCTCGTAAAGCATTTGATAGAATGACAAGAAGGAATACAATTACATGGACTGCTATTATTAATGGTTATTTAAATTGTAACTTAGATGATGAAGCTTTAAAATTATTTCATGAATCCATTAACCATGGTGTTCAAGAAAACAGTAAGATGTTTGTCTGTAACATGAATTGGTGTGGCAAGAAAGAGGATTTACAGTTGGGTAAACAAATCCATGCAAGTATCTTGAAACGCTGTTGGAGGAATTTAATTGTTGACAGTGCTGTCATTCATTTTTATGCAAAATGGGAAGACATGTTGAGTGCATTTTGTACATTTGGCCGGATGGCAGTGCGTGATGTGGTATGTTGGACTGCTATGATTACTGCTTGTTCCCAACAAGGGTTTGGAGATGAAGCCTATTCTTTGTTCTCACAAATGCTAGGTAACGAGTACATCCCTAATAGGGTATGTGGTGCACTGAAGGCTTGCGGAGGGTAAGAAATTAAAAATAGGGAGACAGCGGCATGGTGCAATGGTGAAGAAAATTTGTAAGAACGATGTTTTTATAGGGCTTGCTTTTTAAATGTGCTCTCCAATCATCAATAAGCTGAGGCACTTTGTGAATCTTCTGTTCCCTCATCTACTCTAAACATCATTTCCTGTCAGTCAGGCAGAGCTTTCCATGGGTGGAACAAGGTAGTTGATTGAGCAACATATTATGATTGAACTAGATGACACATAATTTCTCCGTCATATATAAGTTGTTAGTTGTAAACATTCCAAGATATGTTAATTTTGGTCATGAATAGATTAATTAGTATTTTAATTTCCTTTTTATTCTACCGTTATACATCTGCCTCAATGTACATCAATAACAGGCAATGTTTATCTTACTGTTTAATTACTTGTAATGGGTTAGATTTGAGGATATGTGCTCCTCTCATGTTTCCCTTGCTGAAAGCTCCAGAATATATGCTCATGGGTCATGACTACTTTTTATATAGCTTATGTTGCAAACCTCTAGAGGTCTTTATAAACAGTCTGTGGTAGTGACTAGTGAAGAAATATGAAAATTTTAGAATGCTGGGGAAAAGAGAAGATTTACTTATTTTGGTAATATTCTGTTTCTGTTTCTTGATAGATAGGTAATCAACGAAGCTAAACTGCCTCTTAGTGCATCTCTCTTTCAAATGATATGGCTTTTGGTTTGAAACTCTCAACTGTGTCTCTGGGGGCAAAAATATTCATGTGCAGTGCAATTTGACAGCTTTTTAAATTGGCTACATTCAATATCAAAAGTTGAATGAACAATTATTTACCATTGCTATTGTCAGTATAGTACAAGCAGCAGATTCATAAGAAAGTTTTACTTAATAAAAGCTAAAATCTTTGTAACAAAACTGTATGATATATCACTGTTCATCTTCATCTAAGCTGAGAAGCAACTTGAATGCCTCAAAAGCAAACAATCTTGTCCTTTTAATATTTGAAGAGGAATGTCTATGAAAAAAAATTCTATACAAATATGTGGAGTATATTCAAGGATTTGGCAACAAGGAAAACAAAACTTTTTGGCAATGCCTGGACTCATAGGATACCAGCATCTTCAATGTTTTGTACTTTCTGGTTTAAGTTAGGAAAACATTTACTGTCAGTGGCCTTATGATCTATGTGAATTGTGAAATGTGGTTTGATATTGAAGTCATCAAAATCTTTGCTGCTGTAAGTAATTGAATTTGCAGCAAGTGCATGTACGACATCCAAAAAAGAGTGGCCAGTGGGCATGAGCATGAAAATAAGTCATTTTTCCTTTTCATCACTTCAATTTTCATTTTCATTTTGTTTGTTTTAAATTTAATATTGGTGGTGCATTTACCAATATACCCTCAGCAATTTACATTTTCCTCCAAGTGGGGCTTTCTCAATCTAATTCATATCATATTAGTCAGGAACTAGCTCTTCAACAGAGCAACGAGGTTCTTATTATTGGGAGCACAACCTTCCTCCTGGAAGCATTCTGGATAAAAAATGTAGACTTATGTCAATTTAGTTTTTGAGAGAGCAAATGTCTCAATTTACTCCCTAAAAAATTATGTTTGATTTCATTTTGGCATATCTTTTTGTAATTTAGTAAAAAAATAAAAATAATAAATTGTGATAAATGTAATCTTTCATGTACTAAGTTGAAACAATTGATCTTTTAAGGGCCAAATTGAAAAATTTACAATCTTTTATTTTTCACTTTGTCAGCTCTTATAGTCATGCATGGAATATTGGAATGTTCTTTATTAGAAGGTATATTTACATATTCTATTGGTTTTTATAATTTTAATTTTGTAATTGGTCCTTAAAATGTTAAAAAATGTTTTGTTTAGTTCCTATCATATTTTATTAATTTTGTTAACCCAACTAACTATTTATATTATTAATACTTTGCATATGCATAACTTATGTCAATAAAAAAAGGTAAAAGTATGTAAATAAGTGAAATTGACTAACATGGAAACAGTCTATAATAAGTAATTTAGGTGAGTAAGCTTTAATCATATATATAAATACTGTTATGATAGTAAAATTTGGTCACATTAGTAAAACTTAGCAAATAAATAAATAAATGTTTAACAATAGGGATTAAATTAAACTTTTCAAAAACTGCAAGGATCTAATTGTAAGTTTTTAAACTATAGAGACTCAATCAAATAAAACAGACAAATTGTAAGTTTTTATTATCCTAGAGTTTGAATCCATCCAGCTTGAAAATAAAACACACAAATGTGGGTCTAAGAAACATGTCGCACTCAGACGAGCAACAGGAAGAAAGGCATTGTACTGATACACAAAATGGAAGGAAAAACTAAAAGTGAATTGTGATACATTGAATAAAATGTAACCAAAATTGAGCTCGACGTTATTCAGAAAAGTGAAGTAAGCCGCAACATTTTGAGGCCCTTCTGAACTAACTATAGTCCAACTACGGAAATATGGGTGTGAAAGGAATAATAGATTGCTACCATTTGTTGATAAGCCATAATCCTAAATCTAATGCCTTACCAGTTAGTCCAACAATACTCAGATCAATTAATATGCAAAACAACCAATAAACCAAATTTAAAACGCAAAATGTTGTAGAAAAGTATGACATAGTTCGAAGAATACAAACTACCGAGGGTTTAATTTTTAGGCCTGACTACTATAGGGCATCAAAAGGAAAATGCACGGCCAAAACACCAGGTATGCTAGCTCATAATTAAGTAGAAACACAATAATATAAATCAACACAAATAATTTTATATTCAATACTTCCGTGTACATGCTATCCTCATCTTTTCCTTCAATTTCTTCTCCAGGGGTAATTGCATCCTTGCTTCAAAACTTCGACGGTAAAGAGGTACTAAATGTGTAAATTACAATCGTAGGAAAGAATGACTCAAGCATTGAAATGAATGAGAATTGTACTGAATGAATGATACTGCATTATCTTGAATTCTTGTACAGAGAGAATTAAGCATTGAAATGAATTCTTGTACTGAATTAAGCATTGATGTACGGTTGAATGATACTGCATTAAGCATTGAAATGAATTCTTGTACTGAAAGAATGACTCTCGGTTGCCATACAGTTAGATTATTATTATTACAGTATGTTAGAATATAAATATACCATGAGCTCACATACAGTAGATTATTCTTTCGCCATCTTTCTATTATGATAGATGTCATTAGATTCGTAATTCTAGCATTATTTGTTATCGGTTAAATTCCTTTTATTTGCTGTAAATATCAGCCCTCATGTAATATATATATATTCATACAGTGAATGTGAAGATACACAATTATTCATGCACTATTCTGTATTTCTTATCTTGGTATCAGAGCCTTCTATTTCTCCTTCATCATGAGTTCGTCAACGTCCGTAAACTCCACCAATTCTCAAGCTACTGAAACCGCTGTATCGTCACCTATCAAACCTCTAGCTTCCTCCATATCACAATTATGCTCTATCAAGTTGGACAGAAGCAATTTTCTGCTGTGGGAGTGTAGTATACTTCCAGTAATTAGAGGGCACAAATTGGAGGGTTATCTCCTCGGAACCAAAGTATGCCCCTCACAGTTCATCATAGAGGGAGCAGAAACAAAAACAAACCCGGCCGACGAAAAGTGGGTTGCAGCAGATCAGCTGCTCTTCGGGTGGATTTACAACACCCTTACCCCTGAGATCGCATCGCAGCTCATTAGATGCAGATCTTCTCAAGATCTCTGGACTGCCATCAGAAGTCTTGCTGGTGCGCATACTAGGTCCAGAGTGACATTGTTAAAGGGAGAACTCCATAGAACACGCAAGGGCTCATTAAAAATGGCAGAATACCTTGCCAAAATGAAAGATATTTCTGATAATTTACTTTTAGCTGGAAGTCCCATTTCCATGAATGATCTAATTACACAAACACTCTCTGGACTTGATATTGAATATAATCCGATTGTTGTTCAACTCTCTGATAAAGTGGACCTAACTTGGGTTGATATGTAGGCTACATTACTTACCTTTGAAAGCCGGCTAGAACAGTTATCTAGCCTCACTAGTTCGTTTCAATTGCAAGCTAACATCGTGCAAACTAAATTTAAATCTGCAGAAGGAGGTAGCTCATGGCGTAGCAAAGAAAACCATTCCGACGGTCCACCAAGAGAACGAGGCAGAGGAGGCAGGAACAATAATAACAAACCCGTATGTCAGGTCTGTGGAAAGACTGGGCATACTGCCGCCCATTACTATTTCCGATATGACCAAAGCTATATGGGATCGGTTCCTAGTTCAAACAATAGCAATGCAACTGGTAATGGTCAGAACAGTCAGAATTATCACCCTGTATATGTAGCCTCGGCTAGCACTATTTCAGATCATAGCTGGTATATGGATAGCGGTGCCAGCGCACACATCACTAACAACTTTGCAAATCTCGACCATGCCTCACAAACCTACGGTAAGGATGAAATAATCGTTGGAAACAGTGAAAAACTAAAAACAATTCATACTGGACTGTCTATTTTACCAAGCAATCATTAGAATTTGTATTTGAAAAATGTTCTGCACACTCCTTATATGACTAAGGATTTGATGAGTGTATCAAAACTAATTGCTGACCTGATTGAATTTGGTTCATATGGCTGCTATATTAAGGACAAGAACACAGGGACTATTCTGCTGAAGGGAAAGCTCAGGGACGGATTGTATGAATTTCAAAATCCAAGACAAAACAATCATGCTGATGACAGACAAAATGCACACTCTGTTTTTTCTGTTTTTAAAAATACTGAATCAAATAGAAGGATTTGGCATGTAAGACTTGGGCATCCTTCTGATAAGGTCCTTAACCAAGTACTTAAAGAATGTAATGTGAAAATCAATGACAATGATGAATTTTTCTGTGAACCGTGCCAATATGGCAAGAACAGTGCATTACCATTTAAACTATCAAAGTCTAGAGCTAGTCATTCTCTTGAACTTATACATACAGACGTTTGGGGTCCCTCACCAGTGCAGTCGATTAATAGGTTTAAATACCATGTTCAATTCCTTGATGACTTCTCTCGGTACAGTTGGCTGTATCCACTAAAAGGCAAAAATGAAGCATTCTCTGCATTTGTTCAATTTAAAAAAATGGCTGAAAAACAGTTTGAAAGACCCATTAAAATTGTCCAAAGCGACTGGGGAGGTGAATATAGATCCTTTGCCAAATTTCTTGAAAATGAAGGAATAATATTCAGACAGTCTTGTCCTCATACATCTGTTCAGAATGGCCGGTGGAAAGGAGGCATCACTAGATTGTAGAAGTCAGATTAACCCTCCTTGCTCAAGCAACCATGCCCTTACAATACTGGTAGGAGTCCTTTCAAAGTGCTATCTATGCTATTAACAGGTTACCCTCCTCCGTCCTAAATAATCAATCTCTATTTTTTGTGTTGTATAAAAAGGTTCCTGACTATTCTCTTTTGAAAGCTTTTGGGTGTGCATGCTACCCAAACTTACAAACTTATAATGAGCACAAATTTGCTTTTCACACAACAAAATGCATATTTCTTGGTGTAAGTGGACAGCACAAGGGATACCGGTGTTTATCCTCAACAGGGCGCTTATATATTTCAAGGCACGTCGTATTTAATGAGGACGACTTTCCATTCAAAAGTGGATTTCTCAGTACTAAAAAGGAAGAACAGAGGATACCTTCTTCACTACCCCTGATTAGTACTAACTGGCAGAACTGCAATAATGATAGTAGCTCAGCACATTCGCTGCAAGAACAGCGTAATACTTCTTCTCATGTTCAAGAAGAAGTGTCCAGTGACAATACTCCTTCTCCTAGTCAGTGTCAAACTGAACCTCAGCATATTCCCATCACAAATGATTCTCATCCTGTGGTAGAGTTAAACATACCGCAAAATAAGAATAATCACATAGAGGCTGAATCCTCCGAGAATGAACCAATTAGAAGAATTACCAGGAGTATGAGGGGAATTATGAAGCCCAAAACGCCATATATAGGCACTGCTACAACCACTTATTCTACTACTGAACTAAAATTCGTTTCTGAAGCCCTATCCATTCCTCATTGGAAGTAAGCCATGGAAGATGAATTCAATGCTCTCCGTCGTAAGTGGGAATTGGTCCCTTACCATCATGATCTTCGTATAGTTGACTGCAAATGGATATACAAGACAAAATACAAAGCGAATGGTGAGATAGAACGTTTTAAAGCCAGGCTCGTGGCTAAAGGATTTCAGCAAGATCCAGGCATAAATTTTATGGACACTTTTAGTCCTGTGGCCAGAATCGCAACAATAAGGATTGTTTTAGCTCTAGCAACCAGTCTTAATTGGAAGGTGCGACAATTAGACGTAAATAATGCCTTTCTAAACGACATTCTACATGAAAATGTATATATGTGGCAACCACGTGGTTTCAAAGATCAAGATCATCCCAATCATGTTTGCAAGTTACGTAAAGCACTCTATGGGCTTAAACAAGCACCAGGAGCTGGTTCGGGAGCTTGCGAAATACACTGATGAGCTGGGGATTCCATAACACAAAAGGAGACACGTCACTCTTCATCCAAGTAACGAAGACAACCATACTTATCATAATTATTTGTGTGGATGACATTCTTGTAACAGGGAGCAATGAAGAAGAATTGAAAAAATTTACTGCTAAGCTTAATCGTGTTTTCTCTCTAAAAGAACTAGGTGATGCCCATTACTTTCTTGGTCTTGAAATCAAAAGAGATGACACTGGGATGTTTATCTCCCAAAAGAAGTATGTTTAGGATCTTTTGTCTAGGTTCAATATAAGTAATTGTGCTCCATGTCTGTCACCCATGGTGTGTAACAAACAATTCACTATAGAAAAGGATGACCTCTTGCAGAACCCGACGATGTTCAGACAGCTGATAGGCGTACTACAATATGTCACCAACATAAGACCAGACATAACCTACTCTGTAAATAAACTAAGCCGCTATCTAAATTCTTCCACGGTTCAACAATGGCAGCTGGCCAAAAGGATACTTCGCTATCTGAAAGGAACAATTGACTATGGGATTCATTTGAAACCTTCAACTCAGTTGAGACTATTTGGCTACTGCGATGCTGATTGGGGTGTAGCTCACGAGGATAGAAGATCCATATCTGGCTATTGTGTATTTCTTGGAAATTCCTTAGTGTCGTGGTCATCAAAACGGCAGAATGTTGTATCACGCTCCAGTATGGAATCTGAATATCGGGCTATAGCTGATGCTGCTGCTGAATTGTCTTGGTTATCATCTTTGTTAAAGGAATTAAAGTGCCCTGTGCTTCAACCTTCAATAATATGGTCAGACAACTTGAGCGCAAGTGCTCTGGCGTCAAATCCTGTACATCACTCACGGACGAAACACGTGGAAATTGATGTGCATTTCATTCGTGATAAAGTCACAGCCAAAGAAATTGAAGTCAGACACGTGCCCACCTATGAGCAAACAGCAGACTGCTTAACTAAGGCTCTCTCGCACAGTAGACTTGAATTTCTAAGAAGCAAACTTGGTGTGATAAAAATACCCATTAGTTTGACGGAGGGAGTTAGAATATAAATATACCATGAGCTCACATACAGTAGATTATTCTTTCGCCATCTTTCTGTTATGACAGATGTCATTAGATCCGTAATTCTAGCATTATTTGTTATCGGTTAAATTCCTTTTATTTACTGTAAATATCAGCCCTCATGTAATATATATATATTCATACAGTGAATGTGAAGATACACAATTATTCCTACACTATTCTGTATTTCTTATCTCAGTAATACCCCAGTGACTCATAACCATTTGGTGCCACTCTCATTGACTTATAGCTATTCAAGGATTTGAGTCCCTCGAGAAGCTGTTGTGGTAGAAACAATGTCGTTTGTTTTTCTCTTTCTGCTTTGGACAATGGCTTCCTTCCTTCAATATTTTTGTGCTTAGTTTCAATTGATTTGTGCTTTCTTCATTCTCCAAGAACTGAGTTTGGTGACCTTGACATCAGAAGATCCATAATTGAAAGCATAGAGTTGTGTTTTATCATTGATTGCCAAAGTGGGGTATACTCTGGATGTTATGCAAGCCCTCCAAAACTCTCCACTACTGAGTGATCAAAGAATTAATTTCTTCAAAAAATTCCATGTTTGAATGTAAGTATTTGTATGTCATGGATTAATTGCAACTTACCAAGCTTCTAAGTGAGAGATTCTCGTGAGCAGGGTCAACATTTAGAAAAGTCCCATAAGTGGTGTGGTCATTCTCTTTATTCGAAGAGGACCTGTCAAAGCATTGCATTTGCATGTAAATAAGAGAAGTATTGTGAATTCACAGCTTTTGATTAAGGAGGAAGACAAACCTGCTTTGATCACTACACATGAGCACCAGATTTTTGTTTTGGAATTTGAATATTCTGGAAAAAAAAAAGCAATGTACTTGTAATATCTCAAGAATTTATATGAATATTTAAAGTCTAATTTGAAATTTAGTGAAAAATTTAATTACGTGAAAATGTGCTTTTTGAATTAGTGAAGAAAATCTGAGAATAGAAATTTTAATTTTTAATTTAGGAAATTTTTACAAATTCTCAAGGACTAAAGTGAAAAGAAAAGAAAGTATAGAGGACTTTTGAGAAATGACCAAATAGAAACCTGAGAGGAAGAATAAAGCTTATGAGAATGAATTATGAGTCTGGTACCGAAAAGATGATGGATTCGAGGTTAAAGTGGTATTTGAGACATTGAGAGGGATTAAAGTGAACAAATCTTATAAGCTAAGGTGGCTATGAGCGATTTTATCGAAAAAGAAATTAGTGGGGCCCACACATACAATTATTAGTTTTTCTTCTCCTTCTTCCTCCCGAGGCTTCATGTTCTTCGTTCATTTCCATCTTCCCTTCTTCAATCATTTCTCAAATTTTTATCCGGCGATCTTGTATTTTCTAACCATACTTCCGATTCTCAGGAGTTCTAGAGGTAAAGAGGTAAGTTTTGTCTACTCTATTTTTCTTTTTCTCCATTTTCGGACCTATGGAAGAAAATTAAGATTTTGAGTTTTAATGGATGAATTTAAGTGTGGATGTTAATGTAAAACATTCTTAGGTGGTTTATGATGTTATTAGAACAAGAAATTTCGTAGAATTTGGATATTTGAAAAAGTTAGTGTTCTTGATGAAAATTTGAGATTTGAGCTTGGATTGTTGGTAGAAATTGGGGGTTTTGGTGTTAAAACACTCCTTAGACATTAAGGATGAAAACCCATGGAAGAAATCAAAAGAAATGTTGTTTTAGATATGATTTTAGGATTTTTGGATGAAGAACACGAAGAACATCGAAAATTTTCCCCAGAAATTACTGTTCACCGAGAAAATTTTTCCAGATTTTCTCGTTACTGTAGCGTTGACTCGGTCAACGTTACTGTAGCATTGACTCGGTCAACGTTACTGTAGCTGCGTTGACCGTTGACTATTACTGTAGCATCAATTTTTTTTTTAATATCGTTGAAAAGCTCTTTGAGTCTAGTTTCCAATGGTGTAAGTGTCATTTAGAAATTCATTACCGGTTAGGAGTTATGACTTAAGATGTGAGTAAAGGTCGAGAGTAGTGATAGGAAATTTCTCTATTTTGTAACCCTAATGGTTTTTACCTGGTTACAATAGGGATGATTGGGGCGCAAGGTGGGAGTGCCGAGAGCGTGGAATCCAGGTGAGTAGGCAACCTTGCAAAATTAATTTAATAAATTAGTCAAAGCACAATATAAATCCCATTTGCGTTATTTGTGAAATTGAGAAGATTATCAGTGTGTGTTCAGGTTGAGAAAAAGTATAATATCATTGGAAGGTATTTTATTACCTTTGAGAATTGATTTCTCTAGTTGACTAAAGAACTAGATGTGATTGTTCCTTGAATAAATTGGAACATTTTGTAAGTGAATAACCTTACTAAACTAATGTGATCTTATTAGATAAGGTACAATACAAGTCTTGTTTATAACATTATTGAAGTGAGAAATAATCAATCTCGCTGTTGATAATATATGATGATTGTTATGGTTGATGATAGACATTCAAGGGAATAAAAATATGTGTAAACTCATTTATTTCATAGTAATTATATTGTGATAAATTCTCACTATTTTATTGATGAGCAAAAGATCTACGAGATCTAATACACGAGTTTGAAAGGGTTAAAGTCCCATACTACTCGATGTATAAATGTGAAAATCTATGCACGAGTTTGAAAGGGTTAGAGTCCCATACTACTCGGTGTATAAATGTGAAAACCTATGCACGAGTTTGAAAGGGTTAGAGTCCCATACTACTCGGTTTATAACTGTGAAAATCAATACACGAGTTTGAAAGGGGTTAGAGTCCCATATCACTCAGTGTATAAATGTGAAAATCTATGCACGAGTTTGAAAGGGTTAGAGTCCCATACTACTCGGTGTATAAATGTGAAAACCTATGCACAAAGAGTTTGAGGGTTAAATTCCCAAGTCACTCAGTGCAAGTATTTATGGCATATAATACTATAATTATTTAAAATAAATGATAGATTGATTGTATTAGTAAATGTGGTGTTTGTGCTTATGATATTTTCATGTACAGTTGTTTACTCACTGAGTTATGATAAACTCACACTCTCCATGATTATCTTTTCAGATACAGTGGTTGATGAGAAGAATTTATAGCCTTTAAGGATATACTCCACTTTTGTCTGGTAAACAATTGGTAAGGATTAGGAAACGCTCTGTAATCTAGTAGGTCACCTAGGCTTGGGAGGTTGTATAGTACTGTATAGTGTTTGAAAGTTGAACATTTTCTGAATATGTATACAAAATATCTTTCTTGGAATATTTATGATTCACATAATTATGGATATTAAGAATGTTCACAGAGATTATGGGGTACCACGGAGGTACACCCTATGTTTATATCACATGTAAGTTTTGGGATGTGACAAATTGGTATCAGAGGTGGTTTTAGGTCCCCTATAGATTACAGAGCAAAGTGTTCTTTGTGGGCCCTTTTCCATTGTCATGAACCGCGGCATGACCATGGGATTAGGTTCCATAAAAGACCTTGTAAAGTTGAGTGTTCTTGTCATAACTTACCCTTCGATGGAGTTAGTTAGAGATAATTTTGTTACAATATGAGATAATTGATTTCATATGTGGAACTTTGGAACTTGTTGGAGGTATGATCTTTATACCGATGGAAAAGGTGATCTCTGTATGAAATTTTTCTTTTTGAGAAATTGGGAACATAACTCTGTAGTGTACTCTTAAAGCTGAGGATCAGTAATTGCTAGAATATGGCTTGAGGGCTGTGCCAAGAGTGATGTATTAGATGGGGTAAAGTTGATTATGAGGCATGGGCTAGAGTTCAAGAAAGATTTTCACAAAGAATATAGCGCAGATTACTAATGCAAGAATGGGAAAGAACCCTTGTGAGGCAGATCAAGATTTGATTTTGATAGATGCCAGACAGATGTAATTTATGGAAGAGGATGTAAGTCCTAAATAATATGTTCCTTGATAAAAGCTTGGTTGAGAAAATAGATGTGGGCTAGGTAGTTTTTCCCTAAGGGAGATACTACGGTAAAATGGAACCTAGCATAAGAGATATTGAGGTACGTTATAAGTCTTCTCTAGGGGCGACTCGCCAAAGTTGCACTTGTTTAGTTAGGGATTGGCATGATGGTACTATGTGATAGAAGTGTTTAAAAAAAAATATATATATATACAATGTAGAAGTTTTGTAACATTGGAACAATTAGAGCATGTTAAAGGTAGGCTGTTGGCGTATGAACATTCATAATTGTTAAACGTGATGTATGATTGGAATGGTCTAGAAAGATATTCTTATGGTAGTTTGTGCCTCAGAGTGTTAGTTTAAGGAAAGCTTGCGAATCGAGGCTCTTAAGTAAGAATTCATGACAATTCGAGGGCATAATATCGAGTTCAATTGATCTATACGGTAAGCCTTCATCTACTCCTGTATGATAAGGGGAAAGACAACGAGACTTGTATAGAGCTTCTGTTTGTCTCTGTGTCAGCTTATAGGGTCATTAAATTATTTTTTTTTTATGTGATTGGCTTATAAGCTGAATTTGTTATTGATTTTGTGTGGCTAATTTCTTTTATCTTTCTTCATATTATTATTATTATTATTATTTAGAGTACCATCTAGTAAAACAAATTATTGGCATTAAAAGCGGAAGGATTACATTGCAAAAAAAAAAAAGGGAAATTACTCATGCATGAGTAATCTAAAAGCGAGGTGGTCTCGGATTAGGAGGGTTGTATTGTATCATCACCCCTCGACCATTTCTTGGAACAAGAGACTGAGCAATGTCACGGAGGGTAGTGTAAATCCCATTCATACAATCAACACTTCTTTGTTGTTGATTGCAGAAGCATTGGGTAGACCAATAGAAGAACCTGTCTATTCTTGAAGTCATTGCCGCATTATTGCGTTTAGTTAACTTCTCCAGGTCTTCTATCATCTTCTTCAGATTTTTCACCTCCTTCTCTAGACAAGCGATTTTGTTTTCTGATGTGTGGCCAGTGCTAATCTCCTCAGCTTCCTCAAATTTTATCTTCTTCTCCTTTTGATCCTCTTGAGACCCCTCAAAAGGTCTCTTGCCCTTGTCTTTGCCCAGACTTAAGTTTAAGTCGAGCTCTTCTTCCTTGGCCTCCACTGTGAGATCAATGTACTTCCTGGTGGCCATGGTTTAGAAAATTTAGAAGTTTTTGCAGGAGTATGACGAGAGAGGAATGCTGGGAAATTGTAGGCTCAGAGATGATTACTCTTTGTGGTGTAGTAACTGAGAACTCCGGGGCAGTTTTTATAGAGAAAAATTTAGACTTAGAGCCAAAGAAGATATCTCTTCGCCGCACTCCTACACGCTCAACCTATGAATTTTTGCAAGCTGGAAGCCAGAAGCCTAGGGTAGGCATGCGTGTCAACAGTGTGTCACATTAATGGCAAAACCACGTAAGTCAATATTCAGTGGATTTGCGGCCGATTTATACTTGTTTATTTTTCATGTCTCTTGTTGGCATTTTCTGAAATTCTAAGAAGCCGACAGCGTAACCATTAAAGATTGCCTTGGATGCTTTTATGATGAACTAAAATGTATTTCTCTGCTTTCTTGTATTGTTCTTGAAAGCCTTCAGTTGAGTATAATATACATGATTGATTGAATTATATTGTGATTATATGTATTTAAATACATATGCCATGTATGTATGTTATCCATGCATTGAGAGTGAAGGCTATTTGTTATGGCCAGGAATAATATGTAATGATTCTACATACATTCAGAGAATGAGAAGTCTGAAATTTAAAAAGGACTTGAATAGATGAAAATATATAGATAATGATGTATCTCTATGTTGATACATACATACATATATGCTCGTAGAGGCAAGAGAAAGGTAAAAAAAAAAAATTTCTCACTTTATGGTAACACTTGATATGTGTAAATGTGAGAAGTTTTTATTTTAATATGTATGTTTGAAAATGTGTAAGCTTAGGGCAAAGCCACGGATTAGAAACCTAGATAAGGTTAATATGAAACTACCCGTTCATGGAGTAATATCTCGATTTAGAATTATTGGATAAGACAAATACAGAGTTAGGAAGTCATAAATTGAAGCGGCGATTAGTTTAATAATTTGAGCAAGAGTCAAAAGTTAGCCGAAATTTTTGAGGAAATCTATTGTATTTGATTATATTTTGTTATTTTCTGGCATGCTTATGATAGACCGTTGGCATTGCGACGGATAAGGTCTGGAGACCATCTTTAGAGTGTGATGTAAGGGTTTTGGTAGCCCTAAATTTTGTCTATAAATAATGGATGCCCCATTACGCCGCTCATTACACTAAGAGTTCATTACTTATAAGCTTTCTAGCATCAAACCTCTCATTCCATACAACCTTTATAGCTCAGAAAAATATGGCCGGCAATAAATCTTTCAATTTAAACTTTGAGGCTGGCAAGGTAGAGCTGGATCTAAATCTTAGTCTGGAGAACTATAAGAATAAGAGATCCATGGAAGAGTCATCAGAAGCTAAGAAAAGAAAAAGGGATGTAGTAGAGCTAGAGGATGTTAGCACAGCAACATCTTCAAATGATGAGCTTGTGCTTATGAGAAAAAAGATGGAGGACTTGGAAAGGTTGATAAACCGCCACTTTGAGGACCAGGGAAGATTGATAAATCGTCTTTTTGTAGAACAAGAGAAGCTCTTGAATCGTCATTTTAGGGAATTGGCGAATAGAGTTGATAGACATTCAATGTTTGCAACTCAAAATTTTCGTGACCAACAAGCGAGGTGTATTGACTGTATGAATGGAGTGACCTCTGCACTTCGCCAAATTTCCCAAACGTTTCCTCCAGAAACTCTTTCTAGGCTGCAACGATTAGCTTCCTCCTTAAGATCTGAAGCACCTTCCTCTTCTAGACCTGGAGCACTTTCTGCATTTCAAAAACCTCCTCGTCCTTAATTTATTCTTTCTTTTATTTATACCTTAAGCTAATATTTGATCTAAGCTTCGCGTATTAAGATTATCTGTTTTGTAAATCAAGTTCAGTTTGTTGCCTGTAACTTATGTACTAGAAATAAGGCAATTCTTGTACTGAAGAAACTTGAGAAATAAAAATATGTTGAACTTGTTATATTTTGTACTTGATTGTGAAAATTCTAAAAGAGAGAACGAAATTTGGACAAAATATCTGCATTTGTTTCAATCTTGAGTTAAGTTTTGAATTCGGAGGACCGAATTCTATTAAGGGGGGAAGAATGTAATATCTCAAGAATTTATATGAATATTTAAAGTCTAATTTGAAATTTAGTGAAAAATTTAATTACGTGAAAATGTGCTTTTTGAATTAGTGAAGAAAATCTGAGAATAGAAATTTTAATTTTTAATTTAGGAAATTTTTACAAATTCTCAAGGACTAAAGTGAAAAGAAAAGAAAGTATAGAGGACTTTTGAAAAATGACCAAATAGAAACCTGAGAGGAAGAATAAAGCTTATGAGAATGAATTATGAGTCTGGTACCGAAAAGATGATGGATTCGAGGTTAAAGTGGTATTTGAGACATTGAGAGGGATTAAAGTGAACAAATCTTATAAGCTAAGGTGGCTATGAGCGATTTTATCGAAAAAGAAATTAGTGGGGCCCACACATACAATTATTAGTTTTTCTTCTCCTTCTTCCTCCCGAGGCTTCATGTTCTTCGTTCATTTCCATCTTCCCTTCTTCAATCATTTCTCAAATTTTTATCCGGCGATCTTGTATTTTCTAACCATACTTCCGATTCTCAGGAGTTCTAGAGGTAAAGAGGTAAGTTTTGTCTACTCTATTTTTCTTTTTCTCCATTTTCGGACCTATGGAAGAAAATTAAGATTTTGAGTTTTAATGGATGAATTTAAGTGTGGATGTTAATGTAAAACATTCTTAGGTGGTTTATGATGTTATTAGAACAAGAAATTTCGTAGAATTTGGATATTTGAAAAAGTTAGTGTTCTTGATGAAAATTTGAGATTTGAGCTTGGATTGTTGGTAGAAATTGGGGGTTTTGGTGTTAAAACACTCCTTAGACATTAAGGATGAAAACCCATGGAAGAAATCAAAAGAAATGTTGTTTTAGATATGATTTTAGGATTTTTGGATGAAGAACACGAAGAACATCGAAAATTTTCCCCAGAAATTACTGTTCACCGAGAAAATTTTTCCAGATTTTCTCGTTACTGTAGCGTTGACTCGGTCAACGTTACTGTAGCATTGACTCGGTCAACGTTACTGTAGCTGCGTTGACCGTTGACTATTACTGTAGCATCAATTTTTTTTTTAATATCGTTGAAAAGCTCTTTGAGTCTAGTTTCCAATGGTGTAAGTGTCATTTAGAAATTCATTACCGGTTAGGAGTTATGACTTAAGATGTGAGTAAAGGTCGAGAGTAGTGATAGGAAATTTCTCTATTTTGTAACCCTAATGGTTTTTACCTGGTTACAATAGGGATGATTGGGGCGCAAGGTGGGAGTGCCGAGAGCGTGGAATCCAGGTGAGTAGGCAACCTTGCAAAATTAATTTAATAAATTAGTCAAAGCACAATATAAATCCCATTTGCGTTATTTGTGAAATTGAGAAGATTATCAGTGTGTGTTCAGGTTGAGAAAAAGTATAATATCATTGGAAGGTATTTTATTACCTTTGAGAATTGATTTCTCTAGTTGACTAAAGAACTAGATGTGATTGTTCCTTGAATAAATTGGAACATTTTGTAAGTGAATAACCTTACTAAACTAATGTGATCTTATTAGATAAGGTACAATACAAGTCTTGTTTATAACATTATTGAAGTGAGAAATAATCAATCTCGCTGTTGATAATATATGATGATTGTTATGGTTGATGATAGACATTCAAGGGAATAAAAATATGTGTAAACTCATTTATTTCATAGTAATTATATTGTGATAAATTCTCACTATTTTATTGATGAGCAAAAGATCTACGAGATCTAATACACGAGTTTGAAAGGGTTAAAGTCCCATACTACTCGATGTATAAATGTGAAAATCTATGCACGAGTTTGAAAGGGTTAGAGTCCCATACTACTCGGTGTATAAATGTGAAAACCTATGCACGAGTTTGAAAGGGTTAGAGTCCCATACTACTCGGTTTATAACTGTGAAAATCAATACACGAGTTTGAAAGGGGTTAGAGTCCCATATCACTCAGTGTATAAATGTGAAAATCTATGCACGAGTTTGAAAGGGTTAGAGTCCCATACTACTCGGTGTATAAATGTGAAAACCTATGCACAAAGAGTTTGAGGGTTAAATTCCCAAGTCACTCAGTGCAAGTATTTATGGCATATAATACTATAATTATTTAAAATAAATGATAGATTGATTGTATTAGTAAATGTGGTGTTTGTGCTTATGATATTTTCATGTACAGTTGTTTACTCACTGAGTTATGATAAACTCACACTCTCCATGATTATCTTTTCAGATACAGTGGTTGATGAGAAGAATTTATAGCCTTTAAGGATATACTCCACTTTTGTCTGGTAAACAATTGGTAAGGATTAGGAAACGCTCTGTAATCTAGTAGGTCACCTAGGCTTGGGAGGTTGTATAGTACTGTATAGTGTTTGAAAGTTGAACATTTTCTGAATATGTATACAAAATATCTTTCTTGGAATATTTATGATTCACATAATTATGGATATTAAGAATGTTCACAGAGATTATGGGGTACCACGGAGGTACACCCTATGTTTATATCACATGGAAGTTTTGGGATGTGACAGTACTCTTGCACATCCTTTGAACCAAAAGCAAGCAAACCAAAGGGTCTTACTCCACCTTTCATTGATGCACCCTTTCTACTACGTAGAAGATGGGGGTCCACCTAACTGTCTAATACTTCACCAACTGTCAACTTATCAACTTACATATGGTTCAATATAGATATAAGGGTTTTGGAGGAGGCTATTAACAGCTCGCATCAAGGCAAATAGAAGAGCATAATCACTCAAACCATGAGAAACCTGACATAAATGGAGAAGAAGCACACACTAAGAATGAGCACCAGAAAGGGACTGTAAATTCCTTCTTATGAGCAAATATTAATAGTAAGCCATGTAATATTACCTCATCAGCTATAAAGCATGTGAAATAAGGAACTAATGGATGAAGTCCTAAATCAGTGGCCAAACTAACTAATGCTTCTTTAGAGAGAACTAAATCAGACTTATTCAAGGTAAGCTCAATAACTTTATCAAAGTAAAGCTGCAAAGAAACAATAGACAATATAAATAAACTTCAGGTGAAGAAAGAATAGGTCATAATTGCTAATGTAGATCTGACACCTGAAGCTCCCTAGATAATACATGCTTAATATGTAATTTGATGTCAACTGGAAGGTTATCATCTTTCTGTTCAAACTTTTTCGAAAAAGAAGGAGCTGAAATTACTGTATGTACAAACATGGATACATCATTATATATATTGAGATTTACATTATCTTCAGTCATGCCTAGCTTTTCTAGTTGTCTTTTTCTTTTGGTTATTTATGGAAGTAAAAAAGAAAGTGTCTTGTATATATACACTACATATGCATATATATATATATATATTTAAAGCCACCAAAGTGAAATCTACCAATTGCAGCAGCAACAGAAGTGAAGTTAACTCTTCTCTTTTTGGTTAGCTAAAACAGTTATAACAGCTAAGATATGATGTAGGGTTAAAATAAAAGAAATTCAAATCGTTAAAGGAAAATGATAAATAATAGCATACATTTGAAACTTATGAGTTCAAACATAAATATAAGCATTAATTTTTAAAACAAATCTATATTTATAATTCAATCATTATGAGTTGAAACATTCAAGTACTTACAAGAAAAAGTAAAAAAGAAAAAAAAAGTGAGCACAAGTCCTTTAGATTTTCTTCAATACACATGCTGCCTGCCACAAATAAGTAGAATGTGACATTCATATTTATAATTCAAGTTTATCACCATAAAAACCCAGAACCAGAAGAAACTAGAAGAATGAAGCCACAAGAACTAGTTGACAATCTCAATTGTTTATATGTGAAAAATTGTCATTAAAATGTAATTCTTCCAGCGATTACATAGAGTGATCAATAGGTGCTTACATTAAACAATAACATATATCAACCTCAATTATTTTGCTTTTGTTTGCTGTGTTATCAAAGTAAATTCAAGGATGGAAAGAGGACAAATACAAGGATGGAAAGGGAGTAGTGCTGAGTTGACAATAATTATAGTGTTATGTTAAGAACTTGATAACCAACATTTAATCAAACCTAAGTTTTTCCCTCTTTTTCATTTAGTATCTACATATAAAATTTGGTCATATAATCCAATCTTATTAGAAAGTAAAATTAAAGAAATTAGAAAGTGTTTCTCTTCAATCAAAATGTAAGCAAGAGCAAGTGTTTGGAACTAAATGTTGTGTTTCATAAGAAAGTCATTTTCAAGATTCCACTGATTCTAATTTTGCTGTGCTTACCAAACAGTTGCTGGTTGGTGCACAACGGAGGAGGGCAGGAATACTTTGCTGCACGACGGAGACTAGATGCACAGCATGACAGAGAAGCAAAGGAACTCTGGTTCACATGGATGTTGGCTGTTGCACGACGATGACTAGACACATACCACGACGGAGTCCAGATGCACACCACAACGGAATCTAGACACATAGAACGTCGGAGAAAAAGACTCATTGGATGCCGGAGAAGCTAACACAGTGCACGATGGAGAAAAAGCTCTAACCAAAAAGCAGACGCACATAGGTTCATGAGAAAAATGGCGGGAAAGCAAGCATGGCCAGGCTGGTGCTTGGGAAGGACGGAAGGATTAATATGGGTCCCATTGCCATATGTGTTTAGAAAAGAAAAAAGGAAACCACGGAACCAGGTCGGGTATGAGATTTGAATCCAGGCTCAAAGTGGGCGGCACAAGGCAGGACACGTGGCACAAAGAGGACCGTTGAAGAAAAAAATCTCTAAAACGCTGCCTTTCAATTAACACCAGGTATACGATATGCGATCTAACGACCCACGTGTACTTAGTAACAGCAAATTTGGATTGTTTGCAACAATGATCTGACATCAAAGGTGCGCTAAGGAGGCTCTGTGACTTTCTACGCTAAGGAGAAGCGCACGATCCCAATTGGTCCTCCTTCTCTACCCAAAAAAAAAATGATAATTTAAAGCGGACACCAAATAAATTAAGAATAAAAAATTATTTTAACATAAAACATTAAGAGACTAAATAAAAATAATTAATTTTAAAAACCAAAAATATTAGTGTAACACATAATTAAAACGAAAAATCACATCGTGAAATTAGGTGTATAAATAAAGGATTATATAATAAGAAGTTGATTTTTTCACCTTGATTTTTTAAAAACTCAAAATCTTATCTATGAAGTTATTTAAAATGTATCATTTTGCATACATAATATATATTAGGTTAAAATATACTTGAGATCTCTATAGTTTCACCCCATAATAATTTTAGTTCTTATATTTTAAAAGTAATAATTTTAGTCTTTGTAGTTTCAAAATTTATAAACTTGGTCCTCGGGATTACTCATATATTAGTCAACCGTTAGTCAATCATTCGACCATAACATGTGATGTTGATTAGGATGATTATGTGAGCTTTAAAATTTATATCAGCACCACGTGTAAGGAAGACGCTAATGTGGTGCCACATTCCCCCTTTTTTTCTTCTCCTTTTTCAGCATGTGTGCACGTGAGGTAGCCTTTTTTTCCCCCTTTCTCTTCTTCTTCTTTGATGATTTTTGAATATGTACACCTCATATATTCTGATTAATGACTTAGCTATTTCAAATTTGTGCGTTTTACCTCTGTGCGTCTCCCACCGGTATCGTTCCTTCCAGCATGGCTAGTTGTCTCCCCCATGCTCTATTGTCGTCTCCGGCGTTCAGACAATATACATCTTGCTTTTCCTATTTTGCAAACCATAAAATTTGGCTCTCAACATAAATTGAAATTGAAAGTTTTGACCATAAATTGAAACTCAAAGTTCTTGCAAATCCAATTTATGGTCAAAGCCAAAATTTATGGTTTGCAAAATAGGAAAAGCAAGATGTATACTATTTGCATGCTGGAGACAACAACAGAGCATGGAGGAGACATCCACCCATGCCAAAGGAGACGATGCCAGTGGGAGACATGAGAGGTGAGGCGCACAGATTCAAAATGGCTAAGTCAGAAATCAAAATATATGAAGCGCACGGGTTCAAAAACCATCAGAAAAAAAAGAATGATAAAAAAAAAAGGCTACCTCACGTGCACACATGCTGAGAGAGGAAAAGATGAAAAAAAAAGGGATATAACACCATGTCAGCATCTTCTTTGCACGTAATGCTAACCTAAATTTTAAAATTGACATAATACATGTGTCATGGTGACTAATTTATGAGTAACTCCAAAAATCAAATTCGTAAATTTTGAAAAGGACCAAAATTATTACTTTTAAAATATAGAGACTAAAATTACTCAAGTAAAATTATATGGATCTCAAATATATTTTTACTTATATATTATTATATACAAATCTTAAAATATAACAAACGTAAGCGCAATCTTAAGACGGAAATTTTGAGAAACGATGATGGTCGTTGCGGCGGCCACAGCTTTCCCAACACAGCTTCCTCAGCCTCCCACACTCCCACCGATTTCACTTCCAAATCACTCTCAATCCTCATTCTTTCCCTCTCGCCGTAACACCAAACAGCGTCTCTCTCTCACTCTCACCGACAAATCCATTGATCCCACCGTCGCATGGACCTCATCTATAGCCCGCCATTGCCAGAACGGCCAATTACTTGAAGCTGCTTCCGAGTTCGCGCGCATGAGAGAAGCCGAAGTTGAGCCCAATCACATCACTTTCATCACTCTTCTTTCTGCTTGCGCTGACTATCCCTCACACAGCATTTCATTCGGAGCTTCAATTCATGCGTATACACGAAAACTGGGCTGGGATGTGAACGATGTTATGGTTGGTACTGCAGTTATTGATATGTACGCTAAATGCGGTCGTGTATATTTAGCTAGATTGGCATTTGATCAAATGGGTGTCAGAAATTTGGTGACTTGGAACACAATGATTGATGGGTATATGAGGAACGGGGAATTTGAGGATGCCATCAAGCTGTTTGATAAAATGCCTGTTAAGAATGCGATTTCTTGGACTGCTTTAATTGGTGGGTTTGTGAAGAGAGATTATCATGAGGAAGCTCTGGAATGCTTTCGAGAAATGCTGCTTGCTGGTGTGGCACCTGATTATGTGACCATCATTGCTGTCCTTGCTGCTTGTGCCAACTCGGGAACACTTGGTCTAGGCTTATGGGTAAACAGGCTGACAATGAAAGAAAGTTTCAGGGACAATGTTAGAATTTCCAACTCGTTAATAGACATGTATTCTCGATGTGGATGTGTAGATTTTGCTCTTCAAGTGTTTGAGAACATGCCCGAACGAACCTTGGTATCATGGAACTCGATCATTGTGGGTTTTGCTGTTAATGGGCTAGCTGATGAGGCTCTAAATTTCTTCAATTCAATGCAGAGGGAAGGATTCAAACCGGACGGAGTCAGCTACACTGGAGCTCTTACAGCTTGTAGCCACGCCGGTTTAATCGAGGAGGGACTCCAAATCTTCGATAACATGAAAAGAGTTAATAGAATTACCCCAACAATAGAGCACTATGGTTGCATAGTGGATCTCTATAGTCGAGCAGGGAGGTTGGAAGAGGCATTGAATGTGATAAAGAACATGCCCATGAAGCCAAATGAAGTGGTATTAGGGTCATTGCTTGCTGCTTGTAGAACTCAAGGAGACATCAGCTTGGCCGAAAAAGTGATGAATTATCTTGTCGAATCGGACCCTGGTGGAGACTCCAATTATGTGCTGCTTGCTAACATATATGCTGCGGTTGGAAAGTGGGATGTTGCAAGCAAAGTTAGAAGGAATATGAAGGCTCGTGGAATACAAAAGAAACCAGGTTTTAGTTCCGTTGAGATCGATTCAAGCATTCACAAATTTGTGGCCGGAGATAAATCCCACCAGGAGATGGACTGTATTTACTCAGTGTTAGAGCTTCTATCCTTTGACCTGAAATTATGTGGTTATGTTCCCGAATCCTCTGTAAAAGAATCTTTTGAAGATGATTGATTCTTCTGAGAGTTGTATATTAACACAATTCATTGATGGAGTATATTGTGCTGAATTAAATTTTCTTTCATTGGTTTTCTGATTTAATAATATCATAGACCACTTCTATTTTTGTCCATGCTGTAGTTATATGGTTACTAATTGTTTGCATATTTTTCGGCTCAAAATATGGGGTTGAAATAAGAGACCAGTTCACTTGCGTCATTGCTGACATCTTCCTAATAGAAGCAAGGGATCTCATTTTATCTCTACAGTTACTTTTTTATTTTTGTAGTAGCATTCCGGTGAAATAAGCCAAAAAAAGGTTACGTCAATGTATGATTCATAAGATTCTATTTCTGTCCAATCCATGAATGAGTTGAAAGCACAAATTGACATTTTGGAATGCGACTATGGCTCTGGTTTCAAACCAAGAAGCACAAATGTCAAACTGAATTAGATTCGAATCAGGAATTTACTGCATGCACTTGACCAAAAGAAAGAAGGGATGAAACTGTACATACTTCTTCAGATTAAACTAGCTAATTAAAAGACAGTGTTAAGCATTAGCAACAAAAGCTAGCAAAGCGTTACAGTAAAGATTCAGTGAATTTAAGGGGTTCTTGGCTTTTTGGGGCTTCCACCATTATGATGCAGAGGGTCTGGACCAGAAGGAACCTTCCTTAACTCACAAGTCACACACTTTTCACCATACTTGCTGCTTGATGATCCTCCATGGCTACCCTTCAAAGTTGTCTTCTTTTCCCTCAAAGTAGCTAGTACCTGCAATGACAATTTGAAAGTGACTGATGGGAAGATGGAAGATGGAATCTACTAAAAGACTCCATGTTGTGAACAAATGAAAACTTTTTTTTTTTCTTTTTTATGAGATAGAGGAGAAAAATCCCAGTTTTCTCAGAACTATATTTCTAAGTAGGTAGAACAGAGACCTTCCTGTTTCGAATCTCCTTGAAACCAGATGGTTTAGCACCAATGCATCCATACGCAGTACTGCAATCTGCCAGTAAACAAACGTTTGCTCAGCATGAAAAATCGCTGAAACATGTTTTACTGCTTGTGTTAGTGAGTTTGATAGAGAGAGAAACGAGAAAAATGACTAACCAGAAGGCTCCCTTGAGAGAAACAAGCACAGAAACACCAGTAAAATGACAGAGATAAAGAAATATCTTGACGCCATAGCTGGAAAGTACTAATCCCAGACAGAACAGACATGCAATGTAAGTTATGAGACAACCAGGTAGAGAATAATCCCCAAATTTATAGAGCTCTAGTTAAAAAAGACAATTTTTAAATGATAGCTCATGCAGCCATTTTGGGAAGAAATGATTAAGGAGAGACACCAACGAACACCAAGTAACAGCGCCATCTTATCTGGTTGTCTTGTCGAGCCACCCCAAAGTCACCTGAAACCTTTCAATCCAAATCTCCATATTATTACTTGTACATGATGTAAGTCGTAAGAAACAGAACAAGATATTGTCATAATTTGATTCCAACGTCAAATAGCAACCTCACCATCATATGTTTTCCCTTATGGATCTCTGCTATATCAAATCTGATTCTCTGAGCTGCTGCAATTCTCTTACTTTATCTGATATTACTACCTGGACTTTCACGTTACTGTAATGAAAGTAGTCATGAGTACTTGTTGAGGCTCAAGATGAAGAATGAACTGGGTGAGGATGGAATATTTTTCTTTTTTTGGTCGAGTTTATAGATCGACAAGGGGAAATCCAGCAATGAAAAGTTGAAAGTGACTGATTGGATATGCTTCTTCTGGGTTTATTTATTTGCTTCCAGTAAGATTTTCACTCAGCCTAAAGATGCTTTTGCAGTTTATGACTCATGAGACATTTTGAGATTGACGTCATCCTCTACATTCGTCTGGTTTCCCGGTTTGCTTGGATTGGGGCTCGTTATGTTTTGAATCGAAAATTTTACTACATCTTGTCCGTAAAATAATTATCAATAACTTCTTTTTTCTGAAGAAGTAATACGTACCAATTGTAAGTTAAGAAGTATAAACACTGATAAAAATGTTGGATATAACATTAATATACATACAGTAATAAGATAAAATTTATAGTATTCAACGCGTGTAGGTCATTAAAGAGATAAGCAAAGATCAAATTTAGTCCCAAATTAGTCAGCCAATCAACTTTATAAAAACCTAAGAAATACAAAATGCTCCGCTGATTCAATAGTAGCTAGGACCACCAAATGAGCTAGTTTGACTCAATCCAACCAAGTTTTATAAAGTCAATAATAAACATAAGTTGAGCCAACTTTGGACGCTATATTTGAAAAGTATAAGAGATTCTTACTCCAACATGAATTATTAGATGTGTTACATTTAATGGTCTATATTTTTTTTACATTTTTTTACTCTTTTTTAAAAAAATTTTACTTATTATCTGATTTCGGTCAACGATCATCAAATTGATTAACGTCCCATATAATTTTAAAAATTAAAAAATTAGAAAATAGAATAAAAACATTGACCATTATATGCATATCTAACAGTCCTCGTTGGAATAGGAGCCTCCTATACTTTTCAAATATATGAAAAAATTCACTTCCAACTTGGACGATATATGTATCACGAGCTAAAAATTTTGGACCAACCCACTCTCTTTGGTGGGCTAACCTAACAAGTCAAGCTCATTTTGACATCTTTAATAATATATTTATATACCACTTCTAACTATAACAGTAACATCTCAAAAAACTACAAAGGGAACATCACATAAACATCAAGCATCCCAATTCATAAAAAGCAAACAGAAACAGTAAACAAATAATGAACCTGAAAATGCAAAAGTAGGAAATAACCTGCTGTACACACACAGCACATACATAATCTCAAGGTTAAGATTTTTTAACATTAGGTTCAAGGCCAAGATCCTTTCTTGTTTTGCCAACAAACAAATCTCCAGATTTGATCATGCCAGGAAACCTTCCCAGAACAGTCATGAATGGAAATTGTGCCACCCCTGTTTTCCTTCCAAGTGAAACTATGGCTATGGCTGCTTGTGCCTTGTAACTCGCCAATTTGCGTTCTTTTCCTCCATCTATCAGTACCCTCAGGTTCTTTGCAACCACTTGGGCCTGCCCTTGTGCATTCATCCCTTGTTTGAGTTCCTGTATTACATAGTTTCATTCAACAATTTTGCAGTAGCATCACCTCTCAATTGTCAATTATGTAATTCCCTAGGACTATAGAGATTGTCTTTCACCAATAGCTGTGTGTAAAGATGACGTCAGGATTCTGGACTTTCCAGCACAGTTCAATAGATGTGCAATACAGCAGAGGATTTCGACTAGTAAAGATGGGGAAGATGGGGATGAAATGCGCTATTAAAAGCATTCATATTGACTTTTGAATCTCTTTTGACGCAAAGGTTCTTTAGACATAGATCACGGACAAACTGATTACTAATCTTTTAACCCAAAGTTCATTTGGACACAAGCAAAAAGTTTGAATTATATACGAGCTTCAAATTTTAAGTCCAAATCCATTTTTCTTCGAAGCAGGCAAGTTAACCTATGATAAGAATAGTAAACATCAGACCTATCATGATGCAATCATTTAAATTATTTAAATACTATCCATGTCATGTTTTACGTACATATATACGTGCTACTTATATGTATATTTATTGGGTATCAAGAACAGAAGATTATGGTTAATGAGCACTTACTGGGACATCAGTAATGTCTCCAATGGCAAAAATGTTACTCCACCCCTTCACTCTCAAATATTCATCCACCTTGATCCTTCCATCACCATCCAAATCGTTCCTGATAACAGTGTCTCTGAGCCACGATGAACCCAGAGGCTTTCCTGTGCAAAGAAGATGGCAGTCGGCTTCAATGGTGTCTCCCTGTGAAGTGCGATAGAGTGTCCTATTAGCATCATCTTCAGCAGAGTCCAGGTTCACGGATTGCCCTAACTTGACCTCTACGTTCTTGGATTTGAGCCACTTGAGGGCCTTTCTGGAGGCCTTTGGGCCTATGAATTCCAGAAGCCTGGGTCCATTGTGGACCAGAGTGAGCTTCTTTTGGGGAAAATCAACAGCAATCTCTCCTGCAAGCTCAACCCCAGTAGGACCTCCTCCCACAATCAGTATGGAACGTGCAGCTTTTATCTTTTCATTTTCTGACATGAAAACAAGTAACACTATGTAAGCAGAAATATTAACGTGGTATATATGGCTATTGGCTAACTCATAATTATATTTATACGCAACAAATTGATTGTTAGATGTGAGTTCTTTTGGAGGCTTAACTTTCTGCATATGTTTTGAGTTTTAGACTTATGGTGCGTCTATGAAAAGTTCATACAGACAGCCCGATGATCGATGTCCCAACTGTTACAACCCATTCGGTCAATTTTGAGCCCAAATATAAAAAGTTTATTTTATTTTTAATTTTTTATAATTATTTATGACTTTAGTATAAAGGCTTTTTTTTTTTCAGCTTTTTTGGAGGATCTTTAGACTCTGGTTCAATTTTCAATTGGTTTCTTAGACTATAGTTTTGAAAAATTATAATTAGATCCTCATAGTTTTAAAAAAATTTAATTTAGTCCTTTATTATTAAAATTTCGTTAATATTCTATTAAATTTTGTTGATATAGCCAATTATTATATATTATTTTGACATTCAAAATATATATAATTTAAGTATTACATTACATGCCATACACATAAAATTTAATTTCACTCAATTAAACATCATTTTTTTTTCTTTTTGTTAGCATCAGTCATACATATTTAAAATGTTAATATGTACCTTATTTGCCATATCAACAAAATTTAATGAATTATTGACAAAAAATTAGTAATAAGATAAAGATGTAAAACTATAAAAATTGAATTACAATTTTTGAATCTCTAAGTGCTAAATTAACCTATTTTATAACTTTTTTTTCTTTGTCAAAAATAATAGTTTACTGAAACCGAACCATCTGTTAAGTGCTGATAAGATGCTACGAAGCTCAGCACCATCAAAATAAAAGTGGGACAAGTGAGTTCTATCTTCACTTTCAAGCATTAGACAGTACTGAAAATCTCAATAACTTATTGAGTACCAACGCTCAACAAAGAATCTGGGTGATAAATTACCTGTTTTGTAATGGAAGAGCCTCTGAGCCCTAGTGGTGGCGAAGGGTTGGGAGTGGCCAGTGGCGATCACAAGATAGTCATATTGTATGCGACGCCCATCTTCTGTTATCACTTCTCTCTCTGTAAAACTCGCTGCACTCGACGTTACAAAATCGCCTTTTGTGAAGTAATCTCTGTGATTGATCACTATCCTCTCTCCAAATGATGGCTCCACCATCGCCCTCAAGCTTGCCCATGGTATCTCAAAATACTCCTTCCTATGGATCCTCACTCACATCATCACATCAGTATTAATTAATTATAACATGTAAATTAATTAAGATGCTGAAAATGGAGATCGAGCTTACGGATCAATCAAGGTAACATTGGCATGATGTTGAAGAGCTTTGGCCAGGGTGGCTCCGGCAACCCCACCGCCTACGATTACCACGTTCTTCCCCATTCTATATGTTTTTTTTTTTTCTTTTTTTGGTTATGAGAGTAACTAAATTGAGGCCTTTTTTTTCTTTTCCTTTTTTGTGATTGCTGTGTTCAGAGGAGAAAGTAAGGCAACATATATACATAGAGAAAGAACTGTTTCGGGTCATACATGGCGTTGCGTGTCTAAGAAAGTTAGTAATACAAAATTATCAGTGGCAAACGTCAGATGTGGAATTTGAACATAAACATCCAACCCAATTGGTGCCTGTTGTCAAATAACTAAGTCTCTAATTTCTTTAATCCTACTGGTTTAAGTGGTTTAATGTTTGTTTTGTTTACATAAGATTTGAAATTTAAATTTTATAACCAGAAAATATAAGTACGGTGAAAGTTTTATATTTTTATAATTTGATTCAATTCAAATTAAATTAATTAAAATATATTAAAATTTTTGATAATAGTAGTTTTAATGAAATTTTTTTATCAAAAATGAAAAAAAATATTTAATATTAGTATTTGTGATCAATCCTCACAATAAAAATATTAAAAGGTCCATTTGCCAGCATGCACCTGCTTTTTCTCCATAGCTAGTCGAGGATTTGTATAGGAAAATTTTTCAAAGACGACGGCTCCAAATAATTAAATGATCATTAAGAAAAAAAAACTCGTCTTTCCTGTGAAGAACTTTTTTTATTGGGAATTCTTTGTATAGTTTTTTCTTTGTGATAAAGAAATATTAACGTTGAAGAATTTTTTTTTTTTGAATATAGACTCTTTAATTTACAATCAATGAGGTTTTCTTTTGAGAATTTGGATTTTTTGTTGGAGACCGTATGCTTAACGGGCCTCATATATGCTCTCTAATCAAATGATATTAGAAAATCTAATACTCTGCCCAACTCGGTTCTGGTGTTTCAAAGGAATTGCAAATGGCGATGTTAGCTGGCTTTCAGGCTGCAGGAAGGACATTTTCCATAGAAGTAAAACTACAAAGAAAGTCCATTTCATATATAATTTTGGTCATGGTCGTAGGTATAGGTTATGTCCATATGTTGTATTATATTAATATTACTAGCTCATTCGAATCTTCTGGAGTTTAAGATATGTATAGTTTATTATGTCTCTCTTTCGTCGGTGTGTTTGACTATCTGGAAGATGGACTTCTTCTCTTATCTTCTTCTGGAGGACTTAGTCAAGAAATCCTTATCCATCTATCTTTTCCTTTTATTTTCTTCTTTTTTTTTTCCCTTCCACTGAATCTTTTATTTCTTATCTTGTGCGTTAAAATGTCATTGTTCATATGAGAAGTCTTGGTTAACGTAATACCATCAACTGCAAAAACAAGTTGCCATAAGTAAAGATTAAACTCGGTGGTTGACAAGTTTTTAATTTTTTATATTAATATTAAGAGTTCAAATTCGTCAAAAAATACTTGAATTCTCCAGCCCAGACTAACTTACAGTAGAAGAATTTGAAAATACTAATTATTAAGGAAATTAAAGTGTTGAATGAATTCATATGTGATTTGTCCTTCATATATTCAGAGAATGCGAAGATATTAATCATTATAAAAATGAAGTGTTTAGTGAATTCATGTGCTATTTGTCATTCATATATTATTTTTTTATTCAATCTTTCAATGTCAACCTCAAAATAATTGCAGTGTTATTTAACAGTTTGCCAGCCTGTAACACGCCAGGCGCAACTTGGACCGTTTTGAATAGATTTGAAATTTAATGTTCAGAATTATTTGTATTAGTCTGTGGGCTAAGATTTTTTTTATTATTTAAAATAATATAATATTAAAATTATTCTAGTAAATAATTTAATAATTTTATATTAAAATATAATTTATACATTACTTTTTTAATATTTTTAAATAATTAATAATTTTATTTTTTATATATTTTTTAAATTAATTATATTGTATTTAAATTTTAAAATTTTATATTTATTCTTAAAATATTATAAAAGCTTTCATATCTAAATTATTGAATATAATATTATAAAAAATAAAAATATGATAGAGTAAAATTATTTATATACTAAATAATATAATATAATTATATAAAAAAAACAGGCCATATGAGCGAAAATTTAAATATCCAAATCCTCCAAATACAGGTCAAACTTGGCCCACAAATCATAGTTTGTTTCGACGATTTTATAAGTTTATTTATTAAACATAACTATTATACTATTGATTTCACTGAATTTTTTTATGAAGATTTGAAGAAAAGATGATATTACAAATATCACAGTAATTGAGAAATTAAGTTGTAAAACATACAAAATGGAGTGATGAACCTGACCTTCGTGGTAGTCTGGGTACACCTATTAATTAATTTCCTTTATCTTCTTTCCAAGTCTTCTTTAAGAAACATTACTCCATATAATGTCCTCAAAATAATAAAATAAATAAATAAAAATAGACGCCATGTCTAAATTCTTATTCAAAGTAGCACAGAGGATTCTCTATACGCCCTAGAGAAGTCATTTTGCCGAAAATTGCTGCATATAAATAAAAAAAGTGGACACCCTTGAGTTTGCTTTGGCTTAGGCTTATGAAATCTCTGGAACGAACAAATAGTAATGGAAAATTAAGAAGGGGCATACATGATACATGACTGGATCTACATCCAAATTAGTTGAAGAAATTAAAATCATCTATCAAGAGAAAGGCTAAATTATTATTTTTTTCAATTGGGTCCCTAAAGTTAAAAAATTTGTAATTAAATTCTTATAATTATACAAATGTTTAATTTAATCTCTACCCTTAAACTTTTATTAATATTTTGTTTAATTTTAGTGATACAGCTAATTATTTATTATTTTGGAATCCAAAAAAATATACGTGATTTATACGTGAGTCCATTTTACTTAGTTTTTTTTTCTCTTTTGCTAGCATATGTAATACACATTTAAAGTGTCAATAATCAATATTCACATGGTTAATTAGTCACCTTAACATAATTTAATGACACATTATGAAAATTCAATTACAAACTTTTAAAGTATAGGGATCAAATTAAAATTAATTAAATAAAAATACATGGACCCAAAAAATAATTTAACCTAAGAAAAACATGTCAATTTAAGGAAAAAAAGTAAATAACAGTAAATGCTCCAATGATTCAATAGTAATATTACACTTTCTTTGTGAACCAAATGGACAGTATCGTGCCCAAAAAAAAAACGTTGAAGCAGTGTTTACTGTCAAATTCTTTAAAAAATACGGGGGACTTTTTCTATTTGTTTTTCTTTGGATATGAGTGTTGAATAGGATATGTTACCCTTACTTTTTAGTCTTTTAGTATTGATATTTAGATCTTAATATTGTTTTTAGGGTATTTTCTTAAATTATGTCTCTTTTATTCCATAAGTTGAGGCTTGTACAATAATTGTTTATTTTTAAGTCATTTTAAATCTTATGTACATTTGGCTTGGTACTTTTTTAATAGAATTGATTTTTGTCTATCCGAAAAACCAAAAAAAAAACATTGAATCTTTAAAAAACATCCTTCCAATATAATAATTATGTCAAAGAATATGACAGTAAACACATTAAACCTGTACCCTAAGCTTCTTCCTACTAACAAACAATGCAAACAGCAAAAGAATAGTCAAAAAATTTTGTACACATTCCACCACTTACAATGTTAGACACCCATTTGCTTTCTTGTTTTGGTCACAAACAAATCTCCGGACTTGATGAAGCCAGGAACTCTGCCTATAACTGTGATGCCTGGAAGCTGTGCTACTGCTTCTTTCCGGCCAAGTGAAACAATAGCAATTTCTGGCTGTGGATGGTAAGTTTGCATGCAACTTTCTTTCCCTCCTTCTATCATTATCCTCAAGTTCTTTGCAACTATGGCAGCATGCTTTTGCGCAGAAAACCCTTGTTTCAGTTCCTGTTGCAATAGATCCCCATTAAAGAAGACCTCCTATCATGTTTGCTTGCAACACCGATTTCAAACGGGCTCATGCAATTAACAGCCTAATTGGAGAGTATGCACATGTCCATTTTTAGGTGCATATTTATCACATTCTTTAATGATAACATGGCAAGTGGATGATTTTTACAACTTCAAGTGTTATGTTTTGATTGGAGAATCTAATAAAAACCTAAAGAGCTTTATCCAAGTCTTCTTTCAGTATTTCGTTGTTACAGTATACTTGAGCCTCTAGGCGCAAGGATTTTGGACAGAACTAAGATAACTATGGAACATATGGGCAGGCACATGTAGTTAAGACTTTATCCAACGGGTAAGGCAAAAGAAAGGGGGTAGACTTAATTATTTGATGAAGTGGAAGCCCAAAACAGAAATGAAATGAAAAAGGTTTCTGTTTCATGACTTTGCTGTGAGCCTGTGACATCAACATGTTATTTATGCCTATCTACCAACCACTTGGTGATACAATTGGTATCCTTATTTATTGTGCATCCCTGTTACCATTATTAGTGAGTAAAACTTCGACACTGCGAAATTCGACTGACTAAAACCAAGCCAGAACTTAAGGAGAATGGATTGAGTAACTTGTTGACTTTGTCATGAATGGGGGTGTGATTATGCATAAAATTGTATTATGACGAAAATTTGAAAAAAATGACAGTGGAGAGCGCTTACGGGAATGTTTGTAATGTCTCCTATTGCAAAAACGTTTTCCCGGCCATTGACTCTCAGATATTGATCTACTTTAAGCTTTCCAAGAAAATCCAAGTCATTCTTCAGCTCAGTGTTCGCAAGCCAATCTGAACCAGAAGATCTTGCCGTGCACACAAAATTACAATCTGCCACAATGGTTTCTCCAAGTGAAGTTTGATAGACCCTGCTTCCATCTGTAAAAGGCTTCAGCTTCACAGATTGCTCTAATTTCACATCAACTTGCCTTGATTTTAACCAATGCATAGTCTTTTCAGCAGCTTTTGGGCCAATGAAGTCAAGCAGCCTTGGTCCTTTGTGCACTAGGATAACCTTCTTATATGGAAAATCAACAGAAATCTCTCCAGCAAGTTCCACACCACTGGGACCTCCCCCGACAATCAGAATGGAACGAGCAGATTTTATCTTCTGATATTCTGCCGGTGTAAAGAAACTTCATAACTCGAGTGCTATCTATGTCAATGCATTACATGGTTGAACCAATTCTATGTAAATAGTCACACCAGCTGATCATCTATATAGCTTTAAGCAATCCAAATAAAATAGATATATAGCCATTCATTGTGAATTCAATCAATCACTTCTTGTGTCCTAATATATTATCCAGTAGCTGTATGAAAGCACCACGGTCCAATTCTGATGCATGCTAAAACCATAGAATGCTTTTTTTTTTTTTTCCCTTAGCGCAATAAAGGTCTCGCGGCCTAATGGCAATGGGGCTACTTGAATCAAATAGCAATATCATATTTTCCTTAAAGATTAGATCAGTTACTATAATGTCAGAAACTATAAAACACAGTCATCGTTTTAGAAGTAGAATTAGATAATTTTTCTGCAAATTCTGCAGCAGTTTGAATTTAGATTTTCTTTTATTCATTTCTTTCTTCCACTTCCAGCTAAAGACCTGCGTTTATTATTACCTTCTTGAAACTGATGAAGTCTCTCACTCCTACTTTTCGGGAAGGAATCTGCATTACCAGTGGCGATAATTAAATAGTCATAGTCAACCTGATGACCATCTACGGTCTTGACTGAAGTTTTAGTTATCCTGATGGCACAGGATACAATAATGTTAGCATGGGTGAGGTAGTCTCTATGGTTGATCACCATTCTCTCCCCAAATGATGGCTCAACCTTTGCCCTCAAGCATCCCCATGGCATCTCATAATACTCCTTCCTAAAATCAAATGCTCTCAGTCAACAGCCATATACGAACAAAGGGATACAAAAAATTAACGAAACACAACAAATTTCTATAAACAAACTAAAACAAAAATTTACATGAATCTTGAGAAGATGAAATTTAGACAAATGGATGAAGATTTACACCGGTTATATATGTCATGAAACTTTATGAAGGTAGAAAATGGGTTTCAACTTTTAATGTCAAACTCACAAACACCTACGTGCATGAAATTAAATGTGATTGAAAACTCCCATTCAAAATGGGGGAAAAATGAAATTCAGGTTGTTTGTATTGGCTCGCACTATAAAATCTATGAAATGGCACAGATAACGTATAAATTACAGAAAAGGTTACGGATCAATGAGAGTGACATGGGCATGGAATTGGAGATATTTCGCGACGAGGGAACCAGCAACACCACCCCCAATGACCACCACTCTCTTTCCTTTCGCTGATGAATCTTTCTCCTTCTTGCTGGGTTCAGATTTAACTTCTAAAGATTTATGGTGTCGATTATGAATCAGACTAAGCATCATGATGAATTTGCTTTCTTCTCCGAGATGGGATAAAAAAGAAAAAAAGCGTTTGGTCCCGTATAATTACTATTGAATTGATGGAATTACCACCTTTGCAGGGACGCGGCTCACGCGAACCGTCCGATCTTCCACGTCATTCTCCAATTGTGCTGCTTCAAAGACACCACATGGCCCTTCCCCCCTCCCCCTCCCTTGTGGGAATGACTCCTCTGCTTGTCATCAAATGGCGTCGTTTTAGCGTCCCAAAATGATGTCGTTTTGGCCTCCCAAAATGACTCTGTTTTGGTGTCTTTTTTTTTTTTTTTTTCAGATTGCATGAAACGATGCCGTTTTGTGCAGCTTTTTTTTTTAAAAAAAGAAACGGTGTAAAATGCACCATTTCATTAAACGAGTTTTTTTTTTCTTTTTGGCTTAAACGAATGATAGGATGACACGTGTCCGAGTGGGTTGCAATTTCGACCAGCCGGACAAAGAGGGACTGAAATGAAGGGAACATTTAGAAAAAGCTCCAGAACTCAAATTTTATTTCATTTAGGTCCTCCTCCTTCAGCCCAAACTCAACACGTGGCTTTTTCTTCTGCTCCAAGCACCAACTCACATTGATTCATCCTGTTTCCCACCATTTGCAGAAGAATATCATCTGTCATTTCATGTATTCCTTGTTTTCTGCTATTTCCAAATTGCCGCATTGTTCCCAGCATCTTCCTCTCAATCTCTGTAATATCTTCAGCATCGTTGGAGTGTCTGGCTTACTGGTATTGTCACATCCCAAAAATTGAGCATGTGAAAAGATACTACTCATTTGATATAATTCTCAAACATACGTTATATACATATATTCTGTAAGGTTTTACATTCAACCTTAATCATTCATTCCACACTACAGAATTATATTCATCTAATAAGCAAATATAGACATACATAGTCTGATATTTCTATCTCATCGCAAGCCTAGGAGACCTATAGAAAGTACAGAGCGTTTCTAATATCCACATTAATAAGTACTGGTGTCCCACCAGACAGAAATAGAGAATAATCTCAAGGGGCTTCTAATCTTCAAACGGATACTCTTGTTCTTTATTTTCTGTATCTGAAAAAAATAATCATAGGGAGTGTGAGTTTATTTAAAAACTCAGTAAGTAAATAACTGTACTATATAAAATATCAAAAGTACAAATACCACATTTACTCATATAATTAATTGTCTTATACATCGAGTAGTATGTGACTCTAACCCTTTCAAACTCATGAATAAGATTTCATAGATATACACCGAGTAGTATGGGACTCTAACCCTTTCAAACTCGTGAATAAGATCTCATAGGTATACGCCGAGTAGTATGGGACTTTAACCCTTTCAACTCGTGTATAGGTTTCATAGATATGCACTGAGTAGTATGGGACTTTAACCCTTTCAAACTCGTGTATAAGATTTCTTAGATATACACCGAGTAGTATGGGACTTTAACCCTTTCACACTCGTGTATTAGATCCCGTAGATCTTTACTCATTAATAAAATAGTGAGAATTCATCACATAGTACAATTGTCATGAAATAAATAATTTCTTCATACTCTTATTTCTACTGATCATCATATACTCCCATATGAAAAATTAATTGCTTATTATCCAAATAATATTGTAAATGGGACTTATATTGTACTTTGACTAGTAATATCAAATTAGCTGAGCAAGGTTATTCACTCACCTTGATGTTTGTCCAAGTTTACCTTGTTCCACACTAGAATTTGTGTAGGAAAATTTCCTAGTAAAATATATTACAAGGAAACATAAGAAAGGAAACAAAATCACGAAAAATACGCAAAATTTTCTGACTGCTACAGTAACGGTTTGCTACAGTACGGTTTGCTACAGTAACGGTTTGCTACAGTATCGGTTCGCTACAGTAACGTTGACTGCTACAGTGCCGTTGACTGCCGACACTACAGTACTGCTACAGTACCCCGAAGAAAATTTTCCAGAATTTTTCCGAAATTTCTGGTCGCTACAGTAACTCGAATTTTTGCAGAGAAATCTTTCAAAAATTCATCCTTTCCTTTCTTGTTTCAAAACCAGAATTTCAACTCTTTTAACCGATTATAACTCAAATATAACTTCTAAAACTACTGAGATTCATGAATTATCATCAAAATCTTCAAGAACAAAACCTCCTCTGATCTTCTACATAAACTGAAATTTAAGGAAAATAATCGGATTAAAGCTTACCTTTGATCCTTACAAAGCTTTTGAACCGAACAAATAATCGAAACTCTGAAGATCAAGGGAAGGATTTGAGAAGAAAATGAAGAACTGAGAGAGAAATGCTTTTCTGCTTCCTTCAGCTGAGTGAAAAATGAGGGTTACTATTGAAACTTTATATTAAATATTTCTAATGGGTTATTTAATAACCCATGGGTATCCATAACCCAACATCCAAACCCATCCAGTCAATTTACAATAAATGGACTAATTGACCATTCTGAAACCACTTTTGCATGAATTTCACCATTCTTAGAATATATCCCTCATTGTGCAAATATTTAGTCCAGTCATTTAACTCAATTTTCATAAATAATATTCAAAGAGAACAATTAAATATGAAAATTAAAAATGACCAAAATAAATAACTAAAGTAACGTTGTAGAATTCTAAAATACTTTTAAGCGAATTATATTCTGAAATTAACGGGTATTACATTCTACCCCCCTTAAAAGAATTCGGTCCTCCGAATTAAAATCTTACATCAAGTTTCAAATAAATGTGGATAGTTTTTCCACATCTCATCTTCTGCCTCCCACGTAGCTTCCTCGCGAGAATGATTTCTCCAAAGAACCTTGACAGTAGGAATTTCTTTGGTGCGCAATTTCTTGACTTTTCTATCAAGGATAGCTACTGGTACCTCTTCGTAGGTGAGAGTTTCATCAAAATGAACTTCTTGGGGTTGAATGACATGAGAAGGATCAGGAAGATACTTCCGTAGCATGGACACATGAAATATTGGATGAACTCCCTCTAGGTTGGAAGGTAGGTCTAGGCGATATGCCACATTACCCACTCTGTCTACAACCTCATATGGGCCAACATACCTCGGACTAAGCTTGCCTTTCTTCCCGAATCTCATTACTCCCTTCATAGGTGAGATTCGTAAGAAAACCATGTCACCTATTGCAAATTCAAGGTCACGTCGTCGGTTGTCTGCATAAGACTTCTGTCTACTCTGAGCAGTTAACAACTTCTCTCTGATCAGTTTAACTTTATTTATATCTTCTTGTATCATCTCAGGTCCAAATATTTTGGTTTCACCAAGTTCAAACCAACCTATAGGAGATCGACACCGTCTCCCATATAAAGCCCCAAAAGGTGCCATCTGGATACTGGCTTGGTAACTGTTATTATAAGCAAATTCAATAAGAGACAAATGATCTTCCCAACTTCTACTGAAATCCATCACACAAGCTCTTAGCATATCCTCTAAAGTCTGAATTGTCCTTTCGGACGGTCCATTAGTCTGAGGATGGAATGCTGTGCTAAGATTCACTTTGGTACCCAAAGCCTCTTGAAAGACTTTCTAGAACCGAGAAGTAAACTGAGGTCCTTGATATGATATAATGGATATTGGTACACCATGAAGTTTCACTATTTCTTTAACATAAATTCGAGCAAGTTTTGCTACATTGAAAGTGGTATGAACAGGAAGAAAATGTGCTGACTTAGTAAGTCGATCCACTATGACCCATATTGAGTCATTTCCTTTTGTTGACCGAGGTAAACCTACTACAAAATCCATAGTGATCCTTTCTCACTTCCATTCGGGAATATCTAGTTTTTGCATCAATCCAGGTGGTCGTCGATGTTCAGTTTTAACTTGCTGACAAGTCAAACATCGAGCTACAAAGTCAGTCACGTCTCGCTTCATGCCCTCCCACCAGTAAACTTGTTTCAAGTCCTGATACATTTTCACAGCACCAGGATGTACAACGTAGGGTAAACCATGAGCTTCCATTAAGATTTTATGTTTCAAAGATTCAATGTTGGGGACACAGAGTCTCCCATTAAACCATAAGACTCCTTCTTCATCTACCAAGAAACTTGGTGCTAGACCTTGCCTTGCCTTATCTCTGATTTTGACCATATCAATGTCATTTTCTAAATTTACTTTTACTTTTTCAACAAGAGATGATCTAACTGTTAAATGAGCCAGAAATGTACCTGACTCAGTGATCTCGAAGAATACTCCATCAGCTTCCAATTCTTGTAGTTCATGTATTAGAGATCTCCTTATAGTGGCAATGTGAGCTAAACTTCCCATAGACTTTCGACTTAGAGCATCAGCCACTACATTTGCTTTACCTGGATGGTAAAGGATGGTACAATCATAATCTTTCAGAAGTTCCATCCACCTTCGTTGCCTTAGATTGAGATCTCTCTGCTCAAAAAATGTACTTAAGGCTTTTGTGATCTGTAAAAATTTTACAAGTTTCCCCATACAAGTAATTTCTCCAAATCTTTAGGGCAAACACTACAGCTGCCATTTCCAAATCATGAGTGGGGTAATTCAATTCATGCTTTTTAAGCTGACGTGAGCCATAAGCTATGACTTTACCATGTTGCATCAACACACATCCTAAGCCTATCTTTGAGGCATCACAGAATACAGAGTAACCCCCTGGTCCTGATGATAGGATTAAGACTGGTGCAGAAGTTAAACACTCTTTCAATTGGGTGAAACTTTGCTCACATGAATCATCCCAAATGTATTTAACATTCTTTCAGGTTAACTTATTTAATGGGAGAGCCGTCTTAGAGAAATCTTTGACAAAGCGACGGTAATACCCTGCTAAGCTAAGAAAACTACGTACTTCAGACACAGTTGTTGGTCTAGGCCATTGTTTTACTGCTTCAATTTTACTTGGATCTACATGAATACCTTCTTGGGAAATAACATGTCCCAAAAATGTTACATGACTCATCCAGAATTCACATTTTGAGAGCTTTGCGTACAACTGATGCTCTCTCAAAGTCTGAAGTACTATTCTCAAATGTTCAGTATGTTCTTCATGACTCTTTGAATACACCAAAATATCATCAATAAATACAATTACAAACTTATCAAGGAATGATTTGAACACTCTGTTCATTAAATTCATAAATGCTGTTGGTGCATTTGTCAACCCAAAAGACATCACAAGAAACTCATAATGTCCATACCGTGTACGAAAAGCAGTCTTAGGTATATCATCACTCTTAATTCGTAACTGATGATATCCAGACCTTAGATCAATCTTTGAGAAGTATTTTGCTCCTTGAAGCTGATCAAACAAATCATCTATCCTTGGTAAAGGATACTTATTCTTCACTGTGACTTTATTCAGCTGACGATAATCTATACATAATCTCATAGAACCATCTTTCTTTTTCACAAAAAGAACAGGAGCACCCCTAGGTGAAAAACTTGGGCGAATGAACCCTTTGTTCAACAAATCTTCCAATTGTTCTTTGAGTTCTTTTAGCTCAACAGGAGCCATACGATAAGGTGGAATAGAAATTGGTCTTGTGTCTGGGACCAAATCAATACTGAACTCAATATCTCTTTCTGGCGGTAATCCAGGTAAATCTTCTGGGAACACATCTGGGAATTCATTAACCACATGAATGTCTTCTAACTTCTGTTCTTTCTTTTCTAAATCTTTGATAAAAGCTAGAAATCCCTGACATCCCTTTCACAACATACGCTGAGCACTTAACATAGATATCATGTTGCAAGGTACATCACTTCGATCTCCTTGAAACACAAAATTACTCCTCCCCGGTATATTAAAGGAAATAACTTTGTCACGACAATTTATAGTAGCATGACAAGAAGATAGCCAGTCCATCCCTAGAATCACATCAAAATCTAACATATTGAGAACCATAAGATCTATCTCAGTTTCCATGCCTCCAATGATTATTTTACAAGAACGATAACATGTTTTAACCATCAAAGTCTCTCTCATCGGTGTGGAAACCAAGAATGGTTCTTTAAGAATAATCGAATCAAATGCAAATCTCTTGGCAAATAGGGGCGACACATATGAGTGAGTAGAACCGGGGTCAAACAAAATACGTGCAGCAAAAGTATTAACAGATAATATACCTGTAACTACAGCATTGGATGTTTGAGCATCCTGTCGGGTTAGAGCATATACTCTTGCATTTCCTCTGCCAGCAGCTTGTTTTCCACGGTCACCTTGGCCTCTTCCAGAACCTCTTCCCATACTACCCCCTGTTGAAGGGGTTGGTGTTTGAGTAATAGATTGTGGTCGAGGTGGCAAAGTAGACCCTTGACCTGGTCTTGTCATGAGCTGAGGGCACTCCCTTATAAAATGTCCTTTTTGTCCACAGTGAAAACAGCCTGTACCAACAGTGTTTAACCTGCATTCTCCGAAGTGAAACTTTCCACATTCAGGACATTGAGGTTTTTCCCTTCTACCATGAGTACCTCCTCTACTAGAAGAGCTAAAACCACCCATGTTCTCTAAACGAGGCTTAGCCACACTGGCTATAGAATAAGATGACTTAGTAGGAGTGGCTGGAGCATGTTGTGGTGCAGTAAAAGTCCCTGAGTCTTCCCCTTGATTAAAAGATCTCCTATATCTGGCCTTCTTCTTTTGACGATATTCTTCTTTATTCTTTGACCTCTTTTCCATTCTTCGGGCCACATCAACAGCCTCAAATCGGTCAAATCGTTCATTCATCAAATGAATCACATGTGCAATAGTTGCATTACCGACGTGAGCATCAGGTTCGACTCTTCTTGCTTGCTCACTAGTTGCGCCCTCAGTACTTTGAGCATGTAAACTATCACCACGGTTAGGATCATCTTGCACATGTACTGGTAGATTTATGGCCCTCCTTAGACCCATATGCTCATTATTATTAGAAGATCCTTCTGACATTGATCTGTCACAGATCTACACACATAACAAACAATTTTCAGACATAAACAAAATATCACTTACTAGCCCCACTGAGAAGTTATCTATAAAATGACGTTATACTCTACAAGGTCTTTTATGGAACCTAATCCTATGGTCATGCCGCGGCTCATGACAATAGGGAAGGGCCCACAAAGATCACCTTGCTCTGTACTCTATAGGGGACCTATAAAACCTTTCCTCTGATATCAAATTTGTCACATCCCAAAAATTGAGCATGTGAAAAGATACTACTCATTTGATATAATTCTCAAACATACGTTATATACATATATTCTGTAAGGTTTTACATTCAACCTTAATCATTCATTCCACACTACAGAATTATATTCATCTGATAAGCAAATATAGACATACATAGTCTGATATTTCTATCTCATCGCAAGCCTAGGAGACCTATAGAAAGTACAAAGCGTTTCTAATATCCACATTAATAAGTACTGGTGTCCCACCAGACAGAAATAGAAAATAATCTCAAGGGGCTTCTAATCTTCAAACGGATACTCTTGTTCTTTATTTTCTGTATCTGAAAAAAATAATCATAGGGAGTGTGAGTTTATTTAAAAACTCAGTAAGTAAATAACTGTACTATATAAAATATCAAAAGTACAAATACCACATTTACTCATATAATTAATTGTCTTATACATCGAGTAGTATGTGACTCTAACCCTTTCAAACTCATGAATAAGATTTCATAGATATACACCGAGTAGTATGGGACTCTAACCCTTTCAAACTCGTGAATAAGATCTCATAGGTATACGCCGAGTAGTATGGGACTTTAACCCTTTCAACTCGTGTATAGGTTTCATAGATATGCACTGAGTAGTATGGGACTTTAACCCTTTCAAACTCGTGTATAAGATTTCTTAGATATACACCGAGTAGTATGGGACTTTAACCCTTTCACACTCATGTATTAGATCCCGTAGATCTTTACTCATTAATAAAATAGTGAGAATTCATCACATAGTACAATTGTCATGAAATAAATAATTTCTTCATACTCTTATTTCTACTGATCATCATATACTCCCATATGAAAAATTAATTGCTTATTATCCAAATAATATTGTAAATGGGACTTATATTGTACTTTGACTAGTAATATCAAATTAGCTGAGCAAGGTTATTCACTCACCTTGATGTTTGTCCAAGTTTACCTTGTTCCACACTAGAATTTGTGTAGGAAAATTTCCTAGTAAAATATATTACAAGGAAACATAAGAAAGGAAACAAAATCACGAAAAATACGCAAAATTTTCTAACTGCTACAGTAACGGTTTGCTACAGTACGGTTTGCTACAGTAACGGTTTGCTACAGTATCGGTTCGCTACAGTAACGTTGACTGCTACAGTGCCGTTGACTGCCGACACTACAGTACTGCTACAGTAACCGAAGAAAATTTTCCAGATTTTGTTTCCGAAATTTCTGGTCGCTACAGTAACTCGAATTTTTGCAAAGAAATCTTTCAAAAATTCATCCTTTCCTTTCTTGTTTCAAAACCAGAATTTCAACTCTTTTAACCGATTATAACTCAAATATAACTTCTAAAACTACTGAGATTCATGAATTATCATCAAAATCTTCAAGAACAAAACCTCCTCTGATCTTCTACATAAACTGAAATTTAAGGAAAATAATCGGATTAAAGCTTACCTTTGATCCTTACAAAGCTTTTGAACCGAACAAATAATCGAAACTCTGAAGATCAAGGGAAGGATTTGAGAAGAAAATGAAGAACTGAGAGAGAAATGCTTTTCTGCTTCCTTCGGCTGAGTGAAAAATGAGGGTTACTATTGAAACTTTATATTAAATATTTCTAATGGGTTATTCAATAACCCATGGGTATCCATAACCCAACATCCAAACCCATCCAGTCAATTTACAATAAATGGACTAATTGACCATTCTGAAACCACTTTTGCATGAATTTCACCATTCTTAGAATATATCCCTCATTGTGCAAATATTTAGTCCAGTCATTTAACTCAATTTTCATAAATAATATTCAAAGAGAACAATTAAATATGAAAATTAAAAATGACCAAAATAAATAACTAAAGTAACGTTGTAGAATTCTAAAATACTCTTAAGCGAATTATATTCTGAAATTAACGGGTATTACAGGTATGAAGTCCATTATGCATTTGAGATAAGATTTAACACATTTCATCACTCTTGGCATTGCTTGTATGAAGTCCAGTATATGTGAGGAATTTTGCCTGTATTTCTCAATCTCTGCCATTGTTATGCTCTTGCCTTTGTTTTTCTTTCGACCGCAATGAAGTCCAGTACATGTTTTATCACTCTTAGGGTTAAATACAATTGCAAGATAAATTTTAAAAAAATTTCAGAGACCATTTCCTTACCTTGGAATGTTTTATGGAGTCTCATGTTTTAAAAAAAATTTTCATTTATGAAGCCACTTCACAGGTTGAAAAGTCAAGTAAGGTAAATTTTGAATATTGTTTAAGAATATGTTTCATTAAGGTGATGAATGTCAATAAGAAGACTCAAGGAGAGTCTTGGATATGTCACTTTTAATTAAGGTGATGAATGCCTCCTCATGTTATTTATAAGAATCGTATATATCATTTTTTCTTCAAATTATTATTATAGCTTCATAGTGGAAAACCAAATAGCATAATGTCTCAAGCTGCTATCATATTCTAATTAAACTAAGTATGTTAAACTTCAAGCTTTCCATGGCCAGAAAGCAAAAGCTTAAAACTTGAGTGTGATTTTCATTTATTTATTTTCTTATGTAGTTTTACAATAGGATAATAAAAGTAATACAAATAAGATTTTTTTGTTATTATTTAACTATTATTAAGAGACAAAATAAGAGATTAAATAAGTCCCATTTGTACTACTCTTATGTATGTTTTTCCAGATAAATACAATGGAAGAATGTTGGAAGCCAAAGATTGAGATGGAATTTGAAAGTGTAGAGGAGGCATGAGATTTTTGGCGGGTATATGGAGGAAGAATGGGGTTCGGTGAGAGGAACGATACACATGTTAAAAGTAGAAAGGATAAAAATGAGTTTTCGAGAGCCGGATAAAAGAAACGTAAATACAAAGAATCTGCGCGATGAAACTAGAATATGTTGCCAAGTTAAACTACACTTGAAGCTTGTTGGGACGAAGTACAAAGTGCATAAATTCCATGATGACCACAATCATGAGTTACATACTGAAGAAACGAGCCACAGTTATGATCACAACAAAAAATAACCAAAGTTCAGGCACATGAGATTGAGGTTGCAGAAGACTCTGGTCTTCGACAAAAAAAATCGTTTGACTTGATGAGCTTACATGTGGGGAGAAGGGTGTAATGCTCCAATAATTTGTATGAATATTTAAAATCTATTATGAAGTTTAGTGAAAAATTTAATTGCGTGAAATATGTTTTCTTTCTTTGAATTAGTAAAGAAAATTTGGGAATAGAAATTTCAATTTTTAATTTAGGAAATTTTTTATAAATTTTCAAGGACCTAAGTGAACAAATCTTAAAAATTAAGGTGGCTATGCGCAATTTTATCGAAAAAGAAATTAGTGGGGCCCACACGTACAATTATTAGTTTCTCTTCTCCTTCTTCCTCCCGAGACTTCATTCACCATTTCTTCTTCGTTTCATTTCCATCTTCTTCTCCAATCCTTTCTTTAAGTTCTTCCGGTAATCTGATATTTTCTAACCATACTTCCGATTCTTAGGAGTTCTAAAAGCAAAGAGGTAAGTTTTATCTGCTCTATTTCTCTTTTTCTCCATTTTCGGACCTATGGAAGAAAATTAAGATTTTGAGTTTTAATGGATGAATTTAAGTGTGGATGTTAATGTAAAACATTCTTAGGTGGTTTATGATGTTATTAGAACAAGAAATTTCGTAGAATTTGGATATTTGAAAAAGTTAGTGTTCTTGATGAAAATTTGAGATTTGAGCTTGGATTGTTAGTAAAAATTAGGGGTTTTGGTGTTAAAATACTCATTAGACATTGAGAAACAAAACCTATAGAAGAAATCAAAAGAAATGTTATTTTAGATATGATTTTAGGATTTTTGGATGAAGAACACGAAGAACATCCAGAAATTTTCCCCAGAAAATACTGTTCACCGAGAAAAATTTTTCAAATTTTCTCTGTTACTGTAGCATTGACTCGATCAACTTTACTGTAACTGCGTTCCGGACTAAGATACTGTTAGAAAGCTTTTTGAGTTTAGTTTCTAATAGTACAAGTTTCACTTGAAAATTCTAATGTATTCTTTATTTTTCATCTTATTTGCATTTTAGGAAATCTTTGAGAGTTATTTCCTAACACCTCTCATAATTTAGCTGCAAAAAAAAAAGGTAGTTAGGGTCATATTCGAGGTAAGTGTGATAACCTTATCTCATCTATATTTCTTCAAAAGTATTGTCATCAAGTATCATAAAGAAAATTGAGAAGGTAGACTTAAACATTATGTTGTGTATTCATTATCAAGGACTTGTATTCCTTGTATTTAAAGGTATTATGGATTTCAAACCTCTTGTTTGATTAAATGTTAATTCTTTTAAAAAATGTAAAGTTAATGTTGATATTGCCGTTATGATGTTGAGGTTGTGTAAATACTTGCATTATGGTATGACATTGTTATAATATTTTCGTGGTGGTGCACCCCACGGGAGAAGTTACAGGAGTTATAAGGGTGGAGATATATCTTTCATGGAGAGATAAGGGTGGATGTGGCCAGGGGGTCGCGGGCAACGATCCACTGGTACAGTAGACGACCTGGTTGGTACGGGATTTGTGTTGGCACTGAATAATTTATACTGTGTATATCATTGGTAACTGATGTGAGTTTAATTCAATGATATCTTTATGATACTAATTGCTAAATTTACTTTTGATTGATAATGTTATCCATTCACTGAGTATTTCATTACTCATCCTATTATTTTACAACATTTCAGAATCTGTGGCTGACGCTGGGGATTTTCCACGGGAATAGCGAGTTTATCTTAAACTAACCCTCTTGTATTTTCGGTTGGTTCCTTTGTATTCTATATCTTGTAAGCTCTAGAAGTAGCTCTGTGGTCATATAAGCCTCCTAGGATTTTTTTTTGGACGGACTATATGTAAATATGAATATTATGTATGGTTTCATTGTACGGAAGTTAAGACTTTGACAATATTTTTAACTTAGAGATAACGTGAATCGGACTCACTGTTGAGGATGTGACAAAGGGCGACTATTGGATACACTAGACAAGATGTGAAAAATTATCTCAAGTCAAGGCGACAAAGGAATATGGTGTATGGTGAGGCCGGGGCATTGTTGCAACATTTCCAGAATCAGCTAATAGAGAATCCTTCGTTCTTCAATGCATACCAGATGGACTCTGATGAGTAGGTCACGAATGTGTTTTGGGCAAATGCTAGAATGCTCGTGGATTATGGGCTATTTGGAGATGTCGTGTCATTGGACACAACCTTTGGCACAAATAAAAATAATAGGCCTCTTATTCTTTTTTGTGGATTTAATCATCATCTAGGAATGATAATTTTTGGAGCTGTGTTAATGTATGATGAGACTGTTGAGTCATTCAGTTGGCTCTTTGAGACATTTTTGGAAGCGCATCATCACAAGAAGTCCCTTACAGTATTCACTGATCAAGATGCAGCTATGGTGAGGGCATTGTCAGAGGTGATGCCAGACAGTGTGCATAGCTTATACAGATGACATTTGATTCGGAATGCTACTAAGCATCTAGGCCGTGTTTAGAATGGGGAGAAAGACATTTTGAGGAAACTCTCCCAATGCATGTATAAGATTGATGATGAATATCGGTTTGAGGCAGAATGGTGTCACATGTTATTAGAATATAATGTTGAAGATAATCGGTGGCTGAAGACAACGTACGAAATAAAGGAGAAATAGGCAGCTTGCTATTTGAAGAAAGCCTTTACTCTTGGTATGTGAAGTACGCAACTGAGTGAAAGCTTGAATTCAGACTTAAAGGATTTATTGAACCCGAAATTGGACTTGGTCCAATTCTTCAAGCATTTTGAGAGAATTGTAGATGAGAAGAGGTACAATGAGTTGAAGTGTGAGTTTGATTGTAGGGAGAAAGTACCCCGGCTGAGGATCTTAACGTCTATTACATTGAGACAAATGTCTACGATTTACACACCACCTATTTTTGACCTGTTTCAGATAGAGTATGAGAAGATATTGGGGATGGGCATTAAGGAGAAGAATGAGAGTATGTCGGTGTTCTAGTATGTAGTTTCATTGATTTTTGACTGATTTTCGTCTCTACACTAACTCATCATCTGAATTTGATTTTTAGTTCAACTGGGACCAAAAAAGGGATAACTGCGACAATCACAATGCTAAATAAGAAAGCATTATTCTGATAAGAAAGTTATACTGAATTTCACACAAAGTCATATTGAATTTCAATTCCAGTGAAGTATAAGCACAGAGTTATTTTTCAGAATCAGCTGAAATAAAATACACTGAAAGAACAAAAAAAATCCCAAACATCTATCTCGACATCCTCCACGATTGAACTTCTTCAGATCAGAGCACAAGGCATGCTCCACGGTTTGAGATCCAAAAAGCTTGGTCGGAACCCATGGCGGAGAGAAGAAAAGGGAATGCGAGGGGAACAAAGCTTCTTGGGAGAAATTCAGGGGAGAGTGAGGGGAGAGGATATGGCAAAGAGAAGAAAGGAACGAAGAGGACGGAACCGGAGAAGGAAGGAGGATGGCATCGGTGGAGTACAGACCAGACGGCAGCAAAGGAACGAAGGGAAGCCATCAGAGAATCATGGTTCATGGAAGAGGATGGTAATGTGATATTTGGGTTGGGATTTTAGGTCTTTAAAAAAAACTACACAAAACGGCGTCATTTCATGCAATCCGAAAAAAAAAGGCACCAAAACGACGTCGTTTTGGGACGCCGAAATGGTGTCGTTTGATGCCAAGCAGGCCTCTGCTTGTCATATGACAAGCAGAGGAGTCGCTCCCCTCCCTTGTTTATTCTTCGCACGAACTACATTCTTCTTTGTTGTCATGCTTCATTTATTAAAGAGTCCACCGTTGGAATAGGATCTCTTGTCTTAAAAAAAAAAGCAGGCACATGCTTGTTAATTGTTGCTAAAAAGATAAACATGAATAAGTACAAGCAAAGATCCATGTTCCCACCAGTGTCTCAGTTCTGTTCTGGTCCTTCTCTATTGTGTCAGTATGAAATCTGTTTTGGTCCCTCTTCAAGAAGGGATATACAAGGATATTGACATTAAGATACCATAAGACACAGCAGAGCAGGGACAACCCACCCACCCTTTAGCACAAGCTTCAATCCCAGTCCTTCTCCTGGCTCTACGCCATCTTCTGGCATACCTCCATCGACGACAATGGTCGCCTCTCCCTCTCTTGGGTCGACGGTCACTTCCAACCCCTCAAAGGCTCCACCACATCCCTTACCAAGTTCTATGACGTCGTAGAGAGCCCCAACGACACCATCGATGACAACCTCAATGACACTGAGTGGTTCTACGTCATGTCCCTCACTTGCACCTTCTCCCACGTTGATTCCTCCTCCCTCCTCGACAAAGCTTTCACCTCTGCTTCTCCTCTCTTGCTCAATATAATAAACCACCAGCTTCAATTTTACAATTGTGAGCACACCAAAGAAGCCTCCATGCATAGGATTTGAACCCTCCTCTGTATTCTTGCCAATTACAATGTCCTCGAAATGGGCACCGCCGAAATCATCCCGTAAAATTGGGGTCTTATCCAATGTGCCAAAACTTTGTTCGAGTCCTCTGATCTTAACATCTAGCCTAACGATAACCACCCGGACCCGGTTCAACTCATTGACGACCTGAACAAACCCAGACCCAAAACCAAAACATCTCATTCACCAACATTGACATTATTGCACGCCAAGAAGAAAAAGAGGGATTGGAATTCTCCAATACTTTCCGGCTCAATCAACGGGTCAAAAAAAAAGTGATCATATTTTTTTTAAGGTCCCTTTTAGCCTTCTTTGGAGACTCCTAGAGGGAGATCTCCTGTGACGCTGAATCCATATTGGAGAGAACCCCCTCCCGAAAAAGAGGGGGGAAAGGCCACACGGCATCTTTGAAGCAGTACGATTAGAGAATGATGTGGGAGATCAGCCGTATAGAGGAGCCCCGTCCAATAATTTATAGGATCTTGTGCATTGGAGGAATCCACTCCTTTCACTTTTACATTTTAATTACTAGGATGATTAATATGTATTTTTTCTTGATATGTTGTTATTTTCTTGTTATGTATTCTATATTTGAGATAAACTTTAAAATATGCAAGTAAAAGATGTACTCTATCATTTATACAAGACTGCAGTGGGTATCTTCAAATACTTGTGCCAAAAGAGATTTGAATAATCAAGCATTTTATTAGAATTGAGGATCCTGAGGAGCAACTGTGTGCTCTAGAGAAGAACAGAGGCAGAGAGAGACACTAAAGACAAGGAAAAACATATGCCTTTTTTTTTTCTTTTTTTTAAAGAAAAAAGGAAACCATCGAATTGGGTCGGGCATGAGATTTGGATCCAGGCCTGAAGCAGGTGGGGCAAGTGGCGCGAGGAGGATCATTGAAGAAAAAAACTCCAAAATGATGCGTTTCATTTGACATTAGGCATGCGATCTGGGCCGTTGGATCACATGGATACAACGGCCCATGTGTATTCAGCAACAACAAATCTAGGCCGTTTGTAGCAATGATCCGACAGCCCAGGCATGCTAAGGAGGCTCCGTGACTTTCTGTGCTAAGGAGAGGCGCGTGATCTGGGCCAATTGACCCAAAGGGAAAGTGGAATCATCAATTTAGTTATTAAACATATTTGACAATATAGATATGACATTCTAGTGGGCTATCTATAACGGGCCATATAGTGGGAAACTTTTAGACCCAAATGAAACGAATTAGTGCTTGTTTGTTTTCACGTTCGGTCTTGTTGCATCCATGTTTATTGTATATTTCACCATGGTTAACGCGAATCTAGGATGTTTGGAAGGAGAATCACACAACCCACGTTTGGAAGAAACTCAGTTACACACTCTGGAAACCACAGTATACTCACCGGGCGGAATTGTTGCTTTTGTGGACAGATGAATGTGGGTGAATTGATTTTGTTGTCAGGATATATTCTCCCTTCCTCATTGTTCAAATTTGCCCCTTGCTTCTACTGTCTTTAGTGCATATATATTTAGAACAAAGTGGTTCATCATTCTCTGTATTCCTTTGCCGCGTGCGTGACTCCGACATCTCTGTTCTTGCTGCAACTGGGGCTGGGTGGTGATTCCCTCTATTCCGTCGCCTTCGTCTGTATTTTCTATCAATTTTTGACCATTTCCCCTCAATAGGTAAGCCCTCTTCCTCCCCTGGTTGCCTGTCGTGTATAAGCCATATGTGTTCATGAAGATCGATTTGGCTCTGTCTGTGATGTAATATGTTTTTTGTGACTGAAATCCGCCGGGCATGTGCCGACGGTGGTCAACGGCGTGAAATGGGGCTCTTCGGTAGCCCCATCTAGTGGGAAATCTCGAGTTGCCAACCGGGTCTGGGCGAAAAAGACGATCCTTTTTTTTTCTTTTTCTAGGGGTGCTTCTTGGACTTAAGTGGGCTTTTTTTTTTTGGGATGATGTATGCCAATTTTCTTTTTTGCAATAGTGAGCCAATGTTTAAAAAAAACTAATTAGCAAATTATTATTAATATTTCATAATTTTAATTATCCTACACACAGCTAATTAATCATAATTAACATAATTAATCTACTTGCTTAATTAGTATAATTTTTTGAAGAAACAAACAAATATCTTGTACTAATATATTATAATAATTGAGATAAAAATTATTATTAGAAGAAACACAATATATAATTTTATTTAATAGATATATAAATAAAATAAAAATTATTTGAGTACTCTTGTTTGTCAAATAATTTTTAGTTAGATAAAAAATTATTATTAGAAGAAACAACATATGTAATTTGATTTAATAGAGATATAGATAAAATGAAAATTATTTGAGTACTCTTGTTTGTCAAATAATTTTTAGTTTGATAAAAATTTATTATTAGAAGAAACACAATATATAATTTGATTTAATATATATATAGATAAAATAAAAATCATTTGAGTACTCTTGTTTGTCAAATAATTTTTAGTTTGGTGAAATTTTATTATTAGAAGAAACACAATATATAATTTGATTTAATAGATATATAGATAAAATGAAAATTATTTGAGTACTCTTGTTTGTCAAATAATTTTTAGTTAGATAAAAATTTATTATTAGAAGAAACACAATATATAATTTGATTTAATAGATATAGAGATAAAATAAAAATTATTTGAGTACTCTTGTTTGTCAAATAATTTTTAGTTAGGTGAAATTTTATTATTAGAAGAAACACAATATATAATTTGATTTAATAGATATATAGATAAAATGAAAATTATTTGAGTACTCTTGTTTGTCAAATAATTTTTAGTTTGATAAAAATTTATTATTAGAAGAAACACAATATATAATTTGATTTAATAGATATATAGATAAAATGAAAATTATTTGAGTACTCTTGTTTGTCAAATAATTTTTAGTTAGATAAAAATTAATTATTAGAAGAAACAACATATGTAATTTGATTTAATAGATATATAAATAAAATCAAAATTATTTGAGTACTTTTGTTTGTCAAATATATATATATATATATATATATATATATATATATATATATATATATATATATATATATATATATATATATATATATATTAGAAGATACAAATAATCCTAATTGAGATAACAATAATTTAAAATAGAGGAAATTAATTTAGATAAAATTAATTAGAAGCATGTTTTAGTTTAGTTTAGTAGTACATGATTGGTTTATGACTTGATAAATTAAATATATAAGGCTTGTTTTTAATTTATATTATTTGCTTTTTGTAAGTAGGTAAGTATAGAAATTAAATACATAACTAAACAATTTATCATAGTTCTTAATTAGTATTTTATACTCGCTAGAGATGAGCGCAAAGGCCTATTGGGATCTAAGATTAACAGAGCAATTCATTCAAGCTTGCTTGAATCAAATTAATAAAGGAGAATGCAATGGTACAACGCTGACAAAGACTGGGTGGAAAAAAGTTGTTACTGAATTCAACAACTGGAGTGGTAAGAACTATGATAGAACCTAGTTGAAAAACAAATGGGACAGTTTGAAGAAAGAATGGCAAGTGTGGCACAAATTATTTGCCAATGAAACTGGGCTAGGATGGTGTCACATCCCAAAAATTGAGCATGTGAAAAGATACTACTCATTTGATATAATTCTCAAACATACGTTATATACATATATTCTGTAAGGTTTTACATTCAACCTTAATCATTCATTCCACACTACAGAATTATATTCATCTGATAAGCAAATATAGACATACATAGTCTGATATTTCTATCTCATCGCAAGCCTAGGAGACCTATAGAAAATACAGAGCTTTTCTAATATCCACATTAATAAGTACTGGTGTCCCACCAGACAGAAATAGAGAATAAACCCAAGGGGCTTCTAATCTTCAAACGGATACTCTTGTTCTTTATTTTCTGTATCTGAAAAAAATAATCATAGGGAGTGTGAGTTTATTTAAAAACTCAGTAAGTAAATAACTGTACTATATAAAATATCAAAAGTACAAATACCACATTTACTCATATAATTAATTGTCTTATACATCGAGTAGTATGGGACTCTAACCCTTTCAAACTCATGAATAAGATTTCATAGATATACACCGAGTAGTATGAGACTCTAACCCTTTCAAACTCGTGAATAAGATCTCATCGGTATACACCGAGTAGTATGGGACTTTAACCCTTTCAACTCGTGTATAGATTTCATAGATATGCACTGAGTAGTATGGGACTTTAACCCTTTCCAACTCGTGTATAAGATTTCTTAGATATACACCGAGTAGTATGGGACTTTAACCCTTTCACACTCGTGTATTAGATCCCGTAGATCTTTACTCATTAATAAAATAGTGAGAATTCATCACATAGTACAATTGTCATGAAATAAATAATTTCTTCATACTCTTATTTCTACTGATCATCATATACTCCCATATGAAAAATTAATTGCTTATTATCCAAATAATATTGTAAATGGGACTTATATTGTACTTTGACTAGTAATATCAAATTAGCTGAGCAAGGTTATTCACTCACCTTGATGTTTGTCCAAGTTTACCTTGTTCCACACTAGAATTTGTGTAGGAAAATTTCCTAGTAAAATATATTACAAGGAATCATAAGAAAGGGAACAAAATCACGAAAATACGTAAAATTTTCTGACTGCTACAGTAACGGGTTGCTACAGTACGGTTTGCTACAGTAACGGTTTGCTACAGTATCGGTTCGCTACAGTAACGTTGACTGCTACAATACCGTTGACTGCCGACACTACAGTACTGCTACAGTAACCGAAGAAAATTTTCCAGATTTTGTTTCGAAATCCCTGGTCGCTACAGTAACTCGGTTTTTGCAGAAGTTTTTGCAGAAATTTCTAACAAATTCATCCTCTCCCTTCTTGTTTCAAAACCAGAATTTCAACTCTTTTAACCGATTATAACTCAAATATAACTTCTAAAACAACTGAGATTCATGAATTATCAAAATCTTCAAAACAAAACCTCCTCTGATCTTCTACATAAACTGAAATTTAAGGAAAATAATCGGATTAAAGCTTACCTTTGATCCTTACAAAGCTTTTGAACCGAACAAATAATCGAAACTCTGAAGATCAAGGAAAGGATTTGAGAAGAAAATGAAGAACTGAGAGAGAAATCTTTTCTGCTTCCTTCGGCTGAGTGAAAAAAAATGAGGGTTACTATTGAAACTTTATATTAAATATTTCTAATGGGTTATTCAATAACCCATGGGTATCCATAACCCAACATCCAAACCCATCCAGTCAATTTACAATAAATGGATTAATTGACCATTCTGAAACCACTTTTCCATGAATTTCACCATTCTTAGAATATATCCCTCATTGTGCAAATATTTAGTCCAGTCATTTAACTCAATTTTCATAAATAATATTCAAAGAGAACAATTAAATATGAAAATTAAAAATGACCAAATAAATAACTAAAGTAACGTTGTAGAATTCTAAAATACTCTTAAGCGAATTATATTCTGAAATTAACGGGTATTACATTCTACCCCCCTTAAAAGAATTCGGTCCTCCGAATTAAAATCTTACCTCAAGTTTCAAATAAATGTGGATAGTTTTTCCACATCTCATCTTCTGCCTCCCACGTAGCTTCCTCGCGAGAATGATTTCTCCAAAGAATCTTGACAGTAAGAATTTCTTTGGTACGCAATTTCTTGACTTTTCTATCAAGGATAGCTACTGGTACCTCTTCGTAGGTGAGAGTTTCATCAAAATGAACTTCTTGGGGTTGAATGACATGAGAAGGATCAGGAAGATACTTTCGTAGCATGGACACATGAAATATTGGATGAACTCCCTCTAGGTTGGAAGTTAGGTCTAGGCGATATGCCACATTACCCACTCTGTCTACAACCTCATATGGGCCAACATACCTTGGACTAAGCTTGCCTTTCTTCCCGAATCTCATTACTCCTTTCATAGGTGAGATTCGTAAGAAAACCATATCACCTATTGCAAATTCAAGGTCACGTCGTCGGTTGTCCGCATAAGACTTCTGTCTACTCTGAGCAGTTAACAACTTCTCTCTGATCAGTTTAACTTTATTTATATCTTCCTGTATCATCTCAGGTCCAAATATTTTGGTTTCACCAAGTTCAAATCAACCTATAGGAGATCGACACCGTCTCCCATACAAAGCCTCAAAAGGTGCCATCTGAATACTGGCTTGGTAACTGTTATTATAAGCAAATTCAATAAGAGACAAATGATCTTCCCAACTTCCACTGAAATCCATCACGCAAGCTCTTAGCATATCCTCTAAAGTCTGAATTGTCCTTTCGGACTGTCCATCAGTCTGAGGATGGAATGCTGTGCTAAGATTCACTTTGGTACCCAAAGCCTCTTGAAAGACTTTCCAGAACCGAGAAGTAAACTGAGGTCCTCGGTCTGATATAATGGATATTGGTACACCATGAAGTTTCACTATCTCTTTAACATAAATTCAAGCAAGTTTTGCTACACTGAAAGTGGTATGAACAGGAAGAAAATGTGCTGACTTAGTAAGTCGATCCACTATGACCCATATTGAGTCATTTCCTTTTGTTGACCGAGGTAAACCTACTACAAAATCCATAGTGATCCTTTCCCACTTCCATTCGGGAATATCTAGTTTTTGCATCAATCCAGATGGTCGTCGATGTTCAGCTTTAACTTGCTGACAAGTCAAACATCGAGCTACAAAGTCAGTCACGTCTCGCTTCATGCCCTCCCACCAGTAAACTTGTTTCAAGTCCTGATACATTTTCACAGCACCAGGATGTACAACGTAGGGCGAACCATGAGCTTCCATTAAAATTTCATGTTTCAAAGATTCAATGTTGGGGACACAGAGTCTCCCATTAAACCATAAGACTCCTTCTTCATCTACCAAGAAACTTGGTGCTAGACCTTGCCTTGCCTTATCTCTGATTTTGACCATATCAATGTCATTTTCTAAAGTTGCTTTTACTTTTTCAACAAGGGATGATCTAACTGTTAAATGAGCCAGAAATGTACCTGACTCAGTGATCTCGAAGAATACTCCATCAGCTTCCAATTCTTGTAGTTCATGTATTAGAGACCTCCTTATAGTGGCAATGTGAGCTAAACTTCCCATAGACTTTCGACTTAGAGCATCAGCCACTACATTTGCTTTACCTGGATGGTAAAGGATGGTACAATCATAATCTTTCAGAAGTTCCATCCACCTTCGTTGCCTTAGATTGAGATCTCTCTGCTCAAAAATGTACTTAAGGCTTTTGTGATCTGTAAAAATTTTACAAGTTTCCCCATACAAGTAATGTCTCCATATCTTTAGGGCAAACACTACAGCTGCCATTTCCAAATCATGAGTGGGGTAATTCAATTCATGCTTTTTAAGCTGACGTGAGCCATAAGCTATGACTTTACCATGTTGCATCAACACACATCCTAAGCCTATCTTTGAGGCATCACAGAATACAGAGTAACCCCCTAGTCCTGATGGTAGGATTAAGACTGGTGCAGAAGTTAAACACTCTTTCAATTGGGTGAAACTTTGCTCACATGAATCATCCCAAATGTATTTAACATTCTTTCGGGTTAACTTATTTAATGGGAGAGCCGTCTTAGAGAAATCTTTGACAAAGCGACGGTAATACCCTGCTAAGCCAAGAAAACTACGTACTTCAGACACAGTTGTTGGTCTAGGCCACTGTTTAACTGCTTCAATTTTACTTGGATCTACATGAATACCTTCTTGGGAAATAACATGTCCCAAAAATGTTACATGACTCATCCAGAATTCACATTTTGAGAGCTTTGCGTACAACTGATGCTCTCTCAAAGTCTGAAGCACTATTCTCAAATGTTCAGTATGTTCTTCATGACTCTTTGAATATACCAAAATATCATCAATAAACACAATTACAAACTTATCAAGGAATGATTTGAACACTCTGTTCATTAAATCCATAAATGCTGCTGGTGCATTTGTCAACCCAAAAGACATCACAAGAAACTCATAATGTCCATACCGTGTACGAAAAGCAGTCTTAGGTATATCATCACTCTTAATTCGTAACTGATGATATCCAGACCTTAGATCAATCTTTGAGAAGTATTTTGCTCCTTGAAGCTGATCAAACAAATCATCTATCCTTGGTAAAGGATACTTATTCTTCACTGTGACTTTATTCAGCTGACGATAATCTATACATAATCTCATAGAACCATCTTTCTTTTTCACAAAAAGAACAGGAGCACCCCTAAGTGAAAAACTTGGGCGAATGAACCCTTTGTTTAACAAATCTTCCAATTGTTCTTTGAGTTCTTTTAGCTCAACAGGAGCCATACGATAAGGTGGAATAGAAATTGGTCTTGTGTCTGGGACCAAATCAATACTGAACTCAATATCTCTTTCTGGCGGTAATCCAGGTAAATCTTCTGGGAACACATCTGGGAATTCATTAACCACATGAATGTCTTCTAACTTCTGTTCTTTCTTTTCTAAATCTTTGATAAAAGCTAGAAATCCCTGACATCCCTTTCGCAACATACGCTGGGCACTTAACATAGATATCATGTTGCAAGGTACATCACCTCGATCTCCTTGAAACACAAAATTACTCCTCCCCGGCATATTAAAGGAAATAACTTTGTCACGACAATTTATAGTAGCATGACAAGAAGATAACCAATCCATCCCTAAAATCACATCAAAATCTAACATATTGAGAACCATAAGATCTATCTCAGTTTCCATGCCTCCAACGATTATTTTACAAGAACGATAACATGTTTTAACCATCAAAGTCTCTCTCATCGGTGTGGAAACCAAGAATGGTTCTTTAAGAATAATCGAATCAAATGCAAATCTCTTGGCAAATAGGGGCGACACATATGAGTGAGTAGAACCGGGGTCAAACAAAATACGTGCAGCAAAAGTATTAACAGATAATATACCTGTAACTACAGCATTGGATGTTTGAGCATCCTGTCGGGTTAGAGCATATACTCTTGCATTTCCTCTGCCAGCAGCTTGTTTTCCACGGTCACCTTGGCCTCTTCCAGAACCTCTTCCCATACTACCCCCTATTGAAGGGGTTGGTGTTTGAGTAATAGATTGTGGTCGAGGTGGCAAAGTAGACCCTTGACCTGGTCTTGTCATGAGCTGAGGGCACTCCCTTATAAAATGTCCTTTTTGTCCACAGTGAAAACAGCCTGTACCAACAGTGTTTAACCTGCATTCTCCGAAGTGAAACTTTCCACATTCAGGACATTGAGGTTTTTCCCTTCTACCATGAGTACCTCCTCTACTAGAAGAGCTAAAACCACCCCTGTTCTCTAAACGAGGCTTAGCCACACTGGCTGTAGAATAAGATGACTTAGTAGGAGTGGCTGGAGCATGTTGTGATGCAGTAAAGGGTTTCAAAGTCCCTGAGTCTTCCCCTTGATCAAAAGATCTTCTATACCTAGCTTTCTTCTTTTGACGATACTCTTCTTTATTCTTTGACCTCTTTTCCATTCTTCGGGCCACATCAACAGCCTCTGAGTACGAAGAGTAATCGTTCATATTAGAACCCACTTGATCATATAAGGCATCACAAAGCCCTTCCACAAACTTTTCTATTTTCTTCCTTTCAGAAGGAATGATTTCAGGGGCATATTCAGATAATTTAACAAACTGAGCTGAATACTCGTCAACAGTCATGGTTCCCTGCCGTAGATACAGAAAATCTCTGGCCCTGGATGATCGTTCACTTGCCGGAAGAAATTCATCCATAACCAATCTGTAAAATTCTGACCACATAACTGGCGGTGCGCCTTGAATTCTAGCTTTCTTCCAGTTTCTCCACCATTTACCAACCCTACCTTTTAACTGAAAGGAAGTGAATTCTACCTTTTGAGTAGGAGAACACCCTATAGCATCACAGATTGCTTCACAATCTTCAAGGAAACATTGTGGGTCCTCTTTGGGATCTTCCCCTGAAAAAGTAGGAGGCCTCATTTTCTGGAATTCAGACATTCTTACCTCTCTTACATTAACTCCTCCCGCTAACGGAACTGGTGGTACATTTTCAGCTTCAACAATAGGAGGATCCACTGGCAGGTTAGCTTGTGCAGCTCGACCTCTCATTTCAGCCTCAAATCGGTCAAATCGTTCATTCATCAAATGAATCACATGTGCAATAGTTGCATTACCGACGTGAGCATCAGGTTCGACTCTTCTTGCTTGCTCACTAGTTGCGCCCTCAGTACTTTGAGCATGTAAACTATCACCACGGTTAGGATCATCTTGCACATGTACTGGTGGATTTATGGCCCTCCTCGGACCCATATGCTCATTATTATTAGAAGATCCTTCTGACATTGATCTGTCACAGATCTACACACATAACAAACAATTTTCAGACAAAAACAAAATATTACTTACTAGCCCCACTGAGAAGTTATCTATAAAATGACGTTATACTCTACAAGGTCTTTTATGGAACCTAATCCTATGGTCATGCCGCGGCTCATGACAATAGGGAAGGGCCCACAAAGATCACTTTGCTCTGTACTCTATAGGGGACCTATAAAACCTTTCCTCTGATACCAAATTTGTCACATCCCAAAAATTGAGCATGTGAAAAGATACTACTCATTTGATATAATTCTCAAACATACGTTATATACATATATTCTGTAAGGTTTTACATTCAACCTTAATCATTCATTCCACACTACAGAATTATATTCATCTGATAAGCAAATATAGACATACATAGTCTGATATTTCTATCTCATCGCAAGCCTAGGAGACCTATAGAAAATACATAGCTTTTCTAATATCCACATTAATAAGTACTGGTGTCCCACCAGACAGAAATAGAGAATAAACCCAAGGGGCTTCTAATCTTCAAACGGATACTCTTGTTCTTTATTTTCTGTATCTGAAAAAAATAATCATAGGGAGTGTGAGTTTATTTAAAAACTCAGTAAGTAAATAACTGTACTATATAAAATATCAAAAGTACAAATACCACATTTACTCATATAATTAATTGTCTTATACATCGAGTAGTATGGGACTCTAACCCTTTCAAACTCATGAATAAGATTTCATAGATATACACCGAGTAGTATGAGACTCTAACCCTTTCAAACTCGTGAATAAGATCTCATCGGTATACACCGAGTAGTATGGGACTTTAACCCTTTCAACTCGTGTATAGATTTCATAGATATGCACTGAGTAGTATGGGACTTTAACCCTTTCCAACTCGTGTATAAGATTTCTTAGATATACACCGAGTAGTATGGGACTTTAACCCTTTCACACTCGTGTATTAGATCCCGTAGATCTTTACTCATTAATAAAATAGTGAGAATTCATCACATAGTACAATTGTCATGAAATAAATAATTTCTTCATACTCTTATTTCTACTGATCATCATATACTCCCATATGAAAAATTAATTGCTTATTATCCAAATAATATTGTAAATGGGACTTATATTGTACTTTGACTAGTAATATCAAATTAGCTGAGCAAGGTTATTCACTCACCTTGATGTTTGTCCAAGTTTACCTTGTTCCACACTAGAATTTGTGTAGGAAAATTTCCTAGTAAAATATATTACAAGGAATCATAAGAAAGGGAACAAAATCACGAAAATACGTAAAATTTTCTGACTGCTACAGTAACGGGTTGCTACAGTACGGTTTGCTACAGTATCGGTTCGCTACAGTAACGTTGACTGCTACAATACCGTTGACTGCCGACACTACAGTACTGCTACAGTAACCGAAGAAAATTTTCCAGATTTTGTTTCGAAATCCCTGGTCGCTACAGTAACTCGGTTTTTGCAGAAGTTTTTGCAGAAATTTCTAACAAATTCATCCTCTCCCTTCTTGTTTCAAAACCAGAATTTCAACTCTTTTAACCGATTATAACTCAAATATAACTTCTAAAACAACTGAGATTCATGAATTATCAAAATCTTCAAAACAAAACCTCCTCTGATCTTCTACATAAACTGAAATTTAAGGAAAATAATCGGATTAAAGCTTACCTTTGATCCTTACAAAGCTTTTGAACCGAACAAATAATCGAAACTCTGAAGATCAAGGAAAGGATTTGAGAAGAAAATGAAGAACTGAGAGAGAAATCTTTTCTGCTTCCTTCGGCTGAGTGAAAAAAAATGAGGGTTACTATTGAAACTTTATATTAAATATTTCTAATGGGTTATTCAATAACCCATGGGTATCCATAACCCAACATCCAAACCCATCCAGTCAATTTACAATAAATGGATTAATTGACCATTCTGAAACCACTTTTCCATGAATTTCACCATTCTTAGAATATATCCCTCATTGTGCAAATATTTAGTCCAGTCATTTAACTCAATTTTCATAAATAATATTCAAAGAGAACAATTAAATATGAAAATTAAAAATGACCAAATAAATAACTAAAGTAACGTTGTAGAATTCTAAAATACTCTTAAGCGAATTATATTCTGAAATTAACGGGTATTACATTCTACCCCCTTAAAAGAATTCGGTCCTCCGAATTAAAATCTTACCTCAAGTTTCAAATAAATGTGGATAGTTTTTCCACATCTCATCTTCTGCCTCCCACGTAGCTTCCTCGCGAGAATGATTTCTCCAAAGAATCTTGACAGTAAGAATTTCTTTGGTACGCAATTTCTTGACTTTTCTATCAAGGATAGCTACTGGTACCTCTTCGTAGGTGAGAGTTTCATCAAAATGAACTTCTTGGGGTTGAATGACATGAGAAGGATCAGGAAGATACTTTCGTAGCATGGACACATGAAATATTGGATGAACTCCCTCTAGGTTGGAAGTTAGGTCTAGGCGATATGCCACATTACCCACTCTGTCTACAACCTCATATGGGCCAACATACCTTGGACTAAGCTTGCCTTTCTTCCCGAATCTCATTACTCCTTTCATAGGTGAGATTCGTAAGAAAACCATATCACCTATTGCAAATTCAAGGTCACGTCGTCGGTTGTCCGCATAAGACTTCTGTCTACTCTGAGCAGTTAACAACTTCTCTCTGATCAGTTTAACTTTATTTATATCTTCCTGTATCATCTCAGGTCCAAATATTTTGGTTTCACCAAGTTCAAATCAACCTATAGGAGATCGACACCGTCTCCCATACAAAGCCTCAAAAGGTGCCATCTGAATACTGGCTTGGTAACTGTTATTATAAGCAAATTCAATAAGAGACAAATGATCTTCCCAACTTCCACTGAAATCCATCACGCAAGCTCTTAGCATATCCTCTAAAGTCTGAATTGTCCTTTCGGACTGTCCATCAGTCTGAGGATGGAATGCTGTGCTAAGATTCACTTTGGTACCCAAAGCCTCTTGAAAGACTTTCCAGAACCGAGAAGTAAACTGAGGTCCTCGGTCTGATATAATGGATATTGGTACACCATGAAGTTTCACTATCTCTTTAACATAAATTCGAGCAAGTTTTGCTACACTGAAAGTGGTATGAACAGGAAGAAAATGTGCTGACTTAGTAAGTCGATCCACTATGACCCATATTGAGTCATTTCCTTTTGTTGACCGAGGTAAACCTACTACAAAATCCATAGTGATCCTTTCCCACTTCCATTCGGGAATATCTAGTTTTTGCATCAATCCAGATGGTCGTCGATGTTCAGCTTTAACTTGCTGACAAGTCAAACATCGAGCTACAAAGTCAGTCACGTCTCGCTTCATGCCCTCCCACCAGTAAACTTGTTTCAAGTCCTGATACATTTTCACAGCACCAGGATGTACAACGTAGGGCGAACCATGAGCTTCCATTAAAATTTCATGTTTCAAAGATTCAATGTTGGGGACACAGAGTCTCCCATTAAACCATAAGACTCCTTCTTCATCTACCAAGAAACTTGGTGCTAGACCTTGCCTTGCCTTATCTCTGATTTTGACCATATCAATGTCATTTTCTAAAGTTGCTTTTACTTTTTCAACAAGGGATGATCTAACTGTTAAATGAGCCAGAAATGTACCTGACTCAGTGATCTCGAAGAATACTCCATCAGCTTCCAATTCTTGTAGTTCATGTATTAGAGACCTCCTTATAGTGGCAATGTGAGCTAAACTTCCCATAGACTTTCGACTTAGAGCATCAGCCACTACATTTGCTTTACCTGGATGGTAAAGGATGGTACAATCATAATCTTTCAGAAGTTCCATCCACCTTCGTTGCCTTAGATTGAGATCTCTCTGCTCAAAAATGTACTTAAGGCTTTTGTGATCTGTAAAAATTTTACAAGTTTCCCCATACAAGTAATGTCTCCATATCTTTAGGGCAAACACTACAGCTGCCATTTCCAAATCATGAGTGGGGTAATTCAATTCATGCTTTTTAAGCTGACGTGAGCCATAAGCTATGACTTTACCATGTTGCATCAACACACATCCTAAGCCTATCTTTGAGGCATCACAGAATACAGAGTAACCCCCTAGTCCTGATGGTAGGATTAAGACTGGTGCAGAAGTTAAACACTCTTTCAATTGGGTGAAACTTTGCTCACATGAATCATCCCAAATGTATTTAACATTCTTTCGGGTTAACTTATTTAATGGGAGAGCCGTCTTAGAGAAATCTTTGACAAAGCGACGGTAATACCCTGCTAAGCCAAGAAAACTACGTACTTCAGACACAGTTGTTGGTCTAGGCCACTGTTTAACTGCTTCAATTTTACTTGGATCTACATGAATACCTTCTTGGGAAATAACATGTCCCAAAAATGTTACATGACTCATCCAGAATTCACATTTTGAGAGCTTTGCGTACAACTGATGCTCTCTCAAAGTCTGAAGCACTATTCTCAAATGTTCAGTATGTTCTTCATGACTCTTTGAATATACCAAAATATCATCAATAAACACAATTACAAACTTATCAAGGAATGATTTGAACACTCTGTTCATTAAATCCATAAATGCTGCTGGTGCATTTGTCAACCCAAAAGACATCACAAGAAACTCATAATGTCCATACCGTGTACGAAAAGCAGTCTTAGGTATATCATCACTCTTAATTCGTAACTGATGATATCCAGACCTTAGATCAATCTTTGAGAAGTATTTTGCTCCTTGAAGCTGATCAAACAAATCATCTATCCTTGGTAAAGGATACTTATTCTTCACTGTGACTTTATTCAGCTGACGATAATCTATACATAATCTCATAGAACCATCTTTCTTTTTCACAAAAAGAACAGGAGCACCCCTAAGTGAAAAACTTGGGCGAATGAACCCTTTGTTTAACAAATCTTCCAATTGTTCTTTGAGTTCTTTTAGCTCAACAGGAGCCATACGATAAGGTGGAATAGAAATTGGTCTTGTGTCTGGGACCAAATCAATACTGAACTCAATATCTCTTTCTGGCGGTAATCCAGGTAAATCTTCTGGGAACACATCTGGGAATTCATTAACCACATGAATGTCTTCTAACTTCTGTTCTTTCTTTTCTAAATCTTTGATAAAAGCTAGAAATCCCTGACATCCCTTTCGCAACATACGCTGGGCACTTAACATAGATATCATGTTGCAAGGTACATCACCTCGATCTCCTTGAAACACAAAATTACTCCTCCCCGGCATATTAAAGGAAATAACTTTGTCACGACAATTTATAGTAGCATGACAAGAAGATAACCAATCCATCCCTAAAATCACATCAAAATCTAACATATTGAGAACCATAAGATCTATCTCAGTTTCCATGCCTCCAACGATTATTTTACAAGAACGATAACATGTTTTAACCATCAAAGTCTCTCTCATCGGTGTGGAAACCAAGAATGGTTCTTTAAGAATAATCGAATCAAATGCAAATCTCTTGGCAAATAGGGGCGACACATATGAGTGAGTAGAACCGGGGTCAAACAAAATACGTGCAGCAAAAGTATTAACAGATAATATACCTGTAACTACAGCATTGGATGTTTGAGCATCCTGTCGGGTTAGAGCATATACTCTTGCATTTCCTCTGCCAGCAGCTTGTTTTCCACGGTCACCTTGGCCTCTTCCAGAACCTCTTCCCATACTACCCCCTATTGAAGGGGTTGGTGTTTGAGTAATAGATTGTGGTCGAGGTGGCAAAGTAGACCCTTGACCTGGTCTTGTCATGAGCTGAGGGCACTCCCTTATAAAATGTCCTTTTTGTCCACAGTGAAAACAGCCTGTACCAACAGTGTTTAACCTGCATTCTCCGAAGTGAAACTTTCCACATTCAGGACATTGAGGTTTTTCCCTTCTACCATGAGTACCTCCTCTACTAGAAGAGCTAAAACCACCCCTGTTCTCTAAACGAGGCTTAGCCACACTGGCTGTAGAATAAGATGACTTAGTAGGAGTGGCTGGAGCATGTTGTGATGCAGTAAAGGGTTTCAAAGTCCCTGAGTCTTCCCCTTGATCAAAAGATCTTCTATACCTAGCTTTCTTCTTTTGACGATACTCTTCTTTATTCTTTGACCTCTTTTCCATTCTTCGGGCCACATCAACAGCCTCTGAGTACGAAGAGTAATCGTTCATATTAGAACCCACTTGATCATATAAGGCATCACAAAGCCCTTCCACAAACTTTTCTATTTTCTTCCTTTCAGAAGGAATGATTTCAGGGGCATATTCAGATAATTTAACAAACTGAGCTGAATACTCGTCAACAGTCATGGTTCCCTGCCGTAGATACAGAAAATCTCTGGCCCTGGATGATCGTTCACTTGCCGGAAGAAATTCATCCATAACCAATCTGTAAAATTCTGACCACATAACTGGCGGTGCGCCTTGAATTCTAGCTTTCTTCCAGTTTCTCCACCATTTACCAACCCTACCTTTTAACTGAAAGGAAGTGAATTCTACCTTTTGAGTAGGAGAACACCCTATAGCATCACAGATTGCTTCACAATCTTCAAGGAAACATTGTGGGTCCTCTTTGGGATCTTCCCCTGAAAAAGTAGGAGGCCTCATTTTCTGGAATTCAGACATTCTTACCTCTCTTACATTAACTCCTCCCGCTAACGGAACTGGTGGTACATTTTCAGCTTCAACAATAGGAGGATCCACTGGCAGGTTAGCTTGTGCAGCTCGACCTCTCATTTCAGCCTCAAATCGGTCAAATCGTTCATTCATCAAATGAATCACATGTGCAATAGTTGCATTACCGACGTGAGCATCAGGTTCGACTCTTCTTGCTTGCTCACTAGTTGCGCCCTCAGTACTTTGAGCATGTAAACTATCACCACGGTTAGGATCATCTTGCACATGTACTGGTGGATTTATGGCCCTCCTCGGACCCATATGCTCATTATTATTAGAAGATCCTTCTGACATTGATCTGTCACAGATCTACACACATAACAAACAATTTTCAGACAAAAACAAAATATTACTTACTAGCCCCACTGAGAAGTTATCTATAAAATGACGTTATACTCTACAAGGTCTTTTATGGAACCTAATCCTATGGTCATGCCGCGGCTCATGACAATAGGGAAGGGCCCACAAAGATCACTTTGCTCTGTACTCTATAGGGGACCTATAAAACCTTTCCTCTGATACCAAATTTGTCACATCCCAAAAATTGAGCATGTGAAAAGATACTACTCATTTGATATAATTCTCAAACATACGTTATATACATATATTCTGTAAGGTTTTACATTCAACCTTAATCATTCATTCCACACTACAGAATTATATTCATCTGATAAGCAAATATAGACATACATAGTCTGATATTTCTATCTCATCGCAAGCCTAGGAGACCTATAGAAAATACATAGCTTTTCTAATATCCACATTAATAAGTACTGGTGTCCCACCAGACAGAAATAGAGAATAAACCCAAGGGGCTTCTAATCTTCAAACGGATACTCTTGTTCTTTATTTTCTGTATCTGAAAAAAATAATCATAGGGAGTGTGAGTTTATTTAAAAACTCAGTAAGTAAATAACTGTACTATATAAAATATCAAAAGTACAAATACCACATTTACTCATATAATTAATTGTCTTATACATCGAGTAGTATGGGACTCTAACCCTTTCAAACTCATGAATAAGATTTCATAGATATACACCGAGTAGTATGAGACTCTAACCCTTTCAAACTCGTGAATAAGATCTCATCGGTATACACCGAGTAGTATGGGACTTTAACCCTTTCAACTCGTGTATAGATTTCATAGATATGCACTGAGTAGTATGGGACTTTAACCCTTTCCAACTCGTGTATAAGATTTCTTAGATATACACCGAGTAGTATGGGACTTTAACCCTTTCACACTCGTGTATTAGATCCCGTAGATCTTTACTCATTAATAAAATAGTGAGAATTCATCACATAGTACAATTGTCATGAAATAAATAATTTCTTCATACTCTTATTTCTACTGATCATCATATACTCCCATATGAAAAATTAATTGCTTATTATCCAAATAATATTGTAAATGGGACTTATATTGTACTTTGACTAGTAATATCAAATTAGCTGAGCAAGGTTATTCACTCACCTTGATGTTTGTCCAAGTTTACCTTGTTCCACACTAGAATTTGTGTAGGAAAATTTCCTAGTAAAATATATTACAAGGAATCATAAGAAAGGGAACAAAATCACGAAAATACGTAAAATTTTCTGACTGCTACAGTAACGGGTTGCTACAGTACGGTTTGCTACAGTAACGGTTTGCTACAGTATCGGTTCGCTACAGTAACGTTGACTGCTACAATACCGTTGACTGCCGACACTACAGTACTGCTACAGTAACCGAAGAAAATTTTTCAGATTTTGTTTCGAAATCCCTGGTCGCTACAGTAACTCGGTTTTTGCAGAAGTTTTTGCAGAAATTTCTAACAAATTCATCCTCTCCCTTCTTGTTTCAAAACCAGAATTTCAACTCTTTTAACCGATTATAACTCAAATATAACTTCTAAAACAACTGAGATTCATGAATTATCATCAAAATCTTCAAAACAAAACCTCCTCTGATCTTCTACATAAACTGAAATTTAAGGAAAATAATCGGATTAAAGCTTACCTTTGATCCTTACAAAGCTTTTGAACCGAACAAATAATCGAAACTCTGAAGATCAAGGAAAGGATTTGAGAAGAAAATGAAGAACTGAGAGAGAAATCTTTTCTGCTTCCTTCGGCTGAGTGAAAAAAAATGAGGGTTACTATTGAAACTTTATATTAAATATTTCTAATGGGTTATTCAATAACCCATGGGTATCCATAACCCAACATCCAAACCCATCCAGTCAATTTACAATAAATGGATTAATTGACCATTCTGAAACCACTTTTCCATGAATTTCACCATTCTTAGAATATATCCCTCATTGTGCAAATATTTAGTCCAGTCATTTAACTCAATTTTCATAAATAATATTCAAAGAGAACAATTAAATATGAAAATTAAAAATGACCAAATAAATAACTAAAGTAACGTTGTAGAATTCTAAAATACTCTTAAGCGAATTATATTCTGAAATTAACGGGTATTACAGATGGGATAGTGTTAGGAACACGGTCGATGCCCCTAATGAATGGTGGGAGAAGAAAATTTCGGTATGATTGATACCATAACTTTTCTAGAGATTATGTACATTTTATTTTTGTTATTAAGATAATATATTTTGGGATTGTGCAGGAAAATTCCCAATATGCAAAATTTAGGTACAAAGGACTTGCTTTTGCACCCAGACTGACTATACTTTTTAAGGATGTGGTGGCCAATGGTGAATATGCTTGGGCACCTACATCTGGGACACTTCCAACTAGCATGAATGATGATGATGATGATGTCTATCGTCCTACATAGGATGGCATGCCGATAGACATGGAAGAAGGAAGTGGGGATAGTGAAGAGGACTTAGTAGTTGCAGGAACTTCCACCACCACACCACCTAGCCAGAGAAGTTGTGAAAAAAGAAAAAGGGTTACTGGTTCAAAAGTTAAAGGAAAAGGAAAAGCATCTAATGCTAGACAGTTAGTTGCAGAGCTGATACTTATCGCTCACGTACCAGTTCCATGGATAAGTCACCTGCACGATCAAATGTGCCATCTATGGAGGAATTAGTGGAAGTCCTTCAGAACATGGATGAGGTTACAAGTGACCCCAATTTTTATGACCATTGTTGCAATTTACTGGTGCATGAGAAAGCAAAGGAGTTATTTGCAACAAATCTGGGGAAGCCACACTGGTTACTTAGTTAGCTTCGGGTTGCAGTTCAATGCCTTTCAAACCACTTTAAAAATTGAAATTTATTATTCATCGCTTCTTACTTGAACTATTGTATAAACATTATCTTTATCATTTCTAGTTTAATTCAAACTATTGTATCAACATTATCCCGTATAATGTGATGTTTTACTATTACTTGCTTTTAATGTGCATTATGGTTGTTTAGGTGTGAATGGATCCTCGAAACATACAACAAAATTCAGAAATAGATGACGATGACCAGGTTATGATTACAACCACAATAGCTGCTACCTACTATAATTATATATGTCCAAAGAATCACGTAGAACAAATGAACAGTCTGGATATTCATGAGTAGTAGACATATTACAGGGACATCCAATTCATTGCCATAAGATGTTCCGCATATAACAAAATGTTTTCCACCAGCTATGCCATGAATTAATGGAGTGCGGATTAGAGGAGTCTACACGGGTAGGAGTTCAGGATATGGTTGTTATGTTCTTGTACATGGTGGGCCATGGGATAGGAAATAGAGTCCTACAAGAAAGGTTCCAACACTCAGGAGAAACAATCAGTAGATACATTCATGCAGTGTTGGTTGGTTTATTGAAGCTTTCTTTCAATTATATTAGACCTCGGGATCGTTCATTTCGTGATATTTTTCTCAAAATACGAAATGACCAATGATATTGGCCCTATTTCAAGGATGTCATCGGTGCAATTGATGGAACTCATATCCCGTACGTAGTTAGTGCAAGTGACCAACCGAGGTTTATTGGAAGAAAATGATATCTCACAAAAAATGTGTTAGCTGTGTGTGATTGAGACATGTGTTTCACATTTGTATTGCCTGGTTGGGAAGGTACAGCTCATGACGCTCGAGTATTCCAGCAGGCTATCACCACTACTTCCATGAACTTTCCGCATCCACCTCCAGGTATATTTTTTTGCTTCATGATTAGTTAATTTTAGTATTCTTTCAAACTTATCTATGTTATTTCTTTTTAATGATTATCTGTTTTATTGTTCTAGGTAAATATTATTTGGTGGATTCAGGTTATCCAACACTAGTTGGATATATCGGTCCCTACAAGTGTAAACGTTACCATCTTAATGATTTTAGACGTTCGACCAGATTTGCTAACCACAACGAGTTATTCAATAACTACCACTCTAGTTTAAGAACTACTATTGAAAGAACTTTCGGAGTATGGAAGAATAGATTCTTAATCTTACGTTGAATGCCTAAATTCACAATGGAAACACAAGTTCAATTGGTGGTTGCAACGATGACGTTACATAATTTTATAAGAAGGCACGCTGATAATGACGTTGATGTTAATTGTTTAGACGATGAAGATATCATTGAAGAAGATAGTAGAAACTATGTTGCTGCCTCAAATTCATTTACTAGTCTGACGTCTTCGCCTGAAATGGACCGTATTCAAGACACTATTAGAGATCAAATAGTAGAGCATATGCAGAATAATTAGTCATTATATGTAAAATTAACTATTTCCTTTATTATGAGAATGAAACTCTTAATTTATTTTTATGCAATTAAGTTCTTTTTTTTGTTTTATTTTCCTAATTTTTTAAATAACATTGGAAATCATAGTTTAATTTAATTAATTTAATTACCAAATTAATGAGAATCTTATTTTCATTAAATTATTATAAACTTGTTTTCATTAATTTAATTGAGATAAAATTAATTTAATAGAGAAGACAAATGTTTTGCAATTTAATTAGAGATCTTAAAATTATTGTGAATAATTAGTGATTAATTAAATTTTTAATTAGTAATTACAAAATAAAAAATTAATTTATTAAGAAAATAATTTATTAGTCATTAATTTGTAATATTAAACAAATAAATAAAAAATTAAATTTCCTTTTAAATAAATGACAATAAATAATAATATTACATCAACAAATTAAAGAAAAAATTCATGCCCTTTTCTGGTAATTACACATCTCAAACCACGTTTGCACACCAATATCCAAACATCATATTTCTACACTAAACCACGTTTTTCTGCTCCAAACCATGTTTAGCTAAATGTTTCCCAAATATTAATCACGTTCATCCAAACTTAATTTTCTCCAACCACGTTCAACCAAACCTAATTTTCTCTAACCACGTTTAATTTATCGAGCTTCCAAACACACCCTTAAAAATGAGCCCAGCCCAAGAATTAAAAGAAACAACATAATTAATTGCTAGTGCGTTGGCAAATATAAAAAAAGACGGTTTTGAGTAAACACCGTGTATGTCATTATTTATGAATCATGCTTATGAATAAATCTGCCATATATAATTCATGGAGTTCCATCATATTAAATTTATATATTTTATAATTAATTTTTACCCACGTATTCAAATAACGTAGTAGGCATTAACTAAATAAGAAAAATCGAATATGACAACTATACAATTACTAGAAAATTTCTTGGTGTGGAACTAACTATAACTCCACTACTTGCTTGATGGGCTTTGAAATCAAACATGGGGTCCACATATAGTTGGGCCTTAATGAAAGCGGTTTAATTGTGGGCTTGATATGACCCAAAAATATTATAGGCTTGAAAGTGCTCCCCAACTTCCTTTGCCTTTGTATTTTGTAAAGCTTTTTTTTCTTTTGGTTTTAAGTATAGAGAAAGGGGAGAAAAAAAAAATACAGGTTAACTTAAGAGGTGTATATTCCATTTTTTTTAATGAAATTTAAAAAGGATGCATCATTAGTTTTCCCAAAAATTCTATTTTTTTTTTCATGGTGAAGTGCGTTTTGTAAAAGAATAATATCTGAAGTGCTTTTCGTTGGAAATATTTGTGAAGGTATTTGGTATGCATAAATTAATTCAAACAACATATTTGAATATTTGAATATTATATAACTATATACACTAAAGGTATCCATATTTGAATTAACTATATACCAAACAAATACAATGTACTCTACCAAAAAAAGAAGAAGAAAAGAAATAGAATAAGTATAAAGCAGCAATTGGTCAGAGTTGATATAAAACAACAGCTCACTTAGTTGGAGTAGGTGCAGACAAAATATATTTAGCATATGTTAATTAAATTCTGAAGAGTTAATCAAATATGGATTCACCCCAACTTAATTACACCAGTGTTTCTCAAACTGTCAAAAAGACAAGAAAAGAAAACCAAGGAAGGCCTTTCAAGAGTGTCGACGCTGATTTTCCTTACAACTACGAAATGTAACAATATATAATATAGCCATTGTTTTGGAAACTAAATATGGATTATATTTATTGTGGTGGCTTTACTTCCTTAGATTCCTTCTGATTATATTATCATTTTTTATTAGGCAGTTAGGAACCTTCCTTCCATTTAACTCAACCACCCATTTACTCATTTCTTAGATTCCTTCTGATTATGTCATGCCGGATATTTTTAAAAACAAAAAAACGACAAAGCCACGAGCGTAAAAGGAACCTAGTGGCTGTCGTTTCTGGACCTTTCAAAATCACAGAGCACTAGTTAATGCTTGTGAATTTTATATATATATATATAATGATGGTGGTGATAATGCGCGGGAATTTAGCTCAACTAATGCATATTTTTTCAACGATTTCAGGCAGAATTAAACTACACTGTACTTTCAAGTACGGACATGGAATATAATGTACATGCTTAATTATACGCTTTCGTTGAGTTTGATTTGAGATTGGTCAATTGTAGTTTTGAAAGAAGTCCAGTGGCCTCTGACGTCTAATGCTTTTCGACCCATATTATAGTAGGGTTTGAGTCTGCTCGGTCCCATAAAGTTGAGAAGAAAAAGAAGAAAGAAGAAGATGATGATGGTGGTGGGTATGACCCTTTGGGCTCTTGCACTAAGAAGGAGGGTGAGAGTACAATTCAAAGAAAAGGCAACGAAAAAGAAAAGAAGTAGCCACCACTTAGTTAGTGCGATAGGGTGGCGCATGCTGTAAATTTGTCGCCAAAGTGCTTCTAAATTGTACAAAGCATACGAATTAAAGTTCTAATATCTTATGATGATATGTTTTTGTCGATAAGTAGGTTCGTTGGTCACTTTTTGATAAGAACATTGGGTTGAAAGAAAGGTGTATTGTATATATAGGTTGATATGCGCCAATAGACTAGTCTGGAATTAATCATTTATCGATAGAAAAGCTAAATTTGGTTTGTCATATCTCATATCTGGAAAACTTCAGGACTAATATGATAATTTCAACTCCCCTGGTTTAAAAATCACATTAAGATGAGGTAGGAATTGACGACTCAGGATTAACTGAACTATATATAAAGCTGTGTTCGGATTATAGTACTCTAAATTTCATGAAATTTTCAATGTACGTAGAGAATTTGAATTGCTATAAGAAATTTCAAATGAAGTAATTCAAATATCACGAAAAATTATTTTTCTATTTATACGCAACTAAAATATATGTGACATTTACTAATCGAGGTCATTGACCGAACAGAATTTATACATATTTTTTAAAAATATTTTAAATTCTTGAATAAAAATATCATTCTTCAATTTTCAACATAACTGTCTGAATATTTTCATAAAAATTCTTTTACATTTTCTTTTGTAAAGAATTAAGTATTATTTTAATCTTTTCGTCAGTTTTAATTTCATCCCTTATAAGCATAAAAAATGATATATTTGCCTTTATTAATTTTGGGTGGTAATGAGAAAGTGATGAGTGAACACCGCGTGTAGTGAAGAATATTTACCGTGTCAAATGTACCATTGTCTTTCTAAATTGTCTATTAAATTAATGCCCATTGCTTATGATTTATGGCAACAGTCTTTGTTAGTGGAAGACGAATTGATGTCGTAGCTATATATATATATATATAACTTTGTTGGCCAATTTAGAACGATTGGCGTTGGGATGATCTTCAATATAATTTCTTGAATACATCGCCCACCCATTTACGAAAATTAATTGAATATAATTCATGGTCACGGGCTAAGGTATGAGGTGCTTGTATCTGCAAGTAAAGTGGTTGGCACATGTAATGTATAATTAAGTTGTAAAGCGTGTGCATAAATAAACTAATGATTTCATACAATGAAAAATCCTAAATCTCTGTCCTTCCAAGTACATTAAAACGAATGTGCATTACACTTAGATATATAGCCTTTATTTCTATATATCGACCTAGCATGCTTTTTTGACTAATTGTGATCGATCATCTTGGATGTAAACAACTTAATTAAATAAAGAATTCAGATCAAACGCACAAAAATATAGGCCACTAGATATTGTAGTCCTCTGTGGGTGGCGCATTTCCACATTCTCTGTCACCTTTTGTTTTTCTTCCTTTTTTTCCACTTTTGTAAGACATGATCTCTTACTTGTAAGGGAATATTCGTGATATAGATGCCTTAGGAAATAATATCTATGCTTAATATTAGTTAGTATTAGTTAATCGATATATACCATTTCCTAGCATTACAAAAATTCAAAGATGTATGTGATATGATTTGGAGAGAGTTATTTAGGTGTTTATTATATTGTTGATTTTTTTTTCATAAATTAGAGTAATTTTATTAAAGTTTGCTCATGATAATATAACATATGAATGATTCTTTTTTTAAAAAAAAGATTCAATAACATATATATGGTGCATACCATAATAAGAAATAAAAGGATATTTACTAATTGTCACCTTTTTTAGATGATAGTAAATAATTTTTTTTTGAAAATATCTATATAAGTTTTGTGCAACACATATTCTTTAATTCTTAATTCATGCAAACAAAATAGAGATAATATCAAGGTATATGCGCAATTCTCAAATAAAAATTGGAGTTATCATCTGCATGTGATTTCATTATTATAATTTATACAATATCAAGTTGGAAAAAATCAACGCGCCACACTAAACTGCAGACCTTGAACTCCGAAAACTTAAGATTTATAAGGACTACGTACGTATACGGTGATTACCAGTCACCAGAGATAAAACTACAATAAATTAAAGAACACATTGTACTCTTTACTACTGTCACATGCTATAACTAAATACGGTCCTTCGTTGATTCATTGCACAATGATTTTTATGGATGAACTACTCTCACTTTCTTTCGTTGTTAAACTCGAAGAATACCCATCTTCAATTGTGACACAAGAATGATGCGATTCATGAGAGGTCAAAATGGGCTTTAAAATTCCCTCACGAGTAAAAGGTAAAGGTTTTGTGGCTGTTGTGGAAGGAACAGTCTTGAAATTTGCTAAGGTGGCAAGCTCATCAACAGCTTCTATGATTCTCTCAATGCATGTCACAACATCGGTAAGTAGTGTGGTGATTGCTGCAGCTGGAACTATCTCCATGAGTTCATCACTTTCCCAATATGGCTTTGATCTTATAAGAAATTGAAGCGATTCAATGGAGCATTTGGCATTGCCAATATAAACCCTTCTAGTTGTTGATGATAAGCAACTCATTGATTTGATTGACGAAGATAATTTCTTCAAAGCTTTTCCAGACTCTAAGCTGGCAGATTGGCAGGAATCCTTTATCTTGCTTCCAAGTTCACTAGGTTTCTGCATAAATTAAATGGAAAACAATTATTTTTTTTTTTCAAAAAAAACATTCATAAATTTATTATCTCTAATATGTTATAATGATAATTACCTGGTTCAAAGATCTAAGGTAAAAATCTAGAGCTTCAATTTTGTAACCACATTGTCGGGTTAAGTTTCCAACTTCCAAGTACTTCTTCCATGGATGACGAAATCTGAATTTGCCATGACGAGGTTCCCATCTTGCGAAATTGGCCTAAAATAAGAGAGAGATTGATTCTAGTTACTATAAGTTGGTGGAGAATTATTATTCATTATATATATATATACATGTTTTTCTCCAGAATAAATGATATATTAATGCATATATTCACCATGGCTTCTTCTTTGGTTTTAGAAGTGAGAACACTTTCATATTCCTCTGCAAATGATCGTTTAGTCTTGGGTTTCGAGTCATCTCCAAGCCCTGCAAAATTATATTACATTCTTTTCGGGTTAATGTATATTTCCACCGAAGGTCAATATGTGTGTGTATAACAATATAATATAAACGATAAAATATAATAGAAATTTGTGTGTGTGTATGTAGTAATATAGTATATATACCTTGCAAGAAATTGCCAAGTTTTTCCAAGTTGTCAGCAATGAGATTGTGAAGATCCTCTCCATTCCAAGCGGGGAAAATGAAAACGCAAATGCTCATTGCAATGAAGCTCCCAAGGATGATGGTTAAAACCCTCTTGCATGCTAGCTCTAGTATCTCTTCGTCTCTATAACCCGATATAGATACTAGACTGAATGTCAATATGAATATCGACATCCCGTAATCATACCTCGCCTTCACTTCTGGAACAAACCTCATGAACGTCATAGCCGTGCCTGTAACATATGAACCCATACTCATCAATGTCATGTTATGTTCATATATATACACTCAGATAGCTTTCTTGATGCATCGCTTCGTCTAAATAGTATTAACAAACCATATGTGCTTAGTATGTTTGTTCTTAAGAATTTGATTCGACTCTCTTCAATTCTCTTAATTAAAAATTGTCTTACGATAAGAATATACTTTATTTCAAGTCTAATATAAATTATTCATGAAGTCTTACTTAACATTTTAAATTTTTGAACAGAAATGGTGCTTTATATATACATGCCAAATTATATAAGATATATATATACCTATGATATAGAGGAAGAGTGCAATTAGTATAGGCTGCTCCCTCTTAGCTAACAAAGTTGCTAATTGTTGGACTCCTACACCCAAAGAACCGCCTAGCAACGTGGCCAACATTCTATTTAGGCCTTTCCCAAGGGTTGCTCCTGCAAATATGAAAAGTTATATTAATTACGGATATATATATATATATATATATATATTAACCGATATATAGAAGTTAATATGCAAAGTGCATACATAATAAATAGAAACGATATCGAGAGCCTCTGTGTACAGTGATAGGATTCGCTGCTCCTACTCCTCCATGTTCCCTTTTTTAGCAATGATTTTTACTATTGTTAAAATTTTTTGCAACAATAAAATTGTTACTAAAGGAAGGAGCATAGTGTTCTTGGGTGCAGCAAATCAAGAATCCTGTGTACAAGCATATCTATAGTGTAACCGTGTAAATAATAGATATCACAAGTAATTTTAGATTCAAATCTTTGTTTACTCATATATCAATATATATATATATATATATAAACATATTTTGGGTTTCAGGTGGCGAAATAATTAGTGAAACATGGTTTTACGTACCGACAGAAAATTCCATGACGACGACGACAGTCATGACGGCCCAAATGGCATTGGCACCAAAACTATGGTAAAGGGGTTGGAGGTAGAAGAACAAGGAAACCACTGTGAGAGCCAATCCCACTTTGAGAGAATGAGTGATTCTTCGAGGATCATCTTGTGCTGTTTTCTTTGTTTTGTTTGCAAAGCTTGCCAGCATTCCCCGTGATTTACTGGGAAAAGCCCTAAGCCATCTCAAGGCATGAGATAGACTGTAATCAGTGGCATTTTCTGGAGATGGAGATGCCATTGTTGTGTTTGATGCTGATGAAATGGAATGAAAGTAGATCTTGTGGGGTGGTGTAGTATATATATATATATATAGAGAGAGAGAGAGAGAGAGAGAGAAAGAGACGCCAAGTTTGGCTTTATTTTTTAATTAATTAAGTGATAATATAATCAGATCGCATTATAAAACGCATGTGATGCACTTGGAGGCTGATAAAATATTAATTGCACTTATATATTGTGCTCCTCAAACAAAGTGCGCAGGCTTTTTAATTTAGATGTATTTTGTTCTTTGAAACTGCATGAATTAATAAGTTAATATCCTAAATTTTAATATCGTCTGTTGTGTTGGTTGTGGATGTAATTATGGTTGTGCATGTGCTTGAAATGTTAAAGCTATTATAAGAACTACTTTTAGTGGATTTTCTATGACCGCATCCCTGCAGACAGCCCTACAAAAAAATAAAGTATGAATAGTCTTAGCACAAGAGAAATTAAAAGGGTGTTACTTAACTGTGAATTATAAGGAGAAATGACTTTCAAGAATAAGGTTAACAGGTGTTTGATATGATCATATGAACATGTCAATTCACTTCTAATTTATTTTTATTTAAGATAGTTTTATAATTAGTTATTTCTTGTATTAAAATCTTTAAAGTAAAATTTTATATTTTTAATAATAATAATAAAATTAATTTTAACTATAAGACAGTGTTTTTAAAAAGTTTAAAAGGATTAAAAAAATATTCAAATGATCGAATAACTATTGCCTTTTCCCACATCATGGTAGTTTATTTTGTTTTTGTAAAAAATATTATAACCAAAACACCAAAAAGTCAAAAAGAAAAATAGTAATAATACAGAATATAAAAGTGAACTGCAAATCAACTAAATTATATGTATTGAGTTATACACATTAGTTTTTAGAAATTGCACACCACAATTAATTATGTTACAAAAGAAATTATCTTTTTATAAATATATAAAAATCGCTGACTAATATTGTATATATATATATATATATATGACAAAGACGAGACATATCACATGTGTGATAATAAAAATTTGATATTTAAAATTCGATAAAGTATATACATATGTCAAACACCAGACATCACATGTGTGATAATAAAAATTCGATAAAGTATATATATTTTCAAATTAAAAATGTAAAAATTAGATTTAAAAATTATATAAAAATCGTCCATTAATATATATCTGTAGCGGAACCATCGTCTAATGTTGACTGTTGAATGGATATATAATTATTATTTAATTTAGGGTTGAGTAGAGAAAGCGTTTAGGTCTGTTGAATAAATAATTTATTTAAGAATAAATACTTATAATATAAGTGATAATATATAATTTATTTTTACAACTGAAGAATTTATGAGGACGAATTTCATACAGCTTATTTTCATAAAATATTTTGAACAATTTATGAAAAAAAGTTGAACACAACTTATGAGTATGCCATAAGTATATTTTTATAAGCTCTTACAAACATATATATATATATATATATATATAAATGTTTATACTATAAAATAAATTAGATAAGTTTAAAATAAATTCTTCCAAATATACTTAATCAACAATAAACAGTGACCCAAATTATACTGAGGAAGTCAACCTGGGGGGGGGGGGGTTTTAAAAACTTAATTAATATAAGATAACACGTTTAAATGATTTGAAATCTGGACGAGTTAAATTCAGACTCTTATTAAGGGTAAATAAATGCTCTTTCGTTGGGTTGATTAAAATAGGTTAAATTATTCTTTTGGTCATTATAATTTCACTTAATTTTTAATTTAGTTCCTATAGTTTGAAAATTTGTAATTAAATCCTTATAGTTTTAAAAAATTTTAATTTAACCCCTGTTATTAAGCTTTCATCAATATTTCATTTAATTTTGATAATATAACTAACTATATGCATATTAACATTCTAAAAGTACATGGTTTATGCCAATAAAAAGAAAAAGATGTAAATAATTAATTGATATTAACTTATATGTATATGACATTTAATACAATTTATGTTAAATATTTAGAATGAATTAGCTAAAGATATGTATATTTAGAATGTTAAGATGATATATAATTAGTCTAGTAGCCAAAATTTAATAGAATATTAACAATATTTCAATAATAAGGATTAAAAAGGACTCAATTACAAATTTTCAAACTATAAGGATCACATTATAAAGTAAGTAAAATTATAAGGACCAAAATCATAATTTAGCCATTAAAATACATTCAGTTCATTTTCTTTTTTTGATGGACATTTAGTTCAATTTTTACTGATTTATAACACCGCCAATTACAAAATACCATGCCTTATAAATTTAGAAATAAAAACAATCTAACTGCCTTTTTTTTTAGGTAAAATTAACGTCACAGAATATCTTATAAAATTAAATCAACATAAAACATCAAATTTAGTTGGTTCAAATATTTAGGCATATGTTTTTCTTAACTATATATATGATTTTAAGTTTGAGTTTTATAAATAAAAAAATTAATATTATGAAAGAATTATACCTTTGCAATTTGGTTCAATTTTAATTAGATTAATCAAAACTCAATAAATCTTTTATAATGTGATCTTAAAAGACTAGGCAAATAGAGTGGTGTAGGATCAGAAAGGTCAAAAGTTTAATAAAATAATTAATTAATATTGGGGCAATTCAAGTTGGTTCCCTTTACAATTCATTGCACTCCTCCAGCTTTTATAATTATGGGGTTTACTATTGATAGTGCAGATGATCTCACCTTATTACACTATGCTCAAAAGTCAACAGCTTCACCCAAATATATCGTTTTACGACAGTCGGCTGATCTATTTTGAGAATGTCTAATTTTGAAATTCTTGTTCAAATTTTGATTTGGTTCTTCTTAGTGCTGCCAAATGTACTTGCACTGGGGGCTTGTAACATCGATTCAAACCGATTTGATCGAATTGTGTCAAATTAAATTTATTTGTGATTAATTTGGTTTGATTTGATTTAATTCAAATTTTTTTAATTTCAACTACTTGATTTAATTTGCAATTTAAAAAATAGTCAAATCAAACCATGAAAATATTTAAATTATATATTTATTATAAATAATAATTATATAAACTATAAATAACGTTTTATTATTAAAAGGAATACATATCGTGCAAAAAATTAACTTGAATGACCGAATACTTTTCCGTTGAGAGGAAGAGGATGTTAGGGGAACTTTTCTCCCCAAGAGTATAGTGGCTGCTATGTAATTGTGATTCTGTTATGATTTATTTAAATTAGAGTAAGATGTTGTGTGTGTGTGTGTTTTTTTTTTTTTACGAGTTATTATCATGAAAAGTTGTGAAAAAGTTCAAAGAAAATTTTGCCCAAAAAACGAAAGACCAAATGTATGCCCAAACCGTCTAAATCAAACCGTATAAATCTACAATTTTATGATTTGGTTTTGCAAATTGATATGAACCAAAGCAAACGGTTTGGCATTTCTTCACATCGATATCAGCAGTTTATTTTAATTTTGTGCTTAAAAATCATCCAAATTGAACGTCCAAGATCTCCACTCACACGTACACAGATGATGTTATATAGATGACAATCAATTTTAACCTGCACTCAATTAAATTTATAATTTACATAAATATAATGAAACTGTTATAATATGATTCTTCGGCGTTATCAACCATTTTCGACCACAGATTTATATGCATGGATGGTCATTTTATTAGATGAATAATGGCCATGAGAAATTAAAGAAGAAGCAATAGAGTTAGCAGGAGAAGTCAGCGTTTCTTTCTTGTATTCGTTAGCGTTATTTTTAATATATATTATTATATATTTATTTTGTTATTAATAATTTAACTCTGACAATTATATGTGTGGAGTGATATAAATAGAATATTTTAAAAGGATATCTTAAATTGTTGTGAAAATAATTTTGAAAAAATAATTTAATTATTTTCGTGCTTATTTGAACATAATGAAATTATGTCAGTTATACATAATTATCTATTTTATTTTAAATTTAAATACAATATTATTTATGTAACTAACATTATCCACTATCTCTACTATCTCATGATCAAATTTGTTATAATTAATTTTTTCATATTTAATTATAAATTAATTGTCTCTTTTTTGAGATATTTATCCTCCATCTCTTGCTTTTAGTTTTTAAACCCAAACATAACTTTTTTGATATTAGGTTACACAACTTTTCTTTCTCTGCTGCTCTGTGACTTAAGTTTTATCCTAGAAGAGCCTGTTTTATCTTGTGTGATGTTTTATCTTGAAAGAAAAGTCACGAATCTTTGCTTAAAAACAGTGTCAACCAGAGTACGACTCAAATTATATTTTACTGATAATTTTCTCAATTTTATCAACAAATTCAAGGAAAGAGTTTCTAGGATGGAAGAAAAAAAATTGAGAGTGTGACAAATCGGAGAGAGGACATTGGTGAGTGCAGTTGAAAGAGCCGAAGGAAGAGGAGGCGACAAAAGTGAATTCCATCACAGCTTAATTGAATAATTCCCTCCCAGTACGGACGCGGATGATGGATCTGTTGAATTTGGAGAAGACCAAGATGATTTGAAGGTGAAGATGGTCGACCTGCTTCTCCCAGTATTCGGTAAGGCTCAAAATGTTCTAAATGCATTATTATGCGTATGTTATAGTATTATAAAATATAATATTAAAATAATTGTAAATTAGTTTATTATATGAATGAATTGGAAACCGTTGTTGGTGTCTTAATATGTGTGTGTGTATATATACCGTGGGGCCTTGATGTGTGTGTATATATATATCTGTTATTTTTCTGCAATTTGTAAGATATCTGTGAGTGAATGCTGAGACTCTGATTTGGACAGTGAGTTCGATGAAAATTTGTTTCCAATTAAAAGTCAATCATAATGGCTTTCATCCTTAACTCAAAAGGGTGGTTCATGTTTTTTTATTCATGTTTTTTTTAGTAAAACAATGATTCATGGTCCGTTAAAATGAGATGTAGTTGATAATTTTAACATTAATTTGATTTTGACGCTTGTGATTTTTAAAGTTTGATCTATCAGAAATCAATTTATGATTTTGAAATTATCTTCTTTAAATTTGAATTATCTCCAAATTATATATTCTGAGTTTGAGAATGAGTTTTTTTGATTTGTTAGTTGATTTGAGTCGTACACAGATAATTCCTTTGTTTTATAACCAAGTTATATGTGGGAACATGAATCTGTTGTGTTGGGCCTTTCTTTTTCCCTTTTTGATGATCAAGACCTTTATTTCATTGATAATTGATATTGTATGCCTAGCCGTAGTACAGTATTTGTGTATATAATATCATCTTGAGTTAGATGATTATTTGGAGTTTAGAGTCGTCTCTTTTGAATTGGTGATTTTCTTTCTGGCTGGAATATTTATTTTGATAGAATAATCCGCATTTTTTAAAAAAAATTGTGTAGTAATTTATTTTCCTGTTTGTTTTGCTTATGTAAGTGATTATAAATGATTGATTTTCTTGGAATAGTGCTTTAATTCCAGATGTGGATTAAAATTCTTACATGATGATGTTTTTTAATTTTGAAAGTTTTCTTCACCAAAATTCATATATGATGCTGAACTTCCTCTTTAATATGTCACATAATCTTCAAATGAGTTAGATTATGATCCTAACTTTTAAAAAGTTGCCTTTGATGTTAAGGTGATTTTGACATGATGATATATTTAGTTTGAATGCTATCTGCTATGAGAAAAATAATATATATAAAACTATGTGAGAATCTCATATGATATATGTTGTCTTGTGTACTTTAACTGAGATTGTGGAATATTATATATATATATATATATATAGAAAAATAAATTTTGTGAGCTTTGAGAAATTTCACATATATGTAAATTGTGATTTTACATGTGATAAGAATATTTTATTTTAGGTGAAAAGAAAATTATGGAATTCTTGAAAATGGCACAATTGTCATCAATGTCGGAGTGTCGAATTTTATAAATTCAAAATGTTTTCACTTAAATAATTCATAATGTTATTATTACTAAATAATATTGTGAATTACACTTATCATTTTGGAACCAAATTTTATTGTGGATATGTGACCAAAAATTTTGTGGATATTGACATATAAAAACTTTGGATACCTATCTATAATAATTTTGAGATTTTATATAAGCTAGTTATGTACTAAATTAAAGTACATATAAGTTGTGGTATCATACTCTTACAAATTTAAATAAGTTCAAAAAATGAAATTTCTTATAAAAACTTAGTAAGACATCACATGAATTGTGGAAAGGTTATATACCTAATTTAAAAATATTTAAAAATGTAGGGGTGTCTTGCTAAGGTTATAGTGTATGACTCCATAAAGAAAAAACTTCTAAAATATTGATTGTGTTTATTGTAATGTTGTGTATAAATTTATTGTTTGGATTAGTGATTATTTCTTTTAATGTGGATGGATGTGTGTATACAAATTAATAGATGATAAGTGTAAGATATTTGTCTATATATGTATGACATTTTTTTTATATTAACATAGATGTTATACCTAAGATAAATAGTTACCTGCATCTAATTTTTGATATGAAAGACATGAGTGAAGTAAATGTGATTTTAAGGTTAAAATCATAAGAAAGGATGATAGTATTTTGCTGTCACACAAACATTATGTTTAAAAGCAATTTAAAAAGTTTGATCATTTTAATGATAAACTAATAAATACTTCATATGATTCTAACACTCAAATAAAGAAAACAGAGTTGAGTCTGTTGCATCTAATAAACTTCACCTAACCTAACATATCATATGCAGTATATAGTTGAGTGGATATACACACAATATTAATAATGATCACTGGGATGCTTTGGTCAAATTAATAAAGCGAAAATGGCCGAGGCTTATGTCGTCATTTGGGCGCTTCAACTTGCGATGGTGCAATGATTCAGGGACCTAAAGGTGGAGATTGACTCACTGCTTTTGGTGTCTCTATATGGACGCCAGGTCTCTCCCTTGCGGGAGAGTCCTTAGCGCCCCACAGCCAATCGACAGCTGTGGGACGCTAAGGTGTCTCTTTAGCGTACGGCGTTAAGGAGACACTCGGCGTCTGTCTGGTGGCGTATAGGAAGAATCGTGATCTTTTCCCTCTGGGTCTGCTTGCTATGGATGTGCGACACATGGCAAACTCCTTTCAGACATTTAGCTTCACTCATATTAGCAAATCTGCTAATCGCGTGGCTCACTCTTTGGGAAAAAGTACTGTTTTCTCTGGCCATTTGGTGTCTTTGGCCCTTATTGACTATCACTTGTTTCTTTCTTTGAATTAATGTGGGCCATTGGCCTTTATCAAAAAAAAATAATATAACGGAAATAATATCTTACGTTATCAAGTTCAACTTATCTAAAGATGATGACGATGAAAAAGAAGTTGTAGTTGCTTATTAATTAAATTTACTTTCACTTTAACCAATAGAGTTAATTTAATTGATATATGGGAATAATATCTTTTTTTAATCAAGTTCAATTTATCTAAAAAAGACGATATTGAGGATGATCATGATGATGATTAGAAAGAAGTTATGTGCACTATGTGTGGGAGCTTGCAATCTTCATTAAGTAATTGATTTGAAAGTTGAGGGAGTTTAGGAAGACGATATGTATTAACCATGTTATAATTTCAAAGATACTTTCATACCCTTTATTCACTTTCATAAATATTTCTGGTAATATGCTAAAACGATGCAGTTAAGAGTAAAATTAATTAGTTAATTCTTTACATAATATTATCTCTCTTGAATATTGAGAACTGCAAGAAAATAGAAAATTAAAGATCAACTTTAAAGAAGAAATTTTTTTTCTTTCTCAAATCCGTGTCAATTCTATTTTAAATTTATCTCTAATTTTTTTAATTAAAAATAAAAATTTTAGACCAGTTTAGAACAAAAAAATTCTGTCTCTAGTCCATGTCAATTCCATTTCAAATTGGTCTCTAATTTTTTTAAAAGAAAAATAGAAATTAGGATTTGAGATGGATTTAAAAGCAAAAACTTTTTTAATCTCAAATTTATCTCTATTTTCTAATTGTGAACCTAATATTAATTTACATATCATAACAATAAATCATAGAAGCAATAGGAAGGTGCTAAGCCAATTATAACTAGAAGGCTGTACATGTCCGGTTTTGATAGAGAACAACTTTACACAATTTAGCTCCCTCGTCGTCTAACTATAACTTATTGTTTTTATTATTTCAACAATTAACATCATCTATTTCAAAGACTAGAGATAAATTAACAACAAATGCCGACTTCATCACCCAATTTTTTAGAATCGGGTTCATTTTGTTCGAAGTAAAAAGATAAACAGGTTGTTCGCACGTGATGGCCATTGAACTTGGGTGATATATAATTCATACTGCCCATTCTCTTTTTGCACATTCCAAAGGGTGTTTACGCAGCCTACTCTTTCTTTATGCAATGACTGTTGATTATCTAAATCTAACGATCATCACACATCAAGTAAGCGATATCCAGAGTAGTAATCAAGTCAATCAGTCAATAAACTGTGAGTTATATATCAGGGATTAATCCCCGTTTGATGCTAGCTAGTCCCTAGTTTCAGTCTGGTTGATTATAACAACATGATGAGGCCCACCATTTTCAATCTCACCCTCCTCGCAAGATTGCTGAGCCTCCTGGTTCTCCGGTTCTGGTTCAACCCTAGGGTCCTTGTTCTTGAACTTTGTAAGAGAGGTCAGTTGCTGGACGGACTCTGCGAGTTTCTCTGTCCAAGACACCGCATCTACCAGAAGGGAAGCCACGGTTATAGCTGGAATCGCATCCACCAGATTGGTGCCTTCCCACAGCCCTGTCGTCTTCAGCATCATCCTCAGCTTCGTGGCTGCATTCTTGGACTTACTTATGTGAGCCTCTGCACCTCTTGGTGACACCATCGTCTTCATTCCCTCTGATACTTCCTTCAATGCCTTCCCTATTTCTTTGCTCATCTTTATGCATGCCTCTTCTATCTTGCTTCATTCGGATCTCTGGTGCTGCCTGAAATCCATACAAATTTAGTTGTTACGTGAAAGTTTAACGTTTCATATGTAATTTTCAAAAATAACAAGGAGGAAATTGATAATTTGACTATTAAAAGGTTGCAATTATTTTAATTTGAGCATTCAAATATTTTATGTCTCAATTTTAATCTTTGAAAGATTGTATTTATTTTAATTTCATTTTTATATTCGTCAAAGTATTTTTGGCAAAACAAATTTTGAGATTTAGTAACAAAAATGACTAAATTGAAATATATATAATTTTTAGGGACTAAATTGAAATACTGAATCTCTTGAAATTTTTCTTTCAAGAAATAAATTATTAATTTACTCAAATTACAAATAGGCAATGATTGAATTTGTCCGATAATATTAAAATAAATTACAAGAAGTTTGTTATTTTTAAAGTACTCAGTACTCATTAACTTGAGGACTAGTTCTTATATTATATTGTTAGTCTAATTATAATTTATTGAGTAAATTATTAATTTAGTCTATAAATAAAGTAAGCATATTAATTTAGTTTTCAAAACATTGTAATTGTATTAATTTAGTCATTTTTCTTGTTAAAACTCAAATTTGTTGTTATCAAAAGAGAATGATGAAATTAAAACATGTATAATATTTTAAAAATTAAGATGAAACACTTAATTTTTTATTTTTGTTTCTCACAAATATCCTTTATAATAATCAATCTTACTTGAGGTATTATCATATATTAAATATAAATATTTTTTTTAAAAAAATTAAAACTTAACTTCACCATCTCATAAAGACTAACTCATTTTATTAAATCCAACCCTTGTCGTTGTGTTATAAACTGGGAAGGCGCAATTTTATCATAATTCATAATCTATAGCAAATAGGACCTTAGGAGAGTTAAGGAAGGCATTGAGTGCATCAATTCGATAGGCACACTGCCTACAAAGGCTTCCAATCTTAAGATATTGATGCCATGGATGCTGAAATCTGAACCGCCCATGGCACGGTTCCCACATTACAAAATTGGCCTGCAAATCAAAAACATGATCGTTAATAATTAGTTATATTCTGGTGATTAAGTTTGGATTATCATTATTAAATGGGTCGATTTATCTTATTTAAGCGGATTGGTCACATGTTGTATATAAACAGGTTTAACCCGTTTATTAAACAAATTATTTTTCAATGTCTAAATTTGTCTGTCATAATTTACGGACTACCTTTTTGTTATTTAAAACATTATATTTAGAGAATGTAATATTGAATTTTTTAATAAAAATAAAATTTTTTTATTAAAATATAATTCATACATATAAAATATTATTTTATTAATATTTTTAAATAACTAATAAATTTAATTTTTCATATTTTTTAAATTAATTATATTATATTTAAATTTAAATATTTTATATTTAATTTTAAAAAATTACAAAAATTTTCATATATAAATTTACTATATTTATTAAATATAATATTATAAAATATAAAAAAATGATAAAGTTAGATTATTTATATTTAATAATATAATTTTTGTAAAAAAAATTTAAAAAATTAAATTAAATTAACTGACATGTTTAAATCTGTTCTTAAACAAGTTTAATTTTCTAAACCAAAATTCGTCCATTTACGAGTGAATTGTAACCATTTTGACACGACTAATTTGAATCCTCCATAATTCTAACAAACATTCTAAATAGACGGTTTAGATTTTTAAAAAAAAAATTATGTAGTTTGACTTTTTTTTTCTTTCAATTTAGACCATCTGGCTTTTTCTTTTAATTTAGACTTTTTGACCTAAAGTAAACAATTTAAATTTAAAAGACTAAACTACCATTTCCACCAGAACCAGAAAGGAACCAGGTGGCTGGCTGGTGATTTATCTACAAAACAATTTGGTTTCTTTTACTAGGAACTCACCAAGCTTTCTTCAGTGTGTTTTGAGTTGAGCACACTTTTATATCCTTCCAACACTGACTTGTCACATTCTGCACTACCCTCTGATGATGTCATGAAATATTCATCTCCAAAAGCTGCAAATTTTAAGCTCTGCATCGTCAGTTTCAGCACTGAAACAAAGTTAGAAGATACGTGCGTGTGTACCTTGTAAGAAGTTGCCAAGCTTATCAATGTTTTTGGAAACAAGGTTGTGAAGATCATCGCCAGCCCAAATGCGGTACACAAAAATGCAGACCAACACAGAGATTAAACCACCAATGAGGATTGTGATTACCCTTTTCTCTGTGATGTCCAGAATCTCCTCTTCCCTGTAGCTTGATACAGACACCAGACAGAACGTCAAGATGAACACCATCAACCCATAATCATATCTCTTCTTCATCTCCGGAAAGAATCGAATGTACGTCACCCCTGCAGCTGCACCAATCACCCCCAATTTGCTGTTGTAAAACTTGGTATTTCAGAAGAGTAAAATTTAGTCCCATATTAATTAGAACATGGATAAAATGAAACCTTTATATATGTATATGTTATAATAAGTTATAAAAAATTTAGAAAAACTGTGGATTCGTGAGTTCATATACCACCAGACCAACTAATGCAAATCAATGATTTTTCTTTCCACCCGTCTCACACAATACTCTCTTACGACAAAAATTAAAACCAAGTGAAAACGTATAAAACAAAATTGAAATAGTACTTTTGTCCCAAAAATAATAATCATAATTACCCAGTAGGAGAACTGAGACACCAAGAAATACGGGTTGAACTGCAGTCCCTGTTGTTTGAGAAAGGTAGTAACATCCAAGGCCTAAAGCACCAGCCAAAAATGTCGCTAAACCTCTGTTTAAGCCTTTCCCAAGTGTTGCTCCTGCGTCACTCAATCGAACAATTGCATGAGAATTTCTTTTCTATATGGATTAAGAAGAAGAAGAAGAAGAAGAGGACGACGTACCTACGGAGAATTCGGAGACGACGATGACAGTGAAAACTGCCCACATGGCGGAGGGGCCAAACCCGTCGTAGAGAGGCTCGATGTAGTAAAATGCGGAAACGAGGGTGATGGCTAATCCTACTTTTAGAGAATGAATCACCCTTCTGGGGTCTTCTTCTTCTAATTTCTTCAACTCCAACATGGCATTCTTCAATTTTCGATACAGGTCCATGCTTCGACTTGGCGATTCAGACGCCATTCTTAGCACCAAAAGGAAAAATTCAGAACACCAAATGAAATTCCCGGAGATTGAGCTTGAGAACAAAAAATTGAAGCAGAGTCGATCACTCTTGTGTGTTTTGTGGAGACAGCTATGAAGGCTGTGTGCGACCCACGTCCTATTTATAAGCGTGCAGAGGAAGATTGAGTTTGAAGTTAGAAACCAGGAATATGAAGGCGAATACGAGATACAGTAACACGATTCTTAAAGTATTGACGGGGCTTTAATACTTAAATTGCAGTGGCAGTGTGCTACTTAATTAGCACTTTTTGGAAAAGCATATTAGCATTTGAAGGAGACGTGACCGGTTTGGATTTTTGAACTGTGAAGCTTTGGTTCTAAGAAACAATAACATGGATCATTTTTAGTGCCTTTTTGCTGGATTTTAATTAAAAAAAAATATGGTAATGGTAAAACCACCTCGTATCCAATGTCTGGGTTTGCTTTGCTTGTCTGTGTGTGTTATGTGTATGTTGTTTCAGTGAAGACACAAGAGAAACTATGGAAGCCAAGCCACCTGGACCTGCCTTTGGTTTTCATCAAGACCACAAACCCATTTCTGCAACAAGGCTTTATATATATATATATATACACTTGCACATGTCCATAAATATCTTAAGTGGCATATTTTATTTTTTAGGCATAAATTTTCAAAAAGTGTTTATGGTTAAAGATTCAAACCCCCTCCCATCTCTTTCTCACATTTTTTTAACGCAGACTTTGTATCTCCTTTTATAACAAATATATACAATACACACATACCTGCACATCGTCGTTACAAAGTACAATCGGACTTCTATTCAAAATTTCGTCTTGTCCACGCGGTTTCATGCAACTTCATAGGAAACTTTACTCTCTTCTCAGTGTTATATATATATATATATATATATATATATATATATATTCTGAAATATGATTAATCTACATGTGAATTTATTTTTATTTTAGAAATTATACTCAATTTTTTTAAAATTTATTTTGTATCGACAAACAAAGTACTTTCTATGCAATACATATTTCTTCCAAAACAAAAATTATTTAACATTTTTTACTGTTATACTAAAACTAAAATCACAATTTCAAATTAGAATTTTAACATTAAATTAACTAATTTTATTAAATTTAAAAATAATACTTGTGCAGAATATGAATTTTTTTACTGTAAATTTTTTATGTAAAATGAAGTAGAAGAAATTTTTTTACTTGTGCAGAATCATGTTTAATTTTAAAAATTAAAAATACTTTCAATTATACTTTAACTAAACCTCAACATAGATTATTGTAATTTACTCCATTGAAAATTTTAGGTCTTTGACAAGTAAATGTATAAGTGTATGACTGAGATAGTTTTTTTTTAAAAAATAAATTATACGTGTACACGGTTACAAGTTTTTGCTTATTCTGTCCATTTTTTTCCGCAGTAAATCTATCTTAATTTTTTTCCAAAATGAAATATTACGTGAATCTATATTTTTGAAGTACAATCAATAAGATATTACGTTTTGGGAATGTAGAATATTTTGATTAGTCTAAGCTAAATTAATAAAACTACCACCACATTTTTAAGAATTTTGACTTGCTGTTTTCTCTTAATATGAATATTAAAAATCTCATTGTATATGAACTCGATCATTAATTGCCTTTTCTTTCAACTTCCGATATTTAAGAATCTAGATCATCTGTAATTAGACACAAAACAGTAAAATGTAATTCTTTTCATCTCAGTCATTCGTTTTAGATTAGATAATCATGATTAAAAATAAAAATGTTTCATGAAGTAAAAAAAATGCTTCATGAGATTAAAAAAATAACATAATTAAAAAGCTAAACTTTACAATTTTGACAAAAAATATAAAGAATTCAAACGGTCCTTTTCATGTCGCTAGAGAATGAGGATTTCTTTTAGATTGTAGAGGGATTGAAGAGAATCTCACCAATTAAATTTAATGATCGAACGTATAAACAAAAAGCATTGGTTAAATTTTTTTTTTTTTCTATGGAGGGACTCTAGATCAATCAGAGGAACTCTGAAAGCACTCGCAACTCATCAGTAGAAGAGACATGTACAATCTAAGAATATGATTCGCTTTTTTGAAATAAGAACAAAATTTATATATTATACTGTTCTTATTAAACAACTACCCCAACACACACACACACACACATATATAATGTTTTAATTAAAAATTTTATAACAATAATATAAGAAGCTACATATAAATTCTTTTTTTTTTTTAATAATTAGCCGAACGAGTAAAGCTAAATCTTGAATTTGATTCGATTATATATGAATTCTGAAATATGAATTAATCAACGAGTAATTAAAGCATGTGATATTAAGCAGTCAGATTTTTTTGCAATATAGTTTACATGGTTTTCCTTTGCTAGTTTTAATTCAGGCAGAAAAATTAGATATAGACAGATAGATATATATATATATATATATATATATATATATATATATATATATATATATATATATATATATATATATATATATATATATATATATATATATATATATATATATAGAGAGAGAGAGAGAGAGAGAGAGAGAGAGACACTTGAAATGTGGTATGAAAAGAGGTTTAACTAAAGAAAGGTGTATAACATAGCTCAAATAATTAGATCGTACCAGTTAGTTTGATTGAAAAATTGGTGAATTAATAAAATTTTTTATTCGATTTGGACTTAAGAATCGGTGAGTGTTTAAACATGTAAAAAATGGTTAAATCAATAAAACCGATCGATTCAACTAATTTAATTTTTTAAATTTTTATTAAATATTATTATGTATTTTTAAGAAATCTCTAAAAATTTAAATTATTAACAAAAAAATCTAAAACTGACATAAATATATATCTAAAACATGTATTAAATATTTTAATATTATATATTTTAATATTTTAATATATATAATATATACATTAATTATATATTTTAATATATTTTAAATATTACTAGTTCAATCACAATCTAACTATAAATCTTTAAAATTAATATTTCGACTAATTCTGTTTTTGGAAGATTCCACTAATTGAAAAAATATAAAATTTTAATTTTAATTTCCATCCACTGAAGCGGGTGACGGACATAATTAATCCTTTTAGAACATAATCTATTAAAAGTCAGACCAAGATTTTGCTTTCAAGTTTGAACCGTTTAGTCAGAAGCATTAAATATATGAAATTAAAATAAAACATTTGAACATACCAAGTTAAACAACTTGGCACACATTGTGTTCACAAGGTAATTTCAACTTGGAAGACTCCATATTGACGATTTTCTGTGTCTGTCAGGAAAGCTCTCCTCCCTCTCTCTATTAAAGAAGTGCCTTTAAGTTTTTTTTGAGTAGTCATGATTAGAAGGAGGTTGGTTACCATTTCTTTTCATTATTTTTCATCTTAAGAATACATTAGTTACTATTATTCTTTATTATCTTTCGTTCTTTTTGAGTTAATCTTTTTTAGGTGATAGTTTCTTTTTATCTCCTTTGAGTAATTTTTCTCTTAAATGGTAATTTCTTTTTCTCTTCTGTATATTTTTTTTTGAGTATGTTGTTTGACTTTCAATTTTTAAAAGGAGTTTTGGGGTTAAAAGTTATTTTAGAAAAATTAAAATTTATTATTAGTCAAAACATACAAATACTTGTCAATATGATCTAAGAAAGAATATATGCAAATACTTTAAAAGTTGCAGCGACATACATTGGTTTGCCTCCTTTAATTGATAAGTCGATGTATGTTTTTTCCTTTAAATCTCTTGATAGGCTTCATAATTTCTTTGAAGGTTTTTTCTTTTCTCATTTTCTGTCTCAATTTTGGAACCTCTATTGTATTTAAGTAATGCAAATTAACAATTTTTTCTTAATATGATTTGTTTTGGATTCTTTGACCATTATAAAAAAAAAAGAAAAGAAAGTGCAAGATTTCAAAGTTGCAAAATGGCAACGTTAGTGGGCCTATCAATTCAGTCTTGGGCTCACAGTAAGGCCTTTTCTTCCGATAGGGCATGATAGGTTTCTCAAAACAATAAACTATTATTTTTCATTTTCCTATGGTTATCTCCAATTCGATAAGAATGGAAAACTAATTCCTTAAAACTGATTGAGCGTACATAGTAAAGCATTTCCCAAATAGATATTTTCAGAAATCGAATCTTTATTGTTTTGAAAATTTAAACAACTGCAATCATTGCAATTAGCTAATATTATATTATACAAGAAATCAATAACTTATGCACTTAAATTTATTGATACATCAAATAGTTTGAAGTACAAGAAAGTGAAAAGCAATACATAGAAATTGATCTTGCATAGATAGTCAACTAGTAATAGATGACGTGATAAGTGGAGTTGAGAATATATGAAAGGAGTGATATATGGAGTATCACAAATCAAAGAAAGCTCAAAAATTTTCCAACCTTTGTCACAAAAGACGGCCACAATCTTTTATGTCTTTAAATTTTATATTAACTAGTTGCTGGGAGGAACCTCGGTGGACAACAACTCAAATTCCAGTTTGTCATACACTGCTTTAATTTTTCTCCACATCCTCTAACGTTTTTAATTTAATTTGTGTGGTTCATGTAAACACATACGTACTTGTGTGTTTTGTTAAAGGTCCTAAATTATGAAAGAGACAATTGGGATTAACGGTGCTTCAGAGTCCACTATACTTATATTTCCAAAGGTGATTACTTGGATCGTACGTTGAGTGAGGAGGAAGTCGCAGCCTACTAAGTTGATGTAAGTTGATCGTCATGCTCAATCTAACAGTCCTAGACCTCCTGCCTTTAGACTGTTAGATCAACAATGCACATATGGTCCAAATTAGCTTAATAGAATATGCACACACCATTTTGATTTATACTGTCAAACAGGTCTAACCCATTTATTAAATATGATTTTTTTTTTTATGTTCAAGCTTGTCTTGTCCATGGCCAGCAGGCCATTTTTTTTAAATATTTAAATAAGATAATATTAAAAATTTTAGTAAAAAAATTTAATATTTTTTATTAAAATATAATTTATACATGTAAAATATTATTTTTTAAATATTTTTAAATAGCAACAACTTTTATTTTTCATATTTTATTTTTAAATTAATTATATTATATTTAAATTTAAAAATTTTGTATTTATTTTTAAAAAATTACAAAATTTTTCATACCTAAATTTATCATATTTATTGAAATAATATTATAAAATATAAAAATTTGATAAATTAAAATTATTTATACTAAATAATATTATTTTTTGTAAAAAAATTAAAATAACAAAATAAAATAAAATAAATGAGCCGACCTGTTTAATTATGTTTTATACGAACCTAATTTTCTCAATTCAAGCCCACTTATTTATAACCAAACTCGAGTTACCTGGGTGTTATTTTGAAACTACTAATTTTGATGCCCTAAACGGAACATATTCCAAACACCTACACCTTCCTGTAATTTGTTCCTCATCGTCTGTTTTTGCGTCACAACTATGATAAGAAATAGCCAGGAAAAAGAAAAAGTATACTTTGGAGTTTGGATGGTGTACGTAGATCATGGTCTAAATAAATATAAAAAAACTAGAGTTTATGTAGCTTAGCTTCGCTGAAATCAAATTCTAACCATTAACTGGATATGGGGATTTTCAGTATATATCAGAATAAGAATATTATTGTTCTGTGGTTGTACTTTGGCCTCCATCAACATAAGATGTGCACTATTAATAAATGATATCATGAGGGGGTTAGATAGTATATAGTATGAGATAAAGGAAGCAATACCTTAAATTATTAGATAGTGGGGGGTTCATGGTTTTGAGATTAGGGTAATAATGACTAATATTCAAGCTCTCACTTTTGGTGTGCGTGTGCGCGTGTGTATATATATATATATATATATATGGTTGCTTTAGCTAGCCTTAACCTTTGACGGGTTTGAATTTGATTGTAAGGACGTCCACAAACAACTGCATCTTCAGGTAAACAAAGCAGAAAAGTAGAAAGTCGTATTTTTTCAAGATTGACTATAAATACAACGTTTTGATGATCCAATATTAGTTGAAGTAAATCAAGCTAACTATTTATGCACATAAATATGCGTTGAGAGGCCTAATTATAGAACAGATTCGTCCCCACAATCGTTTCACTTTTTTTTTTCTTTTTTTCCTCTTTTTTTTTTGTATAAAGTTCTAAGTTTTTTTAAAAAAAAAATAAAGAAAATGATGGTGGTTTGGCCTGCGAATCCATTGTTTAGCCAAATAAACTGTCCAAACCATCTTATTAAAGTCTGAGCAAGTGAAATTTACAGACTCTGATCGAACTATTCTCTTCGAACAAACAAAAAATTCAGACTCTTAACTTAAGAATCAAGTTAGTTATATAACTGTCGTTCGGTTGAGAATTAATTTGATAACAACACATTACAGTGACGCAAGGATTGGGTGGAAAATGAATAGTAAAAGTAAAACTACTGCTATTTGATTAACGTGAACGCAAAAGATTGTGTAAATAAATAAATAATGAGAATTGTAATTCAAGTATGATAGGAGTCAGGAGTGGTCCTTTTGACTTTGTAAAAAGTATTGTTTGGTTCTTCTAGTGTTAACAAACGATATGTCCTTTTATATCAGTCATATCAAATATCAAGATTCAATGTCTACAGCCATATAACAAGACTAAACAAATCGTATTTCACTTTCAATTGTCAATTCTTAAAGGTACACAACATCTGAGATTGCTTCTGACACACGTCTCAAAGTTATCTTCTTCCTCTAAAATATACAATAATTGGACAATTACATAGTTAATTGATAGCGCAAACATGTCTCTTCGTTTTTGATTTTGGGTAAGTCAGCTTAACCTTTGAGATTTTTTATTATTAGATTAATATTGAATTATTTTAAAATTTATATGTATAATAACTAAAAATTATTTTATATAAATTTTAAAATAATTCCATAATAAAAAACTTAACATTTTTATAAATTTATTTTTTAATTTTTTTTTTATCAATTTTATTTTATATTTTTATTTTATCTCTAATATTAATAATATTAATTTAATTAATAAAAAATATTGACGTAAATTTTTTTATCACACATCTATTGTTAATATATCATATTAATTAATTTTAATTTTATTTTAAATATTTGAATAAATTTTAATTTTACTTCAAATAATACTTTTTTTATTTTTCTTATACTTCAAATTTATATTTAAATATTGAATTTCATATAAAAGAGATTACATTTAATTTTAAAAAAATTGTCAATATTTTTCATATTTTTTAACATTGGACTAAATTTTAATTTTACATATTTTTTTTATTTTTCTCTTTCACCAAATTAACATTTAAACATCTAATATTTTACATGAAAAACTTCACACGTAATTTAAAGAACTAAGTTAATATTTTTTATATTTTTTATTAATTTTGTTAACCATAATCCTAAAAACAAAATTAAAACAAAAGATACAAAGCAAAAATAATAAAAATCACAAACGAAATTGAAACTACAATAAAAATTAGGACGAAAAAAAAAATTTTTTTGCCTAAAACCAACTCACCTTAGACACGTATGTTTTACACTAGATAAATAATAATAAAAAATTTTGAAAAAATAAAATTTTCAAAGTAAACATATTCCTTCATGGCTTGGTTCATTAGGGCCATTTCCCTAAAAAGTCAAAGTTTTAATGAAGGGAAGCTGGTCCAGCACAGTGTAACTCGTACGAAATTGAGAAAAATGGGATGAATAATTGCAATATCATACCATGCTGTCACGTCAAATAATGTTAAGTTTAGAGGGAATTAACATTCTCCTCTTTCAAGTATATCAGTCTAACACTCAACTCTAAATTTCCATGACAGCTTCAGCTTTACTTCACATCACATATGGATTCAATCAATCAAGCCTCAAGTTCATGAAATGGACTTGTCAATTCAATTATAGGATCTAGCATAAGACTCATTGATGTACAAACCACACCTGCTGTTCATATTACCAACTCAAGAACATCATACAGGAATCAAAAGGATTAAAGGGGAGAAAAAGTGCACAGTCCTCTGCTAATAAACACACAAACCCCTTTCTGTTCCTCATCCTACACTATCTATACATCTGAATCACAAACCCATAACCACCAAGAGGAACAAGACATGAATACAAGTCATCTAACAGTTGAACGACTAACATATATAGCATAAAATTATCTTGGGCTTGGCAGGCACCAGAAGAAACAGACAATAGTGATACATATATAGGAGAGTACACACTAATCTTGCATCGCTTTTTGCTAACTAAACACATCCACCTACAAAATGAGGTCAGATGAGATATAAAACAGTTAGACAAGGTTAAGTCCTAGACTGGAATTAATGTCAGTCACAGCAAGCAAAATACCAGACTTGCTCTCAACACAATTCAGGCCAAGATATTATATAGCAAATGGGTTTCACTGCAAACTACTCGGTCTCCCGGTTGCTGGAATCTGGGTAGCTTGTGGGAAAGAGTGATAAGCCATCATGTTGTTATCGATTCCGTTGGATGAAGGTGCACCGCCTTTCACTGTTTGCTCCAGAAGATGAACCAGCGACATAAATATTTCCATTCTTGTCACATCCCGGTTTGCCTGCAGAAGTAACTAGCTCAGTATATAAAGATATCATGCACTTAATGCATTTGTGCATTCTGATCAGTTGATTATACAATAGTACAGTCAAGGCATTGTCTATATTACAAAATGCCACGCACCCACCTAAACATAGGTAACCTTCAGCTCATTATCACAATTGCATTTGATGTTACTGCATCTCATTGACATGACATTTGTTATTTGGAACACAGATATTTTGATCCCAGTGATGGAGATACCTCAGTATCAGTATTAGAGTTTGATATAACAACTTTTTTTTTAAATTGTTTGAATTATACATAGATAGCCAACAATGTGGAGATCTTGAATTCAAGGTCATACACGTTCCATTTATCATTATCTTATTAAAGGACTGAGCACTTTTTTCCCTATTACAGCTATAGGTGCTCAAGCATTAGATCCAACATGCTGACAACACTTGCTATAAGAGAAACTATTACCCAGTTAAGATCAAAAGAGAGCATGTTGGAATGAGTATTACCTCTACAGCGAAGCGTGCCCAGATCTTGTCATTTCGAGCTTCCATTACCCCCTTCAAAATGGTCAATCCTAACCCCCTGATCAAGTCAGCAATCTCAAGAAAAAAACCACGTTCTTCACAGAGCATCTGTTAATCAAGTGTATAGATCAACAAAGTGATACAGAAATACATATTAGGACCCGAAGGATATAATTATTAGAGCATCAGTCACTACCTCCACTAGCATCTGACGAGGTGGATTGAGATCCTCAACTATGATAGGGCAAACCATTGATTGTGAGCCAACCTCATATGCCCACGTAGCCCCTCCCTCAAAATTATCTTTCAGAAGCAGTCCATTTTCCTTATTGATAATCTGCATATTTAGGAAACGAAAGAACACTTATTTCCTCCTTCTATTAGTAGTTAAATTAAAAATCAGACAAACTTTTCAATCTTTGTTCCTACAGGAGTTTGGTTAATATTTTATGTAAACCAATTCATATCACAATGAAACATGGATAAGAACACTCCTCATAACACTACCAAAACGTATTCTCTTACTCTGTTTAGTATTGCATGTATAGACACAATCACTATAAAAGGCAAACGTTTTCCATCTCACAACCTGAACAGTTGCCTGAAATACTAGGTGAAGGCGTGGAAGTTACCCATACCTTAGAATCCCCCGTTTGTTTCAGCTTGTCAGCATGCTTTGTCACACTTTGCAAGAAAAGCATATGCTTAATGGTCCGTTCAAGAAGAGCATCGATGCTACACTGTTATATTAAACCAAGAGATAAAATAATATAATTAGTATCTGAAACTGACATTATGATAAGAAACTATGCAGAGAAATAAAGCACAAGAGAGACTTTACTTTTGCCCCATTTGGCACAATTTCCCGCAACTCCTTCACACGATCTTGAATCATTTGGCGGTCTTTAGGTCGAGGTCTGGGGTTCTCTCCAGGTTTAAGCCTTTTCCGATTTGACTTGCCAACTTCATCCGGTCTCTTAGAATATGCAGTTGAAACACTGTTTTCACGCTTCACATTGCTAACATTCTCAACCCATGAACTAAGTTGAGACCCATATATGGAAGTAGTTTTGGAACAGTTTCCAGTGTCATCCTTGCAACATCCAGACCGAATAGAACTAGTATCTGCAGCACCTAATTTACCCTTAGTCTTAGGAAAGTCAAACAATCCACTGGGGGCATGATCAGCCTTAGCCTGCCTGTAGGCAGAGGAGGGAACAGAGGCACTACTGTTCCTAGTCAATGTCGTTCTGCAAGATATGTCATCAGAATCCTGTTTCACAGCAGATTGAGCCCTTGAGACGACAGCATCCAAAAGGTGGTCACTGCCCCTCCCAGAAAAAATGCCACTATCTGATGTTGCTTCATTAACTGAAAAGCAATTTGGATCTGTACTCTGCAAATTCAAACATGCTGCCTTTTTATCCAGAATTTCAGCATTAACATCTGTTGCATCGGCAAACAACTTATTCCAATTTTCATTCAATATTTTGTTTTTAAAATCCACACCTAAAACATCAAACAGGTCATCGCCTGATGAAGGTTGAGCACAAGCTTCTTGTTTTGTGAAAGATTGGCTTGCACCATCATTATTAAGGCAACCATTGACAAAACTAGGGATTTGATCGCTCACAGACACATGCCCCTCAAGATGAAGAGATGGGATTTTAAAGGCCTGAAGCAAATCACCATCTATCATTTGGTCTGTTGGAGCCAACTTATCATGAGCACACTTAAGATCTACGGGAAGATTCTTCCAATCGAAGCCATCCAGAAGCTTGTGACTGTCACCTAATTGATTTGCCAAATTAGGGAGAGAATAAACCCCTACTTTGGTTGAATCATCATTTTGAAGTCCAGTCCCAGCTTTATGCACTCCAGAAAAATCAGCAGCAGCCACTTTGGGAGGGTCTGAAACAGAGCATTTAATCAGATTTGACCTTAAAAGGCTACTAACTCCACAATGTATTGGGATTCCCCCAAGTAATGGCGTACTACCAGAAATTTGGCTATGGTCAGGTATGTGGCCTCCATTTGTCTTCAGTTGAGTCATGTTTAAGGTACTTGATGTATTTACTTGAGAATTGACATAATTCCGACTCCCACTGCCTGATAAGATCTGTTGTTCCATAAAATTTATGCTGCAGTTACTCATACCCGATTTGCCAAAACCGCTCAATTCGTTGAATGAAGATCTAGAATCACTCAAAACAGAAGGTTGTTGGGGAACTGAACTAAGATTTGAGGGTATCACTTGTGCCTCCACAACTCTATTACCTAGCTGGCCAGTAAAGTTTGGTTTTGTTATTGGAATTGCCCTAGGTTGGCAGATGTTATCGTTGTACTTGGACAATATCTGAGTCAGGTTCGGGCTCTGACATGTCACTGCAGAAACCTGACGATTATTTATCTCTCCCCTTTGAGGAAGAGATTGTTGAACAACGGGTTTTGAAGCATGAGATGAATTTTGTTGGTTGAAGCCATTAGCCACTAAGGGATTGCAATTTGAGGTAACAACTGTAGGATCTATGGACACGGGCACCCCAACAGTAGCAGTTGCACCAAGTCCTTCAGCAGGAGCTTTTGCTGAATAATCTTCAGAAAAAAGAACACCAGGAACACATCCCAATTGCAAGATTAAGCTCCTCACATCATTCACAAATCCAATATTCTCCATTATCTGTTACAGAAAGTATGGTTTGAGAAACAGTGGAGAACAACCATTAGAAACTAATATAAACTAGCAAAGCTCCTATGATACTAGGCAACTTAGACAGCTACATGGTTTAATATCACAAAAGTTAGTAATCTGCAGCAGCATAGACCTGCTTGCATGTCAAGTTATTGACTGACCGCAAGCTCAAAATTGTGTTCAAGGAATCACAGAAAGATATGTGCCAAAAAACTCACTCGTCACTCTCGTAACATATACAAGAGCACAGATCTTATATGACTGTAAGAATTCATAAAAACATGGATGGAAGTCCTAGATTAATGCCATGGATCACATGACCCTTTTAAATAAAAAGTGACTTCTAAGTGCTTAACTAAGCATTCATTCTTGACCCAAAGTTAATGAGTAAGATCCTGTGACCGCTTACCTTAGAAAAGTCTCTATTGTGAAATTATCAGAGGTATGATACACATCTTAAAATTACAGAACACAAGAAAAGGACTTACCGCCAAAAAAGAACCAAGTTGAACAACCCCATGGGGAAGTACAGGAATAACCACTACGGTCTGCAAAATAACAAATGGGATTAAGAAACAGAATCACAAAGATTATAGCAAAGTGCGGGGAACAAAGAAAAGCACAAAACCTGCATTCCAGTTGAAAATTGATGATGCACCTCATTATAAACCTAAAAAAATAAGACCAATAAAAGAAATCAAATTCAAATTCATAAATACATTCACCACAAGGGGTCTTAGCCGGCACGGTTTTTATTGTAGAAAGAACAAACATGAATTCAATTTTTGGAACATAGGCAGCTATAAATTTTCAATTTTCCATTTCAGTTTTGACCAAAATACATTCTCCACAATAATTGAACTTTGTTATAGAACCAGTGGAAGTAAACCATTAGCTTTATACCTCTGGTGGGTATGCATCACTTGTAAAACTGTTCAAAAGAATCCATTGATGGTTTCCTGTAAACGCAGCCCGTCCAATTATCCTGAATCGTAGCCGAAAAGAGGAAAAAAAAAGCCCTTGAAACACTTTGAAATGACAAGAAAAGCAGTTCAAATTTTGGAATGTGATACATGAGTAAAAGGTGGAATAAAAAAATTGCCTACCCTTCTCCCACAACATTAACTGAATTATTCACCATCATTCTGTTAATCATAGAACAGACTCTGTTCCCTTCCCCGCCTCCAAAAGACAAGTTAGATGTCCCAATTCGTGGAGGAAAAGGACATGCCAAGGGTTCATAATAGCATTCTTCCCAGATTAACAGCCTGCCAAGTGAAACCATACTCCATTAACTCAAAATACAGATATTCCATAGGCAAAAATCAAAATATAATCAAATGTATACCTTCTCTAACATCCATTTTGGCTACTATGAGTACATAGAAAGAAAGCAAAATAAGACCTCATAGATATGCATTAATACTTTCACATATTTTGTCCCCAATAAAGTGATTGAGAGGAACAAAAGCAAGGAAATATCGCTGAATCATTTTATTTCTCACAAATGTATACGCTATGAGATGACAGTTTATAGTTCCATCAGCCAGTCTTTGCATGACAAAGATAGATCGGCAGATTAACCTTCTCGTAGTGGAACAGAAAAGTTCAGCTTTTTCTTAAAAGAACAAGAAAATAAGACCGAATAGACCCAACTGAGGAAGACAAATTCTGAATCAATAGATTCGTTCTCAGATAATCAATCCAATACATAGTGCGTCTGTCAAACCAATGCACATAAACCTTTTATACTAATATTCTCGCAGACAAAAAACAGAAGCAACCAAAACATAAAGTTCCAAAATAGGAACGAAGATACAACAGTATACGAATTAAATACAAGGAAGCAGTGGCCAATAAGACCTTAACATGTCTATCGTATCGTGAAAACGAACCAGCCCCATAAACCCCGGTCCTCTAGGACCAAAAATAGAATCTAATACGAATTTCGTATGAGATACCCCGTTTGGCTCCCAAGAAAGTACAAGCGTCAAAAGTGCATATACGAGTATAATTATTTATTCAAAGTTGATTCAGATGGATGGAACAAGAGAATTTTCACTCAATCGAGCCAAAAGAATTCACAGGCTGCCTCATCTAATCCTTTTCTCAGAATTCCCATCAAAATCAGTAATAAAGAATAGCGAAATACACAAAAAGAGGATGTTGAAATTGCAAGATAGAAAACGAAATAATTAAGAGATCTTTTTTCTATTTTTTCACCTCTTTTAATTAATCAGTCACCGCACTTACTTAGGATTTCGGCAGCCGATCTTCCAGAACACAGCATAAGACCATTGATTCCGACCGCACAGAGTCTTCAAAGCTTCTTTCAACAATAAACCCATCGTTTCAACGACGGGATATAAAAGCACGGACAAGTTCTTTTATCTTCCGAACTAAAATGGATTAACACTAGCATGCAGCACGAAACACAGAAAAAAAGGGGGTGGAGGTCAAAGCCGGAGATCATGCATTTCCCGGCGAGTTTAGCTCCCCTTTTCTAACTACCACGGCAGGATCCTCTTCCCGCCTGTTTAGTCCTCAATCCGCCACTTCTCTTTCTCTCCGGATCCAAGTTTCCTTTTATCAATATCCGGCAGGCCATCCTCCGGCAGAGGAAGATGTAAAAGGAGAGATAGAAAGAGAGAAAAAGAAAGAAAGATGGGAAAGCAAGCTCGGAGCAGAGAATGAGAAAGTGAGTAAAGCAAAGGGCTTTCGAGAATCTACACTATCCCACGAGACTCCAGCTTGTACAGAACAATCATCCTCTCCATTTTAGCTTGAGGAGACTGAAAACCAGTGGAAAAAAAACCGTAGAATGCGAAGCAGTGACCGAAACAGAGCAAGAGAATATGGTGGGGTGTTGAGAGGAACGGGAGAGAGTGGGATTCTGATAGTGGGTGTGTGTCGCTTAGAGGTTGGTGAGGTCGTCTTCAACTTCAGGAATCGCTGTGTCTGTGGACTGTGATATTCTCTCCTTCGCTCTGTGACTCAGAAAATAAATGGGAGTGGTAAAGTGCGCCTCATCAAGCACAAAGAAGGAATGGGGGGTCCAAAAAAGGAACGATTTTTGAGGAAATTACGGGGAGAGCCACTAAGTGCAGATGAGGACGCAGAGGTTGCTTTTGTCGGGTTCTGGAATTCTGAAACAGAGTCCGTATGGAGAGAGAGAGAGAGAGAGAGAGAGAGAGAGAGAGAGAGAGAGAGAGAGAGTTTTGTTTGGTGAGTCTGAAGTCCGAACAGATGGTGGGGTTGGCTGTGGGGTGGTGATGAGGTAGTGCGGGTTGCTATCACTGCTGACGTCAGATTCATCATTGTCCCTACCATTTCCTATAATTACCAAAATGGCAATAGGGAACGCGCCTTGCCGCCTTTTTTTTTTTCGTTTACCGTAAGTCAATTTAATATTCCTATAAAGTTTAGATCAAAACATATATAATTTTTATAAATTTTGTAGAGTTATATAATAAAAAAAAACTAAATACACTTTCTTATATTATTATTCATCATTTTATATATATATATATATATATCTCTCTCTCTCTCTCTCAGTGTGTTGGGGGTATTTAATCATAATACGACAATTCAGTGATTATTTTTTAAAAAAATTTAAATTATTTAATTTTTAGTAAAAACTTAATAACAAAAAATTTGCATATAAATCTTGTCCATATATAATTCACTTCTCTTAATTTTAAAAATTGACAATTATTTTTTACATTTTTAATTCCCTTGCAAATAATGACCTTTTTTTTTTACATTTAATCCACGATATTAAAGGGCAAATAATGACCCTTTTTTTTTAGTACATTTCTTCAGTAAAAGAAAGTTTCTTCAAATAATATATTTGATATATATTTTTTTACTTACACAGACGGACAGTTTTAGAATTTTGAATCAACAGGTTAATTAAGAGATTATATTGTACGAAATTAAAAATTTAGACAGCCAGTTGTCAACTTCTGAAATTAAAAATAAATAAATAAATCGCACGTAAATATACATTTTATATTTCAAAATTTATTTAAATGTTTTTCCTTTCTCTCTCATTATTCATTCTCTTCAACTGACTACCAATTAAAATATAAAAAACAAAACTAAAATTCATTTCGTTTATATTTTTATTAAACACAGGGGACATAGTACTGTACAATTGGGAAGATGACTCATCACTCGTGACTGCTCAACAATGATTTGCGATTAAAGTAATAGTGCAAAAATCATGATGCCCAAAGCTTTGACTCTTCATCAACGTGCTTCTTTTCTTCATCCAAATCCAAAATTCGCTTTCCAAAAAAACAAAAAAAAGACCATTACATTGTTCATTACGTGAAAATTATGCATGCTTGCAAAATCTTAGACACTTTGAAGTTATTATAAAGTCTTGTTTACTATACGTTAAAAAAATTGATAACCACAATCATTATGGTTCATTGCTCATTATAAAGTTAACCCTAATTAATGATTATGGCCATAAAGATAATCAAAATTAGATAGCTTTTAATTTTCTGTCGCTATCTCTTTAATAACCAGAGTTAAACAGTATTTCAGATATAGCAAAAGGTGCTTTTACAATTTTTAATCGTGGTTTAAAATTTTTACATTCTTAATAAAAATATGTTTTTCGAAGAAAAAACAATCCATTCCGCATCGATTGTTTATGATGATCATAGGATCCCTTGCATTTACATAATCTTTTAATATTTGAGCATGCAACTTATTTATTTTCGTTTATATCATGTAATTAATGTATGAATATTTTATTAAACTGAATAATAAAGCCTCACTTAATTATGTCATTAAATAAAGAACTGTGTTTCGATACGTTAATATTTTTAAAAAATTTAATGGCAAATAAAAATTGCGTTGATTCACTTTTTTGAAATGAAAATTTATATTTATATATTATGATTTAACAAGACAATCACTTCTGATCCACTATACCATGCATTTCATCATATACCGGAAGCAATAAATTAAATATTGTCGATCATCAAACAAAGCTACCATACTAAAAATGAAGGGTTTAATGATAAAGACAAAAATATTTGGAAAGATACATAAGATAACATAATTAAGAATAAGGATTATCGCGCGTGTATTATGCTAATTCTGGTAGTATTACCAACCGAAAAACTTGATGATAAAATTAAATTTAGCTACAGGATAAATGAAAATTTAGGGAATAATTATAATTTAAAAGAATATTAGAAAAGTGGAGATCTTGAGAGTGAAATTTTAGGGAATAATTATAATTTAAAAGAATATTAGAAAAGTGGGAGATCTTGAGAGTGAAGTCTTTTCGAGCAAAAACATTTTGAAGTCCACATCCATGGATATGCAGAGAAATTCTTTTGATTAGAAATTGATATGAGGTCAATAAGATGGGGCTCTGTTTCGTATAAAAATCAATATAACTATATATGAATGGTAGCCATCATGGACCACTTCAGGAGCACAATATATTTATATATATACACAATACATATATGTATTAGAAAGAGAGAGAGAGAGTGAGAGTATTTTCTCTCAATCATTTTAGAAGGGAATAAATATTGATGTTTTTAAACAAATTTGAATTGGACGATAATAAATGAAGGCAACTTGTATATAATAGTTTCATTTAAACACATCCGGGAAACCAAAAAAAAAAAAAGAAGCTAAGATACCCAAATTATATATAGAACTAACCATAGTTTAGAAAATCGAACTGGATTAATCGGTTTAATTAAAAAATAAGTTAATCGACCATATATTTAATGTGATTTAAATTTGAGAACCGATAAGTATTTAAACCGATAAATTAATTTTAAAATGATAAATCAATTGCTTCAAATAGTTCAATCAATTTTTTTTAATTTTTACTAAATATTATTATGTAAAAATATATACGATTTGTATCAATATATATCTATAATATATCTTAAATATTTTGATATTATATATTATATATATTTTAATATATTTTAAGTAATAATTTGACCATTGTTTTACATTAATATTTAAATTAATACTTTAACAGATTTAATAACTAATTGAATTTTCAGAACTTAACACTAACATAGCACTAAGCTCTGAAAATTATATTTAGCTACAGAACTTATCATCGGTCCTCTCTCTTCAATACTGCCCTCCTCTGTCGTCTAAATATATAAAATAATGGCCTATGAAATAAATTAATGGAAATAGTTTTTCAAACGTCTATAACCAAGTAGTTGAGCTCTATCTTTCTTTTTTCTATTAAAAAATATTATGAAACGTTGTTAATTAATTTGGGTCACTGTGCTCATTGTTCATGCTGTAATCAAGTATGAGCAACTAAGCATGCTGCACCTATGAGCCTAGCCTCTATATATATATATATATATATGAAGATATCAAAGCTTAGGACAGAATATTATGAAAATATTATGAGTGCAAATGCGTTACTTTTTGGTTTTTGTTGTTCTTTCTTGGTTTTTGATGTCTTTATAGAACAGAACAAAAACGCTTTTGTTATAATCAAAACCAAGATAAATAAATAATACCATAAATTTTAATTATTTTATTATATTATTTCTGTAATAAATTCAGGTTTTGTGGTCTGATCAATTCAATGGTGGTGTATGAGTATGAATATGACTCTGTTGGCTGACATCCCTGTCAATGTCACTTTTTCATTTATTAATTACATATTAATTGATTAATTAATTAAGGCAACTAATTAACTTACATGGACGGTTCTGAACCTCGTGATGCAGAATGCAGATGCTTCTCTTCATTATCCTTTTGGTTTTGAATTATTACTAATTATGAAACTTTAAATAATTAACACCACTCATACTGAGGGCTTCTCATGATTCATCCAAATTAATTATTCACATATATTTATATCTTCTAACGTAATACATATACATATATATATATATATGCTGACTGTATAAAGAGAAAGATATACTTATAAATTTTGTCATTTAATAAATAATCCTTTTAACTAATTTGAGGTGGGGCCATGTCTGCCGCTCCAACCACTGGCCAAATATTAACGGGGAGCATTTTTTCTAATTATAAATTATGAGGTCTAGTTATTAAATTATACTTATTATTTTATCTAATTTTAAATATTTTTCTAATAATATAAAAAATGGAATTAACTTAATGTTAATAGACAGTAAAAAAGTTGGTAATAATTGTATCACTACAAGAAACACATACCGTACAAAAAGTTAATTTTAATAACCAAAAAATTAAAGAGGAATCAATTGTAACATTTGAAATTAAATGGGTCAGAAATATAATTTAATTAAACTTTCAGGGGATGTTAGTCCTAGTTTATTTATCTTTTTATATAATTGGATTGAATTTATTTTTAATACTGATAAAATATTCTGAAATTTTCACATTAAATATAACACAAAAAACATACAGAAACACGTCTTATAATGATTCATACTAATAAAAATGGCATATGGTGGAAAAAGGGGTGGTGAGTGTTGCGTCTTTCATTTAGGGTTTGACAAATAAAGAAAGAGAGGAAAAGACATAAAAAGATGGAGCACTAGTTGGAGACACATGAAAGTGTGCGTTTCTTTATGTGGTTTCCTTCTTACCTTTTTATCATTTCACCTAACCCTAGGCCACAGTAATTATTTATTTATTTATATATATTTTTTGGGAAGTGGGTAAAAGAGATTCCTATGTTCCTATATTTCTATTCAAAGGTTCTTCTTATGAAATCTGTGTAAGCCCACTGATTTTTTAATTATCCAAATTTGAGAAAAAAAAATCTTTTTTGACTGTGAGCTGATCACTCTCGTCCTGTCTATGGGGGACGGATTTTAAAATACAAAGAGTGGAATTTACTCAATGAAAGCATAAACTAATGATCACTCCTTCTGAACAAAATGATGTTCATCTCAGAAGAATTCTAATAGGCAAGGGATCTGTGAATGAGGAATGAAGGAAGGAATAATAATGATGCAGCTTCTTCTTCTATAACCAGTTATGTATGTGCATGTGTATAGGATCTAGTTCATAGGTGCTTTAATTTCTTTGACTTAATTGAGCATCAAATATGAAGCAAACTAGCTACCAGTTAATTAATATTCAACATTCTCTAAGCTATGTCTATATTCCCTAAATCCAAATTCATAACATTTATCAAAATAATCTAGTTTAAGTCGCGTGAAATTATAAATGTGTAAAAATATTTGAAGGCCATTTTTTTTCCCATTTGCAAGCTTTGAATCAAATATCTTAAAGAAAAGTGATGACATTACTCTGTGAGTGCATATATATGCAACTAAAGCTAAAAAGTTAGAAATGAGCAAATCAGCATGGATATAAATAAATGTCATTAATTAGGCCTCAAAGCTTGTTAATCATAAGAAGACATTAAAAGAGAATAGAGAAAAAGGAGAAAGGAGGGATGAAAAGGGATTTGGGTGAACTTTTGTGAATTAGTCAAAAATACAGAATTATTGTGTATACATAGATGGCTAGGTGTGGGAGGGACAAAAATGAAGAAACCCTAGAGATGTAGGACAAATGATGTTTGGGCTTAGAAGTGTGTACACATGACAAAAAAGGAAGGAAGAGGTGGTTTGTGTTGAAGGTGGCAAAGCTGTAGGGTGCATAGCAATCGATAAGCAATTTCCAGAGAGGCTTTTGACTTTCTTTTCAGTTTGGACCCTTTTTTTTTTTTTTCAAATATTATCAGAGGGTAATATTGCCTCTTCATGGTAGCATAGGGATTTAGGGCAGTCAATCAGTGTTATATTAATTAAACAAAATTAATTAGCAACTCGTTTGACTACTGTGCCCTATAAACCTTTTTGCTATGTCTTTGGTCATTTTCTTTGTTATCAGTGATTGAGAGGGATAGCACAAACTCGTTCTTCCTTAGTTTACGTAAAAGCTTATAATTAACAAGGCCTACTTAACGACTTTGTTTATGTAATTAAAATTATTCATGGATAACGTTGTAAGTTGTAAGTGTAACGTTTGAGTTGACAGTTTTAAAGAAGCTCGAATTTGAAATGCAACAAATTTTTATAATATCTTGAATTAAATTTGAAATTCAAATTTTTGTGCCAGTCATGGTAGTTCTTTTTTTTGGCCATTGTGATTAGTTGAATTTTGAACCAATTGTTCGTGCACTTTATTTAATTCATCACTCCAATTCGATTAAAGAGAGATTTTGTAAACCACAATTAAAAGATTAATTAACAAGGAAAATTCTATATGTCTGCATAGGAATTTTCTTTTTATAAAGAACTGCACTCTATAAATAAATATTTAAAGTACAAATTCATTAAATTCATGCAAGGAAGTGTACTCTTAATATTGTTCAGTAATAACACCGAATATATACACTGAATATATACATTGTATTAAATTGCAAGACCCTCCCACCAAATACGTTTATGTGTTGGAATGGGCACTTCTCAACATTGACTTGGCATCTGGTGCTTATCTTATAAGAATAAGTATCATATTTGTCTTAATTTATGTTGTCAGATTTCATATCTAACAGTCTAGATTTCAATGTCCTTTTTCAAAAAAAAAAAAAAACTATCAAAACTACTAATTAAATTCTAAACCGTTAAATCTAAAATCTAACAGTCTAAATTAAGAGAAGTATGAGCATCAAATCTGAATTCCTCAACATCAACTAATATCAAAAGTTTACTACAATTTTAATTAGTTGTAATCGTGTATTCTGAATGATGATATATTGATCGGTATTACATACAGTACTACTTGCCCCAAAGTAATCAACTAATGCATAATCAATCTACATGTTTTGTTTTATCTTTTTCACTAACACTGTTAAATTTACTAACAAAAAATGTTGACTGAATGGTCAACATGAGACATCTATATAAAAAGATAAAACTACTCGTAAAACTTTTATCTATCCTCTTCTCTAACCATCTCTCTCTCTCTCTCTCTCTCTCTCTCTCACATTCGGACCTGCGCCCCCGTGAGGAAAAATAGAGAGCACAGCCAGGCATCACTCCACGCCACAATTCGCTCATCTCAGCCAAAAGTCTCACGACCTTGAAGAATATTATGGTATAAGTAAAGTTCAAAGGAGTGAGTTTAATTAGCAACACGACCTTGGAGAATATTATGATATAAGTAAGAAGTTGAAAGTGGGGCTGAAAAAGTAAAGATGTGTTTAGATGGATGCTTTTTTGGCTGGACATATATATATTAGTGGTCTAAGTACCTAAACCCTAGAAAAGGCAGATCGGATGGGAAAAGAAAACAAAGGCAAATGGGGGAGTGACCCTACGAGGAGAAGCAAAAGTCAAAATTTCTTACTATTGAACGCACAGAGAGAGGGGAAATCAAAACAAAAAGAGGGACAAGAAGATCTTGACACAAGGATTCAATTTGAAAGGATGATTAATTCAGATTTGATATATATATATATATAGAGAGAGAGAGAGGGAGAGAGAGAGAGAGAGTGTGTGACGAGGGAGCTTTAATTAGTGGGTGGGCTTGCTTGTGTGTGTGTGTGTGTGTGTGTGTGTGTTGTTCAGTGTGTGTATGATTTGAAGGAAGAAGAGGATGATATATAGGACGGAAAGAGGATAAGCCCACAAAATGGGACAAATAAGCATGAGAATCTTGACCCCTCTCCCCCTTTATTTGCCATCTTCCCAATTGCAACGTGCCTTTTCAATCATGCCATTTCCCTATTTTACCCCTCTTGGAATCCCCCCTCCTCCCCTCTCTTCTCTTCACTTTAATTTATCTCCACTTATTTGGATGTACCTATCCACCCCATCACTTCAAATTATCCCCACTCTTAGATTTTAATTTAATAATACAAAAAATAAAAAAATAAATATTGGCCAGTCACAATGATATTTATTTATTGAATGATTTGAATTATATGACACTTGAATTACCTAATACATATAAGCAACCCGTAACTCATTTTATAATATGTGCAGTTATGTAATTCTAATGCATATTGTTTTCGGTTTCATCATGTAATTAAGACAATTTTTTTCAGTGAAAGAATAAGGATTCTTTCTATTTATAGATGCAGGTCATATTAATTGAACCACGTTAAATCAATGTATATTCTGTAATTTTTCATGCCATTTGTTATTTTTGTTTGTGCATTTATTGCTTGACATTATCCGTACTATAACAATGACAATGATTCAATTTTTAAATATGATAATTTTAAAATAACTTATTTTTTTTTACGGTGTAGTTTAAGTGTGCTTGGATTGAAATTGAACTAATTTAATTTTAGATCAACTTAATTTTTAAATTTAAAAGGAAGTCAAAGTTCCTTCAAGTTAAATAAGAGAAGTTAAAACAGTGAAATATTTGTAGCGGCGCAAGACAAGGAAATGACTCCTATCCAATTTCTCTTGCTCCCTCTAAATATAGATAGTATCATAGTAGGCTTCTATTCACTATACAGTTATATATGGATCTTTTCTTTCTTAAATTCATCTTCTACTTATATGTCTACGTACAATTTTTTCTTTTCTCAAAAAGGGAAATTCGTTAAAGGGGAAATTTATCTTGTTCTTATATGTCTACATACACAAAACTTAAAAATGGTAATGGTGTTCTTCTTAAAAATGCCATCTTTATTGTGATTTGCCAGTTACCTATTATTTTGCATTTTTTTTAATAAACCAAAACCTCTTTGCCACTTTTCAACAACATATTGGGGTGTGAGATAAATTTAAAAAGAGTTCCACTATTTTCTATAAAACTTTTGAGGATCTATTTATGGTTTTTCTTGGCAAAAATAATAATTTGGTCCTTCATATTTATTTCAAGTTTTTATATTTCAAATGCTTCATATTGGTCTTCTATTTACAAACTCATATTATTTTAGTCATTTTTCATCAAATCTGTTAGGAATTTTAACGTATTTGAGTACTTGAGTAGATAATTTATATTAATATTATGATGGAGATGTATTAAATTTTTTAAAATGCCTAATAAATTTAAAGAAAAATAATAGATGAATTTGCAACCCATATATCATCAACATAAAACATTTAAAATATAAATGACTAAAATAAAACTTAAAATAAATATAAAACACTGAAATATATATATATATATATATATATATATATATATTTAGTTATATACATGAAGCTAGCCCCATTGCAACATTTGGAGGAATTGAAAACAGAGTTTTGGACACATTGAACAACAAGCCACTGTCATTCAAAGGTCAAGAGAGGCATTAATTGCAATGCGCCGCTAATTTTGAGTGTGATACCAATTTTATTCGTAGTATTAAAAACGTTTTTTTTTTCCACTATTGATTTAGAAATACGATATTATTATGATAAAATTATAATTTATAAATTTTGAAGCGTTGATTATTAAATTCTCTAACAAAAACGAAACATAAAAGAACTTGTCTTGATTCACGGTAATTATTTTTCAATTAAAAAATACTTTTTTAGATTGATATGAGAAATTTTCGCACACAATTTTTAGATTTATGAAATTCTGTATGTCGTTCACACACATCTCTAACAAAAATGAAACATGTAATTTTTTTAATTTTTAAAATTTATACATAGTTTCCGGTTGATAAAATTGATGCAAAATAATTTTAAAAATGGACATAATTTGATAGAAGAAAAAATCAGAAATAAGATTCGGAGAGATTGTGCACATTGTAAAAAGTTGTGCTATCTGGAACGTGTTTTTGGACATTTCATTTGACAGGTGTCACGTCGTTATTGATGCAAGGTCCTACGTTCCGTTGATGACGGGTTACCTCACACCACTCACACCATGGAAGTCATGCCATAATCATTTTTTCTGTGTCAATCCTTTTTTTTTTTTTGGGGTTCCTTTGGAAAATAAAATTCTGTTTCTTCTCTTTTCCTAATTACTTATCATCGTCCATAAATAATTTATGTCATCGCATAATTAATTTATTTAATAATTTCGTTACGTGTATTTGTTGTAATAATAAGGAAAGTACAGCAACAAAAACTGAACCGTGGGATAATGCTACACATATTATCAGCATAATGGGGTACGGAATAACAAAACGACATTATGGCATTGTCGTTTTGGCAGTAGATTTGATTCCATGTGAATGAATATATACAAATCGTTAAGAACGTCACTATTTGTTAAGGGGCCTTGTCCATTGGTTATCATCCTAGGACTAAATCATGTCACGCACAGGTCATCGTGCCTTCTCATCATTAGTTCACAGCAAATAATTCCTCCTAAAAAGAGTGGAAAAATATCTTTTCATCAATTTTTAATTTTCATCACCAATCAAGTTCTTTTTTTTTCTTGTAATTTGCTATTATACAAATTCTTAAAAATTAGATAAAAATATACTTTTTTTTGTCCTTAACATTAACATTGAATTTCAATTTTGTTGTATATATTTTTTATTTTAATTTTATTCTTAAAGCTAATACTATTGATATAATTGACAAAAAAATATTGACGTAAACTTTTTTCATGTGACACGTGTACTACCAACATGTCATATTAGTTGATTTTAATTTTAGTTTTATTTAAAACATTGGATTAAATTATAATTTCGTCTCAAATGATACATTATTCATTTATTTTTTTGTCTCAAATTAACATTTAAACATTTTATATATCATATAAAATAATTTATATATCATTTGAAGGAGTACACATCAACATTTTTCATTAATTCTGTTAACAACATTAGTTTTAGGAACAAAATTAAAACAAAAAAAATGTGGGACAAAATTAACCCAAAAATATATTTGGGACAAAATTGAAATTCAAAGTAAAACATTAAGGACGAAAAAAATATTTTTGCCTAAAATTTAAAAGTTTAACATATTTCATATGTTTATTTAAAATTGAAATATGAATTACTGAATTGTAGGTTAATAATAAAGGATGTAATAATTTAAAAATAGTTTATAAGTTTTATCTTCGGTTAGAATTATTAATATTTAAAAATTTACTAAATTTTCAATAATAAAGTTCAAGTTTCGTTGAATTACAAATATATAAAGGTCTATAATATTAATTTGTTTTTCTTTCTCGAGACTTTGAGACATTGTTTAAAAAAAAATAAATATTAAACCACTTAAAAATAATTAATGATGGTATTTATAGAAAAAAATGAGCCACAAAAAAATGTTTGAATTATTAGTATTGAAAAGTTCACTAAATTTTTTAATAATCTAATTCGAACTGATGATTAGACTTAAAAAAGTGTAAAACTCTTTTAATATTGATTTTAAATATGTTTACTATTGAGTTTTTGAAGCATATACACAAGTTTTACTGTGGGAAGGCTTATCATGCGAAAATAATTTATAACTTTCACTTCTAAATACTTCCAAAAATAATTGAAAATTTCATTTCTAGACATTTTGGATGTTACTAATTAAATATCTTGAATGTGTTAAAAATATTGAAAAATAAAAAAGATCTAATAATTAAAGCAATAAGTTTAGGTGTTAAAAACAATGTAGGCATGCATGATGGTGCTTTTAATCAGTTCTACAATATGTGCATCAACTACCAACAAAATTATAGTGCACAAACCAGAAGGAGAGACACATATATATGGTGAAAAGAAGAGAAAGGAAAATTTGATGATGAACAATGTTTTTCTTTCCTTCAACATAATCAAGAAAATGCCCTTTGCCCCTTGGCATGCATGAACCTTCCTCATGATTCACCATGAATATAATTATTGCTTGCTTTTATTCCCAGACTGTAAAAGACAAATCCTCAAAAGAGAAAGACATAAAGACAAACAACAATATATACACTTAGCATTCGGACTTTGGGCTACATATATATATATATATATATATATATATATATTGCCAATGTGAAAGGAAATTCTCTTGAAACAAAATAATTTGCCGTCGGCCCTATCTCCATAAATATAGTATGTACTTTACTAACTTTTCAACGTAAAGAGAACGTTAAAACTTACAGGATATCAAAGTAATGGGAATATATCCCATTAGTTTGAAATCTCTTTAGTTTACGTTGAAAAGTGAGTAAAGTTACATATATAGTAGTTTAATTTGTTATTAATGATCATAATGCTTCTAGAAGATTAAGCTTCTCATAGCGAGGGAGTAAACTAGCTTGGTTGAGTAGTCTTCATTCTCTTTGTTAGGAATTTACGCAATTCATAGTGAGGAAATTAGTGAGGAAAATACACGAGAGATTTACGTGGTTCGATCAGTATGACCTACGTCCATGGGTAGAAAAAGAGATCTGTATATTACTGGCAATCAATGTTTAAGATACAGTACAATGAGAAGAAAAAACTATACACAAGCATCTACATGAAACATGAAATAACTATATTGAACCAGATAGGTCCATGGGTAAACTAGGTCGCCCATGAAATCTAAGTCAATCTCAACAGTTTTCCTCATTGACTTGAATTCTCTCAAAAAAACACCAAAATCAAGAAACAACACAATCTTTATCATTCATGCCCTATAGGACCTTATGTTATGCAGACATTTACCAAGTCCAAGCTATGCTTGAACTTCTCTAAAGACAAGAAGACTTCTCTACTCTCAACAACCTTCTCATACAATCTAGTCTCCATCACTGAACCACCAATCAAAATGTAAACACCATGCTGCAATTTACCTTTCATGATAACCAGGGTATCTTTGGAAATCCTCAACTGTACACCATCACCAGAGTATTTGTATCCTTGTTTGTCAAGAGTACCAAGGTCCAAGAGAAACCTGATTCCACTATAGATCAAGAATAAACCATACATCAAGTGTCTTGATTACTCCATAATGCATCTAAATCTGAAAGAAACCACTATCTTTAATACTAAGCTCCTCATCATCACCCAACCTCACAAAATCATGCCACTCCTTGAAAGTAGTAAACATCTCACGTGAAAAGGTCATATAATAAGACACACCAGTGTCTAAATTCAAGTGATGAAACAAGATGTTTGTTCTTACCGAGAGAACGTCACTATCCTTTTTCTGCACCCCTGCAATGTCCTTCCTTAATTCTTATTTATTTACTTTTCCCTTAGAGTCAAAGTGTAAAAAGAATGCTAAGGTTAATTGCATTAGCCTTGGCCATGAATTAATTTTTCTTTTATTAAAACTCTCTTCTAAGTCATAAGTCCATTTTTCTTTGACTCATAAGAAATTTGAACATTAAAAATACTTATTTTATCTTGCCAAGGTTAGCGGTCGACTTCTTGAAATCATCCAGTTAATTGATAAGCATACTAAAATTTTGATTTATCAATCTGGAGTTGCTGGACGACTGGATACAGGGTACCTATCTACTGGTAACTCTCAAGTAAGCCAATTTAGAACATTTTAGGACTAGCCGGTCGACTGCCTATAACTAGCAAGTTGACTGATAGGTCTAAACATCTACGCTTCTGCTGCGCAACTCTGATAACTTTCATCAAACTGTTATATTTCATACATAATGATAGATCATATTTTAAATAATATATTTTCCATACATACATACATGATGACTTAAGTTCTTGACATTCAAAATACTTATAACAACATTAGCACATAACTTTTGCTACTCTTCTACATCAATCTTACATCAGTAAAGCTTTCCCTTTGCATTTTTCTCCTAAAGTGATCAATTTCTAAAAATGAGATACATTGCATCTCAGTAGCTAGTTATCTCACTACAAAAAAAAAGACTTTTGGTGGCGACTTTTAGTGGCGACTAAAGTTGTTGGCGTAAGTCCGTAGCTGATTCTCGCCACCAAAAGTTACCTTTAGTGGCAACTTTAGTCGCCACCAAAAGTCATTTTTATTGCAAAAAAAAAAATTCGTGAAAAAAATGATTTTTGGTGTCAGCAAAAACTACCTTTGTCGCCACCAAAAGTCACTCGTCATCTTTTTAGATCCGGATTGGCCCGGAAGGTCGACCCGAGATCCATTCGACTCGTGCGGGTCTTGGCCGATCCAATAACTCGCTATCCCGAGCTGACTCGATTTTTTTGTGTGCAATATTCAAGTTTATTTGAAATTAAACCAAATATGTGCATACCTGAGATTCGAACCTAGGTCCCTTGCTTGCAGCCATGTGTGTCTTGCCATTCTGCCACTGCTTCATTTGTGTTATGTAAGTGCAAAATATTATATATATCTATATATATAATCTGTTAAAAATATTTTAGGTCAAAAATATTATAAAACAAAAATAAAATAATATTAAACTTAACAAAAAGCAAATATATTATTACTATTGGAGTCACCGCAAAAGTCCAACTTCAACTAATTTCATAAAAAAAAAACGATTTCACTTAAAAAAATAGACTTCAACCGTCACTGATAATCTAATTTTTTAAAAAAATTAAAAAATTTAAGAAATTAAATTTCTTTTAAATAAAATTAAGAAAAATAAAAAAAATTGAATTTTTTAAGTAAAAAAATGACTTTTTTAATTTTTTTTTAAAAAATTAGACTTTTGGTGGCGACTATAGTCGCCACCAAAAGTCTAATTTTTTATTTTATTTTAAAAAATCTGACCTTTTTTTTTATTTTTTTTTAAAAAAGACTTTTGGTGGCGACTATAGTCGCCACCAAAAGTCTAATTTTTTATTTTATTTTAAAAAATCTGACTTTTTTTTATTTTTTTTAAAAAAAGACTTTTGGTGGCGACTATAGTCGCCACCAAAAGTCTAATTTTTTATTTTATTTTAAAAAATCTGAGTTTTTTTATTTTTTTTTTTAAAAACTTTTGGTGGCGAAGTCTAATTGTTTATTTTATTTTAAAAAAATTGACTTTTTTTTATTTTTTTTTAAAAAAACTTTTGGTGGCGACTTTTAAAGTCGCCACCAAAAAGTCGCCACTAAAAGTCAATTTTCTTATAGTGTCTTTATTGAAAGCATAAGCATAAAGGATCATTTTAGCCATAAAAGCAATAATTAATAAAACATTCATGGCTTTTCATTACATAAAACTCTTATTCTTAACTTTAGAATAAGTTCATAAGTTACATATACATTCATGACATTCTCATATGCTATTGTATTATGGTCTTCTCATGAGGGATTGCTCACTCAGTGAAGCATGGCAAGTCTGTCATCTCATGAGGAAATTCTCTTTACTTCTCTTATTCTCTATTATGAGATAAAGCTCTTCTCTTTTATTCTTTTTTGTAGAATAAGAGTTTCTCCTTATACTCTTTTATGGTATAAGGTATTCTACTATCCTCTTATTCTCTTTTGTAGTATAAAAGTCTCTCCTTATACTCTTATATGGTATAAGGTATTCTACTATTCTCTTCTGTGGAATAAGAGTCTCTCCTTATAATTTTCTATGGTATAAGGTATTATACTCTTCTCTTATTGTCACGACCCGTTTTCTGGACACATGACCGGCACAATAATGAATATTCCATCACTGAAAGCCTTTCGATAAATTCTACCCATGAGTTAAATTATTAGTCATTATCTCTATATTATCAAAATAACAATTCCTTAATAAATATGAAGAAAATATATCAAATTTTCTTATTTGAAAATCATAGAGATGATTTGCATATAATAATAGATCATCAATATAAAATATATTGTTATACTGACATACAAATCAAATGCCAAACCCCTGACCTAGATATCCTAGACGATTACAGAGTGACATAATCTACAACAAAAGAGGGGCCTACCCGACAGCGGGAATGTCCAAAGTGATCTACTTTTCTAGCGGATATTCTTCACCGGTAATCTGATCTGTAAAAAAAAGGTTTCATAGAGAGTGTGAGCTTTAAAACTCAGTGAGCGAATCGGCCTCGCGTTAATAAAATTCAAATACATCACGGATATATAGGCCAGCTCACTAATTTTGTATATTCCCGCAATGACGCACAACCTCATCCTCTTAGTTAGGGCGCCTCACGGATCTGTTACCGATCCGGGCTATATCCCTACTAAGGGAATCATTGTCTCCACACTCATTAGTCAAGACACCCTTTAAACCGAGTTTTCCGCCTTGCCATGAGATGGGGTACTGTCCCGTTCAATCACAATCAATAGCACAGTATTTCATATCATAATCAGAAGTATAATATAATATTCATTCATATAACAAGTATAGTATATAACTAATTATAGGTTTATAAATCACAAATCAATATAACAATCAAACTGTTTTTGAAAAGATTCAAACTTCACATCATTATGGAATACTTGTTTTGTCTTATCCATACTTTTGGATTAATTATTTCCTTAGATTCATCATTGTGAATCCAATTTACCCCTATAAATCTTGGGAGTGTCCTACGACATACTTTTTATCACCAGTAATGCTAAAACTCTATTAAAATGGGGTCGTTTCACTCACCTGGATTCCGTACGAGTATCACTTCTTTAAATTGTTATGGACAATAGTACTCAGGTGAATTTCAATGTTCCGCTACGAAGATTTTCATGAAAGATTAGAGAAAATAAATTAGGATTGTTTTCATATAGATACTGTTCATACGCACGGTTACTATTCATACGTATGATTACTATTCATACTAGAAATAGAGAATACAATTTGTAAAAGAGTACACCAGGTAAGTTCCCAGGAAGAGTAGAGGGTCGCAATGGACACACTTAAAAACCAGGTCTTTCCTTAGCCAAAACTTTTCTAGACATGTATTTTTCACAGTTTATATTCTATTTTGGTAATCAGGGATTCAAAATAATATATAGGCAGCTAAGGACAGTTTTTTTGATGTGGAAGATCAGCCAAAGCTACAACCACAGAGCATACTTAAGAAAATAACTTCTAAAATTTGTAAGACATAGAAATGGTATAATATATTTACCTAAGCTGAAAAGGAAAGGTCCAAAATCTCAGAGGTCTAGCGTCGGACCAAAAAAATTTAAAGAGAGAAGAAGAGAAGTTGAATGTGTGATTTTGAAAATGAAATGTAATGGCCTATTTATAAGAAAATTTAAGGGTACTATTCCATCTACCCCGTCTCACCTACCCCGTCTCACCTACTAATTTTACTTACTAGTCTCACCTACCAATTTCACTTACAAATCTCATCTACTAGTATAATCAATTTGCTAATTTAGTTTCCTTTCAATTTAGTCCCTTAGGAAATTCTCTCATATAAAATGTCATTTTTCTCCCAGTTTCTTTTTAGTTTTCTCTTATGATCAAACCACATTTGGTATTTGACATTTCGATAGTATATGTGAACAGTACCATATACGTAAATAATATTATATAGGTAAATAGTACCGTATATTGAAATAGTAACCGACCTTACTAATTTTCTTGGATAAATTTACTCATTGTCACTCTAACTTATAAGATTTGTTCCCTTAGATCCTTGAGAATTTGTAAAAATTTCCTAAATTAAAATTTTAAAATTTCTATTCCCAAATTTCCTTCACTAATTCAAAAGAATATTTTTCACGTAATTAAATTTTTCAATAAATTTCAAAATAGATTTTGAATATTTGTAAAAATTATTGGGGTATTACACTTATTCTCTTATGTGGAATAAGAATCTCTCCTTATACTCTTCTGTGGTATAAGATATTATACTCTCATCTTATCCTCTTATGTGAAATAAAAGTATCTCCTTATACTCTTCTATGATATAAGGTATTCTACTATCCTCTTATTCTCTTATGTAGAATAAGAGTCTCTCCTTATACTCTTCTGTGGTATAAGGTATTTTGTTTTTCTCTTATTCTCTTTCGTAGAATAAGAGTCTCCTTTTACACTCTTCTGTGGTATAAGGTATTCTACTTTCCTTGTTCTTCTATGTGGAACAAGGTTTACTTATTATTTTCTACTATAAAACAAGTTTACTTCTTCTCTAGTTTTCTTCTATGGAACTAGTTTACTTCCCTTATTCTCTTCTATAGAATAAGACTTACTTTTTTTTATTTTCTATTGTGAAACAAAGAATCTGCTGTTCATATATTCTTTCTAAACTTTCTTGTCTTCTACTATGAGACAAGCTCTTATAGCCATGTGCTGTTTTCTACTATGAAATAGATTTGACTTACTTTATTTATCATGTCTTTTTCTATGAGACTAGTTCTTAGTAATCATTTTCTATTCTCTACTTGGAATAAAAATTTACATCATATTCATATAGGCCACAAATCTTTCTTTAGCTCTAATTCTCTACTATGGAGTCAAAAGCTATTACTTTAGACATATGAAATATTTGAATACTCATTTAAAAGCTTGCTTAATACATAAAACTAGATTAAACCAGAAATCTCATATCATTTTCTTGTCTTCTATTCTAAGACAAGTCAAACTTAAATTACTTCATGAGATTTTCTTCAAAATCTCTTGTCTTTTGCTAAAAGACAAGCTTTCCTAGCTTCCATGAAACAAGAATAGGCTTTTACATACTCATACACATAGAAGATTAAACAAGCACATGGATGAATATAAATTCTTATAGAAAACATGCTTTTATGGAAGAACTAGCTACCTTGCTTGTAGAATCAAGCTCTAAACCTGAATTCTCAGCTCTAATCCTCATCTTCTTCCCCTTTTTATGATCTTCTTTTCTTTCTCTCTATATCTGCTATGTTTTTGTTCTTCTTCTCTCTCTCTCTCTCTTGTTTCCTCTTCTATTTTCTACTTCTTCTTTTCACAGAGCGCACACATAATATATAGGGCCCTTTTATGAAATTACCACTTTACCCTAACTTCATTCTTCATGTATTTCTGACTAGTCAGGTTATTTTGTAATTTTCTAACTGATTTTTATCTTTTACACCAACTTTGGCGATGTTCTGTAAGCGAGTGGTCGACTATTGAACATCTAACAGTCGATTGTGTGCTCTCTATCTAGTGTTTTTTGGAAAATTCTAGTGTATTGACCAACGATGCCTAGCTGGCAGTCGATTGCTTCCTCTCTGTCTTGATTTTATTTTATTTATGTTGCTTCTCAGTCGACCGCTTCTTCTGTACCAATCGATTGTTTGCATTAGACTTATTATTCTGCATTTTAAGCCTATCAATTGACTATTAGCTTGCTACCAGTTGACTGTTACCTTGCTACCAGTCGACTATTAACTTACTGATATGATTTTTCTTACTTTTGATCATCTTTTCTAAGCCCAAATTCTTAAGGACTCTTATAAATTCCTTTTTATTCTTTCTTAGAAGAATATAAAATTTAGGATGTTACACTGTAGCACTACCACTGTAACTCAATTCCTTCTTGTCATTTCCCTTCTTCCTCTATGGACAATTTCTCTTTATGTACCTCATCTATTTACAATGATAACATCAGGGTCCTCCTTGAGTCCTTGATTGGGACTGTGACTTGCTTCTCTTTCCATCATCCCTTTTACTAATTCTGACTCTACCAACAAACAAACCTACTTCTGTACCATCTTCATTAGAACTAAAGACTCTCTTCTTCAGCTCTTTAGATTGCAAAGCATCCTTGACATCATTAACAAAGATACTATCTTTGCTATACAGCATAGTGTTAACAAAGTTCTCATATGAATTCGGTAGAGAATACAAAAGGATAATCGTCTGATCCTCATCATCTATTTTAACCCCAACACCCTGTAAATCCAGGATAATCCGGTTAAACTTATCTAGATAATCCTTCACCGGCATGATTGCTATCATCCACATGGTATACAAACGTTGCTTTTGATATAACCAATTTGTGAGAGACTTCTGAAATTTATCACCAAATTTCTTTCACAAACCTGTAGCAATTGACTCATTAACTACTTCTCTCAACATCTCATCAATCAAGCTCAATAGTAGTGCATTATGAGCAATTGCCAAAATCTCTCTCTTCCCATTTGCTAACAGTGTGTTAGGTAGTGTACCTTCTCCATCCAGTGCCCTAACATATTCCTGCTGTATCAAAAGTGCCTTCATTTTCACTTTTCACAAGGTGAAATTATTCTGACCATTAAACTTCTCAATATCAAATTTGTGGGTTAGCAACTTTTTAGAATTTTTCACAACCTGACAAATTCATAACTAGTATCAGAAACTCTCCAAAATTGCTCAAAAAACATAAACAAGCAATTTCAAACAACTATTTAGAGTTTCTCAAATTCACCAACCACATAATTTTAAAACTGTCTAGAATTTTACACACCTAAAGCAAACCATAATTTTTCAACAAGAAAAATTCAAAAAACAACAGTCCAGAAAAAATTCACAAAAACCAAAAGTTCAACCAATAAATGCACCAGCAACTCAGCACAACACAATCCAATAATTTCACAATTTCACCAGAATTTTACAAAATGAAAGCAAAATTTTGTAAAATTCATAAACTAGAAAATAAATTTTGCAAACCAGAAATTTTGGCACTAAATTGTAGTCCACACCAGAAAAGAACTTCACTCTCGGACTAGTACCAAGAAACCAGAAACTGGAACCCAGAATTTTCGAATGGAGCACAAAATTTTCTATAATACCAGAAATGCAGTACCTTTGCTTATTAAATTATCAACACCATCTCAAAATTCATATGTAACCCAAGAAGCCCAATCCAATCAAATTGAATCCAAATCCAAGAATGTTTAGTTGGTGAAGAAGGTTAGTGAAGAAGTTAGGTTTTGTTGGTAAAGATGTGTGGTTGTTAGAATTTTGGGATAATTTATTCGTACGGTCTAGATTTGTTTACAAGTATTATAAATACCCCTTCCCACCTTCATTATAAATCATCAAGTAGTAGAAGAAGTAGTAGTGTACTTCAAAGAGTTCTTTAAAGTGTAGTCTTGTGGTTAGTGTGAGAAAGAGTGAGCTTTCAATATTGAGTGTTGTAATTTTTCTTCAAAGTTGTCTAAAAGTGTTGTGTTCAACAATTGGTATCAGAGCCATGTTGGTTGTGAGCGGGGTTGTGGGATCTCTTGAAAATCTGAGTATGCTCTATGGTTGCAGCTTTGACTGAACTTCCACAACCAGAAAAGATTTCTTGAGATTGTTTTTTTTGAGAGAGATTTTGAGTTGTAAGGAGTTTGGTGCTCTGCAAGTTTGTAAGTCAAGCGTGTTCGGTATAGTTGAAGTCTTGCCGGCACGATGGGTGACCTTCAAGTAGTTGGAGGAATCAAGAAGCTCAACAAGAAAAACTATAGCATGTGGGCAACATGTATGGAGTCTTACCTACAAGGTCAAGATCTTTGGGAGGTCGTCGATGATGGTGAAGTTACACAATTAGTGGCAGAAGATGCCAATGGCACCTTACGAAAGTGGAAAATTAAAGCAGGCACAACGATGTTTGCTTTAAAAACCACAATGAAGAAGAAATGTTGGAGCATATCCTGGATGCCAAAACACCGAAGGAAGCTTGGGACACCTTTGTTACACTTTTTTCAAAGAAGAATGATCCAAGACTACAACTTCTTGAGAATGAGCTACTATCAATGGTGCAATGTGACATGACAATTGCCCAGTATTTTCACAAAGTGAAGTCGATATGCCGCGAAATTTCAGAGTTAGATCCAATAGCTCCTATTGGGGAAACCAGGATAAAGAGAATAATTATCCATTGTTTAAGACCCGAATATCTAGGGTTTATTGCCGCTATATAGGGATGGCCGATACAACCATTACTTGTTGAGTTTGAAAATTTGCTTGCAAGTCAGGAAGCTATGGCTAAGCAAATGGGAGGAGTCTCACTGAAGAGTGAGGAGGAAGCACTCTATACTAGTAAAAGCAAAAAGACTTCTCAGAGCTACAATAGTGGTGGATCTAATAAGGATGGTGACAAGGTGAACCAAGGAAAGGGAGGCTTTCGTCTAGGAGAAGATTCAAAGAGTCGCGGTAATAGTAGAAAGTTCAATGGCGAGTGTTACAACTGCGGGAAGAAGGGCCACATGGCAAAAGATTGTTGGTCCAAGAAAAAGACTGTTGAAAGTAATACAGCTACTTCTAACTGTAAGGAGTATAGTGAAGATGATTGGGATGCCGAAGCATTATTTGCTATGAAGGAAGAAGAATTAGCTCTCATGGTTAAAACTATAGAAAATACTGACTACAAGAATGACTGGATCGTAGATTCAGACTGCTCAAATTATATGACGGGTGATAAACAAAAGTTGCAAAACCTGTCTGAGTACAAGGGAGGACGTGTGGTAGTGACAATCGATAACTCAAGGTTACCAATAGCTCACATTGGTAAAACGACAGTTACACCCCGATATAATTCTAGCCAGGTTCCACTTCAAGATGTATACCATGTTCCAGGAATGAAGAAAAACTTATTGTCTGTGGCTCAATTAACATCATCAGGCCACTATGTCTTGTTCGATCCCCAAGATGTGAAGGTGTATCATGACCTCAAAATCTCAGAAACACCAATAATGGAGGGGCGACGATTGGAGTCAGTCTACGTGATGTCAGTAGAATCTGCATATGTAGATAGGACAAGGAAAAATGAAACATCAGATCTATGGCACATGTGGTTAGGTCACGTTAGCTATTCCAAGCTAAGTGTGATGGTGAAGAAATCGATGCTCAAGGGGCTTTCGCAACTTGATGTGTGAACAGACACAATATGTGTAGGGTGCCAGTATGGTAAAGCACACCAGTTTCCATACGAGGAATCGAAGTTTAAAGTAAAAGAACAATTAGAGTTAATTCACTCTGATGTGTTTGGACCAGTTAAGCAACCATCAATTGGTGGTATGCGGTACATGGTGACATTTATTGACGACTTCTCAAGGCACGTGTGGGTTTTCTTTATGAAAGAAAAATCTGACACCTTCTCAAAGTTTAAAGAGTTTAGAGAGTCAGCCGAAGGAGAAATGGGAAAGAAGATTCATTGCTTGCGCACAGATAACGGGGGAGAATATAGCTCAAATGAGTTCTCTCAATATCTAAGGGAATGTCAAATATGACATCAATATACTTGTGCCAACACACTGAAAGTAATGGTTGGAACCCAAGAGGGGGAGTGAATTGGGTTTTATAAATTTTTCACAAGAATTAATTGGAAGTTAAAATGATTTTCTGTAAAAGTACAATGCTTAGGATAATAAATACAACACAGAAAATCAATGTGCTATCAAGATAAATAATTATGAGGAGCAAGGAAATAAAGAATAGATAACAATAAGCACAAATAAAGGAGTAAGGGATAGAGAGAGCAAACTCATATATTTATACTGGTTCGGCTAATCTCAAGCCTACATCCAGTCCTCAAGAAGTCACTTAAGTATTTTCACTATACTTGCAAGTTTGATCTGGGTACTTGCAAACCACTACAAAGAATTTCGTTAGCCAAGGCTCCTCCACAACCCAACGGAGAATTTATGAATCCGGGCTCCTTCTCAACCTTCCGGAGAATTTTTGCTAAACTGGCTTCTCTACAACCCAAAGGAAAGCTCTCTCAATAAATACTCTATCAAGGAATACTCTCCTTGATAATACAACTCAAGATAATATTTATATTGATCAAAATCAACAATTACAGAGAAACTCTCTAAAAACAGAGTATATATTACATTGATAAGCTCACAAGGGTATAATCTGTATAAGAGAGAATTTACAGATGATGTTCAGCAATAGGAGTGTTCTCTACTCTTTTTTGATAGCCCCCAAGGTTGATATATATAGCCCAAGGACGAATAAGACTGTTGGAGACAAATCCAAGGTGGTTCCATAATGATGTCAGCAAAAACTAGCCGTTACAGCACATTTTCTGATGTCGGTGGTTGACCAGTGTGGCATGATGGTCGACCAGTGTAGTCTAGAAGTGATTCATCAGTCACGCTAGTTGACCAATGTAGATGGGGTGGTCGACCAACGCTTATGGTTCCTCCTCAGGATATTGCTTATTGGAGTCCGTTGGTCGACCAGTGCAGATAGGGTGGTCGACCAACGCTTATGGTCTTCAAGAATCTTTGTTTCTGGAGCTCGTTGGTCGACCAGTCAGGATGGGGTGGTCGACCATTGCTCAAATACTTTGCCTCTGGAGCTCGTTGGTCGACCAGTCAGCATAGGGTGGTCGACCAGTGCTCAAAGACTTTGCCTCTGGAGCTCGTTGGTCGACCAGTCAGGATAGGGTGGTCGACCAGTCACTTGTTATCTTCAAATTCTTTGTTTTTAGAGCATGATGGTTGCTTTCTTGATGCATCCAAGCTTCCAAGACTTCAAATCTTCTAATTCTTCATTTCTTGGAGCTTTGTCCTTACATGTTGTTTTCTTTGAGTAAAGCATGATATTGCTTTTCCTTGTTCTTCAATACAATGCTTACTCTTCTTGTTTTGAACCAACCTATAAAATATATCTTACTTGCAAACCCAATGGTTAGTTCAATAGCATGATTTAATATATGCAACAAACATATTAAATAACATAATCATGCTTAAGTACTTGTAGCATATATATGATAATTAATCTTTATATATATCAATGCTACAATTTAAATACATTTGTTATCATCAAAACTTATGGCATAAAGCCTTAGGGTCAACACACACCACAACAAAATGGTATAGCTGAGAGAAAGAACCGACATCTTGCAGAAGTTTGTCGAAGTATGCTACATGAAAAGAATGTACAAGGAAGATTTGGGGATGAAGCAATGAGGACTGCAGCCTTTGTAATCAACAGACTTCCTCAACTGAGGTTAGAATTTATTTCACCCTTTAAGAAACTGTGGAATAAGGAACCTACAGTTAATTACTTTTGAGTATTTGGCTGTGTATGCTATGTTTTTGTTACTGATCATTTACGAAGTAAGTTTGACAAGAAAGCCGTGAGATGTATCTTTGTGGGATACAATAGCCATAGAAAGGGGTGGAAATGTTATGACCCAATGAGTGAAAGATGCTACAGTTCAGGAGATGTGGTGTTCGATGAAGCATATTCTTGGTGGTCCTTAGAGAATAAGGCATTACCAGACTCCAGAGAATTTAGAGACAAGCTACAACAAAAGATGGAGGAATATACTATTCAACTTCAACAAAGTTCAGATGAACTAGGAAATCTAAATGGCAATGATGTTGAACAAAGAGTGACCCAGAATCCTTGGCAAACTGGAATGTATGAACAATCAAATGAAGAAGGTGGGCCTAATAAAATTGAACAATTAACTCCACAATCTCAAATTCGAAGGTCAACAAGAATACGAAGCCAAATCCCAGATACGCCAATCCAGCCATAGTCAAAGAATTAACCATAGTAGAACCTAAGAAGTTTGAAGAGGCATCGCAGAGTCCTAAGTGGATGATCGCTATGAAAAAAGAGATTGATGCACTTAAGCAAAACCAGACTTGGGATTTAGTGCCAAAGCCAAGAGATGTAAAGCTTATATCATGTAAATGGGTTTACAAGATAAAGCACCGACCAGATGGGTCAATTGAGAGGTACAAGGCACGATTGGTAGCTTGTGGTTTCTCTCAACAGCATAGACTAGACTACAATGAAACATTTAGTCCAATGGCGAAACTGACAATAGTACGAGTCTTACTTGCACTTGTAGCTAATAAAGACTGGAATTTGTGGCAGATGGATGTGAAGAATGCCTTTCTTTATGGAGAGCTGGATCGAGAAATCTACATGATTTAACCAATGGGTTTTCAAAGCCAAAATCATCCTGAATATGTATGTAAGCTACGAAAAGCGCTATATGGATTAAAACAAGCACCTAGGGCGTGGTATGGTAAGATTGTTGAATTCCTAACACAAAGTGGTTATTCAGTAACACCTCCAGACTCCAGCTTGTTTGTTAAAGCTAATGAAGGAAAGCTAGCTATCGTGCTAGTTTATGTGGATGACTTAATCATAACCGATGATAATGAGGTAGAAATTCTTCAGACGAAGGAGAATCTTTCAGTCCGTTTCCAAATGAAGGAACTTGGACAGCTCAAGCACTTCCTTGGTTTAGAGGTTGATCGCACACAAGAAGGAATATTTCTTTGTCAACAAAAGTATTCCAAAGATTTGTTGGAAAGATTCGGAATGCTTGAATGTAAGCTGATTTCGACACCAATGGAACCAAATATTAAAATGTGTGCACATGAAGGAAAAGATTTAGAAGATGCAACGATGTATCAGCAATTGGTAGGTAGTCTCATCTACTTAACCTTGACAAGACCTAATATTTCTTATGCAGTTAGTGTGATGAGTCGATACATGCAAAATCCAAAGAAATCTCATTTGGAAATAGTTTGACGAATACTGAGATATGTGAAGAGTACAATTGACTATGGTCTTTTATACAAGAAAGGTGGAGACTGCAAGTTAGTTAGTTATTGTGATGCTGACTATGCAGGAGATCATGACACTAGGAGATCAACAACTGGTTATGTGTTTAAGCTTGGTTCCGTAACAATTTCTTGGTGTAGCAAGAGATAGCAAACGGTATCATTGTCAACCACTGAAGTGGAGTATCGAGCCGCAACAATGGCAGCACAAGAAAGTACATGATTGATACAGTTAATGAATAACCTACATCAACCAGTAGATTATGCAGTTTCACTGTACTGTGACAATCAGTTAGCAATTCGTTTGGCAAAGAATCTGGTCCTTCATGTACGAACTAAGCATGTTAAAGTGCACTATCATTTTATTAGAGAAAAGGCTCTACAGGAAGAAATTGAGATGAGACAGATCAAAACAGATCATCAAGTTGCAGATTTGTTCACAAAAATTCTAAATATAGGCAAGCTCCAAATGTTTCATCAACAGCTTGACATATTGCAAAGAATGGGAGCTGGTGTTGAAGGAGAGTGTTAAATTATCAACACCATCTCAAAATTTATATATAGCCAAAGAAGCCCAATCCAATCAAATTGAATCCAAATCCAAGAATGTTTAGTCGGTGAAGAAGGTTGGTAAAAAAGTTAGGTTTGGTTGGTAAAGATGTGTAGTTGTTAGAATTTTGGGATAATTTATTCGTACGGTCTAGATTTGTTTGAAAATACTATAAATACGTCTTCCCCCCTTCATTATAGTACGAACCAGAAGATGACGAAGAACTAAGAACAGAACTGCATGACTAGAACTGTCACATCCCAAAAATTGAACATGTGAAAAGATACAACTCATTTGATAACATTCTCAAACATGCGTTATTTACATATATTCTGTAAGGTTTTTCATTCAACCTTAATCATTCATTCCACACTACAGAATTATATTCATCTGATAAGCAAATATAGACATACATAGTCTGATATTTCTATCTCATCGCAAGTCTAGGAGACCTATAGAAAGTACAGAGCGTTCCTAGTATCCACTTTAATAAGTACTGGTACCCCACCAGACAGAAATAGAGGATAATTCCAAGAGGCTTCTATTCTTCAAACGGATACTTTTGTTCTTTGTTTTCTGTTTCTGAAAAAAATAATCATAGGGAGTGTGAGTTTATTTAAAAACTCAGTAAGTAAATAACTGTACTATATAAAATATCAAAAGTACAAATACCACATTTACTCATATAATTAATTGTCTTATACATCGAGTAGTATGAGACTCTAACCCTTTCAAACTCATGAATAAGATTTCATAGATATACACCGAGTAGTATGGGATTCTAACCCTTTCAAACTCGTGAATAAGATCTCATATGTATACACCGAGTAGTATAGGACTCTAACCCTTTCAACTCGTGTATAGGTTTCATAGATAAGCACTGAGTAGTATGGGACTTTAACCCTTTCAAACTCGTGTATAAGATTTCTTAGATATACACCGAGTAGTATGGGACTTTAACCCTTTCAACTCGTGTATAGGTTTCTTAGATATACACCGAATAGTATGGGACTTTAACCCTTTCAAACTCGTGTATTAGATCCCGTAGATCTTTACTCATTAATAAGATAGTGAGAATTTATCACATAGTACAATTGTCATGAAATAAAATAATTTCTACATACTCTTATTTCTACCGATCATCATATACTCCCATATGAAAATTGATTGCTTATTATCCAAATAATATTGTAAATGGGACTTATATTGTACTTTGACTAGTAATATCAAATTAGCTGAGAAAGGTTATTCACTCACCTTGATGTTTGTCCAAGTTTACCTTGTTCCACACTAGAATTTGTGTAGGAAAATTTCCTAGTAAAATATATTACAAGGAAACATAAGAAAGGAAACAAAATCACGAAAATACGCAAAATTTTCTGATTGCTACAGTAACGGTTTGCTACAGTGACAGTTCGCTACAGTAATGGTTCGCTACAGTAACGTTGACTGCTACAGTTCCGTTGACTGCCGACACTACAGTAACTGCTACAGTACACGAAGAAAATTTTCCAGATTTTTTCCAAAATTTTTGGTCGCTACAGTAACTCGAAGAAAAATTCCAGATTTTCCTGTTGCTACAGTACTTCGAATTTTGCAGAAAATCTTTCAAAAAATTCATCCTTTCCTTTCTTTTGATTCAAAACTAGAATCTCAACTCTTTTAACCGATTATAACTCAAATATAACTTATAAAACAACTGAGATTCATGAATTATCATCAAAATCTTCAAGAACAAAACCTCCTCTGATCTTCTACATAAACTGAAATTTAAGGAAAATAATGAGATTAAAGCTTACCTTTGATCCTTACAAAGCTTTTGAACCGAATAAATAATCAAAACTCTGAAGATCAAGGAAAGGATTTGAGAAGAGGATGAAGAAAATGAGAGAAAGCGAACTTCAGTCTTCCTTCGGTTGAGTGAGAAATGAGGGGGGTTACTATTGAAGTTTTATATTAAATATTTCTAATGGGTTATTGAATAACTCATGGGTATCCATAACCCAACATCCAAACCCATCCAGTCAATTTACAATAAATGGACTAATTGACCATTCTTAAACCACTTTTTCATGAATTTCACCATTCTTAGAATATATCCCACATGGTGCAAATATTTAGTCCAGTCATTTAACTCAATTTTCATAAATAATATTCAAAGAGAACAATTAAATATGAAAATTAAAAATGACCAAAATAAATAACTAAAGTAACGTTGTGAAATTATAAAATACTCTTAAGCGAATTATATTCCGAAATTAACGGGTATTACATTCTACCCCCCTTAAAAGAATTCGGTCCTCCGAATTTGTCACATCCCAAATTTGAGCATGTGAGTAACTTCGTAAACTCAAGAGTATACCTCAATGGTATCCCATAAAATCTCTGATTAATACTAATGCATAACACAATTTTTCAAGAAAGATGTTTATACATATAAAAGTTCAACATAGTGAACAGTAAACACAAACCAAATATCTTACAATATGACATTAATTTTCCAAGCCTAGGTGACCTATAGAGATTACAGAGCATTCCTAAGCTTTTGGATTTATAAGCCCTCCAGATAAAAAGTATCCTCGAGGAATACTAATTCTCCTGCGGATTTTCTTCGTTGACATCCACTGTATCTAAAAAAATGTTCATGGAGAGTGTGAGTTCATCAAAACTCAGTGACTAAATGACTGTGCAATAATAAATATATCACAAGTACAAATACCAGAATCATAATCACAATAACAACAGTTATTTTGATATTCAGAGTTTCTATACCTCTGTATTGAATGTTCAAGAATTCAGTCTCCACTTATAATCAATCATTACATGCATTGGTATCTTGGGAAATAAAGCCCTCAACCATTCCATGTGTAAAATTTCATGCATTGGTATCTTGGGTCAAGCCCTCAACCATTCCATGTGTATAATTCCATGCATTGGTATCTTGGGTCAAGCCCTCAACCATTCCATGTGTATTATATACTCAATTCATAATAATCTTAAATCAACAATAGATTTCATTATCTAGCAATCATCAATAAATATAGAATCTAATTGCGATATGAGATGGAGTTTATATTGTACTTGGAATAAAAGTAAATAAAGTCGGTTAGCAAGGTCATCCACTCACATAGATTCCGTATCCCAGTCACTTTTTCGAGTTGCTACAAAGAAGAGTACGTAGTTGGATTTCAGGTTCCGCTACGGAGATTTTCATAAAGATCAGATATAGAAAGTCAGGGTTGCTCTTGTACCAAAATACTATTCATACGTATAATCACTATTCATACGTACAATTACTATTCATACGTATAGATACTATTCATACATACGGATAATATTCACATGTACGGATACTATTCATACGTACAGATATTATTCATACGTACGGTCACTATTCACACGTACGGTTACTATTCATACGTATGGGTACTATTCATACGTACGTGTACTATTCATACCAGAAATAGAGAATACAATCTGTAAAAGAGTACACCAGGTAAGTTCCCAGGAAAGAGTGGAGAGTCCCAATGGACACACTTAAGAACCATGTCTTTCCTTAGCCAGAACTTTCCTAGACATGTATTCTTCACAGTTTACATTCTATTTCGGTAATCAGAGAATCAAAACAACATTTAGGTAGCTAAGGACAATTTTTCTGATGTGGAAGATCAGCCAAAGCCGCAACCACAGAGCATACTTAAGGAAATAACTTTTAAAATCTGAATGGCATAGAAAAGGGGCATAGTATTCTTACCTTGGATCTAGGCTAAGGAAGAAAGACCTAGAATCTCAGAGCCCTAACGCCGGAACAAGAGAAGTTTTGAGGAGAGGAGAGAAGAGAAACTGAAGGTGTGAGTTTTGAAGTGAAATGGAAGGACCTATTTATAGGAGAAGTTATGGTACTATTTGCTACTATTCCATCTACCGTTCTCCTTTACTATTTCATCTACCAGTTTCACTTACCAGTTTTTATCTACCAGTCTCACTTACCAGTTTTCATCTACCAGTCTCACTTACCAGTTTTCATCTACCAGTTTCACTTACCAGTTTTCATCTACCAGTCTCACTTACCAGTTTTCATCTACCAGTCTCACTTTCAACTATTCATTCTAGATTCCACTTTTGAACTGTATTTTTACTTAATGGGATTAATTCCATATCGTATCATCCATTATATCTCACAATTTATAGAATCTATAAAAATTTGTATTTTCAACAATATGCACAAACGAGTATACAAAAATTAAACCGATAGAGAATTTATTTCTCCAAAATAAATTTATCGTAATTCTTGAAAAATATAATGGGTATTACATTCTACCCCCCTTAAAAAAAATTCGGTCCTCCGAATTCGAAAACTTACCTCATGATTCGAATAGGTGTGGATATTTTGTCCACATTTCATCTTCTGTTTCCCATGTAGCTTCCTCGTGAGTATGATTCCTCCACAGAACTTTGACAATGGGAATTTCCTTGGTACGAAGTTTCTTGACCTGCCTATCGAGGATAGCTACTGGCACCTCTTCATAAGCAAGAGTCTCATCAAATCGTACGTCTTGTGGCTGGATGACATGAGAGGGGTCAGGAAGATACTTACGTAGCATCGATACATGAAATACTGGATGTACTCCCTCTAGGTTCGAGGGTAAGGCTAGGCGATAAGCCACGTTACCCACTCTTTCCACAATCTCATAAGGACCAATATATCTTGGGCTGAGCTTCCCTTTCTTTCCGAATCTCATTACTCCTTTTATCGGTGAGATTCGCAAGAAGACCATATCACCAACAGAAAATTCTAAGTCACGTCGCCGATTGTCTGCATATGACTTTTGCCTACTCTGAGCGGCTAATAACCTCTCCCTGATCAGTTTAATTTTATCCACAGCCTCCTGTATCATCTCGGGTCCCACCATTTTAGGTTCGCTTAGTTCAAACCAACCAATAGGAGATCGACATCGCCTCCCATATAATGCCTCGAAAGGAGCCATCTTAATACTAGCTTGATAACTATTATTATAAGCAAATTCGATAAGCGACAAGTGGTCTTCCCATCTGCCACCAAAATCCATTACACATGCTCTCAGCATATCCTCTAAGGTCTGAATAGTTCTCTCAGACTGACCATCAGTTTGAGGATGAAAAGCTGTGCTCAAATCTACTCTAGTGCCTAGAGCTTTCTGAAAAGCTCCCCAAAATCGGGAAGTGAACTGGGGTCCTCGATCTGATATGATAGACACTGGTACGCCATGGAGCTTTACTATCTCATTCACGTATAGTCGACTAAGTTTTGCCACACTGTAGGTGGTATGAACAGGAAGGAAATGTGCCGATTTAGTAAGTCGATCCACAATAACCCATATAGAATCGTATCCATTCAAAGATCGGGGCAAACCCACCACAAAGTCCATAGTAATCCGTTCCTATTTCCACTCGGGAATCTCAAGCCTTTGCATTAACCCAGGTGGTCTCTGATGTTCGGATTTGACCTGTTGACATGTCAAGCATCGAGCGACAAAGTCAGTCACATCTCGCTTCATGCCCTCCCACCAATAAACTTGTTTCAAGTCCTGGTACATCTTGTTGGCACCAGGATGAACAACATAGGGCGCTCCGTGAGCTTCTTGTAAAATCTCTCGCTTCAAGGGTTCAATGTTCGGAATACACAATCTCCCGTTAAACCATAACACATCTTCTTCATCTACTGAGAAACCCTGTACTAAACCTACCTTCGCCTTCTCTCTAGTTTTAACCATTTCAGTGTCATTCTCCAATGTTGCCTTCACCCTTTCTATAAGGGAGGATTTAGCTGTCAAGTGAGCCAAGAAAGCACCTGACTTAGTAATCTCAAAGAATACTCCACTAGCCTCTAACTCATGTAATTCTTGAATCAAGGACCTCCTTACTGTGGTAATATGAGCTAGACTTCCCATCGACTTCCGACTAAGGGCATCTGCTACCACGTTTGCCTTCCCTGGATGGTAGAGAATGGTACAGTCGTAGTCCTTTAGGAGTTCCATCCATCTCCGTTGCCTTAGATTGAGATCTTTCTGTTCAAAGATATATTTAAGGCTTTTGTGATCAGTGAAAATCTCACATGTCTCCCCATATAAGTAATGCCTCCAAATCTTTAAAGCAAACACTACTGCTGCCATCTCTAGATCATGAGTAGGATAATTAAGTTCATGCTTTTTAAGCTGTCGAGAGCCATAAGCAATGACCTTACCGTGTTGCATTAACACGCATCCCAATCCTACCTTTGAGGCGTCGCAATATACAGTGTAACCCCCCGGTCCCGATGGTAGAACTAGAACTGGTGCTGAAGTTAGACACTCCTTCAACATAGAGAAACTTTGCTCACAAGCATCATCCCAAGTATACTTAGCGTTCTTCCTAGTCAACTTTGTCAGTGGAAGAGCCAACTTAGAGAAATTCTTAACAAAGCGACGATAATACCCCGCTAAGCCAAGGAAACTCCGAACTTCAAATACAGTTGTTGGTCTAGGCCACTGCTTCACTGCTTCGATCTTACTTGGATCTACATGAACACCTTCTTGAGAAATTACATGCCCCAGGAATGTTACTTGACTCATCCAGAATTCACATTTTGAGAACTTAGCGTATAACTGATGTTCCCTCAAAGTTTGCAGCACAGTTCTCAAATGTTCTACATGATCCTCCCGACTTTTGGAGTAAACCAGAATATCATCAATGAAGACGATCACGAATCTATCAAGGAAAGGTTTGAACACTCGGTTCATAAGGTCCATAAATGCTGCTGGCGCATTAGTCAATCCAAATGACATTACGAGAAATTCATAATGCCCGTATCGCGTCCGAAAGGCGGTCTTGGGTATGTCTTCCTCCTTAATTTTCAGTTGATGATAACCAGATCTCAGATCTATTTTTGAGAAGCATTGTGCCCCTTGTAATTGGTCAAACAAGTCATCAATTCTTGGTAAAGGATATTTATTCTTTACCGTGACCTTGTTTAACTGGCGGTAATCTATGCACAGTCTTAAAGAGCCATCTTTCTTTCTCACAAAGAGTACTGGGGCACCCCAAGGTGAGAAACTTGGGCGGATAAACCCCTTATCTAGCAGGTCTTGTAATTGCTCTTTAAGCTCTTTCAACTCAACGGGTGCCATGCGGTAAGGAGGAATTGAAATTGGTCTAGTGCCCGAAACCAAATCAATATTAAATTCAATATCCCTCTCTGGTGGTAAACCAGGTAAATTTTCTGGAAATACATCTGAAAATTTACTAACTACTGGTATTCGTTCAAGACTTCTTTCCTCCTTGTCTATATCTTTGACAAAGGCTAGAAATCCATGACACCCTTTTCGTAACATACGTCGGGCGGTTAACATGGATATTATGTTACAGGGAACCTCACTTCGGTCTCCTTGAAATATGAAATTATGCCCACCCGGTATACTAAAAGAAATGGTCTTGTCATGACAATTCAATGTAGCATGGCATGAGGATAGCCAGTCCATTCCTAAGATCACATCAAAATCTGTCATACTAAGCAGCATAAGATCTACCTCTGTCTCTATGTCCTTAACAGTTATCTTACAAGAACGATATCCAGATTTAACTACTAGGGCTTCCCCCATCGGTGTAGCTACCAGGAATGGTTCGTCCAGTATAACTGGCTCAGACTCAAACCTCTTGGCAAACAGAGGTGACACATACGAATGTGTGGAACCAGGGTCAAATAATACATGTGCAGCTAAAGTGCCAACTAATAAAGTACCTGTAATAACAGCATTGGATGCCTGGGCATCTTGTCGAGTCAAGGCATATACTCTGGCAGTACCTCTACCAGCTGCTTGCTGCCCACGACCTCCTTGGCCTATACCTGATCCTCTCCCAAAGCTTCCTCCAGTAGAAGCTGTCGGTGTACGAGCGACTGGAGTAACTCTCGGTTGGGTGTGAGATGGAAGAACAGATGCTTGACCAGATTCAGAAGTAAGTTGAGGGCATTCCCTCCTGAAGTGCCCTTCTTGTCCGCAATGAAAACAAATTAATGTTCCCATCTTCCTGAGGCATTCTCCAAAATGAAATTTTCCACACTCAGGACATTGAGGCTTTCCTCTTCCTGCTTGAGAACCACCCATGTTCGAAGAACTATAACCACCTTTATATTCTGAGCGAGGCTTAGCTGCACTAGTCGTGGAGAATGTGGGTTTAGATGATGCAATCGGAACATGCTGTGAAGTGATAGAAGGCTTTGAGGTTCCTGAGTTCCCACCTTGGTTAAAATACCTCCCATCTCTAGACCTCTTTTTATTTTTAAATTCTTCCTTTTTATTCCACCTCTTTTCCATTCTACGTGCAGTATCGACAGCGGCAGAGTAAGAGTTATAATTAACCATATTAGGACCCACCTGCGAATAAAGAGAATCGCGAAGACCCTCCACAAACTTCTCCACTTTAGCCTCTTCTGTAGGCACCAATTGCGGAGCATATTCTGCCAACTTAATAAACTGGGCATTGTATTCGTCTACTGTCATGGATCCTTGTTTCAAATACAAAAAGTCTCTTACTCTAGATGATCGAACACTTTTTGGAAGGAATTCATTGATAATCATTTTTTGGAATTCCGCCCATGTAATTGGTGGTGCATCTTGGGTTCTCCCATTCTTCCAGGCCTTCCACCATTTACCGGCTCTCCCTTTTAGTTGAAAGGAGACAATCTCTACTCTTCGGGCATCAGAACACCCCAAAGCATCACAAATTGCCTCGCAATCATCCAGAAATCGTTGCGGGTCCTCATTAGGATCTTCACCGGTGAAAATGGGTGGCATCATCTTTAGAAACTCAGACATTTTCACGTCCTTAACTGTGCCTTCTCCAGCCCTTTTGGTCTCAATAGCAAGAGGAACCTTTGGTGTATCAACATGTTTTGCTCGTTCTCCCTCTATATGATCTAACCGATCATTCACCAGGCTGAACATTTGCATGACCACAGCAGCGTCAATCTGTTGGGCGGCTCCAGCTCCCTCCGCCCGGCCACCAGTTGAACCATCAATATTCGAAACATGTGAACTATCTCCATGGTCAGAAGGGTTGTCCTGTGTATTAACTGGTGGAACTAAAGTCCTCCCTGAGCCTACATGCTCATTATGATTTGAAGATCCCTCTGACATCGTAGAGTTAAGTCTACACAGAGAACAAATACTTCTCAGATCAAACATGATTACCTCATATTAACCCACCAAGGAATAAGTTATAAAAACAAAAGGCACTATACTCTATAAGGTCTTTTATGAAACCTAATCCCATGGTCATGCCGCGGCTCACGACAATGGGGAAGGGCCCACAAAGAACACTTGCTCTGTAATCTATAGGGGACCTAAAACTGCCTCTGATACCAAAACTGTCACATCCCAAATTTGAGCATGTGAGTAACTTCGTAAACTCAAGAGTATACCTCAATGGTATCCCATAAAATCTCTGATTAATACTAATGCATAACACAATTTTTCAAGAAAGATGTTTATACATATAAAAGTTCAACATAGTGAACAGTAAACACAAACCAAATATCTTACAATATGACATTAATTTTCCAAGCCTAGGTGACCTATAGAGATTACAGAGCATTCCTAAGCTTTTGGATTTATAAGCCCTCCAGATAAAAAGTATCCTCGAGGAATACTAATTCTCCTGCGGATTTTCTTCGTTGACATCCACTGTATCTAAAAAAATGTTCATGGAGAGTGTGAGTTCATCAAAACTCAGTGACTAAATGACTGTGCAATAATAAATATATCACAAGTACAAATACCAGAATCATAATCACAATAACAACAGTTATTTTGATATTCAGAGTTTCTATACCTCTGTATTGAATGTTCAAGAATTCAGTCTCCACTTATAATCAATCATTACATGCATTGGTATCTTGGGAAATAAAGCCCTCAACCATTCCATGTGTAAAATTTCATGCATTGGTATCTTGGGTCAAGCCCTCAACCATTCCATGTGTATAATTCCATGCATTGGTATCTTGGGTCAAGCCCTCAACCATTCCATGTGTATTATATACTCAATTCATAATAATCTTAAATCAACAATAGATTTCATTATCTAGCAATCATCAATAAATATAGAATCTAATTGCGATATGAGATGGAGTTTATATTGTACTTGGAATAAAAGTAAATAAAGTCGGTTAGCAAGGTCATCCACTCACATAGATTCCGTATCCCAGTCACTTTTTCGAGTTGCTACAAAGAAGAGTACGTAGTTGGATTTCAGGTTCCGCTACGGAGATTTTCATAAAGATCAGATATAGAAAGTCAGGGTTGCTCTTGTACCAAAATACTATTCATACGTATAATCACTATTCATACGTACAATTACTATTCATACGTATAGATACTATTCATACATACGGATAATATTCACATGTACGGATACTATTCATACGTACAGATATTATTCATACGTACGGTCACTATTCACACGTACGGTTACTATTCATACGTATGGGTACTATTCATACGTACGTGTACTATTCATACCAGAAATAGAGAATACAATCTGTAAAAGAGTACACCAGGTAAGTTCCCAGGAAAGAGTGGAGAGTCCCAATGGACACACTTAAGAACCATGTCTTTCCTTAGCCAGAACTTTCCTAGACATGTATTCTTCACAGTTTACATTCTATTTCGGTAATCAGAGAATCAAAACAACATTTAGGTAGCTAAGGACAATTTTTCTGATGTGGAAGATCAGCCAAAGCCGCAACCACAGAGCATACTTAAGGAAATAACTTTTAAAATCTGAATGGCATAGAAAAGGGGCATAGTATTCTTACCTTAGATCTAGGCTAAGGAAGAAAGACCTAGAATCTCAGAGCCCTAACGCCGGAACAAGAGAAGTTTTGAGGAGAGGAGAGAAGAGAAACTGAAGGTGTGAGTTTTGAAGTGAAATGGAAGGACCTATTTATAGGAGAAGTTATGGTACTATTTGCTACTATTCCATCTACCGTTCTCCTTTACTATTTCATCTACCAGTTTCACTTACCAGTTTTCATCTACCAGTCTCACTTACCAGTTTTCATCTACCAGTCTCACTTACCAGTTTTCATCTACCAGTTTCACTTACCAGTTTTCATCTACCAGTCTCACTTACCAGTTTTCATCTACCAGTCTCACTTTCAACTATTCATTCTAGATTCCACTTTTGAACTGTATTTTTACTTAATGGGATTAATTCCATATCGTATCATCCATTATATCTCACAATTTATAGAATCTATAAAAATTTGTATTTTCAACAATATGCACAAACGAGTATACAAAAATTAAACCGATAGAGAATTTATTTCTCCAAAATAAATTTATCGTAATTCTTGAAAAATATAATGGGTATTACAGAATTAAAATCTTACCTCAAGTTTCAAACAAATGTGGATATTTTTTCCACATTTCATTTTCTGCCTCTCACGTAACTTCCTCGCGAGAATGATTTCTCCAAAGAACCTTGACAGTAGGAATTTCTTTAGTACGCAATTTCTTGACTTTTCTATCAAGAATAGCTACTGGTACCTCTTCGTATGTGAGAGTTTCATCAAAGTGAACTTCTTGGGGTTGAATGACATGAGAAGGATCAGGAAGATATTTCTGTAGCATAGACACATGAAATATTAGATAGACTCCCTCTAGGTCGGAAGGTAGGTCTAGGCGATATGCCACATTACCCACTCTGTCAACAACCTCATATGGGCCAACATACCTCGGGCTAAGCTTGCCTTTCTTCCCGAATCTCATTACTCCTTTCATAGGTGAGATTCGTAAGAAAACCATGTCACCTATTGCAAATTCAAGATCACGTCGTCGGTTGTCCGCATAAGATTTCTGTCTACTCTGAGCAGTTAACAACCTCTCTCTGATAAGTTTAACTTTATTTATATCTTCCTGAATCATCTCAGGTCTAAATATTTTGGTTTCACCAAGTTCAAACCAACCTATAGGAGATCGACACCGTCTCCCATATAAAGCCTCAAAAGGTGCCATCTGGATACTGACTTGGTAACTGTTATTATAAGCAAATTCAATAAGAGATAAATGATCTTCCCAACTTTCACTGAAATCCATCACACAAGCTCTTAGCATATCCTCTAAAGTCTGAATTGTCCTTTCGGACTGTCCATCAGTCTGAGGATGGAATGCTGTGCTAAGATTCACTTTGGTACCCAAAGCCTCTTGAAAGACTTTCCAGAACCGAGACGTAAACTGAGGTCCTCGGTCTGATATAATGGATATTGGTACACCATGAAGTTTCACTATTTCTTTAACATAAAGTCGAGCAAGTTTTGCTACATTGAAAGTGGTATGAACAGGAAGAAAATGTGCTGACTTAGTAAGTCGATCCACTATGACCCATATTGAGTCATTTTCTTTTGTTGACCGAGGTAAACCTATCACAAAATCCATAGTGATCCTTTCCCACTTCCACTCGGGAATATCTAGTTTTTGCATCAAACCAGGTGGTCGTCGATGTTCAGCTTTAACTTACTGACAAGTCAAACATCGAGTTACAAAGTCAGTCACATCTCGCTTCATGCCCTCCCACCAGTAAACTTGTTTCAAGTCCTGATACATTTTCACAGCACCAGGATGTACAACGTAGGGCGAACCATGAGCTTCCATTAAGATTTCATGTTTCAAAGATTCAATGTTGGGGACACAGAGTCTTCTATTAAACCATAAGACTCCTTCTTCATCTACCAAGAAACTTGGTGCTAGACCTTGCCTTGCCTTATCTCTGATTTTGACCATATCAATGTCATTTTCTAAAGTTGCTTTTACTTTTTCAACAAGGGATGATCTAACTGTTAAATGAGCCAGAAATGTACCTGACTCAGTGATCTCGAAGAATACTCCATCAGCTTCCAATTCTTGGAGTTCATGTATTAGAGATCTCCTTATAGTGGCAATGTGAGCTAAACTTCCCATAGACTTTCGACTTAGAGCATCAGCCACTACATTTGCTTTACCTGGATGGTAAAGGATGGTACAATCATAATCTTTCAGAAGTTCCATCCACCTTCGTTGCCTTAGATTGAGATCTCTCTGCTCAAAAATGTACTTAAGGCTTTTGTGATCTGTAAAAATTTTATAAGTTTCCCCATACAAGTAATGTCTCCATATCTTTAGGGCAAACACTACAGCTGCCATTTCCAAATCATGAGTGGGGTAATTCAATTCATGCTTTTTAAGCTGACGTGAGCCATAAGCTATGACTTTACCATGTTGCATCAACACACATCCTAAGCCCATCTTTGAGGCATCACAGAATACAGAGTAACCCCCTGGTCCTGATGGTAGGATTAAGACAGGTGCAGAAGTTAAACATTCTTTCAATTGGGTGAAACTTTGCTCACATGAATCATCTCAAATGTATTTAACATTCTTTCGAGTTAACTTATTTAATGGGAGAGCTGTCTTAGAGAAATCTTTGACAAAGCGACGGTAATACCCTGCTAAGCCAAGAAAACTACGTACTTCCGACACAGTTGTTGGTCTAGGCCATTGTTTTACTGCTTCAATTTTACTTGGATCTACATGAATACCTTCTTGGGAAATAACATGTCCCAAAAATGTTACATGACTCATCCAGAATTCACATTTTGAGAGCTTTGCGTACAACTGATGCTCTCTCAAAGTCTGAAGCACTATTCTCAAATGTTCAGTATGTTCTTCATGACTCTTTGAATATACCAAAATATCATCAATAAATACAATTACAAACTTATCAAGGAATGATTTGAACACTCTGTTCATTAAATCCATAAATGCTGCTGGTGCATTTGTCAACCCAAAAGACATCACAAGAAACTCATAATGTCCATACCGTGTACGAAAAGTTGTCTTAGGTATATCATCGTTCTTAATTCGTAACTGATGATATCCAGACCTTAGATCAATCTTTGAGAAGTATTTTGCTCCTTGAAGCTGATCAAACAAATCATCTATCCTTGGTAAAGGATACTTATTTTTCACTGTGACTTTATTCAGCTGACGATAATCTATACATAATCTCATAGAACCATCTTTCTTTTTCACAAAAAGAACAGGAGCACCCCAAGGTGAAAAACTTGGGCGAATGAACCCTTTGTTTAACAAATCGTCCAATTGTTCTTTGAGTTCTTTTAGCTCAACAGGAGCCATACGGTAAGGTGGAATAGAAATTGGTCTTGTGTCTGGGACCAAATCAATACTGAACTCAATATCTCTTTCTGGCGGTAATCCAGGTAAATCTTCTGGGAACACATCTGGGAATTCATTAACCACATGTATGTCTTCTAACTTCTGTTCTTTCTTTTCTAAATCTTTGATAAAAGCTAGAAATCCCTGACATCCCTTTCGCAACATACGCTGGGCACTTAACATAGATATCATGTTGCAAGGTACATCACTTCGATCTCCTTGAAACACAAAATTACTCCTCCCCAGCATATTAAAGGAAATAACTTTATCACGACAATTTATAGTAGCATGACAAGAAGATAGCCAGCCCATCCCTAAAATCACATCAAAATCTAACATATTGAGAATCATAAGATCTATCTCAGTTTCCGTGCCCCCAACAATTATTTTACAAGAACGATAACATGTTTTAACCATCAAAGTCTCTCTCATCGGTGTGGAAACCAAGAATGGTTCTTTAAGAATAATCGAATCAAATGCAAATCTCTTGGCAAATAGGGGCGACACATATGAGTGAGTAGAACCGGGGTCAAACAAAATACGTGCAGCAAAAGTATTAACAGATAATATACCTGTAACTACAGCATTAGATGTTTGAGCATCCTGTCGGGTTAGAGCATATACTCTTGCATTTCCTCTGCCAGCAGCTTGTTTTCCACGGTCACCTTGGCCTCTTCCAGAACCTCTTCCCATACTACCCCCTGTTGAAGGGGTTGGTGTTTGAGTAATAGATTGTGGTCGAGGTGGCAAAGTAGACCCTTGACCTGGTCTTGTCATGAGTTGAGGGCACTCCCTTATAAAATGTCCTTTTTGTCCACAGTGAAAACAACCTGTATCAACAGTGTTTAACCTGCACTCTCCGAAGTGAAACTTTCCACATTCAGGACATTGAGGTTTTTCCCTTCTACCTTGAGTACCTCCTCTACTAGAAGAGCTAAAACCACCCCTGCTCTCTGAACGAGGCTTAGCCACACTGGCTGTAGAATAAGATGACTTAGTAGGAGTGGCTGGAGCATGTTGTGATGCAGTAAAGGGTTTCAAAGTCCCTGAGTCTTCCCGTTGATCAAAAGATCTCCTATATCTGGCTTTCTTCTTTTGACGATATTCTTCTTTATTCTTTGACCTCTTTTCCATTCTTCGGGCCACATCAACAGCTTCTGAGTACGAAGAGTAATCATTCATATTAGAACCCACTTGATCATATAAGGCATCACGAAGCCCTTCCACAAACTTTTCTATTTTCCTCCTTTCAGAAGGAATGATTTCAGGAGTATATTCAGATAATTTAACAAACTGAGCTGAATATTCATCAACAGTCATGGTTCCCTGTCGTAGATACAGAAAATCCCTGGCTCTAGATGATCGTTCACTTGCCGGAAGAAATTCATCCATAACCAATCTGTAAAATTCTGTCCACATAACTGGCGGTGCGCCTTGAATTCTAGCTTTCTTCCAGTTCCTCCACCATTTACCAGCCCTACCCTTTAACTGAAAGGAAGTGAATTTTACCTTTTGTGTAGGAGAACACCCTATAGCATCACAGATTGCTTCACAATCTTCAAGGAAACATTGTGGGTCCTCTTTGGGATCTTCCCCTGAAAAAGTAGGAGGCCTCATTTTCTGGAATTCAGACATTCTTACCTCCCTTACATTAACTCCTCCCGCTAATTGAGCTGGTGGTACAATTTCAGCTTCAACAATAGGAGGATCCACTGGCAGGTTAGCTTGTGCAGCTCGACCTCTCATTTCAACCTCAAATCGGTCAAATCGTTCATTCATCAAATTAATCACATGTGCAATAGTTGCATTACCAACGTGAGCATCATGTTCGACTCTCCTTGCTTGCTCACTAGTTGCGCCCTCAGTACTTTGAGCATGTAAACTATCACCACGGTTAGGATCATCTTGCACATATACTGGTGGATTTATGGCCCTCCTCGGACCCATATGCTCATTATTATTAGAAGATCCTTTTGACATTGATCTGTCACAGATCTACACACATAACAAACAATTTTCAGACATAAACAAAATATCACTTACTAGCCCTACTGAGAAGTTATCTATAAAATGACGTTATACTCTACAAGGTCTTTTATGGAACCTAATCCTATGGTCATGCCGCGGCTCATGACAATAGGGAAGGGCCCACAAAGATCACTTTGCTCTGTACTCTATAGGGGACCTATCAAACCTATCCTCTGATACCAAAATTGTCACATCCCAAAAATTGAACATGTGAAAAGATACAACTCATTTGATAACATTCTCAAACATACGTTATTTACATATATTCTGTAAGGTTTTGCATTTAACCTTAATCATTCATTCCACACTACAGAATTATATTCATCTGATAAGCAAATATAGACATACATAGTCTGATATTTCTATCTCATCGCAAGTCTAGGAGACCTATAGAAAGTACAGAGCGTTCCAAGTATCCACTTTAATAAGTACTGGTACCCCACCAGACAGAAATAGAGGATAATTCCAAGAGGCTTCTATTCTTCAAACGGATACTCTTGTTCTTTGTTTTCTGTTTCTGAAAAAAATAATCATAGGGAGTGTGAGTTTATTTAAAAACTCAGTAAGTAAATAACTGTACTATATAAAATATCAAAAGTACAAATACCACATTTACTTATATAATTAATTGTCTTATACATCGAGTAGTATGAGACTCTAACCCTTTCAAACTCATGAATAAGATTTCATAGATATACACCGAGTAGTATGGGACTCTAACCCTTTCAAACTCGTGAATAAGATCTCATATGTATACACCGAGTAGTATAGGACTCTAACCCTTTCAACTCGTGTATAGGTTTCATAGATAAGCACTGAGTAGTATGGGACTTTAACCCTTTCAAACTCGTGTATAAGATTTCTTAGATATACACCGAGTAGTATGGGACTTTAACCCTTTCAACTCGTGTATAGGTTTCTTAGATATACACCGAATAGTATGGGACTTTAACCCTTTCAAACTCGTGTATTAGATCCCGTAGATCTTTACTCATTAATAAGATAGTGAGAATTTATCACATAGTACAATTGTCATGAAATAAAATAATTTCTACATACTCTTATTTCTACCGATCATCATATACTCCCATATGAAAATTGATTGCTTATTATCCAAATAATATTGTAAATGGGACTTATATTGTACTTTGACTAGTAATATCAAATTAGCTGAGCAAGGTTATTCACTCACCTTGATATTTGTCCAAGTTTACCTTGTTCCACACTAGAATTTGTGTAGGAAAATTTTCTAGTAAAATATATTACAAGGAAACATAAGAAAGGAAACAAAATCACAAAAATACGCAAAATTTTCTGATTGCTACAGTAACGGTTTGCTACAGTGACAGTTCGCTACAGTAACGGTTCGCTACAGTGCCGGTTCGCTACAGTAACGTTGACTGCTACAGTTCCGTTGACTGCCGACACTACAGTACTGCTACAGTACCCGAAGAAAAATTTTCCAGATTTTTTCTGAAATTTTTGGTCACTACAGTAACTCGAAGAAAAATTCCAGATTTTCCTGTTGCTACAGTACTTCGAATTTTGCAGAAAATCTTTCAAAAAATTCATCCTTTCCTTTGTTTTGATTCAAAATCAGAATCTCAACTCTTTTAACCGATTATAACTCAAATATAACTTCTAAAATAACTGAGATTCATGAATTATCATCCAAATCTTCAAGAACAAAACCTCTTCTGATCTTCTACATAAACTGAAATTTAAGGAAAATAATGAGATTAAAATTTACCTTTGATCCTTATAAAGCTTTTGAATCGAACAAATAATCAAAACTCTGAAGATCAAGGAAAGGATTTGAGAAGAGGATGAAGAAAACGAGAGAAAGCGAACTTCAGTCTTCCTTCGGTTGAGTGAGAAATGAGGGGGGTTACTATTGAAGTTTTATATTAAATATTTCTAATGGGTTATTGAATAACCCATGGGTATCCATAACCCAACATCCAAACGCATCCAGTCAATTTACAATAAATGGACTAATTGACCATTCTTAAACCACTTTTTCATGAATTTCACCATTCTTAGAATATATCCCACATGGTGCAAATATTTAGTACAGTCATTTAACTCAATTTTCATAAATAATATTCAAAGAGAACAATTAAATATGAAAATTAAAAATGACCAAAATAAATAACTAAAGTAACGTTGTGAAATTCTAAAATACTCTTAAGCGAATTATATTCCGAAATTAACGGGTATTACAAGAACGTTGCGAAATCTAACCAGAACCAATGTTGTGTAGAAAACATCAACATTGCAAAACCAGAATAGTATGAAACAGATTCACAAAATGGTCAGAGAACGCAAGAACATAGACCTAGACCAAAACTGCTATGTGAACCCAGTACGAACTTCGCCAGAAAACCAGAATCAGAATGGTTTTCCCAAATTCTGCAACCAGAAGCTGTAGCAATGCACATACAGGGACCTAGAAACTATACAGAAACAATGCACAAACAGTTTTTTATTTTATTTTTCTCTGACTTTTTGACCAATCAGATACATTAAGGATAGCGAACAAAACCGAAAAAAACAATTCCTGAATCAGAACTATAATGTGCAATCAGTAATTCCCAATTGAATCGAATTCAACATGGCTCTAATATCACTTGTTAGGAGTTTACGCAATTCAGAGTGCAGAAATTAAAGAGAAAAATACATGAGAAATTTATGTAATTCGGTCAATGTAACTTACGTCCACGGATAGAGAAAAAGATTTATATGTTACTGGCAATTAGTGTTTAAGATACAGTACAATGAGAAGAAAAAACTATACATAAGCATGTACATAAAACATGAAATAACTGTTTTGAACCAGGTTGCCCATAAAATCCAAATCAATCTCAACACTCTTGAATGCTATCTCACAATGCCTAGCTCTGATCATTTTGACCTGTGATTTATTATAGGTAATAAATTATATGAAAAGCGCGCCCATTAAAAATTTATTTATATTACTAATAATTAAGGCTGCCATTATAATATTTTTGAGCTATCAAGATGATTTCTCATGTAATAATTTAAAAATTGTTGTATAATATTAAAATATGAGAAAATGAATGTTTAATTTCTATTGTGTTATTGTTGCCTATTATTGAATATACAATGTTTTTATCAAATGTTGCCTAAAATTTATAGGCAACAAATTTTTTAATCGTGGCCAATTATGTATAGTATAAGCAATAGAATTTTAAAATGCAGCCTATTTAGACACAACACCTTAATTTTCTAATGTGACCTATTATTCTACAAGCAATAATTTCTCAATGCAACAATTCTGCAAAACTTAACAAGGCACACAAGGAAATATAATACTACAAAATAAACATAGCCAAAACATTAAGCAACGGCTTTCTAGCGTTATTGTCTTAATATATATATATATATATATATATATATATATATATATATATATATATATATATATTGTAGAGTTCTTGGCCTGCCCTAAGTGACTTATTACATAATCAAGCTTAGTCAATATTAATCAAATTCAAGTTGGGTCAACTAGACTTAAACATTGTCAAACGTCTTAACTTTTAGTTAAAAAGAAAAATAAAATAAAATAAAGCTACCACGCTTTGATTGAATCAAGAGACTAATTAACTAATACGGTATATATTAAATATATAATGTTATATAAACCAAAGTTTATCGTTAAACTTTGATCTTGCTAATGAGAGTCCTCTCACTAGAAAAGCGTAGGTTTAAATTTTAGTTAGAGTAAAAAACAATTATAAAAATTAATCAAGTTCTTGAGTTCACAGTATAACTTGCACGTGATTAGTCAAAGTATTTTTTTTTAATATGGCCATTAAAAAAGTTTAAACATCGGGTACATATATATATATATATATATATATATATATATATTCCGATACGGTGAGTTGATTAAGCAAAAACAATTTGGAAGATGAGCATAAAGGATAAGTATGAAGTAGATGCTACAATTACAAGTGGACAGCTGTTTTCATAACATTAGAACAGAGGAACAGAGAGCATAAGAAATGTAAAAGAGACAATAAAAGAGCATATGGACATGGTAGCTTGAGGCACATAACTTCACAGCTTGCACTGACACGACCAATCCATTTGTCACTTGTTTAATATAATATCTATGATAATAGTATTCATTAAATAAATATAAATAAATATATAAATATATTTAAAATATTTTCAATAACTTATATTTACATTATTTATCTACATAGTGTACCTGTCTACCTAGAAACTTTTTGTACAAAAAATCAAAAATGTTATGTCATTGACATTTGACAACGTCACACATAAATATGGTGGTACTGTAAGGTTGGAAGGCGTTTGGTATTGAAATAAAACTTTTTTAATTTTATTTTTGAGTAGGTGAATTCAGGGAAAATGATTCCAAAAAATATCGTTTTTAATTAAGATTATGACCTTTAATTTATGTGTTTATTTCGTCACAATATTTCTAAAAAATTATTTAATAATGGTAGTAATAGCAAGAAAATATATATATTAGAGTTGTAATAATAATAATAATAATAATATAAGAATATATAATACTTATATATAATTTTTTATATCTTTATATTTCAATTTTTTATTGAAAATAAAGCATATGTAAAATATTTTTTTTTAATAAGGAAGCTCGAACCCTAGTTCCAAAACTATAATATCTCTAAAAAGATCTTTAAAATACTAGTCATGGCATTGTTGAATTGTAAATGTCAAGAAAAAACACATAAGATAAAATAGAATGAAAGCATAGGAACACACGCGTATTTATATGGTTCATTTAATATGATCTATATATTCATAGATAAAGAGAAGTATTATATTTCTTTAGGTAAAATGTTTTGGAACAAAATAAAAACCAAACAACCACATATATAAAAATACATAACCGATTTAGAAAAAAAAAACATATATAATTAGATTTACCAAATAATTCAAAACATTCAACAATAAAAAAATATGTATTTTATTTTTCAAGATATACTTTTGTTATGTTTTAATTTGAGATCATACTTTATCATAATTTTATTAAAAAACATGATAACAAATATATAAAAAGATACACTTAAACTTTGTTTTTCTAATAATAATAGATGAGAGATGAATTAAAATTAGAATTTTTCAAAGTTGTGAGAATGTCCCAGATTTTTTTTTGTTCACCTATCAAATATGAAAATTTTAACATTTTAAGCCTCGTAAACCTAAAAATAAAAATAGAAAAAATAGTTTTTGTACCATAAAACCCCCCGTAGGGTTGAAAATCTGTTACCAAACAATAGGGGCTTTCGTAACTATCAAGAACTCTCTCAATCATAGGACATACTCTAAGTTGACCATGAAAATAGATTAGGTTATTTAGGCCTCCCACTTTATTGGTGAAATAAACTAAAATGTTACGTTAATTCATAGGATGTAAATTATAAAGAATTGCACAACGTTAAGTCACACCTAATAAATTTTTTAATTAAATTTAAATTACAAATTATCAAAATCTACAGTCCCCTAAAAATGACAGGCTTAGAAACTTCAACGCAAAATCTTTACAATGATACGAGAGATTATATTTAAGGAAGTCTCCGTTAGTGCAATTATTTATCACAATCATCAAGAAGACGCATATTTTTCATGCTTATCACATAAGTTTAAATGCAATTGGCCAGTTTGAGGGGATTGGTTAATGCGCTGACATGAGTACATTTTCTCTCCTTTTTTAATTAGATCTGAGATCGTCTTTGATTTTTTTTTTTGTGGTGGCGGTCAGTAAGAAGCTAACCATCACCTCTCTTAATCTTCTTTTAGTTTTTTCTGAATAAATCTTTTTTGAGTGGTGGTTTTCTTTCATTCTCTACGAGTAATTTCTATTTCGAGTAGTGGTTTTCTTTTGTCTCATCTGAATAGTGTATCTCTCGAATGATGACTTCATATCTCCTATGTAATTTTTTTCTTTCAAATGTATTGTTTGACTTTCAATCTTAAAGGAGCTTTAAGAATATTTTTGATAAAATAGAACTTATTATTAATCAAAAAATAAAAATACTTATCAATATGATCTAAGGAAAGATAGATGAAATGATTTCAAATGTTCCAGCGATATACCTTATTTTGCCTCATTTGATTAGTAAATCTATGTATGTATTTTTTTAGTAGATCTGTTAATAGGTTTTAAAGTTTTTTTAAGAGTTTTTTTTTAGTCTCAATTTTTCTTTTGAGTCTTTTTGTCATTATCCAAAAAAAAAAAGCAATTGGCTCGTTTGAATTCACTTGCTTTAATTTATGATCCACAATCCGAACGTAATCTGAATATTAATATATTTGTAAAAGGGGAGTGAGAGACCAACGTTAAACTTTATACCCAGTCAGTATAACTCATAATTAGAGAATCGTACACAATCTAGTTTTCACTGTGAAAGAATCAACTACACCTCAACAATCAGAGATTAAAATAGTAATTATAATAAATGAAGAAAGGAAGAACAACTTGAATAAGACATATGAGTATCACTAAGAACAAGGTAACAGAGAAAATAGATGTTTTGCATGCATTAATTTAACACTCAAAGTGAACAGGAAAATGCTGAAGCATCATTGTGTTTGGAAAAAAGTATGGATCTGCTTAAAAAGTTAGGATTCAAAACAACTTTCTTTAAAATTTATTTATTTTGGGGGGGGGGGGGGTAATATAATAATTATATTGCTTGTTTGACTTGGAAAAAAGGATGATTCTTTTGTGAGGAGGAGGTAGAAGAAAAGATAATGATATATGAGCAATAATGAATGAGGAAGTGAAGGAGACACAACATTTAGATCTTATTGGAGGGGGAGACACTACAATAACTATTTCTCGCAATGTTCATTGTATTTATACTATGTAGTGTTTTAGCCTTTAAAAATTTTGAAAATTGGGTTGATTATTAAATTAGTAGAGGTATCAGTTTAATTTTAAAATATAAAATAATAATATATATAATTAAATATTACATATACAAATTTTATAAATTTAATTAAAAATAAAATTTGATGTCAAATTATATAACACAATATTTATAATCAAAAACTTATAACAAAAATTGATCAAATAATAAGAAAATATTATTAATTAAGATGATATTTACTCATATTAAATTTATAAAATATTAAGATATTAACATTTATATTAAAATTAGCTGATCTATAATAATTTATTCATTAAATGATTATTGAATAAGTAAAATTAAAAAATTAAAAGAAAAACAAAAAAATAAAGTAAACTAATTCATATACCACCAGTTTAACCAATTTTTTGTCGATTTAATCATTTATCAATTTTAAGAATATTTTGAAACAGTTCCCAATTGAACTGGTTGATTTGGTTTAATTCTTATAAAAATGCTTTTAGTCCATTAGTATCAAGAAATTTATTGGATTTTAACTATTATAATTTGAGTTAGATCAAATTATAAAGATATAAAAAAATTATAATATTATTTTTTTTTCATTTATAAAATTTGAATCTGAGACTTTATTTTAAAAAAAAGTGTTAAATTTATAATTGTATTGTGTTGTGTAAAGGAAAGTGGTGGTGTTGAGTTGCGATTGAATATTGATTGGTGACAGACGGGTCAAAGTGGGATACGTCTTTGTTTGTGAATCCAATTAAGCAATCAACATTATCTAATTATTTCACTTCTCAAAACGCTGCGTTCACACCAAATACACGTGTCATGTCTATATATAATTAAGCCTCACATTGTTGATTAACATTTAATTAATTTATTTCTTCTTTTATTAATTACATTTGGAGTATGTCGGACTTTGTTGCTTATTATCTTTGAAATAGGAATTTGAAAATTTGAATTATACGCTACTCAGAATTAAAAATTCAGCAAAAGCTTCGTAATCAGTCATACTTTATGGGAGTAAAATCCGAATATATATCAACAGTGATTAAATAAAAACATACACTGCGTTGTTATATTGAACATCTTTTCAATTTTTTTAAATAAGGGAATTATACCATATTAAAACCCTTAATTGATATTATTTTAAAACCGCATAACATTATATCCTTGTATTTTATAATCTGATTTCATTTAAATAGTCTAACTTTAGTTACATAGGATACGCGGTGCAACTTGTGTGTATACAAATTTCGGAAATGAATTCTCTAAATTTTTAGTAAAAATTTGAGGGTTTATTTCTTTTATTCAGACCATCTATTTTATGAGACAGTTTAGATTGAAGGAAGATTTTTTTTTTAAAACATAGGTAAATAAAAAAATCAAACACTTTCAATCTTGACTATATATTATAAATTGAATGATCCAAATAGAGAATATGAACTCTCAATTTTCTACTACAAGAGAATCAATTTCAAAAAATTTCAATAGATAAAGCATATATATATATATATATATACACACACACACACACACACTCAATGGCCCAACTATTCTTTTCTCGCCTAATAAATTACATTCATTATTTTCGAAAGATTTAAAAAATGATATATTTTCTTTGTCAACGGGATTAGCTTTTTTACGCGGTATACATTTTTTTTTGAAAATAAAATAATTTAATTAATTTTATCACTATAGTAAAAATAAAATTACAGTCTCACATTGGGCAAAAAATTAATTTTTTCAGGAAAAAATAAATTTCAAAAAAAGTATGCAATATATCAAAATGTTAAATGAGTTAAATGGAATTTTTTAAAATATCAAATACAATTGTCCTAAATCTCAATGATTTTTTTGCATCATTTACTGTTATGCTGGCTAAATTGTTGTAAGCAAGCTCCGATTGAAGATGTTAGAATTTGGGTTCGCATCTCACTTTCGTCACTGTGGGAAGGGTTTGAAGGAAACATACATTATCCATCTTTTGCAAGGAAGAACCAAAAAAAAATGCTGGGCTTTATGGAAAGCTGGGACAATGGGCCCAAAAGTCAATTTTGGGCTTGCGTGGGCTGTGAATCTAAAGTAAAAAATCATGACACACAATTGCGTTAAATTCAGCCCGGTACCGATAGAAGGCCCAATGGATGAGAAAGAAAAATAAAATAAAATTAAAGCAATAAGCCTTCATTGAAAAAGATAAAATAAGCGGTTTTCTTCAAAAAAAAATTTCAATGTAGGGACCCAAAAGAAAAAGAAAAAGAAGAAGAAATTCGACAATGACATCATATTCATGGACAGACGTGACCTTTTCAAAGGGGACAAAGTTTCGAATACTTATAATTCTAATTGTCTACGTATAACGATACATACGTACGTTTTAATTATTTATATACAAAATACAGTAATTGAAATTGAAAGATAGTGAAGGAAGGAAAACTTTGAAAAAAAATATAGGGATAGAAGTTGATGGAGATTCTAGAAACAATCCAATGGTATGTTTGTTGGGCATCTTTGATATGTCTGCACATTGTCAAGCAAATACGTGACAACATCTTCACTTGCTATCTATCTCATTACAAATTATATATAATTATTATATACGTAGTATATTTAATTAAATTATCATAACTATCATGTCACCATTATAAAAGGGTCACATTCATTTGTTTATAATTAATTAATCAAATCATGTTTGCATTGATTAAATCGATCCCATCCTAGAATTTAAATATATAAATAAACAAGCTGTACATATCACTAAACAATGAAAGAAATCAAAACCTTTTTCTGATGGGAAAAAAAAAATGCTGCAAACACTGAATCTAGAAGGTGCAGGAAAGAAGTCTGTTTAAAATGAACTGTGAAAGGGAGAATTGAAGGATTCAAAGTGAGATACGTTTGGAGTAGTTTGGAGCAAGTTGCTTCGAAATTGAAAATGACATTTCTAACGATTTTGATGTGCCAACTTGACATTCAATCTCATCCACATCAATGGAGCATAATGAGGTCCCAAACCGATCACATTCACATTGCTTTCACAACAACATTAAAACCTTACCAGTCACCAGCTTCATCACAAGGCATCATATTATGATATTATCTTCTTGTATTAGGTAGCTCAGTAACATACATGCATGAAGATTAAGAGGACAATCTCTTTCAAGTGAAAAGCAGGAGTTTTACATGAGCATGCATTTTTCACTTAAGGATATATACAAATTATTTAACATCGTGGACTTTAGGGATTCATGCACCTACATTGTTCTTCAATTCTACATCTCTAGCTAGCTAGCACCTACTACACTACAATTAAAACCGACACTTGGTGAAAGAGCTGTATCATCATATACTATTATTTCACACTTTTTTTTGAAAAAAAAAATTATTTCCCTTTTGTCTGAAAGCACTCGGTATGATTCGGGAAAGCAAAAGGCTAAGAAAGCGCCTGTTCGTCCGGGACTAGCCTTCCAAGCCTATCTATGGAGCAATCTATGCCTTATCAACTTCTTTGTTTCTTTAATTGTTTTCAAAGCCTAAATCGCTTCCACTTTTTCTTATATCAATAAATTCCTCTTCACTGAATTATTGGGTCCGAGAAACCCTCAAAACCAAGAGCAATTTTTTTTTTCCAAAAAGAGACTATTTATTTATGATCATATAATACTATTTTAGTGTGTGTTTCGTTTTATGTTGTCTTTCTACAAACAATGTTTTGGATTATATTAAATTATTAACGTAATTTTAGTGTAAAATAACATATTTGAGAGTTTTTGTATTAACGTAATTTTGTTTTCAAATTATAGTTTCAGTAAAAGTTTTAAGTTGTTGCTTTTGCAAACTATGATTTGTTCAAATCTAGGTTTCTCCAACTATTTTTCAAACACACACTTATAGCATGTTTGGCATGCATGAAAGACTTTTAAAGGAAAGAAAATATGAGATAGAAAGCAAAAGGAAAAGGAAAAGGAAATGAAAAAAATTATTTGGTATAACATAGAAAGGAATGAAGGAAATAAAAGAAAGTATGGATTTTTAAGAGGAAAGAAAAGGAAAGATTGTGAGATAAAATTACCCCTAAGATTATAAACCTTTTTTTTAAAGCAAAAACCCCTTCACCTTTCTATCCCTCAATGCTTACACCGCTCTTGCTGTCACTCATTGTCGCTCCTTCTCTCATTGTCACTGCTCTCTCGTTGTCACTCTCTCACACTGGCGATGCAAATCAGACAATGACACTTGGAGGGAGAGAGATTGACGATTTTCGAGGAGAGATCGGAGACAGTCACTCCCACTATTGTCGCTCCCTCACACCCATTTTTCCTTCATCATCTTGGCTAGCCTCCTCTTGCATAGAACAACATACACACACCTCCCTGCTTTGGTCAACACAAATTCATATACCAGTTTAGGGCTTCAATTGAGGATAAAATTGGAATTATGGAGAAGGAAGCGTACCTCCCAGCAATTTTCAATTCAAAATATGAGGCAAAATAACGTACAATTAAAATGAAAAATTGAAAACCGGCTTTCCATCAACAATGGCATTCTCGGCTACCAAACGCAGGAGAGTTTTGCATGCGATGAAATTCATCTTCCATCGATAGAAAAGAAATGTATCAAACGTGCTCTTAGTCTTTTAATTTATTTTGGTTCTACTAAGAGTATTCTTCCACTTGATAAACTAATATATTTTGAATTTACTAAGCACAAGAGATCTTCTTCATAAAAAATCATATTATTGTTGTCTCTAGAGTTCAAAGTGTCATAACACTGTGACTAGCCAATGTTTTTATGCTACTGTCTCATTTACATTTCATATTTGTATTATTATTTAAGTACGTGCCGACCAAAACCCACTCCCATATATATATATACCTTATAAGATAGCTCTCTTAATTTTTTCATATTCCTTAGATTTTTGTTTTTTAAGTTTCCCATAGATATTATCTACTAGAAGCAATCATACTCTTTCTTATTGAAGATTTAAACTTTGATTCATCACTTAGTGAAACTAGCTCTTCCATTTAGATCCATCCACATTGGTTTTCTAAAAATTTGAAGAAAAGCTTTTCTATATATATATATATATATATATATATATATCAATCAATTTAAAAGCTATTTTAACAGGAAATGTGCTCTGAAGCATACTCCAGCTTATAGGATGAGGGGTTACTATTTAAGGGCTATATCTGTGTCTCCGAGGCTCATATGATTTTAGAACTGAACAGAAAAACCAGGTGGATTGCTTCCCTTGCAGAGGACAAGTACATTATATGACATGACCTTACACAAGAAACTCGTTTGGTAGCATTTCTGAATGTTGGCTCTCTCTATCTTATAACTTTGAACGACAGAATTTCATTCGTTTGGTTTTGATCTATTTTAGTATAAGGTCCCACTCAACTTCCTCATCAACAACACACCCACATGAAGAGTTTTAATCATCCACGTCCTACATTGGTAAGTAGCCTCATAGTCAAATGCAAACTAGAGTATACTATTATCGTTTCATGACCCTAACCCTAATAATTTATATATATATATATCGCCAACTTCTGTAATAATTAGTCTTTGAAGATTATTCTATTTTGTACATAAGTAACAATTTGTAAATATTTTTCGAGTAGTTAACATTTCATAACAATCAAGCTTGCAGCCAACTCATTCATTATATATTTCATTCGACAAGTTAATAATTTCAACAAATTAAGTTGACCATATATGTCTTTGAAGTACACAAGGTGATTCTAGTGTATACTCAAGAAAAAAGGTGGTTATTTTATTTTATTTTTTGTTTGTACTATATCCAAGAAATCATTGGATTCCAACTAACTAAATTCGACTTGAGTGACTAAGTTAGATTATAAAGATGTAAAAAATTTTGGCGTTAATTTTTTTTATTTATAAGATTTAACCTAAAATCTTACTTTAAAGAACAAATTTTAAATTACTTAAACTAAGTGAAAATGATAGTTCTTAATCTAATATTTATATAATAAGGTGATTCTTAGCTAGTCACAAAATTTCCAACAATGACACCTAAATTGGCACACACTAAATACTGATAGATCGGATTCTATTTTGTTAATTATATAATACATATCTTCGAAAGTTTATCTTCTGTTTATCCTCTGAAAATTCAACGAGGATAGTAGTTTTTCCATACCTACCTGCCTACATCAAGTAACCTAAAATTCAAAATATAGGAGCACCTTTACACTTTTGGTTTGGAATAATTAAACCATTATTCGAAACTTTAATTTATTAAATTCTACCTGATTGAATTTGAAACGAGTCTAATAATATATTTAGATGTAAAGTTTTTTCATTATTAATAATTTATATTCACAAGATTCAAATATTTAGATGTAAAGTTTTTTCATTATTAATAATTTATATTCACAAGATTCAAATTTAAAATTTTATTTAACCGGTTAACATTGATCCTTCTTTATACTTTTAAAACAAATTGCAACAGTTCTTATATTATTGGCCAGTAATTTTCCAATGGGAGTTTTGATTTCAATGATAGCAAATATTTTCCCTTTTTTTTTTTGAAGTGCTTTGCCCTCTTTTTTTTTCCCCCCCTTTTAACCTTTCGAAATCAACTTTTGTGCGATGGAGTTATCATTTTCTGCTTTTGCGATTAGAGGAATGAGTATAGGGTGACACTTTAATAAATTCTCACACTCGTGCTTCTCTTGTTACTTGTAAGCCACAAAAGCCATTAAACAATGCCAATGGATTGGCCTGAAAACGACAAAACTAGCTCTGTCACATCCTGATTTAAACCAAGTAGAACTTTATGGGATTTTTAATTAACTCTATCCTTAATCACTAAATTAACAGGTAATTGCTGCTTAGCCCCTTTCATTTACTCGGTTTTTCTTCCAAGGGCTTAATTTTATGAGGCCCCGTCATTTTATGAAAATGATGGATATAACCAACGTGTCACTGCTTTAATACGAGGAACGAATGCCCCACTCAAGTGTCCCTTCATTATCACACTGTGACACGTCATTCATCAATCAAAACATAAATGATAAAAAAAAAAAGAGAGTTTAAATTAAAACAAGAAGATATTCATAAAAAATACAAACCAAAATAAAAAAAATGTAAAAATGTAAAAATGTAAAGCAACCTAGAGTTCGGTACAATTCACTTTTCAATTTTATAAATTGATAATAAATCTCTATAAATTTTTAAAATTTGTGTACCATTGCCTATTTATTGATTTTTTGTTTTTGGTCTAAAACCCTGATACTACGTGTACATGTGAAAAGGGTGAAATTGAAAAAAAATCATCTTTAATTATCATTTTGATAATAAAAGTTATATTTGACAAAAATAACTGATAAATTAGTTGAAAGTTATTAAAAGCTAATTGTTAGTTGAAATTGAAAGTTGTTAAACTAGCTTATTGAATTAGAAGTGTTTGATAAAATTAGTTGATAAATGTAAAATAATATATTTATAAGATATTTTCTATAAATTTTATTTTTAGACAAAAAATATATTTTTAGATAATTATAAATTTAGGTTTTCAATTAATTTGAACTATTATAATATTTTGTTTAAAGATAAAAAACTTAGTGCAAATAGTGTAATAATTAAAATAAATATTCAAGATTTCAAAATAATATCATTTTATTATGTTATCCTAAAATAGTGTTATACTTATTATTTTTTGTTAATAATTACATTTCATTATTTAATCTCAAAATAATACAAAATAAACATATCATCTAACAATTCACAATAGATTAACAATATTGTGTTACGTATGTGTGAAAGAAATATGAAGAAGAAGAAATTATTTTACGAGTTGTGAGTATGATAATATTAGAATTTTAATAAAATAATAACGATAAAATAGGAAGACAAATATAAAAATATAAGCTACTCAAAGTAGTGTTTTATAAAAAGTTATAAGCTATTCAAATAAACTTGTGTACTAAACACTTTTAATTTAGTCAAACAAACTTATAAGATAGTCAAATAATAAGTTATAAGCTAGTTTATTTGCACTTGTCAAACATACTCAAAAATAAAAACCGTTTTTGTTATTTTTTCTACATTTTTAAATGAAAAATTCATTGAAGAAAGAGTTATAATGTATGAAATTAAAAGTTTAAAGAAATTTATTGTCATTTTTTAAAATTATGGAGACATATTGCACACCCTTGAGGGATTCATTGCATTTTGGAAAAAATAATAATAAAAAAATTTAAGTGCAATTGTCTATATTTTTACTATTAAATTTCTCAATCAAAATACAAAAGAGTATAATTTTTAAAAAATAATTGTATATTATACAACTTAGTATTACATAGTTAATATTTTAAAGAAATTTTACAAATATTTTATTTTTAATAAAAAAATCTGAAAATAAAAAATATTAGAAAATGTATATGAGTGTAATCCAGATATTAATGATAATTGAGTTTGTAATTTTGTATTAGAAGCCCCACAATAACCTAATTGGTTGCAGGATTGACCTATCAACACGATGGTCCCCATGGGGTTCGTGGATTCACACGCTACGCAGCCAAAAAGCTCTGACTGATTGGCCACTGTGGGTCCCACACTCTGTACAACGACACGAATCTCTCAGTGGGCCCGCACTTACGCCAACATGCTCGCAAGTCGACGCGTGTTTGTGTCGACGCTGGGACCCACGCGCGACGAGGATGCATCCTTCTCCTGACACGTGTATGGTGCTTGTATGACGTGGGACCCTAATCCTTTGTGCAAAGTCCAACAGCTTTTGGAAAGTCGCGGTGTGAGCTATACGATAGCTGGCGCGCGGGGATAGCGTGGGACCCGCCTCCCTCACTAATGTCCTTTAATTAGTGCGTTTAACCTTTAAAATGCGTGGCTAAATCTAAACCGCTCTTTTTCTCATAACGACGATAAGGATTAGGGTATATGTCACGCTGCGTGCGCCTTTATTGTTACTTCCTCTACCTTCATCGCTTTGATTTGTTCGATTAGAAAATGATCTTTTGTATTTGATTTATTTAGACGGTTAATTTTTATAATTAATTAATCAAATTTTACAGTTATTTTTTTAAAAAAATAAAATAAAAAATAAAAATAATATCTTAAAATTTATGCTATTAATTTTTAAACTAACAGTTTAAATAAAAAAACCATTGGTAATTTAACAAAAATGTGCATGATTTAACAATTGAATCGGCAGGCAAAAAATGTGCATGATTATAATAGATCATATAGACTCAGTAATTGAATAATTCAAAAATAAATACAAAAAATAGGTTCATGATCTAGGTGAGTGTATACATACAGGTTCATCTGTGCATATATGTATATGTGTAGTATACTTTGCATTTGATTTTGGCCTTGCAGGTAACGTATTACTAATTGCATTTTATGCATGTCGCATCTAACATCTTGTAATTCTAACATCTTGAAAACAAGATGTTAGATTTATTTGGTGATTTAACAATGTAAAATATTAAATTAAGAAAAATATAATCTTTCAAAAATTAAATTATAATATTTAACTTTTAAAGGATCACAGATTATTATAATTTATAACCTTTTGGTCTAGATCAACAATTTATTCTTATTATTATTTAGTTCATAAGATTTGTATAAACTGAAAGATTTCTCTATCTTGTCACGAACATTAAAATTGAAAGTTTAAGTTAAACAAGGTCATGAGTAGTGACTAGTGACTACTCACCTTAAACTAATCAAAAGTTAAGACATGCTTGGAATATAGAAAGAGTGAGTAAGAGAGATTTTCATATTTGGTGCAACGTCATTGCCCATGATCAAAGGCATATTTATTAACTAAAGCAGAAAAAATATTTAAATCTTCCTTAAATTAATTCACATGAATTGATGCGTGCGATTTTCTTTTTTTTTTTTTAATTTTTTTAAATTCTAATCTGTGTTCCTGTTGAGGTGATTTTCGTTTGACCACATAACTCCACAAGTTCCAGCAGTGTCATGCATGCACACATCGAGTCCCACCACTATCAAATGAAAACCTATACATAGCACGTTATTAATTCTTAGACAAAATTTAAGATGCAAAGAGGGGTGTGTGTGTGTGTGTGTGTGTGTTATAGCCTTGCCAATTAATTTGTGCTATGCCAACTAGTTGAGCTTCCAATTATTTCTGTACAAGATGCAAGGAGTGAAGTGCTGAACATGGCATTGCCGAATTAATTGTTGTCCTTCAAAATTAAATCTCGTGGAGCTTCCGATATGTAAAACTACAAAGAGTTCTTATGATGAAAGCTAAAAAAAAGGACTTGGATGAGTTAGCATCAGGGAGATTTCAATGTCAAGCTATTGATTATTGTGGAGTATAGTGTTCCTGTGTCTTTCCAACTTTAGACTTAATCATAACAAACACTTACCGAAAAGACAATTTGACTTCAAAAGATCCATCCATCCATCCATCCATATGGAGAGTAGAAAAAGGTGAAGTGGAATGACTTTGTGTTTTAGCTCCTCTCATACTCTCTCTCTCTCTCTCTCTAATTCACTGTTCACAGGGCACACATGCGACTTCCCACAAAAGGTTAGCTAGGAATTCACCTTAGAGAGATATTATTCCTGCACTTTCTTTCACCCCCTTTTTATCCAATATTGAGGCTGTGCTTGATTACATGAAAAAGCTATATATGTAGTACAAGTACAACTTCAATACCATCAAGAAAGTATAGATACAGTGGGGTGTGCATGGGTCAGTTTCACGACTTGTCACTTTTTTGATTTATTCTCTTTCAACTCACGCCTTTTTTTCCTTTGCTTTTTAATATATTCTGAATACTATAGCAAATTGGCATTATTGATGAGGACTGTTTGATGCCATGCTTAAGATAGACTTTTTGGGTGCATTATTGGGTGTATATATCTTGGCGTTTTAGCAAATGTGTGAATATTCGAATTAAGGCTCAATAATGTGATTGGCATATATGGCCCCCCACTGCCTACTATACGACCGCAACCGCATTGCTTGGTCATAACCCTCCATTACGTGTTTTGGTGTATATATATATATATATATATATATATATATATATAGATTGGACAAACCCTTGGTTTATCAAAACTTTTCTGTGCAATTAATATAGCATCTTTAAGTTCTGGGGCTCTACTAATTAAGTTAATTATTGCTTTCGAATGGAAGTTTTCTCTTCACTCAAGTCATATATAATTGTTAGGACAAAAAAAAAAGAACAAGCTTGTTAATGATTCAAATGTAGTGGTTGAAGGGGTTTTGATAGAGTTTTTTATTGGTTAACCCAAAGAGATATAAGATGACATAAGAAACTTTTATATATCCAATATGTTAGTATATATTTTGAAATATCATTTTCTCACCATATTCAAATCACATTAAACGGTATTAACTAATATATATATATATATATAATAAACATGAAATTATAAGTGTAAATTTTTTTTAAAGATATTAAAAAATACTGAACAATAGAGAGCAGTTGAATGCCTCTTGCGTATAATAACCTCATATTTTACTAAATTTTAGACCCATGTCGTGCCAAATCTTTTAGAATAAGTTTTTTTTTAACGGCTTGAATGGCACCAATGATTCGATTAAGAATTGATCATTGGTCTGATTAGCTCTTAAAATTGGTAGAGCTGAAAATCGGTATGGAATCGGTTCAAAAACCTGTAAAACCGGTTGAACTGATTTTTGGAAAAAAATTCAGTATTTACAAAATATAATTATTTTTTACACTATATGAGATTTAGTAAATTTTTATTTTTTGATTTTTTAATTTTTTATTATGTTGCATTTATTTTTTTAATTATTTTTTTATAATAATATTATTTTTGTCACAAAAATAAATAAGAAAATAAGAAAAAAATAGAAAAATCACTATATATATATATGTAAAATATAAGTTTATTAAGATTAAGTATGAAAATATTTATTAATTTATTATCTTATGAAAAGCAATATGATTGCGTGTGCAGATGTATGGTATATAAAGTGAGTTACCCACAATGACCCACAATTTGTAGCCATTGAATGAGCCAACCCAACAACTGCCTAATGGTCCAACCTCCACACAACTTATTATACTCGTTACTCTCCCAATCTTCTGTTTTAGCAATTGGGAAGCTACCACGGTTTTCTTTTAACTCATTATTTCCTACTTGAAAAATTTTATAAATAGATTTTTAATATACGATACAGAGTTTTTCATTAACCAAATGTAATATTGTATTTAAATTGTGAGTCAGTTGCATATATATATATATATATATATATATAATAGGCTAGTTTTTTAGATGAGTTATTATTCTAGCTCAAGTTATATCAATTGGCGTATATATATATATATATATATCAAGACAATTTACTACAATTTTAATTGCAATTGTGCCGGGTGTAGGTGGTAATTAATATCAATATTGCAATGTTTGCTTGGGAGGGACTTGTTTAAGTTCAAAGCTAGCTTATGGAAGTGTGAGAACTGTGAAAGATAATAAAATGTTAAAATCAAAGCCCGAAGCGTATGATCATATATTCTTAAAATTCAGAAGCAAAGGAACCTTTTAGAAAAGCATCTATGAAGTTTGCAAGCTTTGTTGGCTGTTAATTTCTATTTGTGGTTTGACGATCAGATTCAATGTGTGTGTGTGTGTGTGTGTGAGAGAGAGAGAGAGAGAGAGAGAGAGAGCTTCACAATACCTCCAATGGATGAGAGGCTGAGATGGCAGGACAAGCGATGGAAGATATATAGAGGCTTCAATTGACGGTGGTGCCTCTGCCTCGTGGAGAATATCGTTTTAATTGGTCAAATTTGTCATCTAAATCATATTAATGTTGTTTTAATTAAACGATAATGACCGGCGTAGCAAATTAATTCGATCCTATAAGCATATCATCATAATAAATTTTATAAATTAATCTAGCAAATTTGATCATATATCACTTGCGCAATCTCTTAATTTTAGTTCAAGTTTGTTGTCCAATTAACGAGGCTGCTATATATAATACATTCTCATCAAGCTTGAGATATAAAATATATATAGACCAACCTCATATATAGTTGGGAATTAGGATAATCTCAATCTGGCTTCTTTTTGTATACTCTCATGGCACTTTTGATAAGCTTACATTTGACGTGTAAACTGTTACTTGATATTTTAAGTGCTTATATGAAAAAATTATATTTAAAAACGATAAATAACTCAAACCATATATAGGTTGTTTTTTAACTTATCTTTCAAAGCCAAAGCTACTCCGATTGAAAAGTATGAGGTTATTGATTAAATTAATACTTTTATTTCCTAGAACATTATTTGAAGTTTTAAATTTGAAACGTACGTGTTGTCTATTATTTTGTTCTATATATAAGTACCCTGAATCATTCAAAAATGGTGTTCCGTACGTGTTATGTGACACTTGGGTCTGCTAATATCGTATAACCTCTTCTTCATGACTTTTTCCTCAAATTAATTTAATTAGGTCTCAAGGACTTGTTTGAAATTAGGAAAAAACAGTCACATAGGACACTATCTCAGCAAATTTAGGACAATAGTTAAAGTATTTACAGTGATGATTCTTAATGAGTTTTTAAATTTAAGAACCGGTTCTTATTTTGATTTATCATTGTAGTTTCTCACGTTGAATGTCACACGTAAAAACGGTTCTTATATAAAAAATAATAATAAAATAATCAATTCACAATAAAATGTTAGTGGTGAGTAAATGCTAAAGTAGTGCAGAGTTGATTGTGAGACTCATTTGTAAGTTTTTAAGAGCATCTACAGTGGTAAATCTCAATTGGATTCTTATTGTAGGTCTCACAGTGCTACATCAGCATAAACAACTCTCCACTACTTTAAGCAATTCTTCACTCCAGTGGTAAACTTCTTAAGAACCCACAAATGGGTCTCATAATTAACTCTCAACTACTTTAGCATTTATTATTCTCCACTAACTCCACTAACATTTATTATAAGTTAATTATTTTATTATTACTTTTTGTATAAGAACCGTTTTTAAGCGTGACAGCCAACATGACGAATGACAGTAGTGAACTGAAATAAGAACTAGTTCTTAAATTTAAGAACTCCTTAAGAACCATCACTGTAGATGCTATAAGAGGTTCATCACTATTGTGGATAGGTGCTTAAAGTGGTGGAGAGTTGTTTAAAATAATGTGGCACTGCATGACATATAATAAAAATCCAAGTGAAGTTTACCAATGTAGATATTCTTACTAATGTTTGGGTTAATGAACCTAACGATTTAGGTTACTTATATGATAAAATAAAAGATATATAAGAGATCATCATTTTGATACATTTCAAATTTAATACTGAATTTATTTTAAATTTTAAATATCTAAGGAAGCCAAATAATTTAACTTTTTATGTAAAGACATCGTATATATAACTCTTTCAAACAATAATATTATCATCTTAACTACCAACTGAGAAGAGATATTGTCTAAAAGTCTCAACTTTCTAATTTTATTAAAATTAGATATGGGAAGATCTCTTGAATAGGAAATGCGCGTCACTGATCTATTGGTGGGGTATATATAGTTATATACAGCCTAACATACTCCTCTCAGAGCATGTTTGGTACGTTTTATAATCATGTTATAGATAAAGTAAAAGAAAATTAAGACGGTGAGAATTTGTTTAAATTATCTTTATAAAAAATATTAATTTTTTTTAAAAAAAGATATTTCAATAAAATATCTCATTTTCATTTTTATGTCTTTTTTTCTTTTCTTCATACCAAACATACTCTTAGTTATCTATATACTTAAATGGAGAAAAAAATTCCCATATATAATTAGTACACATCTCTATAGTTGGGATTGACCATTCCACCCTAAAGAGTCACATTCAAATCTCGTTACAAATAGATGAGATTAAAGCTTATGAAGAGTAAATGTAACTTTGGATAAATTAAAAAAAAGAGAGTAAATTAATATATATATATATATATATATATATATATATTAGTTTTTACACGACCAAAAAAAAAAAGAAATCAGAGATGAAATTTTTCATCTCTGATTAGTTAGAGATGAATCCGAGACGAATTTTGTTTCATCTCTGATCCAGTCATCTCAGATTGCTGAGACACCTAAACGATTTGTCTCAAATTTTTGGGAAGGACAAATATTGTCTCAGATCAAAAATTTCATTTCAGACAGTTTCATGGTATCTGGGACGGATATGGTGTTGGTATCTGATTTGACACGGATTCTGAAATGAAAAGTTTGACTTTAATTAGAGATGGATTATCTGTCTCAAATTAGACGAAATAATTCCGTCTCAAATTAGACACGAAATAATTCCGTCTCTGATATGAGATAGAACAATTTTGTCCAAGATTTCCGCCTCTAATTTCTTAACTAGATTTTTTTATTATTTTTAAAAACTAACTTTTTTGTTTATTATTATTAACCTGTGAGTGAGACAACCAGCTATATAGAATGAAAACCAACAATATATATATATATATATATATATATATATATATAAAATAAAAAATCTTAATACAATAATGGATATCCAATCATAACATAAAAACCCTAGTCTAAGAGTTGATCTGAGGGTTGGATCTCATCGTCATTAGTTATAGGACCCATGTGTCTGTCTATAGACTCCATATAGCGGTCCATCATGTGTCGAAACTCACTCACATGGATGCCAGACTCTATATCAACTGAGACTACTCCTCCAACTACCAGGTCATCATAGTAAGTGCTTCTTGGTGAGTCTTCAATTGCTCCATCACAGGCTCCATGTGACATTGCAGCTCCTCCTCGAAGTCAGGAAAGAGATCGAATGAATCAAAGGAGTGGTGACTCGATGAACTGATCTAACGCGCCTTAGACCCCATGCTAAAGATTCACCCCTTCTTGTTCTTCCCTCCAACAACATGTAACCACAAGGCGGTGTTATCGGCTTCGTCATCCTTAGCTTCGGCACCTGCATTGGTAGCATATGCCTAGGAGGATCTCAACCGCATGTACTCCTCCTGTCAAACATCCAAATATTAAAACCTCATAATACAAAACTGAAAAAAAGATCATTGGAAAACAAATAGCTCAGTATACTTATGAAGACTTCCTGCTACTGCTCGTCAACAAATTTTCCTGTGCTCTTCTTTTTCTAGGTGCAATGAACAAGTCTAACAGCCAAGGCTTCATCTTGATTTGACTCTCCTACATATAAAAGAAGATTAAAAATTTCCAAAACGTAAGCATTAGAAAAAAGAATTCGACTTAAAACAGTTTACCAGGCAACACATATGCTTGAAGGATGGAATATTGCCTCCCATGTGTGAAGTGTTCTTCTAGTGGTGGAAGCCTTGTTTTACCGTGCCTACGCGCACTTTTGCTAAAACTCTTCGGTCCTTTATTACTGGTCCAATTTTTGCATTAATTCCTCGTTGATCCAGTTAGGTCTCTCTTGTTTTGCAAATCATTTAATCATGATGCAACCCATCATGTGGTATAAAACTTGGCCATCCTTTGAGTCCCAGTTCTTTCTGATCAAGGTTACATGTTCGAGAAATCACTTATTGTATTTCTGCAACAATTAAACTTGAGAAAACACTTTCAAATAGTTAGAAAAAAAAAGCCAAAGCTTATCAAAAATAACTTATCGCCCATTTCTTAAACCATAGATCCCATAATTTAGGGAGAGTGGTGTTCATGTTGTATTTCCCCTACATTATGGGGGCAATCTCCTGTACCGCACAAACAACTGGATAAAAACTAAACAGTTTGAACGGGTAAAACATTAGTACTCACATAAACATAATGTTACTATGAATTTAAAGACCTAAAAAGACGCAAAATACGCCTCACAAATCTTCAACTGGTCGTATCCAATGTCGGCCATCAACTGAATCGGTTCCGTGGGTTTGCATCATAGACAAGACGCTAACAAGAGTATGCTTCCTTTCAATTGACTCAAGGAAAGTGCCGGAGATCTCAGCTAACTCTGTCTGCACATACTTAGTGCTCTACCTGAAAAATTGTGAAGGGAACAAGGCAGGTGGTATTGACGTAGATAAAAAGGAAGAAGGACGAGGTAAGCGTATTGTGAGACAACCTCCACCTTAGCTAGTGGGGCCACTCGACATCTAGAAGGCTACTATTAAAGGATGAAACATAAAACATTACATAAGCAAAAGGTAGGTTCTATTCATTATATTCTATGACACTTGCTGACCTTTCAATTTTATCTCATTTTTAAAACCTTAATTAATAATAGATTTTATAAAATTTACAAGATCATTTTGATCATTTTAATTTGATTTTGAGGTGGCATATTTAAGATTGATGCTTATAAACATATTTAAAACTAATAGAAATATGTAAATAATTATAATTGATATGAAATAAATTTTTAAGTTATAATTGAAATTTTAAAACATGAATTAAAGTTAGTGGCATAAATAGTACTGTTACTTATATTTATACTTTTTCTTGGAACAAAAATAATAAATAATAATTTATTTACTTAAGAGAGAGAGAGAGAGAGAGAGAGAGAGAGAGAGAGATGAATTTGGAGCCTTAAAAAAACTAAAAGTAGAATTATTATTTCTCTTTTTCTGTATTATGTTTTTTCACTAATTAATATCAAATAATTATATAAATTTGACATAAAATTATCTTTAAATGATATCTCTTACTTTCTTTGTATTATTCTACTTAATATATATTATTAATATTTAATATATATATATATATATATATATATTCTATTTTGTATTTCAAAATCTCTTATTGAGTTTGGAATATTATGTTTGTATTTTTTTAAATTTCAAATTTGTATACTCATTTGATTGATTGATTTGATTCGTTTTTGAGTTAAATTTAACTTATTTTGTTATTATTCTTCTATAAGAGTTAAATTTAACTTGTAAGCATGGTTTACCAAACCGGACCGGACCGGCCAGTCAGACCAGTCCGACCGGAAACCGGAGGGGTCACCGGTCCGGTTTAGCCATTGGATCGGTCGGTGGTTTGACCGGTGTTGAACCGGCTGAACTGGCCAGAACCGGCCGGTCTGAAGGTTGAACCGGTTCAAGTTTTTTTTTTGGTCAAAATTTTTATGTTTTTTAAATGGAGGGGGGGAAAATGTAGAGGAAAAGTGAACAAAAAAAACACATGATAACCCTAGTTAATTTTACAATTGTCAAATATGCCTCCACTTACATAAGCAAATAAAAAAGAAAATCGAAGAAGGAGAGAAAACAAAAACAAAAACAAAAACTAGCCGAGTCCACTTTATCACACGCGCATGGGGGGGCAGATTGGACAATTTGCACTACATTGGCCTGAAATTGTGAGCGTGTGAATCCACCACTTCCCTTAGCCTCTTATAAGCCCATTAACATATATTAGTATATAAAGTTTTTTTTCTTCCTTGTTCTAAGCAATGTGGGACTTACTCACACTTTTACAAGGCTATTTTACTTAGTTTGAAATTGTGAATATTATGAGTTGTGATGAATTATCAATTTATGGATTAATTTTCTTATTTCCCTCACTTATTGTTATGAATTATCAATTATATTAAGAATTTTAATATTTTAAATTATATATATTTTTAATATTTTAAATTATGTATATTTTTAATATTTTTTAATTATCACCGGTTCGACCACGGTCTGACCACTGAACCTTGAATAAGTAGCTCCACCGGTTCAATGACCGATCCTGTTTTGAAAACATTGTTAAGAGTTAATTTCTTCTGTCACTATACCAAAGTGTTCCTACAGGAGTAGTCAACAATTGTTCTTATTCTTTATTTTGTTTTGTAATTTAACTTATTTTGTTAACTTTTCGGTCAAATATTCTTTGTCAAAAAAATGAAAATTAGAGAAAAACAAATTATATTTGGTAAAACATTTGACCAGATTTATTTTATTGATCATTTACTTTTGTCGTCACAGTTTTTTTCTTATTGAATCTTATTTTATTTAGTCAACACTTTTTAAGTCAACATTATTTGTATTGTTAAATTTTTTTTACTTAAATCACCTAAGAGAACATTCTTAACAATTATACCAAACTTTTGAAGCACAAAAATCCATACCAAACAAATAACATAACAGAATACAAGGCAGGACTAAAATGAAAATTTCAAAATTAAAAAGAAACAATAAGAGAATAATATAGGAACTATCTAAGGATCAAATGGAAAATAAACTAAGTTTCAAGGACAGAATTTTAGGTTAATAAAATAAAGATATTATATTTTAGTTAAACTTAACTATAAGAATTCATGCGATTCCACTCAATATCACTCCAAGAAAATTCTTAAAGTAAATAAAATGATAATCGTTGAACTTTGATATAAAACAAATTGACGAGGATAATTTAAACAAGTATAGTTTTTTCATTCAGAATTTAAATCATTTTAAGAATTTTATACTTTGTAATCTAATTTCATTGGATCCGAATTAGTCAAAACTAAGTAAATCTTGGAATATTGATAATTTTTAAAGGAAACACAGTATGAATAGAAACTAAAAATTCATCTTCAATCCTATTCATTCAAAACTACACACTGCAATAAGTCATTTTTCTTTCAAATTTTTTTCCTAAAAAAAATGTCGCATGTCACTGGAAATTAATTTGAAGAGCCTCGTTGTGCAGGAGTTTGCCTTTCATTTGTTTCTTTTTGGTGTTTTCGTTTCCTCTTTTATGTTTAAAAAGATTACAAACACACATTTCACTAAATCAGCAACTCAGCACAACAAAATTGAACCTAAATTGAACAGAAAAATGGAAAAAAAAAATTGCATAGAAGCAGAACAACGAACCTTCTGGAAGCAAAAAACCCAACCTTATTCTTCAGCCACTAGGATGTTGAAAATTTTCGTGCAAAACCAGAAATCGATTCCCCAGTACGATTAAGACAATTGAAACAAAATGAAGATTTAAATTAAAATTTTTCCCCTAAACCCTTGCCGAGGAAGAACAGAAATGACAAAGGGCGTGGTGTGGTCGGAGAGAGACACAGAATCCCAAAGACAGGGTAGAGAGAGACAGAACATCCGAGAGAGAGTAGAGAGAGACATTGTACCACAGAGAGGATAGAGAGAGACAGATATGAGGCTGGCGAGACTAAGACGCGAGAAGAGAATTTGGGGATATAAAGTTACATTATTAGGGACAGAATTTTGATGGAGATATTTCCATCTCTAACTATTAATGCGACGTCGTTTTACTTAAATTATTCTAAGACAGATGTTAGGCATAGAAATAAAAATAAAAAACTTTAGGGATGAAATTTTGACATGTCATCTGTCTCCGAAATTAGGGACGGACTGTCAGTCAAAGACAGAAAATATCTATCTCATAATCCGTTTCTAATTCAGGGACGGAATTTGGTGTTTAAAAAGTTATAATTATTTCAATTTAATTTTTAAAAGATTAAGTGTCATAATTTAATTTTTAAAAGTATATATTTATTTTAATTTCGTCTTAATATATTTGTCAAAGACTTTTAAATTTTGACAACAAAAAACTTAAAATTTAACAATATTAGATTTTGTAAAATTAAGATTTGAGAGAGGTTGACTTCTTTGAAGGTCCAGTCTCATGACCATAAAATTCAATTGTTTTTTGAGATTTGTGTACATTTTAAATAATTAAATTATTTTAATATAAATTAAAGTTTTAAGTTTTTATTAGATAAAAGAAAAAAGTGTTGTAAAAAGTTACCGTCACCAACATAGCCTGAGTCGCTTCTTTTAAGAGACACTGTCCTTAAGGAAATTATTCCACGACTACAGAAATTATTCTGCGTCTACATAACTTCTTTCAGGATTAAACAGACCCTTCTGAGTGTTCTCTCAAGAACTGGAACACTCAGGTGCCAGAATAGCAGAAAATAAACCATGTAACCCAGAAAGTTTGAGAGAAAGAAAAGAAGAGAGAAGACAACCTCTACTTATCTCCGTTTCTAAAGTGATGGGAAAGGAGCCTTTTTATAGGCATAAAAATGTAACGGTAAAAGACATAGATATAAAAGACTTTTAATAGCAATTAATATTTCATAACCGTTTTTATTAATTGCTACTAAAACTTGGCAATTAATATCAATTAAATAGCCGTTACGAAATATTAAAAGCAATTAAAATTCTCTTATTCTCTTTTTTTAAAAAAACTCTTTTGAAATATCAAGCTCATTAAAACGCTATTTTTCCAACAATCCCCCACATATTTTAAAAGATATTTTTGAAAAATTTTTTTTTGGGTTACGTATGGGTGTAGATGTATTAATCTGGTGTCTTTTTTTAGACTATGAACCAGACTTAGACCGATAAGATTTATTTTACAGAGTAGTCAGTGAAGCATATAGCTTCTATGAACCAACATACTCTTAGTCGTAAGATAGTGATTTTAAGAGTCGCATCTCACCCCCCACATTTCTGCTATTAACGCTGTTGTGCGCGTTATTTTGGCCGTGCGCGTGCCTGGAATTCATGAGTGCTCTAGAGATTTCACCACGATCTCATGAGAGCGGCCCCACTCCACACTCATATAGGTGACTTCATTAAGTGTATCTGCAATGAATACACCACCCTTAATGTAGGGCTATGAAGATCATAAAGAGCTTACGCTCAACCCACAAGTCAATGCATTTTAGCACTTTCACACTTAACACCATAGAAAATGGACTAAGAATATAGTGCTAGCAGAATTAACAGACGACTTGTTATTACCAATATGAATCTTATTCATGGGATCTCCAATCACAAAGGTTGGGTTCCCGCCGCTGTTAATTTCATGTTGGCCTAAGTCCAATTCCCCTCGATGTGTGAAGGACTAATTTCCTTCTTACATGCATGTTTAGTCAGTGAATTGGCCAAATTCACTTTTGACTTTACAGAACTGATCAGTATACTTCAAATTCATTTTTTAGCAATTTCTTGATAACTTTGTGTCTCAACACAAGTGTCTACTCTTACCATTGAAAGTTTGTTCTTTACAATGGCTATTGCCACTTGGCAATCACAAAACACAGACACTGACATCATTGGGCTTTTACCCAATTAAAAAATTTACTAAGTAGTTTTTCTACTACTTAGTCTTATTTTCAGCCAACTCGAGAGTACTAAACTCTGATTTTACAGTGAACCTATAAATTTATATAGTTGCTCTCTCCAAAATAAAGTCCCACCACCCAGGGTGAGGTTTTAACCACTAGTGGACTTTGTCTCATCTAAATCAAAGATTCAGTTAACATCATTGTATTTTTCTAATACAATGGGAAATCCACTTTATATGATATCGTAAATTACGATACCTTTCAACTCTTTTATTGGAATTGTGTACATATCGACACTCATCTGACGCATAACACATGATATGTCAGGCTAGGTAAAGTTTATTAAATAAAATAGAGACTCTCCTCTGTTTTCCTTAACTGAGTATTAAAAATCATAAGGAGTTTTTCACCAGTTTGTCATCTTGATAATCAAACTTTTAAGATAATTTTGAACATAACGTTCTTGTGATAGTAAAATACCATCACCTTTCCTTATGGTTTTAATTCTAAAATCTCATTTACTTCACCTATGTCTTTCATGTCAACACTATATGTAAAGGAATATTTGACTTTATGTAACATAACACATATACAGACAAATAATCATTCTTATCGTCTATCACTTCCACCTATGTACACGTCCATCTTTAATTAAAAAAAATATTTTCACTAATCACGAAGAGAAAATATTAACAATATAATAACTAAGGTTTTATAATTAATTTATTTTTCTTATAGTTGTGTAATATAAACTTTGCAAAATACCCCTATATTTTTAAATTTATCAGAGTATGATTACACAACTCATATGAAACCTCATACAAAACCTTATAATTATTATAGATGGGCATCAAACGCATAACATATATGCGCATCTAAATTCATCCATCATATAATATTATTTTTCAAGAAAATAATTTCACATAATTATTTTGGAAGTTTTCAATCTCATTTGTGACCAATAACTCAACAACATTGTACCTCTATGTACAATTAAAGAGTTATCATGGATTGGAATTAAAAAATACTAATTCCAATTTATATATATATATATATATATATATATGACATATCATCATCTCAATGAGATGGTTTCCTCAACTTAGAAATTGACAACATATCATCATCTCAATGAGATGGTTTTCTTAATTTCTAAATTGACCCAAAATTTATATGCCAATATCTTCAAATTTGGTCACAAATCTACAAAAATCATGTTCCAAGATAAAACTCTCAAAAGCTTAAGATGAAGCTATTTTGAATTCTTAAATTAAACACATATGTTAATTTCAAGAATTCCACATAAATAAAATTCTCAAAATAGAGAAATTTTAAAATAGTTCACATGTAAGCTTTAAGAAAGCCTTTTCATATTATCAATAGTTATGTCAATAAAAATTTATGGGACATACTCAATACACAAATATAATAAACCCATAAATTCTATTAAACCACAATATTATTAACTATTGACCATAAAACATTTTTATCAAAGCTTGTATTATTTTTATAACAACATATTTACATAACAACACACATCCCTCACTTGTTGTTATAAAAATATTATCCAAAAACATTTTTCTTCTTGCCCCCACTATTAATATAAATTTTCAAAAAGAGAAAGATTAAAATAGTGTAACATACCTCATGATGTAGGGAGAAGAAATCACCATTGCACAAATTTGCTTCATGAGCAAAATTGATCACTTCATGATCACTCAAAATTAGAACTCTAAAAAATTATGAGTTATGCTCATAAAAATAATAGCAAATACTAATTTCACCCCATGTATATTGTCACATCCCAAAATTGAGCATGTGAAAAGATACTACTCATTTGATAAAATTCTCAAACATACGTTATTTACATATATTCTGTAAGGTTTTACATTCAACCTTAATCATTCATTCCACACTACAGAATTATATTCATCTGATAAGCAAATATAGACATACATAGTCTGATATTTCTATCTCATCGCAAGCCTAGGAGACCTATAGTAAGTACAGAGCGTTCCTAGTATCCACATTAATAAGTACTGGTATCCCACCAGACAAAAATAGAGGATAATTCCAAGGGGCTTCTATTCTTCAAACGGATACTCTTGTTCTTTGTTTTCTATATCTGAAAAAAAATAATCATAGGGAGTGTGAGTTTATTTAAAAACTCAGTAAGTAAATAACTGTACTATATAAAATATCAAAAGTACAAATACCACATTTACTCATATAATTAATTGTCTTATACATCGAGTAGTATGGGACTCTAACCCTTTCAAACTCATGAATAAGATTTCGTAGATATACACCGAGTAGTATGGGACTCTAACCCTTTCAAACTCGTGAATAAGATATCATAGGTATATACCGAGTAGTATGAGACTTTAACCCTTTCAACTCGTGTATAGGTTTCATAGATATGCACTGAGTAGTATGGGACTTTAACCCTTTCAAACTCGTGTATGAGCTTTCTTAGATATACACCAAGTAGTATGGGACTTTAACCCTTTCAACTCGTGTATAGGTTTCATAGATATGCACTGAGTAGTATGGGACTTTAACCCTTTCAAACTCGTGTATGAGCTTTCTTAGATATACACCGAGTAGTATGAGACTTTAACCCTTTCAAACTCGTGTATTAGATCCCGTAGATCTTTACTCATTGACAAGATAGTGAGAATTTATCACATAATACAATTGTCACGAAATAAAATAATTTCTACATACTCTTATTTCTACCGATCATCATATACTCCCATATGAAAATTGATTGCTTATTATCCAAATAATATTGTAAATGGGACTTATATTGTACTTTGACTAGTAATATCAAATTAGCTGAGCAAGGTTATTCACTCACCTTGATGTTTGTCCAAGTTTACCTTGTTCCACACTAAAATTTGTGTAGAAAAATTTCCTAGTAAAATATATTACAAGGAAACATAAGAAAGGAACAAAATCACGAAAATACGCAAAATTTTCTGATTGCTACAGTAACGGTTTGCTACAGTGCCTGTTCGCTACAGTGCCGGTTCACTACAGTAACATTGACTGCTACAGTACCGTTGACTGCCGACATTACAGTAACTGCTACAGTACCCGAAGAAAAATTTTCCAGATTTTTTCCGAAATTTCTGGTCGCTACAGTAACTCGAAGAAAAATTCCAGATTTCCAGTTGCTACAGTACTTCGAATTTTGCAGAAAATCTTTCAAAAAATTCATCCTTTCCTTTCTTTTGATTCAAAACCAGAATCTCAACTCTTTTAACCGATTATAACTCAAATATAACTGAGATTCATGAATTATAATCAAAATCTTCAAGAACAAAACCTCCTCTGATCTTCTACATAAACTGAAATTTAAGGAAAATAACGAGATTAAAGCTTACCTTTGATCCTTACAAAGCTTTTGAACCGAACAAATAATCGAACTTCTGAAGATCAAGGGAAGGATTTGAGAAGAAAATGAAGAACTGAGAGAGAAAATGAAGTTACTGTTCCTTTTGCTTCGCTTCAGAATCGAATTATGAGAAGTTACTATTGAAGTTTTATATTAAATATTTCTAATGGGTTATTCAATAACCCATGGGTATCCATAACCCAACATCCAAATCCATCCAGTCAATTTACAATAAATGGACTAATTGACCATTCTGAAACCACTTTTCCATGAATTTCATCATTCTTAGAATATATCCCACATTGTGCAAATATTCAGTTCAGTCATTTAACTCAATTTTCATAAATAATATTCAAAGAGAACAATTAAATATGAAAATTAAAAATGACCAAAATAAATAACTAAAGTAACGTTGTAGAATTCTAAAATACTTTTAAGCGAATTGTTAGTCAATTTGGCAAGTGCACCAATCGTACAAGTAATACAGAGTGAGTAGAGTATCGTTCCCACGAGGATTGAGGTACCAAGTACCCGCGAAGCTAAAGTTAAATGCTATCTAGACGAATCATTGAACGAAAATATAAATCTAATGTTACAAAATAAACTAAACTCTATCTAAAACTTAAAACTAAGCTACTCCTAATGACAGTAACCTAGGATTGATGGGATTGACTTCATTTAATTCTTAATCCGACTAATTCATAGACAAATGAGTCTTTGAGTTGTTAAAGACTGATTCAATCAAATTGCAAATCCTTTTGGAGTTGGTCAAGCTCTCTCAAGTGTTTGAACCCAATCCCTTGGAGAAACAAACCTACCTATACTCAATGATTGTTTAATTCCTTAATCCAATCATTCAAGTAGGTGATTAAGTTTAGGAACTCATAAAAACTACATAAATAAGATTATCCATCCCTAGATTAATCCGATTTATGGTGGAAGTTACAATGGGCTAGTTAATACCTAGCTATCCCTAGCATAGATAAAAACCCCCAAACTCATAAAAGTGGTGATCAATCATTTTTAGAGCAATTCAATCCGGTAAATCCACTCCAACAAAATACGAAATGCAATTGAGAAGAATCATTCAATAACAAAACCTCATAAGAAATTAAATTACATCAACCACCAAGCCCATCATTCTTCATAGATTCCATTATCATCCTCTTACTCTTGCTTTTACCACTTGTACATGCTAGTCTAGGGCACGAATATTCCTAGAAGGATTTTTCCAAACCTCAACTAAGATAAAACCCAATTCTCCATAATTCCTTATGTGAAAATCAAGTTCATTAAATGAACAAACCCTAATTTGACTATATGAGGCTAATAACTATATTCCTATGATATTAGCAAATCAATCTCCTCTCCTTTAAGGTTCAAGAACTCATACAACTTATTCCTTTGGTCTAGTTTCTACCTCCCCTTCCCAAGTTTGGTAAAAACACCCAATCATCCCAATAAATGGCCAATTTAAAGGAAAGCATTAAGATTGGAATAAATAAGCATGCATTAACCAAGCAATAACTACAAGAGTTCAAGAAATTACACAAAACCTAATCTAAAATCGGGCTCATAACAACCCTTGAGTTACATACTACCTACCACTACATAATACAAGAAAATACAACATGAAAAGAGAAGAAAATGAAGAGAAAAGAGAAGAGATGGGGGAAGGAAGACCAATCCATTGAAGGAAGGCCCTTCTCCCCCCTAACCAGCTCTGTAGAGTAAGTCCTAGCCGCCTCCAAGCTCCCCAAAATCTCCCAAGTCCAAGATTAGGTCAAAATGCTCTAAAAGGAGTATTTAAGCTGCTGGTCCGAAGTCTGGCGCCTGGGCGCCAAGGCTGCAGCTTCAGATTCAAAGTTCATGGGTCGGGCGCCTGGGCGCCACGTCTGGCGCCTGGGCGCCAACTGGGCAGAGAGCCCTGGTTCTTCACATGCCTGGCGCCTGGGCGCCAGGCCACTGGAATGACATGCTTTCTCTTGTTTCCTCCCCACAAATGCACCTACAGAAAACAATAAATAAAAGAAATTAAAAAGGCAATAAAAGGTGCAGAAAAAACAAGAAAATACGAACACTAACAAGCACACGGAAATTGTACGAAAACAAAGATAACAAGCGCAAAAGGAAAGCAAACATGGCTATAAGAGGACCAAAAATCCCAAATATGGTGGCATTATTTAGTGACTTTCTAGGACTTATCAACTCCTCCAAACCTAGATCTTTGCTTGTCCTCAAGCAAACAATTATCTAACACGACTAAACACACTAAACGAACATAACAAAAGGATATTTCTTGATAAAAAGGAAGTGTTGAACAACTTGAAAGATTATGGCAAAGTAAGTTAAAGTCATGCATTCGTCTAAATAAAGCAAAGCTAGGCAATGAATTTCTTGAATTTAGAGACAAACTGGAAAAGTTCATTAACCTTAAAATTAAGATCATAGATGCCATCAATTTTCTCTAATTACTCCATCAAAAGTTTAAAAGAATTTATTCCATTGTGAGGATTTTTCTTGGCTCTGTCAAAATGCATTTCAGCAAAGGGAATTCCAATTTATTTATGATCGAAATGAAGATCGTGCGCCTAACCACACATCTTCCCCTCAATCAAGGTAATACCCGCAAATAGGCAAGGAAACAAAGAATTATCAGTGCGCCTAATCCACACAACAATGCCTTGTTCATCGCCTTTATTTATTGAAATATGATTCATTGGTTGGAGAAAGTATTGTGCGCCTAATCCACACAACACTTCCTCAACTTAAATCACACTTATTTTTTTTTTTGTTGTTTTTGTTTTTGTTTTTGTTTTTTTTTTAAATTCCCTTATTGAGCAAATATACATCACAACTAAGAGTAAAAAGTTTTAAAAATTTGAGGAGTATATAAAGAAAATTAAAAATACCTACAACGTTTATTTAAGAATTTTTGAAAATTTCCAATTTTAATCAATAAATTCTAAAAATCCATAACTTAGCTCGATTTTAAATAAGATGACGACATAAATTCAACCAACGTTGACATAACATAACACCTGTTCAACAGTTTCCAAAATATCAAGAGAAATCCTAAAACGTGATGGTTCAACAAAAGGAAATGCATTCTTATTAAACAACAATCTACTCCCCCAAACCTAAACCAGACATTGTCCTCAATGTCAAACCAAGCACACAAATAAGGTTTGAGCATCCAAAAGGGGACAATCAACAAAAAGGGGACGGAATGGCAATGAATGCTAAAAACAAACCATCAACAACAACAAAACAGAATTAAAAAACACAACGATTACTAAACAAGAATCAAAATAACAAAACCATCACAAAAACCAAAACATCAATAAAATCCAATAAAGACATAAAATAACATAACATAAAGTCTCAATTGAGAAGTACAGTACAAGAATCAATAACAAAAGAAATAAAAACAACAAAACACTGAATCACAACGCCTCAATCCGTGTCATCAGCGTCGTCTTCTTCGCCCATCTCTTCATCTCCGCCAGCTACTCCACTGTTGACTGCAGGATCGAAATTGATGTCGTCTGTTGGATCATAAGAAGGATCCTGCAAGGTCCAACCCTCAGTGCTCACTCCCCAATGTCTAGCCATGGCATACAGAGCCTGAGTTACGCCCCTATTGTGCTCATTCTGTGTTCCTACAAATGCAACATGGGAGGCAACAAAAGCGTTGTGGGACGTTCTTAAATCATTTAGGGAGTTTTCAATATCAATAATCCGCTGCGACATATGAGGTCCCTGAGGTGCAGGTGCAGCACGTGGTCTGGATGGTGCCTGAGGAATCAGAATGGGTGCCTGATGGTAATCCGCGGGAGCTCTATCACGTGGTGCCATAGAATCTATCACTTGTGCAGTGATAGGGCCCTCGGGATCACGAAAAATATCATTAAGCATAGGCACCTCATCCTTTTGACAGAGGTTAGTAATAAGGCAAGGATATCCCAATCTTTTTCCTTGTTTTTGAATCAGTTTATCTAGATTTTGGGATAACAGAGATCCAACATTAAAGACACTCCCTGTAATAATCATATAGATGACCACCGCTCTTTCTATTGTTACTTCAGAACGGTTCGAAGTGGGGAGGAGATTGGATTGGACGAAAGTGCACCACGCTTTGGGGATTTGTTTCATATCAGATTTTTTAAAATGTGTTTCTTTCCCCTGAGCGTCCAACTCCCATCTCGCTCCCTCTTTACAGAGAATATTAATAATTGTATTTGATCTCATATACCTAAACCTCATCCAGTCAGCATATTCATTATCAGTATCAGGACTATATCTCAGACCAAACAGATTATTGATATTGTTTGATATAAAATAAATTGTTTTCTCCCTAACAAAAGACGTATTTCTGTCCGCAACACTATCATTACTCCCCCTAAATGCATTTGCGTAGAATTCCTTTACAACCTCGGGGCAGTATCTCGTAGCTGGCCTACAAAGTGTTTCCCACCCCTACTCTCTTATTCTATCTTGAATTTCAGGGTACTGATTGGCCCTCAGATAAAACCCTCTCTCTTTAATAAACTCTCTAGGTTCAAGCTCATCAAATTTCATTTTACACTCAAAATTCCTAAACCTAGAGGTATCAAAGTCTCTACTAGAGGAGGATTCAGCATCCTTTTGCTTTCTTGAACGTTTGTGAGACATTATTTATGCAATAGACAATCCTAAACATTCAAAAAGCAAAAATTTAATTTCAAAAACTCTAAAATTGGATTATTCAATAAAAGAAAAATTTTGAAAAATAAAAAAAAACCAAATTTAAAAATTCTTAAAATTTCAGAAAATAAAATAAACATTCTAAGTTCCTAAAATTCCAATTTTAAAAGTTTCAGAAATTTCAAAATAAATCAAAACAGTACCCTAAATCCAAAAATTCCCAAATCTGAAAAAAAAAAAATATATATATATATATATATATTTTTTTTCAATAAAAAAAGGATTAGAAATATCCTAAAATCATAAATTAAATAAAACTGAAAATTTAAATTTCAAATTTCAGAAAACCCTATTTTTTTTTAAAAAAAAAATTCAAAGAAAATGGAGTGGGGAAGAGGAAACTTACCAAAATGTGCAGAAAAAGTGGCGAGGAAGACCTCTAATCTTCGAAAATCAGCCCCAAACCGTGAAGAAGATGAAGAAATGGAGGAAAAGTGGGAGGAAAGTGATGAAATGGAAAGAAAAGTGGGAGAAAGTGTGCGAAAATGAAAGGGATGGTGAAGGAAGGGCTTCTAATCGGTGAAAATGGAGGTTTTGGGAGGAAGAGACGCCGGAGAAGGAGAGGAGAAGTGAAGGAGGCGGCTGCTAGGGTTTGGGAAAAGAGGAAATACAGAAAAATTTTCTGCAGCAAGTTAAATTCGACGTTGGCGCTTGGGCGCCAACGTCACAAACCCTCAACGAACAGACAGCTGGCGCCTGGGCGCCAGCGAGACAGAGAGCACTTAAACATCAGCTTCGTGGCGCCTGGGCGCCAGGTGTGGCGCCTGGGCGCCATCTTGACAGAAGCAAAATTTTTTTAGCAGCAGCAGCATTCAGCCCTCAGCAGAAGATAATCCACGGAAATTGAGGTTTGTGATCCATAAAAACACATCCAAACAACACATACACACAGAAGAAACATTCAAATTCAACATTGAACAAAATCAACTAAAACAACAATCAATCACAAAAATAAACACCAACAATCACAGAATTAAAATTACAGAACAAAACCAAGCACAAATTAATATGACGGAAAGGTCAAGAAACTTGGGGTGCCTCCCAAGAGCGCTACGTTTATAGTCCTTAGCCAGACTTTACCGGTGTCCTTCGCTAGATAATGTCTCCTTCCTTGGTCATCAGTGCTCCGTTCTCATCCTCAACGTTTTCCAGCAAGGAAGATAAACCAGATTCCATGCACAACCAAAGAAGAACACCGTAAGAACAAGACCACAAAAATAAAACACAACACTAGAACAAATGAAAATTTGCAAAGACACAAGAGAATGTACAACAAAGGTGTATAAAGTAGCACCACTTCGGCTTCATTGAATATTGGCACAACCATTAATTCCCCGGCAACGGCGCCAAAAACTTGTTAGTCGATTTGGCAAGTGCACCAATCGTACAAGTAATACAGAGTGAATAGAGTATCGTTCCCACGAGGATTGAGGTACCAAGTACCCGCGAAGCTAAAGTTAAATGCTATCTAGACGAATCATTGAACGAAAATATAAATCTAATGTTACAAAATAAAATAAACTCTATCTAAAACTTAAAACTAAGCTACTCCTAATGACAGTAACCTAGGATTGATGGGATTGACTTCATTTAATTCTTAATCCGACTAATTCATAGACAAATGAGTCTTTGAGTTGTTAAAGACTGATTCAATCAAATTGCAAATCCTTTTGGAGTTGGTCAAGCTCTCTCAAGTGTTTGAACCTAATCCCTTGGAGAAACAAACCTACCTATACCCAATGATTGTTTAATTCCTTAATCCAATCATTCAAGTAGGTGATTAAGTTTAGGAACTCATAAAAACCACATAAATAAGATTATCCATCCCTAGATTAATCCGATTTATGGTGGAAGTTACAATGGGCTAGTTAATACCTAGCTATCCCTAGCATAGATAAAAACCCCCAAACTCATAAAAGTGGTGATCAATCATTTTTAGAGCAATTCAATCCGGTAAATCCACTCCAACAAAATACGAAATGCAATTGAGAAGAATCATTCAATAACAAAACCTCATAAGAAATTAAATTACATCAACCACCAAGCCCATCATTCTTCATAGATTCCATTATCATCCTCTTACTCTTGCTTTTACCACTTGTACATGCTAGTCTAGGGCACGAATATTCCTAGAAGGATTTTTCCAAACCTCAACTAAGATAAAACCCAATTCTCCATAATTCCTTATGTGAAAATCAAGTTCATTAAATGAACAAACCCTAATTTGACTATATGAGGCTAATAACTATATTCCTATGATATTAGCAAATCAATCCCCTCTCCTTTAAGGTTCAAGAACTCATACAACTTATTCTTTTGGTCTAGTTTCTACCTCCCCTTCCCAAGTTTGGTAAAAACACCCAATCATCCCAATAAATGGCCAATTTAAAGGAAAGCATTAAGATTGGAATAAATAAGCATGCATTAACCAAGCAATAACTACAAGAGTTCAAGAAATTACACAAAACCTAATCTAAAATCGGGCTCATAACAACCCTTGAGTTACATACTACCTACCACTACATAATACAATAAAATACAACATGAAAAGAGAAGAAAATGAAGAGAAAATAGAAGAGATTGGGGAAGGAAGACCAATCCATTGAAGAAAGGCCCTTCTCCCCCCTAACCAGCTATGTAGAGTAAGCCCTAGCCGCCTCCAAGCTCCCCAAAATCTCCCAAGTCCAAGATTAGGTCAAAATGCTCTAAAAGGAGTATTTAAGCTGCTGGTCCGAAGTCTGGCGCCTGGGCGCCAAGGCTGCAGCTTCAGATTCAAAGTTCATGGGTCGGGCGCCTGGGCGCCACGTCTGGCGCCTGGGCGCCAACTGGGCAGAGAGCCCTGGTTCTTCACAGGCGCCAGGCCACTGGAATGACATGCTTTCTCTTGTTTCCTCCCCACAAATGCACCTATAGAAAACAATAAATAAAATAAATTAAAAAGGCAATAAAAGGTGCAGAAAAAACAAGAAAATACGAACACTAACAAGCACACGGAAATTGTACGAAAACAAAGATAACAAGCGCAAAAGGAAAGAAAACATGGCTATAAGAGGACCAAAAATTCCAAATATGGTGGCATTATTTAGTGACTTTCTAGGACTTATCACGAATTATATTCCGAAATTAACGGGTATTACATTCTACCCCGCTTAAAAGAATTCGGTCCTCCGAATTAAAATCTTACCTCAAGTTTCAAATAAATGTGGATAGTTTTTCCACATTTCATCTTCTGCCTCCCACGTAGCTTCCTCGCGAGAATGATTTCTCCAAAGAACCTTGACAGTAGGAATTTCTTTAGTACGCAATTTCTTGACTTTTCTATCAAGAATAGCTACTGGTACCTCTTCGTATGTGAGAGTTTCATTAAAATGAACTTCTTGGGGTTGAATGACATGAGAAGGATCAGGAAGATACTTCCGCAGCATGGACACATGAAATATTGGATGAACTCCCTCTAGGTTGGAAGGTAGGTCTAGGCGATATGCCACATTACCCACTCTGTCAATAACCTCATATGGGCCAACATACCTCGGACTAAGCTTGCCTTTCTTCCCGAATTTCATTACTCCCTTCATAGGTGAGATTCGTAAGAAAACCATATCACCTATTGCAAATTCAAGGTCACGTCGTCGGTTGTCCGCATAAGACTTCTGTCTACTCTGAGCATGTCACGACCCGTTTTCTGGGCACATGACCGGCACAATGATGAATCTCTCATCACTGTAAGCCTTCCGATAAATATATCAAATTTTCTTATCTGAAAATCATAAAGATGATTTGCATGTAATAATAGATTATCAATTTAAAATACATTATTATACTGACATACAAGCCAAATGTCGAACCCCTGACCTAGATGTCCTAGACGATTACAGAGCAACATAATCTACAACAATAGAGGTGCCTACCCGATAGCGGGAGGGTCCAAAGTGATCTACTCTTCTAGTAGATATTCTTCGATGACAACCTGATCTGAACAAAAATGTTGTACAAACAGTGTGAGCTTTTAAACTCAATGAGCGAATCGGCCTCGCGTTAATAAAATTCAAATACATTACCAGTCATGCAAGCATATCCAAAGGCTCATACTTAACCAATAGACAGAAGATAAAAATTCATCCAATTCAACAAACGTTACTAGTACTCGTCAATGGCAATATATCCCAGAGAGCGCACATAGGCCGGCTCACCAATTATGTATATTTCCGCCATGACGCACAACATCATCCTTTTACATACAAGAAGATAAAAATTCATCCAATTCAACAAACGTTACTAGTACTCGTCAATGGCAATATATCCCGGAGAGCGCACACAGGCCGGCTCACCAATTATGTATGTTTCCGCCATGACGCACAACCTCATCCTCTTAGCTAGGGCGCCTCACGGATTTATCACCAATCCGGGCTATATCCCTACTAAGGGAATCGTTGTCTCCACACTCATTGGTCAAGACACCCTGTCAACCGGGTTTTCCACCTTGCCGTGAGAGGGGGTACTGTCCCGCTCAATCACAATCAATAGCATTTCATATCATAATCAGAAGCTCAATATAATATTTATCCATATAACAGGTATAGTATATAATTATATTATAACTTTATAAACCACAATTCAAGAGATTCAATCTTCACGTCATCATGAGATACTTGCTTTTTCTTATCCATACTTCTGGATTAATTATCTCATTATATTCGTCATTCTGAATCCAATTTCCCCCTATGAATCTTGGGAGTGTCCTACGACATACTTTTTATCACCAATAATGCTAAAACTCTATTAAAACGGGGTCGTTTCACTCACCTGGATTCCGTACGAGCATCGCTTCTCTAAGTCATTACAGACAAGAGTTCTCAGGTGAATTTCGGTGTTCTGCTACGGAGATTTTCATGAAAGATTAGAGAAAATACGTCAGGATTGTTTTCGTACAGATACTGTTCATACGTATAGTTACTGTTCATATATACGGTTACTATTCATACGGTCACTATTCATACATACGGTCACTATTCATATGTACGATCACTATTCATACATGCGGTTACTATTTATACCAGAAATAGAGAATACAATCTGTAAAAGAGTACACCAGGTAAGTTCCCAGGAAAGAGTGGAGGGTCACACTGGACACACTTAAAAACGAGGTCTTTCCTTAGCCAGAACTTTCCTAGACATGTATTCTTCACAGTTTACATTCTATTTCGGTAATCAGATAATCAAAATAACATATAAACAGCTAATGACAGTTTTTCTGATGTGGAAGATCAGCCAAGGCCGCAACCACAGAGCATACTTAAGAAAATAACTTCTAAAATTTGAAAGACATAGAAAGGGCATAGTATCCTTACCTAAGCTGAAAAGGAAAGGCCCAAAATCTCAGAGGCCTAGCATTGAAGTAAGAGGAACTTAAGGAGAGAAGAAGAGAAGTTGAAGGTGTGAGTTTATAAGTGAAATGGAAGGGCATATTTATAGTAAAAGTCAAGGGTACTATTTGACACTATGCGTTAATAAAATATTCAATTTACTATTTATGAAAATGACATTTCTAATAATGCAGTTACTGTACACCTTACGCGTACGATGGAAAATTTTTATGTTTATTACTATTGAAAACTTAAAGGAAAAACTATCCTTTCACCTTAAACCTTTAAGTTTCTTTTCAAATCAGTCCTTTCAATTTAGTCCATGAAGGTATTTTCACACATAAAACGTCATTTTCTCCTACGAACTTCTTTCTAGTTGTCTCTTATGACCAAACCACATCTAGTACTTGACATTTTGATTGTATAAATGAACAGTACCATATACATAAATAGTATTATACAGGTAAACAGTACCGTATACTAGCATAGTAACCATAGTTTGTAAACAAATATTTATATTTTATTTTTCATGGGTATTACATTATCACTCCCTTAAGAGAATTCGGTCCCCCGAATTCAAAACTCATCTCAAGACTGAAATAAGTGTGATTATTTCGTCCATATTTCATCCTTTGCATCTCTTTCTTCCAAAACCTCATCACACCCTTGGTGAGATTTACAAGAACATTATACCATTGACTGTGAACTCTAAACCGCATTATCAATATTTTGCATAAGACTTTTGCCTTTTAGCAAGTAATCTCTTCCTCATCAGTTTGATCTTTTCCACAGCCTTTTGTACCATAAAGTGTCTCATCCCCATAACCTTTACCAAACTTAAACCATTTAATCAGATATCCATATAAAACCTCAAATAGATGTCGTCTTCAAAAGTGGCACGTGGTCTTTCCAGTTCATACTGAATATCAGAACACATGTTTCCACACACATAACTTATAACTTTTACGAATACAAGTATAGTACCTAAAGGCGTCATTTTGACCATAGGTAATTCTCTTGCGCGAAGGCAATCATCCTGCCTTAAGACGATACTCTCAACTGAATGCGTCATATAAAATGAAATCATTACATGAAATTATTACATGAATCTCTAGGAAGAACAATCCTAGAAAATGTGTTAAGTAAATAACATACTTCTCATGCATAATTATATATATGAAAATTCCTCTCACCTCAATGACTCATATAGAGTCGTATCCCTTCAATGATTAGGGCAAACCCATAGTTCTCTATGTATAGGTTCATAAAATACTTATTTAGCACTCCTCCATAGCTCAGAAATGCAATGAAATATCATTTTAGTAACTCTTCTCAGTCAAAAGGATATTACCATACTCTGCTTTAGAATTTTCATAATCAAGTACGAAATATAAGTCCAACATCTTCTCATTCCTCAAGTTCTTTCAGTAAAAGGAATCACTTCAACAAAGAAGATCTAAATACTTACTTAAATTTTATTTCTAGTACATAGATAATTTTAATACATGAAGCTTAGACCAAATATAACTTTAGGTACAAACAAAAGAAAGAATAAATTAAGGACGAGTAGGCTTTTGAAATGTAGAAGGTGCTCCAGGTCTAGAAGAGGAAGGTGCTTCAGACCTTAAGGAGGAAGCTAATCGTTGTAGCCTACAAAGAGTTTCTGGAGGAAGCGCCTGATAAATTTGGCGAAGAGCATAAGTCACTCCGTTCATACAGTCAATACACCTTGCTTGTTGGTCACGAAAATTTTGAGTTGCAAACATTGAATGTCTATCAACTTGATTAGCTAGTTCCCCGAAACGACGGTTTATCAATTTCTCTTGGTTTTCAAAGAGACGATTTATTAGTCGCTTCTGGTCCTCTGTCTTGTATTCCAGGCTCTCTATCTTACGTTCCAGGTTTTCGATCTTACGCTCCAAGAATGCAAGCTTATTTTCTGAGGATGTTGCAGTACTGTCCTCCTCCAACTCTATTACATCCCTCTTTCTTTTCTTAATTTCTGGTGACCTGTCTACAGGTCTCTTCCCTTTGTTGTCTCCGAGACTTAGATTTAAATCAAGCTCTACATTGCCAGTCTCAAAATTCAAGTTGAAAGACTTATTATCGGCCATTGCTCTAGGGATCTCAGAAATAACTTCGAATGAGAAAGGAATGGAGATTGGGAAATAGGTATGTAATGAAAGAAGTAGGTTTGCTTGGTGCGATGAGTAGGGTAACGGGCATACAAGATTTATAGACAACCCGAAGCCCCTGGAGCTAAAGCCACCACAACCTACACGCCGCTCGCTATAAGGTTTACAGATCACATACGTCGCAATGCCAGCAATTAATGTCGGACATGCAAGTAAATAGTAAATGCAATTAACATAAGTCAAAGATTTCTTGAAAAAAATTTTCGGCTAATCTTGACCTTTCTCAAAATTTTGACTAACTATGCTCTTCAGTCTGAGATTTTCTCCCTCTAAACTTGTTTTATCCTGTAATCCCATATCACGATGTCCCTCTATGATTAGGTAGCCTCATATTGGCCGTATCTTAGATTCTAATCGGTGTCTTTACTCTAGACTTACACATAATATATATGTAAATATATATATTTTAAAACAAAGTTAACTGCTTACGGTCGCATGCCTTAAGCATTATCATGATGTAAGGAAATCACTGCCTTTCATTTGCCCATGAGAGCATTATATGTAAGTATGTGTAACCATGAAGATATATCATCCTCTACACATTTCATTCTATCCAAGTCATTTTGATTTCACATTCTCTATGAGTATATGTAGGATCATCACATATTCTCCTTGATCGTAGCCTTCACTCATTATGCATGAATAACATACATACATGTAATTACAACATGATTCAATCAGTTATGTATATTATACTCAACTGAAGGCTCTCAAGAACAACACAATAAAACAGAGAAATGCATTTCAGTTCATCATAAAAGCATCCAAGGCAATCTTTAATGGCTATATTCTTAACTTCTTTGAATTTCGGAAAATGCCAACGGGAGAAATGGGAAAACCAAGTAAAATCGGCCGCAGATCCACCGAATATTGACTTTCATGGTTTTGGCATTAATGCAACGCGCTATCGGTGTGCACACCTACCCTAGACTTCTGGCTTCCAGCTTGCAGAAATCCATAGGTTGATCGTGTAGGGGTGCGGTGAAAAGATATCTTCTTTGTCTCTAAGTCCTAATTTTTTTCTATAAAAACCATCCCAGCATTCTCAGTTACCACACCACAAAGAGTAATAATCTCTAACCCTACAATCCCCCAGTATTCCTCTCGCCTCATACTCTTACAAAAATTTCTAAATTTTTTCAAATCATGGTCTCAAGGAAGTACATTGATCTCACAGTAGAGGCTAAGGAAGAAGAACATGACTTAAACTTAAGTTTATGCAGGGACAAGGGCAAAAGACCTCTCGAGGGATCTCAAGAAATTCAAATGGAGAAGAAGATGAAGAAGATTGAGGAAGCCGAGGAGATTAGCACAGGCCATAGCTCAGAGGACAAAATCGCCTGTTTAGAACATGAGGTGAAGAATCTCAAGAAGATGATAGAGGATCTAGAGAAGTTAACCAAACGCAATAACGCGGCAATGACTTCGAGAATAGATAGATTCTTCTATTGGTCCACCCAGTGCTTCTGCAATCAACAGCAAAGAAGTGTTGATTGTATGAATGGAATTTACACTACCCTCCGCGACATTGCTATGTCTCTTGCTCCAAGGAATGGTCGAGGGGTGATGATACAATACAACCCTCCTAATCCAAGACCACCTCGCTTTTAGATTACTCATGCATGAGTAAACTTCTCTTTCCTTTTTTTTTTGCAATGTAATCCTTCAGTTTTTTTTAATGCAAGTGGTTTCTTTTATTGGCTGGTACCCTAAAATAATATAGCTACACAAAATCAATCATGAATTCAGCTTATAAAATCCACCATATAAAATTTTGATCCGACAGCAACGGAATCAAAACAAATAACAACTTTTCCTTGACTAAGTTCAAAAGTGTAGCCACATCTGTCTAAAACTAAAACTGAGAACATAATTCCTAAGAAGAGATAAGTCTCGGATGGAAAGGAAATGAAAACATCCTACAGGACCTTCAGTAGAGCCGTCTCTCTATAGTTGTGCCCAGGTTCACAACGATAGATGAGGTCCTACTAAGATTACCTTGCTCTGTAATCACTAGAAGACCTAACAACCATTCCTCTGATACCAACTTTGTCACGACCCGTTTTCTGGGCACATGACCGGCACAATGATGAATCTCTCATCACTGTAAGCCTTCCGATAAATATATCAAATTTTCTTATCTGAAAATCATAGAGATGATTTGCATGTAATAATAGATTATCAATTTAAAATACATTATTATACTGACATACAAGCCAAATGTCGAACCCCTGACCTAGATGTCCTAGACGATTACAGAGCAACATAATCTACAACAATAGAGGTGCCTACCCGATAGCGGGAGGGTCCAAAGTGATCTACTCTTCTAGCAGATATTCTTCGATGACAACCTGATCTGAACAAAAATGTTGTACAAACAGTGTGAGCTTTTAAACTCAATGAGCGAATCGGCCTCGCGTTAATAAAATTCAAATACATTACCAGTCATGCAAGCATATCCAAAGGCTCATACTTAACCAATAGACAGAAGATAAAAATTCATCCAATTCAACAAACGTTACTAGTACTCGTCAATGGCAATATATCCCAGAGAGCGCACACAGGCCGGCTCACCAATTATGTATATTTCCGCCATGACGCACAACATCATCCTTTTACATACAAGAAGATAAAAATTCATCCAATTCAACAAACGTTACTAGTACTCGTCAATGGCAATATATCCCAGAGAGCGCACACAGGCCGGCTCACCAATTATGTATATTTCCGCCATGACGCACAACATCATCCTTTTACATACAAGAAGATAAAAATTCATCCAATTCAACAAACGTTACTAGTACTCGTCAATGGCAATATATCCCAGAGAGCGCACACAGGCCGACTCACCAATTATGTATGTTTCCGCCATGACGCACAACCTCATCCTCTTAGCTAGGGCGCCTCACGGATTTATCACCAATCCGGGCTATATCCCTACTAAGGGAATCGTTGTCTCCACACTCATTGGTCAAGACACCCTGTCAACCGGGTTTTCCACCTTGCCGTGAGAGGGGGTACTGTCCCGCTCAATCACAATCAATAGCATTTCATATCATAATCAGAAGCTCAATATAATATTTATCCATATAACAGGTATAGTATATAATTATATTATAACTTTATGAACCACAATTCAAGAGATTCAATCTTCACGTCATCATGAGATACTTGCTTTTTCTTATCCATACTTCTGGATTAATTATCTCATTATATTCGTCATTCTGAATCCAATTTCCCCCTATGAATCTTGGGAGTGTCCTACGACATACTTTTTATCACCAATAATGCTAAAACTCTATTAAAACGGGGTCGTTTCACTCACCTGGATTCCGTACGAGCATCGCTTCTCTAAGTCATTACAGACAAGAGTTCTCAGGTGAATTTCGGTGTTCTGCTACGGAGATTTTCATGAAAGATTAGAGAAAATACGTCAGGATTGTTTTCGTACAGATACTGTTCATACGTATGGTTACTGTTCATATATACGGTTACTATTCATACGGTCACTATTCATACGTACGGTCACTATTCATATGTACGATCACTATTCATACGTACGGTTACTATTTATACCAGAAATAGAGAATACAATCTGTAAAAGAGTACACCAGGTAAGTTCCCAGGAAAGAGTGGAGGGTCACACTGGACACACTTAAAAACGAGGTCTTTCCTTAGCCAGAACTTTCCTAGACATGTATTTTCACAGTTTACATTCTATTTCGGTAATCAGATAATCAAAATAACATATAAACAGCTAAGGACAGTTTTTCTGATGTGGAAGATCAGCCAAGGCCGCAACCACAGAGCATACTTAAGAAAATAACTTCTAAAATTTGAAAGACATAGAAAGGGCATAGTATCCTTACCTAAGCTGAAAAGGAAAGGCCCAAAATCTCAGAGGCCTAGCATTGAAGTAAGAGGAACTTAAGGAGAAAAGAAGAGAAGTTGAAGGTGTGAGTTTATAAGTGAAATGGAAGGGCATATTTATAGTAAAAGTCAAGGGTACTATTTAACACTATGCGTTAATAAAATATTCAATTTACTATTCATGAAAATGACATTTTTAATAATGTAGTTACTGTACACCTTACGCGTAAAATTTTTATGTTTATTACTATTGAAAACTTAAAGGAAAAACTATCCTTTCACCTTAAACCTTTAAGTTTCTTTTCAAATCAGTCCTTTCAATTTAGTCCCTGAAGGTATTTTCACACATAAAACGTCATTTTCTCCTACAAACATCTTTCTAGTTGTCTCTTATGACCAAACCACATCTAGTACTTGACATTTTGATTGTATAAATAAACAGTACCATATACGTAAATAGTATTATACAGGTAAACAGTACCGTATACTAGCATAGTAACCATAGTTTGTAAACAAATATTTATATTTTATTTTTCATGGGTATTACAGAGCAGTTAACAACTTCTCTCTGATCAGTTTAACTTTATTTATATCTTCCTGTATCATCTCAGGTCCAAATATTTTGATTTCACCAAGTTCAAACCAACCTATAGGAGATCGACACCGTCTCCCATATAAAGCCTCAAAAGGTGTCATCTGGATACTGGCTTGGTAACTGTTATTATAAGTAAATTCAATAAGAGACAAATGATCTTCCCAACTTCTACTGAAATCCATCACACAAGCTCTTAGCATATCCTCTAAAGTCTGAATTGTCCTTTCGGACTGTCCATCAGTCTGAGGATGGAATGCTGTGCTAAGATTCACTTTGGTACCCAAAGCCTCTTGAAAGACTCTCCAGAATCGAGAAGTAAACTGAGGTCCTCGGTATGATATAATGGATATTGGTACACCATGAAGTTTCACTATTTCTTTAACATAAAGTCGAGCAAGTTTTGCTACACTGAAAGTGGTATGAACAGGAAGAAAATGTGCTGACTTAGTAAGTCGATCCACTATGACCCATATTGAGTCATTTCCTTTTGTTGACCGAGGTAAACCTACTACAAAATCCATAGTGATCCTTTCCCACTTCCACTCGGGAATATCTAGTTTTTGCATCAAACCAGGTGGTCGTCGATGTTCAGCTTTAACTTGCTGACAAGTCAAACATCGAGCTACAAAGTCAGTCACATCTCGCTTCATGCCCTCCCACCAGTAAACTTGTTTCAAGTCCTGATACATTTTCACAGCACCAGACTGTACAACGTAGGGCGAACCATGAGCTTCCATTAAGATTTCATGTTTCAAAGATTCAATGTTGGGGACACAGAGTCTCCCATTAAACCATAAGATTCCTTCTTCATCTACCAAGAAACTTGGTGCTAGACCTTGCCTTGCCTTATCTCTGATTTTGACCATATCAATGTCATTTTCTAAAGTTGCTTTTACTTTTTCAACAAAAGATGATCTAACTGTTAAATGAGCCAGAAATGTACCTGACTCAGTGATCTCGAAGAATACTCCATCAGCTTCCAATTCTTGTAGTTCATGTATTAGAGATCTCCTTATAGTGGCAATGTGAGCTAAACTTCCCATAGACTTTCGACTTAGAGCATCAGCCACTACATTTGCTTTACCTGGATGGTAAAGGGTGGTACAATCATAATCTTTCAGAAGTTCCATCCACCTTCATTGCCTTAAATTGAGATCTCTCTGCTCAAAAATGTACTTAAGGCTTTTGTGATCTGTAAAAATTTTACAAGTCTCCCCATACAAGTAATGTCTCCATATCTTAAGGGCAAACACTACAGCTGCCATTTCCAAATCATGAGTGGGGTAATTCAATTCATGCTTTTTAAGCTGACGTGAGCCATAAGCTATGACTTTACCATGTTGCATCAACACACACCCTAAGCCTATCTTTGAGGCATCACAGAATACAGAGTAACCCCCTGGTCCTGATGGTAGGATTAAGACTGGTGCAGAAGTTAAACACTCTTTCGGGTTAACTTATTTAATGGGAGAGCCGTCTTAGAGAAATCTTTGACAAAGCGACGGTAATACCCTGCTAAGCCAAGAAAACTACGTACTTCCGACACAGTTGTTGGTCTAGGCCACTGTTTAACTGCTTCAATTTTACTTGGATCTACATGAATACCTTCTTGGGAAATAACATGTCCCAAAAATGTTACATGACTCATCCAGAATTCACATTTTGAGAGCTTTGCGTACAACTGATGCTCTCTCAAGGTCTGAAGCACTATTCTCAAATGCTCAGTATGTTCTTTATGACTCTTTGAATATACCAAAATATCATCAATAAATACAATTACAAACTTATCAAGGAATGATTTGAACACTCTGTTCATTAAATCCATAAATGCTGCTGGTGCATTTGTCAACTCAAAAGACATCATAAGAAATTCATAATGTCCATACCGTGTACGAAAAGCAGTCTTAGGTATATCATCGTTCTTAATTCGTAACTGATGATATCTAGACCTTAGATCAATCTTTGAGAAGTATTTTGCTCCTTGAAGCTGATCAAACAAATCATCTATCCTTGGTAAAGGATATTTATTCTTCACTGTGACTTTATTCAGCTGACGATAATCTATACATAATCTCATAGAATCATCTTTCTTTTTCACAAAAAGAACAGGAGCACCCCAAGGTGAAAAACTTGGGCGAATGAACCCTTTGTTTAACAAATCTTCCAATTGTTCTTTGAGTTCTTTTAGCTCAACAGGAGCCATACGATAAGGTGGAATAGAAATTGGTCGTGTGTCTGGGACCAAATCAATACTGAACTCAATATCTCTTTCTGGCGGTAATCCAGGTAAATCTTCTGGGAACACATCTGGGAATTCATTAACCACATGTATGTCTTCTAACTTCTGTTCTTTCTTTTCTAAATCTTTGATAAAAGTTAGAAATCCCTGACATCCCTTTCGCAACATACGCCGGGCACTTAACATAGATATCATGTTGCAAGGTACATCACTTTGATCCCCTTGAAACACAAAATTACTCCTCCCCGGCATATTAAAGGAAATAACTTTGTCACGACAATTTATAGTAGCATGACAAGAAGATAGCCAGTCCATCCCTAAAATCACATCAAAATCTAACATATTGAGAACCATAAGATCTACCTCAGTTTCCGTGCCTCCAACGATTATTTTACAAGAACGATAACATGTTTTAACCATCAAAGTCTCTCTCATCGGTGTGGAAACCAAGAATGGTTCTTTAAGAGTAATTGAATCAAATGCAAATCTCTTGGAAAATAGGGGTGACACATATGAGTGAGTAGAACCGGGGTCAAACAAAATACGTGCAGCAAAAGTATTAACAGATAATATACCTGTAACTACAGCATTGGATGTTTGAGCATCTTGTCTGGTTAGAGCATATACTCCTGCATTTCCTCTGCCAGCAGCTTGTTTTCCACGGTCACCTTGGCCTCTTCCAGAACCTCTTCCCATACTACCCTCTATTGAAGGGGTTGGTGTTCGAGTAATAGAAGCAGAAATAGATTGTGGTCGAGGTGACAAAGTAGACCCTTGACCTGGTCCTGTCATGAGCTGAGGGCACTCCCTTATAAAATGTCCTTTTTGTCCACAGTGAAAACAACCTGTACCAACAGTGTTTAACCTGCACTCTTCAAAGTGAAACTTTCCACATTCAGGACATTGAGGTTTTTCCCTTCTACCTTGAGTACCTCCTCTACTAGAAGAGCTAAAACCACCCCTGCTCTTCGAACGAGGCTTAGCCACACTGGCTGTAGAATAAGATGACTTAGTAGGAGTGGCTGGAGCATGTTGTGATGCAGTAAAGGGTTTCAAAGTCCCTGAGTCTTCCCCTTGATCAAAAGATCTCCTATATCTGGCTTTCTTCTTTTGACGATATTCTTCTTTATTCTTTGACCTCTTTTACATTCTTCGGGCCACATCAACAGCTTCTAAGTACGAAGAGTAATCATTCATATTAGAACCCACTTGATCATATAAGGCATCACGAACCCCTTCCACAAACTTTTCTATTTTCTTCCTTTCAGAAGGAATGATTTCAGGGGCATATTAAGATAATTTAACAAACTGAGCTGAGTATTCATCAACAGTCATGGTTCCCTGTCGTAGATACAGAAAATCCCTGGCCCTAGATGATCATTCACTTGCCGGAAGAAATTCATCCATAACCAATCTGTAAAATTCTGTCCACATAACTGGCGGTGCGCCTTGAATTCTAGCTTTCTTCCAGTTTCTCCACCATTTACCAGCCCTACCCTTTAACTGAAAGGAAGTGAATTCTACCTTTTGAGTAGGAGAACACCCTATAGCATCACAGATTGCTTCACAATCTTCAAGGAAACATTGTGGGTCCTCTTTGGGATCTTCTCCTGAAAAAGTAGGAGGCCTCATTTTCTAGAACTCAGACATTCTTACCTCCCTTACGTTATCTCCTCCAGCTAACTGAGCTGGTGGTACAATTTCAGCTTCAACAATAGGAGGATCCACTGGCAGGTTAGCTTGTGCAGCTCGACCTCTCATTTCAGCCTCAAATCGGTCAAATCGTTCATTCATCAAATTAATCACATGTGCAATAGTTGCATTGCCAACGTGAGCATCAGGTTCGACTCTCCTTGCTTGCTCACAAGTTGCGCCCTCAGTACTTTGAGTATGTAAACTATCACCACGGTTAGGATCATCTTGCACATGTACTGGTGGATTTATGGCCCTCCTTAGACCCATATGCTCATTATTATTAGAAGATCCTTCTGACATTGATCTGTCACAGATCTACACACATAACAAACAATTTTCAGATATAAACAAAATATCACTTACTAGCCCCACTGAGAAGTTATCTATAAAATGACGTTATACTCTACAAGGTCTTTTATGGAACCTAATCCTATGGTCATGCCGCGGCTCATGACAATAGGGAAGGGCCCACAAAGATCACTTTGCTCTGTACTCTATAGGGGACCTATAAAACCTTTCCTCTGATACCAAATTGTCACATCCCAAAATTGAGCATGTGAAAAGATACTACTCATTTGATAAAATTCTCAAACATACGTTATTTACATATATTCTGTAAGGTTTTACATTCAACCTTAATCATTCATTCCACACTACAGAATTATATTCATCTGATAAGCAAATATAGACATACATAGTCTGATATTTCTATCTCATCGCAAGCCTAGGAGACCTATAGTAAGTACAGAGCGTTCCTAGTATCCACATTAATAAGTACTGGTATCCCACCAGACAGAAATAGAGGATAATTCCAAGGGGCTTCTATTCTTCAAACGGATACTCTTGTTCTTTGTTTTCTGTATCTGAAAAAAAATAATCATAGGGAGTGTGAGTTTAATTAAAAACTCAGTAAGTAAATAACTGTACTATATAAAATATCAAAAGTACAAATACCACATTTACGCATATAATTAATTGTCTTATACATCGAGTAGTATGGGACTCTAACCCTTTCAAACTCATGAATAAGATTTCGTAGATATACACCGAGTAGTATGGGACTCTAACCATTTCAAACTCGTGAATAAGATCTCATAGGTATACACCGAGTAGTATGGGACTTTAACCCTTTCAACTCGTGTATAGGTTTCATAGATATGCACTGAGTAGTATGGGATTTTAACGCTTTCAAACTCGTGTATGAGCTTTTTTAGATATACACCGAGTAGTATGAGACTTTAACCCTTTCAACTCGTGTATAGATTTCATAGATATGCACTGAGTAGTATGGGACTTTAACCCTTTCAAACTCGTGTATGAGCTTTCTTAGATATACACCGAGTAGTATGGGACTTTAACCCTTTCAAACTCGTGTATTAGATCCCGTAGATCTTTACTCATTGACAAGATAGTGAGAATTTATCACATAATACAATTGTCACGAAATAAAATAATTTCTACATACTCTTATTTCTACCGATCATCATATACTCTCATATGAAAATTGATTGCTTATTATCCAAATAATATTATAAATGGGACTTATATTGTACTTTGACTAGTAACATTGACTGCTACAGTGCCGGTTCACTACAGTAACATTGACTGCTACAGTACCGTTGACTGCCGACACTACAGTAACTGCTACAGTACCCGAAGAAAATTTTCCAGATTTTTTCCGAAATTTCTTGTCGCTACAGTAACTCGAAGAAAAATTCCAGATTTTCAGTTGCTACAGTACTTCGAATTTTGCAGAAAATCTTTCAAAAAATTCATCCTTTCCTTTCTTTTGATTCAAAACCAAAATCTCAACTCTTTTAACCGACTATAACTCAAATATAACTGAGATTCATGAATTATCATCAAAATCTTCAAGAACAAAACATCCTCTGATCTTCTACATAAACTGAAATTTAAGGAAAATAACGAGATTAAAGCTTACCTTTGATCCTTACAAAGCTTTTGAACCGAACAAATAATCGAACTTCTGAAGATCAAGGAAAGGATTTGAGAAGAAAATGAAGAACTGAGAGAGAAAATGAAGTTACTGTTCCTTTTGCTTCGCTTCAGAATCGAATTATGAGAAGTTACTATTGAAGTTTTATATTAAATATTTCTAATGGGTTATTCAATAACCCATGGGTATCCATAACCCAACATCCAAACCCATTCAGTCAATTTACAATAAATGGACTAATTGACCATTCTGAAACCACTTTTCCATGAATTTCATCATTGTTAGAATATATTCCACATTGTGCAAATATTCAGTTCAGTCATTTAACTCAATTTTCATAAATAATATTCAAAGAGAACAATTAAATATGAAAATTAAAAATGACCAAAATAAATAACTAAAGTAACGTTGTAGAATTCTAAAATACTCTTAAGCGAATTATATTCTGAAATTAACGGGTATTACATATATGATATTTGATAATGAATCAAATCAATATGTATTTGCTCCACATAATACAAATGATATATATATATATATATATATATATATGCACAATCTATTTTAAAAGAATTTTTCCAAACCAAGTTAAAAGAACTTGTGAAATATTGTAGATACACAAGACGATATATAGCCAAAACTAAAGTCTTGTATCAATACACCTCATTATATGTATTTCATATAGTTAAAAATTCTTTCTCTTAAATAAAATTTCCTTTTGTGAGCAACAACCAAATAAAAAAAATTTATAAGCCCACAAAATTAAAATACTCATAATTGGAAACAATTATTTTTCACCTTAAATAAAGTGTAAAAATATCGTACAAATATATATCTCATATATATATATATATACACACTTATTTATATATATCATCTTCAGTATATATTTCATTTCCACAGTAGATTAAATCTTAATGGCATGAACCAACCTCATCAACGTTTTAAGCTTAAAAACACATCAATACACAATAAAAGCCATTATATAAAAGGATTTAGGCAACATTAAGGAACCCAGCGTTTATATAGTCGTCAATGTTTATAAACTATTATTCACAAAACTTGTATATAAAGGCTTTATGTACTAAACGTATTCTTCCCGCTGGCCTTCTAAGAAAGAAATAAAGGTATTAAGAGCTTTGTGTATCAATTGTCAAGTCAATAAATATTGCTTTGATTGTTACGCCAACGTTAAGAACGTAAAAAAAAAAAAAATCAAAGCCAGCAGAAATTAAAGGGCATGAAGCAACATAAATTAGGAAGGCCAATAATTGATAATGCGACTTTAATATGGGAATAAAAATAAATTGGTTAATTATTAAATAGTCCACAACTACAACATTCTATGCCCTTTACTAGTCCACGATTATATATGAACATATTAACACACCATTTTATCTCATATAAATCAAAATGGACACACACATAATTACTTCAATTATATATATAGATATGTGTGTGTAAAACGACACACACATGCCCTACTGAATATGTATAAGAACATAAATCATATTGAATGAATACATTGACCAAAGATTAGTATATAGACATACATGGAATGAGTCAACAGAAATCACAACCATCAAGCACCAAGGGAATTGCAACGCATTCAGTTTTAATAGAATGAATCAAAGTCATCATATTTTATGTAAAAGATCTCCAACTTCACATATGTAGCTAGTAAACAGGAAAAATTAAATTCCAAGACAAAACATCATATAACTAAAATCAACAGAAGTTGAAAAAGATATTACCAGCGTCCCTTAAGAAGATAATCAAGGCGCGACTGTGGTAGCATTCTTATCTAATTTCCTTAAGATTGTTGTAAAAAGTTACCGTCACCAACATAGCCTGAGTCGTGTCTTTTAAGAGACACTGTCCTTAAGATTATTTTGCGTCTACAGAACTTCCTCTAGGATTAAACAGACCCTTATGAGTGTTCTCTCAAGAACTGGAACACTCAGGTGTCAGAATAGTAGAAAATAAACCATGTAACCCAGAAAGTTTGAGAGAAAGAAAAGAAGAGAGAAGACAACCTCTAATTATCTCCGTTTCTAAAGTGAGGGGAAATGAGTCTTTTTATAGGCATAAAAATGTAACGGTAAAAGATATAGACATAAAAGACTTTTAATAGCAATTAATATTTCATAACCGTTTTTATTAATTGCTATTAAAACTTGGCAATTAATATCAATTAAATAGCCATTACGAAATATTAAAAGCAATTAAAATTCTCTTATTCCTTTTTGAAAAAAAAAACTCTTTGGAAATATCAAACTCATTAAAACGCTATTTTTCCAACAAAAAGTGCTAATAAACATCCCGAACTTGTTTCTTTACTGTAGCAAGTATGTTTAATATATACACAATCTATATTTTTTGTCAATCACTATTTTCACCCCATCTATTGTTTATTATTTATATCAATATGTATAATTTTAAGGTTTTTAAATATTAATATTGGAATGAGAGAATAAATAATTAACTAATTTTCACTTCTTTAATCATTTTTAAAACGTAATTTGTTATAATTTAATTTTATATCAAAAGAATTATTTAAAAAATGAGTTACATGAAAATTTGAGTGGATGGTAAGTCAAATCTTATCAATTATGATAATAGCATCACTGCTTAAGGCTAATTGCATTTATGATAATAATCATTTTTGCTTTCTCATTCTCAACCAATCAGGTCAATACAGCTGCTCCTTATTTATGTTACCAATTTGTACTATGTTAATATTTTCTTAATAAATATTTAAGTAATAAATCACAACAGTGTTGCTCCATAATTGATTTTAATTTTTTTATGTAGCATAAGTTTATAGATATTAATAAATTATCCTTGTTCATAAAAAAAATTATCCTTGGGTTGTTGTATAAAAAGTTATTATATTGAAAAATAAAGTTTGTTAAATAAATTAAAGTAAATCTAACACGTTCTTTATCAAAAAAATTTATATTATGATCAAATTTTTAAAATTAACTACTCAACATTAAAATAATTAAATAATCCTAAGTTATAAAGTTAATTAATAAAAATGATTAAAGAAGTTAAAATTAGTTAATTATTTATTCTCTCCCGTATATATTAATTTTTATATCATAATTTGATTTATGTAACTTAATTTTTTATGTAACTCTTTTTTAAATGTTTTTATATAAAATTAAATTATAACAAATTATATTATGAAAATGATTAAATAATTGAAAATTAGTTAATTATTTATACTGTATTAAAAAATTTATATGTAACAATATAATTAATATTAAAAACATTAAAATTTTATATATTAATATAAATAATAAATAATAGCTGGGAATGAATATGGTGATTAACCAAAAAAAAAGACTAAAATACACTTTACTAGATAAATTTTGGTGTCGGAGAACTTTACTCCCATCAACTTTTAAACTCACCAAAATATCTCTATAAATTTTTGGAGTTGTGCAAAAAACTCCCTTGGCTAACATTGCCATTAGTCAAACTTTTAAGCAATGATCACATCAGCAAAATAATATCAAGTTTAAGAAGATTTTTGATGAGTTTGAAAGTTAACAGAGATAAAGTGTTATAACACCGAGGTTTATAGAGATAAAATGTATTTTAGCAAAAAAAAGAAAGAAATGTAGATTGTGTATGTTACAGTAAAAAAAAACTTGATACAGTAAAAAAGGAGTCTGGAGAGTATATTGGTATTTTTTTTTTAATTTGGTAAGAATTGAAGCCTTCATTTATATTAAAATAATTTAATTATTTAAAATATGCACAAATCTTGAAAAGAAACTGAATCTCATGGTCACGGAGCTCAACATCAAAGAGATCAACTTTCCCCGCAACCTCGCTCATTTTAAAATTTAATAACGAAAATAATTAAATTAAAACAAATATAATTTTTATAAGAATTAAATTGAGATACCTAATTTTTTAAAGATCAAATTGAGATAATTATATTTTTTAAAAAAATGAAGCAATAATTTTATTGGAAAAGATAAAAACATGAACAGAAGAAAGTATTGTTGATAGCCTATAAACATCAGAGTCTGAAATATCTTTATTATAGTGTGGGGATGGTTAGGGTGACAATAAAAATTAGAGTGATTGAGAATTATGGGTAAAATGAGATTAATTTAAGGAGGGCAAAATGACAAAGGTAGCTTGTGCCCATCATGGGTATCCAACGTTGAAAGTTCTAAGATAAAATAATGGCATGGCAGATACCTCCTCCAAGTCTCTCTTTTCATATCAATCCACTTTTTAATGATGACTAATATAGATTCCTTTTATTAATTAGCTTCTTGATTAGATATTTGCTGTTAAGAGCGATGTTAACCATCTTGTAAGTTCTAAAGTGAAATCACACCTGTCACCCTATTCCTGCTTAGGTCATCATCAACTTATTACATATTCTTGTTCAAATTATATATGTTATCTTTTAAATAATGACATTCGTGTTTTGTAAATAATTCAGTTCTATTATTTTAATTGACTTAGTTACCGTGCATGCCATCTCAGGGAGATCTGTATATAATGAGTAGGTTGAAAGAAAAATAAAAATCTACGTACTTTTCTTGCTTTGTAAGATAATAACATGAAAGAAGATTTGCTGTTACTTGCATTAATACTCATAGTATTAAAATTGAGACTAGACTCAATTGGATTGGACTATATATATATATATATATATATATAGTAACTTCTACCAAGAATATTTCAAGATGTTAATATGTACTTGTCTTGAATGGAGTTGCATTGCGCACGAAGAATTGCCCTCATAAAATGATTAGGAAAAAACAGCTTATATCAGGAAGTAATAAATTTTACTTAAAATACAACACACAGGCATGTAAGTATTAATTGAGTTAAAATTTATTGAATAATTAGGTACGGTGAAATTTTTTAAAAAGAGAACAAATGTGGCTTCAAATCTTATTAAGATTAATTTAAGCAATTAATCAACTTCATTACTTTTCGTCTATATATATATATATATAATCTCATTAATTGCTTTGCTCCTTCTAACTAACTCTCACATTTCACTGCTGATTATATAGATGTCACTTTCCGGTGAAAAAGGGATTAAACGAGGAAAATAATGTTTTTACATGAATAATAATTATAAGCTAGCTCCATTAGTGTCACTGGACAGTGATAATGATATAAGCAAGGAGTAAGATATTCCTATGAACTATGTTTAGGTCAGGATGCTTAATTCTGATGTGTAGAATAATGTTATCTATACGGTGTCGCAAATGTGTATATATATATATATATATATATATATTTGATATGAAAATTAAGGTTGAAACCAAATCATTTAAATGTAAAATTATGTGTAGGTTATGTGTGTTATCTGTATGCCCATTTTAACGAAGACTTTTTATTAATTATTCACTTGCACCTTTTATTACTAAATCATATTGTCTACAGCTGGATATATAATCTCTGGATCTTGCTTTGTATTTTAATAATTAATTCAGTGTGTAAATACCTAAACTATAGTTACAAATTTCCAAGTTGAAAAACAAAATTAATAATAAAAATAAGATATATAATCATACACATTCAAAAGTTAAAGAAAGAAATTGACTTTTTCATTATTATTATTATTATTATTATTATTATTATTATTATTATTATTGGTCTAAGCAAGCCAAGGATAAGATTTAATTGGTGGGTGTAACTGTTCATGAGTGACACAGACACATTGTGGGGACAATTTTGTAGTTCATATGTTTCTGCAATAATATTAATATTTCACTTTACCGAAAAAAGATATTTCATATACTTTGTGTGACACATATTTAATTAGTGTTTTAGTGTTGTCTATATACTGTGCATCTGAGCGTCGTTGGTGGTCGTATATGCTAAAAAATTATTAATTTCAGCGACTCAGATCGAAGATGAGAAAACTAATGCAGCATAAAGTAAAGTCACATTTTCACATTTACGCTTGTATTTATCATTTAACTATATATTATTAAAATTTTCTAAGGTAGTTTAGTTTTAATAATTATACGTTCGTTATAGTTTTCTATTACTTTATCTTTTAACTTTTGCACCCAAGCCAATTACAGAGAATAAAGAAAAGAAAAGAAAAGAAAAAAGGAATATAATCTAAAAATTAGGAATTGGATGGTGAAAAATAGGGCAAAAAGAAGAGATTAGAAAAAAGTTATAGTTAGGCCAATAGAGAAAGAGTTATGTAAGATTTTAATCAACACGACCAACCCCCCCTTATCTTGCTTTTCTCAAGTCTTCTATCTCCTACCCCACTTCTCCATATTTTTCGATTTTTTGTTTTTTTAATAGTTCAACCTATCAATTGAATTTCTTTTTCTTAATTTATGGTTCGTGTTTGGAGGCAATGGGAATTGTTTGGTTCGTTACACAAGGGAGGAAAGCCTGATTTAATTTTAGGTCTCTTAATCATCCCAACCATATCATATACCTACCAGACAAACGCATAATAGTGGAAGATGAGATGAATCTAATCCTAATTAATAGTGTACAACACCACAAGAAAATTAATTCCGAGCTGTCTATTATTTTAAATATGTACACATAATTAACTGTATATATATATATCCTAATTAAATGAATATATATAAAATACATTAAATGAATATAGATAAAATACATCCCGCTTTTTTATACTATGATCACAATATCTTTGGTATATATATATATATATTGTTATTTTATATTTTACAAATAAATATTATGATATTTAAAATTCTTATATTTAATATAATTATTGAAAAAAATTTTAAAAAAAAGATACCGGAAATATTTTAAAAAACTAGTGGTAAAATGTGAGATATTCATTTTTTTTTATTGATTAGACACCCTATAACATATTATCATCTTATAATAATGACACAAAATATAATTAAGCAAAAGGTCTTAATCCCTCTCACTTTTTTTTTTACTCTCCTCTCCTCATTTGTAATTAAAATAAAAAAAGAGAAAAAGAAAATGGAAACATATCTTAGATATGGACTAACATCAAAGATGAAACATGTCTTTAGCTTTTTATGCGTCTTCGTTGAAATTTATATATTCAATTTTCACATGGACGAGAGAAACCGCAGAAGAAAGAAGCTATAGCTTTCTGATAAGAGCCAGCGAGCGAGCGAACAAGCGAGCGAACTCCTCCAACCCCATCACAGTGAAAGCAAAAGGAAGAGGCTTTTGATTGATCCTTCACACCCTCCTTCTTCCCCCTTCGATCTCCCTCTCACCTCATTACCTTAATCATTTTATGGTACGGACACACCCATCAACTAGTTTCTTCTTCTATCTTTGATGGGATCTTCTTCTTCTTCTTTTATTTATTTATTCATTTAAATCCTAGCTTCCACTAACATCGATCTGTATTAGGTTTTCTCTCTGTCTCTCTGTCTCTGTCTCTCTCTCTCTTATACTTCGAAAAGTACTGATTTTTGGGTTGCTTTTCAGGAGAACTCAGTTTGTGGGCATGGAAGAAATTGATGAGCTTCGAATAGGCTAAAAAGTCCGTACAAGCACTGAATTTGATATTTGATATCTGATATATATATATATATATATATATATAAATATATGGCCTCTACGTACTATCATGGCGGGAATTCAGAGATCCAATCCTCTGCGGATGGCTTACAGACGCTCTATCTCATGAACCCGACCTACGTACCCTACTCTGACACTACTAACCACCCCACAACGCCAAACATGTTTCTCCTCAATCCCAGCACCACTCCCCACGCCGGCCACGCGCTCAATCTCCCCAACCTCCCCCACGCGCCGTCTCCTTCCCACCACAACCACGCCCTCCTCGGCCTTATTCCCCCCAACATCCTCGGATCCAACAATCACACCGACATCACCGCCTTCCACGGCATCTCCACCACCGCCCCTCGGTTGAACTATAACTTGTGGGGCTCAAGCTCAGTAATTGATCATCAAACGCCGTCATCGCCGGCTGCGGCGGCTACCCCGTCCAGCAGTTCCGGAGGAGCAGCAGCTTCTGGTTTCCAGAGGCCGAGTCAACAGAGCTTGTCTCTGAGCCTTTCGTCGCAACAGACGGCGTATAACAGGTCGTTTTCGGGGGAGTTCGAGGTTCCGGGACAACCCCGAGTGGCCGGTGTATCGCCGACGAGCCAGGGCGGCGATAATATGCAGATTCTGGAGGGCTCGCCGTCGTCGATGGCGTCGAACGGAGTTTCGAGTATGCAGAGTAGTGTGATTTTGGGGTCTAAGTATTTGAAGGCGGCGCAAGAGCTTCTGGATGAGGTCGTGAGTGTGGGGAAGGGGAATCAGCAAGGGGGGACGATAGAGATGGAGGGAGGTCGTAATAAAGAGAAGATGAAAGGGAATAGATCAGAATCAGAATGTGGAGGGAATAATAATATTGATGATGGTGGTTCAAGCGGTGGCCATAATAAGCAAGCGGCTGAACTCAGCACCGCCCATAGACAAGAGCTTCAGATGAAGAAGTCCAAGCTTGTTTCCATGCTTGATGAGGTACCTTGTTAATTCATCCACCTTCATCTCAATATCATTATCATTCTTAAAGTTGAAACAGCTCTTATCTACACTGACCTTATAATAGTTTTCTAATGGATTTTTGACATCCAAAAATTGTTCAGACTACTTGTTTTTAATTTGATTGCCATTTTATCAGTTAATCGTGACGCAACCAAGTATATAATTTTCAATTATTTTATATTTCCTTTCTCAAGTATAACTGTATAAGTACGGTTTGGTTTTTTAAGATTAGAAATTGGAAAAATTATGCATGATTCAGGTACAGTCTACATTACTGCAAGTAGGCAGGTCAATTTGCCAGGAATGTTGCGTGATGTCTCATTATTATTGTGTTCCGGTTTCCTGAAAATGAATTATAAATATCGAAATACATGTGTAAAGGAACTTGGTTTTTAATTATTTCAATTTACATTTATAAAGGAAACAAAAACTAAGTAGATAACCAGTTTGGTGAGTGTCGGAGCATAATTTGGGTCTTGGGGCCCATTTGTTCACAAGTTCCTGATTTCGGAACTATACATGCAGTGACCCATATATAATAATTGATATATATTAATTAAGCTCAATGCGTCATACGTTGACGTAACTATCAAAATTTAAACTATTTAGTTTTTGTAATTTGAATTAATTAGAATTGGTTGGAGGAATTTGGCGAAATTTGGATCAACCCAATTTAAAAGTAAGTAACTGAAAAGGTAATCCAAATAAAAATTTGGGAAAGAAAATGTCTTTCGAGAATCAAATAAACACTATTACACTATACTTTTGTGTCCAAAATCACCTTGGGTAATCCAAACTGGCTTTTAAAAAATTCAAACACCAAACTAAACACTCACTTAAGTAACTGATTATTTTGGATTTTGAATGTTCTATATATATATATATATATGGGTTGAATCAACTGTATTAATTATATACATGTATATTTGAAAGGTGGAGCAAAGGTACAGGCAGTATCGGCACCAAATGCAGACGGTGATATCGTCGTTCGAGCAAGTGGCGGGATACGGTGCAGCCAAATCATACACAGCACTGGCACTGAAGACGATATCTAAGCAGTTTCGGTGTCTGAAAGATGCAATAAGTTCGCAGATAAAAGCGACGAGCAAGACACTGGGAGAGGAGGATTGCTTGGGAGTGAAGGTAGAAGGTTGTCGGCTACGCTATGTGGACCACCATCTCCGGCAACAGAGGGCTCTGCAGCAGCTGGGAATGATGCACCAAAATGCCTGGAGGCCTCAGAGAGGCTTGCCTGAACGGGCTGTCTCCATTCTTCGTGCTTGGCTTTTCGAGCATTTCCTTCACCCGTAAGTTTTAGACACACAGGATTTTGATCTATATGGAGAAATTGAGAATTCTTGTTAGTTCTTTTTTATTTAATACTGCATGCATGAGATAACTGTGCAATTTTTGAGATCAATTTATACGGTTCAGAGTTCATAGCAAAGTTTATATATATATACATATATACTATGTTGTTGTCACTTGTCTGTTTGTCTGAGGTCCCTGATTTACTAGCTTTAGCTAATTTCCTTAAATTTAATTTCTGGTATTTCGGTTCTGCAGCTATCCTAAGGACTCAGATAAAGTTTTGCTTGCTAAACAAACTGGACTGACTCGGAGCCAGGTATGATATGGCCAACCTTCCGATCATCTAATATAACATACAACTAATAACAATTGAATTGGAAGTTCCCTATTCAAATTCACTGGCAAGGAGTAATTCGTATATCTTTAATTTCTTCTTCTTTTTTCATATTAGAATGTTTGGGAGAAAACCACATCACAAAAATAAGGTTCACTCATATCATGATCTCAAGCTCCCAATTAATGTTAAACAGAAAATTATCACAGAGACCACTTGTATTGATTTATGAATGTTAACATTTTGGATGGCACATGGTATCTTGAATCTTAATGTAACAATAACATATTGACATACACAATATTGGATTAAATCCAACTAGAATTGTTTGGGTTTTAAAAATCACAATTTGAAAAACTTGTACTCTTTATGTTTAATAAATCTGAAATGAACTAGTCTTCTACATCTCATTAGGTAGAAAATATATTTAGAAATTAAAAGAAAAGGAAAACACTAGGATAAAAATGACAATGCACAGATTATCTTCCATTTTATAAGAAGATAACAAAGAAAAAGGCAGAAGCTTGGTCTAAATTGACGTTAGTTTTCAATATATACATATAATAGTTTTTTTCGCATAATCTTGAACAATGATAACTATATATGGCAAATAGAGTTATGTGAGGTGACTAATTATGTTTTGAAAGCAGGTGTCTAACTGGTTTATAAATGCGCGAGTTCGGTTATGGAAACCAATGGTTGAAGAAATGTACTTAGAAGAAACCAAGGAGCAAGAGCAGAACAATGGGTCCTCCAACTCCAAGGACAACACAAATAGATCATTGAAAGAATCAACCAGCAAGGGGGCAAACATAAATGCTGCGTCGCTTGAAGAATCACCTGGTCCCATCAATATCAGATCATTCGATGATCAGATCAAAGCTCTCCAATCAAAAACAGATCAAACCTTCAACATCAACCAAACCGAAATCTCAAACTCTCCCATTGGAGTTTCATCTGTACACCACTCTAGTAATCATCTTTCAGTGGACGTGGAAATGAAGCCCCGAGATATTAAAGATGCTTATAATAACCAGTTAATTGGTGGTGGTGGTGGTGGGGGCTATGTAGGATTCTCCTTGCAAGACATTGGGAGGTTTAACGTTAATAATGTGTCTGATCAGCAACTGGCTCCGAGGTTTCATGGGAATGGTGTTTCTCTCACTTTGGGACTCCCACATAGTGACAACCTTCCTCTCTCTGCCACCCAACATGGCTTTCTCTCTCACAATATGCATTTGGGAACTAATGGTAATGGATCTGAGTTTTGTGCTATCAACAATAGTCCTCATCCTCCTCCATCCCCTCATTCAGGCACCACCACCACTTATGAGAATATTGGGATTCAGAACAGAAAGAGTTTCGCTGCTCAGTTATTGCCAGATTTCGTCACTTGAGAGTTGAGAAACTGATATAGCTAGCTATAATGGATATGGATCCTCTCAATCTCTTAAAAGAATTGACACATAATGCTATAAGAGGAGATAGGAAAAAGGGGTATGGGTCCCATACACTACTCCGACGTGAGTGTGTAGAAGGCCCACGCTTCTTTTTTCTATGTCTCTCTTATCATGTGTGATATTAAAGAGGATCTATTTTCAACTATAGCTTGCTAAATATCTATTCTTGGGACCCGAATCATCTACAACATTGCAAAGTGAAGAAAAAAAGTGGGAGAAACTGAGGCTAGGCCCTCTCTTTCTGTGCCTCTCATCAATTGGATTTCATACAGTGCTGTACAAGATACATTTCTATATTCTGGGCACTAACTTAGCAAAAGATTTAGCTATAGCAACTCAACAATTAAAGAAAATGGCACTTTTTATATATGTATCATCATATATCTTTAATTTGGTTATACTGCAGGTATCCAGGTACCATATTCTTGGCATATAGATAGGAGGGGAAGCTTAGTGTAGAGATTGAAACTAGTAAAGGTCTATAGACTAGCATATCAGATAATTCAGTTCTATTGCCAAGGTTAGATTGGAAGGGAATATTGTATGGTATGGTGAACCCATAATTTCAATTGGATAGTAGAAGTTGTTGTATTACTTTGTAGCAATTATTATTACACTGTAGTTTTTTATTAATGCATTTTCATTTTGGCGTCATTACATATATGTATATGTCTGTGTGTGTGCGTGTGTGTGCGTGTATCTTTGACGGGTATTACTGGTAAAGTTGCGGAAGACATGAAACGTAGCATGCTATATTGTACGTAACTTTTCGATGCTTTTGATAAAATAAGGCTTGATATATGATAACCCTATTACTGCATGCATGCAAAAGTTGTATAAATCTCAGTCTACAACCATTGTTACGTAGTGTAGGTTATGATGGTCAAGCTACACATGAAGGTCCAATATGGGCATGCATGTGTCTAAATCAAACATTAAAGCTTGCGAGCTTGCTACAGAACGATATGTCGATTGATCTTTCAATGGGTGGGGAGGGGACTTTCAGAGAAAAGGCCATGTTTTTAAAATCTTGACTTACTCCTCGCTTTATTATGCAATGACAGTAAAGAAATTGAAAAAAAAAAACTTCGATGCAGTTTTTTTCTATTTTTGTTATCAATTTTTTTAATTAAAATATGATAAATATTTAGTTCTCTAATAAAAAAAATGTGGCTTTTAAAAAATAATTGTTTATTTTTTATAACTTAATATTACATTATTGATCTTTTAAAAATCTTTTTGTACATATTTTGCTTTTCGTAAAAAAAATTTTAAAAGTAAAAATATAAGAAATTGTATATAAGTATTATACTCATAGAAATGACCAAGAATCCAGTACTATAAAAACGATTACTGTGACCCTCATTACAAGCAAATATATAGTCTTCATGTTGATGCAAAAGCAAAATATAGATATCTTTACGAGTAAAATTTATTATGCAAGTGTAGGATTTAATTCAAGCAGATTTATATAATAATTAAATTCACGAGTGAATATTAGATAGACAAACAATTTCCTATTTATATTTCAAATTTAAATTTTTCAATATTAATTATTTAGATGATGGTTATCAAAAAAAAAATTTAAATGATAGTTGATTGGCTAAAATTAATAGTAATATTAAAGGGAATGAGTGAGTTTAATTCATGCTGCATTAGATTCACTTCCCTTGACATGTAAAAAAAATTAATTGTCCAAAATTGCATCAATTAAGAGATATATAATAACTTATTGAAATATATTTAATGCTTATGTTAAATTAAATGTTTCAAGTGGAAACAAAATTATCTATTATATATATATACATATATATAATGAATATTTAAACTGTTATTATTTAAACATGTCATTTAATAGAAAGTATGCCGGTCTACGGGTATGTTTAGTAAGTAGTGAGAGAAATGGAAAGGGAAAAAAAGAATAAAAATAGAGTATTTTATTAAAATGTCCTAACTTTAAAAAAATATATATAAAAAATAAGTTTATGGTGCGTTTAAGTAAACAATTTAATTAAGCGTTTAAATAAGTTATTTCTATAGTTGAATAGCTTATTAGAACAAACTTCACATAAATTTTGTATAAATTATTTCTATAAATTATCATAAAGAATTTATGAAAATAAGTTAAAAATAATTTTCATAAAGTATTTTTATATCCTCTCCCAAACATGTGCATAAACACTTATATTAAATAAGTTCAAAATAAGCTCTTTCAGATGCAATCTTAGTATTATTGGAGATGGGTAATTGAACAATTTTTTACTATTTTTCGTTTTACTTCATTGATTACAATTAATGCCACTAATTAAGCTACCAAACAGGCCGTAGGTGTCATGATGTTTTAAAAGATTTTAATTACATATATATATATATATATATATATATATTTATATATATATATAAATAATGATCAATCTTTTTGGTCCGTAGATATATCTAATATGTGTTGCTTCAATTTACTTATTATTTCTAGTTTAAATGGTCGGAAACATGTTTCTGTTCGTCAATGCAGTAATGATGTTAACTATATTTGTAGATTATACGTTATGTGTTGTGACATTTTCGTTCAACTGTTCAAGCAATGAAGAGAAATTGATAGATTTAACACATTGCTAATCATGAGTATATTCAAAGAAAATGTGACAACAATTGAAAGCCAAAGAAGAAGAGTAGTGGTGCTACTGTTTGTGGAAAGTGAGAGAACTAAAACATCCAGTGATGGCGAAAATGATAATACATTCAACGACGAAGACAATAATAATTATTGCATCACGAGAACCCTTGGAGAGACGACGAGGCATCTCATATTTTTCAGCGATGTGTTATACTTTAACAACTTTAATTAGGTATACAACTATACATCACGTGAGTATAGTCTAAATGATAAGGATGTAATGGATATAGGTACTAAGAGTTTGAATGCTCTGATAGTCTAAAAGGATATTTTCAAAGAATAGAATCTAAACCGTGAGTCAGTGACACATCTCCAATATTTACTTCAACCTCATTTAGTTTTGGATTCAACTTATAGTATATATATTTTTTTCCTTCAGGTTCTAAATTGTTGTTATGGGAGAGAAAATTGGTATAACGAAGTTGGAAAGGTATTGATTCATGTATTTTCTTTGTCCCCAAAACCAATGTGGTTCATAATTAAAACGTTGGTTGAAAGTGATATCCCGAAAGCTTTGAAAAGGAAAGCCCATATATATAAATTAATTTAGATTAGTTAAAAAATAAAAAGCCCATATTGGTATATATTAGCTTTATTTGGGTTAAGTAAACTTTTCTAGACTCCTCTAAATTCTGCTAGGGTGTCTTGAACACCAGCAAACTTCTCATGCCGCAGCTGGTGAGAGTTGCCTCTCAGGCAACTCTCATCCATTCTTTTTGTTAGGTTAATGAAATGCAATTAATCAAGGAGAACAATAGAGAATAACACACAAAGAAATTACGTGTTTCGGTCAATGCGACCTACGTCCACGGACAGAGAGAATATCTGTATTATTTTCTGACAGAGGCTATACAGAGAGAAATTACATCAACCACTCTTATGAATTCCTTTACACATATATATATAGAGGAAATAATGGGTTATGGGTCGTGGGTCGTGAGTCGGGTTACAAACCGGGTCACCCACAAAATTCAAGTCAAACCCAACAATTTCCCTCCTTGACTTAAATTCTCTCAAATCAGCAGAACTAAGTACAAATTTATCTCTGTCATTCAAGCCCTGTAGGGCTTCATGGAATGCGAACATTCACCAAGTCCAAGCTATGCTTGAACTTCTTTGAAGATAGAGCCTTTGTCAACATATCTGCTGGATTATCTGCTGTGGCTATCTTCTCGATGGATAATTTCTTGTCTTCTATCACATCTCGAATAAAATTCAATCTGATATCAATATGCTTCGACCTCTCATGGTTGACTGGATTCTTGGCCAAACTTAATGCACTCTGACTATCACAATAAATGATAGGTCTCTGAATATTTAACCCCAGACTATCAATCAAACCATGTAACCACATACCTTCCTTAACTCCTTCTGCCAATGACATGTATTCTGCTTCAGTAGTAGACAAGGCAACTGTAGATTGAAGTGTTGCCTTCCAACTGACAGCACATCCATTCAGAGTCAAGACATAGCATGTTAAGGATCTCCTCCTCAAAAGATCTCCAGCATAATCTGAATCTGTATAACCAACCAAGCCACTATCAGATTTATCAGCACCATAAACCAAGCAAATATTACTCGTACCTTTCAGATACCGCATAATCCATTTAACTGCACTCCAGTGAGCTCTCCTAGGATTACTCATAAACCTGCTTACCACACTGACTGCATGAGCCAGATCAGGCCTAGTACACACCATTGCATACATCAAGCTTCCAACAGCATTACAATAGGGCACTGAACTCATGTACCCTTTTTCCTCATCTGTAGTAGGTATTGTACTAGCATCAAGTTTAAAATGTGCCGCCAACGGAGTACTAACTGGCTTAGAATTATTCATTTGGAAAGACTGCAACAATTTTTCTATGTATTTCTGTTGAGATACATACAGTAAACCTGCACTTCTATCTCTCCAAATCTCCATGCCCAATATCTTCTTGGCTGCACCCAAATTCTTCATCTCAAACTCACTGCTCAACAAGGCTTTCAAACTATCAATTTCAACCTTGTTCTTTGCAGCAATCAACATATCATCAACATATAGCAACAAATAAATATAAGAATCATCTGCAAGTTTCTTAGAGTAGACACAGTTATCAAACTGATTACGCAAAAAACCATTGGAAGTCATGAATGCATCAAATTTCTTGTACCACTGTCTAGGAGACTGCTTCAAACCATACAAGGACTTTTTCAGCAAACATACATGATCTTTCTTCCCAGAATCAAGAAATCCTTCTGGCTGTGACATATAGATCTGCTCCTCTAAATTTCCATGTAAGAAAGCAGTTTTCACATCCAGTTGTTCCAACTCCAAGTCAAAAACACTTACCATGGACAAAAGGACACGAATGGTTTTATGCTTCACAACAGGGGAGAAAACTTCATGATAATCAATTCCCTCCTTTTGTGAAAAACCCTTGGCCACGAGTCGTGCTTTGAACCTTGCTGGTTCAACTCCAGGAATACCTTCTTTCTTCTTGAAGACCCATTTGCATCCTACCGGTTTCACTCCCTTTGGTAACGGTACAAGATCCCATGTTTCGTTCTTCTCAAGAGATTGCATCTCTTCATTCATTGCAACCAGCCATTCTGATGCTTCTCTACTCTCAACTGCTTCTTTATATGATCTCGGGTCATAAGAATCAATGCTTTCACCTACTGCCAAGGCATAAGCAACTGAATTAATATCAACTATATCAACACAATCTGCATACCTTATAGGTTTTCTGATTTCCCTTATTTCCCTCCTTGTTGCTATAGGTTGTGATTCTTCTTCTTCCCTGGGCTGCTGTACAGGGTCTGTTATAACCCTTTTTGAAGTTTGAACTTCAATTTCCACCTTCTGGTTGGCACCTTGATCATTATTACCTGCATGACTACCAAGCTCCTCCTTATGACCAAACATAGCAGACTCATCAAAAGTTACATCTCTGCTAGTAATAAATTTTGGAGTTCTATCATTTTCAGTACACCACAGTCTGTACCCTTTAACTCCAGGTGCATACCCTAGAAATATGCATTTCATTGCCCTAGGCTCTAGTTTACCATCATTCACATGAGCATAAGCAGGACAACCAAATATACGCAGGCCAAAATAATCAGAAGGTTTACTGGACCATACCTCTTGAGGAGTCTTAAAGTCAATTGCAGTAGATGGCGATCTATTTACCATATAACAAGCAGTGTTAACTGCTTCAGCCCAGAATTGTTTTGGCAAGCCAGCGTTTAATCGCATGCATCTCGCACGCTGCAACAGTGTTTGATTCATACGTTCTGCAACTCCATTTTGCTGTGGTGTATGACGTACAGTGCGGTGCCTCACTATACCTTCTTTCTTGCAAAATTCATCAAATGGAGCGTTACAAAACTCCAACCCATTATCAGTTCTGAGTGTTTTGACCTGTTTTCCAGTCCGTTTCTCAACCATGGTCTTCCACTCCTTGAACTTCCCAAACACTTCATCTTTGGATTTCAGAAAATATACCCAAACCCTTCTAGAGTAGTCATCAATGAAAGTAACAAAGTACTTGCATTTGCCCTGAGATTCAACTGGAGAAGGACCCCACAAGTCTGAGTGAACATATTGCAGAACATCCGTAGAAGTATGCTTCCCAGAACTGAACTTAACTCTGCGTTGTTTACCCATAACACAAACTTCACAGAATTTCAGTTTCCCAGTTTCTGCTCCTTCTAACAATCCTTGTTTACTTAGAATTGATAGCCCTTTCTCACTCATGTGTCCCAATCGGCAATGCCACAACTCTGTACAATCATCATCCTTCCCTAAAGATTTAGATACAGTGTAATATCCCAAGAATTTATATGAATATTTAAAACCTATTTTGAAGTTTAGTGAAAAATTTAATTACGTGAAAAATTTTCTTTTTGAATTAGTGAAGAAAATGTGAGAATAGAAATTTTTATTTTTAATTTAGGAAATTTTTACAAATTCTCAAGGACTAAAGTGAAAAGAAAAGAAAGTATAGAGGACTTTTGAAAAATGACCAAGTAGGAACCCGAGAAGAAAAATAGAGCTTATGGGAATGAATTATGAGTCCGGTACCGAAAAGATGATGGATTCGAGGTTAAAGTGGAGTTTGAGACATCGAGAGGGATTAAAGTGAACAAATCTTATAAGCTAAAGTGGCTATGAGCGATTTTATCGAAAAAGAAATTGGTGGGGCCCACGCGTATACACTTCTCCTTATTCTTTTCTTTTTCTCATTCTCCCTCCCGTAGCTTCACTTTCTCTCTCTCTCGATTATGCTTGCAAAGGAATTTCTTTATCAATCATTCATGCAATTTTTGCTTTGGGAAGGAAGCTATGAAAGTTAGGATGATTGGTAAGTTGATGTTCTTCTTCTTCTTCCTCTTATTACAAGATCAAATCCTTGGTTATTATTTTTGCAAAATTTTTGTAGAATATTTTAATGGATGAATTTAAGTGTGGATGTTAATCTAAAACATTCCTGGGTGGTTTATGATGTTATTAGAACAAGAAATTTGGAGAAAACTATGAGAAATTCGTAGAATTTGGATATTTGAAAAAGTTAGTGTTCTTGATGAAAATTTGAGATTTGAGCTTGGATTGTTGGTAGAAATTGGGGGTTTTGGTGTTAAAACACTCCTTAGACATTAAGGATGAAAACCCATGGAAGAAATCAAAAGAAATGTTGTTTTAGATATGATTTTTGGATTTTTGGATGAAGAACACGAAGAACATCGAAAATTTTCCCTAGAATTACTGTTCACCGAGAAAATTTTTCCAGATTTTCTCGTTACTGTAGCGTTGACTCGGTCAACGTTACTGTAGAGTTGACTCGGTCAACGTTACTGTAGCTGCGTTGACCGTTGACCGTTACTGTAGCATCAGTTTTTTTTTTTTTAATATCGTTGAAAAGCTCTTTGAGTCTAGTTTCCAATGGTATAAGTTTCATCTGGATATTCATTACCAGTTAGGAGTTATGATTTGAGAAGTGGATGAAGGTCGAGAGTAGTGGTAGGAAATTTCTCTATTTCGTAACCCTGATGGTTTTTATCTGGTTACAATAGGAATGGTCAAGTGCAAGGTGGGAGTGCTGAGAGCATGAAATCCAGGTGAGTGGGTTAATACTTGCTATGATTAAATATCTTTGTTATTGACTTTTTGCATCATAGTGAAAATATGTTGAATATCCAAATTTGAAGAGAATGATGTGGGATGATGAGACAAACAATTGTGGAACGTGCCAGGTGATGTATATAATTATATTTTCTTATTTTCTCATGAATGAGGTTATATGATGGATTGTGAATGACATGTGAACTGAGTTGAAATGTATCATACTCTGATTGTTGAGTTCAATCATATGCGGATAGTTGAAGTATGTTATTGTTGAATAATTGTTCTATATTATGGGTTATGTTATATACATGCTATGTTGCTGGAACCACATTGATTATGTTGTGGCTTGAATTGTAAATGACTGAGTTGTGTATGTGGCTCAAGATTATGATTGAGAATGTTTTTATATGTGATTGTGATTGTGTTTGACTGGAAAGAAAAGGCATGGTGGTGCACCCCATGGAGAAATCTATGTGAAGCTATAAGGGTGGAGAATATAAATGGAGCGATAAGGGTGGATGCGGCGGGGGCCGCGGGCAACGATCCAGAGGTATTCTGGACGACCCGGTTGGTACGGGAATTGTGTGTGAAATTGATTTCATCGATTGCTGTTGTGAATTTTGAATTTTGTTGAAATGCATTTGATTCACTTGGATATTGTTGTGAAGTATTATGAATAATATTATATCATATGATGATCGATCTACGTATGATTGCTGCATGTTATCATTATGATGCATGATTTTTATTTTGTCATAGTATTGTGTTATCTACTCACTGGGCACGTGGTTTGCTCATACCCCTCTTATTGATATTTTTTTTCAGAGTTGACAGCTGAAGGTAAATATCGGAACAAGGAATTATGGATCCTTAGTCCATAATTACCTTTTCATTTGTTCAGGATAAAGGTATAATAGTTAAGTTTTATTCTAAGTTGTATAAATCTAGAAATCTCTGTAATCGGGTAGGTTCATTCAGTGATGTAATGTGAGTAATTGTAGTATGTATACAGAACTCGTTTTGGTTGCATGAAAAAGAATTGTATGATTTTTTTTTAAGAGAAAGATAGGCTTACGGAGGTGAAATGAAATTCACTTTCCGTGCCGGTCACGTGCTCAAATTTTGGGACGTGACATACAGCCACTGTCCCCATCACAAAATTACCAATCAGAAAGTAAATGCCATGATGCAATTTACCCTTCATTATAACCAGAGCACTTTTGGAAATTCTCAACTGTCCATTCTCTCCAGAGTACTTGTACCCTTGTTTGTCTAGAGTACCAAGAGAAATCAAGTTCTTCCGTAGACCAGGAACATACCAAGCATCAAGCGTCCTGACTATTCCATCATACATCTGAATCTGCACAGAACCACTGCCCTTAACACTGAGCTGCTCATCATCACCCAACGTCACAACACCATTCCACTCCTTGAAAGAAGTAAACAGTTCACGTGAGAAAGTCATATGATAAGATGCACCTGTGTCCAAGACCCAAGTATTTGCAGAACTAGAGGTGCTGACTGTGAGAACATCAATGTCTTCTTTTCCGTCAGAACTATCTTGCACCACCGAAGCACTACCACTGGTATTCGGTTCCTTCTTGTCATTTTCCTTCTTCCTCTATGGACAATTCTTCCTGATGTGCCCCTTTTGTTTACAGTGATAACATCGAGGTCCTCCTTTGTTCCTCGACTGAGACCGTGACTTGCTTCTTTTTTCATCATCCCTTTTAATGTCTCTGCCTCTGCCAACATACAAACCTGCTTCTGCACCATCCTCATTAGAACTAGAGACTCTTCTCTTCAGTTCTTTAGACTGCAAAGCATCTTTGACATCATTAACAGAGATACTATCTCTACCATACAACATAGTGTCGACAAAGTTCTCATATGAATTTGATAGAGAACACAAAAGAATGATAGCCTGATCTTCATCATCTATCTTAACCCCAACACCCTGTAAATCCAGGATAATCCGGTTAAAATTATCAAGATGATCTTTTACCTGTATATTTTCTGTCATCCGCAGGGTATACAAACGCTGCTTCTGATATAACCGGTTTGTGAGAGACTTTTTCTGGTATTTATCATCCAATTTCTTCCACAAACCTGCAGCAATTGATTCATCAACTACTTCTCTCAACACCTCATCTGTCAGACTCAATAGTAATGCACTATGAGCCTTTGCCAAAATTTCCTTCTTCTCCTCTTCCTTCAACGTGTTAGGTAGACTACTTTCTCCTTCTAATGCCACTGCACATCCCTGCTGAACCAGAAGTGCCCTCATTTTTACCTTCCACAAAGTGAAATCATTCGATCCATTGAACTTCTCAATATCGAATTTATGAGTCGACATCTTCTCAAATAACAGCAGATAAATTACTAGCAAATTTCGCAATCAGAAATTGAATTTCACAAAACTGTTCAGAACCTTGCAAACTGACCAGAACTTCACTAACAGAAATTCAACACAGCAGTCCAACAAAATTCACAGCAGTAAACCAGAAATCCAATCCAGCACAATCTGACACAATCCAGTAAATTCACACAGAAATTCAGAATTCTTTTTCTGAATTAAACATAAACTCACCGGAACCGTGTCGAGGAAACAATAACGATCGCAACAGAAAACTTGGTCTAAACAATAACTATGACCAAACAGCAGCTTTGACCAAACAGCAGTTTTTGACCAAACATCAACTTTAACCAAACAGCAGCTTTGACCAAACAACAGCTTTGACTAAACAGCAACTTTGACCAAACAGTAACTTTGACCAAACAGTAACTTTGATCAAATAGTACCGTTGACCGTTGACCGTGCTACAGTGCCGAGTCGCTACAGTGCCGTTGACCGTTGACTGCTACAGTGCCTCGCCGTAGAAGACGATGAACAGTGCTTCCGATGAAGATTCCGACAATGAACAGTACTTCCGATGAAGATTCCGGCGATGAACAGTACTCGCACCCGTAAAAACTCACCAAAACAACTGAAAAACGATCTCCAATGCACTAGAAATGCAATAAACGGTCTCTTTTTCCTCAAAAACAAGCGAATCAAGCTAGATCTGAAATTTAAAACTAGATCTGAAAATTTTCTTACCACCAAAAATTGGTCTCCGACGTTCTTCAACGCACCAAAGATGCAGAGAATGGTCTCCTATGCTCCAAATCAACCAAATCGGGGCAAGATCTGAAATTTTGGAGCCGGATCTGAAAATTTTCGGACGTGCTACAGTAACCGACGAACCAAAAAATGAACCGAGGCTTTGATACCACTTGTTAGGTTACTGAAATGCAATTAATCAAGGAGAAGGATAGAGAATAACACACAAAGAAATTACGTGGTTCGGTCAATGCGACCTACGTCCACGGACAGAGAGAATATCTGTATTATTTTCTGACGGAGGCTATATACAGAGAAATTACATCAACCACTCTTATGAATTCCTTTACACATATATATATATAGAGGAAATAATGGGTTATGGGTCGTGGGTCGTGGGTCAGGTCACAAACCGGGTCACCCACAAAATTCAAGTCAAACCCAACACTTTTTCCCACTTTCTTCTTTTCGCCTTTTTTTCTTTATTTTGTTAGAGTTTTTTTTTTTGTAGAGGCTTTTTCTTCTTCTTTAGAAGAGGTTTTTTTGGAGTTCTAGAACCCAACTCTAGGAAAGCCATTATCTGACTTCTTCTTAAACTTACCAGACAGTAGACCTCAACAAGCACTAGAATGGATTAAGTCGCATTGAGGTGTAGGGAGGAGTGAGCTCCAATGTGACCTCACAGTCTCAAACACGTACTCATAATGGAAAATGGCAAAATGCAGAATGAATGTGTGTCATTTTTGGGGTAGGCAATCATGTGGTTCATCTGTCCAGTTGTTCCTAATCCCCCAATTTCATTAGAAGATCGTTTCTGATTTAAGGTTTAGGGATGTATTATTTTTATTTAGACATATTTTGATTTAGGATTTAGAGATGTATTATCTCTATTTAGTTTTTTTAATGTTGTTGTGTAGGTTTTGGTATTGTCTCAGAGTATGTTACCATAAATCATATATCTTTTTATTTCATAAGTTCAGAGTTGAGATGTAATAGTTGATCTTTACATTACAGGTATTAAAATAATCAAGTGAATTCGATCAAAAATTATATACAAATATATATATATATATATATATATATATATATATATATATATAATACTAATACTAGTACTAAATATTATCTTGGCATGTACATGTGCATATCAATTTGTTTTTTAATTTTGTATTTAAAATAATAAAAATTTAATACCAGATATCAATTTTTTTGAATATAAAATTAAGTTGCAATAGTTTTTATTAAAAATTTTTGAAATAATTTTAAAATATTTAAAGTGAATAATAAAATAGTTTTAAAATCATTGAATAATTATATATTACTTTTTTGAAATTAAATTTATATAGACTTTGCTAGATTCAGACAATTTATTTTTTAAAAACATTTTTGGCATTTATTAATCTCAAACTGATTATAATAATATAATAATTAAAATGCAAAGACTCGAATCGTGATAAATATAGTTTGGTTTCAACTATGCTGAGGCAATGAAAGTGCAAAGACTGTTTAATTCTTCAAAGTTGCAGAGAACCAAATTGGAAGATTCCGGTCGAAGCAGCGACGCCGTCGTTGGAGGCCACACCGTCAATATGGAGAAAGAGCCATCAAATGTGAATTGGAGTGAGGCTGCGGAGGACCTTGTGGCCGCAGGGGACACCGAAGGCGCCATCTCTCTCCTCGAATCTGTGCTCTCCAATTTCGAAACCCTAAGCTCTTCCCAGTCAGCTTCACAGCTTCGATTGGCCTCTGCTCTCACCGACTTGGCTAAACTATACTCTTCCGAAGGATTCTCCCTCAAGGCGGACGAGCTTGCCTCTCGGGCTTCCCTCATCAAGCTTAGAGCGACAGAGAGTCACACTTCTGCGTACTCTCTCACTTTTCTTTTTGTTTTCTTTTCGAGCATTTTAATCAAGGAAGGGGGAAAAACAAAAGGTTCCATTATATAGGAATTTCAATTTGGTTAGACGGAACCAGATGCAGATAATTGGCTTAATTGAGTCCTTCAGTTTGAGGAAACTAAGTAGTTTACTTCTTTGAAGACAAAAAATTTGCTCGCCTAGTTTCTCTTTCTTTATTGCCTTTCATGGTATTTCCATTTGCAGTGATGCGAAAACTGTGAAAGACTCGAAGGGAAAAAAAGTTTCCCCAACTTCTGTTGCTTCGTCTTCAAATGATTCGATACAGGGAGCTTCCTGTCAAGGTACATTTCTAATCCATTTGCTTTTGTCTCCCGGACAAATACGTGTAAATTTTGCTTCAGTTGCCACTGTACATGCCTAGTGATGGGAATTGAATTCTTTCTGAAGGGCATCTTGGAAAGTCTACAGAATCGCTTGCTGGGACTAGCCCTAGCGATGGTTCTTCAGATGATGGTATGTTTACAATATCTTGTGTAAAATAGCTATCTATTTTTTACATGATTTATCTTTAGCTATTGTAGGTTTGCCTTGGTGTTTGTTAGATTTAATTTATTTGTTCCTCTTGTAATGTCTTGTTCCTTTTACCAAATAAATGGCTGTATCTGTTGATGCCTTACGGAATGGACCAAACAACAACGTTTTACGGGTTCGTGATAACTGTCAACTAACCAATTTTCTTTTCCAAGCAAGCAGCTATACAGTGAAAAAGCAAGACTTTTTTATCAGCAAAATGTCTGGAGCTCTGCTTTAACTTCTTAAGATTCAACAAAATCTAGATGATTCTCTAAAATTCCTTAATCTCTCCATCCTGTAAGTATTGTGTGTCAGATTCATCATTTCTAACTCGTGGTTTAAGTCATTTTTTCCTTGTTCTTGCATTTATATCCTTGAACTAAACCCAATAAATTGTCTAGCAACTTTAAGGAAAGCCTTGGAACCTATGCTTCTTAATTTCAAGAGTACAGTACTTAAAACTCATATAAATTCATAACTCCTTTAGCGTCAAGTATCTTTTCTTTGGTACAGGTGAAGGCATTTGTCAGTGCATTAAGCTAAAAGTACTGAACTCTGAACCTTGATTAATAAAACATTAACATAAAGGAAAATGAAGAGAAATTTGATCTTCCTAGTTATTTTCTTCTTCATAATTTCTTACGTAATTTAAACTCCCACTCTAAACAGCAGCTTTGTTTTAGTTGCATTTGCTCTATACTGTGGAGGAGGAGATTTACTCCTTGTATACTCTTACTCTAGATGTTTATGTTTTAAAAAAATAAATTAAATTACCATACAATTTGCTTTATTCTATGTTAAAGATATCAAGTTTTGCAATGTTGTTTATTTTGTACAATATTACAGATTGGGAAGCAATGGCAGACCGTTCAGCTGATGAGTTACTCCCCTCAGTGTCTGCACAGTGTTTATCTGGAGTATCAGATCTTAAATTAGAAAGCACCAAAAGTCAAAACCCAAAGCGGCGTGGAAGAGGAACATTCTCCTATGATACATATGAACTTTATAGTGATCAGATACTTGATAACTCAGTCATCGATGAAAAGGATGAGGAAACTCACCATACTTCAGAAGATAAAAGAGAAATAGGAACCTGTAAGTGACACCATGGACATTTCAATTATCCAGTGAAAGCTACTTATGTGTTTACTTAGTATTCCCCTATTTCTGCTTTTTGTTTGACAGTACAGAAGTTACTTTTGTTGTTTGAAATCTTGATGCTCCGTAAGGTTAATGGTGTTACTTGTTTGTTATAATTCTTTACAATGAACTGGCTCTTAATATTCTTTTTTTAGTGTTCTGTTTTTTCAGAAGATAAGTCATTCAATCTGCTAGTTAGCTTTTTTATGTGCAAGGCATTATGTTCAAAACATTTGAAATTTATATGTGTGTGTATATATATATATATTATTTGATGCAGTAAATTTTGGGACCCGCCATGTTCTTGTTCTGGCTGACTTTCCACCACGTACTAGGACAATAGATCTTGAGAAGCTTTTTGAGGACTTCAACGATTGTGGAGTTGTAATTCGCTGGGTCAATGATACAGTTGCACTTGCAGTATTCCGCACACCTTCAATAGGTATTTCAAAAGTTTATTGACTATTCAATGTAACTCATCATGGTCAAATGCATCTAGGTTTAGTTGTTTGCACTAAGGTATCTGGTGTTCATTGCTTAGGGTTGTTAGTAATGGTAATAATTTACATTTGAAGTTGTTAGTAATGATGATAATTTATATTTCTATGGATCTCATTTGAGTTGGGAATCCGAGATTGGCATGATTTAACTGAAGTTGATAGTTCATCCAGAAATGATTCAGCAACCAACTTAGCAGTTCTAATGGATGATAGTCAATGTTTTGTTGGAACTAGTTATCTGGTCAATCTGTAATAAAGCTGTGGTTAGACAACTGCATGAAAATTATTAAGGTGGGCATTACAATTTTATACCAGTTGTCTAGTTTCCTGTTGCTTTTTATCCCCATTTCTTTGGCTTGTGCAATATGTTATAGTATGACACAAATGATTCAATTTCACTTCCTTTCTCTGTCTCTTTTTTCTTGGGGGGAGGGGGTGAAGTATAATATTTTTCAAATAAACGTGATTTTGTTGAACTCAGATTCTTCCCATTATCAGTTATGATATTATATTCTAAGTGCATTGCATTAATGTTGGGGATTGTGTTGCTTTCTTAATTTCTAGTTTTTTAGTTTGGCTACCGGGCAATCTCCATATTATAAATTCGTAATGCAGCACTTGAGGCCCAAAACAGTATTCAATGTCCATTCACTACGAGGATACTCGATGAAGATGATGCACTTCTTGGTTCAGTTAAAGCGGGAGGTACCAAATGCTTTATCTTTCTACTATGTATGTGGCCAAAATAGGATTTCTGTGTCTATTATATTCTTTCTGATAACAAGGCAGTTCCAGAAACAATTCCCATCATTGTTTAATTATAGTTGTCAGTTAATTATTGTTTAGAACAAGTAATCTTGTTTTCCTTAACATGTTTTACCTTTTTTATTGTTCATTCAGACCTGGAACCTCCCAGGCAAAGGCCAAAAACATCAACTCAAGTAGCACAGAGGATGATTGCACAGGGAATGGGTATGAAATTGCCGTCCACAGCCTTTGGATCCCGACAATTGAAAAAGCAGGAAGATGCTAGGAAGAACCGCATTGTTACCAGGCAAAAAATGAGGGACGACGCTTGGGGAGATGATGACAATTAATTTTCTGAAAAATTTGTCGCTTTTACTTCAAATGCTGTAACCCCATTACCCCAAGTGATACGCTTGGGGGGTGGGGCGGGTGTAGTCCTTTTAATTCATTGATCCGCTTTGTTGGTACTTAGTGAAAAAGTTCAAAAAAATTTGTCGGAAAAAAAAAAAAAAGAAGTGGTTGAGCGTGGGCTAGCAACTCATCTATTTTTGTGGAGCTGCGCAGGTATTTTCCCAACTTCTGATGGATGAAGTCAATGATGGTCTTTGTATTATGACTAATAATAACGTTATAGGTGAATTGCTCCTCTTTATCACAGAGGCAAGCTCTATGCAATGGATCCATCAAGTTATTAGGTATATTACTCCTCTTGTGGTTAATTCGTTCTGGTTTTAATTATTACGATGATAAGGGCAGATACTTATGGTTGATGATCCCCCTGCACCTGGCAACACCATGTAGGTTGCTTGTTCACTACAGTAGATGTGGGATCTCTTGATATCGACACATACAAGCAATTTCAGCACAAAATATAGCACAAAATATAGTATAGAAAGAAGTTTACAAGTCCCACGGAAATGTCTAATTAATTGACAGTAACTCATTGGCATCACATTTTCATTAAAATGTACTCGTTTGTATCTGCCCAAAGAATATAATTTTGGTATCACCATCAACATCTGATTAAAGAAAGGAAAGAAAGCAGAGGATTTCCATAATTCCACCTCTTGGTTCTAAGAAAGCCCATATGAAGTTGGCCTATTAGATTTCCATAATTCCACCTCTTGGTTCTAAGAAAGCCCATATGAAGTTGGCCTATCTCATTGTTGTAAGAATTAGGTTAGATTGACTAGTTCAAAATCGATCCAAAATAATTATTAAAACTAATGATTGATTAAATAAGTCAAATTAAATAAGTATTAATGTTAAATGAAGAAGTTCATTTGAAATTTTTTTTAAATGTTTATTTTATAATTAAATAATATTAAAGATTAATTAATTTTAACTTTAATATTTTATAAATTTAATGAATAAATATTATTTTTAATTCAATTTATAAATTTATATTTATAATTTATAATTATAAATATTATTATTTTAATATTTTAAAATAAATCAATTCAACTATTAATTATTAATTCAATGACCAATCCAAATATATTTTACTGTTATTCAGATAACTAATTGGAACAAACCGCTAAATGTCTTATAAATAATATGATTATCTAACCAAGGTGTTTTAAATACCAGAAAAGACAATATCTTCCTTCTATGCGCGCGCGCGCGAGACAAATCCATCTGCAAAAGAATTAAGCATTACAAAATGCAAGCCAACGTAGATGAATGTTATAGAAAATTTGGTTGATTCCCCGCAACCCTCATTTTTCCAAACAGAAAGTGGGCTCAAATTATAGTATGTGTATTCCACCTACCTAGCTATAGTCATAGACAGACACGTCCGTCAATCTAACATGCCTAAACTTGTCAACTGCGAGCAGAACAACAACCATGGTACATTTAGTTGTTCCAGCATATTTGGGTGAGAATCTAATACGAGGCCTAGGAACTTCCCGTAGACATAGTTGGCATGATATTATGCAGTGAAGCAGCAGTAGCGTTCCTTTCCTAGGTTCATGAATGTAGCTGCTATTTGACTATTTTGATCCACAAGTTGTCTTCGACAAACAATGTCATAGACTCGTTAGCTTCATGACAGCTTTCTAGAAAGGTTCTTCAAGCCAGAACCAATGCATTTAAGAATACCTGTCCCTGCATTTGGATCTGGCTTAATAAGAAAGTTTATACCCAAAAAATCCCTAATGTTTCTGAGTGTTTCAATCCCACCAACACGAACCTTGGAAAAATCTTGTGGACAGAGTGCTCAAAGAAGAAATAACAAACCCTAAAATCCAAAGAACAATGTCAGGGGAGTACTTGGTCCAAGAAAATGGAAATAATTTCATCATAATTATTAACTCCTTCACACCAACATGTAAGAACAAATAAAATAAAATTGACACCATAAACTTTTTCCATTATCAAGTATTTATGCTGATGCTGGGCGGCCTACTTTGTCTAAATATGCATTGTGCAAGTACAAAGCTTCTCAAAGCAAAACAAAATGAAAAATATCGGTAAGACTGATTAAAAGGGATTAATATAGTTAAGAATACAAACCTGATGCGTTGAATCCACAACTCCGCCCTGTTCAATCTCCTCAAGTAAAAAGATAAGCAATATGCTGACTAGTATTTTTTGGAGGCACATCTACAATGATGGGGCAGTACACGAGTAAGAAGAAAAGTCGGGTAATACCCGATTCATTAACACAAAAGTATTACAAAGTGATTTGAATAAAATTACACATCTTAGGCCAGAATAAATAGAAGGGCCTTGACTTAATAACAGCCCAACAACTAACTTAACAGAACAAGAAAAGCCCAAGAAAGCAAATAATTAATAATTACATAAATTATATAAAACTTATCACCCCCCTCTCAAGTTGAAGCTCGATAGCAATCCAAAAGGCTCAACTTGGAGATATTCCTTTGAAAAGCTGGCGCACTAAGCCCTTTTGTAAGGCAATCGGCCAACTGATTTGAAGAAGACACATGATGTAGGGAGATGAAACCACCCTTGTATTGATCTTTGACAATGTGGCAATCTATAACCAAGTGCTTGGTTCGTTCATGGAAAACTGGGTTGGCGTGATGTGCATGGCTGCCTTGTTATCACAATGAAGAGGAATGGGTTTCGAAACATGAATTCCCATGTCACGTAAAATATACATTACCCATTGTAGCTCACAAACAGTCGCCGTCATAACCTTGTATTCCGCTTCAGCTAAAGATTTAGAAACAGTAGCCTGTTTCTTCGTCTTCCAAGAGATAAGTGCTGACCCAAGAAAGACACAATAGCCGGTTAGAAACCTCCATGTGTCTAAACATGAACCCCAATCTGCATCACAAAAGGCCTCTAATTGCAAAGAATTAAGGAAGGTGTTCCTTTAATATACCTCAGAATATGTACTACGACGTTCCAATGACTTGATCTAGGATTTTGAACAAATTGACTCAACTGTAGAGTCACATAAGCGAGATTGGGTCTTGTGAACCCTAGATATAAAAGCCTACCAATAACACATCTAAAAACCAAGGGATCCTTTAAAAGTTCACCATCCTCATTGTTAAGTTTAAGATTCTTTGGTAAAGGTGTGGAAGTGGGTTTACAACCCAACATACCGGCATCTTGTAATAAATCTATAATATATTTTCGTTTATGAACAAAAATACCATCTTCAGATCTAACTAATTCAAGTCCCAAAAAATATTTTACCATGCCTAGATCTTTAATGGTAAATTTTTCATCAAGAAACTTCTTAACCTTTTCAATTTCAGTCTCAGAATTGCCTGATATAAGAATATCGTCAACATATACAACTAAAAATAAAAAACAATTAGATTTGTTCATAATAAACAAACAGTGATCATGACTATATTGTGTAAAACCATAGTGTGTAAGCTGTGTAGTGAACTCTATATTCCACTGTCTAGAGGCTTGTTTAAGCCCATATAAGGATTTTTTTAATTTACTAACTTCTCCTTGTCTACGTTTAGCATAACCCTCAGGGGGAACCATATATATATATATATATATATATATATATATATATATATATATATATATATATCTTCTTCTATCTTTCCATGCAAAAAGGCATTATTTATATCCAAGTGATGTAAGGACCATGATTTAGCAGCAGCTATGGAAAAAACAATCCTAATAGTGACAATTTTTGCTACGGGTGAAAAACTATCCTTAAAGTCTAAGCCCTCAATTTGATTATACCATTTTGTAACTAAATGAGCTTTAAACCTATCTATAGTCCTATTAGGCTTCAATTTGATTTTATAGACCCATTTACAACCTATGGGATTTTTACCAACCCCTAATTTACATATGTCCTAAGTCTGATTTTTCTCAAGAGCCTGAACTTCCTCTTCTATAGCTTTTATCCAAGAACGGTCACTTTTGGCTTCCAAGTAACTGGAAGGTTCATTTATCTCAGTAAGGTTAACAACAAAATTTAAGTAATTAGAAGAAAAATACTCAGGAGAAAAATAAGGGAAGGTTCCAGGAGTATATTTAATTTCAATTTCTTTATTCAAAGAATTTTTATGTGTAGCAAAACTGACTTGACACACAAAATCATTCATCCAATTTGGTTTTCTTCTTTCTCTATTACTTTGTCTAATGATAGTTTCTTCTTTTTGGTTATGTATTTTAGTACTTTCTTCATCAAAGTCATGCATGGTAGAACTACCAAAGCATTCTTCTTTCTTACTTAGATCATTATCATCACTTAAGGCGTTAGGAACAACAGGTAAAGGAACAATATCTTTTATTTCACTGTTCTTTGATTCATTAAAAGGAAAAGTTTTTTTTTAAAAAAAAAACCACATCTCTAGACACAATAATTTTATCACTGTTGTAATCATAAAATTTGTATCCTTTATATCCTAGACTATATCCTAAAAAAATGCACCTAGTAGCTCTAGCCTCAAACTTATCCTTCTTTGGTTTATTATTAGTAGCAAAACATAGACTACCAAAAACCCTTAGATTATTATAATCAGCATCCCTTCCATACAACATACTATAAGGGGTTTTCCATTTAATAACAGAACTTGGCCATTTGTTTAGAAGGTATGTAGCATGAAGAATCACTTCACCCCAAGACTTAACAAGGAGACCAGCACCTATCAGCAAGGATCTAGCAACCTGAACTATGGTTCTATGCTTTCTTTCAACCCTACCATTCTGTTGGGGGGTAAAAACACAAGATCTTTAGTGATTTATCCCATAATCTTTCAAAATATTTTGACAATCACTACTAATAAATTCACTCCCATTATCAGTTCTAAGAATCTTAACATTTTTTTGAAATTGATTTTTCACCATAATAAAAAAAATTCTTTAATATAGAAATGGTTTGAGATTTTAATTTCATTAAAAAAGTCCAAGTGCTCCTACTAAAGTCATCAATAATGGTTAAGAAGTAAGAAGCCCCTGTTATACTAGATTGCCTATAGGGTCCCCAAATATCAGTATGAACAAGCTCAAATATGCAAGAAGAAGTGCTATTACTATTAGGAAAGGGTAATCTAGTCTGTTTAGATAATTGACATGTTTCACATAAAACATTATTACGAAAATCATCTATTAAGCCATTTATGTGTTTAAGAACAGAATTAGAAGGATGTCCTAATCTAAAATGCCACAAGTCAAGATCCCCAGAAAAATCCTTAACAATGCATGAAGTATTATCAGTAGTATATCCAGAATAGCCAGTAATAATATTTTCAGTTTTCAAAAACTCAGAACAGTAACCAGCGGCAACATTTTCAGAATGTCCACCAATAATGTTTTCAGAATTCAAAAAAACAAAACCATCAGAAGAAGCAGTAACAATATTTTTATTTCTGCAATTGAGAGACTTAGCATCAAGATAGTAGAGGTTATCCTTCAGATAGCCCACAGCCACAAACTCATTAGTCCTCTGGTCCTAAAAACCACAACAATTTGAGTAAAAAATACATCTTAAAAACCCATCCTTTAAGATTTTACTAACTGAAATCAAGTTATACTTAAAAGATGGAACAAAAAGAACATTTTTTAAAATAAAAGTACTGCTTAAAACAATATCTCCATATTTTTCTACATTTCTAATGTTCCCATCGGGCATAAGAATTTTAGCTTTCTTATTCATAATTTTAAGACATTGAAAATATTTTTCACAGCCACATACATGATACGTTACCCCGGTGTCAATTATCCAATGACTGGAATTAATACAGGAATTGGAAAAGATGTTACCTGCAAAGTCAAAGAGATGCGCAAAATTGATTTGTTCTATAGAATCCTCATTTTTTAGCTGCCCCTCCTTCTTTTCAGTCACCCATCCTTCTTCAAAGGGGCTATTTGCCAAGTTTACTTGAACTTTTGATGTGTTCCCTTTCTCCTGCTTCATTTGTTTGTACCAATCAGGGTAGCCGTATAGTTTAAAACATGTATCTCTAATATGTCCTGTTCCTTTACAATGTTCACACACCCTATCCTCTTTCTTGTTAGAGTCCTTTTTCTTACTTGTACAACTATTTCCCCCTTGTCCCATTCTAGTAAACATTACACTACTATCCAAGTTTTCAAAAAAGGTAATGTGAACATTTTTTTTTTGTTTCTCTACCTTTAGTAACATAGAATATGCCTTGTTTACTGAGGATAGTGGATCCATAACTAATATTTGATTTCTAACATTATCATACATGTCATTTAATCCCATAAGAAACTAGATTAACCTATTTTGGGAAATGATGTCAACAGTGTTACCTGAGATATTGCAACTACAAGTGTTGGGTTGGAGAAGAGTAAGTTCTTCCCACAGCTTCTTCAATCGTCCGTAATAAAGAGTAATCAAGAGTCCTCCTTGCTTCATGGCAGCAATATGGCATTGGATGTGGTATATCTAAGGGCCATTACTTTCACCGAATTGTTCTTAGAGGTCTAACCAGAGGGTTCTAGCTGAAGATGTATACACATATGTTTCGGCAATTTCCTTTGAAATTGAATTCAAGATCCAAGAGTAGACCATCTAATCTATTCTTTTCCATATGCTCTTCGCAGGTTCATTGGCAGGATCTGGCATGGTACCATTGACGAAGCCAAGTTTATTTTTGGCCTCCAAAGCTCATTGCATGATTTGTTCCAAGCCAGAAAATTCGAGTCTAATAACAGAACCGTGACGAGTATCATTCCTGGGTTGTCCGACGTCTGCAGAAAAAGGGGATCATTAGACGCTTGGCTTCCACTTCTAGTTTGCATTACTCTCTAATTAGATTGCACGACCGAAACCATACCTTGTTGATTGGCCATCACAAAACTTCACAGCAGGTGAACCCGAAGATGAAACCAGCAAGATTGGGGGAGAAAACTGGTGATTAGGGAAGAATAAAGAACCCCAAGTCGTGCGTAAGTGAAAGCTGGGATCAGAAAATTTTAGCCCCAACTTTGGTATGAACCCTAGTCTTGATTGGCTTTGATACCATCTACAATGATGGGCAGTACACGAGTAAGAAGAAAAGTCGGATAATACCCGATTCATTAGCACAAAAGTATTACAAAGTGATCTGAATAAAATTACATATCTTAGGCCAGAATAAATAGAAGGGCCTTGACTTAATAACTGCCCAACAACTAACTTAACAGAACAAGAAAAGCCCAAGAAAGCAAATAATTAATAATTACATAAATTATATAAAACTTATTAGCATCAAGTCTTTCTTCTCATCATCTGTAAAATTAGAAGTTTCTTCAGCCTGTGCACGAGAAACAGCAGTATCAACAAAAATAAAGCAACCAGAAGTAGTCTCTGCAACCAAGGATGTTCCATATCCAGGTGAGCTGTGCCAGTCAATGAGCAATCACCCAAAGAAAAAAATTATTTAATAGAACTTACAATTTCCCCTTACTTCCAACAAATATATCTCCAAAAGCCAAATTAAGTATTCAATATTATTATTTTTATTATCTACTAAGTGAATGGTATCATACTTTCCAGCCTGAGGACCAACTTTGTGATCAGTAAAAATATGCACATCTAGGAGTAATCGATTGAAGATTCCACGGGCAGCATGAATCATATTATTTTCAAACTGTGAAGACACTCTAGCTAAAAATGTAACTCCTCTAATCTTCTTAACCATTCCCTCATCGATCCAGGTAACTGCCTGCTATGAAGAACATATAAGGTATCAAATAATTGAAAAGAATATTAAACAGATTTAGATACTTATGGTTAGACTCTGAACAATAGGAACAAACAAAACAACTTCCCCACCACCATTTGGGGGGGACTCCACAACTCTCTATTTTAAGATGCAATCCTTCAGAAGGGACTCCAAAGCTCTTCAAAATGGGCAAAGTAGTATGGCGGAAGGTATCAATTGATGGATCCTTCGAATCATTTGTAATTCTTGACAAAATAACAATAAACACTTATAAATTATTCTGCATTACTTGCTAACAATGGCCCATGTTGTATATCCTTTCTTTTATTTATCAACTTGGAATATAAGTTAGGAAATCTTCATTTCAAATAATAAAGACAACAACAGCAAAAATTAAAAATGTAGTTGTATATATTGCAGCCTTCATCAAGAGACATAGGACATGAAATTAGTAGCACTATCCACAATCATACCCAATGTTTTTGGAACCGACCCGGTCATTGACCTGAGTTGGGCTCCGGATCATCGGATTACTGGTTTAATCGTTAGGTCACTGGGTTAATTGTTGACCCGGATAAATAAATTAAAAAAATTAAAAATGTATATATCTATATATTTTTACAAATAAATTCAAAAACAAGTAAATAAATAATGTATATACAAATTTCACACTTTAAAATAAAATTTTGAAAATTGGACCAATCATTGAACCGGTATAGACACTGGTTCAAGGGTCAATGATCGGACCATGGTCAAATCGATAGTACTTAAAAAAATAAAAAATAAAAAATATAATTAAAAATATTAAAATACTTTCAATAATTACAAAAAACTTCCATGGAAAAATGAAGTAGTGTTAATAAATATTAAAAAAGACTGAAAAAGGACGGGAAGTGGGAACAACTAAAATCATCAACAACTATGTGGCATTGGTAAATAGCAAATGATAAATGGTAATAAATGTAAATACTTCTGCCACATGCCTCCTCAATCTCGAGATGAGATCATCTACTTTTCTTTTCTCTCTGTTTTTTAGCAATAATTTTTTCACTTTTAGCAACGGTTAAAATCGTTGTTAAAAGTATTGTTGAAAAGGTAACGATTTTAACCGTTGCTAAAAGTAAAAAAATCATAGCTAAAAAGAAAAGCAGAGAAAAGAAAAGCAAAGGATCCCTTCTCCTCAATCTCATATATCCCATTAGTTCCTTTCCCTTCCTCTCCATTTTAGATTACCATCATATTGTCGTCAATTCCTTTCCATTCCAAGTTCCTTCTCCTTCTCTTCCTTTTCGTAATTGGCAATTGCAGAGGTGAGGTTGTTTGTTTTTTTTCTCGTTCTTCTTCTTTCCCTTTGATTTCTCTCTCTCTCTCTCTCTTCCTGTTGGCAATCGCAGAAGTGAGTCGGTTTTGTTTCTTATTTAAGGCTGTCTAGTTCTTCTTCTTCTTCAACAACCTAAATCGGCCTCCTCTCTCTTCTTTTTTTTTTTCAACCGATGAACCAGTTAACCTAGGTAGCCAGGTCAGCCAAGACCCAGCCAGGTCAATGACAGGCTGGTTTGAAAGCAGTCTAAGCCATGGGTTATCGAGTTTCAGGTCAACTAGCCGAGCCGATCTAGATCCTAAAACACTGATCATACCACTCTGAGGCAATCAAAAGTTTTTTCTTAATATAGTGAGATAGAAGAAGCAAAGGTTTCAAACCATAATTACATAAAATGCTTTTTAAGTATCTAAGCCTTTACTATCAAACTTCCCATAAACTAAGTATATGGGAAAAATACCAAACATCCACGCCCTGTCCTTAAGGCTAGAATAATGAAAGATAATTTTCCCGTCGTCTTATAACATGAGGGATTTTGGTATGAAAGAAGGTGGAAGTATACATTACCCCTGTAATCTATTAATTATATCATAAGTATGCATCATTTTAAAGTTTAAATACCAAATGTGTAACTATGCTATAGTACGGCGGAGTACTTTGTACCTTCGCCGCTAAAAACAAGTTTCTACAAGGATAGCCTTCGCTACTAACTCCCAATATTTTTACAAATACCATTATATGATACCACTATTACACAACATGATGTTACAAAATTACCACTGCCGCTCAACTGCTAAGAAGCTTATCAATCAAAATAACACATACACTTATGATTACAGCACTCTTATGTTTTTGTTATTTGGGTCTTGCCTGTATTATGTTCAAAAAGGACATAACAGTTTACCTTTGAGTCTAATCGTGAGGGGCTTCTTCCCAAAAAAACCAAGCACGAGCAGCGGCTCTAGGAAATAACCAATGGAACGACTAACACCACAATCGTGCGTAAGATGCTTCCCACCCATTACAATTCCAAGCTTGTACTTCAGTTTGGTACCTAACAATAAATAAACTAATTCTGCTCCCATACACCCAGTTGAATCCATTATCCCCAGAACTTAAGGGATTGTGTATAAGCCCCAACAACAACCCTCCCCCCCCCCCAAAAAAAAATCAAATTACCAGTTTCGTTGATTCGACAACGTAATCATTGGAGACTTTCTCAAGCAGGTGAAGGAGAGAGACCTCGTGTTTATGAAGACCAGGCGATGTCTCATCCGTGCAGATGTCCTCGATAAGAATCAGAGTAGACGAGAGGATCGCAAGGACTAACATTGTCTGAAGTTCTGGCTTCCTTTAGCCTCTTGTAAGTCGTCTTCCCTATTCTATGCTCTTGGCAAACTGCACTGTCGCTGTATATTCACCTCTGGAGAAAATTGTGCAATTCTTGTCTAAGGGTGCCACCGATTCGATTCAGACATGTAATATCCCAAGAATTTTTATGAATATTTAAAGTCTGATTTGAAGTTTAGTGAAAAATTTAATTATGTGGAAAATTTTCTTTTTGAATTAGTTAAGAAAATGTGGAAATAGAAATTTTTATTTTTAATTTAGGAAATTTTTACAAATTCTCAAGGACATGTGGGGAAGAGAAAGGCATGGCGCCCAGGCGCCAGGTGTGTCGGAAAACCTTAGCTCATTTTCAATCGGCCATAACTTCTTCATACGGACTCCGTTTTGGGCAAACTTTATATCGTTGGAAAGTTCTTTGAGTCTAGTTTCCAATGGTATAAGTTTCATTTAGATATTCATTACCGATTAGGAGTTATGACTTAAGATGTGAGTAAAGGTCGAGAGTAGTGGTAGGAAATTTCTCTATTTCGTAACCCTAATGTTTTTGTCTGGTTACAATAGGAATGGTCAAGGTGCAAAGTGGGAGTGCCGAGAGCGTGAAATCCAGGTGAGTGGGTTAATACTTGCTATGATTAAATATCTGTTATTGACTTTTTGCATCATAGTGGAAATATGTTGTATATCCAAGTTTGAAGAGGATGATGTGGAACGATGAGGCATAAACAATTGTGGAACGTGTCTGGTAATGTATATAATTATATTTTCTTATTTTCCCATGAATGGAGGTTATATAATGGATTGTGAATGGCATGTGAACTGAGTTGAATAATTGTTCTATATTATGGGTTATGTTGTATACATGCTATGTTGCTGGAACCACATTTATTATGTTGTGGCTTGAATTGTAAATGACTGAGTTGTGTATGTGGCTCAAGATTATGATTGAGGATGTTTTTATATATGATTGTGATTGTGTTTGACTGGAAAGGAAAGGCATGGTGGTGCACCCCATGGAGAAATTTATGTGAAGTTATAAGGGTGGAGATTATAAATGGAGCGATAAGGGTGGATGCGGCAGGGGCCGCGGGCAACGATCCAGAGGTATTCTGGACGACCCGGTTGGTACGGGAAATTTGTGTGAAATTGATTTCACCGATTGTTGTTGTGAACTTTTGAATTATGTTGAAATGTATTTGATTTATTTGGATATTGTCGTGAAGTACTACGAATAATATCATATCATATGATGATCGATTTACGTATGATTGCTGCATGTTATCATTATGATGTATGATATTTTTTTGTCATAATGTTGTGTTATCTACTCACTGGGCACGTGGTTTGCTCATACCCCTCTTATTGATATTTTTTTTCAGAGTTGACAGCTGAAGGTAAATATCGGAACAAGGAATTATGGATCCTTAGTCCATGATTACCTTTTCATTTGTTCAGGATAAAGGTATAATAGTTAAGTTTTATTCTAAGTTGTATAAATCTAGAAATCTCTGTAATCGGGTAGGTTCATTCACTGATGTAATGTGAGTAATTGTAGTATGTATAAAGAACTCGTTTTGGTTGCATGAAAAAGAATTGTATGATTTTTAAGAGAAAGATAGGCTTACGGAGGTGAAATGAAATTCACTTTCCGTGCCGGTCACGTGCTCAAATTTTGGGACGTGACAAGTTGGTATCAGAGCTTTGGGATTAGGTCTCCTACCGATTACAGAGTAAGGTAACCTTAGTGGGATCTCCTCTATCGTGGTGAACCCGGGCACGACTATAGAGAGATGGCTCCACTGAAGGTCCTGTAGGATGTTTTCATTTCCTTTTCCTCCAAGACTTGTCTTTTCTTATGAATTATGTTTTTAGTTTTAGTTTTAGAGAGTTATGGCTATACTTTTGAACTCGGTAAGGGAAAGGTTATTATTTGTTTTGATTCCGTTGCTGTCGGATCAAATTGTATGTATGGGGCTTTATATGTTAAATTCATGATTGATTTTGTGTGACTGATTTATTTTATCTTTCTTAATTTTATTATTACTATTTTTGGAGTACCATCCCATAAAAGAAACCACTGGCATTAAAAGCAGAAGGATTACATTGCAAAAAAAAAAAAAAACAATTACTCATGCATGAGTAATCTAAAAGCGAGGTGGTCTCGGATTAGGAGGGTTGTACTGTATCATCACCCCTCGACCATTCCTTGGAGCGAGAGACAGAGCAATATCGCGGAGGGTAGTGTAAATCTCATTCATACAATCAACACTTCTTTGTTGTTGATTGCAGAAGCACTGAGTAGACCAATAGAAGAACCTGTCTATTCTTGAAGTCATTTCTGCATGATTGCGTTTAGTTAACTTCTCTAGGTTTTCTATCATCTTTTTCAGATTTTTGACCTCCTGCTCTAGACAGGCGATTTTGTCCTCCGAGGTATGGCCCGTGCTAGTCTCCTCAGCTTCCTCGATCTTCTTCATTTTCTTCTCCTTCTGCTTCTCTGGAGACCCCTCAAAAGGTCTTTTGCCCTTGTCTTTGCCCAGACTTAAGTTTAAGTCGAGCTCTTCTCTCCTGGCATCCACTGTGAGATCAATGTACTTCCTTGTGGCCATGATTTGGAAAATTTAGAAATTTATGTCGAAGTATGAGAAGAGAGGAATGCTGAGAAGTTGTAGGCTTAGAGATGATTACTCTTTGTGGTGTGGTAACTGAGAACGTTGGGATAGTTCTTATAGAGGAAAAATTTGAACTCAGAGACAAAGAAGATATCTCTTCGCCGCACCCTATACGCTTAACCTATGGATTTCTGCAAGCTGGAAGCTAGGAGTCTAGGGTAGGCATGCACACCAACAACGCGTCGCATTAATGGCAAAACCACGAAAGTCAATATTCGGTGGATTTGCGGCCGATTTACACTTGGTTTTTCCATTTCTCTCGTTGGCATTTTCTGAAATTGAAGGAAGTCGACAATGTAGCCATTACAGAGTGTCTTGGATGTTTTCACGATGAACTAAAATGTATTTCTATGCTTTCTTGTATTGTTCTTGAAAGCCTTCAGTTAAGTATAATATACATGATTGATTGAATTATACTGTGATTATATGTATCTAAATACATATGATATGTATGTATGTTATTCATGCATAGAGAGTGAAGGTTATTTGTTATGGCCAGGAATAATATGTAATGATTCTACATACATTCAGAGAATGAGAAGTCTGAAATTTAAAAGAACTTGAATAGATGAAAATATATATAGATAATGATGTATCTCTATGTTTATACATATATACATATATGCTCGTAGAGGCAAGTGAAAGGTAAAATTTTTCTCTCACTTTATGGAACGCTTGATGTGTAGATGTGAGAAGTTTTTATTTTAATATGTATGTTTGAAAATGTGTAAGCTTAGGGCAAAGCCACGGATTAGAAACCTAGATAAGGCTAGTATGAAGCTACCCGTTCATGGAGTAATATCTCGATTTAGAATTATTGGATAAGACAAATACAGAGTTAAGAAGCCATAAATTGAAGCGGCGATTAGTTTAATAATTTGAGCAAGAGTCAAAAGTTAGCCGAAATTTTTGAGGAAATCTTTTGTATTAGATTATATTTTGTTATTTTCTGGCATGCTTATCTGAGACCGTTGGCATTGCGTCGGATAAGGTCTGTAGGTCATCTTTAGAGTATGATGTAAAGGTTTTGTAGCCCTAAATTTCGTCTATATATAATGGATGCCCCATTACGCTGCTCACTACACTAAAAGTTTATATCTATAAGCTTTCTAGCATCAAACTTCTCCTTCTGTACAACCTTTATAGCTCAGAAAAATATGGCCGGCAATAAATCTTTCAATTTAAATTTTGAGGCTGGCAAGGTAGAGCTGGATCTAAATCTTAGCCTGGAGAATTATAAGAATAAGAGATCCATGGAAGAGTCACCAGAGGCTAAGAAAAGAAAAAGGGATGTAGTAGAGTTAGAGGATGTTAGCACATCAACATCTTCTAATAATGAGCTTGCGCTTATGAGACAAAAGATGGAGGACTTGGAAAGACTGATAAACCGCCACTTTGAGGACCAGGGGAGATTGATAAATCGTCTCTTTACAGAACAAGAGAAGCTTTTGAACCGTCATTTTAGGGAATTGGCGAATAGAGTTGATAGACATTCGATGTTTGCAACTCAAAATTTTCGTGACCAACAAGCGAGATGTATTGACTGTATGAATGGAGTGACTTCTGCACTTCGCCAAATTTCCCAGACGTTTCCTCCAGAAACTCTTTCTAGGCTGCAACGATTAACTTCCTCCTTAAGGTCTGAAGCACCTTCTTCTTCTAGACCTGGAGCATCTTCTGCATTTCAAAAGCCTCCTCGTTCTTAATTTATCTTTTCTTTTGTTTGTACATAAAGCTGATGTTTGATCTAATGTTTAAGTATTAAAATTATCTGTTTTGTAAATCAAGTTCAGCTTGTTGCCTGTAACTTATGTATTAGAAATAAAAATATGTTGAACTTGTTATATTTTGTACTTGATTGTAAAAATTCTAAGAGAGAGAATGAGATATAAACAAAATATTGGCATTTGCTTCAATCTTGAGGTAAGTTTTGAATTCGGAGGACCGAATTCTTTTAAGGGGGGAAGAATGTAATATCCCAAGAATTTTTATGAATATTTAAAGTCTGATTTGAAGTTTAGTGAAAAATTTAATTATGTGGAAAATTTTCTTTTTGAATTAGTGAAGAAAATGTGGAAATAGAAATTTTTATTTTTAATTTAGGAAATTTTTACAAATTCTCAAGGACATGTGGGGAAGAGAAAGGCATGGCGCCCAGGCGCCAGGTGTGTCGGAAAACCTTAGCTCATTTTCAATCGGCCATAACTTCTTCATACGGACTCCGTTTTGGGCAAACTTTATATCGTTGGAAATTTCTTTGAGTCTAGTTTCCAATGGTATAAGTTTCATTTAGATATTCATTACCGATTAGGAGTTATGACTTAAGATGTGAGTAAAGGTCGAGAGTAGTGGTAGGAAATTTCTCTATTTCGTAACCCTAATGTTTTTGTCTGGTTACAATAGGAATGGTCAAGGTGCAAAGTGGGAGTGCCGAGAGCGTGAAATCCAGGTGAGTGGGTTAATACTTGCTATGATTAAATATCTGTTATTGACTTTTTGCATCATAGTGGAAATATGTTGTATATCCAAGTTTGAAGAGGATGATGTGGAACGATGAGGCATAAACAATTGTGGAACGTGTCTGGTAATGTATATAATTATATTTTCTTATTTTCCCATGAATGGAGGTTATATAATGGATTGTGAATGGCATGTGAACTGAGTTGAATAATTGTTCTATATTATGGGTTATGTTGTATACATGCTATGTTGCTGGAACCACATTTATTATGTTGTGGCTTGAATTGTAAATGACTGAGTTGTGTATGTGGCTCAAGATTATGATTGAGGATGTTTTTATATATGATTGTGATTGTGTTTGACTGGAAAGGAAAGGCATGGTGGTGCACCCCATGGAGAAATTTATGTGAAGTTATAAGGGTGGAGATTATAAATGGAGCGATAAGGGTGGATGCGGCAGGGGCCGCGGGCAACGATCCAGAGGTATTCTGGACGACCCGGTTGGTACGGGAAATTTGTGTGAAATTGATTTCACCGATTGTTGTTGTGAACTTTTGAATTATGTTGAAATGTATTTGATTTATTTGGATATTGTCGTGAAGTACTACGAATAATATCATATCATATGATGATCGATTTACGTATGATTGCTGCATGTTATCATTATGATGTATGATATTTTTTTGTCATAATGTTGTGTTATCTACTCACTGGGCACGTGGTTTGCTCATACCCCTCTTATTGATATTTTTTTTCAGAGTTGACAGCTGAAGGTAAATATCGGAACAAGGAATTATGGATCCTTAGTCCATGATTACCTTTTCATTTGTTCAGGATAAAGGTATAATAGTTAAGTTTTATTCTAAGTTGTATAAATCTAGAAATCTCTGTAATCGGGTAGGTTCATTCACTGATGTAATGTGAGTAATTGTAGTATGTATAAAGAACTCGTTTTGGTTGCATGAAAAAGAATTGTATGATTTTTAAGAGAAAGATAGGCTTACGGAGGTGAAATGAAATTCACTTTCCGTGCCGGTCACGTGCTCAAATTTTGGGACGTGACAAGACACCTCCAAGGATACCAGCAAATAGGACCAATTCCTCACTCTAAAATTGTGGCAGTGAGCGAGTAAAACCTTGTTTGGAGGCGAATGGAGGGAAAGGGAGGTGAGGGGAAGGATTTTTTTAAAATTGATTTTGTTTGTTTCAATTAGTTGAAGGGGAGAAGAGGAAAAATGAAGGTGAAAAATCTCTCATTTTCTTTCCCTCCGAAAATAGGAGGATTTGGAGGGAAGGACAATTGTAACAATATATCCTCAACAATTTTTCTTAATATCAAAATTGCTCTTTAACTTACTTCATTTTGCTCTTTACATAATATATTATTAACATATTTGTATAACATATTTAGACTATTTAAAAGTTTTATTATTATTATAATTATATGAAAATAATATATTATAGGTAAAAGGGTATTTTATGTCCCTGAGGTTTACACAAGTTTCATTTTGCTCCTAATGTTTTTTCACTCGTTTATGTCATACATATTTTAATTTTTGTCATATATACCATTGTTTTGTAACTCTATTAGTTAAGCTAACAAAAATGCTGAATGGACAGTCACGTGGTTGCCATGTGTACTACTCCTTAATAATAACAAAAAAATATTTCAGTTTATTCACTTAAATCCTTAGTCAAAATTTACTTGATATAAACTTGTCTTCTACTTCATGTAGGTCCTTAGTTTAAGAATATATTTTGTTCTTTGTCAAAATCATTCCCAGTAAACTTTTTAGTTTATTCACTTTAGTCCATGTTCTTCACTTTCATACCTTTTTCTTACTGTTTGGTCTTCCAAATCAGTCTATAATTTCATTTTTAATCATAATATAATTCAATCTATCATTTCTATTCAAAAACAATACAAGAAATGAATACAAATTCAAGTTTTAAAGGTTACATGCTTACAAAGAGCAAAATATATTCTTAAATTAAGGACCTAGACAAAGTAGAAGACGAGTTTATATCAAGCAAATAACAAAATATTGTTTCTATTAACAATAAAATTATTTAACATACTTTCTTATTATGGTAAGAGTAAAATTAAAATTTTATATGATTTTTAAAACACATTATATATTTGAGATGTTTTTTAGATGAATCAAATTGAAGCTTGAAAAATGTTATATTATTTCAGCATAACAAATGAGGTAACCTATTTAAATATAAGTGATAACAAATTTATTATGTTTTGTTGGTCTACAATCAAAGGGCTATAATAATCATTTTATTTTATTTTTCATTCCTTCCCTTTACAAACCAAACAAAAGAAGGTTTATTTTTTTTCCTCTCCCCTTCCCTCAAGCTAAACCAAACAAAGAAATTTTATTTTTCTTTCCCTCCCCACCCTTCCCTTACCGATTTATATATTATTAATTCAGTCTCTTAAAAAAATTATATTCTCAATTTGGTCCATCATAAATTAATATGTTATTAGTTTAGTCCTTCACTTATTTTCATTCTCAGTTTTATCCCTAATAAATTGATATATTATCAATTTAGTTCTTGTTTTGCTGGCCATAACTTTTGATGGTAACAACTTTTGATGAAGGGACTAAATTGATAACATATAAATTTGGTCCCTTACAGATTGATATGTTATCAATTCAGTTTCTAAAAAAAATTATTTTCTCAATTTGGTCCATCATAAATTAATATGTTATTAGTTTAGTTCTTCACTTATTTTCATTCTCAGTTTTATCCCTAATAAATTGATATATTATCAATTTAGTTCTTGTTTTGCTGGTCATAACTTTTGATGGTAACAACTTTTGATGAAGGGACTAAATTGATAACATATAAATTTGTGAGGGACCAAATCGAAAATAAAAATATGTGAGGAACTAAATTAATAACATATCAACACATTGAGAATGAAAATCTACGAGGGACTAAATTGATAAAATATCAATCTATAAGGGACCAAATTGATAATAAAAATTTGTAAGTGACTAATTTGAGAAAAAAGACATCTGTGAGGGACTAAAATGATATTTCAGTCCTTATTAATTTACTCAGTTTATTATTATTAGGATTATTTTTTTTGTTATCCTTTATTATTTAGTTATACATATAATGTATTATTTACATATAATAATAATAATAATAATAATAATAATAATAATAATAATAATAATAATAATAATAATAATAATAATAATTTTATATAGTCAAAATATGTTAGTAATATATTATTTAAGAAGCAAAATAAAAGAAGTTAGAAGGTAATCTTAGTATTAAAAAAAATTATTAAGGACATTTATGTCTTTTATATTATTATAATTTTCCTTCCCTCCAAATCCCCCCACTTTCGGAGGGAAAGAAAATAAGAGGAGGGGAGAGATTTTTCACTTACATTTTCCCTCCCCTCCCTTTTAACTAATCAAAACAAACAAAGTCAAATTAAAAAAATCCCTCCTCTCCCCTCCCCTCTGTTTCCCTCCAACCAAACAATACGTAAAATCTTTTTCCTCTCCTCTTTTTCGTTGAACCAAACAGTCTCTAAAAAGACAGAAACCCTTCCTCTTTTTTTGTTCGAAAAACCCTTCCTCAACCTCGAGTCTCATCCGGTCACTGCCCAGCTAGTGTCACTAATTTGGGCTTTCACTCAAAAGTTCAGGGCCTAATTTTTCAGCCCAATACTATAAGCAGCCCAACAAAATCAGCCATGTCTAGTATCCTTCTGTCTAAACGGCCCGGACGGGTTGGGCCCAATTTTCCTTTGCTACTATATGTGAAAGTTTGGTCCGTGTCAAGTCTATATTGACTCAAAAAAAATAAAAAAGATCAAGGTATTTTGTCCTCCAGAAAAAAAAAGTTTATTATAATTTTAAAATGTTTTGATCAACAATCTCAAAATTTTCAACGACAATGAGATTCAAAACCTAGCAGTCAATTTATAATAATCCAATTTTATACTACTACTTAAACTACAAGTTTGATGGTATATAATTTCAATGTGTCATATGATTAGAACTTTATGTAAAAATTAAGTTAATTCGTTTTGATCGGATTTAAAATTTTAAAATATATGTATTGTCAATACTTTAAGATAAAACTATTTTAAGTAACCTAACCAATATATTCAAACCCGACACATTTAAACTTAATCTTCTTTGATTTAACCAAAAAAAAAATCCATTTCAATAAAATATTTTTCTCATTTAAATCTCTCGCTTAAATGATGCTCACCCGAAAACAGAATTACTCATTTTATGAAATCTACTATTCAACTAGATGCCATGTTTAATTAAAAATTAAGTTCTTTATATAAGAATAGGCTTAAACTAATTTTTTTGTTTTTCTAAATTTTATAAAATTTTTAATTTATTATTTTTGGTTTGAAAGACAAATGTTACCCTCTTTTAATATTTTTTTTTCTATATTCTATTAGTAATCCTAAGTTTTAACATTAAGTTTAACATTTTACTTACTTAAAATATTATTTATTTATTTATAATCACTTTCAGATTTAGCATTCATGTCAGTATCTTATTTGATTTGACATTAAATTCGGAATGAAAATATAACAGAATGGAAAAAATAGATCGTTATGAAAAGAATACTTCTATAGACAAAGTAAAATTTCCATGAAACTAACGGGCATAATTTGAAGTAATTTGCGTAGCAATGTATCTTCTTCTCTATGTTTGCCTTAAATCCCTTGAAAGTTGAAACCCTCTAAATTATAATTCCACATTACTTTCAAATTCTTATTAATTTTCGTTGGTTAATGAATTACAAGGCCACTAATAAGCAAAGCCAGAGTGTAAATGTTGACATGCGGACGATACAAACAAATTAATTTAGATATGAAAAATTCAGAATTCATATGCATATTATTTAGTATGCCATAATGACAAGTTTAAGTATTTCTAAGGTTTGTAAAAATATTCCCAGGATATGGCGTGATAATATTCTTATACTGTGTGGAGACAGATGGATTGTTTTACTGTGACCATGCAATCCTTGGAAAAGTCAGTCCCATATTTTATTAATTGTTCTGAATCAAAAATATTATTGTTTACGAAATAAACAAATACAAACAGATAATTTTGTGATATGCATGGTAGATGAAGCGTCCTATCCCCACTATTGCCAAACCTGAAGTCTTTGATAGCATTGGATGATATTCTTGTCTTGCTATATTTAATTAAATTTTGCATTTTATAATGTTTTATAAAAATACATGGCCATTATTAATTAAATATGTATCATTATTTATTTATTTATCACTTCTCTTGTTTGAAAACCAGCTCTCATTTAAACTGTGTACATGATATGGGTATCTTATATTATTTCATGAGATTTTTTGTGCAAATAGCGTCATTTAATTATTTGCTATTAAAATTTCTCCGTATCAAATTGTCAATGTGTTGTGCATTCAATTATAATAAAAACGTATTTGAATCAATAATTAGTTTTGAGTAATTATATAGGAGTAATCGGTGGCTTTAATTGACAAAATATCTATTTCATTCAATTTATATCATGTGAATGAATTACTCAATTGACTTGATATTAATTTTTAACAAAAAAATATTAAAAATTAAGTATCGTATGATTTTTTTTTATATAAAAACGAGTATTAAGTTAAATAAATAATTTATTTGATTTGATTTGACTAAAATAATACCCCTTATCAATTCGGGAATTTAATATTATGGACTCAATCACTGTACCTCTTGTAACTTTCTTAATTAACAGATAATTAATATCCATTTAATTGCAACGTACATAAATCAATCCTAAAAAAATAAAAGTTGCAAACGTATATAAGATCCCTCCCAAAAAATCAAGAGCAATTTATAATTAATTACTCTTTAATAATTATACTTTGATTTAATTGTTAGTTATATTACAAAAATCTCCTCGCGTGCACTTTAAATAATTCGACATTACTTCCATATGTAATTTCTCTCTTAATCAATTAATTATATATTGGAATATATAGATATGTAAATAAAAGGATTAATTTGTCGATAACATTAATGGATTCATGGAAAATGCAAAAAAAAGAACAAATTTTTTTTCTTGATGTTATGTTAATTAAACATAACATCTGATTTAAAGAGAGGGACTTTGTAATGATCGAGCAAACAAATTATACAATCGATCGATTTCAAAATTTATTTAATTAAAAAATATTATTTAACCTCTAAAATAATGTCGATTTACACGTACTCAGAGAGGCATACGTCCATCTTTATCTGCAATCATCTGAGAAAACCTTTCTTTTGTTCTTTCTAGACGATTAGAAGAAATCATGATTAAAATCACAAACATTGTTCTAAGTTTTAACCCCCTCTTTTGAAAGATGAACGATTGAGTATTTTGAATTATTTGGTGAATCAGATTATGACTTAGCATAAAATTATGGAAGCGTGAACCGAAAAGAGAAAAAAAAATTGGAGGATTATTAAAGCAAGTGACCTGTTTTATGTTTTGTTATGATTTAGAAGTGATTATGTAGTTCATATTATATGATTTTTCAATTTTTTTGTGAATGTACATAAATTATGTTGCCTTAAGAAATAAAATACTTCTCTCTGCTCGTGAATGTAAGTTACATTAATCGAACTACATTAAATTTGCATGTGTTATGTATTTTATCTTCTTAGGTATCTGTGCTTGCTTGACATGAATAATAGCTTTCAAAAACAAGTAGTTGCCCTTTCAACAGTAGAGGAAGAATATATAGCAGCCACAAATTGTTCTATCTGGTTACAAAAAAATGTTAAGTGAGCTACAACATCAACAAGATATATGGTCCTATAAGAATATTTTGTGATAATAAATCAACAATTGCTTTGACAAGAATTTCAGTTTTTCATGGATATAGAAAACACATCAGTATCAAGCATCATTACATTAGATATTTAGTTAGAGATAAAGAAATTGTGGTTAAACATTAATGTTTTTCGAAAGATCAAATTGCAGATATTTTTACAAAGTTAGTCAGAATCAATTTGTTCTTGAAGTTGAAGAATAGGCTCGGAATAATCAAATCAAGTTTAAGAGAGAATGTTAGAAGTTAAATTTGTATCCAAACTTTCAACATATTTTAGAGACAAATTTAACTTTAGCATTATTGAAAAGTGCAAGGAAATGAAACATATTTTGGTTTTTTTTTTTTTCAATGTACTCATATATGTATATATATCTCAACTTTACTTATGCTGCTTTTTACTTATACTTTTAATACTAAATGCTCAACATGACCACAAAATTCTTTCGTCATATATATCTACTTTTAATATTAAACCGACCAAGGAAGCTATATTTTTCCTGTCTTATTGTAGCTGTCAAAGAGTGAGCTGTGACGTATCAAATTGTGAGAGTTTAATTATATGCGTTAATAAATTGCTTGGCTCAAATTGGCATATATATAGATATCGCCGAACCACGTTGGTAATGTCGAATGTGTCAACCAAAACTGCCTTCAATATTCTCTGAGTCATTATCTCAGACATATGTGAGAGGGTTGAATTCAAACTCAACCCTCCCACCACATCTTTTTTATTTGAGACTCTGCATTAATTCAAATACACAACTTGCACTTTGGTCAAATTTTACACCCAATTGTAACATACAATGCTGCCTAAACTTCTTATTATAAATTAATTAATAAAACATTGCGCCTCCAAACAAATATGTTCATTTTGACCACACAAATTTGATAACTGAAAAAAGGGTTAGTTCAAAATTAGCAAGACGCATTAATGGATTCATTGTTTTCTTTTAGAGTAAATTATTGATTTACTCCTTGAAAAATTAAGTTTTCTCAATTTAGCTCTTGAAACTTAGTTATTAAAAGATCAAGTTTTTTTAATTTAGTTATTACAAAAATTACATTTATTTTCATATGAATTTTTTCGTTGTTAAATCACAAAATTTGTCATTGTTAAATCTCAAAATTCTTGTTGTTAAAAGTTATTTTGCACAAACAAATGAGTCAAATTAAAATAAATATATTTTTTTAGAGGCCAAATTAAGATAATTATAATATTTTGATAACCAAATCAATAATTTAATTAACGCTTTCTTTTATATGTATAGAGTAAATTATTGATTTAATCCTTAAAAGATTACAACTTTTTTAATTTGTGCATTAAAAGATTAAATGTTTCAATTTATAATTTCTAAAAAATTATATTTGTCTCAATTTAGTCTTTTTTGTTGCTAAAGTTTAAAATATATTGTGGTTAAATTTCAAAATTTTTGTTAATAAAAATTATTATAGCAAAAAAAATGAACTGAATTGAAACAAACACAATTTTTAAAAAATTTAATTGAAATATTTGATTTATTAGGAACTAAGTTAATACAACTATAATCTTTTTTTAAGATCAAATTGGTAATTTAGTCTTATATATATTGGTTTGAGTTTTGTCAAAAGTAAAATCTTGAAATAACGTAGAAAAGTGGAAATTAATTCAAAACTTTCCACTTTAGTGGTTAGACATTAGACCCATATAATTGGCCATTAATTTGGCGTAAGCTAACATGTTACGCACACCAAGAAAAATTCATGCACCTAAAATTCAAAATTGCATTAATAGTGCATTTCAAATGGATGCTGGCGCTGCGTTTGACCACCCCCATCTCTATTAGTCAATATTATATGATACTTATGACTAAATTAAGCATCTATGACCGGTAAAAACAAGGAATATTATTATATTACATCATGTAACGCAATACATATATATGCTATAATCCTCTTTCAAACTTCAATATTCATAAACAACGCAAACATTATTTCCTCTGTATTCCTATCATCTTCTTCTTCAACAATGGATGAGATTGAAGTTCCTCAGTATTTCTTGTGTCCGATTTCGCTTCAGATCATGAAGGACCCCGTGACGACGTTCACGGGCATAACCTACGACAGGGAAAGCATGGAGCAGTGGTTGCTGACGGCGAAGGACTCCACGTGTCCTGTCACGAAGCAGCCATTGCCACCTGGCTCCGACCTCACTCCCAACCACACCCTCCGCCGTCTCATCCAGGCTTGGTGCTCGGAAAACGCCGCCCTCGGCGTCGATCGCATCCCGACCCCCAAGTCCCCTCCCGACAACACCCTCCTCAAGAAGCTTCTGAGAAATCTCAAACATCCCCAGTTGTACCAATCCGCATTGGAGAGATTACGCTCTCTGGCTTCAGAAAATCAGAGGAATATCAAGTCCATGGTGGAATCTGGTGTGGCCGAGTCTATGATACCGCTAATTGCAAACAGATTCGAAGAATTAGGATCCAGCAGTACTAGTACTAGTTCCCTGGAAGAAGCTCTCACAATTCTTGGCTTGCTCTGGAACAACAACAACATCAAGCCTCTGGTTGTTCAAAACCTGGGCCTCATAAAATCGTTGGCTTGGATTCTCCAGCACCACGCGGACTCCAACATCAACTTAATAAACAAAGCAATGCCTGTCTTAAAATTAACAATCGAGCTCGCAGATTCTACTCTTCTGGGAAGCTTAAAGCTGGAATTTTTCAGAGAAATCACAAGGGTGCTGCGAAACAGAGCAATCTCACAACAAGCTGTGAAATCAGCATTGCACGTGCTCACAGAAACGTGTCCTTTGGGAAGAAACAGAGGGAAGATCGTGGAAGCGGGGGCAGTGTTTGAACTAATCGAGCTTGAGTTGGAAAAGCCAGAGACGCACATAACGGAGCTTGTGTTTAACCTTCTTGCGAAGTTATGTGCGTGTGCGGACGGGAGGGAGCAGTTTCTGTCGCATGCGGCCGGGTTTGCGGTGGCGGCGAAGAGGGTGCTGAGGGTGTCGCCGGCAACGGATGAGAGGGCAGTTCATGTGATGTGGTTAATGGCGAGGTATTCGGCGTCGAACGACGTCGTTTGGGAGATGTTGAGGGTCGGGGCTGTCACGAAGCTGTTCATGGTGATGCAGGCGAGTTGTGATGCGAATTTGAAAGAGAAAACGAGGGGGATTCTGAGGCTGCACTCCAAAGCTTGGAATAATTCTCCTTGTATTCAAGTCTATCTGTTAACCAGACACCAAAGGTGATGATTAACGAACGCAAATATCGTTTTTCTTTTCTTCTGCGTTGATGTTTAATCAATTATATATATTAAAGAGAGTTTTTTTTTTAATAAGTCTAATTAGTACTCTTTCTGGATCTGTAAGTATAGTTAAGTTTTGTATTAAAGAGGATTTGATATTTTCTGTGATCAATGTACATTTTTCTGTGGAGGGTATAGCGAAACCCAAATCTATGACGGAAGGTTGAAAGATGAAGATGAATCTCTGGCAGTTTGAAAGCCAAAAGTGAAAAGTGATCCACATGTTCGGATTTTACACCTGCTTTAATTCCTTGTGGACGTTCTTGCAAGTGATTTAATCGTCAATATAACCGTAAATAAATCCACAATAATGTAGTTATTGATCAGTGAGAAATGATAATATTTATTTTATGTATTTAGATTAATGAAGAGTACTTATTTATAAAAAAAAACGCAGTAACATACTTTTAGATAAAAATATAAAATTAGATAAAAGTCTAACACATTTTATAGTTATATATAATGAAATGAGTTTGTATTTTGAAAATAGAATAAAAAGTTATGTAATTTTAAAAATTTATAAGAAAGGAATGTAATTTAGTCTAATTTAATTAATAGCGTATTATATTTTATGTTATGAGATAAATAGTGTTTATAACATGTATTTAATATATGATATCTAAGGCGACATTAATATAAAATACAAATACTTAGTTCTACATAATAATTAATGTTACTTTTTGAATTTTAACTTTAAATATGTCTTTTTAAGTTTAAATAAATCACATCTTAAAATATATAATTTTTCAATATATATATATATTTGTGAATGAAAATATAATTCAAAAAATCAAATAAAATTTGGACATTTTATGTGTAACTTATTCTCTTTTCTTGGTGTAAAAGTAAAGATACATTAATTATTTTAATAATTTATGTATTATATATATATATATTAGTGCTTGTAATTATTTATTATGAAGTTATTACCCAAAAAAGACAACAATAAAATTGATAACTATGAAAAAACTTATTCTACTCAATCTTGTAATGTGAGATGATATATGGAATTAATATATTGGTTGCATCGTATAACACACTCTATTATCACATAATAGCATATATATAAAACACTATTAATTACTCAATCTTCGCATACTCCAAAGATAGTATATATAGTATATATATATATGGGATAACAAAATAAAAATAACAATACATTTAATTTCTCTCTAACCTATAGTGACCTCTTATTAGGGGCTGAGCAAATGACCCATGGACCCGCTCAACCTGCACAATTCGATTCAACCCACATAGTTGGGTTGGGTTAGGTTAAAAAATTCAACTCGCACATGTGCTGATCAGGTTGCGGGTTCAAAGTTTTGAATCTAACCCAACCCGCGAACCCGATCAAATTTATATATATATATATATATATATATATTTTTTTTATATTTTTAAAATATCATTTGTCATTTTATTTTTTTGTTTTTTTTTCACAAAATTAGCTAAGGGTTGCTAAAAAAGAAATTGATTTAAGGAGTAGTATGGATGAAGTTAAAAGAGTTGAAGCAAGTAAATATTTTATCTTAATAATTTTATGTTTAATGTTGATAATTTTATATTTATACTTACATTTTTTGTTTAATTATTTTAGAGATATTGGGAATTGATGAATGATGATAGTAAGGGACTAGAGAATTTGGAAAAATGAAATGTTTGAAATAAGTAAATTTTTTAATATTTATAAATTTATATTTTCCTACTTTGACATTGTTTCTATAATACTAATTGTTTTTTCAATTATTATTTTAGGACTAAAAAGCTCTAAGTTCTTGGCTTTTGGGATTGAAAATTGAAGAATAAAGATTGCTAGAATGAAGAATGTTTGAATATAATTATGATGTTGTGTGAATTGTGAAAGACTAAAAGTTCTTTCTTATTTTATTTTTGTGTTGTGTCTTAGATTTATTTGTGATTTAAGATTATAAGTATTAAAAATAAATGTTGTATTTATCTTAGTTATTCATTTTACTTGCCATTATTTATGATTTCAGTGTTTTACATTATTTAGGGTTGAAAAAAATAAATCAATTTGTTGACTGCTACTATAAAAAAATAAATAAATAAATCCGCCCAACCCAATCCGCAGTAGTGCAGGTTGGGTTGGTTCGAGTTCAGCAATAATAAATGCTGAATCTGACCCAACCCAACCTACATATCTTTGATTGGTTCGGGTTGAGATTTACCCTCAACTCGAATTAACCCAACCCGTGCTCACCCCTACCTCTTATGGTTCTTGAACCCCAACCCCTTTGAAGTTGGGGATTTCAATTTTCAAGTTCCACGTAAAATAAATATGTGTCCAAGAGTGTATATATATATATATATATATATATAATCAAACATTTGTGTTATTTGGCCACCATATCTCTTTTAGGTAGCTTTCTAATTAGTTTTTTTATTAAGAAAAAAATAAAAGACAAATATAAATCAAAAGATATGAGATATATGAGTATCACTACAAAAAAAATAAAAAAAATTAGGATGAAAACTTGAGACAAAATTATTTTCATTTCAAATCTATTGTAATTCCGTCTAAGATTCAATTTATAATTTTTGAGATAGATTTTGACGAAGAATTTGAGAGAGAATTTTCCATCTCAAATTTTATCTCCAAATATAATTAAGTTACACATTATAATTAACAATAAGCTACTAGTGGATTATAGATAAGGCGCATTATCAACAACAAGGAGATTATGCATTTAAATTTAGTTGAGGACACTCTTACATAATTAAACTTCTACCAGCAAGGGCCTTGGCTGCTCCCTTATGGAATTTTTTGAGATAGAATTTTTCTCTCAAATTCTATCTTATAATTGAGATGGAATCTTTTTTTAATCTTAGCAAATTAGCAACGACGATTTTAAAAATGATCAATTTTTCATCTCAAATTATATCTCAAAAATTTTTGCAAATAATTTTCTGTTTCAGCTCTCTCTCTCCCTCTCTCTCTCTCTCTAATTTTCCATGTTTTCTCCCTTATATATAAAGCACATGATTTTGGAGTAAACTTATACTTGACTTTTTTCCACCTCCAACCATTATACTTAATCCATTTAAACTTAATTTTTGTCCCAAAAATATCGACATATTAAACAATAGTTAATCTTGTGTACATAAACATCACTACATGTATATACGTACCTTGATAACATAATGCATGCCAAATAACTTGCAATCAGATGTATGAGAGATATATGTGATGTAGGTGTAGGCATTTTTCTCTTAAGACGCGTTTGTTTGTATTTAATGTGAGTGTAAATAATTGTTCGGATTTCAAATCATTAAGTATATTTGTTTTTTTTTATTTTTATCATGTGCTTAATAGCTTTGAATGTATCTTATTTAATATAATTTCATGAAAAATTTTACAAATTTTTTAAACATTAATTGATTGGATATATCTTGTTTGGACATGTATTTAATTTATATTGATATTTAAAAAGTCTTAATTATTTAATATTTAAATTTAAAAATAATATCTTAACATTTATATATATATATATATATATATATACAAATTCAGACATTTTAACTTGTAAAAAAACAGAAGTCTCGTTAGTCTTCCTTTCAAGATTTTACATGGATTTGATATCAGACATCAGTTAATGGCATTAATGATATTAGATGACAATGATGATAAAATCAAGTTTGGATTCACTAATGAACATTGTATATCAATTAGGGTGTTGGACTCATCCAATTATCTTATCAAATAAGACAAATAAAATTTATATAAATCTTATTTAATCGAATAATATTAAAAAGTTCAACACAAAGTCTAACAAATGATTGTACACCTACGGGGGCAAGTGAACCATATTCTTAAAAACTGTGAGTAGCAGGGAGTGCATTTGTAAAAGTCATATACAAACTTGTGGTATGAAGTTCCTGAATTATGGATAAAATACCAAAAAACGCCAACCACATATGATATATGCTTGTATAATTGTCTACATCCCGATGAATCAATTGTGGATGCTGTCCAACCTACGCCATTTCTACTCATGATCCAATTCAATGCTTCTTTTGTTGACTTTCTTACTATTAAATTATTTAATGCATTCTAGTTATTCCTATTTACCATACCTCCCTACTAGCCCATTGTTTAGGCGCACGGATCTCCTGCTTGGTTGCCTGTTCAATTTTTAGCAACGGTTTTTACCGTTGCTAAAAACCTTCAACAACAGTTTAGTAACAAAAAATTGTTGTTGAAAAATTTTAGTAACGATAAAAACCGTTGTTAAAAACTGAGCAGCCAAAATTCAAAGCAAAGAATCCGGATCCATTGTTTAGGTACCTATCTGACATAATGAGTACAACCTTTCTTTAATTTGATTCGCTCTCTACTTTTCATTCTTTCCAAAGGGTCGAAATTCGGTATCATATTGTTTTGCTTGTTTTGACTTCTGTTAGTTTATGCATATATATATATATATATATATATATATATATATATATATAAGCTACATCTATTTCTCACCATTATTGTTTTTTAGCAGTAAATCTCTCTCTCTCTCTCTCTCTCTCTCTCTCTCTCTCACACACACACACACACACACACATATATATATATTTATTTTATAAATAATTTTATAATTTGTTTGATATTAAAAATATTTTTAAAGTTTTGTTTTTTGGTGAACAACTATCTGATATAGAGTTAGGTAGGATAACAATAGTCGACAAAGCTCCCCTTACTAAATTTTAACGTAACTATATTTTCAAGAACTCGAGCTCAAGATCTCTGATTAAGTTAGAACAACTCCTTATCAATTGACCTATGTTTTTTATGATATTTTTAAAGTTATTTTAACACACGAAATTAGGGATTACATATTCTAATGTTCAACATTATCTTTCATCTTGTCACAAGCACTAAATAACACAATAAATTTTTAACAAGTAGCAATGTATCAAGCTTTTTATAAGATAAAGTATACATGTTGGGCATGTTAGAGCACCTTCGATGGTATAACTTAAATAAGTTACTAAAAACTTGATGCAATATTTTCAGACAAATGTATCAGATCGCAACTAGTAATAAAGTGAGAGTAAGAATATCATTGTTAGGGATTGACTTTTAACAATTACTAATTTTACTAAACTGAATTATATTTGGACACAATTAAAAGGTTGAGTGATTTCAGATTAAACTAGGTTTAAAGCAAAATAAATCAAAGAGCGAAGATAGTTAACTAAATTAACAGAAAATTACACTATAAAAAGACGGGTATAGAGGATTGGTTTCACTCGACTCCTAATCCGACTAATTCATAGACAAACTAATATTTGAGTTGTTAGATAATACTTCAAGATAATCACAAATTCTTTTTAATGGTGGTTAAGTTCTCAAAATTATTTGAACTCAATTCCTTGGAGAGATAAATCTTGCTCACTCAAATAATTAGCTAATTCTTTAGTCAAATCATTTGGTTTGAAGCTTAAGATTAGGAATTTGTTAAAACCACGCAAATAAGATTATCTATGCCTAGATTAATCCGATTTACGGCAAAAATTACAAAGACATGTTTATATCAAGTTATTCTTAGCATAAATATAAACCCTTGTTTCTTTAAATGGTAGCTAAGCATTCAAGAGCATTAAAGACAATAAAATCTACTTCAAAAATAGGAATTGCAATTATATTAAAACATTCAACAACAATACCTCATAAAAAGTCAAGTTACATCAACCCCCTAAACTTTAGAGGTTTTGTAATACCCAAGAAAAATAAAATATAAATATTTGTTTACAAACTACTGTTACTATTTCAGTATACGGTACTATTCACCAGTATAATACTATTTACGTATATGATACTGTTCATTTATACAATCGAAATGTCAAGTACTAGATGTTGTTTGGTCATAAGAGAAAACTAGAAAGAAGTTCGTAGGAGAAACTGACGTTTTATGTGTGAAAATACCCTCAGGGACTAAAGTGAAAGGACTGAATTGAAAAGAAACTTAAAGGTTTAAGGTGAAAGAATATTTTTCCCTTTTAAGTTTCTAATAGTAATAACAGAAAAATTTTCCATCGTACGCGTGAGGTGCATTATTAGAAATGTCATTTTCATGAATAGTAAATTAAATATTTTATTAGCCATAGTATCAAATAGTACCCTTAATTTTTGCTATAAATAGGCCCTTCCATTTCACTTCTAAACTCACACCTTCAACTTCTCTTCTTCTCTCCTTAAGTTTCTCTTACTCCAAAGCCAGGCCTCTGAGATTTTGGGCCTTTCCTTTTCAGCTTAGATAAGGATACTATGCCCTTTCTATGTCTTTCAAATTTTAGAAGTTAATTTCTTAAGTATGCTCTGTGGTTGCGGTTTTGGCCGATCTTCCACATCAGAAAAACTGTCCTTATCTGTTTATATGTTATTTTGATTCTCTGATTACCGAAATAGAATGTAAACTGTGAATAATACATGTCTAGGAAAGTTCTGGCTAAGGAAAGACCTGGTTTTTAAGTGTGTCCAGTGTGACCCTCCACTCTTTCCTGGGAACTTACCTGGTGTACTCTTTTACAGATTGTATTCTCTATTTCTGGTATGAATAGTACCCGTACGTATGAATAGTAATCGTATAAATAGTAACTGTACATATGAATAGTATCCATACGTATGAATAGTGACCGTATGTACGAATATTATCCGTATGTATAAATAGTATCTGTACGTATGAATAGTGACCGTATATATGAATAGTACCGTATGTATGAACAGTATCTGTATGAAAACAATGCTAACTTGTTTTCTCTAATCTTTCATGAAAATCTCCGTAGCGGAATACTGAAATTCATCTGTGTACTCTTATCTGTAACGACTTAGACAAGCGATATTCGTACGGAATCCAGGTGAGTGAAACGACCCCGTTTTAATAGAGTTTTAGCATTACTGGTGATAAAAAGTATGTCGTAGGACACTCCCAAGATTCATAGGGGGAAATTGGATTCAGAATGACAAATCTAAATGAGATAATTAATCCATAAGTATGGATAAAATGAAATAAGTATCTTATGATGATGTGAAGTTTGAATGTTTTCAAAAATGGATTAATTGTTATCTTGATATGTGGTTTATAAATCCATAATATAGTTATATACTATACCTGTTATATGGATGAATATTATATTGAGCTTCTGATTATGATATGAAATGCTATTGATTGTGATTGAGCGGGACAGTACCCCCTCTCACGGCAAGGCGGAAAACCCGGTTGACAGGGTGTCTTGACCAATGAGTGTGGAGACAACGATTCCCTCAGTAGGGATATAGCCCGGATTGGTGATAAATCCGTGAGGCGCCCTAGCTAAGAGGATGAGGTTGTGCGTCATGGCGGAAATATACATAATTGGTGAGCCGGCCTGTGTGCGCTCTCCGGGATATATTACCATTGACGAGTACTAGTAACGTTTGTTGAATTGGATGAATTTTTATCTTGTATGTAAGAGGATGATGTTGTGCGTCATGGCGGAAATATACATAATTGGTGAGCCGGCCTTTGTGCGCTCTTCGGGATATATTGCCATTGACGAGTACTAGTAACGTTTGTTGAATTGGATAAATTTTTATCTTCTGTCTATTGGTTGAGTATGAGCCTTTGGATATGCTTGCATGACTGGTAATGTATTTGAATTTTATTAATGCGAGGCCGATTCGCTCATTGAGTTTAAAAGCTCACATTGTTTGTACAACCTTTTTGTTCAGATCAGGTTGCCATCGAAGAATATCTGCTAGAGGAGTAGATCACTTTGGACCTTCCCGTTGTCGGGTAGACCTCTCTTGTGTTATAGATTATGTTGCTCTGTAATCGTCTAGGACATCTAGTTCAGGGGTTCGACATTTGGCTTGTATGTCAGTATAATAATGTATTTTAAATTGATAATCTACGATTACATGCAAATCATCTCTATGATTTTCAGATAAGAAAATTTGATATATTTATCGGAAGACTTACAGTGATGAGAGATTCATCATTGTGCCGGTCATGTGCCCAGAAAACGGGTCGTGACAAAGTTGGTATCAGAGCAAAGGTTGTTAGGTCTCCTAGTGATTACAGAGCAAGGTAACCTTAGTAGGACCTCCTCTATCGTTGTGAACCCGGGCACAACTATAGAGAGACGGTTCTACTGAAGGTCCTGAAGGATGTTTTCATTTCCTTTCCCTCCGAGACTTATCTCTTCTTAGAAATTATGTTGTCAGGTTTAATTTTAGATAGATGTGGCTACACTTTTGAACTTAGTAAAGGAAAGGTTATTACTTGTTTTGATTACGTTGTTGTCGGATCAAATTTTTATATGGTGGATTTTATAAGCTGAATTCATGATTGAATTTGTGTAGCTATATTATTTTAGGGTACCAGCCAATAAAAGAAACCACTCGCATTAAAAACAAAAAAAACTGAAGGATTACATTGCAAAAAAAGAAGAAGTTTACTCATGCATGAGTAATCTAAAAGCGAGGTGGTCTTGGATTAGGAGGGTTGTATTGTATCATCACCCCTCGACCATTCCTTGGAGCGAGAGACAGAGCAATGTCGCGGAGGGTAGTGTAAATTCCATTCATACAATCAACACTTCTTTGTTGTTGATTGCAGAAGCACTGGGTAGACCAATAGAAGAACCTGTCTATTCTTGAAGTCATTTCTGCATGATTGCGTTTAGTTAACTTCTCCAGGTCTCCTATCATCTTTTTCAGATTTTTCACCTCCTGCTCTAGACAGGCGATTTTGTCCTCCGAGGTATGGCCCGTGCTAGTCTCCTCAGCTTCCTCGATCTTCTTCATTTTCTTCTCCTTCTGCTTCTCTGGAGACCCCTCAAAAGGTCTTTTGCCCTTGTCTTTGCCCAGACTTAAGTTTAAGTCGAGCTCTTCTTCCTTAGCCTCTACTGTGAGATCAATGTACTTCATTGAGGCCATGATTTGGAAAAATTTAAAAATTTTTGTAAGAGTATGAGGCAAGAGGAATACTGGGGGATTGTAGGCTCGGAGATTATTACTCTTTGTGGTGTGGTAACTGAGAACGCTGGGATGATTTTTATAGAGAAAAATTAGGACTTAGAGACAAAGAAGATATCTTTTCACCGCACCCCTACACGATCAACCTATGGATTTCTGCAAGCTGGAAGCCAGAAGTCTAGGGTAGGCGTGCACACCAACAATGCGTCGCATTAATGCCAAAACCACGAAAGTCAGTATTCGGTGGATTTGCGGCCGATTTTACTCGGTTTTCCCATTTCTCCCGTTGGCATTTTCCGAAATTCAAAGAAGTTGATAACATAGCCATCAAAGATTGCCTTGGATGCTTTTATGATGAACTGAAATACATTTCTCCGTTTTATTGTGTTGTTCTTAAGAGCCTTCAGTTGAGTATAATATACATAATTGATTGAATCATGTTGTAATTACATTTATGTATGTTATTCATGCATAATGAGTGAAGGCTACGATCAAGGAGAATATGTGATGATCCTACATATACTCATAGAGATGTGAAATCAAAATGACTTGGATAGAATAAAATGTGTAGATGATGATATATCTTCATGGTTACACATACTTACATATAATGCTCTCGTGGGCAAATGAAAGGCAGTGATTTCCTTACATCATGATAATGCTTAAGGCATGTGACCGTAAGCAGTTAACTTTGTTTTAAAATATATATATTGATATACATATATTATGTGTAAGTCTAGAGTAAAGACACCAATTAGAATCTAAGATACGGCCAATATGAGGCGACCTAATCATAGAGGGACATCGTGATATAGGATTACAGAATAAAACAAGTTTAGAGGGAGAAAATCTCAGACTGAAGAGCGTAGTTAGTCAGAACTTTGAGAAAGGTCAAGATTAGCCGAAAATTTTTTTGAGGAAATCTTTGACTTATGTTAATTGCATTAAATTATATTTACTATTTACTTACATGTCCGACATTAATTGTGTAATATCCCAAGAATTTATATGAATATTTAAAGCCTATTTTGAAGTTTAGTGAAAAATTTAATTACGTGAAAAATTTTCTTTTTGAATTAGTGAAGAAAATGTGAGAATAGAAATTTTTATTTTTAATTTAGGAAATTTTTACAAATTCTCAAGGACTAAAGTGAAAAGAAAAGAAAGTATAGAGGACTTTTGAAAAATGACCAAGTAGGAACCCGAGAAGAAAAATAGAGCTTATGGGAATGAATTATGAGTCCGGTACCGAAAAGATGATGGATTCGAGGTTAAAGTGGAGTTTGAGACATCGAGAGGGATTAAAGTGAACAAATCTTATAAGCTAAGGTGGCTATGAGCGATTTTATCGAAAAAGAAATTGGTGGGGCCCACGTGTATACACTTCTCCTTATTCTTTTCTTTTTCTCATTCTCCCTCCCGTAGCTTCACTTTCTCTCTCTCTCGATTATGCTTGCAAAGGAATTTCTTCATCAATCATTCATGCAATTTTTGCTTTGGGAAGGAAGCTATGAAAGTTAGGATGATTGGAATGGTCAAGTGCAAGGTGGGAGTGCTGAGAGCATGAAATCCAGGTGAGTGGGTTAATACTTGCTATGATTAAATATCTTTGTTATTGACTTTTTGCATCATAGTGAAAATATGTTGAATATCCAAATTTGAAGAGAATGATGTGGGATGATGAGACAAACAATTGTGGAACGTGCCAGGTGATGTATATAATTATATTTTCTTATTTTCTCATGAATGAGGTTATATGATGGATTGTGAATGGCATGTGAACTGAGTTGAAATGTATCATACTCTGATTGTTGAGTTCAATCATATGCGGATAGTTGAAGTATGTTATTGTTGAATAATTGTTCTATATTATGGGTTATGTTATATACATGCTATGTTGCTGGAACCACATTGATTATGTTGTGGCTTGAATTGTAAATGACTGAGTTGTGTATGTGGCTCAAGATTATGATTGAGGATGTTTTTATATGTGATTGTGATTGTGTTTGACTGGAAAGGAAAGGCATGGTGGTGCACCCCATGGAGAAATCTATGTGAAGCTATAATGGTGGAGAATATAAATGGAGCGATAAGGGTGGATGCGGCGGGGGCCGCGGGCAACGATCCAGAGGTATTCTGGACGACCCGGTTGGTACGGGAATTGTGTGTGAAATTGATTTCATCGATTGCTGTTGTGAATTTTGAATTTTGTTGAAATGCATTTGATTCACTTGGATATTGTTGTGAAGTATTATGAATAATATTATATCATATGATGATCGATCTACGTATGATTGCTGCATGTTATCATTATGATGCATGATTTTTATTTTGTCATAGTATTGTGTTATCTACTCACTGGGCACGTGGTTTGCTCATACCCCTCTTATTGATTTTTTTTTCAGAGTTGACAGCTGAAGGTAAATATCGGAACAAGGAATTATGGATCCTTAGTCCATAATTACCTTTTCATTTGTTCACGATAAAGGTATAATAGTTAAGTTTTATTCTAAGTTGTATAAATCTAGAAATCTCTGTAATCGGGTAGGTTCATTCAGTGATGTAATGTGAGTAATTGTAGTATGTATACAGAACTCGTTTTGGTTGCATGAAAAAGAATTGTATGATTTTTTTTTAAGAGAAAGATAGGCTTACGGAGGTGAAATGAAATTCACTTTCCGTGCCGGTCACGTGCTCAAATTTTGGGACGTGACAAATTGCTGGCATTGCGACGTATGTGATCTGTAAACCTTATAGCGAGCGGCGTGTAGGTTGTGGTGGCTTTAGCTCCAGGGGCTTCGGGTTGTCTATAAATCTTGTATGCCCGTTACTCTACTCATCGCACCAAGCAAACCTACTTCTTTCATTACATACCTATTTCTCAATTTTCATTCCTTTCTCCTTCGAAGTTATTTCTGAGATCCTTAGAGCAATGGCTGATAATAAGTCTTTCAACTTGAACTTTGAGACTGGTAATGTAGAGCTTGATTTAAATCTAAGTCTCGGAGACAACAAACGGAAGAGACCTGTAGACAGGTCACCAGAAATTAAGAAAAGAAAGAGGGATGTAATAGAGTTGGAGGAGGACAGTACTGCAACATCCTCAGAAAATAAGCTTGCGTTCCTGGAGCGTAAGATCAAAAATCTGGAGCGTAAGATAGAGAGCCTGGAATACAAGATAGAGGACCAGAAACGACTAATAAATCGTCTCTTTGAAAACCAAGAGAAACTCATAAACTGTCATTTCGGGGAACTGGCTAATCGAGTTGATAGACATTCAATGTTTGCAACTCAAAATTTTCGTGACCAACAAGCAAGGTGTATTGACTGTATGAACGGAGTAACTTCTGCTCTTCACCAAATTTCTCAGGCGCTTCCTTCAGAAACCCTTTCTAGGCTGCAACGATTAGCTTACTCCTTAAGGTCTGAAGCACCTTCCTCTTCTAGACCTGGAGCACCTTTTACATTTCAAAAGCCTCCTCGTCCTTAATTTATTTTTCTTTTGTTTGTACCTAAAGCTACATTTGGTGTAAGCTTCACGTATTAAAAATTATCTATGTACTAGAAATAAAATTTAAGTTAGTATCTAGATCTTCTTTGTTGAAGTGATTCATTTTACTGAAAGAACTTGAGGAATGAGAAGATATTGGACTTGTTATATTTCATACTTGATTCTAAAGCATAGTATAGTAATATCTTTTTGACTGAGCAGAGTTACTAAAATGATATTTCATTGCACTTCTGAGCTATGGAGGAATGCTGAATAAGTATTTTATGAACCTATATATAGAGAACTATGGGTTTGCCCTAAGCATTGAAGGGATACGACTCTATATGAGTCATTGAGGTGAGAGGAATTTGTATATATATTTATTTTATAATTATGCGTGAGGAATATGTTATTTACTTAACACATTTTCTAGAATTGTTCTTCTTAGAGATTTATGTAATGATTTCATTTTATATAACGCCTTCAGCTGAGAGTATCGCCTTAAGGTAGAAGGATCGCCTTCGGGCAAGAGTATTGCTTATGGCCAAAATGATGCCTTCGGGTAGGGTGCTTGTATTCGTAAAAGTTATAAGCTATGTGTGTGGAAACATGTGTTCTGATATTCAATGTGAACTGGAAAGACCACGTGCCACTTTTGAGATGACACCTATTTGAGGTTTTACATATAGACAGAGTTCGTCTTTGATTAGGTGGTTTGAGTTTGGTAAAGGTTATGAGGATGAGACACTTTATGGTACAAAAGGTTGTGGAGAAGATCAAACTGATGAGGAAGAGATTGTTTGCTATTTAGAAAAGGCAAAAGTCCTATGAAAATTATTGATAATGCGGTCTAGAGTGCACAGTAACTGCATTATTAGAAATGTCATTTTCATGAATAGTAAATTAAATATTTTATTAACGCATAGTTTCAAATAGTACCCTTGACTTTTGCTATAAATAGGCCCTTCCATTTCACTTCTAAACTCACACCTTCAACTTCTCTTCTTCTCTCCTTAAGTTTCTCTTACTCCAAAGCTAGGCCTCTGAGATTTTGGGCCTTTCCTTTTCAGCTTAGGTAAGGATACTATGCCCTTTCTATGTCTTTCAAATTTTAGAAGTTAATTTCTTAAGTATGCTCTGTGGTTGCGGTTTTGGCCGATCTTCCACATCAGAAAAACTGTCCTTAGCTGTTTATATGTTATTTTGATTCTTTGATTACCGAAATAGAATGTAAACTGTGAATAATACATGTCTAGGAAAGTTCTGGCTAAGGAAAGACCTGATTTTTAAGTGTGTCCAGTGTGACCCTCCACTCTTTCCTGGGAACTTACCTGGTGTACTCTTTTACAGATTGTATTCTCTATTTCTGGTATGAATAGTACTCGTACGTATGAATAGTAACCGTATGAATAGTAACTGTACATATGAATAGTATCCATACGTATGAATAGTGACCGTATGTATAAATAGTATCCGTATGTATAAATAGTGACCGTATATATGAATAGTACCGTATGTATGAACAGTATCTGTATGAAAACAATGCTAACTTGTTTTCTCTAATCTTTCATGAAAATCTCCGTAGCGGAATACTGAAATTCATCTGTGTACTCTTATCTGTAACGACTTAGACAAGCGATATTCGTACGGAATCCAGGTGAGTAAAACGACCCCGTTTTAATAGAGTTTTAGCATTACTGGTGATAAAAAGTATGTCGTAGGACACTCCCAAGATTCATAGGGGTAAATTGGATTCAGAATGACGAATCTAAATGAGATAATTAATCCATAAGTATGGATAAAATGAAATAAGTATCTTATGATGATGTGAAGTTTGAATGTTTTCAAAAATGGATTAATTGTTATCTTGATATGTGGTTTATAAATCCATAATATAGTTATATATTATACCTGTTATATGGATGAATATTATATTGAGCTTCTGATTATGATATGAAATGCTATTGATTGTGATTGAGCGGGACAGTACCCCCTCTCACGGCAAGGCGAAAAACCCGGTTGACAGGGTGTCTTGACCAATGAGTGTGGAGACAACGATTCCCTCAGTAGGGATATAGCCCGAATTGGTGATAAATCCGTGAAGCGCCCTAGCTAAGAGGATGAGGTTGTGCGTCATGGCGGAAATATACATAATTGGTGAGCCGGCCTGTGTGCGCTCTCCGGGATATATTGCCATTGACGAGTACTAGTAACGTTTGTTGAATTGGATGAATTTTTATCTTGTATGTAAGAGGATGATGTTGTGCGTCATGGCGGAAATATACATAATTGGTGAGCCGGCCTTTGTGCGCTCTTCGGGATATATTGCCATTGACGAGTACTAGTAACGTTTGTTGAATTGGATAAATTTTTATCTTCTGTCTATTGGTTGAGTATGAGCCTTTGGATATGCTTGCATGATTGGTAATGTATTTGAATTTTATTAATGCGAGGCCGATTCGCTCATTGAGTTTAAAAGCTCACATTGTTTGTACAACCTTTTTGTTCAGATCAGGTTGCCATCGAAGAATATCTGCTAGAGGAGTAGATCACTTTGGACCTTCCCGTTGTCGGGTAGACCTCTCTTGTGTTATAGATTATGTTGCTCTGTAATCGTCTAGGACATCTAGTTCAGGGGTTCGACATTTGGCTTGTATGTCAGTATAATAATGTATTTTAAATTGATAATCTACGATTACATGCAAATCATCTCTATGATTTTCAGATAAGAAAATTTGATATATTTATCGGAAGGCTTACAGTGATGAGAGATTCATCATTGTGCCGGTCATGTGCCCAGAAAACGGGTCGTGACAGGTTTAGTTACACATGAACAAAGGAAGGAAAAACATCATAGAAACACAATACAACATGATACAAGTGGAAAGAGAAGAAGAAAGAAGTTTCAAATTCAGTAGAAAAGAGATTTTCCTTCTTCTCTAATGTGCCTTAGAAGAGCCCCCTTCTTATCTAGCAAAAAAGATATGAATTTTCTCTTTATTTTCACTTTTATACTCTCAGTCACGTGTAGATCAATTGCCAGGCACCTGTGGCCCCACGAATAAAGAGGTAACAGAGAGTTTAGGAGCTGGCGCCGTGGGGTACCCTGTTTGGCGCCTGGGGCGCCAACCTACCTAAGAGAACCATGTGTGGCGCCTGGGCACTAGAGTCTGGGCAGAAGCAAAAGTCTTTACTTCTTCAACTTGCATCAATCCAAAAATGTACCTACATAAGGAAATCACCCAAATTACTCAAAAAGATAAAGAAATGGTGATTTTGGATTAAAAGATCAACAGAATCACACCATAAAAGAGAACGACTAAAAAGAAAGCTAATAAATGCTAAAGGATAGCAAAATAGGACAAACATAAGGGAAAAAAATGCTTACTTTTACTTGTTTGAATTAATGTTTTTAGCAAATTATCAACTCCCCTAAATCTAGAATTTTGCTTGTCCTTAAGCAAAACATTACCTACTACGAACTAGACTCACTAAACTAAACATAACAACAAGCTTCATGAAGCAAAAGAGGTGCTGAACAGGTTGCAGAAAAAGAAAATAAGTTGATTTCATGCAATCATCTCAAAAAAATAAGTTGGGTAATGAGTCTCTAAAAAATTTTAAGGAACAAAAATTTGAAACTTTTCAAAGCAATTCTAAGGTAAAACTTGCAAACACCTCCAAACTCCTCTAAAATTTTTCAAAAGCTTAAACACATTTTTTCTACCAAGGAGAAAATATTTTGGCCTTAAAGGAAAGCACCTCAAAGATAGGAAGTCCAGTGCGCCTAGTCCACAGATCTTCCCCTTAACCAAAATGAAAATTAACAAAAAGGCTAAGGAAACAAAGAATTGCTTGTGTGCCTTGTTCACACTACATCGCCTTGTCCGTCACCTTTATTTAGTCAAGAATCTATGATTCATTGGTTGAAAAATTGTTGTCGCCCAATTCACACTACAACTCCTAAACTTAAATCACACTTTTATTTTATATGCAATTTGTTTTGTTTTTGTTGAGAGCAAAATTCGCTTATTGGGCATACAAATTCTTGGACAGAAAAATCAAATTTAAGAGATTAAAAAAAATTGTTTAAAGGAACTCTAGGTGTCCACAACTTTTAACTAAAATTTTTTGAAAAAATTCAAATTTTTACTCATTAAATTCTTAGAACTCAAAACTAGCTTGAATTTTAAACTAGATGACAATACTTGGGTTTGGTTTAAAAAAAAACCTTTAAAGTGTACACTTTGTTAAATTAACACAAGAGAATCAAAATGTGATGGTTATAGCCAAAAAGGGCATTCTTACCAAAAAGAATTCTACTCCTATTATTACTCCTAAAACCACTTTGCTCCCCCAAACCTAAACTAAATATTGTCCTCAATGTCAAACCAACTACAAAAACAATGTTTAATTACGAAAAAAAGGACAATCAACAAAGGGGGCGAGGTTTCCAAAAGATTGCAATAACAAAAGAAACCATCAGTATTCATAGTCAATCAGCTTTAAAAGCAAACAAAAGTATACATCCAAAGATAAAACTGAAATGCAAAAAAAAAAAAACTAACATCCAAAAAAATAATTGTTTAGACAGAAATAAAAATAACAACCAAATCCAAATGTTTCACAAAAAACACAATACATCACAAAACATAAAACAATTGTTCAAAACAAAATACAAAAGTAAAGAAAAATAAACATAAGTGCAACATTATGTGAATCAAAAAATAAACTTCAATCTTCATCATCATTGTCGGCCTCCTCATCCATGTGGTCACTATCATCACCAGTAGGCTCACGGTTGGTTGAAAGATCAAAGTTAATATCATCGGTCAGGTCATGGGACAGGTCCTCCAAAAAGCAATCATCTGTACTCGTACCGAAGTATCAACCAAGGGAAAATATGGCATGAGCAAGTGCCTTGTGCTGCTGGTTATGAGTGGTGAAGAAGGCATTGTGGGATTCTCTTAAATCATCTAGGGAGCTCTAAATATCAATAATTCGCTGCGTGATATTTTCTGATTGTGGTGTAGCGCATAGTCTAACTGGTATCTGGGGCAGAGGAGGAGGTACCGGTAGTGGTTCCTCGAGGGCCCTAAAGTTCTGAGCCATACCAACTATCATTTGGGATGTGATAGGACCTTCGGGATCACAAAATAAATCATTTGTCATTGGCACCTGATCCCTTTCATAGAGATTGGTGATAAGGCATAGATATCCCAATCTTTTGTCATGTTTTTTTAACCATCTTTGATAAATTGTGGGATATTAAGGTGCCAACAATAAAAACCCTCTCTGTGACAATGAGGAAAATGACCACAACTCGTTCTATTGTCACTTATGAATGGTTAGAAGTGGGGAAAAGGTTGGGTTGGATAAAAGTACACCAAGCTTTGGGGATTTGTTTCATATCAAATTTTTTAAAATTTGTTTGTTTCCTCGAGGCGTCCAACTCGCACCTTGCCCCCTCTCTACAGAGAATGCTAATAATTTGATTGGCCCTTACATATTGATACCTTATCCAATCACCATACACATAACTTGCATGACCATAATGCAAACTGAACAAATTATTGATCTTATTAGTTGAAAAGAAAATTGTTTTTCCCTAACCTTAGATGCATTGCTATCCCACACACCTTCATTGCTACTCACTCTAAATGCATTGGCATAAAACCCCCTTATAACATCTGGGCAAAATTTAGAAGCCAGTAGACATAAACGTTCCCAACCTAGCTCTCTTATTCTATCTTTAATTTCCGGATACTCATTTTCTTCAAATCAAAACCCCTTTCTCTAATGAAGTCTTTAGATTTAATTTCATCAAAACATTTCTTATGCTCAAGACTTCTAAACCTAATGGGGTCAAAATTTCTACTTGAAGAAGATTCCCCTTGGTTCTTCCTTATGCATTTTCCAGACATGATCAACAGTGAAAACAATCCTAAACACACAAAATAAAATTTCAATTTCTAAGATATCACTAGGGAACCCTAAAATTCAAATCTGAAAAATTTTCAATCCTTTTTTTTTTTTGTGAAATTGAAGGGGAAGGGAATGGAAACTTACCAAGCAACAGAGGAAGGGGAAGAACACGACTAAAACTCCTAAAAATTCACCCTAAATAGCAAACAAACACAGAGAGTGAAGGGGGCGTAATGGAAATCATTGGAAAATGGTTAGGAAGTGTAGGGAAGTGGTGGAAATGATGATATGCAGGAGTGACTGGTCAAAAAAAAGAAGAAAGATGGGAGAATAGGTGTTGTGTGGTGGAGGAGATGGCGAAGCTGCAGAGAACGGCGTTGCTAGGGCTCCAAAGGGGTGAAAAATGATAGTGAAATGTGAAAAATCAGTTTTAAACATACATGGTGCCTAGGTGTCAACGTCAAAAGCCCTAATTTTTACCCAGTCACAGGCACCTTATGCGCTAACCAATGGAAGCCTAATTCTTCAGATTCGGGTGCCTCAGGCATCGATTGTGGTGCCTCGTGCACTGGGGTATTTGAGAGTTTGTCGCTTGGCTCCTTGTGCGCTAGCCCTAAACTTCATTTAATTTCTTCCAAATCAGGGCTCCTTGGACGCTCGTTGTGGCGCCTTGTGTGCCCACATGACAGCAAGTAAAATTTAACATTCAGAAGAAAAGTGCAGCACCATCAAATGACCACACACGAAAAATGAAGCTCATGATTAATAATAATTGCAACAATTGCTACAAAAATAGAGTAATCAACCATAAATACTCAATTTAAGCAACATGGGCAACAAAAGCATAGCATTCAACTTGAGAATTCAACCAAAGTGCAAAAATCAAGCATAACAACAAAACATGTTAACAGCAAAAATTAAAACAATACTGAAAAACACTAAAATTGCAGAAATTGAAGGAGAAAAGGTGAAGAAACTTGGGTTGCCTCCCAAGAAGCGCTACGTTTATAGTCCTTAGCAAGACTTTACCTAGTTTCCTCAGCCCAAATTAGTAAGAGCTCTAGAAGAGTTTTAAAGCTGAGTTGTCTTGCCCCGAACTTGCCATGTTTTGTTTTGTCTTTTTGAGTTTCTTCCTCTTTGCGTGGGGCTAAGCCAAGATAAAGCGGTGTGGTATGTAGGAGAGTTACTTGCTTAATAACCTCCGATTCCACAAGCATCTTTATCTGCTGAAGGTTTTTCAATGTCAAAAACCTTTAAAGTCTCTTGTTCCTCTTGAATTTTTAGAGTTAAAGTTCCTCAAGCAACATGAATGACTGCTCCTGAAGTAGCCAAGAATGACCTACCCAAAATGAGGGGTACCTCCTCATCCTCCACCATGTCCAAAACTACAAAGTCCATTATAGGGAAGAAAAATTTCCCTACCTTGATTAACACATCTTTGACTGCCCATATGGATGCCTCAATGACTGGTTGGTGAGCTGAAGAGTCATCATGGTTGGTTTCACCTCACCAATTCCAAGTCTCTCAAAAATGGACAAAGGCATCAGATTTATATTGGCCCAAGATTACACAAAGTTCTCTTAAATGTCACGACCCAAAATCGGACACGTGACTGGCGCAGACAATGCCTAGCCTACACTGCCGCAAACCTAACTTTTACATAGAACTCTTATACTTTTCATTCATAGAATAACTTTCAATTAAATAACCTCTTTATTCATAGTTCATTCACAAATTATAATTACATTTCATAACTTTGTGCTAGTTCCTACTATCTCTTACAAGAGTATACATCGTAACATGGTCTGTCCGATTACAGAGCTTAACTCAGAATACCTAGGTTACTCATGACTTCTAAAGTTCTTTACCTTGCCCCGATCATTGAGGAGGTATCCTCAGCTCAAACATAGTCATCCATGTAGTCTTCTGTACCAGAAACTGTGAGGGGGTGAGTCCAACCACTTGACTTACCAAACAGTCCTAAGACAACAACACAATCAACTGAACATCCAAATAAAAATACAGAATGCCTGTGATCAATGTATGAACATGTGATTATTCATGGATAACCATGCTTTATTATTCCTACACGAATATCTTATACTCATTGAGACTCATATTTTTACTAATCATAGCGAAAACATAACATACACTGACGTAAAGAAAACCATAAGGCCATCAGGCACATTTTCACATAGAATTTCCTTCTGGAACTTCAATAATTCGTTCTCACTTTAATACTATGAGACCATACCAAAAGTGTAACATCATAGGCAGTCGACTAGGCTAACGATAACCATATATCATAGCAAATAATCCTCGCAGTGATGACATATACATAAGGCAAGAGAAAAAGCATAACTCATTTCATGTCAAATGCAATAATTTACATAAGATCAACATTAAAGTCATATTTATGCACATATCATACAAATATCAAACATGCTTAGTCGATTGAGTTGCTATGGGCCATTGTCACAATCAACTCCGGTAACCCACCAAGGCCGCTTGAAAGAAACATTGGGTCATTAGAGAAACTTGATCCACTAAGCCTTTTTGGTAATAGTGGCCTTTTGGATTGAAGGCCAGCCAAGCCACTTTTGCTACTGGGGTCACTGTGAGTCCTACTCAACCTAGCCCCTTACCATGGCTATAGGATTACGGGAAATGAATCAACTGCACTATGAAAACTTGGGTAGCACTTTCGTACGCAAAAACATTCAAACACATAAATTCATATAATACAGTGTCATCATATCAGTTAAATAATAATTCATACAATCTTAATATCTAATTACATCACGTACCTTGAAGAAATCTGTCATTTTCATCATTACGCTTCTTGACGTCATTCATGTGAAAATTATTATCTGTTTTACTAAATAAACTATGTGCTCTAGGATGGACTATATGTCTAACTCTTGAAATTTTCATATTCCATGCTAGTAGGATACTTAACTTTTATCATGAACATATATGTGAATGGACTTATAAAATCATAAGACCTCATTACCTCATACTTTGATGCTCAAGTGCATTACATTAATATATAATTATACCTCATTAACCATGAGTGACTCATATATATATATATGCTTATGCCTATGAACATACTTTAGGCACATTTTCATGAGCCTATCTATGTAAGCATACATCAAACATATTCATCCCACAGTAATTTGCTCAACTCATTCAATGCTCATAATTTCCTATTCTTTTGCACTCATCAATTCTTTTGCTCATAATTGCATCAACTTAACTCTAGGGGAAAAATTCTAAGGGAAATAAACATGTAAGGCAAAGCTCTTTCACCTTTGCTCAAACTTCTCCATCAAGTTTTTCTCTTTAAGGGTGAATTGCATGCTTCAAAATGTCCCAAAAGCCTTGAAACATTAGCCAACATCTAAGGCCACAAAAACATGAGAAAAGAGTCATATTTTTCAACATATAGGACATGTGTAGGTGGTGGCGCCTGAGCGCCCAAGCTGACACCACCCTTCTTCTTCTTGGCAGGCACCAGCCATAGTTGGAGTCTGAAATTGGGCTCCAACCTTGGCTTAGCTCTATCCTTTCACATCCAATGCTTTAGAGATCCATCTTAGGGTGATTAAAATGCATCTAAATCAATTAAGAACCATAACTTCCAGTAATCATTAAAGAGAAAAAGATTTCAAGAATTTCTTCCCATCATTCAATACCCCAAGTTTCTTCCAAGGATTCAACGATAATTAGCCATAGTTTTCATCTATAAACACTCTAAAACAATAATTCTGCAGCAATTTATCCATGGAAGCATTATACAACATTTCCCTAACTTTCTACCTTAGGGTTTCCTTCTTGAAGGGAAGGAAGGAGAAGAAGAAGAAGACTTACCCATCAATCTCCTTCTAAGCTTTTTTGATCTCCATCTTTTCTTAACTTACCGTTGATGAGGTAGAAAGAAGGCTAGGCATCGGGCAGAGGAGAGGCTATGGGAGAATGAAGGAGAGAGTGAAAGAAAAAGGATGATGGGTATATTTAAAAGTATAGTATGGGGCCCACTTGACTTATTTCAATTTAGTCCTTCTATCAAAACAACATTTGATTAATAAAAATGAAAGGTATTTAATAAGGTTTGATCATAATCGGGGAATCCAACTAATACTTCATAAAAATATACATATCATCACGTTCTATTTTCATTTAAAACTAATTATCTCGTAATTGTTCATTTTGGTCCCTCCCAACGTCTAAAACCTAATCTAGCCTCTCGTCCAACCTCCTTTAAGATAACGGCTTAATACTTAACCTCGTATGATTCATTCTTCCTCATGGGTTCTTGTTCGGTCTTTTCTCATAAGTATTCCACAATTTCTTTTTTTTTTTCACTTTAGTCTTTAGACGTACTTCTTATACCCATTATCTATGTTTTTCTTTTCTGTTGCAAATTTACCTAAACAATGACATGACTTAGTCCTTATTCAACCTTATGACTCTTTATTTCCCTAGTTGGAACTCCTTAACTCGTGAATAATTTTCATCCCCATAGTTATGCCCTTTTAATTGGATAAAACACCTAGGGTGTTACATTAAATTTCACACCTCCAACAGTACAGGGAATAGAAAAGCTCCCCGGGTCCTTAAGGTTCAGAGGTAATTTCCTCTTAATGATAGCGCTACATTTTTCATTCAGTGTGATTCTCTCATCATCCACAATTTTCCTTTTTTTTGCCAATAGCTACTTTATGAATTTAGCATACATAAGCATTTGCTCAAGTGCTTCAAAAATTAGTATATTAATGTGGAGCTTCTTGAACACCTCCAAAAATTTGCTGAATTGATTCTTATTGTGCTATTTTCGAAGCCTATGAGGAAAAGGCACCTTGATAGGTGGCATGGGGATACATGGCTTATTAGATTTCTCAGTATTTAGATTACTTCCCGAATCATGTGGGGAAGTGCCATGAGTTAGAAAATCTTCATTGTTGACTAACTTTGCACAGTCCTCCTTAGCCAATAATTCCTTCTTAGGCTTCTCTATCACTTTCCCACTCATAGTGATTATGGCATTGACATGCTTTCTCGGATTAACAATCGTATCACTCAGCAATGAGCTTTGACGTCTATCCGCTAATTGCCTTGCTATTTGCCTCACTTGAGTCTCTAGATTTCGGATAGAGGATTCTTGGTTCTGAAACTCAACCTTAGTTTCCTCCATAAATGAATATGTTTTTTTTGAATGAAAGTTGTGGTATGAAGTGTTAATTTTTCCACAACACTATCTAAGGAAGACATTTTATCATTCAACTGAGGCAAAGAGGAGGAGCTAAGCTAAGGTTGTCACATCCCAAAATTGAGCATGTGAAAAGATACTACTCATTTAATATAATTCTCAAACATACGTTATATACATATATTCTGTAAGGTTTTACATTCAACCTTTCTCAAACATACGTTATATACATATATTCTGTAAGGTTTTACATTCAACCTTAATCATTCATTCCACACTACAGAATTATATTCATCTGATAAGCAAATATAGACATACATAGTCTGATATTTCTATCTCATCGCAAGCCTAGGAGACCTATAGTAAGTACAGAGCGTTCCTAGTATCCACATTAATAAGTACTGGTATCCCACCAGACAGAAATAGAGAATAATCCCAAGGGGCTTCTAATCTTCAAACGGATACTCTTGTTCTTTATTTTCTGTATCTGAAAAAAATAATCATAGGGAGTGTGAGTTTATTTAAAAACTCAGTAAGTAAATAACTGTACTATATAAAATATCAAAAGTACAAATACCACATTTACTCATATAATTAATTGTCTTATACATCGAGTAGTATGGGACTCTAACCCTTTCAAACTCATGAATAAGATTTCATAGATATACACCGAGTAGTATGGGACTCTAACCCTTTCAAACTCGTGAATAAGATCTCATAGGTATATACCGAATAGTATGGGACTTTAACCCTTTCAACTCGTGTATAGATTTCATAGATATGCACTGAGTAGTATGGGACTTTAACCCTTTCAAACTCGTGTATAAGATTTCTTAGATATACACCGAGTAGTATGGGACTTTAACCCTTTCACACTCGTGTATTAGATTTCTTAGATATACACCGAGTAGTATGGGACTTTAACCCTTTCACACTCGTGTATTAGATCCCGTAGATCTTTACTCATTAATAACATAGTGAGAATTCATCACATAGTACAATTGTCATGAGATAAATAATTTCTTCATACTCTTATTTCTACTGATCATCATATACTCCCATATGAAAAATTAATTGCTTATTATCCAAATAATATTGTAAATGGGACTTATATTGTACTTTGACTAGTAATATCAAATTAGCTGGGCAAAGTTATTCACTCACCTTGATTTTTGTCCAAGTTTACCTTGTTCCACACTAGAATTTGTGTAGGAAAATTTCCTAGTAAAATATATTACAAGGAATCATAAGAAAGGAAACAAAATCACGAAAATACGTAAAATTTTCTGACTGCTACAGTAACGGGTTGCTACAGTACGGTTTGCTACAGTGTCGGTTCGCTACAGTAACGGTTCGCTACAGTAACGTTGACTGCTACAGTACCGTTGACTGCCGACACTACAGTAACTGCTACAGTACCCGAAGAAAATTTTCCAGATTTTTTCCCGAAATTTCTGGTCGCTACAGTAACTCGAAGAAAAATTTCAGATTTTCAGTTTGCTACAGTACTTCGAATTTTGCAGAAAATCTTTCAAAAAAATTCATCCTTTCCTTTCTTTTGATTCAAAACCAGAATCTCAACTCTTTTAACCGATTATAACTCAAATATAACTTCTAAAACAACTGAGATTCATGAATTATCATCAAAATCTTCAAGAACAAAACCTCCTCTGATCTTGTATATAAACTGAAATTTAAGGAAAATAATCGGATTAAAGCTTACCTTTGATCCTTACAAAGCTTTTGAACCGAACAAATAATCAGAAATTCTGAAGATCAAGGAAATGATTTGAGAAGAAAATGAAGAACTGAGAGAGAAATCTTTTCTGCTTCCTTCGGTTGAGTGAAAAAATGAGGGTTACTATTGAAACTTTATATTAAATATTTCTAATGGGTTATTCAATAACCCATGGGTATCCATAACCCAACATCCAAACCCATCCAGTCAATTTACAATAAATGGATTAATTGACCATTCTGAAACCACTTTTCCATGAATTTTACCATTCTTAGAATATATCCCTCATTGTGCAAATATTTAGTCCAGTCATTTAACTCAATTTTCATAAATAATATTCAAAGAGAACAATTAAATATGAAAATTAAAAATGACCAAAATCAATAACTAAAGTAACGTTGTAGAATTCTAAAATACTCTTAAGCGAATTATATTTTGAAATTAACGGGTATTACATTCTACCCCCCTTAAAAGAATTCGGTCCTCCGAATTAAAATCTTTCCTCAAGTTTCAAATAAATGTGGATAGTTTTTCCACATTTCATCTTCTGCCTCCCACGTAGCTTCCTCGCGAGAATGATTTCTCCAAAGAACCGTGATAGTAGGAATTTCTTTGGTACGCAATTTCTTGACTTTTCTATCAAGGATAGCTACTGGTACCTCTTCGTAGGTGAGAGTTTCATCAAAATGAACTTCTTGGGGTTGAATGACATGAGAAGGATCAGGAAGATACTTCCGTAGCATGGACACATGAAATATTGGATGAACTCCCTCTAGGTTGGAAGGTAGGTCTAGGCGATATGCCACATTACCCACTCTGTCTACAACCTCATATGGGCCAACATACCTCGGACTAAGCTTGCCTTTCTTCCCGAATCTCATTACTCCTTTCATAGGTGAGATTCGTAAGAAAACCATATCACCTATTGCAAATTCAAGGTCACGTCGTCGGTTGTCCGCATAAGACTTTTGTCTACTCTGAGCAGTTAACAACTTCTCTCTGATCAGTTTAACTTTATTTATATCTTCCTGTATCATCTCAGGTCCAAATATTTTGGTTTCACCAAGTTCAAACCAACCTATAGGAGATCGACACCGTCTCCCATACAAAGCCTCAAAAGGTGCCATCCGAATACTGGCTTGGTAACTGTTATTATAAGCAAATTCAATAAGAGACAAATGATCTTCCTAACTTCCACTGAAATCCATCACACAAGCTTTTAGCATATCCTCAAAAGTCTGAATTGTCCTTTCAGACTGTCCATCAGTCTGAGGATGAAATGCTGTGCTAAGATTCACTTTGGTACCCAAAGCCTCTTGAAAGACTTTCCAGAACCGAGAAGTAAACTGAGGTCCTCGGTCTGATATAATGGATATTGGTACACCATGAAGTTTCACTATTTCTTTAACATAAATTCGAGCAAGTTTTGCTACACTGAAAGTGGTATGAACAGGAAGAAAATGTGCCGACTTAGTAAGTCGATCCACTATGACCCATATTGAGTCATTTCCTTTTGTTGACCGAGGTAAACCTACTACAAAATCCATAGTGATCCTTTCCCACTTCCATTCGGGAATATCTAGTTTTTGCATCAATCCAGATGGTCGTCGATGTTCAGCTTTAACTTGCTGACAAGTCAAACATCGAGCTACAAAGTCAGTCACGTCTCGCTTCATGCCCTCCCACCAGTAAACTTGTTTCAAGTCCTGATACATTTTCACAGCACCAGGATGTACAACGTAGGGCGAACCATGAGCTTCCATTAAGATTTCATGTTTCAAAGATTCAATGTTGGGGACACAGAGTCTCCCATTAAACCATAAGACTCCTTCTTCATCTACCAAGAAACTTGGTGCTAGACCTTGCCTTGCCTTATCTCTGATTTTGACCATATCAATGTCATTTTCTAAAGTTGCTTTTACTTTTTCTACAAGGGATGATCTAACTGTTAAATGAGCCAGAAATGTACCTGACTCAGTGATCTCGAAGAATACTCCATCAGCTTCCAACTCTTGTAGTTCATGTATTAGAGACCTCCTTATAGTGGCAATGTGAGCTAAACTTCCCATAGACTTTCGATTTAGAGCATCAGCCACTACATTTACTTTACCTGGATGGTAAAGGATGGTACAATCATAATCTTTCAGAAGTTCCATCCACCTTCGTTGCCTTAGATTGAGATCTCTCTGCTCAAAAATGTACTTAAGGCTTTTGTGATCTGTAAAAATTTTACAAGTTTCCCCATACAAGTAATGTCTCCATATCTTTAGGGCAAACACTACAGCTGCCATTTCCAAATCATGAGTGGGGTAATTCAATTCATGCTTTTTAAGCTGACGTGAGCCATAAGCTATGACTTTACCATGTTGCATCAACACACATCCTAAGCCTATCTTTGAGGCATCACAGAATACAGAGTAACCCCCTGGTCCTGATGGTAGGATTAAGACTGGTGCAGAAGTTAAACATTCTTTCAATTGGGTGAAACTTTGTTCACATGAATCATCCCAAATGTATTTAACATTCTTTCGGGTTAACTTATTTAATGGGAGAGCCGTCTTAGAGAAATTTTTGACAAAGCGACGGTAATACCCTGCTAAGCCAAGAAAACTACGTACTTCAGACACAGTTGTTGGTCTAGGCCATTGTTTTACTGCTTCAATTTTACTTGGATCTACATGAATACCTTCTTGGAAAATAACATGTCCCAAAAATGTTACATGACTCATCCAGAATTCACATTTCGAGAGCTTTGCGTACAACTGATGCTCTCTCAAGGTCTGAAGCACTATTCTCAAATGTTCAGTATATTCTTCATGACTCTTTGAATATACCAAATATCATCAATAAATACAATTACAAACTTATCAAGGAATGATTTGAACACTCTGTTCATTAAATCCATAAATGCTGCTGGTGTATTTGTCAACCCAAAAGACATCACAAGAAACTCATAATGTCCATACCGTGTACGAAAAGCTGTCTTAGGTATATCATCGTTCTTAATTCGTAACTGATGATATCCAGACCTTAGATCAATCTTTGAGAAGTATTTTGCTCCTTGAAGCTGATCAAACAAATCATCTATCCTTGGTAAAGGATACTTATTCTTCACTGTGACTTTATTCAGCTGACGATAATCTATACATAATGAACCCTTTGTTTAACAAATCTTCCAATTGTTCTTTGAGTTCTTTTAGCTCAACAGGAGCCATACGATAAGGTGGAATAGAAATTGGTCTTGTGTCTGGGACCAAATCAATATTGAACTCAATATCTCTTTCTGGCGGTAATCCAGGTAAATCTTCTGGGAACACATCTGGGAATTCATTAACCACATGAATGTCTTCTAACTTCTGTTCTTTCTTTTCTAAATCTTTGATAAAAGCTAGAAATCCCTGACATCCCTTTCGCAACATACGCTGGGCACTTAACATAGATATCTTGTTGCAAGGTACATCACCTCGATCTCCTTGAAACACAAAATTACTCCTCCCCGGCATATTAAAGGAAATAACTTTGTCACGACAATTTATAGTAGCATGACAAGAAGATAACCAATCCATCCCTAAAATCACATCAAAATCTAACATATTGAGAACCATAAGATCTATCTCAGTTTCCATGCCTCCAACAATTATTTTACAAGAACGATAACATGTTTTAACCATCAAAGTCTCTCTCATCGGTGTGGAAACCAAGAATGGTTCTTTAAGAATAATTGAATCAAATGCAAATCTCTTGGCAAATAGGGGTGACCATATGAGTGAGTAGAACCGGGATCAAACAAAATACGTGCAGCAAAAGTATTAACAGATAATATACCTGTAACTACAGCATTGGATGTTTGAGCATCCTGTCGGGTTAGAGCATATACTCTTGCATTTCCTCTGCCAGCAGCTTTTTTTCCACGGTCACCTTGGCCTCTTCCAGAACCTCTTCCCATACTACCCCCTGTTGAAGGGGTTGGTGTTTGAGTAATAGAAACAGAAATAGATTGTGGTCGAGGTGGCAAAGTAGACCCTTGACCTGGTCCTGTCATGAGCTGAGGGCACTCCCTTACAAAATGTCCTTTTTGTCCACAGTTAAAACAACCTGTACCAACAGTGTTTAACCTGCATTCTCCGAAGTGAAACTTTCCACATTCAGGACACTGAGGTTTCTTCCTTCTAGCTTGAGTACCTCCTCTACTAGAAGAACTAAAACCACCCCTGCTCTTTGAACGAGGCTTAGCCACACTGGCTGTAGAATACAATGACTTAGTAGGAGTGGCTGGAGCATGTTGTGATGCAGTAAAGGGTTTCAAAGTCCCTGAGTCTTCCCTTTGATCAAAAGATCTCCTATATCTAGCTTTCTTCTTTTGTCGATATTCTTCTTTATTCTTTGACCTCCTTTCCATAACCAATCTGTAAAACTCCGTCCACATAACTGGCGGTGTGCCTTGAATTCTAGCTTTCTTCCAGTTCTTCCACCATTTACCAGCCCTACCTTTTAACTGAAAGGAAGTGAATTCTACCTTTTGAGTAGGAGAACACCCTATAGCATCACAGATTGCTTCACAATCTTCAAGGAAACATTGTGGGTCCTCTTTGGGATCTTCTCCTGAAAAAGTAGGAGGCCTCATTTTCTGGAATTCAGACATTCTTACCTCCCTTACGTTATCTCCTCCAGCTAACTGAGCTGGTGGTACAATTTCAGCTTCAACAATAGGAGGATCCACTGGCAGGTTAGCTTGTGCAGCTCGACCTCTCATTTCAGCCTCAAATCGGTCAAATCGTTCATTCATCAAATTAATCACATGTGCAATAGTTACATTGCCAACGTGAGCATCAGGTTCGACTCTCCTTGCTTGCTCACTAGTTGCGCCCTCAGTACTTTGAGCATGTAAACTATCACCACGGTTAGGATCATCTTGCACATGTACTGGTGGATTTATGGCCCTCCTTGGACCCATATGCTCATTATTATTAGAAGATCCTTCTGACATTGATCTGTCACAGATCTACACACATAACGAACAATTTTCAGACATACACAAAATATCACTTACTAGCCCCGCTGAAAATTATCTATAAAATGACGTTATACTCTACAAGGTCTTTTATGGAACCTAATCCTATGGTCATGCCGCGGCTCACGACAATAGGGAAGGGCCCACAAAGATCACTTTGCTCTGTACTCTATAGGGGACCTATAAAACCTTTCCTCTGATACCAAATTTGTCACATCCCAAAATTGAGCATGTGAAAAGATACTACTCATTTGATATAATTCTCAAACATACGTTATATACATATATTCTGTAAGGTTTTACATTCAACCTTTCTCAAACATACGTTATATACATATATTCTGTAAGGTTTTACATTCAACCTTAATCATTCATTCCACACTACAGAATTATATTCATCTGATAAGCAAATATAGACATACATAGTCTGATATTTCTATCTCATCGCAAGCCTAGGAGACCTATAGTAAGTACAGAGCGTTCCTAGTATCCACATTAATAAGTACTGGTATCCCACCAGACAGAAATAGAGAATAATCCCAAGGGGCTTCTAATCTTCAAACGGATACTCTTGTTCTTTATTTTCTGTATCTGAAAAAAATAATCATAGGGAGTGTGAGTTTATTTAAAAACTCAGTAAGTAAATAACTGTACTATATAAAATATCAAAAGTACAAATACCACATTTACTCATATAATTAATTGTCTTATACATCGAGTAGTATGGGACTCTAACCCTTTCAAACTCATGAATAAGATTTCATAGATATACACCGAGTAGTATGGGACTCTAACCCTTTCAAACTCGTGAATAAGATCTCATAGGTATATACCGAATAGTATGGGACTTTAACCCTTTCAACTCGTGTATAGATTTCATAGATATGCACTGAGTAGTATGGGACTTTAACCCTTTCAAACTCGTGTATAAGATTTCTTAGATATACACCGAGTAGTATGGGACTTTAACCCTTTCACACTCGTGTATTAGATTTCTTAGATATACACCGAGTAGTATGGGACTTTAACCCTTTCACACTCGTGTATTAGATCCCGTAGATCTTTACTCATTAATAACATAGTGAGAATTCATCACATAGTACAATTGTCATGAGATAAATAATTTCTTCATACTCTTATTTCTACTGATCATCATATACTCCCATATGAAAAATTAATTGCTTATTATCCAAATAATATTGTAAATGGGACTTATATTGTACTTTGACTAGTAATATCAAATTAGCTGGGCAAGGTTATTCACTCACCTTGATTTTTGTCCAAGTTTACCTTGTTCCACACTAGAATTTGTGTAGGAAAATTTCCTAGTAAAATATATTACAAGGAATCATAAGAAAGGAAACAAAATCACGAAAATACGTAAAATTTTCTGACTGCTACAGTAACGGGTTGCTACAGTACGGTTTGCTACAGTGTCGGTTCGCTACAGTAACGGTTCGCTACAGTAACGTTGACTGCTACAGTACCATTGACTGCCGACACTACAGTAACTGCTACAGTACCCGAAGAAAATTTTCCAGATTTTTTCCCGAAATTTCTGGTTGCTACAGTAACTCGAAGAAAAATTTCAGATTTTCAGTTTGCTACAGTACTTCGAATTTTGCAGAAAATCTTTCAAAAAAATTCATCCTTTCCTTTCTTTTGATTCAAAACCAGAATCTCAACTCTTTTAACCGATTATAACTCAAATATAACTTCTAAAACAACTGAGATTCATGAATTATCATCAAAATCTTCAAGAACAAAACCTCCTCTGATCTTGTATATAAACTGAAATTTAAGGAAAATAATCGGATTAAAGCTTACCTTTGATCCTTACAAAGCTTTTGAACCGAACAAATAATCAGAAATTCTGAAGATCAAGGAAATGATTTGAGAAGAAAATGAAGAACTGAGAGAGAAATCTTTTCTGCTTCCTTCGGTTGAGTGAAAAAATGAGGGTTACTATTGAAACTTTATATTAAATATTTCTAATGGGTTATTCAATAACCCATGGGTATCCATAACCCAACATCCAAACCCATCCAGTCAATTTACAATAAATGGATTAATTGACCATTCTGAAACCACTTTTCCATGAATTTTACCATTCTTAGAATATATCCCTCATTGTGCAAATATTTAGTCCAGTCATTTAACTCAATTTTCATAAATAATATTCAAAGAGAACAATTAAATATGAAAATTAAAAATGACCAAAATCAATAACTAAAGTAACGTTGTAGAATTCTAAAATACTCTTAAGCGAATTATATTTTGAAATTAACGGGTATTACATTCTACCCCCCTTAAAAGAATTCGGTCCTCCGAATTAAAATCTTTCCTCAAGTTTCAAATAAATGTGGATAGTTTTTCCACATTTCATCTTCTGCCTCCCACGTAGCTTCCTCGCGAGAATGATTTCTCCAAAGAACCGTGATAGTAGGAATTTCTTTGGTACGCAATTTCTTGACTTTTCTATCAAGGATAGCTACTGGTACCTCTTCGTAGGTGAGAGTTTCATCAAAATGAACTTCTTGGGGTTGAATGACATGAGAAGGATCAGGAAGATACTTCCGTAGCATGGACACATGAAATATTGGATGAACTCCCTCTAGGTTGGAAGGTAGGTCTAGGCGATATGCCACATTACCCACTCTGTCTACAACCTCATATGGGCCAACATACCTCGGACTAAGCTTGCCTTTCTTCCCGAATCTCATTACTCCTTTCATAGGTGAGATTCGTAAGAAAACCAGTTGCTTGCCTTGTCGCACAAAGAGAATGGGAACAACATGAGTCTAATTGCTTCTTCGCTCACCCCATTGAGCTTCACTGTATCACAAATTTGTAGGAAGCGTAAGATATGTGTATTCGGATCATCCAATAAATGTCCACTGAACTAGTTGTTCTGAATTAAGTTGAGCAAGGTAGGCTTCAGCTCAAAATTATTTTCTTGCACTGGTGGTCTTGCTATGCTAGCTCCACATCCCTCAACATTTGGTATGTTATAATCCAAGAGAGTTTTAACTGGAGGGGGAGGAACTCTCTCTCGATTTGGCACTGGATTTTGCTCATCCATAGTTACGAGATGTGCTTGTCTAGCTTCTTTGATTTCTTTTCAACATCTACGAGCCGACCTCAGTTTTCAAGTCAAAAAATAATGAGCTTGGGTCAAGGGTACCTCGCATAAACCAATAATTTATGAAAGATAAAGAATTTTAAAGAAAACAAAAGTATGTTGAAGTATGAAAGTAAAAAGTATAAGTATGGAAATAAAAAGTAAGATCCAAACTACAACCCTACTAGTTACTTTTAATATTGTTAAACATCGTTAAACTCCGACAACGGTGCCAAAAACTTGATGCGCTATTTTTCAGACAAGTGTATCATATCACAATTAGTAATAAAGTGAGAGTAAGAATATCGTACTTAAGGATTGACTTTTAACAATTACTAATTTTACTAAACCGAGTTATATGTGGACACAATTAGAAGGTTAGGTGATTTGAGATTAAACTAGGCTTAAAGCAAAATATATCAAAGAGCGAAGATAGTTAACTAAATCAATAGAAAATTACACTATAAAAAGACAGGTATAGGGGATTGATTTCACTCGACTCTTAATTTGATTAAGTCATAGACAAATTAATCTTTGAGTTGTTAGAGAATGCTTCAAGATAATCACAAATTCTTTTTAATGGTAATTAAGTTCTCGAAATTATTTGAACATAATTATTAGAGAGACAAATCTTCCCCACTCAAATAATTAGCTAATTCCTTAGTCAAATCATTTGGTTTGGAGCTTAAGATTAAGAACTTGTTAAAACCACACAAATAAGATTATCTATGTCTAGATTAATCTGATTTACGGCAAAAGTTACAAAGACATATTTATATCAAGTTATTCTTAGTATAAATATAAACCCTAGTTTTATTGAATGGTAGCTAAGCATTCAAGAGCATTAAAGATAGTAAAATCTACTCCAAAAATAGGAATTATAATTATATTAAAACATTCAATAACAACACATCATGAAAAGTCAAGTTACATCAACCCCCTAAACTTTAGAGGTTTAGTTACACTTGAACAAAGGAAGGAAACATCGTAGAAACCAGTGTTTTAAAAAATGGACCGGTCATTGAACCAATGAAGCCACCGATTCAAGGTTCAATGGTCGGACCGTAGTCAAACTGTTGTAATTAAAAAATATTAAAAATATACATAATTTAAAATATTAAAAAATATATATAATTTAAAATATTAAAATACTTAATATAATTGATAATTCATAACAATAAATGAAGAAAATAAAAAAGAAATCAATGCATAATTGATAATTCATCACAACTCATAATATCTACAATTTCAAACTAGGTCTTAGTTGTGAAAATAGCCTTGTAAAAGAGTGAATAAGTCCCATATTGCTTAGAATAAGGAGGGGGAAAATATTTATATACTAATATATGTTAATGGGCTTATAAAAGGTTAAAAGAAGTGGTGGGCTCATGCACTCACAATTTCAGGCCAATGCAATGCATATCGTCCAATTGCCTCTCCCTTGCATGTGTAATAAAGAGGACTGTGCTTGTTTTTCTTCTTCTCTATGTTTTTTTTTAAAATTCACTTATCTGGATAACGGCATATTTGGTAGTTGCAAAATTAACTTGGACTACCATGTTTTTTTGCCTACCTCCTAAGCAACCAAAAATAAATAATAAATAACCCAGAAAAAAAAAGTTTAGATCGGTTCGACCACCTAACCGACCGATTTTTTTTGTTTTGCCTGGTTCAGTACCGGTTTAGTCAGTTCACTCTCGGTTCAACTTGTGACCGGTTTAAAAGTAGAACCAGATTGACGCCCCACCAGTCCGGTTATGCACGCAGTGATAGAAACACAATGCAACATGATACAAGTGGAAAGAGAAGAAGAAAGAAGTTTCAAACTCAATAGAAAAGAGGTTCCCCTTCTTTTCGAATGTGTCCTAGCAGAGCTCTTTTATTCTCCAGCCAAAAAGATAGGATTTTTCTCTTCATTACTCTTAGTCACGAGTAGATCAGTTGCTGGGTGCCTGAGGCGCCACGAATAAGGAGGTAACAAGTTTGCTAGCCTACCCGAGAGAACCATGTGTGGCGCCTGGGAGCCGGAGTCTGGACAGAAGCAGAAGTTTTCACTTCTTCAACTTATCAATCCAAAAATGTACCTACACAAGGAATTCACCCAAATTACTCGAAAAGATAAAGAAATGATAATTTTGGATTAAAAGATCAATAGAATCATACCTGTAATACCCAAGAAAAATAAAATATAAATATTTGTTTACAAACTACTGTTACTATTTCAGTATACGGTACTATTCACTCGTATAATACTATTTACGTATACGATACTATTTATTTATACAATCGAAATGTCAAGTACTAGATGTGGTTTGGTCATAAGAGAAAACTAGAAAGAAGTTCGTGGGAGAAAATAACGTTTTATGTGTAAAAATACCCTAAGGTACTAAAGTGAAAGGACTGAATTGAAAAGAAACTTAAAGGTTTAAGGTGAAAGGATAGTTTTCCTTTTAAGTTTCCAATAGTAATAACAGAAAAATTTTCCATCGTACGCGTGAGGTGTACAGTAACTGCATTATTAGAAATGTCATTTTCATGAATAGTAAATTGAATATTTTATTAGCGCATAGTATCAAATAGTACCCTTGACTTTTGCTATAAATAGGCCCTTCCATTTCACTTCTAAACTCACACCTTCAACTTCTCTTCTTCTCTCCTTAAGTTTCTCTTACTCCAAAGCTAGGCCTCTGAGATTTTGGGCCTTTCCTTTTCAGCTTAGGTAAGGATACTATGCCCTTTCTATGTCTTTCAAATTTTAGAAGTTATTTTCTTAAGTATGCTCTGTGGTTGCGGCCTTGGTTGATCTTCCACATCAGAAAAACTGTCCTTAGCTGCTTACATATTATTTTGATTCTCTGATTACCGAAATAGAATGTAAACTGTGAAAAATACATGTCTAGGAAAGTTCTGGCTAAGGAAAGACATGGTTTTTAAGTGTGTCCAGTGTGACCCTCCACTCTTTCCTGGGAACTTACCTGGTGTACTCTTTTACAGATTGTATTCTCTATTTCTGGTATGAATAGTAACCGTATGTATGAATAGTAACCGTATATATAAATAGTGACCGTACGTATGAATAGTAATCATATGAATAGTAACCATATATATGAACAGTAATCGTACGTATGAACAGTATCTGTACGAAAACAATCCTAACGTATTTTCTCTAATGTTTCATGAAAATCTCCGTAGCAGAACACCGAAATTCACTTGAGCACTCTTGTATGTAATGACTTAGAGAAGCGAAGCTCGTACGGAATCCAGGTGAGTGGAACGACCCCGTTTTAATAGAGTTTTAGCATTACTGGTGATAAAAAGTATGTCGTAGGACACTCCCAAGATTCATAGGGGGAAATTGGATTCAGAATGACGAATCTAATGAGATAATTAATCCAGAAGTATGGATAAGACGAAACAAGTATTTCATGATGATGTGAAGTTTGAATCTTTTCAAAAACAGATTAATTGTTATCTTGATTTGTGGTTTATAAATCTATAATATAGTTATATACTATACATGTTGTATGGATGAATATTATATTGAGCTTCTGATTATGATATGAAATGCTATTGATTGTGATTGAGGGGGACAGTACCCCCTCTCACGGCAAGGCGAAAAACCCGGTTGACAGGGTGTCTTGACCAATGAGTGTGGAGACAACGATTCCTTTAGTAGGGATATAGCTCGGATTGGTGATAAATCTGTGAGGCGCCCTAGCTAAGAGGATGAGGTTGTGCGTCATGGCGGAAATATACATAATTGGCGAGCTGGCCTGTGTGCGCTCTGCGGGATATATTGCCATTGACGAGTACTAGTAACGTTTGTTGAATTGGATGAATTTTTATCTTCTTGTATGTAAGAGGATGATGTTGTGCGTCATGGTGAAAATATACATAATTGGTGAGCCGGCCTGTGTGCGCTCTCTGGGATATATTGCCATTGACGAGTACTAGTAACGTTTGTTGAATTGGATGAATTTTTATCTTCTGTCTATTGGTTGAGTATGAGCCTTTGGATATGCTTGCATGACTGGTAATGTATTTGAATTTTATTAACGCGAGGCCGATTCGCTCATTGAGTTTAAAAGCTCACACTGTTTGTACAACCTTTTTGTTCAGATCAGGTTGCCATCGAAGAATATCTGCTAGAGGAGTAGATCACTTTGTACCTTCCCGTTGTCTGGTAGACCCCTCTTTTGTTATAGATTATGTTGCTCTGTAATCGTCTAGGACATGTAGGTCAGGGGTTTGGCATTTGGTTTGTATGTCAGCATAATAATGTATTTTATATTGAGAATCTATTATTACATGCAAATCATCTCTATGAATTTCAGATAAGAAATTTTGATATATTTATCGAAAGGCTTACAGTGATGAGAGATTCATCATTGTGCCGGTCATGTGCCCAGAAAACGGGTCGTGACAATACCATAAAAGAGAATGACTAAAAACATAGCTAATAAATGCTAAAGGATAGCAAAATAGAGTAAGAAGAAGGGAAAAATGCTTACTTTTACTTGTTTCAATTAATGTTTTTAGCAAATTATCATTTATTGTGGATCTCATAATGACACATTATTATTTTTTACTTTAAGCAATTCTTTACTATATTAAGCAAAGATCACACAAGTTATGGTGCATCTCATTATAGTTGCTTATTGTGGATTACATAATAATTTTATTAATTTTTTGTTGTAAGAACCAATTATTTATATAAGAACCGATTGCTTATATAAGAACCGGTTCTTACATATGGCAGTTAAGCTAGCGTACTCTAATAATAAAACTCATTAATAACCGATTTTTATTTTTACCCTTTAAAAAAATCCCATTAGAGATGGTCTTAAGTAGTTCTCGAAGCCAAATGGTTTAGTAGCTTGCTAGGGATGATCATATTTGTTGAGTTTTGCAAAATTTATTTTCCCGGATTTGAATATGTGAATGAAACCAAAAAAAGATGTGAAGATTAATAAGTATTAATTATTATGTTTGATACGCTTTGATCGTATATTTTGAATATAATATTAATAATTGTGAGATTTTTTTATGGTTTTATATGAATAAATTTAATACAAACTAGTATTAACTAAAAAATTTGTTCATTTAAAAATATTTTTCGTTAAATAGGTTTGGAAATTCAAAAATTTCGTAGAAAAGAGGATAAAATTTAGTGGACGATACTTATAAAAATATAAACTTAATTGGAGATAAAATAATACTTTGAATTCAAAAAGAAAACTATAGTATTTTAATCATAATCAATCATCCATAGGATTGAGAAAGTTGAAGACAAAGATGTGGTAGTAATTGAAACTAAGAAAATGAGTGGCTATCAATATTCTCACTTACTACAAGTCTGCATTAATTATGCAGGCAAAGAAAAAAAATATCCTCTGCAAATAATTAATGGTGAAAATGAAACATGCAGTGGCCTCTATTACTTTTCTTCCAATACCAAGTCAACCTTTGAATCAACCATATCTCACTCAGATGAGCCGTCACATCTTCATTATTTATTATATTGTTGCTTCTCTTCTTAATTATAAATACCCACTCAATAGTTTTTTTAAAAAAAATTCATTAAAAAAATAGTTGTCGTGTTTGAATATTTCGCCTACTACAAAAAATTTATATTGTCCGCACAAAAATGTCAATGTTAGTAAGATAATTGGTACAATTAATAATCACGTTTTTATAACCCTTGATTTTTCAGGGGAATCTGTCAATAAAAAACTTCGCCAGTCCAATCAAATACGCGCTGGCATGGTACTCATACGAAGGCTAACATATACACATGTATGACTTAAAAAATAGATATAAGTATACTTTATGTCTTGTTTAAACTAAATTTTATTTTTATTTTTAATATTTTTTTAAGTTATTTATGTTACAGGTGTCAAAACAGGCTAACTCAACCAGTATAAATTGGCCCGCTTCGAGTTAGTTTTAAAACGAGTTGGGTCAGATTGATTCGTTTTTTAAATGAGCTAGCATAATATTAACCTGGCCAGTTAGGTGCGGGCCAGATGGGTAGGCCCACCAGCCCGCATCTTTTTTTTTTAATTTTTAATTTAAATAAAAATAAATAAAGAATAATTCATTTGTTTTAAAAAAATGAAGAAATATATGAATTTAGAGATTTGGAACTTAAAGAAAAGTTAAAAATGAAACTATTCTTTATTTTTTAATTATTCTTTTTCTTTTTTAGTATTATCTTTTTTTATTAATTAATAATTAAGATCAAATAATTATATAAATTTGATATAAAATTATCTTTAAATGATTTTGTTTTACTTCATTTGTATTTTTTAATTTAATATGTATTATTATTATTTAACATGTGTGTATAAATTAAATGTAAAAATATAAAATAAAAAAAATAAATAAAAAACGGGCTAAGACGCGGGTTATGCGGGCTCAACCCGCATAGCCTGCGGGTTATACTGGCCGGGCCAATTCTACTCAGTTCTAAATGGGCCAACAAAATACTAGCCCAGCCTTCAGTTTTGACACCTCTAATTTATGTATATATATATTAGATATACTTTTTTGACTTTTTCACTAACATCGTTGTCAATTTCATTGACAGAAAATACTAACTAGACAATCCACGTAATATATATCAGATTCTACGTCACTTATCATGTGAATGTAATTTTGAAATTTCAAAAATACCATTAATCTCTCACTTTCAATCTCTATCGTCCCTCTTTCTCGTATCTGTGTTTCTCTCCTTTTTCAATTCTCTATCTCATCTCTCTCTTGTCTTTGTGTTTCTCTCCTCTTGTCTCTCTCTCTCTCCCAAGCTCTCACTACAAAAAAAGGGAATATAGCGTCGGTTTTTTAACGTCAGTTTCAAAAACCGATGTTAGATGTTACATCTAACGTCAGTTTCTATAGCGTCAGTTAAAATCGACATTAAATTCAGAATATAGCGTCGGTTAAAACCAACGTTAGCTAACGTCAATTACTTTAGCGTCAGTTAAAATCGACGTTATTTAACGTCGGTTATATTAGCGTCGATTTAACACCTTATTTTGAAACAAAAAAAATTGAAAATTTTTTTTCGTTAAACACGTCATTCACACCCCCTTTTTGTATTTTAATTTCACACCCATTTTTTATTTCAACTTCTCTCCAATATTTTCTCCCACACCCGCCTTTTGATCTTAATCTGTCCAGTAATTTCATTTTTAATCCTAATCCCTACCTTCTCATCATGTGGAGTGTGAGAGTGGTAGAGAGAGTAGCAATTGTGTTCAATCAAAATGAGAGAGAGCGCCACGACCAGACGAGATGTTAAAGACAAGGCATTGGCGTGAGGTATTCTCTTCTCACATTTCATGAATTTTTGACCCGTTTCTTCCTCATCATGATTTCTAGTCTCAATCCAACAACATCTCCACCTCACACACTTAGATCTGCTTAGATTTCCCGGTCTCTTCTTTATGCTTCACCAAGCATCTTATCCTTTTTTTTAGTTCCCAAACCAAACTCCACCAAGACCTTCACGAAATGCGATTCACTGTCACTATAAGAAAAATGACATATAACTATAGTTATTTATAATGACAATAAGTAAACCATTGGTATAAATAGTTTATAGCTACAGACAAACTAAAATGTAGTATAGGTCTAAATAGTTAATATATTTACAAAATATTTTTGTTACAAATATAGATAATACATACATATTCTTAAATTAATTTTGCAATTAATAATTTATAAGATAATTTCAAATTTTTAATTCTTATTTTATTAGTCAATTTTTAATAGAATTATTATCTTTACTAATAATTACAAAACTGTAGAATATTTTTATTACAAATATAGATAATACATATTCTTAAATTAATTTTGCAATCAATACTTCATAAGATAATTTCAAATTTTTAATTCTTATTTTATTAGTCAATTTTTAATAGAATTATTATCTTTACTAATAACTACAAAACTGTAGAATATTTTTATTACAAATATAGATAATACATATTCTTAAATTAATTTTGCAATCAATAATTTATAAGATAATTTCAAATTTTTAATTCTTATTTTATTAGTCAATTTTTAATAGAATTTTTATCTTTACTAATAATTACAAAATGTAGATAAAAATGAAAATTATGCCTCTTAAAAATTAAGTTTAATTTTAAAATAAATTTTAATATTTTATTTTATTATCTAAATAGTGTTTCTTGTATTCAAAATATGTATATATATATATATAATATTTCAGATTTCATAAAGATTAAAAAATTTTCACAATTCCCACTCACTCACACTAATTCAATTTTTCGGACTTCCCACTCAGTCACACTAATTCAATTTTGGTTCTAACTCCATGGCGCCTACAAAAATAAATTTACGAAAATTTTTTTGCTTCCCGCTCCTTGATCAAAAACTCGTGCTATTGTTTATGCAACACACAACTTTACCCACCCCCAAATTTCAAACCCTAGTCTGTGAGAGGAGGAGCCGGTCACGAACCAAGTTTTCCCGCCACCACCGTCGAAGATTCTTGATGCATCGTTGATTGACGTCGTCGATCGCTTCGGGAGGGAGTATGATCGACAGATTTTCTATTGATAGATATGATTTCTCCCTTTGCCCTATTCTCTCCCACGTCAGCAGATGAACTTGAAAAGGAGAAGTCGAAATGGTAAATTTCTTTTTTTTATCATCAATGTATATCAGTTTCTTTTTTCCTCCCCCATTTTCCTTTCTGTTTTTGTTCAACTTCTCCTTTCTTAATGTTACTCATAGAGTATACAAACTTAAAACTCATTTAGCACTTTGATTAATGACACTGAAATTTTTCATTTTGCAGATTGCTTGATTCTGAACACATGATGATTTTGGTATTGGCTTGTGACATAACTTGGTCCATGTTTCATTCTGAACCTTCCTTTTAGATCAGAATAGATATGAAATTGCTTTATGCTCTGAATAGTCAAAAACCAAAGCATGTCTAAAATGGGTATGATAATTTGAAATATATCTATTTGAGTGTTGGTTCTTTTAAAATTTGTCGTGTTTGAAATATACCAAATCAGTATTTGTTTTGATGAAAATTGTTGCATGGTTAAACTAGGGATCATGTTTCCCTTTTGGGAATTATAATGAATGATGATCCTTTTATCCTTTTTATGTATTGTGATAATCTGAAGTCAAGTTTTCGAAGTTTGACCCATTTTTGCCACGTTAGATTGGTTTGAGTGAGTGTCAAATATCATATTCCGAATAAAAAATGATTTTTGGGTTGCATGTTCTGTACCTTAGTTTCTAATATGATAAGTTTTTCTAATATGATAAGTTGGGATATGCCTTGAAAATTGATTTATGATAAGTTTGAAATATTGCGTAGGTTTGCAATTTACAAGTCCCTTACCTTTCCATAATAATATATTATTTAGCAAATGATTTTGATGGATACTTAGCCTAAAAGTGTAATATTCAGTGGAGTTATATTTTGTTGAGAGTGGAGTTATTAGGTGTATATAATTGGGCGGTGGCATATATTTAGAGTGTATTTGGTTGCAGGCAGAAGAAAAAGAATTTGTTCTTTGGAATCTTTTCCTGTAAGCTGGGAATCTACTCTGACCATTGCTCTGCTTTCCGCATATTGGGTAATTATTTCTTCCTTATGTTTGGTTAGGGTGTATGGAGTTACTTCCATAAAGGCCTTCATTTAACTCTAGAGCGAGTAGTAATGATTAAGCACTGTGGAATTAAGAATGATACTTCTGTTACATAGTCCTCACTGAGAAACAGAAATTTATATTACACTTAAACACTGGATTGAAATATGTTGATTTACTACTTACAACTTACCAATTAGAAACTGAGCAAAGGGTTGATTAGCATCATGGTGATTTAAACAATAGTCAGGAATACTGTGTTGGGTTTAAGTTCTTATCTCTATATTTTGCTTACTGCTTAAAAGTCCCCATCCCAACAAAAATTCCTTCCTTTAAATTTAGGCAATGAATAAATTTCAGTTTTATTATATTAGCTGGATTATCTAACATAAATCTGCATTAATTATAATATAATGTTTATATTGGAGAATTTAATATAGCGCATAAAAAAATTACCCAAGTTTAATATAATATAATGTTTATAATACATTTAAAATCAGTATATCTATTCAATAATCTAGAACATTAAATCTCATCAAACAATCCAATATCTGTGTGAATCATATCAGTGTAAATTCTAAATCAAAGTAACAATGGTTCTGAAATGAAATAAAAAAATTACTTAAGAATAGTTCGTCTTTTTAAGAAATTAACCATAAAAATAAAATTCCAACTAACATTCTCAGCTTGGTCAAAGTTGGTCAATGTCCTGCCCAAGCAACAAATTTTTTTGGGCCAACCAAGCAACAATTTGATAAGAGAAAAGGTCCCCAAAAAAAAAACTTTAATCCTGCAATTTTGGACCCCTCCCATTAATCATATTGGGCTTCTTTTGGTACACGACCTTTTTCTTCGGCTTATGTGCTTCTAATTGGGAAAAAAACAGTTACAATTGACCCAAAAAAAGGGAAAAAAATAGTTACAATTATTTATATATTTGTTATTAAATTTATTAATTATAATATAATAAGTATGTAGTTCTTTAATTAGAACACCACAAAAAATAACTTCATATTTTTTACAACTTACCATTGCATGATTGGTTTTTTTCAAAATTTTTTTTTTCTTATACTATATTTCTATTAGAATTTGATAGTAAAAATATAAGAAATTTTATATAAGTTTTCTTTATTTTAATTTAAATATAATATTTCTTTCTAAATCACACCCATCTACAATGGGTATCTAAAATTTATAATCTTTTTTGTTTTGAAAAAGGTAATAGCAAATCACTTGATATATATTATTGTATTTAAAATTTAACCAATTCACTATTTAAAAAAAAGATATTTATCCAATAAAAATTTACATTTGCAGTCACTATTGAGATTCTCATAATTATTTTAAACCAGCTGGCTGATCAAATGGCCTGATTTATATCGATCGATTTCTTGCCCCTACTTCTGGTAAAAAAAAAAAACACTTATCAAGAATTTTTAAAAAAGAGAAGAGATCTATCACCACCACAATAATTCAAGGTGTGATTGATCACCAATTTGTGCCAAATCTTGTGTCATGTAATATTAAATACCGAATAACAAATAGTAATGCAGGTCAATTTAGTACTACAGTACGCTGAAGAACGTAAATTTGAAAATTAAGCAGCCATTTTTGCTTTAAAGCAAATGGGTATTCCTTAAACAAAACCTAGTATATATAGCATCATTCAGACTCCCGATCTTTATGTGAATTCCACCAATTACTAAGTTCAGTGGCTGTATTATTAATTAGGATCAAGAGTTCGAACTCAATTTGTCATTTTATTAAATACAATTTAATATATAGATATATATATATATATATATATATGTATTTTTTTAAAAAAAAAAAGTATACACACACACATAAATTGCTCAAATAAATGGAATATGATGTTCACAACATATAAAAGCTTTATTGATTTATCATATACTCAGTTAGTAGTGTAATTAGAGAGTAGTAAAATTTGACAGAGAAGATTCTCTCTCTCTCTCTCTCTCTCTCTCTCTCTCTCTCTTTCTCTCTCTCTTTTTTCGCATAACATGTTGAGATTCATTTGTATAGATCCATAAAAAAAAATAATAATGAATGTGTGGAAATTAAGACGTAATGGATCACGGAAAGGATGAAATCAAAGGAAGAGGAATACATGGGGAATTCTTCCAAACCCTAGAATGCAACCTAAGAACCTCCCTGGCCCTCTCTTTAGTCCTCAAACTCTCATGAACCACTTGAACCACCAAACACAATTTTGACACACCTCCGACTTGTAACATCTCCTGAAGAACCCTAGGAGTCCCTGAATACTTACATATGGATGCCAAAACCCTAACCCCTCTATCACTTCCCACCCGCGAAACCCTAAGAATCTTCTCCGCCACAACCGCCACTCCTCCGCCATGGTTCACCACCTCGGCTCGCCCCTCAGCGCAACCACAAAGTTGATCCAAAGCTATTAGCATCAACTCACATAACCTTCTTTCATTAACAAGAAGAAGAAGCTCAATTAGGGCAAAAACTAAACCACCTTCAACCGCCTTTATTCGGTTCCTTCTCCATGGACATAGCTCTATAACAAGCTTTATACCAGCCTTAGAAGCCTGGTGTGAGATCTGGTCGCGAAGCACTCGTGATATCTCCACGTAGAGTTCAGTTCTCACGCTGGTAAATTGGGTAGGGTTGGCCACTTCAAAAACTGATTTTAATAGCATGGTTGAATGAGCTCGTGATTGGGATGTCCCAAGCTTTAAGATCTGAACCAAGGACTCTATGAACTGAATGCTTTCATTGTTTATGAGATTCTTAAGCTGGGTTTCAGAAGGGTTTAGGTGGAACATGAGTTCAATGACTGCTTCACCTTCTTCACTAGTACTATTGTGAATGCTCTTCATGGTTGAAGCCAAGAATTCTATTGCGCCTGCGGATTTTAAACAGTTCTTGTTCCTTTCGCTTTCCAAAGCTATAGATCGAAGTGTTTTAATGCACTTGAGCTGCTTATCCGGGCACCTATATATATATATATATATATATATATATGATATAGAACATGATTCAAAGATGAATTCAATATTTCAATAATTAAGGGATAATGATAATAATTAATCAGAGAAAACAAGATACAAACTGAAATATGATCAAAAGACCATTTAATTTTCCAAATAAATCTTGAGTTACACTTACACCCATTGTTCAAATTCAAAACTTTAATTTTCAAATAATGATTATACTGTTACATAATAAAAATAAGGAAAAAAATTATTGACTTAATATTATCCTTAAAATATTACAACTGTTTTCAATTTGATTTTTAAAAGTTAAAAAATTAAAGGTTTTAATTTAATTAGTTTTTAAAAAATTACATCCGGCTCATTTTCATCCCCCTCTCTCTTTTATCAAATTAGTGTTTTAATAGCAATTACTTGGCAACGATAAATTTATTGATTTAACAATAAAAATGATCAAACTTAGACAAATATAACTTTTTAACAATTAAATTCAGCTACTTAATCTTTTGTAAATCGAATTGAGACATTTTTATTATTAAAGGATGAAATAAATAACTTGCTCTAAAATAAATAATAAATACACATATACTGCACTAACCTGGTTGCTTCAGAGAGGAGTCTTGCGATGTGGGTGCTTTCAAGGAGTGGCTTTGGAGTGGGAATACGTTCAATTCCAAACGAGGAATTGTGGGCACACCATGTTTGGATCAAACTTCGTAGAGTATGGTTTGGTGTTAGAATAAGATTATTAAGATGTGTGTCTAAGAGTGATTGCTTTGTGACTGGGCAAGTGGTGTTGTTGCATGAAAATAACCATCTCTCTATGCTTTCTCTGTCGTAGGTGATTCCTGTACAAACCGTCACTGGGTCTCTCATGAGTTGCAGAGAAATAGGGCACAGAAAATGGAGAGGAACTTCAATTTTTTCATCCATAGCCAACACTACTGGAAAGAGAAAATGTGAGAAAATATATGATGGAGACTGGAGAGATCAAATTTGCGAAGCAAGCAAGAGCTGCTTTTTATACAACTTTGATGTAAACGATAAAGTCAAACCCTGATTAGGACCTTTAATTTTCCAAGGTTTTGAAAGGACGAAAAGCTTATAAATTTATTAAGCGACTTTCTGACAGAATGAGTTTTAAATTGCAAATTGCAAATAAAGCCTTCTTTGGAGGCTTTTGACTTCCAATTTTATAATTTACAAAAAAAAAAAAAAAGAGATGAGAATGGCCTTTCTTTTTTCTTTGATCTCTGCGTAGACCTTAATGCTTGCATGGATGGTACCGACATAACATTTAACATTTTGCCGTGATTGGATAGCTTTCTCACGCTTTTCTTTCTGTGGCCATTAATGTTCTTGTTTGGTCACCGGGAAAATTTATAATGTTGCAGTAGGAAAGTGGATTCTCCTTGCCTATGTCATAAATATATTGTTGGACAAAATTTATGTGTCCTGACCATTAAATATCTAACAAGCGAATCAATCTTGACTAGCAATGGTAGGTTGTTTGAACTCTACTAACGATAATAATTTTATTTTTGGAAATGCTAGCTCTAGGAAAAAAGTCTATTTTTTGTACTCATGTAATATTGAATTATTCAGTATTACTTCAATTCATATTTTATCACATAATTTATTGTGATGTTTTATAAAATTCACATAATCTCATTTTAAATTATGCATGGTTGAGTTGAATCTTATACAGTTATCAATATAGGAATGGAAGTAATACTGAATTTTTTAATACTATGAGAATATTATAAATATTTTTCTAGGAAAGACTTTATTCTTTGCATTTAGTAAATTTGAAAAAGATTAGTAATAGAAGAGATATTCTCAGTAAATAAAACCAAAACAAAAAATCTAACAATTGAATATCTTTTGCTCATCAATACCAAGTGATTGGATATTTTAAAAAATTTCTTCCACATGTCATGTTTTTATTAAAATGGCTGGCCCTGGCAAGGAATTCGAATTTGAGGAAAGAGACAGCCTAGATACCTTCAACAAGATTAATTAGTCTTGCACCAAAAAAGTACATAATACTCGCAAAAAGAAAAGTCTCAATTACCAAACAATATATATATATATATAAAATTAATGAGCTGGTGCTTACATGCATGATATATATGGACCTAACATAGAAAATTTCAATAACCACTTCGAAGATCTGCTATGGCTAACGTTAAATCAACTTGCTCTGTTTCTGTTTTGAATTATTACAAAGTAAAGGTTTTACTTTAGATAGATATTCTGGTCTGGTATTATTTTGCGGCACTGTCACCCGTCATCACTCTATTAGTTTATGTGTTTCATATATTTTAATTTGTGAAGAGGAACTGAAATGATGACGAATATCAGTATCAATACAAAACAAGTGGATATTATTTTAAAGAAAAAATAGAAAGTCTTATTTTGGACTTTGCTATTTGCAACATATGGACAACTAAGATTTGAATCTGTGGATCTTTTTTAATAAAATAAAATAAGATGTGATAAGGTACCAAACATACACGCTAGAAAAGATATAAACTAAATCTTACATAGCACATTAAAAACAGGCGTACTTAAACGAAAATGAAATAGTTACGAATTATTTATTAGTTAGATGATCGATCATCTTAATCGCAATGAACAAACAGATTTCATAGGGTTGTATTAAATTAAAAAAACAGCATTTAAATTCCTTGCTATTGTTGATAATGACCTTGATTTATATATAATCACAATTCACAACAAATTAATTAAAAGGAATTAATGATAAATCACTTGGGAATTCTGTTGGTGTGATAAAAGAGTCGGAAATTTCCTCCACAGTTCCCATCTTGTCTTCAATATAATTAATATTTCAACGTCATTATAGTAGTTTCCTAATCTGTATTTAATTTTATATATGTTTCTCCAAATCTGGTGTCATGTTGTTGCATGTGGCATTCAAATTCTGACAATTCAATACAGACCTCCAAGTGCTTCAAAATTGAAACGAGCCTTCACCCACATGGCTTTGAGTTTGAGAACTTCAAAACAGATCGATAAAGTAGACTTCTTGTGCCATATTCAAAGGAGATAATTTCATACAGCTAAGATATAAAAGTAGATTTAGACTTTTAGACCGTCAAGGTAGATTGTTAGATTTTTCATATGAACTACCATAAATTATATTTATCTATACATATATTTATTTATTTATATGTATTATCCAGTTTTAATAATAAGTTAATTATAAATTCTTTTATAAATTAAACAATCCTTATTGAATTGAAACTGGGCCTTGTATGGGCTGAATAATGATAGAAATGTCAGCCCATTAGGATTTCATAAGGAAGGGTCTCTACTCTCTGCTTATATATGTGGTGTAGTAGTCCTATTGAAGTAACACCCTCTGAAAAACATATTAGGCTAAGAGAGCAGTTTTACTCTCCTTAGTTATTTTGTTTTCTTGTCTTTGATTTTATTTATACCCGATTATCAATTATTATCAAGAGTTCTACTGTTTCCCCAGGTACGCATAGTTTTGTTATTATTCATATATGATATAGAACTATCTGCAATATATTCTTGTATATAGGAATTGTTTTTAAATTCCTTCAATTGGTATCAAAGTCTGGTTAGCAGATTATTCTATGGCTATATGAAGTTAAAATCATATGACGTTAATATATTCGTTCATATTGATTGGGGAAAATTATTATGATATGGGTAAATTTCTTTTATTATAATTTGTTTTCATGGTTTGCTCCCTTTTCTTTTCGAAACCAAAACAACCCTTTTTGGTTATTGGATATCAATTTTAACTAAGATTTGATGTTGTTTTAATTTAAACAACCCTCTTTTTGATCAAATCTAGATTAATTTGTATTAAAGCTCGTAAGAGTTTTTTTTATAGAACCCTAAATTTGTGTTTTAATGGGTTATATGGCTTTATTTTCAATAAAATCTATGTGATTACGTCTATTAATCAAGTGATTGTGATCCATATAAGTGATCACGTTTAATCAAATTTTTGAATTTTTTTATGTATCGTTTGATTGATTGGTATCACATTTTATTTAACCCAATCACTCATGAGATCCTTGAAATCAACATAATTGGATAATATTGCTATTGAAATTCATAGTCAATATGACTACGGTAATTGAATCAAGATTGAATATTTATGTTGATTACCGTGACCGCCAAATCCGTGATTGAATCGATCCAAATCTCGAGAGTGTGATCAACGTCAATTTTTAATTTTAATTTGAGATTATAACCTGAGATTTTAATTGATTGAATTTGGTGAATATGGTGAGTGGATTCAATCTCTTTATTTGAGGTTTATATGGGTGATGATTTGATATCATCTCGTCAACCTTTTTTTTTTTTTACTAAAAACATGACAATTGATTCAATTTCAAATCCTAATTTACTCATCAATTGTGTGTGTGTATATATATATATATATATATGATATGCTGTAATCCCAAAATTTCATTTGAAATTCTCATAAAAATTTTGATATATATTACCGTGCTATTAGTCAGGTAATATTTAACCAAAGTTTGAATATATACCGTAATTCATAAACCTTTTCATGTACATTCATCACCGTTATACTAAATTAATTCAAATGAAAGTATACATGCATACATACATATATATATATATATATATATATATATATATATATATATATATATATATATATATGTATGTTTATAGTCAATTATATATATATATATATATATATTTGAGATTGAATTTTATATGTACTATGTTTATCTCAATTTTATATGTATGATTAAATAATTTTGATAATGAGTGTATTGATCAAATTATTGAGTTATCTTGTGAATTTAATATTGAATCTGTCAAGAATCCTATTTGGATATTACATTCTCTAAAATTCAGCCCGAAAATTTTTTATATAAATTTTTGAACATTATTATCTATTAAATATCCCTTATACTCTGTTATGGAGCACCGTTTGTATATTTTAACTATTTTAGGGACAATTTATATTTATTTAATTATTTATTTTATTGTAAATTGTTTCTAAATATTCTGCCAAATTATTTTGGATATCCAAATATGCAATTTGAATAATTTTGTGAGATTGTAAACTCGCCTATCGCGAGTCCAATCTTTAGTGTTATTTTTACAAATAATATATATATATATATATATATATTTCTTTATTCTTTCAAAATAATTATGGCTTGAAAAGGGAAAGTAACAATTATGGTGACAATAAATAATTTGTTTTGAAATATCATTAGTGTACACACCCTATCGGAGTGACATTAATGTATGTTTCTTGTGATAAATACTTTTTTTTGGTGTTTTCTTTTGATATTTTTGTAATATAAAAAGATTGCGAAATCACCTCAGGTACACATCATTGATCTATTACTCTATATCATGTGTACTATAATATACTTTGATATTGCATCTATAATTGATCTGAAATTTACTGATCTTGAATTACATATTTCTCTTAATTAATTATACTTTTTCATATTCATTATTCTTTATGTGAAATATAAGCTTTTAACGTGTATGATCTACTTCCCTATCGAATACTATTTCTGCATCGTTAAAGCTTATGTTTCTTGATATGTGCTATAATTATAGTTGTTATTTTAGCCTTAATGATTATTATATTTTAATAATTGACTATTGCTATCCAAGTGGAAGAATTGTTAAATTATATATATATATATATATATATATATATATATATATATATATATATATATATATATATATATCCTATGTGGATTAGCATTACTAAATTATTAAAATATTTTTTAAATCATTAAAATATCAACTATATTAATTGTGTTTTATAATATAGCATTTTAATTAATTCAATGAATATTGTAATTGAATTGAATCTAGTTTGATTTATATTTCTCCTAATTCTTGGTGGCTCTTTTGACCTAGAGCTTCACCAAATAGTTGTTAAGACAACATTCTTAAATGGTGATTATTCAAATGATGTGTACATGGATCAACCTGATATATTTTTTCAAAAATATGGTCAAAACCATATAGTATGCAAATTAAGAGATCCATATACGTTTTAAAATTGGCCTTGAGGCAATGGTACCTAAAATTTCACCATGTTGTCACTTTGATCAACTTCAAGGAGAATATGTGTCTCATTAGTGTTTTTACATGATGACTAGTGGGAGTAAATTTGTGATTTTAAATACTGTACTCTCAGTTTATGGGCTTGAAATTTTATGAGTATTCCTTACTCTCTGCTAATGGCACCTTAGTATATCATATTTTTCCTATTGACGTGTCATAGTTAAGGAATTAATTTTTTTTAGTCCATATGTGAATTGAATAATTTCATTAGGCATGATATATATTTATTATATTTTTTGAATATAATTGCTGATTATTTGTATAACTGTAACCTCACCTATCGTGGGTATAATTATACAAATTTTGTGAATTGAATGATTAAATTTTTTTTAATCATTATTTTATTACATTAATAATAATTATACCCTATCGGTGTGTTATCATTAATGTAATTTGTTGTACAATGCACTGTTAGTTTTATACTTATATAAATTATTTTTCGAATACCCTATCGATATTAGAAACTTTGATATATAAGATTTGTGCATTATAATTATTACATTTCTCATTTATTATGGTTTGGGACCTTTAGGTCGGACCATAATAAGTAAGAAAATTTTTTTCTAAAGGGCATGATTGGCTGTGTATAAGGAACTATTTAATTCTCTTATTGCATGATTACATTGTGTAAATTAAATGTTCCTTTTGTTGTTATAATGTCAGCCTTCTTTGTCTATACTTGACTTTTGTTAAAACTTTGAATATGACCATTTTTAAGGACTTAAAATAAAATAATCTCTGGATCTCTATTTGGCTATCACTAATATGGATTTGGCTTTGAGAAAAGAAGAGCTTGGTGCTCTTACTGCCTCGTCCACTGCTGTTGAAAAGGCTTCTTGTGAAAAATAAGAACACTCAAACATGATGTGTCTCACGGTGTTGAAATACACTATGAAGAAGTCAATTAGATAGACCATTCCAGAAAGCAAAAAGGTCTCGTATGCTTCCGCTGATTAATGTACGCTCAATTTTGTACTCATCCCGATATTGTTTTTGCTATTAATGCTTTAGGGATATATTTGAGCAACCCAGATTTAAGTCATTTAAAGCCGTGAAAAGGTCATAAGAAATTTACAGGGAACCAAAGATCATGTGTTGACCTATAAGAAGTCTGATCAACTTCAGGTCATTAATTATTCTGATTCTTATTAAGCATGGTTGCCCTGACGATCGAAAGTCTACTTCCGGCTCTATCTTTTATGATGACATGAGTAGCTATCTCTTGGAAGAGTGTTAAATAGACTCTTACAGCTACTTTTACCATGTAGGCAGAGTATGTCGCTTGCTATGAGGCTACTTGTCAAGCCATGTGTCTGAAAATCTTAATCTTTGGCTTTCATATTGTTGAAAGCATTTCTAAGCCACTTGTGACATATTGCGACAATACTGCTGCTGTGCTTTTCTCTCAAAACAACAGAAGCTCTTCTTAATCAAAGCACTTTGATATTAAATATCTGTTTGTTAGAGAGAAAATTCTAGAGTTTCAGACTCGTATTGAGCATCTTGCTACAGAGAACATGTTAGCAGATTCACTAACTAAAGGATTAACTATTAGAGCTCTTCAGAATCATGTATCTCATTGGGGTTTAGTTAAATCTTTTGATATTTTGGGTTAGTGGGAGTCTGAAATTTAATATTTACTTAGTGTCATTCTTATGAGATATGTTTGTGATGACGTCACTTATACTATCATATTTCTTAGAGCATTTTCAGATGCTTGGACCATTGGTCAGGATTGCACAAGGATCACGTCTTTGTAATATATGTTCTGACACTAGTTTCACATAGTATTCAAATCTTTTGTTGAGGATCTTGACATGTAAGATGCCAGTGCCCCTATCGGACATGGTTTTTGTATTGTCAAATACTTATTGCCTCTTTATTTGATTTGAGGATTGTTAATTTATAGTGACAACTCATGATTGACATGTCTATTTTGTTGTATTATTAATTCTAGAAATTATTTATCCTTTAAACTAATGATTTATGTTGTCCAAGTGGGAGATTGTTAGATTTTTCATATGGACTACTATAAATCATATTTATCTATACATATATTTATTTATTTATATGTATTATCCAGTTTTAATAATAAGTTAATTATAAATTCTTTTATAAATTAAACAATCCTTATTGAATTGAAACTGGGCCTTGTGTGGGCTGACTAATGATGAGAATGTCAGCCCATTAGGGTTTCACAAGGAATGGTCTCTACTCTCTGCCTATATATGTGGTGTAACAGTCCCATTGAAGTAACACCATCTGAAAAACATATTAAGCTAAGAGAGCAGTTTTACTCTCCTTAGTTATTTTGTTTTCTTATCTTTGATTTTATTTATACCCGATTATCAATTATTATCAAGAGTTCTGTTGTTTCCCCAGGTACGCATAGTTTTCTTATTATTCATATATGCTATAGAACTATATGCAATATATTCTTGTATATAGGAATTGTTTTTAAATTCCTTCATTTTAGACCGTCAAGGTAGAGAAAAATTGGACTAGTTATTGAACCGATCAAGAAACTGATTCAAGAGTTAATGGTCAAATCATGATTGAATTGGTGATATTTAAGATATATTAAAAATAATAAAATATATAATTAATATATAGGTTATAAATATTAAAATATATAATATATAATATTAAAATATTCAAGCATATTACAAATATATATTTATATCAGTTATAGATCTTTTCTTAATAGTTTAAATTTTTTGAGATTTCTTAAAAATACATAATAATATTCAGTAAAACTTTAAAAAAAATTTAAAAAAAAAAAAACCGGTTGAATCGGTCAGTTTTACAAGTTTAAACACTCACCGATTCTCAAAATTAAATCAAACTAGCTAGAGACTTGGCCAATTCACTAATTTTTTAATTGAACTGATTGGTTCTATGATATATGCATTTAGTGTATACATTAGCTCTCAAAGGAAATAGATACCTTTTGAATGAGATTTATTTCTATATTTTTACGTAAGTCTATATACACGTCAGTTGTCATTAGCATAGCGTACATAATTACCAGCATACTAATTTTTTTGAAATTATTTATTCACATACTAATTATTTAAAACTATTTTCCTATATACTAACTTTTTGCATAATTCGACTCACACTAGGTCAAATTCAAAAAAGAAAATGAACAAATTTGACCTTTGGAAAGGGCAAATTTCGGTTAAATATGTAATTTAACCTACCCATGGTCGAATTTGGTACTGAATATAATAAAAAAATTCATGAAATTCAACTATGGGTAGGTCGAATTCTGTGTTTTTTTTTAAAATACCACGTGGAATTTGACCATGTAATGGTCGAATTCCATGTAGGTTTTTTTAAAAAAAAATTCACACATTTTTTTATCGCAATTTATAAAATTGTTTAAAATTTTTTTTTATATTTTAAAACTAAATTATAATAAATAAATTTTATATGAATTTTTTTATTTTATACAATATTAAGTTTTATTAATTAATAAATATATTAATAAATTATATAAATTGTTATTTTAAATGATTTATTTTATTAATGATATTTATTATTTTTTCAATAATTATATTGGAAAAGATATATAAATTAGATAATAATAAATTTTAATAATTTGAAAGACTTATTTTGATTATTTTCTAAGATTTTAAGAATATTCTTAATTTATATTTTTTAAATAAAAAATATGAAAACATATAAATTATAGTTAAAAAGTAGATATTAAAAAAAATTTATGCCCATTTCAATTGTTATTAATTAAAATTACAATTGTTATGTAAAAATAAATTGTATACCTTTTGAAATTTTGATTGGTATAAATTAAATTTATTAGTATTAACATGAAAAACAATGTGAGGGATTTAATGAACCAACCAATTTTAATTAATGTGAATAATAAATAAACTAATTAGTAAATTATTAAATCATATTTTTTGTAAATATTCATGTATAATTTTTTTTATTTTACTTTATATAAATATTGTTATTTATTTTTCTAAATGATTATTATATTTGATTTTTTTATAGAAGAATTTTTTTAGGTGTTATATTATATATTTTTTTTGTAGGAATTTTTTTTATATGTGTTAACGATTTATTTATTTATTTTATAATTTATTTTTATTTTTTGATTATTAAATTAGCCTACATAATTAACTTTTTTTTAAATTTAATTAATTATATTTAGTGTACGTTAAATTAATGATATTTTTTTATTTATTTATTAGGATTTTGATTTATTTATCTTAAAATATGTATTTATTATTGTAGTTTATAAAATTTTAATATTAATAAAATATAAAATTATTTTAATTTATGATAATAATGAGATTGGTATTTGTTGATGATTGGTATTTTATTAAATTAATGTATATAATTATTATTAATGTGTAATGATTTTCATAATAGTTTTAATAAAATGTATTTCATATTTTTTAACAATTTAAAAGATTTAAATTAACTTAACTTTTATTTTTTTTTTTTGATGATTTTTTAAGAATTTTCCTAATTTATATTTTTTAAAGTTTTAATGAATCAATATTGTAACTATATTAATACTGAATTTTTTTAATTTTTTATTTTAATTGTAGTTTGTAATTTTGTATAAATTTATAAATATAATACAAAGTAAATGTATAAATTTTTTAATTATAGATTTTAATTTTGTTTATTAAATCATTTTTTGGATAAATATTTTTTTTTTGTTTACCATAAGCCATATACAACAAAATAATAGTCTAACATTTTGGAATGAAAATTTTTTAAAAATATCAATAGATAATATAATCGTACAAATAAAATCTTATTTAATCTAATTGGTCTGGTAAGACATGGTGAGATGGGCATGTTGATCGATTGTGTCCAGTTTCTCTGTAAATTCTACATCGTGAAGGTTTCTCACGTTGTCTATAATTAATTGAACTATTTATGTGCGTGGAGTTTGGGCGTCCTTGTTTTCAAGCTATTTTAGGGTGAGGCTCCACCTTGTGTTTATTGTAGATTGGCCAATTTTCGTGACTTCCAATTGGATAAAATTTTTTCTGATATGCTTTCAATATGGTATCCAATCAGAAAACATTATTGATCAGTCGATTATAGTCAAAGCCCCACTTTAAACATGCCTGTATCGCATGTTGATATGGAAAGTGCAAAGCTTGAAATTCTCCACAATCGCACTTTTCAGAACTAAGATCCAGCTTGCAAGTACACCTAAACTGTCTGTTTAGTTCATCAAATGGTTCTTCCACTTCAAATAAGGACATCTGTGGATCGAAATCAATCACTACACACCTTCTTTTGCGTTTGCGATTTATTTGCAAATCTTTCGTCATGATCTCTGAGAAGTCAGTGTTCGCTGCTGAAATCTATGCCTGTACACTCGTGGCTCGTGTTGTGAAATATTCTACCAATTTATACATCGTTGCTTTTATCAATCCGAGCACAAGCAGGTGTCTCATCCTTAAAAAGATGTCATTCATGCATTCGACAAGGTTTGTAGTCATTTGACCCCACTGCAGACCTTCTGTGTTGTATGCAAGAGACCATTGTTCCAGTGGTATATCTGCTATATAGTCTGCGCCTGTGTCACACCAGGTTCGTATAGCTGCTAATTCTGTATCCACCCGATAGCGCTCAAAATGGTATCTTGTCATCCACATACGCAAGTTCAATTGAAAAACTAACTACACCATTAGATTAAAAAAAAACTCACCTATATTGATAAACTTTTTTCGCTAGTATTTGTTGTGCGTTTCTTTTTTGACGTTGTTACCCAAATGACGAATGTAGAACTTTCAATGAGCATATGGAGGTTTTTACCCAGTTTCCGGATCTTCCAACGACACCGTCGCACCCTTTCCTCCATCTGTGATAATGCAAAGATCTCTTTGATTCTTAGTCACATGTGTTTTCAAGCTTGACAAGAAAAACTGATACGCCTCTTTGGTCTCACCCTTGACCAATGCAAATACTATGGGAACTATCTTCCTATCCCCATCTTGTGACAAAGCTATTATCAATTGTCCCGTATACTTTCTGTATAAGTGTGTCGCATCCATTTGCACTATAGGCTTCAGATGGATGAAAGCATCAATGCAAGGTTTGAAGGTCCAAAAAAGACGATGGAAATAGACCTTTCCATTTTGGTTGCGTATTGAAGGGTGAGTGTCCAACTCGTAGACAGTGCCGGGATTAAAATGACGGACAATGTTTAACCACCAGGGTAATGTAAGACCATTTCCAACCTCTGAAAACAGCTGACAATGCCTTGTGTTTTGCAAGTCAAGCTTTCTTGTATGACACAGTATATCCAAATGTGGTCCTTATTATGGTTATTATCTGGCTAATCGATCACCCTTTTCAGAGACCAGAGGAGTAATATAAGAGGCTATCAGACCAGAGTTGTGATATCCCAAATTTAATTACCTTAGAAAATGAGGCTAAATAAATAAATGAGCAAGAAAATCAGGATAAAATAGTTATTAAGAAATTTTTGAGAGATATAAATAGAATTTTATCCATTGAGTAGGGACCTATTTGTATAGAATAAAAAGATTTGAGGATTCTTATCAGTTTCAACCAAAAGAAAAAGTGTGAAAGTGATGTGTGTGAGGTGTGCGGTGAGAAAGAAAAGGAAGAAAAGAAAGAAAAGATAGAAAAAGAAAAAAAAAGAGGGAGATGTGAAGTTTGATTAATTAAATAATATATATATATATATATATATATATATATATGAATGTGGTGAGTCACGGTGTGGTGTTACAGGAAGAAAGAGAGGAGAAGATGATGGAGAGGAAGATAAAGAGAAAAAAAAAAGAAAGAGAAAGTGATGTTTGATTTGAGGCTGGAATAGTGGAAAAAAAAATATTAAAAAATGTATGTATATATGTGTGTGTTATGTGAGTTGGGAAAGGAAGAAAGAAAGAGGAGAGAGAGAAAGAGACGAGGGATAGAAATAGAGGAGAGAAAGAGACGAAGAAAGGAAAGAAGAAGAATAAAAGACATGGGAAACGCAGAGCAAATATGAGCAAGGAGGTTTAAGAGGTTGAGAATCAGGTAGTTAGTCTTTCATAAAAGTATGATTAGTTATGATTTATGATATCTTTGTGCATAATCAGTTTTTTTTTAACAGAATTGTATTTATAATTCTTGTTCTACATAGTGAACAAGAGAAATTTAATTGTTATCAGTGTGATGTTATGCTTTTATGGCTGAAATGATCTGTTCATATATTTACATGTTTTTAATAAAGTGACTAGCTATTGAGATATTTTATATCTCACTTTTAGAAAATTGATCATTTCAGGAAAAAGGGCAAAATGGAAGGCTTGATGATATTAATGATGAGATTAAAGTGTAGAAAAATATTTTATGGTAGTTTATGATACAAAGATGTAAAGATAGTAATAAATATTATGTAAATTATTTTTGTATATATTCAAGCTCAGATATAATTAATGAGAATCTTATAAATTTTCTGCAAAGTTACTATTCACTTGAATAGTAAAATTCGTGAATAGTAAAATCTGTAATTATTTGAAAGGAAATTATTCAGAAAATTATCCAGTGAACCGATTTAGAGAAAAATTATTATTTTTAAAGAAAATAAATAGTCGGGGTGTTACAAGAGTCTAGCTTTTCATGATCTTGATACATTATAGCTAACAGACACGTATGGTTTCCATTGTACTTGGTGATCCAATATGGGTGTGCATATGACTTTTTCACTGCTTTGACCCTCCACTTGCTCATTTTTATTTTTATTTGTTATTATGTTGCTTATTTTATTTTTTTTATTATTAGTTGTTATTATGTTGCTCATTTTCATTTTTATTTGTTGTTATGTTGCTCATTTTATTTTTTTATTATTAGTTATTATTATGTTGCTCATTTTTTTTAATTTGTTGTTATATTGCTCATTTTATTTTATTTTTTTATTATTAGTTGTTATTATGTTGCTCATTTTTTTATTTGTTGTTATGTTGCTCATTTTTTTTTTATTATTAGTTGTTATTATGTTGCTCATTTTTATTTTTTATTTGTTGTTATGTTACTCATTTTTATTTATTTTTTTTATTTGTTGTTATTGTGTTGCTCATTTTTATTTTACTCGTATTTTTGTTTTCTATATAGTTTGATAGACTATTAGAAGTTCATCGACACACTAGCCAATTAGTTTTACAAGTAGACCCCCGTATTGTATCATATTTGCAACAAGTGAGATTTTATGGAATGTCGAGGATTAGATTCTTTATGTATGACCAGGCATTAGTCACAGTGCTAGTAGAAAGATGTGTCCAGAGACGCACACATTCCATCTAACACAGGGAGAGTGCACTATCATATTACAAGATATGTCATTGTTGTTTGGACTCTCTTGCAGTGGACTAGCTGTTGTAGAAGATTCTGTCATCTCTTGGGATTTTGTTTATCTTGAATTGTTGGGGATTATCTAATTCTGTCATCTCTTTTTGTTGCAACTTGTGAGATACACATTGACCTTATCTAATTCTGATGAGTGCGTCAGGCCATGCCTATGTAATTTGTATGAAACGGGAACAGATTTCTTCTTATGTTTTTAAAATATATGAAGTTTTTATTCTAATGTGAATAATTTATTTTTTTTTATATTTTTATTTTATTTTTTTTAAATTTATTAATTATTAAATTTTAATCAACAATTATTAAATTGATTAACGTCTAATATAATTTTACAAAATAAAAAAATAAAAAATATATATTATTAAATACATATTTAATGATATATGTTGGAATAAGAACTTTTTATACTTTTTAAATATAAAAAAAAAAACCCGCTGAAACTACAAACCAGTTGGTTTAGCCAAGACCCACACACACATATATAACCCCCCTAATTATTTACTATTTGATAATTCTCCACTTGTGCCTCGAGGCTTCTACTTTGTATATGCTTCTCAAAATTAAATACACACGTTCCAATGTCTAAATATTCAATGAACCTTATTGAAATCCCTGACAGATTAATAAACTACACCAGAAGAATATTGTTTTTTTATGATTCCGTATTATTATATGATTGTGCTTTTAATTAATTTATGACAAAAAACAAAACTTAATTACTGAACAATAAATCAAATAAGGTCATGATAAGCAAGACATATATAAGGTTACGAGTCAATAATTTTTTAAGCCGATCGAGTCTTATATTAGGTCTGATCACCACAAAAAAATTGGCTATTACTCTGGTTTTTTAGCCACAGTTTCCTAAATTTTTTCTTTTTTCATTTATTAGGATAAAATTTTAGAGAACTTAACTCAAGATTAAGAATATGCTGCTGTTTCATGTGTCTTTTCAAAAATATATGCTTAACCAAATGATTTAATTGAAAAAGTGTCATGCAAGATAAATTTGATTTTAATTTGCCTACTATTAGCACAAGTGTATCACACACTTAGGATTTATATATGGTAGAGTATTAATGAACCATTACTAGATCTTTTTGTTTAGTATATCTCTTTTTAACTAAATATATTTTGATACGTACAAGTGCACATTTTAGTATATATTGATTTAGCAGGAATGTATCTTCTTTGTAGATATTAATGTACATCTTTTTTTTTAAAAAAAAATTTGTTAACTATTTGCCACAGTTCAAACCGTGGCAAATAATCACTTAATTTTTTTTAAAAAAATAATTATTAGCCATAGTTTAAATCGTGACCAATGACAACTTAAATTTCTTTTTATAAAAATAAAAAATAAATTATTAGCTACAGTTTAACTGTGACAAATTTATGTTACCATAGTTAGATAAACCGTAGCTAATAAAAAAATTCATGCTCAATTTTGTCACAGAAGTGCAACTGTGATAACACCATTTTAACCACGATTTTAGTAATATTAGTTATAATTTTAACAGTAACTAAAGGTTAATTTTTTTTTTGTGACAAAAGGGCAATTTTTTTTGTAGTCCATATATCATATTAGTTTTCATATTCATATGACCACATTAACAAAATCTATCATCACCTTCTAAAGCTTGTCTTTATAAACCCCACAATGGTTAATTCCCGGAGAATATGGGTCACGAATTTACTTAAGTTGTTAATTTTTAAAAGGTTTAAACATGAAATTTAGCAAATTTCTTTTATATAAAATAAAGTTTGCAACTCAATTCGTAATCGGGGTTTAAGCGAGTTGATCCATTTATATTGGATTTAACAAACAATCAATAATTGGGCCTCAACCCATAAAAATGTGAATAACACACAAAACAGCGTACACATGCCAGATGTTAAGCCCGCCCATATATACAAGAAATGTGTTATAATATTCAAAAAGCCCAATGTGTACAAGTTCGATTTTCTAACAACTACAGTGTTTTTGTTAATGAGTTTATTTTAAAAATTTATTTAATAAAATAAAAATCTTAAGATAATTTTTCACTTGGATAAAATTTTCCATATCCTCTTAAAAATTAAACAAATTATTTCACTAAAATTATGGCTAAAATGCAATTAATTCCCGTCAACTTAGGAATTCAAACTACTTTACCCCTTAACTTTAAGTATTTGCCAAAAACCTTTTTAAATTCTTAAATTTGTTTAGCATAGCCCATTTGTTGACTTCTTTTGTCCAAAACCCTAAGGGGCTGTTTGGCAGCTATGCGTATATTAGAAAAGAAGACACCATTTTACTATTGTATATTTTTTCCTGTATTTGATATGCTTTATTGTAGAAGTTGGCGATGGAGACAGGAATTCCTTCTTCCATCGATTTTGTATTTTTTTCCCTCGCCTCATTGATGAAAACTGGTCATCTGATGGAATGGAAACGCGTCTTTCCCCATTTGCCCTTCTCTGTTCATTGTAATGCCCAAGTTGTTCTTTGTTGATGCCCTAGTTAAGTCTTTGTTCATGCGTCTTTTTCCATTAGGTCATGCAACAGCCGATCGACTAATTGCTGGCTACTGGTCGACTGGCGCCTGGCCCTCATTTACAGGAACAGCCGGTCGACTGGCTACTAGCTACTGGTTGATCGGTGCTTGGGTCTTATTGGTCGACCGTTGCATGAACTTCACAGCAGTCGGTCGATTGGCGCTTCACAGTCACACTGATCATTTGCCCATGTAAGTCTTCTAAAAGGGTTTTTAGACATCATTTGCGCAGCCGTTCGACTCTACTATCTCGGTCGACCATGAGACTCTACCTTCCAGGTGCTATTTCTTCAACTTTTTCTCACCCCTCCACTTCTTCATCAATCCAAGAGGCTCCAGGTTCCTCAGGGGTGCTTCAAGCTCTTCGATGGGATGGGAAAGTGTTGAAGAATTCGATCCCGTCTAAGCCGTGGAAGGTTCACTGTCAAAGTTGCCAACACCGTCATTTGAGTTCATCGTCATTGCGTCAAAGCTGATGGAGACAGTAGTCGAATGTGGAATGGAAAAAGACAAATTCATCGATGGGTCTATTAATTATTTTTTGGTTAAGTAATAAATTTTTAATTAAAGGCAAAATAGTAAATTATTTTTATATTTATTTTCTATTATCTTTAAAAAATATAATAATTATATTTTCTTTCTTTCTTTTCCCGTGCATACTAAGCAATTTTTTTTCTTTTTCTTTTCTTTTTTTCAATCTTTTTTTCTTTCTATTTTCTTATTTTCTTTATATTCTTACTTTTTTTTGGATACTAAACGGTCCCTAACACTATTTATCCACGCAGAATTTGATAAAAGCTATACTGAAAACAATACATCCAACTTATCATCAAGGTCACAAAATAATGATTTTTTTTGTTATTATTTTCTACATTTTGCAATTAAAAAGTCTCTTGTGATAATAAGTTAGGCATATTTTTTCATTAATTTGGCCTTTTCAATCTGCATATACAAATAGTGCCAGTAGTTGGATTATGCAGCACAAAATTAAAATTCAAAAGAATTACTACCAACTTGTAAAGTTGATAAGATAAATTGTACATCTTAAATTGATGGAAGGGAGTCCTTACATTTTAGTCTAAAATTATCTAATTAAAAAAGAATTTTGGATCATAAAATGATTAAAGTAAGCCCGCTCTCTGAACATGTTAGTAAATGAATATGAGAAGGAAGCATGTGGAGGCAGCGTCATGCAAACAGACAACAATTATTTCAAAAGCTACAATGTACACAACACAAAGCAAAGTGAAACATCGAATCCCAAAACGTTGTTACTAATCACTACCAGAAAATTAGAGATAAGAGCCAGAAAATTTTGTTTCTAATTAAGTAAAAATTTGTCTCTGATCACGAAAAATATTTTGTTTATGATCTTGGCGTTATACTAAATTTTAGATGGAATTAGAGACAGAATTTTTCGTCTCAAATCAAGGACGGATTTTTTCGTTTCAAATTCTTTAAACATTTAGGAAAAAATTTGGCTAGTGGATAGCTGCACCGGTCAAATTTGATCATCTAAAAAAATTTTAGCCATATTAAATAATACTAAATTAGAAAATATATTTATTCATTAGTCTCCTTAAGACAATAGTGTCCATTGAAGCACTATAAAAGTGAGAGGCAACACTATATATAAAAAAATGTGAGAGGCTTATTTTTTGATTTGGCCGATATGGAACTAACAAAATTTGAGACGAAATTCTTAAATTTTCTCTCAAAATCCGCCTCAAATTTTAGTACTAGATTTTGAGATAAATTTCTAATATTTCAGAGACAAAATTTATTTCGTTTCTAATAAAAAACAAACTTGAATAATATATTAGAAACAGAATAAATTCTGTCTTAGATTTTCAAACAAGTTTTTGAAACGAATTTTTAACATTTCAAAGATGAAATTTCATCTTTAATTTTCAACTCTAATTTTTCTTAATTCCATATCTAATTATTTTATTTTTTCTCATAGTAAATTCTAAGTGGCCGAACAAAAATCCGACCATAAATATCCTAAATTGATTGTTTTGCCCGCAGTAAAACATACTCAATTTCTCTTGCTTTGTTGTCTGATTTAAAATCCCAAGTTAATTGCTATCATGATGTTCTGTCTTTTCTGTCTTTTTCAATGATAGCCCACGATTTTGTTTGATTTTTGCCACTCAACATTGGACTTTTCAACCACCGATTTACGTAAGTGCGTAGCCCCATTTCATTTTCTGATATTTCACGGCATTTTTTCGGTGGAAATTAATCGCACGAAGCCCATTAATTAATTAATTAATATTAACGAGGGGAGGATTAAACCTGAGCAAAGGTAGTTAGAAGATTAATATTAATGAAAACTTCTTTGTTAATCTTGGTCGAGTAGCTGGAATAGACAACTTGGATCGAGATGAAAACTTATTCTCTCGTTGTTATTACCAATATATAAGCACATGAAGCTAGCTAGTAGCCATCTCTCGTTGTTATTGAGTTTGAATCTCACTTACTCTAAGCAAAATCTGATCAAGTATGTGAATATATTCCTTCACAAATATGGTATTATCATTGACGATACTAGACATGTCCGGACCGTTAGGCCTTTGGTTAATATTATTTAATTACATCTTTCGTGAAACTAATTATTATACTAACATTCTAGTTAAAAGAGGTGTTCGAGGAAGAGCGTAACTTACACTTTGTTTTTACCTTTGCTCTGATTTAACCTCCATAAAATTTGATAAGCCTTAGTTTTCTTTTTCTTTTTCTTTTGCCCTCCTTTGTACTAAAAAAATTATTTAGTTTAATTAATTAATTATGCACATTAGCATACACAGTAATCTTTTTTGAACCGTCGATACTTATTCGTTTTCTTTTCCATGTCAGTTCATGGATTACCTCTAATAAAAAAATGAAGCATATTTGTCACAATAAAAAAAATTTAAGAAAAAGGTTTTTGAAAGGGGGTTTTATTCGTGTCGGCCACCCTTTTCATATAAAGATAAAGCCATGGGAATTGCAAATTTGCCGTACGCCAGCCAATCCCAGACGTCCACGTGGCAGAAAATTATAGTGTTTCACATGGTAGGTTAACAAAAATCCAGAGTGGTTGGCATTGGAGTCTTTTGCATTTATGTATATATATATATATAGTTGCACGTTAAACTTTCTAGGTGACATATATATTCTCTGTGATCATTATGCTTTGACACTATTTATGTACATGAAATTCCTTACAGATATTAATTTGTGCTTAATCTTAAACATTAATTAAGGTCGGTAATTAAATTCTATTACATCAAATCACAAGAAACCCTGATTAAGCTAAAGTTTCAAATTCAATAATTAATAAACAATAGGAGGTAACATAATTCACATGTACAAAGAATATTAAAGTGAATAGTAGATGGAAAAGGCAAATTACAATTTAGGTTTTGTTTGGCTTAAAATTACTTCATGTAATCATCACGGTTTAAACCGTGTCATCCAATGAAAATTTGTTCCTGTCGTTAAGACCTGTTAGGTTCATGTACGGATTTCGTATCCTTCCTACGCAGGTTGCGTGTAAGAGTCTCTTCCTTTTGTGACAGTTGTTAGATTAAACTCTAAATTATAAATCTTAAACTCTAAATTTTAAACTTTAAATTTTAAATAAAATGTTACTGTAAACTTTAAATTTTAAATAAAATATTATTGTAAACTTTAAATCTTAAACCTTAAATTTTAAAGTTTAAATTCTAAATCCTAAATAAAATATTACTGTAAACTAAACCTTAAATTTTAAATTAAATATTATTATAAATCTTAAAAAAATAAATTCTATGATTTGAAAAAAAAAAACTTAGACAAAAAAAGGCGTAGAATTCTCCTCCGCATAGGAGGAGAACCATATCCTTCATGCACTGGTATATATTAGTGTTTTGAATCTACTATTCATGAGTTTAATTAAGCTAATTGACATATTCACATTCCAAGTCTCAACTTAATTTCAATAACAACTTTAGAGTCTCGTCAATGCAAAACAAAATTCATCATTTGATATTTATAAATATTGATAAAAAGGGTATGCTTGACAAAAATAGCTTATAAGCTAGCTGAAAGTTTAAAAGTTAATTTTTAACTGAAAGCTTATAAGCTAATTTTTAATTGAAAGGTGAAAACTTATAAGTTAACTTATTAAATTAGAAATATTTGGTAAAAGTAGAGATTGAAGTAGCTGAAAAATATAAAATGACATAAAATGACATATATTTTAATCCCAAAATAATATAGATAAACATATTATTTTTTATTTTTTAATTAAAATAATTTAAATTATTATATATCTAAAATTCATTAAAATATATATTTTTATTATTTTTTATATATAAAAATATATTTTATATATAACTGAGAGAGAAATGTAATTAAATATATTATTTTTGTTTTTTAATTAAATTAATTTAAATTATATATATGTTATATATATAATATTTATATATTTTATCATATATATAATGTATGTGAGATAAGGATATAATGAGTATTTTCATAAAATAATAAAGTTAAAAAGAGAAGAAAAATATAAAAATTATAAGTTACTCAAAATAGAATATAAGAATAAGTTATAAGCTAGTGAAATAAGTTCGTTTACCAAATAATTCTAATAAGCTTATAAGCTAGTCAAATAAGTTATAAACTAGTTTGTTTGACTTGTCGAACACAATCAAAATCAAGAATGAAAATACTAAAAAATTGTTATGAGATTACCAAAAAAAAAAAGAGTGATATTTTGTTTGTTTGGTTTGGATTATTAAAATTTGAAAATTTATTAAATTTTGATTAATTTAGTTTATAACAAGTCAGACCACAAAATGTAAAACTTTTTAAATCCTAACTTTTTTATTAACAAAATTCGAATTTGAAACGTTACTTAATTAGATACCCTTGAAAGGTGGGAAAACTTGAAATAAGTGATACTTATGACAGCTAATCTGTAATGAGTGGTGTGAGTAAATTAGTTAAAATGAGAGAAACATTAGATAATTTTAATGGGGAATTGAAGAAGTAGGGTGAGGATTAAGGAAAAGGAATAAAGGGAAAGAGTAGCGGTAATTGTTAATGAGAGACAGAGAGGAAGGGAGGGTATATGATTATTGGAATCCAAGGCTGTATATAACCAATGGTGTATATGTGGAATTCTACAGTTGGTGTGATTCACAGAGATTATCTCAGACATATTATGTATCTCCAAAAAAAGTAAAGGAAAGGCCAGACCCACACGTGTGAGCATGGGATTGGCACAAATTAACCCTAGGAATATACAAAAATAATAATGATAATGATAATATGTTCTGCTAGGCTGGCTGGTGGAACATTCCTAATCCCACAATTGAAAAGCCAAACCCATAGCCACCGCTGGTCTCAACATGGCTTGGACCACCACAAACACATGAACCATAGTCCATGACTGTTATGTAAATATACATCAACCAGAACCAATCCCACTAACGTGGCCATACGCCACTCCTACACGTGGCATCCTATCATTTGTACGTCTCCTTCCCATTTCATATTAGATTCTTGGATAATTTACACTTTTTTCTTTTGGAATTTTAGTCAAGTTACATGTAAGATCTTTCTTGTTTCAAATATTATATTCAACTTTTTGTATATATATTGATATATATTATAAAATGATAGTTTTATTTTTAATTGCAGTAATATAATTTTATTATTAAAAAGAACATATATTATATAAAAGTTAACTTCAATAATGACAAACAAATTAGAGAAAGCTAAGTGTAATATTTAAAATAAGAGATGTATCAAGTGTAATTTAATTAATCTTAAAATAATTAAGCAATTGTAATTTACCTTAGATTCTTTACCGCCATAGTTAGATTAATTAAGTAGAATAAAAAAATTTATTCAGATATATTTTTTGTTTAGATATAAATTCAATATATATTTTTTATTTTTATAAATATTTTTCTATTAAAAAAGTGAATTTAAGAAGTGAAGGAATATATATATATATATATATATGAATATAAATGAAAAGTATTTAAATTAAAACTTCTATTCCCTTCGATTCTCTTTAATTTAAATGTAGTCTTAATATTTTAGTTAATTCTTTAATAATAATATAAGGCAAATATTTCTTGAACTTGACAATACATCGTTAATATTTATAAATATTTTTTCACGTATCATGATTTATTTTTAGAATACAATAATAAATAACTTAAAAATTATTCCAAAATTAGTTCATCCTGAGAATAATCCATGTCGATATATATGATGATAAATGGAAAAGGAGGGAGAAAGAAATGGAATAGTTGCAAACATATTCTGGCATTTTGCCCTATCTATCTTTTTATGTTTGTGTGGCGCCATAACGTATCATCCAATCACTGTGATAATGGACAAAGATGTTGTTGTTGGTGATGAGAATAATATATTTGTGTTAACTATAAAGGCTTGTGTTTGCAATATAAAGCAGCAGTTGTTGGCAGCACCGAATATCTCCCTTTTCTTTCCCTTTAATTCTTACACTCACCCTCTTTTCTTCTCTCTTTTTCATCCCTAATTTAGTGACCCACAAAAGTATATTATTGCAATAAAAGTAGAGGTCCTTCTGCTGACGTTTGTTCTCTACGTTTTTTAAATTATAAAGGCCACACACTTCTGATAATTACGAATTTCGAAGTTGCTCTATTTCACCCTCTCTTTTTGAATTCAAATGAAGTCTTCTCTATTATGCAAATAGTCTGTCATGGAGTACTCTTTGTTTGACAGATAAATAAAGAGGAAAAAAAATTATAATTCGTAATCATGGATTAATGCCTAAGCTTTCTCATTTCCTTTTCGTTTGGTAGGGTTCTGAAAATTTCATTGTTAATTAGTCCTTGCATGCATGCCCCATCATGTGGTCGCGATTGTGAATTATTGATTAACGAAGAAGGAAAAAGGAAGTGTGTGGAGAGATCCAAAAGGGAAATCAAACGAAAAATCTTGACCAAAAAAGAACGAGAAGAAGAAAAGGTTGCAGAGATATGCGATTCCTATTTGGGGGTCCATTGTGATGCAATCAATCATCTTTCAAAATAGTCTGCTACACCTCTTAATAATTAATTAGCTTATAATCCTGTCTTATTCTTCGGAATAATACATATATATAATTAACCACATTGTATAATACCTGCATTATTTCGCCAAACCAAGATCAACTCAATAATATTATGATAAATATATAATTTCCTATGTTATATATGATATATTTTTTCAGTATAAACATAATATTTAACATTTTGACGTTTTCCCCCCAACCCAATTAATGTGTCTATTGAAATTAAAAAAATGAAAAATATTATTACTACAAAAACCAATAGTAAATATTTAAAGAACTCTATTAATTAAACTTGCTTCATAATATATATTATTACATTACCGCACATCCATTCATTTACATTTTGTGTTAAGATGAAAATTTTCTATATTTATCGTTATTATCTGCAAAATGATTTACGATACCTTACTGTACCTCACTAAACCTAAAAAAATCTCTGAAAAATTAGGGTATATTTGGTAGATAAGGCAGTAATAGGAGATAGAGTAAAGTAATAAAAGAAATGGTGTGAAATAATTCAAATCATTCCTTTCATTCTTTTTTTTTTTTTGGCGTACCAAATACGCAGTTAGTGACGAATAAAAGACAGAAAAGAGAGATGTGTAATCATAGAAACATGAGAAAACCTGAAACTACATGAAAATCTCTGAATTTTACAGTGTGACCTGATATCCAAATACATGCATATGATTAATGGGTGATGGATCGATGGGTCGTTGTTCTCAAAATGATTGAACACAGATGCGGTGCAGCTGTACTTCTGTGCTACCACTGACACCTGCAGCTACAGGTGGTAGCACAAATTCCAATCTCAAAACAAATTCCATGCATGGCTACAGGGTTTTGAATGAAACCAACAAAACCAACAAGATGACGCTCGGATCTTCTGCTTGGAAAAAATTTAAGCAGAGACTTGCTCAGTTTTTAGCAACGATTTTTACCGTTGTTAAAAACCTTTAGCAACAGTTTAACAACCAAAAAATTGTTGTTGAAAATTTTTAACAACGGTAAAAATCGTTGCTAAAAATTGAGCAAGTGATATTCCAAGAAGAGGATCTGGATCCAACAAGATGTTAGTTTAAGTGATAAGTGGTTTCATCTAGTAAAAAAGAGAACAATCTTGATAAGTATACTTGTTGAAAAAATTTTAACTTTAATGCTCTCGATTTGATAAGAAGTAATCTCAAGTCTAAAGTGACTTTAGAATATCTTGTATTCACACCAAGAAAAAAAAATGAAACCAAAATTGTTTTTAAATTGTAAGTAATTAAAAATATCAAATTAAATAAATCCAAAAGGAATACTCCAAAGCATGCATCATGCATGTCATATTCCCTACATTACGTGTGCATGAAATTAAAAAAAATATGCACACATGTGTGCAAGGAATTAAGTGATGGTGATGCGTATATAAGAATTACATATATATATATATATATATATATATATATATATATATATATATGCGTTGGAATTATAGGTTGCTTTTTTGATGAATAGAGAAAGGTTAATTACTAGAAAATGAAAAGGATAGAGGAAAAGACCTAAAAATAGGGTGAGCTATAAGCCAGGTATAGTTATAGATATAGAGATAGAGATAAATTATAAAGATATTAAAAATTAGGGTATTAGATTAGGGTCTAGGCGCTCGGGACAGAACCATATTCTCTTCATCTTCTCTTTTCATATATCGCAAAACCATTGGTCTCCCCTTTTATGGCATTTGCTTATTTGGGGCAATGCAAAGCTGTGGCCCTCTCTCCTAAAGCTTTCCTGCTCCTCCTTACGTGTCACCTTATTACTGGTTCGAACCTCTTAATGGACTTCCCACTCAATTTTTATTTGTGGTTCCATCTTGCGTACGTACCTTCAAGATGCTCTTGAATCTTGATAAAGCACTTGGTTCCTATAACTAATAACGGCTTTTATTTGTTTTTGTTTTTCCCTTTATTTTCCTTTTTTTTTCAGTTGTTATTATGTTTATTCTAATGCGCTCTATATATATAATGAATGTATATATGTATATGTTATTTTAAGTTTTTATTTTTGGGAAAGAAAATGAGGAGGTTGAGTATTTGCTGAATAAAATTTATTTTAGGGAAGCTATATACATGATATTAGAAAAAAAAATAGTCTAATTATACTTTTGCTATTCAAATTCAAAAATATAAAATGTTATTTCTCATAAATTAATTATCATAAATGTAAGAGTATTATATTTAATTAAAATTAATATTTGAAAGTTAAGTGATTTGTTATATTTGTTTGGTATTTTATATATGTTTCAATTGTGTTTTTCTAGTTTTCCTCCCCTTGCCTCATTTTTAAGTTACGTTTGTCTTAAAATTATAGGATTTTCATGATTTAATTTTAACTTATATGTTACATTTTTATAATTTAAGATAATTTATAAAAAAAGTGTTATACTTTAAAGTTCAAGTATGAAAATTATAATTATCTAAATATATAATTCAGTAGTATTAATTATATATATGAAGTTTCCGTTGCCTTATACAAACTCTATATTTAAAGCCTAAACCATGTACGTAATTGTGAAATTGATCTCAGAATAAAATGCTTAGTCTTGTTCTCTAATATCTGTTTCTGTGGGTAATGTCCACAGTCCCTATTCGGGTTTATATATATATATATATTACTTTATATTTTAACCCATATGCACTCTTACGCAATCTTCCATTTGTCTTTTTGGACGGTGCTTTGTTTATAATTGAAACCACAAAAGCCAATAAATTAACAGGGGACTAGTGATTAATTATTAGTTCCCTGACATAGGAAAAGAAAAATGACCGAAAAAAAGAATAAAAAAGGAATGTTAAATTAAATTTAATTATCTAGCTCTCTAGCATGCAAATTAAATGAATATATAAAGATATACACCGAAGGCCACTAGCTAGCACTTGTTCCTTTCCTAATTAAAGGAATAGTTAATCCAAATGTATACAGGTCGTCAAACACTACGCTATTTCCAAACCTTTATAGGTTAAAAGAACTAACGAAAAGTTTCCCATTGCCAATTAATAAGCTTCTGTATTTCCAACTTTGGTCCACTAATGATGCATGCTAATCCAACCCTTAAGACTAGCTAGAGAAATAAGTATAAATAACTCGTAGGTTGACGGAATCCTCCAAAATAATAATCATATAAAATATTAATTAGTATTATAATAATTAAGGTATTATATGTACCAATGTTATTTATTACTAAACATGTGGATACTGGTTAATTAAGTCATCAGACCAATTATTACCACAAGTTTTTGTGCTTGTGAATGTTTATAATTAGTATACGTAGGGCCAAAAGGACATATATAAAGTAATTAAAGGCTAACTAGTCATGCAAAATGAAAGCTAAGTTGCTATCCAATTCGTTCTTGATATTATTTAAAATGTATACGTTCATCTCTCTCTCTCTCTCTCTCTCTCTCTCTCTCTCTCTCTCTCTCTCTCTCTCTCTCTCTCTCTCTCTCTCTCTCTCTCCCTCTCTCTCTCTCTATATATATATATATAATTGGTAAGCAAAAGAGCTTACACAAAAAGTAAAATTCCGATTCTCAGAATGTAAAATTTTAAAAACTGTGCAGTCAACTTCGAATAGATCCATCCAGTTAGAGGGCTATAAATAAATAATTAAACAAATGAACTTCTAAGCCTTTTCGTATTTAGAGTCTCAATTCTCAGCATTGTTTATAGATATTTTATTTTTTAAATGAAGAATGTGTATATAACTCACACATCGCTCTAATTCCCTTCTGTATTCCATTATTTTGATTGATGATTTATATATGAGCCATTGAACTTTTAAGCCAGTTGACTTCGATATTTAAAATAGTTTCAAACTTCTTCTTCGGTAATAGACTTTGATAAGAAAATGTGAAGACTCGAGTGGCTAAATAATATATATAGAGCATAATAGCTTTATAAGGGTAAATTTCACAATTTCTAAAAGTTGGATATTCTGAGAAACTCTTAATTGCAAGTTTCATAATTAAGAGAATACATATACAATGAATTCCAATAATTTATTAGAAAAATAATATGAATCTTTATTATTTAATTTATAAATATATATGGTTTTGTTTTGCTTCGTTTTATAATTTGTTTTTTTATCTCTTTAATTATGACAATATGATGTGAGCAAATATAAGCTTAAAATAAATGAAAGTATGGCTAGGCTGAAATTAATTATGGGAAAACCCTAAAAAGAATTATGAATAATTTAGGGAATCAAATTAAATCAACGATCGAGTATTATTCCAGTTGCACTAGCCGCATTGTTTTTTTTATAATATTCCGAAATTCAGAAGAAATTATCCCATGAAGCGTCACATCACTTTTTTTTCCTTTAAAAAATAAACGTACATATATCCATTTTCTTAACCATATGTATATCCTTTTTTAAAATAATTTATAAATTAATTTATTTATTACATCACCCCCACAACTGTCTCTTACTTTTCCCCCCTAGTTTATGAGAGTAATTAATACAAACCTTATGAATCTTCCTCACTAATGTCAAACTTTGCTACATCAGCGCTAGATTCTCTAGAGCTTACAAAATTAATTAATTGTATGCCAAATGCCATTTTATGCCTTCCACTTGCAACCAGATGTTCAATAAAAAGGGATGGTGTAATATGATCGATGCCTCTCTTGACCTTGTTCAAGAGGTGCAGTGAGGATTCTAATTCTTTACACTAATTTAATTTACTAGCTAATCACACAACTCAAAAGGTTAATTAGAGGTATCAATACTATTACTTTCATGAATTGCTTGACTTTTTGGTGTTAAGTTTAATTGAAAATAAGAAGTGTTGAAATACATGTTTTTGCCAACCAAGTTTAGGACGGTGAAAAGTCTTGAAATTAAAGTAATTAATTGAAAGAAGAAAATGGTGGCTAATGTTGATTTTGGTAAATCTGGAAAATCCTAGCATTTATTGTAAAGGTGCATGGGTTCTTCTATATGTATCATTCAATCAAATGATTTTGGCAAGCAAGAGGTGAATCCAAGACATTTGTTTCAAGAACACCAGTTAGAAACACTTTTAGATTGTATTTGTCTTTCTCGAAATTCTTCTTTTATTATTTTGTTTTAGAGTATTGAGAAATGTAAGTTAGATTTTTGTTTTGGAGAGTACGAATGTACTAGCTACTGATGTGGGATGCTTGTGAGAGAAATTTCTGTGTTGTAAAAATTTATATATAGTTTTTTCTCTAGTAGTTTTAGAATTTTCTCCATGTTAATTCTTCTATTGTAATTATGTTTTATTTTCTTTTTATTTCTCTATTTTACTTGAGGCAAAAAGTTCTCAAGGGGAAAATGACACTTTTCCCAATAAGTGATATTAGAGTCGATGGTTCGGTGAGATGTTAAATTCTTAGTATATTTTGTAATTGCAATATAGTTTAATCTTTCACATTAGAAAAGAATTGTCCTTTTGTCACACCGCACAAATGGGATCAACACGGGGAACGAAGATGGCTCATCTCCATAAGCCTAGTCTACCCTTGGAACACATCCAAACACAACAATGGAGTCACAGACCATACACATAGAAAATAACACAAGAAGCATATGCAAATATAAACATACACATATAATGTACAAAGATTTATACATTATGAAAGTTCATCTCCCGATCCAACACTTGGACAGCTACAACATATCATGTATAAAAGTTTAGATATACAAAAGAATTCTCATCCCCACATGCCAAGTATCCTACCCATAGTACGTGGAGTGAGTCTAGCTAACCAAAAGATGGCCACAAAATGTGAACCTACTCTCAAGATCTACAATCAGGGCTCGCCTACACTGTAATGCTAATTTACTGAGGAAGAGCCAGGTCCCTTGCTCTTATCTAGAACATGAAGAAAAAAGAGTGACTATACAAGCCTAGCGAGTAAATAACCACACCATAACATGCATGGGATAAGTGTCAATGGAACAACTAATACATGCAAAGTGTAAAACATGGAAAAATGTTTTAAATGAAGGGATCATGTGGGAAATGTGTAGAATGATAGGAAGTAAAATCTCATACTTGCTATAAAATGTAACTGATTAAAGTGTATATTTTGTAAGGTAAAAGTCATAAAAGCGTTATGCTAAAAATAAGTTGAAATATTGGTGATGAGTTTAAAATAGAGTAATTACATAATATTCGGGCACATAACCCTTAAGATAAACCACTATTCGATTGTGGCACACAGTCAAGAGTCTTAATTCTTTTGACATACAACCCATATATAATCCACATCCCTCCCAACACATAGCCTAGGGTCTCATCCCTCTTCAGCACACAACATGAGGGTCACCGCCATAATTATGTAAGCACAAACTTACAGATTATAATTTAAGGTTATAATAAAGATCATGAATAATTTAATCATAACAAACTAGAAGTCAAAACTATAAATATCGAACATATAATCCTTATTTAGAGAAGTACAAGATAAAAGGGAGTTAGAAGATTTTAAGATGAGAACACACCTTAGTATCAATTATGTATGCACCTACAATCCGATCACAAGCTTACACGACAAAGCTTCACTAAACTCAACACTTGCTAGAATCCTCTTTAAGATTTTCTATATCATATAAGCATTCCAAGGTTCAGTTACCATACTACTAGCAATACTAATAATTCACTATACTAGGGTTTCAAATAATCCAGACACATATTTCTATAACTAACTTTATCATACCATACCCAAACCCTAGCTCTAGTTCTATATACATGTAACCATCTATACAAGAGGTTAGGGTTTTACCTTATGGAGCAATTGTCTAGGTATGTAAAGAAAAGTTGTCTAGGTGAAGCAAGTTTGGCAAAAGGCCCTAAATCAAATACTAGCTCTGTCTTTCTCATTATGAGAAAGGATGATGTTCTTAGAAAATTGAAAAGTATATCTTCATGGTATATCCATGTCGCCATGAAAGAGGATGAGTTGCTACTAGTGGACCTATAATTGCACATGGGCATTGGTTGACATTGATGCAAGGTGCATGGTAGAATTATGTTGATGATTGAATAACTTTCAAGGAAAGCCTACATTAGAGTTGCACCATAAATTTTCAACAGGGGGTTTTCAACATGTGTCAAGGTAAAATTCTTGGAATTAGTTAATTTTAAATGAACATACTCTTTTATGGTGGACTATGATAGTTCTTTGGATTACGAACTATGATTGTCAGTATAGAAAATGAAACCAAATATGTGTTTATTTTCAATCAATGTGGAGATTTGTCAAGTTTAATTGAAAATAAGAAGTGTTGAAATACATGTTTTTGCCTATCATGTTTAGTAGGGTGGAAGGTCTTCAAAGCAATAAATGGAAAATGGTGGCAAATGTTGATTTTAGTAGATATGGAAAATCCTAACATTGTAAATATAATATCTATTAGACTTTTACAATTTTAGGAAATTGTAGTATGAGTAATGTGGGGAAAATGGTGATATTCCATGGATTCTTTGAAAAATTATTGTAAAATACCAAATCTTATAAAAAATACAAAAATTATGGAACATTTAAAATATAAAAATTTCAAGCTGGACAGAGGAGAATCAATCGACTGATTAATAGCTATCAATCGACTGGTCGTCTCCTTCTAATTTGTCTTGAGGTCTCAAGGCTATCGATTGACTAATATGAGGTATCAATCGACTGGTAGGTCCTATACTCTATTTTCTCACTTGTGCCAGTCGACTGATGATGCTCTATCAGTTGGTTGGTAGCTTGCAAACTTCATTTTCCTGATTTCTTCACTAGTTGATTATGGAAACATAACATATGTACTCAACACAACTAGGCTATATCCCAAATTCAAGGTAATAACTAACTTAGTTCTAGTTCTTTTCTCAACATAGTTACAAAGTTAGAGAGATTTGCATCAAAACTCATATGTTTCTATATACATATACAAAATATGCATGAGTCTCCGAAAATCTGCATAAGAGGGTGACTCTATATACACTATCTAGCATCTCTATCTAGCTCATTCTTTTTCTTTTTCTTTCTTTTACTTGCTTCTTTGATTTCCTTAGAGTTGAAGTTTGTGAATTCTCTTCTAGTTTCTCCCTAATTCTTCTTACTTCTCAAATTTCATACCACTTCTTCTTCTTTTCTCTTTCTTTTAGTTTTTTGTGTTTTTTTGCTAAATCTTCAACTAGAAACTTCTTCTTTCTCTACTTTTTCTTCCTCACGTTTTTTTTTCTCTCTCTTTATCTCTATTTCCTGCTAAAAATCTAATTTTCTCTTTTTTTAGCTTATAAGAAAAGTATTTGGCAAGCTTTTCATGTGAAAAGTCTCTAATACCCCCACTCACTTATTTATGAGATTATTCAGATATGTTAGGGGTACTTTTGTCAATTTTTGCACTAATTTTTTTAGCTTTCCACCTCCTTATCTCGCACTCCAAAATACTATCAATCGATTGATGGCTTCTCAATAGTTGATTGATGGCTTCTGAATCTAAAATTTCAGACTTATAGAGTGAAATCAATCGACTGATATTCTCTATTAGTTGACTGATTGCAAATATCAAAAGTTTGGTATGATTGCAACTAAAATTAGTTGACTGCTGGCTATAGGAAGTTGACTATTCCATTCAAAACTCAATTTTTCTTCTATATCTAACTTAATTATTCTAGTACTTTATGCCTTTCTTTTATTACTTATCTCTAGATATCTAAAGACATAAATAACTTAATTTAATATTACTCAAAACTTAAGTAAAGAAAGTATGGTATGTTACATTTCTACCCCCTTAAAAAGATTTTTGTCCTCAAAATTCAAGTTTCTTACCTTAATGGAATAGCTTAGGATATTCTTGTTTCATGTGGTACTCCATTTCCCACATGGCTTCTTCTTGTGTTAAATCCTTCTAGATAACTTTTACTAGAAGAATTTACTTATTTCTCAATGACTTGATGTGAGTGTCAACTATTCTATTTGGTTTTATATGTTATATTATCTTGTAAATGCATAATAATGTATATAATATGGGATGTACTTTCTCAGTTGTGATATATTGAAAACATCATGAATATTGTTCAAATTTGATGGTAAAGCTAATCTATAGACTATGGTACCAAACTTTTCAAGTATTTGGAATGGTCCCATGTATCTAAGACTTAGTTTCTTTGCTCTTATTACTCTATCAAGAGCTGTGACTGTGGTGATTTTATGGAAAATATGATCACTAATGTTAAATTCCAAAGATCTTTTCCTTTTATCTGCATAGGTCTTTTGTTCACTTTGTGCAATAATAAGGCGTTCCCTTATTAATTGTATCTGTCTAGATATCTGATATACTATTTATGGTCCTATTATAGCTCTTTCTCCTAACTCAACCCAACAAATAAGTGATCTACACTTTCTCCAGTACAGAGCTTTATAAAGGGCCATCTAAATACCAGACTGGTATTGTTATTATAAACAAATCTGCTAATGGTATATAGCTATCCCAATTACCATTAAATTCTAACACACAAGCTCTCAACATATCTTCTAGAATTTGGTTTGGTTCTTTTAGTTTGCCCATTAGTTTGAGGGTAATAAGTTATACTAAATCTTAGTCTTGTTTTCATGGCCTCTTGTAACGATCTCCAAAAATCTAGAGATAAATCTAGGGTCTCTATCAAATATGATGCTATTTGGCACTCCATGAAGTCTCACTATTTCTTTAATGTATAATTGTGTCAACTTATCTAGAGTAAATGTAGACTTGATTGGCAAAAAGTGTGTAGATTTTGTTAATTGGTCTACAATTATTCATATAGCATCATTATTTGAAGATGTCTCAGGTAACCCTACTATAAAATCTATGGAGATACTATCCCACTTCCAAACTGGTATATCTAAGGGTTGCAAAGTTCCTAGAGGCTTTGTGGTGTTCAATCTTGGTTCTTTGGCACACAAGATACTTATTTACAAATTCTACTATATTTCTCTTCATTCTTGGCCACAAAAAGTTTCTCTTCAAATCTTGGTACATCTTAATTGCTCCTGGGTGTATAGTATATCTGCTTTGGTGAGCCTCACTTAGAATGTTTGCTCTAAAGTTTCCTACACCTAGCATGTATAATCAATCTCTAAACTTCAATAGTTCATGTCCTTTGAATTCTAGATTAGAAGCTTTTCCTTTATTCTTGAGTTGCTTCACTTCACCTATATAAGGATCATCTATTATTACCTCAAGAATTTGCTTTTTTAACTCACTCTCAATCATTAAGGAACTTACTCTAATGCTTATTGGCTCAAGGGATACCTCAAGTTTTATATTTCTAAATTCCTCAAGAAGTTGTTCTTCCCTTAACATCATCATAGTCATATGGATGGATTTTCTACTAAGAGCATCAGCTACTATATTGGCTTTACCTAAACGGTACTTAAGGGAAAATTCATAATCCTTTAGGACTCTATCAATCTTATTTGCCTCATGTTTGATTCTCTTTGATCAAACAGGTACTTCAAACTTTTATGATCCGAGAAAATTTCAAACTTAGCTCCATAAAGATAATGTCTTCAAATATTAAAGGCAAACACTTTTGTAGCCAGTTCTAGGTCATGTGTTGAATAATTTTGTTCATGGGGTTTTAATTGTCTCGAGGCATAAGCTACAACTCTCTCATGCTGCAATAGTGCACAACCTAAGCCTTTCAAAGAAGCATTTGTGTACACTACAAAAGATTCTTGAGGATCGGAAATATCCAAGACAGGTGTCGAGGTTAATTTAACCTTTAGTTCTTGAAAACTTTCTTCACATTTACTATCCCAAACAGAATGTTGATTTTTCTTAGTCAATCTGGTTAAAGGTAATGCTATCTGTGGAAAACCTCTAATGAACCTTCTATAATAACCAGCTAGACTTAAAAAACTATTAACCTCAATTATTGTATTTGGTTTTTCTCATTCTAAAAATGTTTCTATTTTACTGGGATCAACAAATACTCCTTCTCCTGGAACTACATGACCTAAAAATTTTATCTTCTTTAGCCAAAACTCACACTTGCTTAACTTGGCATATAACTTCTTTTTCCTTAAGGTTTGAAGTACAATCCTCAAATGTTTCTCATGTTCTTCTAGAGTTTTTGAATAAATCAGGATATCATCAATAAATACCACTACAAACTGATCTAGATAAGGTCTGAAAATTTGATTTATGTAATCCATAAACACGGCTGGTATATTGGTTAAATCGAAAGGCATTACTAGATATTCATAGTGACTATACCTAGTCTTGAAAGTAATCTTTAATACATCATCATCCTTTATCTTTAACTTATGGTAACCTGATCTTAAATCTATTTTTGAAAATATTGAAGCTCCTATTAATTGATCTAACAAATTATTTGTTCTTGGAAGGTGATATTTATTCTTAATTGTGATCTTGTTAAATTGTATATAATCTATGCAAAGCCTTAAAGTTCCATCTTTCTTCTTAACAAACAAAATATGGGCTCCCTAAGGTGAAACACTAGACCTAATAAAACCCTTTTCTAGTAATTCCTCAATTTGCTTCTTGAGTTCAGCTAACTCAACAAGTGACATTCTATAGGGAGACATAGAGATAGGGTTAGAACCAGGTATTAAATCTGTAGAAAATTCCACTTCTGTAGCTGGAGATAGACTAGATACATTTTTTTGGAAAAACATCGGGGAAGTCTCTTACTATATGAATTTGTTCTAAACTTTCTTCTATTTTTGTTGCTATGTAGAAAAGAACAAAGTACCCTTGGCAATTTTCTTTCAAATAGTTCACAGCTTGAGTGGCAGATAGATATGTATTCTTAGTCCTAGAGAGTTGGGTTGGTGTATTGATAAGTAAAGATACAATCTTTCTTGAACAATAAAGCAAAGCATCATTTTGGGATAACCAATTCATTCCAATAATGATTTCAATATCATGAATGGGTATACAAACCAATTCTAAGGTAGTTGCTCTATTTTCAAATTGTACTACATAATTGAGACAGACTTGGGTTGTTTGGACTTGGTTTCTGGTGGAGGTGGAAATAAACAACTTATAGGGTAAGATATTCATTCTCAATCCCGGATTCTTAGAACACACACATGAAATAAAAGAATGTGTAGCTCCTGAATTAAATAATGCATTTACAAGAGTATTTTGGATAGAAATCTTACCTGAAATCAAGTCGAGAGCTTTCTCAGCTTCATTTTGGGTCAAAGAAAATACCTTCCCTTGAGTTGGTTGTCCGATATTGCACTGTTTAGCCATGTGTCCTAGCTACATTTGTAGCATGCGTTTTGACTTGCCAAACACAGATTATTGCCATGATTTCTCTTGCATTTGGGGCACTGAGTTTTAGGAGTTGCTTCTTGAGAATTATTCTTAACTTAACCTTATGTAACTCTTGACTTATTTCTACATGAACTACCCCCTTTATTGTCACTCCCACTAGATTCTCTTTTCTTCTTTTCTTTTGTTTCTTCTTCACCACTCACCTCCCACATATACCTTTCAACTAATCTACACTTGTTGACATACTGGGAAAAATTTCTATTCTCTAAGGGTCCCAATTTCTCCCTAATTTTGGCATTAAGTCCATTCTTAAAGTGACATATCTTCCAAGCCTCATCATAATGACACTTCAGGAAAGTGAAAAATTTTGCTAATTCCTTGAATTTAGATTCATATTCCCCTATAGACATATCCCCTTGTTTTATTCCCATAAATTCAACTTCCTTCTCATTCCTAACACTTTCAGGGAAATATTTCTCATAAAAAGCCTTTTAAAATTCATCCCAAGTAACCTACTTACCATTGGCTTCTAATAATTTTTGTGCTCCCATCCACTAATTTTTTGCATCACTTTCTAGTTTAAAGGTTGCTAAAGTAACTTTATATTCCGAGATACACTTCACAACTATAATACCCGTTAATTTCGAAATATAATTCGCCTAAGAGTATTTTAGAATTTTACAACGTTACTTTAGTTATTTATTTTGGTCATTTTTAATTTTCATATTTAATTGTTCTCTTTGAATATTATTTATGAAAATTGAGTTAAATGACTGGACTAAATATTTGCACAATGTGGGATATATTCTAAGAATGGTGAAATTCATGGAAAAGTGGTTTAAGAATGGTCAATTAGTCCATTTATTGTAAATTGACTGGATGGGTTTGGATGTTGGGTTATGGATACCCATTGGGTTACCCAACTAACCCACCACATTTTAACTCTCTCTCTCCCTTCTAGCTTCATTTTCTCCCGTATCTTCTTCATTCACTCTCTCACAAGTCTCTCAACCTTCAACCTTCCCTCTCAACTCTCCTATAGATTTGGTGTTGTTTTTGAGAATTGTTCGGTTCAAAAGCTTGGTAGAGATCAAAGGTAAGCTTTAATCTCATTATTTTCCTTAAATTTCAGTTTATATAGAAGATCAGAGGAGGTTTTGTTCTTGAAGATTTTGATGATAATTCATGAATCTCAGTTGTTTTAGAAGTTATATTTGAGTTATAATCGGTTAAAAGAGTTGAAATTCTGGTTTTGAAACAAGAAAGGAAAGGATGAATTTTTGATAGATTTTTCTGCAAAAATTCGAGTTACTGTAGCGACCAGAGATTTCGGAAAAATTCTGGAAAATTTTCTTCGAGTTACTGTAGCAGTTACTGTAGTGTCGGCAGTCAACGGTACTGTAGCAGTCAACGTTACTGTAGCGAACCGTTACTGTAGCGAACAGTTACTGTAGCAAACCGTACTGTAGCAAACCGTTACTGTAGCAATCAGAAAATTTTGCGTATTTTCGTGATTTTGTTTCCTTTCTTATGTTTCCTTGTAATATATTTTACTAGGAAATTTTCCTACACAAATTCTAGTGTGGAACAAGGTAAACTTGGACAAACATCAAGGTGAGTGAATAACCTTGCTCAGCCAATTTGATATTACTAGTCAAAGTACAATATAAGTCCCATTTACAATATTATTTGGATAATAAGCAATTAATTTTTCATATGGGAGTATATGATGATCAGTAGAAATAAGAGTATGTAGAAATTATTTATTTCATGACAATTGTACTATGTGATGAATTCTCACTATCTTATTAATGAGTAAAGATCTACGGGATCTAATACACGAGTGTGAAAGGGTTAAAGTCCCATACTACTCGGTGTATGTCTAAGAAATCTTATACACTAGTTTGAAAGGGTTAAAGTCTCATACTACTCAGTGCATATCTATGAAACCTATACACGAGTTGAAAGGGTTAAAGTCTCATACTTCTCGGTGTATACCTATGAGATCTTATTCACGAGTTTGAAAGGATTAGAGTCCCATACTACTCGGTGTATATCTATGAAATCTTATTCATGAGTTTGAAAGGGTTAGAGTCCCATACTACTCGATGTATAAGACAATTAATTATATGAGTAAATGTAGTATTTGTACTTTTGATATTTTATATAGTACAGTTATTTACTTACTGAGTTTTTAAATAAACTCACACTCCCTATGATTATTTTTTTCAGATACAGAAAACAAAGAACAAGAGTATCCGTTTGAAGATTAGAAGCCCCTTGGGATTATTCTCTATTTCTGTCTGGTGGGATACCTGTACTTATTAATGTGGATACTAGAAACGCTCTGTACTTTCTATAGGTCTCCTAGGCTTGCGATGAGATAGAAATATCAGACTATGTATGTCTATATTTGCTTATCAGATGAATATAATTCTGTAGTGTGGAATGAATGATTAAGGTTGAATGTAAAACCTTACAGAATATATGTAAATAACGTATGTTTGAGAATTTTATCAAATGAGTAGTATCTTTTCACATGCTCAATTTTGGGATGTGACAACAACTCTGAAGATTTTCGCTATTTGACTCATCCATTCTTGAGTCACACTAAGGTCATGAGTACCTCTAAAAGAATGTGGTTGTAGCATCCTAAATTCAGCTAACACTTTAGTTGTAGACTTATTGTCACTAGTACCCTCTCGATGTTCCTTTCTAGACTCTTCCCCATTTTTCCTCATTTCCTCTCTCATAAGTTTGAGAAGTTTAACTGTGGCATTCTGAATACTGGCCATATTCTCTAGCATTTCAGCTTGAGAACTCTAAGGTGAAGACATTTGCAAACACACTTATAACATATTGACCACTACATGAGCTCATGAAAATATTAACAAAACCAATATATTTCTTGTGTAATCATTCTAATTTTACCCACAAGTGCCTCAAATTGTGCTCTCATACCAAAAATGTAGTATCTACTAAAGTTTTACAATTTTAGGAAATTGTAGTATGAATAATGTAGGAAATATGGTGAAATTCTATGGATTATTTGAAAAATTCTTGTAAAATACCAATTCTTATAAAAATAGTAGTAAAATTATGGAACATTTAAAATATAAAAATTTCAAGCTGGACAGAGGACAATTAGTTGACTGACTGATAGTTATAGGCTGACTGGTCATCTCCTGTCCAATCTGTCTTAAGGTTTCAACGCTATCAATCGACTAATATAGGGTATCAATCGACTGGTAGGTTCTATACTCCATATTCTCACTTGTGTCAGTCGATTGATGAAGACACTCTATCAATCGACCGGCAGCTTGTAAACTTCATTTTCCTGATTTCTTCACTAGTTGATTATAGAAACATAACATATGTACTCAACATAACTAAGCTATATCCCAAAAACAAGGTAATATACACTATCTAGCATCTCTATCTAGCTCTTTCTTTTTCTTTTTTTGTCTCTTGCTTTTCTATTTCAACTCCTTTGATTCTTCTGGAGTTGAAGTTTGTAAATTTTCTTCTAGTTTCTCCCTAAATCCTCTCGCTTCTCAAATTTCATACCACTTCTTCTTTTTTCTTTCTTTTAGTCTTTTGTGTTTTCTTACTAAATCTTCAACTAGAACTTCTTCTTCCTCACGTTTTTCTCTCTCTCTCTCTTCTGTTGAAAATATAATTTTCTCTTTCTTTGAGCTTATAAGAAGTGTATTTGGCAATCTTTGCATGTGAAAAGTCTCTAATATCCCCACTCACTTATTTTTGAGCTTATTTAGATATGTTTGGGGTATTTTTGTCAATTTTTACACTAATTTTTTAGTTTTCCACTGCCTTATTTCATACTTCAGAATGCTATTAGTCGACTGATGGCTTCTAAATCTAAAATTTCAGCCTTATAGAGTGAAATTAATCCACTGATATCCCTCCATTAATTTACTGATTGCATATATCAGAAGTTTAGTTTGATTCCAACTACTATCAGTCGACTGCTGGCTATAGGAAGTTGATTGTCCCACTCAGAACTAAAATTTTCTTCCATGTATAACTTAATTATCCTAGTTCTTTTATGCCTTTCTTTTATTACTTATCTCTAGGAATCTAAAGACATAAATAACTTAATTTAATATTACTCAAAGCTTAAATAAAGAAAATATGGGATATTATATTATAGTAAAAGTGCATCAGTTCTTTTATATATATATATATATATATATATCATTCTGTCAGATAATTTTGGCAAGCAAGAGGTGAACCCAAGACCTTTATTTTAAGGAACACCAGTTAGAAACACTAAGCTTGTATTATAACTTTTTCTAAATCCCTCTTTTATTATCTTGTTTTAGAATATTGAGAGGTGTAAGTTGAATTTTTGCTTTGGAGAGTACAGGGTACTGGGTTATGGGGTACTTCAGAGAAATTTCTATGTGTTGTAAAAATGTTCATATAGTGTTTTCTTTAGTTCTCTTTTGACAACAACTGTGATTTTTTCTTTATTTTTAAAATTTTCCATGTTAATTCTTATGTTGTGATTATGTTTTGTTCCATTTTTATTTCTCTATTTTATTTAAGGCAAGAAGTTATTTAAGAGGGAAATGGCGTTTTTCCAACATTTAGGGTATTGATTTTTTTAATTATAAATGTAGCTTTAGATTTTCAATTTAAAAATGTGAGAATAAAAATGTTAATATAAAAATATTAAAAGTGTATAAATGATAACCATAATGTTAAAATGAGCATATTAACATTGATTGGTTTAAGTGATCAATCAGTTATTTTTCTTAAGTAAAGTTTAGGATTCGAATATTGTAAGTGAAAAAAAAAAATTAACACTAAAAAAACTTCATATTTTTAGAATGATACGGCTGGAACCATATTAGTTTAATACAATAAATTTCATATATTCGTAGTTTAGAAAAAGATTATTATTAGAAAACTAGATATACGTTGCTAACTAATAACTTATTGCAAAATATTGTTGATGTCAAGTTAATACTAGAGATGCGTACTTAAAATGGTTTAAAGAATAAATTAAATTAATTAACTTGATGACACCTTCACAATTATCAAAGAGAATCTAGTACTTGGCGATATTTTTTACAACGAAATGAAGTTTATCAAACTGCATGCATGCATGACAAGTTGACAACCCCAAAATGAATATGGAATGTGATTCTTGTTTAGTTTTGCTTCCTAAAAAGGAAAATTATATATCAGAAATGGAAATGGGCATTTAGAAGATGCAGTGCTTAAAATCCACCGAATGTGATTATGGCTGCCTCCTCCTAATATGGTACTCAAGTATCTTTATCTATCAATTTTTAGGATCATCCTTCCTTTTTTAGGACATTTTAATATTTATAGTTACTCTCAATCACAACCATCAATTGCAATCACATTTTATAACTTCCTACCACACTCCTAAAGGTCCCAACTCATTAATCCTTACTCACAAATCACTTTCCGTACAATACCTCAAAATCTCAGTACTTTTTTTTTTGGGGGTAGTATTGGGCACTAATAAAATTATTATTGCTATTATTACTATTATTATTTTGTCACATAATTTATTTATTCATTACAAATTATGAAATTTATTTTTGAATTATAATTGAATTGGATTCTAAATTTTCATTTATTTATTAAAATAATAATACTGAATTCTTTTTAATAAAAAAAATTGAATTTTGAATATTATAAGAATATAATATATTTCTATGTCCACAAGAGCTATCAAGAGATTAAGGAAAAGTGATTGTTTAAAATGTGTGTGTGTGTATGATCAGAGAGAGAGAGAGAGAGATAGAGCGAAATCGACATTACTATATTAATTCATATTTGAAGTAAAATATTTGAACATGCATGTCACACTTTAATTAAAAACACTTCAATACTTTTAAGAAAATAATTGAAAGCAGCCTAAATGGGTTTGGACCAAAACAAAATAAGCCATGAAACGAAGCACATTGCTCCCTAGTCAGTGGTGCTCTCCATATAAATATCTTAAAGTGGCAATTTTTTTTCTTTTTCAAAAGAAGTTAAACACTTTTAAAGTGACATCTGCGATGGCAAGTCGACCATTTTGTTTAAATCAATAACTAACGCAGTATATAGTAAACATTTTTTTACAAAAAGTAAAAAAAAAACAGAGCTTTATTTTCTAGGTATTAAATTGCATTGTTTTATTGTTTATGGGCAGACAATGGGCATCTAATTTCCCTCTTTGCATTGCTAAATTTGTGGCAAAAATCCAACCAGTTGGCTCTCAATTCTACCCCTCAAAGATATTAATTAAAAAAATCAATAATAAATTTTGGTTTAATAATTTATAATTATTTTAAATTAAAACGATCATAATAAGTAATCAATAATTTTGTCTTTTTGCATGACAAGCATGCTCATGATTATAAATAAAACTAATATAATATTTTGAGCTTATCAACATCAAAACCTTTTAATAGCATGCTCATACACACAAAAAAATTCAGAAAAACAGAGACAAAAACGACAAATGAATTCAAGTTTCAATCCAAAAGGGGTCCCCAAAATACCAAGGAGGTGACGCGAATTCATTTGTTTCCACATACATTATTCCTTGTGACTAAACTATAGCTTTTATTTTTAAACATAAATTAGTAATATATTATAGATAGTTAAGTGTGACAGATTCTTTGCTGACGGCTATTGAGACTGTTGCTAGGTTTTTAATTGCTCAATCATATTCATCTTATTGAACTAATATCCTCGTTATGTGTCCCTTTGAATTTAATGCTATTTTTAACTATACTTTTATAACTTTTTATGTAAAAATAAGGGCTTTATCGCAGCAAATCATTTTGAGTTTTCTCAAAAGTTTATTCTTTAGCTTCCTTCTTAAGCCATTTTCATTCAATTAGTGTTTCTTTCTGCCTTAGTTGGTAGGAATGACAATAAACAGGTTACTCACTCATTTTTTTGTTATTTGTCTTAGTACCTGTTCGAAATATTCAATACTTACATCTTATAGAAAATAAAAAAAAAATTTAGTATTCATATATCAAAATACCTTACATCTAAAGTATATATCCGAAATATTTAAAAAAATTGTTGCTAAAGAATATTAGATAGGGAAATATATGAGATTATTTAATCAAAATATAATAAGTGCATGATTTTTATAAAATAATTATATATTTTTTCGACTCATCATTATATGATTAGTCTTTTAAAAAAAAAATTTACACATAGTTTAATTTTAGTAGAGAATCTAATAGTAAAAATATAAAAAATTGCAGTTAAATCTTATTTTATTAGGTACATTGAATTAGTTATTAGATACTCAATATTGGCTGGTAGACCATTTGATACCCGAAATACCCATAACCATTGTCATCCCTGTAAATTGGTGATTTAACTTATCTCCACGGTTGCCATGCATTTTTTTTTTTTAATTTCTCCTTTGTTTAAGGTTATGGTGCATATTACCTCACCAAGCTTCTCATGGTCTCTCTGGTGCTTCTTCTACCACTCACTTTTTTGTGTCCTCTTGTTGCTATAGTGGGTTTTGCAATTGTTTAAGAGTGTACCAGCTTTTCCTTCCCATCAATTACCAATTCAAAAGAATACGGAGCGCATAAGGTTCCAACTCTTTATCATCGTTGTTGGATGCTACATTTAACGGCCTTAATTTTGTCAGTGTTTTTCTATATATTTTTTTAAAAAAATTATACTTTTTTATTTTTTTTTCAAAAATTACACTGATCATTAAATTTGATTCAACAGTCATTAGATCTAACGATTAATGCAATTTAAAAAAAAGCAAAAAAACGATAAAAAAATGTGGACCGTTAAATACGCCGCATTCAACAACAATGATAAGAGTTATCTCCTGCACTTTTCACGCGTAGGAAGGAATTTGGATCCAATTCAAAAGCATGCTTGTGTCACTAAACAAGAAGATGATTAGCTATCTATGTTTTTGATATCTTCAAAAGTTTGGATGTTACCATACGTGAGGTTGTGTGTGAGAGAAAGAGAACCAAGTTGGTGAAAGCGATGAACAAAAGCATGTGGAATTAGTTATGCTTGTTTAGTTTATTATTAATATTAGAAATTCTATTAGATTGAAACAAAACTAATTTTTCATTCAACAAAGTAATGTAAAAAAAATCTTTGAAAGCATATACTAGAATTATCTTTGGATGCCAGAGTAAAGTTTTACTCTTTCATCAATGTATATCACACAAAATATCTTTCAATATAAGTTATGAGCGAAGTACAAATTCAATGTTATATATATGGCATTTATAAAACAGTACATATCAAAGCATGACAAAATAATAACTTGGATTATACGAATTAAATTTAAGAAATATGAGTTTCATGTTTGTGCCATAACATTAGGAGGGGATTCAAGGTGGACAAAATAGTCTAACATATCCATTAAAGAATAAATTATTGATTTGGCCTCTCCAAAATATTACATTGTTTTAATTTAGTTCTTGAAAAATTAAGTATCACAATTTAGTTATTAAAATATTATTTATTTTCATTTAATCTCTCTCTTTTTGTTAAAGTATCTTTTACCAATAAAATAAAATTTAGTAATGACACATTTTGTGATTAGCAACAAAAAGAACTAAATTGAAGCAAAGATAATTTTTTAAATATTAAATTGAGATACTTAATCTTTTAAAGATTAGATTGAGAAAATCGTGATATTTCAAAAATAAAATCATTAATTTACTCTTGATTAAAGCAAAGTGCTCTCCAACTTCTGTAGGTGAGACCTCAACGGAATGGCATGAAAATGAAAACTATCTGAAGAGAAACAGGAATTTGAAAACAGAGAGCTCATGTGAACCAGCCAACATAATTAATATTATAAACCAAAGCAGCCCTTATTTTAATATCGCACATTTTGTCGATAAAGAAAAAGAAACTAAATAAATAAATAAAAAACTGGAAACCATTAAGAAAGGTGTCTTTTTCATGGCGTACTCAAGGTCCCACTGAACAAGGTTCTATGAGGCTCTTTCTTCCCTTCATATACCCTTCACGCTCCCCTCCCTCCTTCCATAACCATCAACAACCACACCCATTCCAAACGGCATCGTTTCCATTTTCTTCTTCACCATATCCTTCCTCCTTCCTTCTTCTGCAACTCGCACTCACAGTGGTCTCTCAGTGGGGACCTCTGTTGGATGCTTGTTGCCTTCCCTCAGGTAAATTCCTCGAAATTTCCAAGCTTCTTCTCTTCCTGCGTCTTGGGTTTCTTCCTTCTTGTTCTATTTTGGCGTTTTTCTGATCCAAGTTTTGATATTTATGCAGCTAATTGCTTGTATTTAATCTCCTTTGGGTTGTTGGAGATGTCAGCTTGTATGATGATGAGCAAGAATATCCAATCTCAAGGTCTGTCTTCGTCTCTGGGAATGGAGGAAGAGACCAAGCTCGTGCAGAAGCAGGGCATAGTGACTATTCTGAGCTCTGACGGTGAGAGGAATAGAGCTTCTTCTTCCCTACGACGCACTCTATCTGCAGACATGTCCTCCAAGAAATGGCTTTCTCAAAATGGGTTCTTCCTTCCCACTTCATCTGAAAAACTCTCGCACTCAGAAACCATTACTGCTTCTGCTGCTGACTCTGACTCTTCGTTCTCCTCCGAAGGAGAATCATCAGATGACTATGAAGAAGTGAAGGATCTGGTCCATCTGGAAGCTGAGAGTATTTGGAGCTCAATCCAAAAGGACAATAAAAACGAGGAGAGTGACAAACCAGGTGCTTTTGACAACTGGAGTTCGATTATATCCCAGAAAACAAACGAGGATGTCTCCAAATCATCCCCACCACCTCCTTACATTCACCCACTTGTAAAAAGATCACAAAGCTCTCTCAGTGAAAAAAGCCTCGAAATTTGCACCGAGAACCTCGGATCCGAAACTGGGTCCGATGGGTTCTCCTCGTACCCGCCATCTGAGACTGGAGATGCAGAAGAAGACAAGGAAGACGAGCAACAACCACAACCAGAGAAAGAGACACTTCAAGCAGATGAACCTGAGGAGGATTTTGCTCTGCCAAAATACAATTACTCTGGTGTTTCCAAGAAGGCTGTACCTCGTTCTTTTCCTCCTCCACTTCCTTCTCTAACTCGTCAAGATGGACAGTCAATTCGCATGAGGTTCCACCGTGACAATGGAAGGCTAGTCCTCGAAGCTGTCTCTGTTCCTTCCCAGAACAACTTCTATGCTAAACGACAAGACGGTCGCCTTCTCCTCACTTTCAATGATCTTCCCAACAACGAAGAATCCCAGGATGATGGTTATGATGATGATGCTGATGGAGTAGATATGGATGAGTTGGAGGAAGAGTTTGGGGGGACTGAGGAAGATCAGGAAGAAGAAAAAGAACATGAAGATGATGAAACAGAGGAGGAGGAAGAGATGGTAGAAAGTGAGATAGAGCAAGCACCGATATTGTCAAGTGGGGTTAAAAGTGTGCATAGGTTAGGATCAACGATGAACAAGCCAATTGGGGTTGTGAACAGGAATCCAAATTGGCCAGACAATATGAACGTGGTGGTTAAGTTTGAGGAAGTCAAGGTGGTCGAGAAAACCACCTCAGTAGCAAAATCACTCCCGCCTAGGCCAAGGGTGGGTAGTTTGGTCCAATCAGCAACTTCTTTCAATGCCTATGAATACTACCGGAAGACCAAATCCACAAATCATCACCAAAATAACTCATCACCCCTGCAGAACAACAATACCAGCAAGTTCGTTTTCTCTGGGGCAATTAAACAAACACCTAACGAGCAACAAAACTTGCTGGTTCTGCGAGGGAAGAATGGCGATTACTTCATTCCCAATTTGAAGAGTTGCAAGGAGTCCAGAAGGTCCTTTCTGTTCTGGGAACCCCATTGTATTGCCACATCCTGATTCCTCAGTCACAAATTCACGAACCCTAATCCACAAAACCCATTTGCTTAATTATTAATTACTCCATCCTTTTCTCCCTACCCATTTCCACCCTTTCAGGGGGATCCATGTAGTCAAATAAAAGAATTTGGAGAAGGAAAGCAACAAGGATAGTGCGTGAGAGAGAGAGAGAGAGAGAGAACAGTTTAATTTGTAATTGTAAGATCAAAGAAATGACTTGAACAGTGTCATATTTATATATAGTATTAATATATTTAGTATTTATATCTGTGATTTTGGCTCCGCCATTTCACTAGCTTATGCATGAAACATAATCTTACCTCATCTTTGACTTGGTGGGATTGTCTTGTCCTCCTCTGAATTATCATGGATTCTTCCCTTTTAATCATCTTGCTTTTGTAATTTGGGCCAATGGGATTCCAAAAATTGTGGACCGGAATAGGAGCTTCCTATTTCGATTTGGATCATTAATTATTTTGATCAATGGTTCAGAATTTCTTTTCAAAAAAAATTAAAATAAAGAAAAGTTCAAAAAATTAGAGTTACCGATCTTAAAATTAATGATTTTGATGATCAGAGACAGAGTAGAAGTTAATCCGCTTTCTCCAAATTGGGTCTTGTCTTGCCCAGTTGGTCTTATTTTTTAGCGACATTGTGACCCACACACTCAATATGTTTTTGCCTTTCTTTGCATTCAAGTTAAGGCCTTCGGATCCGCTATTGAATAAGTACGGTATTTGTTTCAATAGTTATAGTTAAAATCATAGTTTAAAAAATATTTTTAATAATAATTTAAATTATTGTTAAAAATTTTAACAATTAAAATTATAGTTAAAAAATATTTTTTTAAAAATATTTTAAATAATAATTTAAATTATTGTTAAAAGTTTTAACAACGATTTAAACTATTCAATGATTCAAATCATTACTAAAGAAAAAGGACAAGTACAAGAAGTTAAGAGGACAACTGTAATACTTAACCAATATAATACACCCCACCAAAAAGAATTATTGATTTAATATTTCAAAAATTATATTTATTTTAATTTTTTTATTAGAGTGATTTTAGCAAAATTTTATTAACAAAAATTTAAATTTAGCAACTATTGACTTTATAATTTATAAACGGAAAAAATTAAATTAAAATATATATATATATATAATATTTTAAAAATTAAATTAAAAATATTTAATTTTTTAATGATCGAATTAAAAAGTTTATAATTTTTTAAAACTAAAATAATAATTTACTCAACAAAAAAAACTAGAAAGACTGTAACGGGTATTTTCATAATCTCTCTTAGTATTATTGATTACGTCAACATGTTTTTATATTTAAACTATATATAATTAATTACTACTTTGTTTATGCTGAATACTACAACAATAAAAGTAAATATGGTCGTGTCGGTGTGTTTTGCACTATCGCAATACTTTAATGACCATGATTGAACAATGATAGAAAGGAGGACAACGACATAATCAACTTCAATTGAGATATATTATCATTATTATTATAGTTGCCATTTGTGTGGGAGGAAGGTGGCAATTTACAAATATCAAAAAAAAAATTACAAAGTTAGTAATAAAGAAGTAGCTGCAGAGTCTCTGATTTTGCTTCCAAATCGCTGTTGCTAACGATTTTGTTTGCATGTTTCACATGTTAATCCCTACTTTCTTTTTTGGGGAGTCATCAATCAATGATCTATATATATATATATATATATATATATATATATATTTTCTTCATTACTTGTTTTCTGTGCACCAATGAAGTAAAAATTTTGTAGAGTATGGGGCTTGTGGTCACTCCGAAGGCGGAATTGGGCTGAGATGTAGACCAAATGTTACATCCAGTAAATGAATTAGGTTGAATTTGTATGCATAAAACACATGTATCAGTATTATCAAGCATATAGTTTTACTCGTCTCAAATTTAAATTAATCGAATTAGTTTTACCAATAAACAATGATTCAATTAAATACATTCATTCAATCAAACACATGTACTTTGGCTGAAGAGGTGTCTACATAGTTTTACCAACATTCATAGCAAGTTTTGGAATCATTAAATTACTATGCTTTTAATATAATAGAAACAGTGTGCCTTGCCCCTTTAATAAACAGAGAAACTTGATTTTTAAAGAATTAAATTAAAAGTTATTATGTTTGTATCTAGGAGAATTATGAACAAGGGATGAGAAAATTGTTGAAGTTATATAATACTGTTGAATGACTTAAATTATATAATAATTTGGTTTATGATCTGACCCAGTTTATTTGGAATCACAACCTAAAAGGAGAAAATGGAGTGACCCGATGGATCGACCCATTTTTTGTTATGTTTCTGAATTGGATGGTTATGTATTTTATGTATATGTTTATTTTTGATTTCATTGTACAATACTCTCATATACTTTACCAGAAGAAATATAAGTTTTACTCTTTACCTGTGGATATAGGTCACACTGATCAAACCACATAAATTCTTATGTGTTCTCTAATTTTTGCTCTATAATCTTCTTTGTTTGTGTGTGCGCTTGCTTTGACAGGTACTTTGGTTCATTAGGTTTATTTTGATCCTATATATTTTAGAAGTTTCATATTGATCATTTATGTTTCAAAATCTTATAATTGTAATTCTTTTCCGTTAGAATTATTAGTTTATATAACGGAGTTGACATGTTATTATTCTCTTAATGCGAATATGACTTATCTACATGGCTATTGACGGGATATAAGTGTCTCACATATAAAATCTATTTGCTCAAAATGTTCTTAAGCTTCCTCCTTGTCAAACGTATAAGATCGTAAAATACTATATCTAGTCAGCGAACAAGTAAGTAGAGCATATCAGTATTAGGAGGATGACATATTAACTATATTACATAGACTAATAATTCTAACGAAAAAGGATCAAAATTGTAAGATTTTAAAAAATAAAAACTAATATGAAACTTACGAAATATAAAGGATCAAAATATCATTTTTGTCTTTGATTCATGAAAATTACAATTGTATCAATCTAATCTTTAAAAAATTAAATAAATCAACTTAATCTCTAAAAAATTGTATTTTTTTAATTTGTTCGCTTTTATTGCTAAATTACCAAATCTATAATTATATTGTCAAATTCTAAATTTGTCATTACCCAAACGTCACTTGAACAAACTAAAAAATAAAATTGAAACACAATCTTTCAACGGCTAAATTAAGTTGTTTAATTTCTTAAGAATTTAATTAAAACAATTATAACCTTTCCAAGAATAAAGATATCAGAGAAGGAAAGTAGATTAAAAAAGGAAGAAGAGGAAACTAGAGATGTAGAAAAGTGAGCACAAACACAAGGAGCAGGCGAGCAGATTGTCTACTCTTCTAGAGAAAAGCAGATGTCTACTTTTCTTCTAAAACGACATCGTTTCATGCCTACTTTATTTTTTTTTTCTTTCAATTAAACCGATGCCATTTCATCACTGGTTTTTTTTTTAAAAAGGGTGCAAAATGCACCATTTGGGAAGAGGAAAAAACGCACCACACTAGTGCTTTAGACTCTAGTCACAGTGCTTCCCTTCTCCTCTGCAACATTGACATCGTCTCTCCTCCCTGAGCCGTTGTCGAAGCCCTTCCTCTCTTCTCTCACCGTCTTATCCGGTCTAGTGGCATCGAGCTTTCTTTCTCCTCCATGGTCCATTAAATTCGTTCCTTTCTCCTCCCTCCCTCGCCTCATGCCAGCACATCTGTCTTCTCCAATCCTGAATTGGTGTCATCTCCCTCCAGCAATGGGTGCGAACAAATAAGTTATATCTTCTCTCTTCTATAATCCTGCCATGGTTAATATTTAATAGTTGTGATTTATCTATTAAAGAACTAGTTGCATTCAGAGCATCTACTGAGGCAAAATTAGAAACCGATCCAAGTAAAAGGAAATCGATCCATTTCTTCATGCATCAATCACTAAAATTTCTTGATAGAATGTAAATCATTTTACAAGGCTTCAAAAAATGGACAGATGGACTTTGTTCTCCCTCATAGAAGGCCAAATATGGACACTCAGCCTTCAATTTCTCTTAAACTGGATTAGAAATGTAACAGAAGTTCAAAGTAATCGAAAAATTAGTCTAATTTTGTAAACTTGGCAAATATTGCAAGTGGATTGAATTAGAAGGTTCAATCATTTGCTTGATATGCTGGATTTCTTGACAGTCACTGTGCTGGATTTCTGTTTATTTGCTGGACTATTTTTTGCTCCTCAGAGTCTGCTTTTTATTTGCTGGACTGTTTTTTGCTGCTTGCGGACTATTTTTAATTATTTGTTGGATTAATTTTTGCTGCTTGCTTGCTAGACTGTTTTCCCTTTAGGCAATTCTTGCTGCTATTGTATTCAAATCTTAATAAACTCTATAGTTATTCTTGTTGTTGTTGTTGAGAACACAATTTGATTGGATGGGATTGAGTATTGGTTCAATTTGTTATACAATAATTTGCCATTCATGTTACTTACCAGTGTCAGTTACCACTATTTTTGCTTGATGTTCAATATCAGTTTTTATGCCACTACTGTGTTTAATTCAACAGGTAGGCTTGCCTATATTTGGAAACAACAAAGATGCAACTAGGCAACAAATGAATGAGTAGAGCAAGTATAGAGGTCAGGCAACTGGTCAGCAATAAGTGAGCAGAGCAAAAACAGGATGGGATGGGATAAATGAGCAGAGCAACAATGTTCAATTTGCTAGTTGTTGTAGGTAGTTATAGGTTTTGTATTGGCCAATAAATTGTAATGGGATGGATTCCATGTATCTAGTTGTTGTAGGTTTTGTTATTTCCGATTACATTTTTCCCAAACTCTTGTAAGGATCTGAGATCTAAAAAAGTTATTAGTAACAAAAGTATCTATTTTTATGGGTACATTGTTCTTGCTCTTCTCTAACAATTGACAACTAAGGCTAACATAACACGAGTAAAATGATAAATATTTTCACTTAATCAATATGCTTTTCAATATGATTGGTAAATGGTACATAGGAATGAAATACATCAGAACTTCAATTAGGAACTTCAATATGATTGGTTCATGGTACACATAAATGAAATACAAACTTCATTATTTCATCCAGTATATTATAGTTTACTCTCTTCCAAATTGCAATGTTTCAAGAGATGATATTGACTAATCAATGGGGGCCTGCGTTAAGAAATAACATATATTAGTAAACTTTTTAAGATTGTTGTAACCATTATAATTACATTAAACTTATTTCGAAATACTAACCATAAGCATATCAGTGAAACTCATTTCGGGGGGAAGTGTCTGGGGTGCAAGAGGTGCCGAGCATAATATTCCAGCCGGTGCTTTATTCATCTACACGGAATATGCATTTAACCATTAAAACACAATTTATTATAAAATCACAATTTACTCACCCTAATAGGGGCTACTCCTCTCTTTTTCTTTCCTTAAGTCTCGAGGCAACTTAGATCTCGTTTCTTATTTCTTGTACCCCCTTTTTGCTTAAATCGCGCCTCTTGTGATGCGAGCTAAGGTGTGAGGATGGTAGTGGCATTGGCAACTGAATCCAATCATTTTCTCGTTGAATGAAGCTCACCAATATTCTTCTTGCCTCGGTAGTGACTGTTTGCAAAAAGGAACATGCTTCCTCTGACATAAAGGCTTCAGCTGCCAAACTGATCAAATTTCGACTGAGCTCCTTAAACCAATTCGTGCTCACTTGCCTAAGGTCCTCCTCAATCTCCTTCCCCCTGATATCATTACGCCGACTCTTACTTTGCTCGTCTATCAAGGCGTAATATATCGGTTAGGGACTAGGTGTACTTCATTGCAATCGTAAACCTTCAAAGCATAGGAACCTAAGATGCCAAGTTCTCAAACTTCCTATAACTGCATGTAACGATACTTGAGGACAGATCAAAAGACACCCTATAATCTCTCCCGCCGTCAATCAAAAAGACTACATACTGAAACACAAGCATACTCTCATTCTTCTCCTTAATGCCTGTCCCCAATATCTTCTCATACTCTGCCTGAAACAGCTCAAAAATAGTCGGTATATAAATTGTAGACAGTTGTCTCAATGTAAGAGCATTGGGCTCTTCAGCCGAGGCACTTTCTCCCTACAATCATACTCACACTTCAACTCATTCTACCTCTTATCTTATCATCTACAATTGTTTCAAAATACTTGAAGAATTGCACTAAGTCCACATCTGGGTTCAATAAGTCCTTTAAATCTAAATATAAGTTTCACTGAGTTGCGTGCTTCGCATACCAAGAGTGAAGGTTTTCTTCATAAAACAATCTACCCATTTCTCCCTTATTTCATATGTTGTTGTCAACCACCGATTATCTCCAAGATTATGTTCTAACAACATGCGACGCTATGCGGCCTTAAACCGATCTTCATCATCAATTTCATATATGCATAAGGAGAGTTCATTCAAAATGTGAGATTCCCCCTTCAAAAAATGACTTAGATGTTTAGTGGAATTACGCATCAAATGCCACGTGCATAGTCCATGCACATTGTCTGGTATCACCTCGGACAATGGCCTAGCCGTAGCTGTATTTTAATTAGTGAACACTGTGAGGGGCTTCTTGTGACGATGCGCCTTTAAAAAGGTCTGAAAGAGCCAACTGAATGGCTCGACAGTCTTGTCATACATCACGCAACTCCAAAAAATATCATTCTTCGGTAATGATTAAATCCACAAAAAAAAGCAAGAGGCATGTTGTTTTTATTTGTGCCGAAAGTTGTATCCGATGACACCACATCTCCAAATAGCTCGTAATCCATGAGCATTCTCGCATTTGTCCAAAAAAAAATTGTGATCTACTCCTTATAGTCCATTTTGTATGCCTGGAAGAATGAGGGATTCTCTGACAGCTGATTTTGGAAATACTGCAACAACGCCTCGACCCCCCCCCTCATACACCATATTTTTTTGTCACCTTGACTTGATATAATTTTTCACATCTATTCGAGTGTATCCAATATTGGCTCTTCCCTCCACATGTAAGTTCATCAAGTCGAATGATGTCTTTTGTTTAAGGCTAGAGTCTTCTGCAAGCTCAATCTCATATGCTTGGACTTCGGATATTATTCGTTGTGATCGCAATATGTGACTAGTTTTTTTTAGTATGCAATTTGTGATTCTGCTGCTCTATGAATTGACACACTCTATACTTTGTCCCCACATTCTTCAATCTCAATCTAACTTTGCAATTGGTTCTAGTTTCCTCACGTTGCTTCTTTGTATTTACGTCTCTTTTTCCAGTTCCCGTTCACCTTCTTTAGAGCATATATAGCCTAACAAAGTTATCATTTTTCCATCTTTTTTGCTTATATTGAACGAATTCTTCCTCACTCTGAACTCCATTTTTCCTCCATTTCTCTTCCAAAAATCACATGCTTCTTCTACATTATCAAATTCCATCCTAATCTCATGCTTCCATTTTTCCTCCATCGTAGTTATCTGGAATAACATAATCAAAGATAACAATATTACCTCTTGATTCAATATTAGAGCAATATATAAGACAAATGGAACACTGAAACTCTTTTTTTAATGTATGAATGATTTATACTCTTGGAAAATAATTATGTATCAATGATTTATAGTTATGTATGAATGATTTATACAAATGGAACACTGTAACACAATATTACCTCTTGATTCAATATTAGAGCATTATATTACTATAATTTATACTCTTGATTCAATATGTATGAATGATTCAATATCATTGTTCAATCAAAGTTACAGTAGAAAGCAAGCAAGAAAGATATACACAAAAAGCTAGTTTATAGCATCTTATCATATTGTCAATATAGATAAATAAATATAATGAAATTACAGAACCAAAAGCTCCATTTATAACAATATAACATAATGATTCATAATAAATATAACACAACAAAACTATTTTCATGGAGTTGACTATGTGGAATAGCTTTGAATCTTCACTTGAACATATGTCGACATTTTGAATCTTCACTTGACTATGGAATAGCAAGTTGTTACTTACTGACTTTCATAATGATTAATTTGAATCTTCAACTTGAATATATGTCGACATTTTGAGAGGAAGAAACCCAAAAAAAAAAAAATTATCTCCATGTTTAGCGCTTTTCTTTTAGTTTGTTTTCACCTGTAACTTGCCTAAGTCAAATTGGTTGTCCAACGTTCTCTAGCCAAAACCTTTTTGTCTTTAAAATAACCAGCTCCATTTCTATAGCATTACTAAACAAGCAAATAAGATGCTATAAAACATTACAAAGCTGAAGAATGAGAGACTTTGTACCAGACAAGCTGAGACTTCCAGAAGCTGCAGAATGGGGAAGACTTGCTGAGAATGAAAATGCAAACTTGAGCAGCTATAGATTCGACGTTGCTTGTGGAGAATGAACAAACAGAGACAAGTTGATGCTTGCAGATGGCAGGAAACTAGACGAAATGAAAATACATGATGGTTGGAGGAGAAGAAAACTACACGTGTCGAGTTTTGGCTAAAGGGGGGCTAAATGAAAGAAAACAAGAGTTTTGAGGTTTTTTTTCTAGTTTTTCATTCATTTCAGTCCTCCAATTTCAAGCTGCAGAAAATACAACCGACCAGGACACTTGTCGTGATATTATAGGCTGAAAGCTGGGAAAACAAAAAAAAAAAGTATACTTAAGTGAAATGGTGCGTTTAGCACCATTTCACAAAAACAAAAAATTTTAATGAAACGGCATCATTTCACGCGGATTAAACATAGTAAACTTCAGGCTTGAAAAGGCATCGTTTTAATTGAAAGAAAAAAGAATAAAGTAGGCATGAAACTGCATCGTTTCTAGAGAAAACTAGACATCTGCTTTTCTCCCAAAGAGCAAACAATCTGCTCATGAGGAGTAGTGGAAAGGAACAAGAGAACAGAGAGTATTTTCTTATTTATTTGCACTTTCTTATATTCTTTACTCAAAGATTCTTTACAAAAAAAAATAAAAGGCAAAAGTAGTTTTTTTCCTTAAATTTTGACTTAATTTTCAATTTCATCTCACAATTTTGTTCTATGTCAATTTTGTCTCACATTATTTTCAATTAATTTTAATTTTGTCCCTAATATCAATGTGGTCTAAATTGTTAACAACAAATGTTGATATAGCCACTTCTATTAAACACGTTAGCACCAACTTTTCCAAACACATTCACCTCAAATATACAATTAAAATTGGCTTCCATGCCCTTTCAATTTTAGAAGTGGAGGAAAAAATTGTAAGTGTACATTTAATGTGGATGTGTCTAAATGGATGAGTTAGCGTTAACATATGGAAAGAGATAATCATAGTACTCACATCAGCGATTGTCGTCAACAATTTAGACAATATTAAACTTACAAATAAAATTGAAATTAATTAAAAAAATTGAGATAAAATTAACAAAATTAAATTGAGACAAAATTAAAGCTTGGTTAAAATTTATAGAGGAAAATGATACTTTGCCAAAATAGAAATAGATGTGTGTATCATCTTTGACCTTCATTTTACACATCATATAGCAATTGAGAAATTTTTTTTTCTTTCTAAAAAAAATTCTATAATGAATTGGAAAAAAAAAAGAGTTTTCAAAATTTTTGCATGTGTAGCCTGCTTTAAATATCTAAAACAAATACTAATGCTGGTTGGTTTAAATGATTAGATACTTGTTTAAATTTAAATAAGGCCCGAAATCAAAGTCTTATAAACAATAAGAAAAAAGTGTTAAGAGAATTTTACACTTAAAAAAAATCTAAAACAACTAATCTGTTTTAACACTTAAAAAAAAATCTAAAACAACTAATCTGTCAGTTTGTTTATGAACTTTTTCATATATGCTTTAAATATAATTGTGATATTTAAGCTATTGATCTCTGCTAAACTCTATTGCAACAGGGGCAATTGCTGCATCCGCAAGTAACATGAACTTAACAAGTTTCCGACATTTAATGAGTTTGCAACTAAACAAGTGTGAAAAATGTAACCGAACTGCGTGTCCCATAATCGGTTAAATTATTCTCTTAATTTCTATAGTTTCATTTAAATTTTAATTTAGTTTTTATAATTTAAAATTTTGTAATTAAATTTTTTTATTTTTTATTTTTAATTCAATTCCTATCACTAAATTTTTATCAATATTTCATTAATTTTTGTTGATGCAATTAATTATATACATATTAACGATATAAATATATGTAATTTATACCAATAAAGGGAACAAAAATAAATAATAAAGTGAAACTAACTCTCAAATGTATAATATGATACGACTTATATTAAATAGTTTGGATAAGTTAGAATGTGCATCTAGTGCGCCAAGTGATGCATGTTTAATCACGATAATTCACCAAAAATAAATTGATGGGCACTTAATGACACGCCAGGATCTTCTGCTTGGAAAAAATCTAAGCAGAGGCCTGCTCAGTTTTTAGCAACGATTTTTATCGTTGCTAAATTTTAGCAACAGTTTAACAACCAAAAAACTATTGTGAAAGTTTTTAACAACAGTAAAAACTATTGCTAAAAACTGAGCAGGTGATATTCCAAGCAAGGGATCCGGATCCATGACGCCCTTAATGACAATGACTAGATTAAAAATTTCTAAAACTATAAGCATCTAATAATAAATTTTAAACAAGAAGGACCTAATTAACAAATAGTCATGAGTTTAAACCTTTACCCCGTCCATCAGATAACAAAATACTTTTCTGACATTTGTTGTTTTTCAGTCAATTTTGTTCGAACAATCGTGCACTAGCCGGCGAGCCAAAAGTAAAAGACGACCAAAATGGCATCCTAGATATTTGCAGCATACAATATATAATTCTTTGATCAAAATTCACATACTCTCTCAGAATATGTTAATTCACACAATAATCGTAAGCAAGAATAAGAATTACACAAAGCAGCACCTCATATGATACATGAATGATGGACCCCCATGATTTCTTACTTTCATATCTCACCATTACATAAAAAGCCCTCTTGTCCTATTAATTAGAAAAGAAGAAAAAAAAAATAATAGCCTAAGGACGAGTAAAAAATATGTAAAAATTAATGACAAAAATAGAACTAACAATCCATAAGAGATAACAGTGACCTTGACTATGTGCCTATGGCTCAATTTACAAAGGGTGGGAGAACCCCGACTGCAACTTCTATCTCGTCAAAGCCAGCCTAGCAGTAGCTGCCAACTTTGCATCCGGAACCTGCACCTTCCTCACAAAGCATGCTATTTTAGGGGTGAAAACCAGAATTACGAAAGCCTTCAAGCTTTCTGCAGGAACTGAGATCACAAGTTTACAGCCCCAGCAAACGGCATCATGCTATATACAGAACACCAGAAAATCAGGCGATAGCACAAGCCAATACTAATGCATAAGTATTAGGGACGAGCTTATCAAATCACTATATCCAAGCAAGAGAGCCTCGGTCATTCGGTACTTGAGGTCGGCCTCTAGTTGGTGTTGGTGGTCTGTTAGCATTCAACTCCTGTCCATGCACAAATAACGAAATTCATAAAAGGCTTGATATCAAAATAGAGTGCTGCAGCATCACCGTGAGATTTGCAAAATGCAATTAATATGCAGCACCAACATTCCCCACCCCCCCCCCCCACAAAAAAAAAAAGTCAGTAGTACAGTACCTGCATCCACGTATCTTCAATATGGCGTTCCGGTGATGCTTCTGGTGAAGAAATTGCAGGTGGTAATGGATGAATCAATTTGGGAACCACAACAAGATCTCTACCCAAAACAAGTATTGCCCCAGCATTATTTGCAGTACCTATTGGACAGGGACAATCCAAATTTAGAACGGTAAATGATCCAATAAGGAAAGAGCTGCGTATAGATAGAAGGCAGCAACATACCACAGTAATTAGTAGCTGAGAAAAGCGTTATCAGATGTCCTTGGGCAAAACGCTCGAATCCATCCATCACACATTCATGTGCACGAACAATCAGCTGAAGATCATTGTTATTACAGAATTCCATGACACGATCAGGCTGAAATAGCAAACCCCATTTTGATGAGCATTATAGCATATATGAAAAACCCTCTTAAGTCAGCATAAGTTAAAATAATGAAAATTATTAAAGACAATAACAACCAAGCAACTATGCCTGCGGTTAAGACAATTCTTGAACTACCTTAGGAAAATATTTAGAGTATGTCTCAGGTACTCAACGATACAATAGCAACAAGAAAGGGGAAGGCGAGAAATAAAAGGATAGATGTTAATAGATCAATTTTACTATCATCATATTTTAACATTACATAATATCCAGCCTTTAATTAGTAAACGGGCACAGATTAAAGCTTACCCTGACATTAAAGTTAACGTTAAACCAAACATCAACTTTAAACAGGCACTTGAAAATCCAGTTATTTGAACAAATTCATCCAATTCTAAAATATAACATAGCAGTTTCAACGTTTTAAAAGGTATAATTACATTTAAAATTAACTTGAGCATGATTTGTGTTATTTGGTGCACTGACAGCGGAAAAACAAATTAAATATACAAGCAGCTTAATTTCATGATTGTCTCCAAAATGTCAAAGTTACATTATCAGTATTCTTAAAGTAGTTATACATTTCCATATAATTTTTCAATTCTAAAATACATTTTTCAAATAAAAAAATAGACATATCACCAATCACCAGTGATTGTAAATGATAGGGACCAAGGGGCTGGAGATTTCGTTCATTATAATACTGGCAACCTTCCTCCTATATGGAGAGCTTATGAGAGGAGGGGTAAAAAGGGAAATATGAGGAGTCAGTTAGAGGTGAGGAGAATGTGTGTGCTGAGTTGGCAGGGAGAGAGAATATACCTTGGGGGGTCGTGACTGGTGTGAGGTAGGCAGAATGATTTCAGTATTGAGAGTGGCTAGGAGGATTTGAGTCCTCTGGAGGAGACTGGGGTCATTGGGCTGTGATTACTTTCTCTTAGTGTTATTTTCATTCCTGTACTGCTGGTGTGTGCTGTTGAATTCTCTTTCAATCCAATAAACAATACTGAGTTTTATCATTTGGTCTGACTTGCCAGATCAAAAGGGGGAGATTTTTTTTTGGGATTAGCTCATGCCACCAAAAATGAATGACCGTATAGATTCAATGGAGGCGAAGTTTGAGGGGTTGAGAGGAGAATGGGTTGATTTTAAGAATGCCATGTTAGAGGAAGTGAGTCGCCATATTGGAGAGGAATTTGTACAAGCTCTAGGAAAGAGGCCAATGAATGGAAGTAACAAGGAAGGTGGAGGTGGGCCTTCATCAGGAAGCAATGAATCGCAAAGAAGTGTGGAGGTGCCAAACAAACTGGAGGAATTATGTGAATTCCGTATGTCTGTGAAGAAAGTGGAATTACCTTCTTTTGATGGAAAAGGTCTAGTGGCATGAATTGACAGGGTAGAGACGTATTTTGAAGTTCAAAGAACTACAGATGACGTGTGTATCAAATTAGCGAAGTTGAGTATGGAGGCAAGAACGATACACTGGTTTAACCTTTGGCGGGATTTGACTAATGATCCGACTTGGGAGAAGTTGAAGAATGCCTTGCTTAAGTGTTCTGGAATGGGGCGATTAGATAATCCATTTGAGGAACTCCAAGATGTGAAACAGATTGGTACAATTGATGATTACATTGCTGAATTCGAAGTATTCTCATCTCAGTGTGGGAGGTTGCCTGAAGCTCAGTTCCTCAGGTACTTTGTTGGAGGGCTAAAATCGGAGATTCAGAGTTGTTTGCATACTTTGAAGCCTCAAAATCAGTACCAAGTGCTGCAATTGGCTCGAGATGTTGAAGCAGAGTTGGTAACGCTGTTTAATCTGGACGAAGGAGATGATTTAATTCGGGGATGGTCTTGGGCCGGGTCGGGTCGATATAACTATTCAAGCCGTGGAGTGGGCCTTGGGTCAGAAAGTCCATGTGAGATGAAATCCAATTTGGGAACTCAGCTATCTTCGACGAGGTTTTTAGGTGGGTCATATGCTCGAAGCAAACAAGTGGGCTTCAACACTTACTCCTCGTCGTCCAGTAACGCTAAAGGGTGGACGACGCCGACTTTTAGACAAGAGGTGGCGACGAAACGAGCAGAGTGACCGGCAAAGTGGGTTTGAGAAAAATAAAGGGGTCTGTCACTTGACATATGGAGAATTGATGGAGCGTCGTTCCAAGGGATTATGCTTTCGATGCGAAGATAAATTTCATCCAACTCATCGTTGTTCTAGTCAATTGAAGAAGATCATGTTAAATGACAATGAGCGGGTAGACAAACACGGAGAAATATTGTGGTTTAGGTTGAAGAAGCTGAAGAAGATGGCGGCTTAGAGTGTAAGTCTCTTGGAGTGCTGAGGGCTCATAACGTTGAATCCAAGGGTGCGAAAACCATAAAACTAATTGGCAGGATAAATAAGATTTCTCTAATGATTTTGGTTGATAGTGGTGTGAGCCACAATTTTATTGCACCTTCAGTGATTTCGACGTTGAATTTGCAAACTGATTAGTCCTAGAAATTGGGGGTTAGGCTGGGCGATGGACATCGAGTTTGGACGAGGCTCTTTATCATTGGAATTAGGTGAAGAGGAATTTACTGTCGATGCATGTCTTAGTTAGGAGAAACTGATCTGATTTTGGGAATGAATTGGTTGGAGACGTTGGGAACAATGTCTATGGACTGGGGAAGGATGACTATGGTGTTTAAAAGGCAAGGGCGTGATGTTAAATTGACGGGGGAGAACTGAATTGGGTGTTGGAAAACGAGGGGAGGGTGTGATTGCAGCCTTACAAAGTGTTATTGATACAGTAATCATATGGGTTGATGGAGTATTGAGGCATATGGGAATGGATGTTGAGGTGAGTGATCAGGAAAGGCTGAATGGTAATCAACAGAAAGAGTTGAATGAGGTTCTAGAGTTGAACCCTCAAGTTTTTAAAGAGTTAATGGGCTTGCCTCCAACAAAACAGATTAATCATTCAATAACATTACAACAGGGGGTTGGTCTTGTAAGTGTCAAACCTTATCGATACCCTCATTACCAAAAGGATGAGTTTGAACGGCAGGTGGGGTTGATGTTACAACAAGGGATTATCAGGGATAATGTGAGCCCCTTTTCTAGTCTGGTAATTTTGGTGGAGGAGGATAACTCTTGGCGTATGAATTGATAGATGAGCTTGGAGGTGCAATGTATTTTTCTAAATTGGATCTCAAATCAGGCTACCATCAAATTCGTGTTAAGGAGGAAGATGTCCATAAGACAGCCTTTAGAACTCATGAAGGTCATTATGAGATTTTGGTTATGCCCTTCAAGTTAACCAATGCTCTTGCTATGTTCCAAGCTTGTATGAATCAGATTTTTAGACCCTTCCTCTGCAAGTTCGTCTTGGTATTTTTTGATGATATCTTGGTATATAGTAAGAGCTGGCAATTGCATCTGTCACAATTGGCTAGGATGTTGAAGGTGTTACAGAGTCATTAGTTCATGGTTAATAAACAAAAGTGTGTTTTTGGGCAAAAACATTTGGATTATTTGGGTCATGTCATTTCTGATAAAGGAGTGTCAGTTGATCCTATTGAGATTAGTAATGTTCTCCAGTGGCCGTTGCCTAAGAATGTTAAAGGTGTAAGGGGATTTTTGGCTTTAACTAGATATTATCTGAGGTTCATCGCTAATTATGGCAAAATTGCTAAACCTCTAACGGAATTAACAAAAAAGGATAGTTTTTTATGGAATTCTGAAGCAAACGCAGCTTTTGAAGCGTTAAAGGGGACTGTTACATCAGCACCTATGTTGATCTATCCAAATTTTTCTATTCCCTTCAAGGTTGAATGTGATGTGAGTGGCAAGGGAGTCGGAGCTATTTTAATGCAACAACGGAAACCCATTGCTTATTTCAGTAAGGCTTTTTCGGGTAGAAACTTAGAAAGTCCACTTGCGAAAAAGAGTTAATAGCAGTGGCACTGGCAGTTCAGCATTGGAGGCATTATTTATTGGGGCATAAATTCACTGTTTTTACTGATCGTAGGAGTTTGAGGCATTTAATGGAACAAAGGATCACCACTTCAGCTCAACAAGAATGGATGGCTCGGCTTGTGGGTCTTCAATTTGATATTGTATATAAGGTCGGGACTGAGAATAAGGCAACAGATGCCTTGTCAAGACAACAAGAGGAAGGGGTGCTTAATTCAATTTTTTCATTTCCTATTTGACCACAAGGAAGACAGATTCAAGATGAGGTAAGTAAAGACCAATTTTTGAAGGAGATTGTAGAGACTCTTCAACTAGATCCAGACACTAAACCTAGGTACATGTCAGTGGGGAGTGTGTTGTTTTACAAGGGGCGTTTGGTTTTGTCTGCTAAATCTGAGCTTATTCCTAATTTACTTAAAAAGAATTTCATGAAATGCCTACCAGGGGCCATTCTGGATTTTAGATAACCTATAGGAGGGTGGCTAGAAATTTATATTGGCCGAGTATGAAAGGTGCTATAAAAGATTTTGTGCGTGCTCGTGACACATGTCAACGCCACAAGTATGCAGCTACATCTCCACAAGGACTCCTTCTGCCATTGCCAATTTCGACTAAGGTATGGAATGATATTTCCTTAGACTTTATTTTGGGGTTGCCTAAGAGTATTTTGGGGTTGCCTAAGAGTCATGACTTTGATGCAATTTTATTAGTTGTGGTTGTTCAAATATAGCCACTTCATTCCATCAAAACACCCGTATACGGCCAAACGAATAGTTGGAATTTTTGTTAAGGAAATTGTTCGTCTACATGGTGTGTCAGATTCTATACTTCGTGATAGAGATCCGTTATTTGTCATTTATTCTGGAAAGAGTTATTTCGTTTGCAAGGGACTGTTCTTAAAATGTCTTCAGCTTATCATCCTCAAATGGATGGCCAGACGGAGGTAATCAATCGGTGTTTAGAAACTTATTTGCGCTGTTTTGCCTCGAAATAGCCTCATACGTGGGTTCATTGTTACCTTGGGCGGAGTTTTGGTATAATACGACTTACCATGTCTCAACTAATACCACTCCTTTTCATGTGGTTTATGGTAAAGCTCCTCCTACTATTATACGCTATTTAGAAGGTGAAACAAGGGTGGAGGCTGTGGCACTTCAGCTTGTTGATAGGGATGAGGCGTTATGTCAATTTAAGTATCATTTAAATAAAGCTCAAGAACAAATGAAATCTAGTGCTGATAAGAGGAGAAAAGATGTCTGTTTTTGATAGGGACCAAGAATAGAAATCCGAATAGAATCCAAAAAAATGGTATTGAACCAGAAAAACCCAGAACATAATCAAATTATATTACTAAGGAAAATAGAAATAAACAGAAAGCAAATGAAAGATTACACAAAAGATAACCTTTCCCCAAAGCTAAGCTCCTTGAGAACAACTCCTAAGAATATTCTGCCCACAGCATAATGCCTAGCACAATGCTCATAACAAACTTCTGACAATATTCTTCATGCCTCCCACATACCCCTCTACCTCCTATTTATAATAAACAGACTCACTAATATTACTTGACTGCCCTTCTACAAACTAACCAACTCACGCAATACATGCCCCAGGTATCTATCAATACTCCCCCCTAAAATTAGCCTTTCCTCAAGGTTGGACAAGGAAAAAGAAAAAGGTACAGTCAACCTATTCCATACATCACGAATAGGAGCTTTAACTGTGATACTTGCAACCACGCAACAATGAACACCTCCATTTTCCAAAAGTCCATCAAATCTTCGGAGATGGACCTCATCCACCACACAAGGTTTGTCGAGTCTGAAAACAAATACACCCCAGTTGCTGTTGACCTCACTAAAAGATGCACGCAAGGAGCAAGAAATTGAGTTGGCAAAACTTTCTGTTTTCTCCATATGGCAATTTATCACTTTCACGCAAGCACCATTTATCTTTTCACCATTTTCTTCTGATTTCCCACAATATTCCTTTTAACTCTATAAGCCAAGGCTCGGAGATTCACAGGAAGATCAATTCTGATAATCCTTTCCAAGAAAATAGCTAGGAAATTGAATCTTGGTATCACATTAACTTCATAGGATAAAATAGTTGTTCACCATTTATCTTTGTTTTCTCCAATTGGCAATTTATCACTTTCACGCAAGCACCATCAAACTTCTTAAAGTCCCCATCAATCATGGAAAAGTGAAGTTCTCAATCACATGCCCAAAAATAGCATTGAGAAACAAAGATCACGACTGATTTATTAGAAAAAGGATTTGGGCCTGACGAAGGAGAAGACCCTAGACCCATCGACAATGGCGCTGAAATAGGACTTGGCCCACGCATCTTATCCAGTCCAAACCTAGGGGCAACAGTTGCAGTGGAGAAAGATGGCACATAATATGGCCCATGAGTTTTACCCAATCCAAACCCAAGAGCAGCAGATGGAGATGAGAACTAATTTGCAGAGTATGGGCGTGACGCAGCAGATAACCCAAGCTCATTGTTTCTTCAACGATCCTCCTCGTAGCCCAGCACCGTGATCCTCTGTGCCGTCATCGCCAGAGGCGGTCTACTGGTGTTGCTTGGTCTGGGATTCATAGAAGTGAAAGACAATGATGATGCAATTGATGGAGCGATCTCAATCTCGAAGCCTTGCGCGTGAGATGCCGATGCGTACTCAAAATCAAGGATATGGGTCAGGACTTGCCCCATTTTCAAACCCGTTTATGTGTGGTCTTGGCCCAAACCATACCCAGCCTCATTTGAAAACATCTGGCCCGTTGAGCAATAACCCATTAAGGACCAGGTCAGATAACTTGATTTTAAACCCACCTCTTCATCTCTGTTCCCGTACGCATCGTCTTCTCCATACCGCTTCCTTATCTCGGCTTCAAGGTCTCTCGCCGAGGAGTCCTTTTTCGTTTTACTCTTCCGAATGCTCGCAGAACACTTCACCGGAGTGCTTTGAGATGCCGCCACCGTTAGGAGGCTTCTGGAATTGCTTCCTTGAGACGCTGGAGCTTCCTCATCAATGTGATGGCCTCGCCTCCAAAGCAAAGGATGACGTCTGTTCTTTGCCCTTCTATGCTTCGCCGTCCAACGTTCTGTACTTCGCGGTGTTAGGTATTTGTTTTGTATTTCACTCCCGCATTTTCTCTTGCTCAACGAGATCCTCTTCTTCACTTCCGATGTTGAGCTCCGAATTCCCCTCGCCTGAGACGAAACATCATCTCCTCCTCCTTGCGGCCTTGCCTCTCCGAATTCTTTCTTTCCCTTCTCCGTTCGAAATTTTTCATCTATCGCAGCAAACTTCGCCTGAATCCTTTCCCTAAATCGGTCGAACTCTGTATTAATGATTTGCTCCAACTTCCTTGCTATTTCTTCCCAATTCTCGACTGACATTTTGAAAGACAAGTAAAACACTGGCTCTCCTCGAAGATCCGGCAGGTCAGACCAATTGATAGGGACCAAGAATAGAAATCCGAATAGAATCCAGAAAAATGGTATTGAACCAGAAAAACCCAGAACATAATCAAATTATATTACTAAGGAAAATAGAAATAAACAGCAAACAAATGAAAGATTACACAAAGATAACCTTTCCCCAGAGCTAAGCTCCTTCAGAACAACTCCTGAGAATATTCTGCCCACAGCATAATGCCTAGCACAATGCTCATAACAAACTTCTGACAATATTCTTCATGCCTCCCATATACCCCTCTACCTCCTATTTATAATAAACAGACTCACTAATATTACTTTACTGCCCTTCTACAAACTAACCAACTCACGCAATACATGCCCCAGGTATCTATCAGTTTTCAAGCAGGTGAGTGGGTCCTTTTGAAATTGAAACTCTATAACTCATAAAATTCATCATAAGTTGTCTCCTAAATTTTATAGGCCTTTTCAGATTGGTCAACAAGTTAATCCTGTGGCATTTAAGTTGAAACTCCTTGACACATCCAGGATCCATCATATATTTCACGTGTCCCAGTTACAGAAGGCAATGGATGATTATGTTTCGGCTTCTGATTTACCTTCTGAGTTGGAGGTAGACACTGATCCAGTGATTCAACCTATGAAGATATTGTCTTGGCGAGATAAATTTTTCGCCGGTGTGTATGTGCGAGAATGGTTGGTACAATGGACTGGGATGTTGGAAGATGATGCAACATGGATGGAAGATCACCTTTTTTGTAGTCAATTTCCATCTTTCAGCCTTGAGGACAAGGCTATTCTTATGGGCGGAGGTGATGATGGGGACCAAGAGGCTGGAGATTTCATTCATTATAATACTGGCAACCGTCCTCCTAGAGGAGGGGTAAAAAGGGAAATATGAGGAGTTAGTTAGAGGTGAGGAGAATGTGTGTGCTGAGTTGGCAGGGAGAGAGAATATACCTAGGGGGGTGGTGACTGTTGTGAGGTAGGCAGAATGATTTCAGTATTGAGAGTGGTTAGGAGGAGTTGAGTCCTCTGGAGGAGACTCAGATCTCTGGGCTGTGATTACTTTCCCTTAGTGTTATTTTCATTCCTGTGTTTATTTCCATTACTGTACTGCTGGTGTGTGCTGTTGAATTCTCTCTCAATTCAATAAACAATACTGAGTTTCTATCAGTAAATAATGCTATTCTAATCATTTTTATTCAAAATTGATTTAAAAGTTTAAAATTTTAATACATCATCATTAACATAATTTTTATGAAGCAGATAACCATATATCAACAAGAACGGTTATGCTGAGAACCACTACAACCCCAAAATTGCTGAAGCTGTTAGGCTAGGTGAGGGCCCGTATTTGCTGATTGGTTATAAATATCTCTAACATGCCCCCTCAAGCTAAAAAGCCTTGAAAACTCCAAGTGTAGATAAAGCGCAGGAGGGCCCACTATACCACTTCAACCCAAAAGCTTAAACCATAAGGTGAAGGTCTGTTGTTGAATTTATTAATATCTCTTAACATATATAAAACAAGGCACTTGTGTAAATCATTGAACTCCATTGAAAGTGACAGCCTTAATTTAAGCTACCTTCCAGGAAATATTAAAATGAGAGAAGTTGCCCAGTTCTTGGAATGATCATAAGATTCAAAAAGACAGGTAATGAAAACTCACCCCAAAAGTAACTAACCCTGGCCCTCTAGCATTAGGTCGTAGACCTTCCACACTGTCATTCTCTGTAGGATCAGACCTAGGGAAAAACATCTCATGCTGTCACTTTTCCAGATGGTCATGAAACATATGATCACAAGCATCAATTAGTATACAAATGCACTAACCACAGAAGATCCATAAGCACAATTGACCCTGCTTCCATTGTAATTGGCCGTTGAATGCTCTCAATCTGTTCCACATGATTTATTGAACGACCAATACCCCCATGCATGCAAATAATTTTTTTCTCAATTAGAGCTGCCAAAGGAAGCCAATTAAACAAACGGTTTATCCGATGCCATGCCCAAATTCCATCTCTCTCACCCTGATCAATACGTTACAAAACATTCTCAATTAAGATATTGGAAAGAAAGCATTGCACACTCGTTTAGTAGAATCCATACATAAAATTCCTTACCATTCTCTCAATGCACTCAATTCGGAAACCAAAAAGGGCATTAATATCTGCAGCTTCATGGTTTCCACGAATTAAATGCACATTGTTTGGATACTCAACCTGCAATATTAACAAAAGTATGCATAAATATCAGGTCATCAAACTCGAATAAAGAACACAGAAACAGTGCCCAAATATCCAGAATACCTTCAGGGCAAGCAGAAGAGTTATAGTTTCCAGGCTGTGTTGACCCCGATCAACATAATCCCCTAGGAATAGATAATCGATATATCTGATAGTCATTTATATAGATTAGCAACATAGACAATTGAATGTCTAATTAACCAATGTAATAGTTATGCACACATAATCATCACTGGAAAAGCACAATTACCAGAACCAGACTCCATGGGATTGTAAGATACTTCCAGGCACATATTACCAAATACAATTCAGAAATGGAAAAATAAAAAAAAGGACTTCTTGCAACTGAAAATTACAATATCTAAAGAATCTTCTACAGATAACAAATCCCCACAAAGGCTCAGCTCATAGCCTTACTATCAAGTGGAAACCATAAATATAATATTATCAGGAAGATTTTTCCTCCCTTTATGGTGTGCGGGGTGGAAAATATCCTGATCATTATTTCACAATGTTGCCTCTACACAGGAAAATAAAAATTTGAGGAGGAGCTGAACAACTCATGTTCCTTAAACTGAAAATCTTTCTCATCCAAAGAAAATCTCTGGAGAAAAATTAAGGATATTCAATCTACATCCAAATCCTCCCCCTTCTCCTACCAAACCTTTAATTGAATTCCAATACTAATTAGGTACCGACAATCAGCCATTTTTACACAACTTAATTTGCTTTGGTCATCCCATATTACATTTTTTTTGGGTGGATTTTTAGACGCGGGGTTGGGGGGTGAGATCACTAGGAAACCTCATGGGGTTGAATATCAATCTAACAAGCTAAATTATTTTTGGTGTTTTCTCTCATTCATCATAGTGAAGTAGTTCCCTAAATACCCCACTTCAATTACTAATCCAAAAAGAAATAAAACTAATGCCCCATTTGATTTGATGGAATAAAGGGGCAAGAAAATGGAAAGGGAATAGAGATAGGAATGGCCAAAATGAATGTATAGTTGGCCAGATTCTGATAGGTATCCTGTAGTGTATTTCTATTATTAGGTTAAAAGGTAATTAAGGAATTTCCAAAGGGTGAGTTTGTTATAAATAAAGGAGAGGCAGTGTGAGTGGGTATGTAAGAAAAATATTATGTCTGTAGAAAGAGCCTCGTGCTCTGGTAATGGGCAGAGGACCTCAGTGGTTTTTCTGTAGGAGCTTAGCTCTGGGGGAGGGTTGCTCTGTTCTGCAGTTTCGATCTCTTAGTAATACAATTTAGTTCTGTTGAATCTCTATTTTCTATAATATAAACTTGAGTTCTTATTTTGGATTCCTAATAATTGGTTTGACCTACCAAATACCAAGATGTCGCCGGAACCCGCTGATATGGTGGAGGATGTAAAAGAGAAGACCCAGAAGCCGCGTGCATACCCGACCCGAAAACAAAATAATACGAAGATGATTTATGTGAAAAGGGTCTCGGGCCTAGAGAATAAAGAAACCTAGTCGCATCATCACATTGGCGTTCACGATTATCAAAAGCTCCTACACTATCACGCATAGCATCGAGTAATAGAACACAGGTTGCATTCTCAGACGGTCGCACCATCACTGAAGAAGAACCAATAGTGCATTGTTAGACGGTCGCATCATCACTGAAGAAGAACCAGTAGTGGAAGGAAGAGACGAACCATCGTCAACTCACTTACCAGTTAATCGATCAAGTTTGCAAAACAAGTTTTGGGGAATAGCTTCTTGACGCTGTTGTAAAATGGCGAAAGAATCACGAATTACTGTCTCCAGTGCTGCAAACGAAGATTCAACGGAGTCCATACAGGCTCCAACAACCTCCACCATATCAACTAGTTCTGGTCGCATGTTGGTATTCGACAGGTCGAACCAATTGATAGGAACTCAAAATAAGAACTCAAGTTTATATTATAGAAAACAGAGATTCAACTTAACCAAATTGTATTACTAAGAGATGGAAACTACAAAATAGATAAAGCAAATGAAGGATTACAGATGCAACCCTCCCCCAAAACTAAGCTCCTATAGAAAAACCACTAAGGTCTTCTACCCACTACCACAGCACAAGGCTCTTTCTACAGACATAATATTTTCTTGCATACCCACTCACACTACCTCTCATTTATTTATAACAGACTCACCCTTTAGAAATTCCTTAATTACCCTTTAACCTAATAACTGAAATACACTACAGGATACCTATCAGATTCCAATTCCCTCATTTTGAGGGAATTTGGATTCCTCTACTCACATGACGGAATGGCTTCTCATTCCTGAAAATGAAAAGTTCTTTTACCATTATGTCCTCAAGAAATTACAAAGATACCCCATTTATGTAATATTGTAAAATTTATGTCATAATTATGTCTATGTTAAAAAAGTAAAATTTATGTCCTTTATATATAAGAATATAATTATCTTTTATTCATGTTATGCCCTTTACACAACAACAAGCCTTATCCCCATTAGGTAGGGTCGGCTACATGAATCGCACAACACCATTAAGCTCTATCAATAACCAATTCTTTAAGTATCTTACTCACCAAAAAATCTCATTCAACTACTTCTTTAAGTATCCGTCTTGGTCTTCCTTGACCTTTTTTCACAGAACTCCATTCCATCTGCTCAACCCTCCTTATTGGCACCTCCAACTATCTTCTTTGAACATGTCCCAACCACCTTAAACAATTTTCTACCATTTTCTCCACAGTAGGTGCCATGCCAACTCTATCTCGTATACATTCATTACGTGTCTACATGGATTATTCTAACCAAACAATAGAAAGGAGAAGTTTTTCCATTCCTTTCCATGCCTTACCAAAAAGGATTGGTTAGGTCATAATATTTTGAAGAGTACAAGAAAAGCCATTTTATTCCAATAAAAAGCCATTTTCATTCCCATTCCCACAACAATTTTTCCCCCCAAACCAGGACCTAAACACTTCTGTTCTATGCAAGAAAGGAACACACGCATAATCCACTTTGCTGCCAGCCAGGAGTACTTTGTCGAATAGTGTGCTAAGACAAGAACCATTCACTGAGGTAGATCATGTTGGCCTGGTTAGGTCATAATATTTTGAAGAGTACAAGAAAAGTATGATAAGTAAATGTTGGATTACCAATCACAAAACATACACTAATTGATAAGAGCTCAACTATGCATCAGGTATAAAATAACTAATATGGAGATAGTAATCCCCCCACTAATACGGGACTTTACAGGTGATACATTAAACTAAATTGTAAAAGCAAAATCTTAGCATAAATTATAACTAAAAGGTCCGTTGCGAATGGGACAAACTAATAAATAACTGTGCTTAGACAATTTATACATAAAGCTTGCTTGGGGTTGCTGTGGATTCCTACCTATTTTTATATATATTTCTCAAATGGAGTTTTATGAAAAGCACAGTAAGGGAGAAGCAGTTTATGTATGAAAAATCATTTGATAAACACTTTTATCAATATTATTGTATTTGGAAAATAGAGTTCTTTTAACTATAGATATGCTAAAAGGAGCACATAAAGATTTCACTTTGCAGTAAAACAGCTTCTCTTCATAAGCTCCGATTTCTTGCTTCCTTCCTAGTTCCCACAGCAGTAAAACAACTTCTGCTACCACTCATAAGCAGCATATTTTTAAGTAGAAGTTTGACCAAACACCCCCAAAAACCCTAATAAGTACTTTTTTAAAAAAAAAAAGTAGCTTCTTCCCAAAGAAGCTTGACCCAATAATGACCTATTGACTGAGAAGCTTAAGCCAATTAAACTTACACAATAAAGCATACCCAAAAGGATTTTTATGCTATATGAAACTAAAGAAACTTACGCTATATCACCCGCAGTTGATGGTGCACCATACTCATCAAAAAGACGCATGAGATCCCCAAATTGTCCATGTAAATCACCAAATATTTTAATAGGTGCCCTAAGTTGCAAGACACTTGGTTCACTTGAAAATATCCGCTCCGCATTATCACAAAGATCTGCAATTTCATTGCAGTCCAAGAAAAACTGCCGGCGAACAGGTGGTTTCCACCCTCGAGGCTTTAAGAGGTGAGCTATGACCTGACAAGGCAAGTAATCTTAGTAAGAAATAAAACTGAACATAAGATAAAGACAATATGCACAAGTAAAAAAGAAGACATGGGGCTCTGAATCTAAGCAGGTACCAACACTAAATTGTTCATGGACCGGCACAGGTTGGGCTAAGGTCAATGCATAATAGGATATTAGATAGTAGGCCTAGGCCCAAACCCAACTTAATTTAGACCCATCAATAAAGGTTAATTGGCCAAGCCCATGAGTAAAGCCCAGGCTGTCCATGTACCAACTGGCCCACAAACAGCTGTAGTCAACACAGATACATACTCTAATACAATCTTCAGCACATCATGATATATTAGAAGAGGTACAATGGAGTCTAAACAATATGAAGGTCAATGAACATGACCCATCAGGTATTATGCACCTACCTCATTACTCTAACTTCCAATGCTTGATAGGTCAGGTCCACAACATGTGATAGGCAATGTTAATTAACTAACCCATTACTGAACTGTAACCTTATGATAGGACATGAATCATTAGATGTTTTGGACCAGAACAACTACTAAATAACTAAGATTCTACTTTGTGTATATCATACTTATAATATTATTGTTGATAAAAACTTGGTAATTTATTATATATAAAATTCATACCTTTTTTGGGACACTATTGATAGACATCTGGCGATCTAATAATTTTCTAGCTGCAGTTGCATTTTCTGGAGTTCCATAACTGACCCGCCTGCCTTCATTTTCAAACTGATCAATTGAAAGCTGTCTAACCATGCCACCTAATGCTCCACCAGTCTCTGCAGCAACAACCACCTGAAGAAAATTCAAGATAAAATCAGAAATTGCGCTTGAAGATTTAATGGCAACTTGACACTGTATAATGTTTCCATGGTAATTAAAATGATTACTCACAGCTCTATGGTGCAACCTAACTCCACCAGGGGTAATATTATTTGACCCTGCAGAATCAGGCTTAATCAAGGAGGATATAGGTTTTCCACTTGGAGTAGCCTCAGCTCCACGGTCTCTGTCGGGCAAATCAACTTCCCCAACATCTCCATTCACTTGCCGTGCCTTTGCAGCAGCCAGTGTGGCACTAATAGCTTCAGCTTCTGCAGCTGATGCTTCAACCAGATATTCGACACCTTTGCTAGTTCTCCTGTTCAAATTCTTCCAATACATGACGAAGCCAAAGAAGTAACAAATAATTGCCAATATCCAATGTGAATGATAACAACTAACTTACCGAGGTCCCTGAAGCATGGCATTTTCAGTGCTGATATCAGTATACATGTCACCATTTACAGGGGGAGCAACAGGACTGCCCAGAACAACTGAACCATCAGCAGCTGTTTCGGACATTGTTTGCTTCGTCCTATCATCAACTAATCCGTATCGTCCAGGTAAGCGTCCTGCTTGTAAATTAGTGGCAGCTGCTGCTGCAGCAGCATGTGAAGCAGCAGATGTCGTTTCAGCAGCGGCAAGATCTTCAGCAACAAGTAGGTCATCCAGCAAGACTCCTGTAGCATAAAAACAATGATCAGTCCAGCCTATGAATTAAAAATAATAAATTACAAGGTTAATATTATATTCCACAAAACTAAATACAAAATTGATCTTGAAAATCCTCTATATGACTGCATATCTCAGCAAGCAAGATGAACATGGATTCCCTAGCCATTTTAAGGCCCACAAATAATAAAATCGGTATACTAGATTTAAAGGAAAAAGAGTTTTTTTTTTTTAGAAAAAAAAAAGAAAAAATTTTTTAAAAAAAAAAAGATAAAATGCGACATGTTAGTTTTAAATATATAATGTCAAATTTTGAATGTAGAAGAAAGCATTCAGTGACCTTTTATTGGAATTCTCTCTAGTAATTTTTCGCTGGGATCCTTATGTGCAGTTCCTTAAATCTTTGCTATTAGGCTCTCCATTAAAAATAGAACAACAACAACAACAACAAAGCCTTATCCACTAGGTGGGGTCAGCTACATGGATCGTATGACGCCATTGAGCTCTATCAATGACCAACTCTTTAGATATCTCATTTACTAGAAAATTCCGTTCAATAATTTCTCTAAGTGTCCTTTTTGGTCTTCCTCGACCTTTTTTCACATGGCTCCAAATCATCTGCTCAACTCTCCTAATTGGCGCTTCCAACAATCTTCTTTGAACATGCCCAAACCACCTTAAATGGTTTTCAACCATTTTTTCCTCAATAGGTGCCACTCCAACTCTACCTCGTATATGATCATTACGGATCATATCTCTTCTTGTATGACCACACATCCAACGCAACATCCTCATCTCCGCCACTCCAATTTTATGTTCTTGTTGTCCTTTCATCGCCCAACATTCACTCCCATATAAAATCGCTGGTCTTATGGCAATACAATAAAACTTTCCCTTGAGCTTATCAGGTACTTTCCGATCACAAACAACTCCTAATGCCATTCTCCACTTCAACCACCCAGCTTGTATCTTATGTTCCACATCTCCAATAATTTCGCCGTCATCTTATATAACTGATCCCAGATACCTAAACTTTGACACTTATGATACGACCTGATCATCAATGCTAAGTTGTCAAAAATATATAATTATTTTTCAAAGACTAACCCTTGTGTTCTGGCTAGAAAACTATATACTAGTCATGTTTTGATTGGAGAATCAGATAGCACAGATATAAAGATTTGCACAGTTTTTTCCTTTATGCTGAATCAGTACCTAATCTAATTGAATGGCAGCCCCATATTTCTTAAAAGAATAGCTATGCTTTCATCAACTTGATGTTTACAACACTTGGCCAAATATTATATGTTCCACAGCGTGAAAGCAAAGACTACCATGCTAATTGAACTATTCCATAATCAGTTTCCACCTCCTACTCTTCTAGAATTAGGATCTTTCATGTCCTTATGGCAGAAACTAGCATTCCCTGCCATCTATCTGCACAAATAATTTAATACACAAACAATGTCCAAGATTCAGATGCTCCCTTTTCTTTAAGCTTGCCAAAAAAGCAAAACAATTCAACCAAAATTAGCAGAAAAGCAAAATAGGACATATAAACCAAAGGTATGAGGAAAGAGTTTCAAGCACTAATGTAAATTTCTAATCAGCACAAAGTAAGCATCTGAATTGTCATCTCAATACAGGTTAACTTGGTAAACTATCCAAAAAAATTAGTGAATCATATTAATTCAATTATCACATGGCACCAACCAAATTTTTTAAAATGGAAAATCCAGCAAGACATACAGAAAATGTTTATATGTCTTACCACCACGTAAACCACCATAAATAAAAATTAGGTCACCAACTGCGGCAGCTGCATGCCTACAACGACGCGTCAACTCAACTGAGGCATCTCCACCAGCTGCATCAGCACTGTATCTACCTGTCCTTGGACTGGTAACAACAGATTTGGTATCACACCAAACACCAGCAGCAGTATCCAACACTACAAACGGAAGACACATTTTCCAAAAGAGTCTTAAAAAAATCTATTGGCACATCACTATATCTTGCTTCAACATACAAAAAACAATGGAAGAAAAAAAGAAGAAAAGGCATTTGTCTAGAAAGATATCACTACAAGCTAAAAAACCAATTAAGCAACACACAAACAGGCAGCAGAAGATTGGGAGCAAGGGCATAAGTACTAATAAATACTAGATTATGATACAAGCAACAACACCTAAGTCCCCAAAGCACCATTCAACAAACAGAAATAGCAACACCATAATCTAGTACCTGCAACACTTGATGAGTCTTCTACCATCCGTCCTCCACCAAGAGCCCCTCCAGACACATGTAGCCTTGCATTAACAAATACCTAAAATTATTGTAGGAATCAAATTATAATCTTTAAATATATAACCAAATATAACAGAATAAAATAGATGAAATGAACCCACCGCTGCATGCTGATATCTTGGAGATGGTGAGACACCAGGAGCAATTGCCCATTCCCATCGACCATCCCTATGCTTAGCTAGCCCATATGCACTTGCCAATGGCTGCAAGACTCAAACCAAAGAAGAAATATGATAAGGGAAGAACAAAATATATTACCAAAAAAAAATACAAATCAAAAGAATTATATAAATCTATATTTAGTGTTGGACCGTCAGTTAATATGAAAATAGCTCAGTTAAACAGAACAAGAAAAAAAAAAATAAATCAACATGGATAGAATCAACTCATTCTAGAGATAAAATTTCTTGGCATATATTGTAAACAGCTATCAATGCTTTCCATGAAAAGAAAAGCATGCAATTTTTTTCACATGTAGTCTTAAACTGCCTGAGTTGTTGGCAAAGCTGCTGAACTTCAATCCCAACCACCAAAAGTATGCTACAGTTACTAGTGATTCTTCTCTAATAATTTTAGATTTAAAAATCAAAAAAAACACAAATAAAAATTAAAAAATCCCTTTGTATGGGAAAGAGAAACCTTCTGCAATCCAAAGGGGGTTTCTTATGGGCATGCCAGATTCTACCATTCATTATAGCAAAAGATACAGCAAAGACAATTAATTCTGCAAGGGCCATAGACACACATAAGAACCCATTATGCAGACAAGCCATATATGCAACAGGGGGTTCAGCCTTGCAAAGAAAAAATAAATAAGATAACAAACTCAGGTAATTGAATCAGATAGAACTACAAAACTTTCCGGGTATACAAAATCGAGGAATGAATAATAAAATGAAAGAAAAAAAAAAGTAAAACTTAGAATAAGTTACTCACCACACTATTGGCATCCCTTCCTCCACAAAGCAAAAGAAGCCCATCAGAGCGTGCACTTGCAGTTGCATACCTATTCAAATAAATGTCAAAATGAAAACTAGACCTCAGGCTATCTTACATAAATTCCAGCAATAAATAACAGCCAACTTAAATAACATAGAAAATCCATAAAACCCTATCAATTTAACATATTATAAAGCCTACATGAACTCATTAACAGGAGATAATTGAAATAGTAACATTAATTAGCAAAGGGTTTAAATCCAACCATGCAATTTCATGAAAATGGCACTCGACAATATGGTAATGCAATAACTCATAAAATCCTTCAAAACCTAATTCAAGAAATCCAAGGTTTCAAAATAACCATTTAATATCTGCATAAAGGTGTCAAAGTTTTAGTCTGAATGGAGATAGAGGGGTACATGCATGGAGGTGGACCCTCTCCTTCTGGCTCCAACTTGCGCCATTCATAAGGCTTGGCAGCTGTGTCCAAGGCCCATACATCAGCCAAAGGTCTCTTTCCTGGAAAGCAAGCCCCAAACTAGTATAACATCCACTAAATAAGCACAGAAAACAAGACAAGATAATAAATAATCAAAGCACACAATGCAACAAGGCCAGCATGACTGCATGAGTAGTTACCATCATTTCCTCCAATAGCCATTAGATACCTCTGCCCCACCAAAGCCATCACATGTCCATATCGTGGCCCTGGACCAGGACCTTGTACAACAACTCTACATAAAATTCAGCACGCACTATAATATCAGATAAATTCCATCAAAAGCATCAATTAAAAAACACATAGTTTAAAAGTCCAACCTATGCCATCGTGGCCGTTGCTGAGTGAGATCAAGAACATGAAGGTCCTCCGCTGACAAACCAGCCGGACCAATGCCACCCTGGGTTTCAATGTAAAATTCAACTAAGAACTAAGATAGTCATTTAAAATAAGGAACCAAATCCACAGAAATTAAGATAACTTGAGAGATATTCTCTCCATGCTACCTGAATAACTACCATTGTTCCCACAGCAGTTGCCACATGTGCAGCCCTTGGGGTTGGAGGTTCTCCAAAGGGAGTTATCCTGTTTAAAATCCCTTTATAAGAACCAAAGTAAACTATAGAAGGGTATACAAGCAATAGTAATACTCTAATCTTACAAGTGGCTGAAAAGAAAAAGTACAAGTTCAAAGCTTACCTAGACCATTTATTGGTTAAGACATCATAACAATGCACATCAGCTGTAGCACCAGCTAAACCTGAAGAGCAAATAAATAATTGCGATCATGATAGATTTCAGGCATAAGACAATTTTATCAATCAGAATCATAAAAAGCTACTATATAATTTAAGCATTTTCCTTCCACAAAAACATTCCTTTCACAAAACCACTATCAATTCTATAATAAAGAACCAAAAAGCAAAAAACAGAGAGAAATATTATCTTCACCCTGTATCATCCCATACAAGCAGATTAGTAGATTATGCCAATAACTTTACAGATCAAGTCTCGATTATTTAAGATTCCACCACCAGAATGCAGTAAAGACCATAAACAGCAATGGGTTCCTATAAGAATAACTTGAAATTCTTGCAAAATATTATGTTTTGACTAATGAAAGGTGACAGAGAAACCTATCAGGTAACTGGAATGTAGAGTCATTGTCAACAGGTGACACTAATTTGCAATATTTGAATAAATACTGTTCACACAAAATCTGACAATATAACCATCCTAGGGTAAAATGATGGGATTCATGGGCTTTTGTTCCACTGAACCAAAGATGTCAGCTAATAAGATTAATCATAAATTGTAAACACAGAAGTCAAAAAATTCTTGACCCTCTGGATGGCTGGGAGCAAGGTTTATGCTATCACACGAAAAGCCAATATGTATTGACATCTTTGAAGAAAGGCACTATGAAGGTCCATCACAATTGTTTAATTTGAAAGTTGGACTGCTTTTATACTAACAATGAACATAGTGCAACTCAAATTGCCCATTGATCAATTAGAAGTAATGCCACATAACTACTCCCACTGTACATTTCTGCAAAGAAACTTACTGCTGGTAGTCGTGATAAAGTAAACAAAATCTGCACAAACACAAACCTTTTCTTTCTCCTATTTCCCCTTTTATAAGTGATGGTATAGAGAAAAAAAGTTGAGTCATTTGATGAGTTTAAATTATTGCATGATAATTGAATAGTTTGGGTTAAATATTATCGGTACTACTTCAAGCACCACATTATGACACATCTGGCATTCAGCAACACAATCAAAATAGAGAATGGGCACAGGAAAGCAGAAGAGCGAAAGGGAAGAAATAATTATGGTCAATGGATAGACACAATTATGTGCATGCATATTAAGATTGGTATTATGTAGTCCAACCTAACTATGGCTGGGCGCCAGGCCTATGACATAAATAATAATAAACAGGATTCCAGTCTATGGACATCAAGGGAGAAGATAACGTTAAACAGCTCCTTTGGATGAACAAAACAGAAAGGAAAGAAGGAAGTGGAAAATAAAAAAAGGACAAAACCATTGTTTCAATGAGTCATAACAAGGGAAGAAATTAAGGAAACAAGGTTTTACCTACAAACTATTTTTGCCCTCCCAAATTGGGCATACAGCATATAAATTGGAAAGGTTTTAGTGACACTTTATGAACTCCAAATTTTATCCACCAAAAATAACAGTGAAACAAAGTTTTAATAAACAATGGATTCATTTTTATTCCTTATCATAGCGTTCCCAAGCTACCTATACTATTTTCTCTCCCCATAGATAAACTATCCAACAAAGCAATGATCAGCAACGCCCTTTCCAATTCTAATCCATTCCTTTACATTCAATACCACAAATCCATCCAAATGAACAGTTACCAAGCTTTTCTAATCAACAAAACAGAGTAAATCATAGTTTTCCAGCCGCTTGTTCAAAAGGATCAAAGACCAAAGTATGACACCAAAATGGAATAGGCCTAGAAGTCATCCATTTTTTTGACATAAATGCTATTTCATTATCCAAACAACAACGGAATTGGCTTGTTCGCATTCAAACAGCTGGGCCCAACTCTAGACACTCCAGGATCCTTTCTCAAATATGCTCTCTTAAGTCGAGAGATGTATAAACAGACACATCTCACTGCACCGATCGCATTTTTGCAGCTAAAATTTACCTAGCTTTAAATTACATAAAAGACGCAAGCCACAAAAATTTCCAGATTGTAATCAAACTGAAAATACCAGAATTTAATATATTAAGACGAACAGTCTACCAGCTTATCTTTTAGAATATATCCAGAACCCCAGAAATGTCACATATCCGGAGAATAGAATAAGATTGATACAAGAAAAACATACGTATTCCAGCATTTCCAGCCGAAGAAGGAGTCCCGGAAGCCGCAGAATTCCCTTCAAGTGCAGTGGCACCACCGAACAAAATGAGCCTTGGGCCAATGTACCCAGGCGAACCCTCCTCTCCAACAGCTGCCACGGCAGTCAAGGTGTGACCACACCTAGGCCCGGGTCCGTCCTCCTTCTTTTCTATAATTGCATTCACCACAGAGTAAGTTGGCGCAAGCCTTGGTCCAACAACCGGACTCTGCTGCACCTGAGAAGAAGCCTGCTGCTGTTGCTGCTGCACCGGCGACTGAGCAGTGGCCGGGGATCCGCCTCCTGACGACGGCTGCTCTCCAAGTTGCTCCCTCTCCATTGCCGCAGGAGACTGAGCAGTGCTATTGTTCTGCACGGCTGGATCGTGATCAGTTTCCGGTACCATCGAGGAATCGACATCCATTGCTTCAACCCTAAGATTCGAGCAATTCTACCAAGATCAGAAACATAATTCCCGCAAAATCGCATTCCGAATCAACATTTCTGATTCGCTCCTGGATTCTAGACCTTCAAACCGCCCACTGCTTTCGATTATATACGCAACACATGAACTTTCACAATTGAAAACCCTAGCTCAGATCCTCGACTTCATCAATTTAACCACGTCAATTTTTCAAAACAATACCAATCCGAGGGATAATTCTTTAGGTTTTCCTCTCTTTCTCTGTCTCTTTCTCTCTCTTTGAGCCTCAAAGAATAGAAGAAGCTGTCGAAGACAAGAAACGGGACGGAGACAATCTCAAAGCCCCCAAAAACACAAACACACACACAATCCCAAAGCAGAGAAAAAAATAAAAAATAAAATCCAATCACTTTCTCTGTCTAGCAATTGCTCGCCGTCTCCTTTTCTCTCTTCTCACTTTCTCTCTTAATTTTTGTAATTTATTTTTTCTGGACGTCATATTCTCTCTCTAGAAAAGTCTGACCGAAACAACCGGTTAGAGAATACACGGAAGAAGCGGCGGGGCGCCGCCAGATAGCCTTAATAAGGCGGAGAACGGCGACCGGGTAACCGGTACAACCGGGAAATGGCTTTCACAATTTAACGGTGTTTACCGGTTCCTGATTATAAGGAGTTTGGCCTTTCAGCCGCATAATAATAGCCATGGGGGTGGGATAGATCACTGACTAACCTGCAAGAGCGAAAGTGGAACCACGCGCCAGATTAGCGAATGAAATTTTCTCTTAACATGGGAGTGAAAATTAGATAATGAGTATAGTTTCAATTTCTTTGGAAATGGCCAAATTCTGTATGTCTATCGGGTAATATTATATTATTACTAACATTTAGAACGTCGCAAGACTCGAATAATGTGAACAAGATATGGTAAAATATTTCTCTTAATTTTTTAACAAATAGATGAATGATTATGAATAATAGCTCAACTGAATATATAATATAATGTTTATCTTTTAAGACCTAAGTTTCGAAAAACTAGCTTATCTGTGATATTTACAGGACTTCTTTTCAAGCTCTTTCTCAATTATTTGTAATTAATTTCACTCCACGTTAGACTGAAATTCAAATTGTTCAGCCTACGTAAATACATGTCCATTCAGGAACATTTAATAAAACTGGAATGTTGCAGAGTCTACGTAAATATATAATATAATATAGTATATATTTAACAAATTAAAAAATGAAAAGGGAATAATTAGGAATAATGCATACAAACAAATAATAAAAACCTTAAGGTCAATGGGATTCATGTTTTAATTAAGTTAGAAGTATATATGTTACGGTAATCTACTACTGGATTGATATTTATCGTAACAAAAAAAAATTATGTATATTTGGAATCACATAATATTAATATTTATTTTGAATTTTTTGCGTGATTGAATTTGTCTTCTAAAAGACAAAAAAGTGCCGCGCTTAGCAGTCATCCTGGCTGCCAACGTTGTATTGGGTTGCGAACATTATATTACGTCGTTACTGTTAGTTTATATATTATGTTTGGATTTAAATAACTTTCTAATTGTCACAAGAAATTTCATGATTCAAAGTTAAAAATTATAAAAAAAAAATTATAAAGTGGGTATTTAATTATTTAAAGTGTGATAGGGAATTTGATTTTGGCGCATTAAGAAGGAAGGGGACATTCTATTATTATCTCAGCTCGTGCCATAAACTCTAAGTCAGGTGGATCCTCTCCGACAAGACCACAAGAACCACCAATCAGCTGACAGATCAGTCTTATTTTGTTTTCCCTTATCTTTAACAATTAATGAATCACCGCTTTTAGTATTTTTCAGTATTAATTTTTTGAATGCAACATATAAGATACGTGTGTATCTCTTCACCAGTTTTTGTATTCATGGGCAAGAAAGGTCTTTTTGCTTTTCACTAGCAACATAAATTCTAATCGAAGGGTATGTTCTTTGGTTGAATAAAGTTACAAGGAGCGGAAAAGATAGCTTAAAGCAGTTAGTAAAGGAAATGAATAAAGATTTTCTGTGTCTAGCCAGGATACAATGAAATGCTTCCTGTTCTTACAAATATGGTTTTCTTTATTGTATTTTTCTCCCTCAATAAAACGAAAAAACAAAGGTAATTATGAATGTCAAACAGAAAACTGTATATATCTTCTCCTGTAGATATCATAGAACTTTTAAACTTTTTTAAATAATTAAACTTTACCATAAAAAATATGACAATTTATTTCCAAAAAAAGGATGGCTAGCGCAAGTAATTTTCAATTTCAACAATGTTATATTTATGCATATTCTATTAGTACCACAATTTACAGCAGTAATGATGTTCTTGAAATCCCAAAGGGGTGAGTAAATCCCAAACCTCATTGATGTATAAGTACACATTGTGGTAAGTTATATGATTGCTCTCTTGCTTCAGTACAAAAAAGGAATCATACAGCAGTAAGACAAATAAGGATCCTGCTATTTAATCTGGGTACATAACTTGTGCTTCTCATATTCATCATCATCCCATGAAAGCAGTTGAAAACAGCAGGAAGTCACATGCAACAAACTGCTTTGCTTTCAACTTTATCGACGTTACCGTATTCCTGATTGGAATCTACAAAAAAATGTCACTACTCTTTGAAAGCAAACCACTCCATGTTTCCGCTTAAAAGTGAAGAGACCTCGTTATGCAAAATATTTAGGATCTATTTAGTAGGCAGTAAAAAAAAAAGAAAAAAAAATGTGTTTAGTATATATAAAAAAAATGAAGAAAAAAAATATGTTTGGTATTTATATTTTAAAAAAATAGAATATGTAGAACATATTTATTAAAATACTCTTGTGTTAAATTTATTATTTATATTGGTATGGTTTATTCACTGATCTTTTTCAATTATAATCATCTATCAAATTAATCTCTTGGTATTAATAAAATGTTAGCTTAATTATTATTTTTGTCCCTTAACCTTTTTTATTTCAATATAGTCCCTTTATTTTTTTTCAATTTGGTTCCTTAATTTTCAATTTATGTCATATCTGTCTTTATCCATCTCATCTATCAAGGACCATTTTGGAACCACTTGATCATGTTGGAACACTTTAAACAAAGAAGGTAATAGAGACTGTTTTGAAACATTAATAATAAATTTAAGCTTATAGTTGTGTTCGGCAAGTAGATACCGTGTGCATGACATGCAATGCCATGTGTTCAGTTCAAAAATGGAAACAAAGTAATGGGGGTAAATTCATGGAAATTAAAAAATAAAAAAAATAACACAACATATATTCAATCGTAACAGAGTGAAAGCACAATGAAGCACATAGCAGTTTCAACAAGCAGAGCAGATAGAAAACAAGTTTGAAGTAGAGAGAAGAAAAATAGCAAAGCAAATAATAATATCAAAGTAGAGGGAAGATGATAACGATTAGAAGCACAAACAACGACGAACACTCAAACGACCACCACACTTAAACCACGCGTGACAGCAACGCCACTGAGAAGAAACCACCAAGATGTTGTCGTTCAACGAAGCACGAACCAGCAATGATTCTTAGGGCTTCATCTAGGACAAACATGGGACTAATAAAAGAAAGTACAAGAAAAATTTGGAAGAAAATCCAGTTTTCTATCCAAAATCAATTGGAAAAGCTTTGTACAGGACCAATGGAAAAAGTGCAACCGTATCTCCATCTTCACTTTCCCTCCATTGTAGCATAAAGGCCACCAAACAAGTCAAAATGAGAAAGAATGAGGGAATTCCCTCTTCCCTTCTCCCACAAAAACTCACCCTTAAGTTCTACTAGACAAAATTAACTGATAAGCTTATAAATTAATTTTTAACTAAAAATTTATAAGCTATCTTATTGAATTAAAAGTGTTTGGTAAAAGTAATTATTGAAATAATTAAAAAAAATAAAATAACATAAAAATACATATATTTTATAATTGAAATAAACATATAATTTTTTATTTCTTAATTAAATTAATTTAAATTATTATATATATATAATTAATTAAATATATATATATATAATTAATTAAATATATTTATATTTTATTATTATATATAATATAATATAATATATTATATTATCTATATAATTAGCATCAGAAGGAGGAGGAAGAAAAAGGACAAATGGTGACCAACGCCCACGAACAGCAACAAATGACGATAGATGACGACAAACAACCACAAAGACACTAGCAAAAGGCAACAAACCACCACAAACAACTACAAAATTGTAGGACAAGATAACGATGAATGGTGACTAACGAGCAGACGGCAACAAATGACAACAAACGAGGACACATAAGTGAAGGAGAAGACAAGACTACGCAATTTGGAGATTCATACGACATAAAGGTATAATAGGTATTTAAAAAAAATAATAAAGGTTAAATAGAAACAAGTCAGAAACTATCTATAAGCTACAAATTATAAATTAGTCAAAATAACATTTTAAAATAAATTATAAGTCATTAAAATAAACTTATTTATTAAATACTTTTAATAAACTTATAAATTAGTCAAATAAGTTATAAACTACCTTATACACTATCAGCTCATATTTTTCCACCAAAACCAATTAATTAACTTTTCATCCTTTGTAATCCCATTAAAAGAAAAGATAACTAATTTGTTCACAGTACACAACCAAAGGTGTATATCTTTTTCTCCACCTCAAATTAACAATATACAACACTGGATCTAGTAGATGAGGAGTTGGACGCCACAGGATGTGAACTTATCAAGCTTTCATGGGTCCCGTATTTACAGGTTTCTGAAAGAACCTTGCAACTGGCATCCCATCAGCATCATCATTCTCTACTTTCCACGATCGATCTTTTTTCCTCTGAGGCTTTTTGTGGTGCTTGTGATATGCATTAGACTTCTTGACAGTAACTTTCTTTTGAGCAAGTCCATTAGCCATCTCAAATGAATTGAGATCATCCTGTACGTGCTCATGATTAGGAGCAACTTCACTCTGAACATCTGAAGAATTTTTTACATCAGAAGAATCTGACTCTTGCAAGTTAACTGAATCAAGTCCTGTGGGATCTGCCAAAGTTGGTTCGCCATTCAACATTCCAGGGGGAATTTCATAGTGAGGCAGCTTCCCATCAATGTAGTCCTTCAGTATCTGACGGGATGCCCTAGTTTCATCAGGTAGCCCACTAGAGGCAACATACCCACGAGAAGCACAATAAGTTCTCAAAAGTTCAGATGCCAGAGGGGGGCGAGTTTGGGGCTCATATGGCTTAGGTTTTGGAAGACTGATATTATAAACCTCCTCAATGACGTGTCTTGGGACTCTATCAGCCACAACTTGGACAGCCTCCCTGTGTTCAGTAATTCTATCAATAGGCAACACCCCACAGGCAATCATCTCATACCTCGAGCTTGAGAAAGATGGAAAAACTAATCCCGGACAGTCACAAAGGGTCAGTCTATCAGAAATAATTAATGTTTGGAAGTGCTTTGTCTTCCCTGGAGTGGAAGTGACACCTGTTCGTTTTTGGCCCACCAAAGCATTGATAGTTGAACTTTTCCCGACATTGGGATAACCAATAAATCCCACAACTACATTGCTTGATGATGAACTACCAGCAGCATTTTCACCACGAGATTGAATGTTAGAAGGCCCTATTTCAGAGGAGCTTGATTTTCTCCTCCTCTCTACTATCTCTTCTGCCTCTGACTGTAATCGGGCCAGAAGTTCATATCTGCCATATATTTTTGTGTCTGGGTTATTGGTATTCCCATAGCTATCAGCCTCCAATGATGAACGAAGCTTCTTGCCCTCCAGAGCTGCAAAAGCAGCTTTAGCCGACCAAAAGATGAAGAGAATATCATGAGCCCGAAAGTGCTCTGCCCATTTCTCTCTGCACAAAAATAAAAATAGGAGAGGTCAAATAATGAGAACCTTAGCAGGATAGAAAACTAAAGAAATGATTTCTTGCATAAACCTTTTAAGGGAGATTCAAACCTGATAGAAGTGGGCAAAAGATCTGCCTTATTGACCAGCAGCAATGTTCGTTTATGCTCATCAACCTCTCTTGCATATGCCTGAGCCAGAACAGAATTAATGCCAAAACAGGTTATTAGCTCTCATGGAATGATTTTCTAACAAATGGATAAGAAATGTTCACATCAGGCAAACACAGATTACAGACATATCTGTCACAATCCTTACAAAAGTTCTTTTAGAATTAGATAATAAATATTACAAAAGAAAAAGACATCTGTGAGCAGTATAATTTTTTTTTTTTAAAAAAAAAGAACTCTCCAACTTCAATTACTTTGCATATCAGGAATAGAAATTTCTTGAAACAACAAGAGCACCAAAGAGATGCTATAAACCCCATCCAATCCCTTAGCAAAACAACCTTGAGAATCATTAACAAATCATTGGGTAAAAATTAATTTGCATGTGCTGTGTGATTATTAAGGTTGAACAGATAACATTTAAATTAGTAAAAGACAATGGGTGAGCATCTGTGACGTTTAAAAAGCAGCCAAAGATCCATTCAAAAAATTACCAAGAATTTATGGCTTTTGCTATGGATAGCATTCCCAAAATAGGCCTGAATTCTTTTTTAATTATACAATGTATAAACATACTGTGACAACTATTTTCAGAGAAAAGGAATGCAATTCCAGTGTGTCAATGATGATAGAAATTGTATAGTTATTGTATAGTTAATTGTATAATTGACTTATCCTCTATTTATGACGTAACCATAGTGCTAATTTGTAGGCTAATTATTAGGGATTTGCTTGATAGCATTATCTTAGGGATTCTATTTCATTTCCCTCTTTGATTCTATGTAATGTGTATATATACCTATTGAGACCAATGGAATGGACAGCATTGTCATGTTCAGAAGTTTCAAAACTTTCCTACACTTATTTGCATGTTGTGTAATCTCATACTTGCCTTGACTTAATGAGCTTTAGATAGAAATTAATTAAAGGGACGGTGCAGATCCTAACTTCCATGAAGCAAAACAAGTTTTGGTATTATTAAGCTGCAAAAATTTATTATGTTCTGATAAATGATGTTTCACTGAAAATACATATCATGATCAACTTTGCACGCCAATTGTGTTTAGATTGCCACAAACCAAATAAATTTGTCGAGTTACTATAAGTTCACATCCAAAACTTCATCAATCAAGAAGATAAATGTCTTACCTCAAGATCAGGACAGCGGTAGAACAGTGGGTCTCTTGAATCAACAACCATCACAAGCTGGTATGCATTAAAAAAAAAAAGTTGAGATAGGCTTCTTTTTTTTCTTTTTTTGGGGCTAAGAAATAAGACATTGGCATCTTAATGATATTATGAATCAACTTTAAAAATATCACATGGTCTTAAAACCAAAGAAATCATCAGCACTCAGTATTTGGCAAAGGGCAAGACCTCATAAAAAATTACTAGTGTGTATATTTATATCAATTGCAAAAGCCAGAAAGGAACAGAAATAAAAATTATCTATATCAATCGTTTATAAGCAGGCCATTGTTCATGCTCTCAACCAATTTTTCTTTTGAAAAAGGAAAGAAAATATGGAGACTATTTAAGACATCATGAAGAGGATATTTCCTTCAGTTTGGCAGCACATGATGCAGGTTCAAATGATTGGACTCTTATTTTCCATTTTTTCTTTGAATAACATGCAAAATTAAGAAAAAGTGCAAATTAGTAATCTAATCATTGTGAAGAATACCTCTGAAAACAATAGAAAAAGATCCTACAATAGTCCACTGACGCTTTCTAACACTACCATCATGCTCTACAGTCTATAACAGGTGCAAGTGAGAATGCATAACTAGCAACCAAGACAGTAAGAGAAAAACCATGAAAAAATAATAGCTTATTTCCTTCAACAAAATGAATAAGTAATCTATGACTATAAAGTATAAACAGATAATATGATGCGGTTGTTTTGCTTTCCTCATTTTCTACAACTCCAACTCATAAATTTGAGAACCCCAACCTCGGGCGGAAAAAAAAAAAAAAGGATATCATCCTCTTTGTTGATAACTAAGCCATTGCTATGCATTTTCTTGGATTTTTTTTTTTCTAAATTAAAACATAGCAATATTCTTATGAAGATTTTTTTAAAAATTTTTTTTGAAGAACCTATAATCCTTGTAGGAAGCAATGTGGACAAGTAATAATCCATCCTTCAAACTACAGGAAGGATATCAACTTACCAAATCGCTACGCTCTACAACCCGCCAGAGTTGTCTCCAAATATCAAGATTCTTCTCAAAGGGTGTAAGAACAAGCTTCTCATTTTCTTCAAGTCTGAAACACAAATCATTTTAGTGATAAGTCGATCATAAATGGAATTATCCACAAAATTGTTCTCATAATATACTCTAGTGATAAGTTGATCACCTACAGAATTCATCATAACTGGAGATCTGTATGACTTCAAAATGATTTATCAATCAGGGAACCACAAGATACAATGTACCCTCTTCATTTTTAATGTATGTAAATGTACACTAAGACAATGTATGAACTATCAACATGAAACAAACCTAGCTAGGCTGCGACGCCAATTCAAGAAAGCTTGTCTTTCATTGGCATCAAGCTCTTCCACAGACATGTTCGCATTCCATGGTGGCCTAAAGGAGAACAAAGAGGTTAGACCAAACAGACAAAAGACAGTTGATTAACCAGATGAAGAAAATAATTTTGTTACGAAACAGGGAGAAGAAAAATTACCTGCGTGGAACTCTGAGACTACCAGCATGCAGCGCCTCCTCTCTCTTCTGAAGATCTCTCTTCTCTTCAGGCGTCATGTTACTAGTGCTCGAGCTTGCATCCCTACTCTCATACAGCAAAGATCATTCAATATACGCAAACTTCAATAAAATGTGACCAAATTTATTTAATAGGGATTAGGGAAAAATAAATAAATAAATAAAAGCAAATAAAAGCAGGCTCCCCTCTCATGGGGAAGGGAGGGGGATTCACTCGCCCATTGCCACCTTCATATGTTCACAATTCCATTTTTGTAACATGATTGCTAAACAAAATAGACACCCGTAACTTACTAGTTCCAGCCAGTATCTAAAACTAAGATGATAATTCCAAAGGCAACATAAAATGTTAAGCCAACTCAATGGTAATTAATTCATGGACAGAAGTTAATCGCAATTTTTAGGCGTTTACGATTATAGTTTAAAAAAAAAAAAAAAGCGCCACATAGTTGAATCTTTTAAAAATTTTCTCCAAAACCCGATACCAAACAGTTAATTAATAAACTCTGCCCAAGTCTAATATCTAATCCGCTACCTGCCATTTTAATCTCCTTTTTTTTTTTGGAAAGATGGGGAATTTCAAGCTCAACGGTTAAAACACCCAGCTTGATCCTCGAGATAAAATTGAAATAAAAAAAAAAAGGAAATGATGCGCTCTTTATTTTTCAATTTTCATAAAGCAAATAGAAAATCACTTACAGATTGATGGGGAGGTTAGGGGCGGAGTGGTCGGCAACGAAGAGACGCTCGGCCTCGTCTGCTTGTTCGATGATGGTATCAATGTCGGTGACCTCTGTGACCGATTCCAGCACCTTCTTCTGCTGACTCCTGTAGAACCGACCCTTTTCCTTACTCTGCTGGATCATCTGGTTGTGTTGCTTCACCAAAGCCCTCCCCACCTCCGACTTCTGGTTCTTTCCCATTGTTGTAAGAATCGGAAGGAAAAAAAAAAAAAGTGAGGACTTCCGTTCGAAACCCTAGAATCCCCCTCTCGCAAGTGGGCTTGGCTATTTTCCCCGTTTTTATTCCCGCACTTCGCAGGGACGGCGTGCAGGGTTGTTTGTTTTATAATTTGAAATCTAAATTTTGGATATAGATTCCAAAGATTTTTTTGACCTTTTATTTTTTTAATAAATTGTATTTTTAAAAAATCTTTTATTTTTCCTTTATTTAATCATACAAAAGTAAAACACTAAACTTCAACAAAGCCTCTAAGGGACAAAAAGGTCAATCTCCTCTTATTTCGATTATTCAGAGTTATAATCCAATGTTCTTTTTATTATATAAAAATAGGATCTCGTAAACTAGTGATATAAAACTCCCAAGTGCCTCCAAGTCATTTATATGAAAAAAAAAAGTGCCTTTTAGTCTTAAGATGATGTCACTTTTGTATCAAGGAGGAGTCCAGATTTGCTGCTGTTGAAATCACTGCTTTTGCTGCTTTTCATCATTGCTAAAAGTTGTGACAGCTGTTTTTATTGTTGTCAAAACTTTCAACAACGGTTAAGCAACAAAAAACAGCCTTTTATACAGTAACAAATCCGTATTTATCAAGAAGCTTACGAATACTTTTAAGGGGAACACTTCAATTGAGAAAATATTCGAGACTAATGACCTGTTTAGTTTGATTATAAACAGAGGTGGGAAAAAGAAATTAAAAAAAAGATATTGTCAAAATATATGTAATACCTAAGTCAGTGTATAATCGTACAAGGATTTTAATTTTTGCATGTGAGAAAATTTTGATACAGGTACATGTGTGTAATTTGGAAGGTTGTTAAAAACTTAAAAACCTAATTCCAAAAGGGGAAAATTATCAAATAAATCCTTGACAAAGGGATAAAATGAAAATAAAATAATGATAATAATTTTCTTTGAAACTTTTGGATGAGGTGGAGCCCTTGGGTCATTTCAAAAAAAAATTGGGCAAGGGAATAATAAAAATAATTTTTGGATCTTTAAGGGTGATTGGAAATCCTTACAAAATTTATAGGGACCCAATTAACATTAGAAAATTTAAAACACGGGCTTTGTGGAATTTAAGACAAAGGATTGTTAGTGTGAGGTAGAGAGTGGGCCATGTGGCATTCTCCCCTCTACTCACATTTGAGATAAGCTTCCAAGCTAAGCTTCCTTGTTGTGTGCGTGAGAATGGAGACCGAGAGGGAGAAAGAAGACAACACCACTAGCAAGAGTAAGGGCTGAGGGAAGAGCTTTTATCAACGGACAACCTTGACCGCCATCGACCTCTAGCTGGAATCTCACTCTCAACCACCTCCCACTACCTCATTTTCCTCCATTTTGTTCATTTCCAAGCGAAAGCAAAGTTAGCTGAGAGCGAGAGAGATAGAGACGTGAATGCATTAGTGTATGTTGCCTTGTCATGCACCCTTTACCGTCGCTATTCACGATGGCTCTTGTCATTCAGGTAGTCGTCGTCGGGATTCATTGTGACGATGGTGAACAGCAACAGGTAAGGAACAATTTCTATTCTATTTCAAATCTTTTTGCTATCTCTTATGCATGTGTGATCGAAGAAAAAAAGGAAACGATTAATCTTTTTTTTTATTTAATTATCGTGAGCTGGATTGGAGCAAATCGGAGTTGGAGGACAATTGCCTTTATTGATTGGGGTCGTGGAACCCAAGCAACATGCCAAGGCTACGAGGTGGTTTAATTGGTCCTTTTAATAATCTTTTTCTTGAGATTAATAGTGTATGGATTGTTTTATCCTGGTGGGAGTGGTGGGAATTCGAGTTCACTATGGAATTAAGGGCTTGAGAAGTGAGACACTAGCAAACCTTGTTGTAATACTCGTCGTTTGATTTTTCCCTATAAATTGTTAATTTTTGTTTTGCCCGTGATAATTTTGAGAATTCATGTATTTGAAATGTGCAAGGTGTGTGTTTGGCATGATGTTGTGATTTGATGATGTCATTATATGCGATTTTGTCTTTGGACTTGCAATATGTGATGCTAAAAAGCGTTGGAAAGGAAATAAGAGTTCTATTACTGTTTATTTTTTCTTGCGTTTGGTTAGTCATACTGTAGACGTTAGACACGGAAAATGGTTTTCTCTCTTCTATCATTTTGATAGATTTCTTTTCTATCGCATAAGCGATGGAAACGCGGTCATCTCGATAAAAATGCCCCTTACTGTTTAGTAGATTGCCAATGTTGCCCTACATTTGTTCAAGGTCCCGTGTGTGCTTGTCCTGACCATTGTAAAGTCTGCCTCTTCCCCCTGTCACCCTCCCCCGTATTTTTGGAGCATTCGATTTAGTCCAGAGGCGTGCATGTCGTGGTATCTCCGGTTTAGCAGTTCTCACATTAAACTCTATTTTTTCTTATCTTCTCCTACATCTCCACCTTGGCAGGCATCAAGTGATTGCCCAGGCAGTTGGCCGGTACCTGACAGCTAGTCGACCAGCTCTTGACAGCCGATCGATCGACTGTTGTAGGCGCTTGGCAGCCGATCGACCGGTTGCTGTAGGCGCCTGGAAGCCGGTCGACTTGCGGCTACCAAGCACCTGGCAGCTGTGCCAGTCGACTGGCTGCTCTTGGGGTTAAGTAATGAAGGGCAAAATAGTAAATTATTTTTATATTTATTTTCTATTATCTTTAAAAAAATATATAATAATCTTATTTTCTTCCTTTCTTTTCCAGTGTATACCAAACAAGTTTTTTTTTCCTTCTCATTTTTTCATTCTCTTTTTCTTTTCATTTTCCTATTTCCTTTTAATTTCTACTCTTTCTTGGATACCAAACAGACCTTAAGTTACACAGGGGATAAAGCGAAAATTACAGGGACTAAAGTGAAAAATATAAAGTTTTTAGGGGTGCAATGAAATGTCAATAAAAGATAGGAATAAGAAGAAAATATTCTATGGAACCATAATGTGAAATAAGAAATGAAAAATAATTTTTATATCTTAAGATATTATTGTTAGAATAATTTCTTATAATTAAGATTAATTAAATAAAGGTTAAAAGAAGTTAAGTGAGAGGATAATTAACAAATTAAAATAATTAAAGAGATGAGGATGGCATGAGATTTGATTTTTGGCATAGGAATTAAGTATGTAAAATAATAAGAAGATAAACAATAGGGGTTAATTTAATAAAAATAATATAAGACTTTAAAAGTTATTTAGAGGTCTACAATTTAAGAAAATTCAATGTAGAGAAAAATAAAGAAAAGAATTCCCTTAAATAAATATAAAATAAAGAAAAACATATATATACAATATTGATATAGGAATTAAATTAATTATTTGATTATAAGGTATACATTTATTTAATGAGTACACTAACGACTAACTTAAGTGTTTGAAAAGTCATTATATTTAATTTTTAAACCCCTTAGATAAATGAACTAATACAATAGTTAAGATACATTAAGAAAAAACATGGATTAGGCGTGAAGCCTAATTTAATTTAAGCCAAATAATATAGTAACATAAAAGTAATAATAACAAATAAAGGAAATAGAGTTGACTAAAACGAAAGATATTTAGGCGTGTGATTAGATATTACATGATAAAATTAATTTAAGAAAACAAATTAAATTATTACAATAAGATTAGATTTTAAAAGTATATAAATAATATTAATAAAACAATGATTTAAGATATTAATAAAATAAAGAAAGATAATACACACTTCCTTAATTTTTGGCGTATGTTATTTAAATAAATAAGTAGGACTATTAATATAATAACAAAGATTAAATAAAGCTAAATAGATACAAGACACTTCAAATTTAAATCAAGTAGACTCAAGATTCAAAATAATTTAAAAATTCCTAAAGATAAATGAGTTAATAAACAAATTAAATTAATTTAGATATAAGTAGATTTTAAGAATATTTTAAATAAAACAAAGTAGGGATTGATCAAATTAAATATAAGTCATTGAACGTGTGAGTGCTAGATAGGTACGGTTATTGTTAAAGATTTAGATAAAAAAAAAAATCAAAGATTAAGCAATATATTAGTGGTTTGGCCGAATTAACAAATTAAAATATAGGTATTGATTATCCTTTATGTTTTGGCCAAATACATTAGCACCAATAACGGAGATACGAGTATTGTTAATTCAGCATATTTTAAATTACATTTGATATATATTAAACGAATTAAGCGGGGCAAAATTAATTCGATAAAAATAAATTAAACAAGTATATTAGCAAAGGAAATAGACATTGCCACATAAAGGTTAATTAATTAACCAAACAAATAAAAAGGAGAAGGCCTAGCCTAAATCACCATAAGGCACTTCCCTAAGCATGCAATCTCACGACCCGATTCCGAAGGCCAGAATTTTCATCATTTCATAAAAATGTGACCATAATTGATGCAGACAATGTAATATTCACACTGCCACAAGCCTAAATCCTTTTCTCATCAACCCTAACCAATACAATAAGGTGACCTATTTGATCACAAAACATACTAGAGTAATTAACTTAAAAGTAAATAAAATTATCTTATATTGAGTAATGGGGAGGTATTCTCGATCCGTATGTCATCGGTCTAAACATCTTTCTATAACTGTAATTGTGAGGGGGTGAGTCTAAATTACGGACTCACCCAAACTAGCCCTACTCTACACAGACATGCAATATAAAAATATATATGTAGTATGACATGCATAAACAAACACATGTTCCCCTCTTGCGAGTTTACATTTTCACAAATACCTCATTAAGTACTAACCACGAGACTTACCCTCTCTGGTTATCATTACTTAATAGCTTTATACTAGAGGTCTACGTTCCCCTAGTCTTGATCCCCCGAGATTTATCTACAAGGATTCACCCACCCAAGAATTCATTATTTGGCTTTGTCGTGAGTCTATGTGAGACCTATAGCAAGTTTCCATCCTCGTGCAACACATTACACATATACATATATCACAACACACAACATACATGCTACCACACACGTAACTCATCCTCCCCCACGTAGGTTTACTTTCCTACAGGGACTTACTCAAGAGCCACATTATAAGGAGTCTACGTTCCCTCGGACATTTTGCTTAAGAGTTTCATTATATGGGTATGTATCCTCATATTTCTATTTCTCAAGGCTTCATCAAGGTAGGTCTATATTTCCATGAATTCATCACTGAGATACTGTCCCATGGATCTATATCTCCATGGAATAACCCGTGGACGCCATGTCCACTGACCCTATGGTACGACTCTCATTTGAGTCTTGGCTCATGCCCTAACTCGGTGACCACCATTCGAACCCCATGAGTGTACCATTGAGCCTCGTCCTCTGACTCCCAGGTATATCCCTTTTGGCCCCGGCCCATATGCTTCACCTCAACAACTATCGATCTTTGACCTCAGGAGTACATTATTAAGCCTCATCCAAACACAAACACATCACTAGCAACAATAATATTCATTATTAAATAAATAAAATCCTCATATGCATAATTTATCAAAATTTTATATTTTGCATCCGAATAGAGTGGTAGCACTTATACTATTTCCATTCATGCCTCCTAGATCCTATTCAATCCCATCAAGCATGTCAAATACATCACCATTCAACATATATAACTCAGCACATAGATAAAAACAATTTCAACTCCTTTGTGCTAGTTTCTACTATTTCCTTTGCATAGATACATATTACATTTGGCACTCAATGAAAATTGATAGCATTTATACCATTTCCATTTATGTCCTATGATTTCCCATAGGTTTATAATATGTACACCAGACATATTATTACCCAAACACATAAATATAATTAAATTACATTTATGAAAAACAATCATAAAATAAATATGTATATAAACATTCAGAGAAGAGCTAGATCTCTCATTTCTACTCCACGCTAGCCATAGCATCCCAAAAGATGTGAAAGATGTATCAAAGAATCAATCTCTATAAGTTAACCATGTAACAATATGTCAAGGTCACAAAATAGGAAAATCCTTACTACTAGTTTTGACATTTGGTCATAACTCCTAAATGATAAGGAATTTTCAAATGAAATTTACATCATTAAAAACTAGACTCAGAGTTTTCCAACGATATAAGATTTGCTAAAAATGAAGTTCAGATGAAAGAGTTATAATCATTTAAAAACTTAGTCTGAACTATCCAGCATGCCAGCACTGAGTGCTGGCGACTGGGCAGAATGCCCTGTTTTGGCCAAAAAAAGGCCCCTCTCAGGTTTTTCATATTTTTAGGTCAAATCTTCACCATTTAACTTGATTTCTTCTATGGAATTTCATCTTTGATGTTTAGAGAGTGTTTTGACGCCAAAACCCCTAAATTAATTCCAAAAATCGAAGTCTCAATCATCAAATTTTCATCTAAAACCCTAACTTTTCCTATTTTTTGTGTTCTTGTGTTCATCAATCCAAAACCATGAATTTTCCCTAGTTTTCTCCAAATTTCTTATTCCATTAATGTCATTAATTATGTATGAATGTTTTAGATTAATACCCATACTCAAATTCAACCATTTGAGTCCCAAATCAACCTAAAATGCTCTAAGTTCAAAAATGAGCAAAAATGGAGAGAAGATTAGGAAAGTGAGTTGCCTACCTCATTTCCTTACTCTTCCGGTAGCGGTTGGTCACCGGAGACTTGAACCTTCACCAGAGAATAGTTGTCAAAGCTTGGGTAGTGGAGGACTTGAGAGAAAAAGGGAGATAATGTTTGAGGAAGGACAATGCTCTTGAGATGGAGGAAGAGGAAAATGAGAGGAAAAGGGTGGGATTACCTATATATATCCCTCCATAGAGAAATTACTATGTTTCCCTCCGGTCGACCCCCAGTCAATGTTATCCATGGCAAATCCATAATTTCTCCAACTTGAATATTTTTTATATTCTAGGCACCACACAATTTTTCTTATTATATTTTAGTTCGTCATCAGACTTAGTAATCACCTGGCTTCCTCAATACCATGTGTACCACTCCCCAGGTCCTAGGCCCCAGTCACTAATTAATTACACATCTTGTCATTTCTTAATTTCACATTCCTCTATTAAGCAACAGAAGAAAATTTTCATGCCAAATTATTCCTTAAAATCAAATTAAACTAATACCCGATAACCACATGTATTACATGTAAGCTAGCTCCCACAATACTTGAATATCAATACATACACCATTCAATTTTCCACTTTTCCACCTCTTCATACACATTGATGCCACCTACTCACACACAACTACTTCACCTTATCTTCAATTACACACCAAACTCCACCTCTTCATCATCATACACACATATATAATCTCCCAAACCAATCAACCTATTCTCCCTCCTTTCTCACATAGCCACCACATCCTTCCTCTTCATTACCTATGCCATATATTCACCTTAAACCCAAACTCTAATGCAAGCTTCATCCATACAATTCACATCAAGCATAAAGGAGACTCCTTCAAAAAAGGTAAAAAAATCCCAAAACCCAAATCTACGTTATTTTAATTTAGTTAAATCTTAAATATTTAATTAAAGATAGATGATCCTTAAGAGTTATGTTGAATTTGTAAAAACACATGTGGCATCACTTAGATATCCACAACAACACCAAAGATCCCTACCCTACTTACACGAATTCGAGAAAACACATCTAGAATAAAAAATTCCTAAGGCAAAGTTATTTCAAAGTCACGTTCATGGTTAAACAATGGGAGACATTCAACAGCGAGATTTTTATAAAGGATCATCAGAATCTAGGTGAGTAGATTAACCCTACTTTAATATTATCTTAGTGTTAAAGTAATAAGGTAGAGATATAGGCAAACTCATGGTTAAGATAGAAGGAATTCAATTAAGAATTCGGAAAAGTTATTTAAGAGAGCATAAATTCGTGTGTTGATGCAAAATTACTAATGAGAAAACGTTAGGGAAAAGATAATCATGTGATATGTGATGAATATCTTTTACGTTTAAGATAATAATGTGTATCCTTGTATGGATTTGATTAATGTAATTATTGATTATGTTATGAATGGTTGATTTATGATTGTGTTTGAGCAGGATAGTGCTCCCTCTCATATTAAGGTGAGAAACCGGGTGATAGGGTGTCTTGACCTTTGAGAGTGGAGAGAACGACTCCCTCAGTAAGGAGATGAGCCAGAGTCAGGGATTGGGACCCGTGAGGCACCCTAATCATAGAGGATGATGTTGTGTATCATGACAGGGTTTGATGATTGGAGAGCTGGCCTATGTGCACTCCTGAGTATTTTGGCCATTGATAAGTACTAATTCCGTTAGCTTGGTTTGATTGTCTTGAATTACAATTTCTCTGGTATGTTTCTTTCCTTGTGATTTCATGATAAATGTCTTCGGTATGTTTTATTATTCTTTAACATATTTGGACTTTATTAGGGCGGGAATTGACTCACTTACTGAGATTTTTACCTCACATTCTTTGTTTCTTTTTTTTTTTTAATATAGCGGAAGAAGGGAAAACCCCCACTCAAAGACTAGTGGGGAGTTTCTATCATGAACCTTTCAGTTGCTGGAAGGTTTATTGATTTCTTCTTTGAGTTTAGTAAGTGCTCTGTAGCTGCTAGGACACTTAGGATTGGGATAAGGATTTTTGTTTGGAATTCAATGAATAAATATGATTACTAGAATTTTTGGTAAATTATATAATTTTTTATAATGACATTATTTATGTCGATTGAATGATATGACGATTGGATTAATTTAATTTCTTTAGTAAAATAGTTGGTTTGATGTTTGATGAATTTTTATGATTGATAATTATATATTAAATTATAAAATTCGTTAGATGTCAAATTAAAGTCATAGGTAGATAAATTTTAATTATTATTAAAAATGTTCGTATGAGTAATTATTAAAAATGTAATTTCTTTTGAACAAGTAATTATGTGAATACCATGAAATAATTAAATAGAATATTTTATGCTTTTGCACAATTGAATAAAACAAAAGGGGTAGTAAAAATAAGAGGCTTACAGTAAAGGGGAAGTATTGTTATTATGCTGGTCCCAACCCAGATAATGGGTCGTTACACGTGTAACCACACGTAAAGCGTAATTTATTTGGTCCTTCTTGCACATATTTTTGGTTTTTGATTGGGTTTGTATAGCTGTTTGATTAATTTATTTATCAAAACATAATAAATGAAAAAGGAAGACGAAGGATGTAGTTGAGCTCTATGTTTTCAGATTAATGCTGTTATGCAGTAGTATTAATGTGTTAAATAATAATTTTGGACTTGTAACTACATTATTGTTGCTATTTTAGTTGAGGGATAGTGTTGGTTGTGTTTTAGAACTGACAATAGAGTATAGAGGTAATCAAAGCTACTGGGAATATTATTGGTAAACTTAAGTTAGGTTAAAAGTGATTTAAGAAATGGAATTTCTATTTGCCAATGATGTGTGAATATCTTCGAAAGTTGAAACTTATTAAGTTTGAATTGGATGTTGTATGAAAATTGGTTTTTGACTGGGTATTGATGGTGGATGTTCTATTTGATCATAAGAGGCCATTTTTTATGATTGGCCACTGTGAGCTGGCACTGTAAAAGCATTGTAGTGGCAACAAACAGTAGGCAATTCACTACTTCTATGCTATGGCACTACAACGGTGGGGTTTTTCACTCGATGCCCTTTTTTCCACATTATTTTGACATGCTTTATTCTTTTTTTTTTTTTCATGTGGGATTATGTAGGAGACATCTCTAAAGGACACATATCATTCCCCATCAAATAATACACATGAAAAATGGTAGCATTAGCTTGGAGTTGAGGTGAATGGGTGATTTTATTTATCTTGGATTAATAATTATTTCCTTTATGTCATTACTTGCACATGTTTATGTTAGCCCTAAAGCATTATGCTATAAGTTTTGATAATAACAAATGTGTGAGAATCATAGTCTTGAGGATGACAAATGTGTAAGAATTATATTTCATATATGTCTCTTATATGCTATAAGTTAAGCATGATTATATTATTTGATATATAATGCTTTATACTTAAATCATGTTTTTTACTATGAATTGGACTAATTATTTGGTTTGCAAGTTAAATATTCTTTTATAAAGGTTGATTCAAAACAAGAAAAGTGAGCATTGGATTGAAGAAAATAGAATATCAACATCATACTTTGCTCAAGAAATAACAAGCAAGAAAGATACTCCAAGAAATGAAGAATTAGAAGATTTGAAGTTTTGAAAGCTTTGTTGCATCAAAATAGCTAATGAGCTTAACTAGGTATATTTATAATAGGCTAAAAGATTTTATAAGAAATTCAATGATTTAGATTTGCATTTATTGGCTCAATGCATCTTGAATGAAAAACATGTTTTATATTAAAAAGATAGTGAGATATGAATTTTTATAAAAACTTGATTTTGACATTTGGTCACCATTTTTATCATATCTCATAAAATATAACGAATTTGTAGATAAAACCCATTTGAAAATAGACTCAAAGAGCTTTTCAACGGTATATCATTTACTTAAAAGAGAATTTAAATGACAAATTTATGAATATTTGAAAACTACAAGTCAACTGCTTCAGACCTTTGGTCAATGTTTTGGTCATATCTCTTAAACAGTAAAGAATTTTTTTAATGAAACTTATCTCATTGGAAATTAGACTCAAAGAGTTTTCCAATAATATATTTGAGTAAAATGAAACTTAAATGAGAAAGTTATGAATTTTTAAAGTGGACCAAAAAGCTGCAAGTTGACTGTAATTTTTTAGAGAGCAAGAGGTTGATCGGTAGACCATCGAAAGTTCACTGGTACGTTTCAGAAATGCTTACATAACGACTCTTTTTGGTCTCTAACAACTATATTTCAATGAGTCTTATAGATATAACCTCAAAAATACATTTTTATGACAGACCCAATTGTTAAAATATGATCTTTTACTTGTTTTATCATCTTTAAGAGGGATTCAAACATCATTGAGCTAGTGATATCTAGCATTTTTTTATACATATTAACCACTATCTTGGTCTAATTACACTTCCTATGGCCAAAATGACGCCTTCGGGTGGGGTGTTTGTATTCGTAAAAGTTATAAGCTATGTGTGTGGTAACATGTGTTCTAAAATTTAGTATGAATTAGAAAGACCACGTGCCACTTTTGAGATGACACCTATTTGAGGTTTACATAGAGACAGAGTTCGTCTCTAATTAGATGGTTTGAGTTTGGTAAAAGTTAGGAGGATGAGACACTTTATGGTACAAGAGGTCGTGGAAAAGATCAAACTGATAAGTAAGAAATTGCTTGCTGTTTAGAAAAGGTAAAAGTCCTATGCAAACCATCAATAATACGGTCTAAAGTTCACAGTCGATGGTTTAGTGTTCTTGTGCATATCACCAAGGGTGTGATGAGGTTTAGGAAGAAAGAGATGCGAAGAATGAGATATGGACGAAGTAACCACACTTATTTCACTCTTAGGGTGAGTTTTGAATTCGGAGGACCGAATTTTCTTAAGGGGGTGATAATGTAATACCCAAGAAAAATAAAATATAAATGCGTATTTGCAAACTACGGTTATTATTTCAGTATACGGTACTGTTCACCTATATAATACTATTTATGTATACGGTACTGTTCACTTATACAATTGAAATGTCAAGTACTAGATGTGGTTTGTTCATAAGAGAAAACTATAAAGAAGTTCGTAGGAAAAAATGACGTTTTATGGGTGAAAATACCCTCAGGGACTAAAATGAAAGGATTGATTTGAAAAGAAACTTAAAGGTTTAAGGTGAAAGGATAGTTTTCTCTTTAAGTTTCAATAGTAACCAATAATTCAAGCCGCCACTGCGTTTTGCACAGTAATGCGTGAAATATTTTATTAGAAATGTCATTTTCATGAATAGTAAATTGAATATTTTATTAGCGCATAGTGACAAATAGTACTGTTGACTTTTCCTATAAATAGGCCTTTCCATTTTTCACTTCTAAACTCACACCTTCAACTTTTCTTCTTCTCTCATTAAGTTTCTCTTGCTCCAACGCTAGAACTCTGAGATTTTGGGCCTTTCCTTTCCAGCTTAGGTAAGGATACTATGCCCTTTCTATGTCTTTCAAATTTAGAAGTTATTTTCTTAAGTATGCTCTGTGGTTGTGGCTTTGGCTGATCTTCCACATCAGAAAAACTGTCCTTAGCTGCCTACATATTATTTTGATTCTCTGATTACCAAAATAGGATGTAAACTGTGAATAATACATGTCTAAGAAAGTTCTGGCTAAGGAAAGACATGGTTTTTAAGTGTGTCCATTGCGACCCTCCACTCTTTCCTGTGAACTTACCTGGTGTACTCTTTTACAGATTGTATTCTCTATTTCTGGTATAAATAGTAACCGTACATATAAATAGTAACCGTATGTATAAATAGTAACCGTATGTATGAACAGTGTTTGTATGAAAACAATCATAACTTGTTTTCTCTAATCTTTCATGAAAATCTCTGTAGTGGAATACTGAAATTCATCTGTGTACTCTTGTCCGTGACGACTTAGAGAAGTGATACTCGTACGGAATCTAGGTGAGTAAAACGACCCCGTTTTAATAGAGTTTTAGCATTACTGGTGATAAAAAGTATGTCGTAGGACACTCCCAAGATTCATAGGGGGAAATTGGATTCAGAATGACGAATCTAATGAGATAATTAATCCAGAAGTATGGATAAGACGAAGCAAGTATCTCATGATGATGTGAAGTTTGAATCTTTTCAAAAATCGTTTAAATGTTATTTTGATTTGTGGTTTATAAATCTATAATATAGTTATATACTATACATGTTATATGAATAAATATTACACTATACTTCTGATTATGATATGAAATGCTGTACTATTGATTGTGATTGAGTGGGACAGTACCCCTTCTCATGGCAAGGCGGAAAACCCGGTTGAAAGGGTGTCTTGACCAATGAGTGTGGAGACAACGATTCCCTCAATAGGGATATAGCCCGGATTGGTGATAAATCCATGAGGCGCCCTAGCTAAGAGGATGAGGTTGTGCGTCATGACGGAAATATACAGAATTAGTGAGCTGGCCTGTGTGCGCTCTCTGGGATATATTGCCATTGATGAGTACTAGTAACGTTTGTTGAATTGGATGAATTTCTATCTTCTTGTATGTAATTTCTAACTATGTCTATTGGTTGAGTATGAGCCTTCGGATATACTTGCATGATTGGTAATGTATTTGTATTTTATTAACGAGAGGCTGATTCGCTCACGGAGTTTAAAAGCTCACACTCTCTATAAAAATTTTTTGTTCAGATCAGGTTGCCAGCAAAGAATATCCGTTAGAGGAGTAGATCACTTTGGACCTTTCTGCTGTCGGGTAGACCCCTCTTTTGTTGTAGACTATGTTGCTCTGTAATCATCTAGGACATCTAGGTCAGGGGTTTGGCATTTGGCTTGTATGTCAGTATAATAATGTATTTTAAATTGATAATCTATTATTACATGCAAATCATCTCTATGATTTTCAGATAAGAAAATTTGATATATTTTCTTCATATTTATTAAGGAATTGTTATTTTGATAATATAGATAATTTAAACTCACAGGTAGAATTTATCGAAAGGTTTACAGTGATGAGAGATTCATTATTGTGTCGGTCATGTGCCCAGAAAACGGGTCGTGACAATAAAGGTGTACATAAATAAATATATATATATATATGACATGGATTTATTAAAGTTCATGATGTGCATATGTACGCTCTTGTTTGTGCATGTGTTTGTATTTGAAAAAAAATAGATATTTCAGAAACTTTTACTTCCCTTTAAGGACGAGGGTGAAATACGATTGAATTACTTTTACATCCCTTTGAGGGTGGGGTGAAAGAAAGTTGAATTACTTTTATGTCCCTCTGAGGATAGAGGTGAAATAAGTTTGAATTACTTTTATGTCTCTCTGAGGGCGCGGGTAGAATAAGGTTGAATACTTTTACTGTCACAACCTGTTGCCTGGGCACATGACCGGCATAATGATGAATTTCCCATCATTGTAAGTCTTTTCATATATTCTACCCTTGAGTTAAGTTATTAGAAACAATGATGAATTTCCTATCATTGTAAGCCTTTTCATATATTCTACCCTTGAGTTAAGTTATTAGAAATTATCTCCGTATTATCAAAATAACTATTCCTTATTAAATAAATACAAAGAAAACATATCGAATTTCCTTATTTGAAATACACAAAGATAATTTGCTTATAATAATAGATACTCTTTATGAAATACATTATTATATTGAAATACAAGCCAGATATGCCAAACCCCTGACCTAGATGTCCTAGATGATTACAGAGCAACATAATCTGCAACAAAGAGGGGCCTACCCAACAGCAGGAATGTTTGAAGTAATCTACTCTTCTAGCGGATATTCTTCGTTGGCAACTTGATCTGAACAAAAAGATTTCACAGAGAGTATGAGCTTTAAAAACTCAGTAAGTGAATCGGTCTCGCGTTAATAAAATTCAAATACATCACTAGTTATGCAAGTATACCCAAAGGCTCAAACTCAACCAATAGACATTGTTAGAAATTACATACTAAAATATATAAATTCATCCAATTCAACCAACGATACTAGTACTCATCAATAGCAATATATCCCGGAGAACGTACATAGGCTGGCTCACCAAATTTGTTTATTTCTGCCATGACGCACAACCTCATCCTCTCAGCTAGGGCACCTTACGGATCTGTTACTGACCCGGGCTATATCCTTACTAAGGGAATCGTTGTCTCCATACTCGTTGGTCAAGACACCCTTTAAATCGGGTTTTCTGCCTTGCCATGAGAAGGGGTATTGTCCCCCTCAATCACAATCAATAGTACAATAGTTCTTATCATAATTAGAAGTACAGTGTAATATTTATTCATACAACATGTATTGTATATAACTATATTATAAGTTCATAAACCACAAATCAAGATAACAATTAAGTTGTTTTTGGAAACATCTAAACTTCACATCATCATGAAATACTTATTTCGTCTTATCCATACTTTTAGATTAATTTTAAATTATCTCCTTAGATTTGCCACTCTGAATCCAGTTTACCCCTATGAATCTTGGGAGTGTCATACGATATACTTTTTATCACCACTAATGCTAAAACTCTATTAAAACGGGGTCGTTCACTCACCTGGATTTCGTATGAGTATCACTTCTCTAATTCGTTACGGACAAGAGTACATAGGTAAATTTCAATGTTCTGCTACAGAGATTTTCATGAAAGATTAGAGAAAACAAGTTAGGATTATTTTCATATAAATAATGTTCATACATACAGTTACTATTCATATGTATGATTACTATTCATACATACGGATATTATTCATACCAGAAATAGAGAATACAATATGTAAAAGAGTACACCAAGTAAGTTCTCAGAAAATAGTGGAGGGTCACAATGGACACACTTAAGTACTAGGTCTTTCCTTAGCCAGAACTTTCCTAGACATGTATTCTTTACAGTTTACATTCTATTTTGGTAATTAGAGAATCAAAATAATATATAGGCAGCTAAGGACAGTTTTTCTGATGTGAAAGATCAGCCAAAGTCGCAACCACAGAGTATACTTAAAAAAAAATAACTTCTAAATTTGAAAGACATAGAAAGGGCATAGTATCCTTACCTAACCTGAAAAGGAAATGCCCAAAATCTCAGAAATCTAGCGTTGGAGCAAGAAAACTTAAGGAGAGAAAAAGAGAAGTTGAAGGTGTGAGTTTAGAAGTGAAATAGAATGACTTATTTATAGGAAAAGTCAATGGTACTATTTAATACTATGCGCTAATAAAATATTCAATTTACTATTCATGAAAATGATATTTCCAATAAAATAATTCAATTTACTATACATATTAATCATTTAGTTTACTATACAATCATGGAAAAGTGGAAGGCCGCTTTACTATTGAGAACTTAAAGGAAAAACTATCCTTTTACCTTAAACCTTTAATTTTTTCAATTCAATCCTTTTATTTTAGTCATTGAGGGTATTTTCTCACATAAAACATCATTTTCTCCTACGAACTTCTCTCTAGTTTTCTTTTATGACCAAACCACATCTACGAACTTCTCTAGTTTTCTTTTATGACCAAACCACATCTAGTACTCGATATTTCGATTATATATGTGAACAGTATCGTATACGTGAATAGTATTATATAGGTGAATAGTACTATATACTGGAATAGTAACTATAGTTCACAAACACGTATTTATATTTTATTTTTTATGGGTATTACATTTACGTCCCTTTGAAAGCAGGGATGAAATACAGGCGTGTCATGTTGATATTGAAAATTGTTCCAATACGAATATGCATTGAGAATGTGCGAGGAAATAAGGGGATGACTTGTGAACATATGGGAAATTATTTGAAATGTGATTTGGCTTGATCTTAAATATATGTATTAATGATTGCAATGTGATTTCAATGTATGTGTCATGCTAAATATCTTGTACACTAAAATATAGTTGATTGTACTGTTCAATCAAATATGTACATCTGCATATACATGTATACCTATATTATGTGTAATTGTGATAAGATTCTCTTAAGTAAAAGCTATCTTTAGTTGTAGGTATAAGGTTCAAATCCTAGTAACTACAGTTTGTACAAAGAATGTTGTGCCAAAAAGCATCCTAGATTTCCATCCCATCGTTTGGGTTATGGTATTTTTGTAAATTATTGACTATGATATCTAGGTGCTCTATAATCAGGTGGGTCATATACTGTTATATAAGATGGTTAAATTTGAAAACATGTCTTTGATTGTATGAAATCTTATTTATACTTTCTTAAGTGATTATGAGAAGAGAAAAGATTCTCTTATTTTAATTCTTCATTGTGTAACTTAAATTGATTACATTTAAAGGAATAATTGAGTTAAGGAAAAGTAATGAGTTTAAGGAAAAGTTAGGCTTGCGGCGGTATAGGTTTAGACACCATCTGCACCAGTCACAAGCCCAAATTTAGGTTTAGGTCTTCTACTGATTACAGAGTAAGGAGTCTTTAGTGGGTCTTCCCCTATTGTCGTCACTGCAACATGACAATAGGATGAAAATTCACAAAAGGTCTTATAGATTCAACAGTGTCTTTCTTTCGTGTCATACTTTTCATTAGTGGTTATATAGACTTTTCTCTACCTTGAACAGAATACTGGTAGAATAAAGACTTTGTTACCTTTGATAGGACACGGAGGGGTTATCTGTTATGGATAAGCATGTTGATCATAATGAAGTATTTATGTGGCCACTGATGTGTTGGTACATGGTCACCATGGAGTAGTATGGACACCCCATTCCCTCGTGAGGCTTATATGAAATGATGCTTGGTATATCCATCTTGTTTGTGTAGGCAGGTGGAGCGCTATGAGGTAAGTGACACTTATAAGGCATATGAATTTAATTAGAATCGTTTATTGGGTATTTTAATGATATATGAGTTGAGGATATTGGAATAACACTAGAATGTGAGAAAGGATGTCATTTAGATGCCTTATTCAATTAGTAGTAATTCCATTTGAAGGTTACGTTTTCTTTAAACCATGAATGATATGATGTAAATAGTGGTAGGAAAGGGAAATGATAAAGAATAAGATTTATTCTAGCGTGAAAAGGAAATATACTCTAATTGGTTTCTTATATATGAATACATTGTTAAGGATAAAATTGGGTATGAGATATGAGTAGTGCTTTATAAAAGTTCATCAGCTTAGAAAGATTGGATTAGGTTGTAACATTTAGGAAAATGATGAGCACTTCTTAAGTGATCGATGTAAGAATCTGGTTCATGACTTTTGGGTTACGCCTCATCTAATTTCCTGGCATTTTGAACTATAAGTTTGCAAGAAATATAAGTGTACCTTAATTTGAGAAAGTAGGCGATCATTATGTCATTTGTTGACAAATAAAGAAATATATAGGTAGTCAACTCTAACGGAGGTAAATTAGGGATGAGATTCCAAGACTAAAATGAGTTAGGATGCCCTAGATATGTCTCTATTGTGCTAAATTTACCCTTACAAATTGGGAAAGTCCTCATTGTCATTGCTTTGAGACATGACAAGTTTATGATCAGGATATTGAGGAACCCAAAACAAAGTCACGAGTTCAAATCCAACAAGAGATTAGTTCATACATCTAGGTTAGATAAATTGATGCATCTATATCAATAACCTCTTTTTGTGTGATTGAAGGTACATGAATGAGATTAAGGTATGATAAAGACTTGAATATGAGGAGTGTACTCTATATGTTGAGAGATAAGGCAAGACTTAGGGCGCCGTATGGACGTGAGATAAGTTAGATGGCAAATTAGTGAGTCATGTAAATTAAGATAATAAGTGATGCCTCGAGCGAGGACTAATGCTATATTGACTTGGTCATATGATAAACCCAAATTTTAAATATCTAGGAATGGAGATAATGTATGGTGATGTAACTTTGGGAAAATATGAAGTTAGTGGTAGGGTCTTACAATCTAACCTTAAGGGGAATATGGGCCATTAGGATAGAATTGTCATTGTGGAATGTGGTGTATCATAATTGGAAATTGTGGATGAGATTAGCTCATGAATTATCCTTGTGGTAGGATAATGGAACAACCTCTAAATTATCTTTGTGATAACCTACATTACATATTGGTTATTATGACCACGGTTGAGGGTGAAACATAACAAGACCAATGTGGTTGAGGATATGACTCAACAGTATCAAATACTTCATATGGTTGAGAGTATAAATCCAAAAAAATCACTACGATTGAGGGTATAATACAATAAGACCAAAACAATAAACATCACGTCTATAATGAGTAAATTGAGCCCCTAATGTGGGTTACTTTGAAATGGTAGACTTGAAAGATAAGCCAGATGGTAAATAGTGTAATAGTTGGCCATCATACATGATATGTGGACATAAGGGTGTTCATTCTTGAAGTGAGTCAACATAATCTTGAGGATTGAGATTGTAGCACTAAAACTTTTATGAGATAGGTTGTGCGAGTAGGTCAAGTGATTAGGAGCAACTAAGTTACTTGTGATTTAGTACCTTGAGAGAAAATGGGATGAAATTTTGAAGGACCTTGTGGTTAAAGCACCCTGCTTTCTTTAGGACTATGATCCGATAGGGGTTATGGTAACTAACTAGTAGTGATGATATACCCACCCCAAATAGAGGCAACTAGAGTACAACATAATAAGATAAGTTATAAAGAAGAGGATTGCAATGACTAGTGGGACGACAATATTTATTTGATCTCATCAGGACCATGGCTAGACATGGGTCAAGGATATGGCACCTTAGAGGTGTCACCATGAGTAAGCAGTCTTAGGCAAAAGAAGGGGAAGGTGGAACCTTGGGTAACCATAAGTTGACTTGTGGAAATAAGACGCTCGAGTGACAATAGGAACTCTACGCGAATGTGTGATGTCCCTAGGGGTATACCATATCTATAGTAAGCGGTATGCAAGTCAAAATGACCTTGATATGATGTAAGTTAAGGACCCATGTTGTATTACGGGGGTTGACCTTTTAAAAGGGAAGTCCCCAAGAGAGATCCACATAAATCATACTAGTACGTAAGGTCAAGGAAATATATTGGTGAATTGACGAGTTGGATATAAGGATGAGAACTGCTCAAATAAAAGAGAACAAACAATATGTTAGGGGAGGTCAAAGACCTAGTAATTGATGTATTGGAAACATATGAGATTTCAAGGAACAATATAACCCAAGTAAGATAGGAATCAGTGATTATTGAAATTCAGTTACCAAATTTCTTTAAGGGGGAAGTAATGTAATACAAGTAAATAAAATTGTTCTAGTATACAGTACTATTTACTTTTACGACATTATTCATATATATGATCATCATGACTGAGTGCTAATTTTAATTTAGAGAAATTCAATGGAGAAAATGATTCCACTGTCTATTTAATTTTTCGTATACTTATGTGAATCTTATTACTTTGTTTTTGTATATTGATGAAAATATAGATTTTCACATTTAAATTGCATGAATTGTTGAGTGTGATGGATGATATGATCCTATGAGTGAAATGTGAATTGGGCATAAGAGGAAACTAAAAAGAAATTGGGAAACAAAATGACGTTTTGTGTGAGAAAATCTCCTTAGAGACTAAAATGAAAGGACTATAATGAAATGAAACTTAAAGGTTTAGGAGAAAGGATAATTTTTCCTTTAGTTCCTAATAATAACTAATAATTCAGCCTCCCTTGTTTTGCATGTGGATGCATAGTAAACTGAATTATTAAAGTGTATAGTAAATTGAATATTTTATTAGTGCATAGTACTTTTGACTTTTTCTATACATAGACCATTCCATTTTACTTCTTCACTCACACCTTCAGCTGCTTTTCCTTCTTCTCCTTGAATCTCTCTTGCTTCGGTACTAGTTCTCCGATTCTAGGCCTTTCCTTCTCCCAAAGTAAGGAAATATTCTTCTATGTTCTTTTCTTACAAGTGCCTGAAATTTAATTCTTAGTATGCTCTATGGTTACGGGCTTTGGCTAATCTTCCACATTAGAAAATAATTCTCCTTAGTTGCTTGAGAATTATTTTACTGGTTACCAGAATAGAGTATAAAACTGTGAAGATTATGAGAAGAGAAAAAGTTCTCTTATTTTAATTCTTCATTGTGTAACTTAAATTGATTACATTTAAAGAAATAATTGAGTTAAGGAAAAGTAATAAATTTAAGGGAAAGTTAGGCTTGCGACGTTATGGGGCGATGTTATGGGTTTAGACACCGTCCGCATTAGTCATGGGCCCAGATGTAAGGCATGATAATTTTCTTTTGTTGTCAACGCTGATTGGTGTTTTATTGTATATGCGAGGTACTGTCGATTCGTTTGAACTTCTTTTTCAACCCGAAATAGAGAGACTTGCAAAGCAGATAAGAAGAGAAGCATGGTTAAAAAAAAGGGAATTATTGAGTTATATTTCTCAAGAAAGCACAATGGAGAATGTTGATTTGAATAACGGGATTGGTAATAGAGGTGGTCAAGGTAATGAAGGCAATGGGAATGCTCCACAAGAGGACCAAAGGATTATTTGGGATTTTGCTTCACCCAGTAATGCTAGATACACTTCAAGCATTATGAAGCCACCATTTCAAGCCAATAATTTTGAGATTAAAGCTTCGCTATTGAATGGGTCCAGTAGAATCAGTTTGGGAAAGGAGCTTTGGATGATCCCAATACACACATGACAAATTTCATTGATGTATGTGACACTATTAAATTCAATAGAGTCATGGATGATGCAATTTAACTTTCGTCTGTTTTTCTTCTCCTTGAAGGATAGAGCTAAGAGTTGGTTGTTGACACAACTACAAAGAAGCATCACGACTTGGGATGATTTACAAAAGAAAATTCTAAATAAGTTCTACCCTTCATCTAAATTAGCAAAGTTGAGGAGTGAGATTAATGCCTTTTGTCAAAATGATGGATAAAGCCTATAAAGGCATAGGAGAGGTTCAAGGACTTGCTTAGAAGACGTCCACATCACTCAATTCCATAATGGCTACAAATGCAAACTTTTCATGGTGGGTTGGCTCTCAGTACTAGAAGCTAGGTAGATACTGCTGCCGAAGGATCTTTATTTGCAAAGACACCAATGTAAGAAAAGGAGTTGATATAACTTATGGGGGCAAGTTAGAATACCTCCACCTATGATAGGAGTACTCTTAGAAGGGGATTGTTAGAATTAGATGCCTTGAACACCCTTCTAGCTTAGAAAGAAGCATTAACCAAGAAAGTGAACAGTCTTTGTGCTAGATAGTCTGATCCAGCTCAAGTAAGGGCGATTTCATCCTCGAAGCTTAAATGTATTTTTTTTTGTGGTGCACACGTGAATGGATCTTGTGAGGATTTAGCTACATTGGAGCAAGTCAATTACATGGGTAATCATCTTCACTCTCAAAATAACCCATATTCAAACATATACAATTTGGGATTGAGGAACCATCTGAACTTTTCATAGAGCAACAATTATTGTATGAACCCTTCATCTTCATCATCAAATGCTAGATCCTCCCAACTGCTGGGACTCAATCAACCTTAATTTTCACAACAAGGTAGAGCCAAACAACCTCCTCCAATAGAAAAGAAGTCATCCTTTGAAGAAATATTCATGCAATATATGGCTACAAATGATGCAATGTTTCAAAGTCAAGCTGTTTCCATAAGAAACCTTGAAGCTCAAATGGGTCAGTTGGCAAGTGCATTGAATAATAGGTCTGTTGGTAACTTCCTAAGCAACACCTTCCCCAATCTACAGAGGGAAGGGAAGGAAGAGTGTAAAGCAATTACTGTATTAAACGGCGAGCAACTGACTGAAACCTTGTACTCTAAGGCAAACAAAGAAGAGGTCTCAAAGGTAGAAAAAATGCCACCCGAAGACTCATTAGGCACAAACAATAAAGTTGAAGTGAAAGCTCAAGAGTAGCTGAAGACAAAGGTGCCTCCTGAATTCATTCTGCCAATCCTTTATCAATGCAGTTTATAAAGCAGAATTTGGATGCACAATATAAGAAATTCCTTGATATTTTAAAAAAAACTGCACATCAACATTTCATTTGTCGAAGCATTAAAGCAAATATTGAGTTATGCTAAATTTATGAAGGATGTGCTTTCTAGAAAAAAGAAGTTTGAGGAGTTTAAGAATGTGTTACTAACAAAAAAGTGTTCAACAATATTGCAAAAGAAGTTACCTTTGAAGAAGCGAGATCTGGGAAGGTTTATAATTCCTTGTGAGATCGAGAAAAACTTTTCTACATTATGCGATTTAGGACCAAGTGTAAACTTGATGTCTCTAACTATCTTCAAAAGTCTAGGTTTAGGGGAAGCTACACCCAACACCATCACTTTGTAGCTAGCTGATAGTTCTCTGTGTCATCCCGTGGGGATTATTAAGGACGTGTTAATGAAGGTTGATAAGTTGATTTTTCCAGTGGATTTGGTTGTATTAGATTATAAGGAAGATAAATAAATTCCTATAATCTTGGGGAAGTCGTTCTTAGCAACCAGAAGAACAGTAATCGATGTGCATGAAGGTATGTTAACAATGAAAATTGAGGATCAAGTAGTGACTATCAACATGCATCAATTACCAAAGGCCCAAGATGAATTAGTAGGATATTTTCTTGTGCAAGTGGATAAGAATAACGAGCTAAGGAGATCAGAAAATTCGGGCTTGGCGGATGATGAAGACACAGGGAAAAGAACAAAAGGAGTTCTAGGAGTTTCAAAGGCTTATGAAAAGTTTTGTGATGATTCTTATAAATTCAAACCTCATGACATTGCAAACATGGTTGTTCCTTAGTCAAAAGCATTTAAGAAGCAACCAAAATTGGAAGATCCACCATGAACAGGCACCAGTAAAGTCTAGCTGAAGACTATAAACTTCTCGCTCTCAGGAGGCAACCCAAGTTTTCTCAACTTTGCACTTTTATCTTTTCTTTTTATTTCTTATTGATACTTCTTTAGTAGAATAGTTAATTGTAGTTTGAATTGTTTGATGTTTTTGTGTTTAATTTGCATTTTGTGTTTTGATGTTATGTTATAATGTTTTATGTTATTTTCTTAGTTATGGGCTGAGTTTTGATGTTGGTTATTATGTTGGAGTGGTATCTTGCTTGTGGTTTGGCTACATTTAGCATTTAGAGGTGAATTTTGAATTATGTGGTTCTCTGCTAAAAGCAAGAATTTTCCGCTTTCAATGAGGAATGCGAGTTTCACATTTGCCTAAAAGAGGATGCCCCGCTAAAGCAAAAAGTTTCTCACTGTTAGCGAGGAACATGAGTAATTCACCAGTTGATGAAGGACGCCCCGCTAAAGCGGAAGTTTCTAGCTTTTAACAAGGAACACCAAAAAAAAAGTAATAAAGTGTCTTCATGACTGATTAATGCTAGGATTCTTTTCTGATCGATTTCAATTGAATTCAAATTCCTTCCAAATTGATTTCAATTAAATTCAAATTCCTGCCTTCCTAATTGAATTCAATTTAATGCCTAAATTTTCTCCTAATTGAAATTCAATTAATCATAAATTCATCTCTAATTGATTACCTAACTAAAACTGATTCATTCCTAATTGATTTTTTAATTCAAATTGATTCAACCATAATTGATTGCATAATTAAATCAAATTGAACCCTAATTCCCCTCCTTCTTCAGTGCATCCAGCTTGAAGAAGGACACCTTGCTAAAGCGGGGAGTTTTGCGCTAAAAGCGGAGTTGGGGTTTCAAAAGAAAAAAAAGTTTAATTTTCTATTTTAGTTTGTTTATTTGTTTGGTCGTGTTATTCTCTTTTGACTTTTTGATTGTTATTTTTGTTTTCCAAACACAATGGCGAAGGCAACTGAGCTTCATTTTGTATTCAACGTTACATATATGCCAATTCTTTGTTCAACCACATTTATCTCTCTTGCTATTCTTGTGTTGTTTGTCATTGCTATTTTATTGTTTTAATTGTTGTCTTTCATCTACACATTGAGGGCAAAGTTCAATTCAAGTTTGGGGGAGGTGTGTTTTGTTCTTTGGCATTTACGAAAAGGAATAGGTGTGTAATTCAATGTTTATATGCAAATGGTTTTATAATTTTTGTGAGACTTAAAACGGGAGAGGATTTTATAATTTACATTATTTTTAGAGTCTTTTACATGTTGGTAACCCTATATGTAATGTTAGTGGTAGTCATTTATAAATGCTAATTTAGTCATTTGTGGACCCTTCGTGCTTCAGGGCGTGTTGTAATTTCTTGAAGCTTTAATCTCTAGAAAAATTTCAATAAGAGGATATGTTAAAAAAAGTTCAATAAGGGCATATGCTTCAAAAAAAATTAATTTAAAATAAAAAATAAAATAATATCTCTAGTTAAAGTTAAGCCCTTGAGAACAAAAATAATTAACGGTGAAATTTGGCTTCAAGTTTTGGCAAAACATCCAGGGATACCAAGGTTTTCCAAATTGTTAGGCAAGACTTTATTTAAAACTGCTTACTATTATTCCATGTTTATTACCTTCATGTTAAGGAAGCTTTTGTGACATGAGTTTATGGAATTCTTCCTTGTTTGGTATCACAGTGAGTTTCTCTTGTATGGCTTTAGTTTTTTTTTTTTTTAATTACTAGACAACATTTGCATATTTTTTGAGGTGTTGCATTTCTTTTTGTCTTCTTTTCTGAGTGTGTGGAGTTCTTTTGTTTGAGGGCAAGCTGTAATACCTGTAATAATATATGTAAATGTGTGTGTTCATAAACTACGGTTACTATTATAATATATGGTACTATTCACTATATAACACTATTCACATATGCAGTACTGTTTACATACATAATCATCTTGTCGAATATTAGATGTGGTTTAAGCTTAAAGAGAATCTAGGAAGAAATTGGGAAACCAAATGATGTTTTATGTGAGAAAATTCCTTAGGGACTAAAATGCAAAGTTAAAGTGGAACTGGTAGATGAAAACCGGTAAGTAAAACTGGTAAGTAGAACTGGTAGATTAAAAACTGGTAAGTGAAGCTGGTAGATGAAATAGTATAGGAGAACAGTAGATAGAATAATAGTAAATAGTACCATAATGTCTCCTATAAGTAGGCCCTTCCATTTCACTTCTAAATACGCACCTTCAGTTTCTCTTCTCTTCTCTCCTCAAAAGTTCTCTTACTCCAACGTTAGGGTTCTAAAATTCTAAATCTTTCTTCCTTAGCCTTGATCCAAGGTAAGGATACTATGCTCTTCTTATGTCTTTAAAATTTTTAGAGATTATATTCTTAGGTTTTCTCTGTAGTGGAGGCTTATGTTCGTTATTTTTGATATGTATGAATAGTATCATACGTATAAATAGTACATGTATATATGAATAGTAACTATACGTATAAATAATGCATGTATGTATGAATAGTAACCATATATATAAATAGTATTTAAATGTATTTTTGAATAGTATACATATGTGTACATTTTCATACGTATTTTTGAATAGTACACGTACGTATACGTGATTATATGTATTTGTAATAAAGAATTATATTGTTATGAATCCATAATTGAATCATTAAATGTGATTGTGTAGATTTAAAGAAGATATAATAACTTGAATTTCAGGTGAGTAGCTAACCTACTTGGATATTTATTTAATTATATGAATAGTCCAAGTAATTTACATACTCAGAGTATATCTACTATTATCTTTGACTGAATATTTCAATTAATATAAATATGGCTGTGTGCCGAATATGATTATGGTCATATGCTATGGTTGTGTGCCGAATGTGAAAATGACTGTGTGCCGAATATGATTATAGTCATATACTATGGTTGTGTGCCGAATGTGAAGATGGCTGTGTGCCGAATGTGAATATGGCTATGTGCCGAATATGATTATGATCATATGCTATGGCTGTGTGCCGAATGTGAAGATGGCTATGTGCCAAATATGAATATGGCTGTGTGCCGAACATGATTATGGTCATATGCTATGGCTGTGTGCCGAACATGATTATGGTCATATGCTATGGCTGTGTGCCGATTATGAGTATGGTCATGTGTTGAATATGATTACAGTTATATGCTAAGGATCGAAAAGTTTTACTTATGTATTTTATACATATACCTTATGTATTGTTAATCACTTGATGATTATCTGTAATTAAGTTTCTATCCTTATAACGTTATCTATTCATTGAGATTATTATCTCATATTGTGGTGGATATATTTTTTTCAGATCCTGAGGTTAACGAAAAATATTCGCCTGAGGTGTAGCAAAAGTTCAATATCCTAACCCTATTTGCTTCAAGGGTTAGTGTTTCTTTGAATTAGAGCTGTTTCTTCAGTTTTAAATTCTAGAACGCTCTGCAATCAAATAGGATATCTAGGAGAAAGTGGTTATTGTACATGATTATGTTATTACAGTACTTTAAGTTTACTGTATGTTCTGTGAAATTGTAGCTTATTAAGTAAAATCGGAGTGTTTAAATAAGATAAGTTTTTGCTATATTATTGCTCTCACATGTTAAAATGATTATTCTATAGTGATATGAGTATTATATGGAGCTAAAGGCATAGGCTTACAACTAGAGAGTGTCTCTAAGTTGTGCCGATCACGTACCATTTTGAGGGTCGTGACACAAGCAAAGTCTCAAGTTTGGGAGAGTGTTAATTTCCTAATTGTACTAAATTAGGATCATTTTTGCTCATTAATTCATGATTCCCTGATTAAGTCTTTGCTGCTTTTTTAGAAAAAATATCTTATTTGTTTCTTATTTTGTTCCTTTGTTTTAATATCTAGATTTTTAGCATTTGGATTAGATTGATTTGATTTGTATTAGCATTTGGTATGTTTTGTAAGGTTGAGCTGGAGGGAGAAGAAAAGAAAAAAAATGTAGAGTGAAAAAGGAAGTTCTAGTTGCAAAAAGAAAATTGACTGCAACGTTTTCCACTGCAACGAAGATAAACACTGTCAACTCGAAAATACCTCAATATAAATAATTTTTTATGAACTTTTGATATTATTTTAAGTTGAGGATAGTAAGGGGGTGTCGTTGCTGACCAAGAAGCAAGGAAACTTGACCTCGGAGCACGATTGTAGCCATTTTCCACCATCACTATCTTGGATTCATGGTTTCTTCCTCTTCTTTTGATCTCTTTTGCTCTTTTACCACGATGAATGGCTAGTGTTCTTATCTATGGTTGCTATGAACTCTTTTTCTGAATAGAATGATGAACTCTCTCTATAGCTTTGTTCTTTATCAATGAAATACATGTTTTCCCATTCGTTTATATTTTGCTTTCCATATCTCTTATCAATTTATGGTATTACTTGGTGCTTGATCTGAACTCTGGCAAGGGAACTGATAGTAGACAGTATGTGAGAGAAGTGAATCTTTTTTTATCTTAAAATTAAGAAAAGGGTTTGTTAATTACATAGGAATATAGTAATTAACCTCAATTAATCGATAATAGGATCTAATCGGTAATCAACCTAACTAGCATAAGGGATTGTTTTTGTTAGAAAGCTTAGCAAAGATTTAGGAGAATTCATTTAAACAAAGTAGGATCCTTAGATTAGCTTGTAGTTCGTGATAAAAGCATAGGGAAAAGAGATTTAGCATATTCTAGGAGGAAAGAAAGGGATTAGCAACCTCAAGTTTCATTTTGATCATCTTTATTCGATAATTTTCTGTGTGTTGTGTTTGATTTCCATTTATATTCAAGTTCTCAGTTCTTATTTTAGAGTTGTCTTCAATCTAATTTGATCTGTCTAACTAATACAGTTTAATTTCTCAGGTACTTAACACGTTATTCCCTGAGGAGACGATACTTAATTCATCATTTTACTACTTGTTCAATCGATATACTTGCCGAGTCTGTTTTCTAACCAACAAGTTTTTGGCGTCGTTGCTAGGAAATAATTGTTTTTGCTAATATTCAAAGAAATTGAAAGGTGCTAGATTAGACACTTTTATGTTTTTTATTTCTTTTGTTTTATTTTAATTTTCCTTTTAATTAGTTTTTTATTTTGTTCAAGTTGCTTTTCTATTTTATTTACATGGGAAATCATTAATTTCAAAATCAGATCAGACTGGCCAGTCAAACCAGTGACCCATGGGGCGTCCAGTTCGGTCATGTAAAAAAAATTGTTTTGCCTTCAAACTGGTAAAACCGAGGGAACCAACCAAGTAATCGGTTCTACTGGATCCATCTTTTCTTTTTATTTTGCCCGTAAAGAAAGAAAGAAAGAAAGAAAGAAGAAATAAACCATTGTTTGTCGCTGTGAATCCAAGAAAGATAACAGCCAACGAGGTAAACTCTTGAACAAAGGCTGGCATTGAGTGGAGAAAGATCCAGAGAAGTTGAAAGACGAAGTGACAGTGAGGCAGAATGCAGAACACTGAAGGGATAGACGATGAGAATGAGGGAATACAGTAAGCCTCGAGATCGAGAAAGAGACACAATGATATATGAGAAAAGAAATGAAATGAAATGAAGCTTCTAAGAAAATATGAAGAGTCCTAAAAAAGAGAGAAAGAATAGTTGATAGATGGGAAAATGAGAAGGAAATGGAACTCTTGGAGCCTTGGAGGAGTAAACAGAAAAGACTCATGATAGAGAGAGAAAGATAGTCTAATACTATTGAATGTAGGAGTAGGTTTGTCTTTGTCAGATGGAAAAGATGGAAAATAATGCTTGGAAAAAAAGAGTGTGAAAGATAGTCTAGTACTCCATGACTTGTGATATAGGGTGTATTTATTAAGTTGTATATTTTTAAGATACATGAATCCAATAGTTATATATATCCCTCCTAAGTGTCCTATTCGACTACAGAGATGACTCTACATACATTAAGAGAAAGAACTCCAAGAATACCAACCCTAACAACAAGAAGGTTTGAGCACTTCGAATGTCCGTTACTCCTCATATGGATGTTCTTCGACAATCTCGATACCTAAAAAATGTTAATAATAGGGTGAGATATACATCTTAGTGAATACAGTAACGCTACCAACAAGGATACACGTTAAGTCCTATCCACATTACTAACTCTGTTTATAAGGGTGAAACCTTTAGTATGCATATTCATCAAGTCATGTAATATGTATTAGGCTAAACAAGAATGCACACAACTCCGACATGCAAGATGCCATTCTAGGTGTGTATCACACTTCTAACTTATATCAATATAATTTCCCAAAATATTTTAAAAATCAGATCAGTCATAATCATGTAACAAAATTCATAATAATGTATTCTTATAAATTAATAATTTAATATACATAATCATGTAACAAAATTCATAATAATGTATTCTTACAAAATTCATAATAATGTATTCATGGTTCAGTGGTTTGACCATACTTAAAAAATATAAATTAATAATTTAATATACATAATCATGTAACAAAATTCATAATAATGTATTCTTATACTTTTATCCTAAAATATATTTATGTTTGGTCTGTTCGACCATGGTCAAACCACTGAACCGTAATCAATGTCTTTTTCGTTCAATGACCAGTCCGATTTTCAAAATATTGTGGGAAATTATATTGACATAAGTTGGAAGTGTGATACGAACCTAGAATGGCGTCTTGCATGTCGGAGTTACAGGCATTCTTGTTTGGCCTGATACATATTACATGACTTGATGATTATGCATACTAAAGGTTTCACCCTTGTGAACAGAGTTAGTAATGTGGATAGGACTTAATGTGTATCCTTGTTGGTAGCATCACTATATTCACTAAGATGTATATCTCATCCTATTATTAACATTTTTCAGGTATCGAGATTGTCAAAAAACATCCATATGAGGAGTAGTGAAAGTTTGGAGTGCACAACCCTTCTTGTTGTTAGGGTTGGTATCCTTGGAGTTCTTTCTTTTAATGTATGAAGAGTCATTTCTGTAGTCGAATAGGACACTTAGGAGGGAGGGGTTTGTGTATGGAATTGTGTGTGTGGCATAATTACACTAACATTTGATTGTGTATCTCACATCCTTTATTTGTCTACGAATTGGAAATATAGGAGAATTATAATGTGAATATGAGATAGTGGAAACAAATAGACTAAATTTTTCACCTTGATGTCATTATATATTGGATGAGATGTATATTTGATCCTGTATATATGACATATGCATATATGGAAGCTAGGTGTGGAAGTACATGCTTACGACTAGAGAGTATCTCTACGTCGTGCCAATCACGTGACTAAATTTAGGACATGACAATAAATATTTAGTTGGTCAAATTCTACATATAGGAGAATTATAATGTGAATATGAGATAGTGGAAACAAATAGATTAAATTTTTCACCTTGATGTTATTATATATTGGATGAGATGTATATTTGATCCTGTATATATGACATACGCATATATGGAAGCTAGGTGTGGAAGTATATGCTTACGGCTAGAGAGTATCTCTACGTCGTGCCAATCACGTGACTAAATTTAGGACATGACAATAAATATTTAGTTGGTCAAATTCATATTCCTTAGAATGTTATTTTCTCAAATAAGAGAATTTGGATTTTCAAATTTATCTAATAGAGTAACTTCTCATTAATTGGAATGAAAAATTCGTTTTATCATTATATCTTTAAGAAAATTTAGAGATTCTAATATTATCATAATTATGTAATATTGTAAAATTTATGTCATAATGTATATTTTATATTGAAATAGCAAAACTTATGTTATTCATTCTATATTTAATAATATTACAATTTTCTTTCATATTATATCCTCTATGTCTAGACTGAAAACATTTTTTTCTATGTTATTGGGAGAAAATTATTTTTTATAAATAATTATTATAGTCATTTGTTTATAATCCTTTTAAATTCTTATATGAATTTTTCCAACCAAATAATAAAATGAAGTAATTTTTTCATTCATTTCTATGGTTTATCAAACAAGATTTTAAATTACAAGATTTCATTTCATTAAAAAGACATTCTCATTCCTTTTTTTTTCATTTTTATTTTACAAAAACTTTTTTCTTAGATTTAGGGTTGTCATTGGCCAGCCCAACATTGTTATTATTTGAAATGAAGGTTGTAAATTTGACACCGATACTTAGGCTTTCAAAACATTTTGACTTCATTTCATTTTTACTTAGAGTGTATTTGGTAACTTGGTGGGTAAATATAGGTTAGACAAACTATGTTAAATTAAACGTGGTGAGAAAAAACCTAAATTTAGATAAACGTGATTTATATTTAAAAAACTTTTGGGTAAACGTAATTTAGAGCAAACAAATGTAGTTTGATGCAAAATATGATGTATTTCTTGGGAACGCATACAATCATTTCTAAACTTCAATGTATTTCTTATAAGATCTTTGGAGATGAATTAGATTTCCCACCCATATATATTAATCATTTATAGGCTTCCACCTATATATTAATCTCATTATTTTGTCCAAACTGTGGTTAAAAATATCATAAACTGGGCTTTCTTCTTCTTCTTCTTCCTTTTTATTTTTTATTTTTTTATACCAAAATGAAGAAAAGAAACAAAAAGAAAATAGTCAAGTTAGTCAGGAATTCAGACGTGATCTTGTATAGGGTCAGAAACAATCAGAAATGCCCTTTGAACTTTGTCCTAGCTTCAACTTAGTTTCTTGAACATCCCATTAACTTCATCCTTTCAATCCAAGACAAAAGTATACTTTACATACCTAATGTTTACTTTGACTTTCATTCATACCCTTAAATTTGTTTTTGTTAGATACGTCCTACATGTTTTAAATTTTTTCAAATATACCATTTTTTTAACACTGTTAGTTAGTTAACGGAGATGCTGATATGACAAAAATATTTGCCACGTTATATGCTACATGATCACATGCTAAAAATGACCAAAATGACCCTGAAGCCATTTTATGTTTGTGTGACATATGGCACCAATTGTGTTACAACACGTGGCATCATGCCATGTGTCACCAATCACAACATGACACAGGGTATTGTGACATGTGTCACCAATCACGTTGTGACATGTGACATCATTCCTATAGCAACACAAGACACCGTTTTGCAATGAAAAAATTCAAAGATTCATTGAATAAATTTGAACCCATGGCCTCCATTTAGTAAGAGAAAACATTAAACCATTCAGCTAAATACATTCTCTTATCATATATACTCAACATTTAATATATTAAGTGATTATATTATTATACTCAACATCTTAAATAATTTTAAATTACATAAAAGTTTAAAATTTTTAATAAAAAAATTATAATATAAATTTCTTTATTATTAAAATATATTATGCATATTAAAAATATTTTTTATAATATTTTAATTCAAGTAATTCGACCATGGTTCGATATTTTAATATTTTTATATCTGTGACATATACATTAATTATTATTAATGAATATCTCACAAATATTTAGATATTAAAATTTTACAGATATTAAAATATTAAAATATATAATTAATATATATCTCACAAATATTTAAAATATAAGACTATAGTCAAATTAGTTGAATTAAAATATTATAAAATAATATTTTTAATAATAATTAAATTTATATTACAAAGCTTGTTATTAAAATTTTTAAATTTTTTTGTAATTTAAAAATAATTTATTTAAAATAATGGTATATTCTTTTATTATAATATTTGTTATTATTTTATAATATATATTATAGTAATAATTTATGTAAATTGTCTTTTGTATATAATAACATAACCCCTTTATATATTAAATATTAAGTATATATGACAATAAATTGTGTTTAGTAATTGCTTCACTTAGTAATTGCATGTCATGGGTTTGAGTCTCTCCAATAAAATTTTGATTTTTTCAATTGCGAAAAACAATGCCACGTGCTATGGCATGATGGGTGACACATGTCATAATACCACGTGTCACGTTGTAATTGGTGACACGTAGCATGGTGTCACGTGTCGCAATGTAATTGATGACAATGTCACACAAAATATGAAATGTCTTTAATTTTAGTTATTTTTTAGTATTTGGCCATGTAGCGTATAACGTGACACATGACGTGACAAATATTTGCCACATCATGTGTTACGTTAGGATCTTCATTAGCCAACTGACGGTGTTCAAAAAAAAAGATATATCTGAAAAAATTTGAAACATTTAAGACATACATGACACAAAAAAAAAGAGTTAAGAAGCATGAATAAAAATCGAAATAAACGTTAGGGACATAAATTATATTATTGCCCTCAATCCAAAAACAAATATTTTGTGACGTGACGCTAAACTTTGTCATCAAGAAATAAACCATGTCCAATAAAATACTTGCAGTCCATTAGGGGAGAAAACATTTGCAATCCACTAAAGCCATATGATCTTCAGGCTTGATTATAAATCGCACAATAATACAAACAAAAATGTCAAGAAAGAAAGAGTATCAATGAATACAGGAGGCAAAGAACAACAGCTGTCAAATTACAAGATCGTGACAAACGATCAAAATCCAAGGAAATTTGAAAATTTTCTGGTCAGAAGAATTTGTTGTATTGACCGGTCAGAGAGTCCCTCAGATTTGAGTACAAGCCATAAAGGGAATACTGGCGCAGGTTTTCCACTTCATACCATGAATTAAGCACAGAGAGGTGCTTGTCTGTACCAGAAAACGCTAGCTGTATCCCAAGACTACAATCCACTGAGCCCCCTCGGTTCTTACAAGATGATGTTCTGATTGCGCAGTCTTGTTTGTTGAGGCAAACAAAGTTGGATTTTCCTTTGCATGAAGCACAGCCGTCTCTCTTCCAGTACAAGTTCTGTAGCCTACCCTTCTTGAACTCTAGCACCTAAAGACGTTCAAATAGGTTATTACAAAGTCAATAATTCATATTGACATGTCCATGGTTAACAATTCTTACCAGTGTAGAACTTGTCACAATGTATGTGGTGTTTGCAACAAATGCAGGTTGAGACCTTGCAGCATACTTCCGTCCAGCAAATGCCACCATATACCCACCATAAGAATCCTAATTACCATGATGGGGGGAAAAGTTTTTAGTCATGTCAACTTCTGTTTGTAGCTTTGTTGTTTTTCCCCTTTCAGGGAAACATATGATGTTCATATACACTAGTCGTTTGCAGACATATCTTTATCTATCCCTCTGAAATGGTATTAATATACCAAATATTCATGCTGCCCGAGCGAACATGTCATGAGAATCTCAGTCTAATCACGAAGAAGTTCTTCTAAAGCACTGTGGCTTCTAAGAAGCTTTGCCGCTGAAACGTCTAGACAGAATTTTTTTGAAAAGAAGACATAACATTGACAGTACTTTGATTCAAGTATAATACAATAGACAGATCAATTGTACAATAGCTATATTCTACGGAGCTCTCTCTAGCATTCAGTGGCAAGCAGGGAATCTGTTTTACCAATCTGTGAAATTTCCTTACTAATTTGAGCATTAGCCAGAGTTTACAATATACACATTAAAAAACCTAATTATATTTATAAAGCACATTTAACCAAAATTTCATTTAATACAATTGCTTTTGTCTTAGTTAATAGCGATTTTTAACCTCACTATGTTTTATTGGCAGGTCTTTTTAGACAAGTGCTCAATGAACTAATATAGGTGAAAAGGAGACATCAATGTAACTAGGTTTCCCCAGATGAGCTACATTTCACACAGAAAATAATAACACAACAGATACAGACATCACAGTCAGGGATTTTATTTGATGTATCAGAACAGAAAAAGCAAAACTTTCTAAGAAATGAATCTGTGCATAGAAGGATAGAGGCAGCAGAAAGAATCCATTTTAGTCAGCTCAGAGTTCTCAGCCACCTCTAGTGCTAACATTCATGAAGAGAGTACAGTTTCATCTTTCAAGTTGAAGCTGACATAAGGATGAGATATGGGAACCGGCCAACACAAGAGAAGACATTATAGCTGTGATCGGAGATTATTGCGAATATATTTATTGCCAATATTTTAGCCAACGTTTGTGTTACCAGTGATAAGAAGACAGCACTAATGGTCTGGCAAATTGGAAAAACAAAGTAACTAATGCAGATCAGAACTTTCAAGAATGACCTCTGCTCAAAGAAATGCACAAGAGTTCCAAACCAAGCATGGAACCAGAAAATGTAAAGCATTTGAGAAAGAAAATGATAGCTATAACACGAGTAGGAAGTTTCTTTCTAACATCAGTTTATACACTTAAGCATAACTGATATTGGTCTTTTTTTATTTTGTCTAGAATATTGCTTTATCCTACTTCATCTTTATCTCTTGGTCAACCACCTCAAACGCTTTTGAGAAATACTTCAAAGATTCGGATCAAAGAAGAAATTGCATCGGAAGCCATATCTATCTAGCACCAATAAGAATCCATCTAGAAAATCTATTGAGACCGCTCTTATAATCACAGCAAAGCATGGAGAAGCAGATATCAAACAATTGCTACGGAATCTAAAGGGATTACTATGACCCTGAGAATTTCACCTAATTTATAATAGCAGCGTCCTAACCAATAAATATAATCCACAATCACATTCATCCTCTATATTCCACCTTCAAAGCAAGGAAATCAAATGCAACAGTGAGACCCATAAGCAGACATCAGCAAAGAACACATTCAATGCCGGGAACAAACCGTGGAAAGGCCAAAGTTCAACAGGGACGTACCGGAAAGAAATTAGAGGTGTTGATAGTGAGAAGGGAGATCTCATCCACTTTGGGGCGGAACAAGGCAAGCTGCGAGTTGGCCGAGGCCAGAGAGAGGCGGCCGTCACAAGGAGAGAGCTGGTGCGACTGATTGTTGAAGAACGAATCCTTGGAGCTGAACGCAATGCCGAAGGTGAACCCATCGGATCTCTGAATCTTGGAATCGGCACAAGGCTGGTAGACCCTGTTGGTGTTGGCAGCCTCGAGACCAACCACTAACAGCGTCAGCATTAGCAGAAATACCGGAGCCCCCATTCTCGCTGCCATTGTTGCTACACGAGATGCTCTTGATTTGAATCCACTGTATAGGGATGGTTCTGTATAATCTCCACGAGCTTTTTCTGTGGGTTAGAGATGCAATAGAGAGTTCTATAGAGTGATATGACGGCGGTAATTGGTGGAGGAGACAACTTTTCCTACTATGCCCTTTATCTTATTTGCTGAATCTACGAAAAGTTTCTCACTTGGGAACGAACGAGTACTCCCATAGTCGTAGTCTTTTTTTTTGGAAAGAAAATCTTTGCGTGAAGAACCGGTTCAATTTCAGTATTCACGTAGTACTAATTTTTTTTGTCACATTTTATTGCATGATTTGTTATTTTTTTAATAAAATTTATGTAATCTAATTTTCAACTATAGTTAATTATAATTGAATTTTAAACAAAAAGTTTATTTATTAAAATGTGATTGAAAATAAATAATATAGTAAATATTTTCATAAAAAGAGGTGGATAAACTACACCTCAATCTTATATTTTCCTAATTTAGATTTGATAAATTTCTAGATACAATTATTCAACTAAAAATAGACAAAATAATTTAGTGAAAAACATACCACTACATTTTTCTACATAGGTCTTATTTACTTGTTTTATCTAATTTTAATACCCTAGAGGTCAAATGCGGTTAATGGTTTTGTAGTAGGCCTACTAACTAATAATTTCTTGGAAGGTATTAAGATAAATAGGGAGACATATCATAAGTTAGAGTGCTTACCTATACGTGTTGGTGGTATCCCTCCCTCGTCTCACAAAGAAAAATTACTTGCTCAGTAAGAGAAAAGGGGGAAATTTTTAAGATATTTTTTCTCTTCGATACCGTAATTACAACAAAATTATAGTAGTATTTGCAAATATATTGTTATTTATTATCTACCATTCAGTTTAACAAATATTATATGTACCTTAGATTCACAATTTATACGTGTTACAAGTAAAGGGCTTTGTTGGCATCACAGTTGAGATAAATTTGCATTTAAAAATCAAGTGAGGACTACATAATTGCAAACACGTGAAATGAATAAATAATTTAAAAAACAATTAGCGCAATAATACACCGAACAAGACATTAGGCGGAAACAGCATGACATTGAATATTGCTCTTCCATTTTGTATTCCGTTACGATGCTTAGCTCAAGAACAATGCTGGATTAAAAGAAAAACCAAAGTTAATAATGAATTGCACGACTATATCAAAATAATTGTTTGCTTGGGTTTCCAGGAAGGCGAAGACCCAACACAAGTACCACATTCAAAAATCAGATCTCATTTCTTTCTGCCCGAGGGAATTTCACGCCTTTCACAGCATCAATAACCAAAGCACAACGCCGTTTTGTTGGAAAGTTTCACTCAAACGAAAAGATGACCAAGAATCGTTACATCAAACTGTTTTTCTTTGTTTCTTACATAATATTTTATTGAAAGACCATTGCTAATAGACTATTGAGGCCAAGTGCTCGAGAGTCCAAGAAAGTTACGATGATACTAGGGATGGTAGTAGTTCATGACATTTAATCATTCGGTAGCACATGTAGCAAGTCCAATAATCTCAAACAAAATTTCAAATTGCTTAGGTTAGAAATTGTTTAGGAGCAAATCCGCTCCAGTCAAAAAATGGGTAGCAAGCTAACAACTTACCAAACCTTCCCTTTTATATTCAATTTCATTTGTCCTTCCTTCCACATGGTATCATCATGTTAAAGTGATTCATTATAATAACTCATGATTAAATTATTTATATTGTAAAATTATGAAATATCTCCAAATCATGTACAACACACTATACAAGATTATCTCTAAGCTCGCGAACCTATGCAAGAAAAATTGAACACCCTTGTCCCACCATCACCTAACCCTCAAACTAGTTAAGAAAATGTTTTCCAAATACATTATAAAACATGTATATTTTGTCCAAAATGCGAATGTGAGATTTGAAACGAATTGGTAGGTTTAAAAAGAACCAAACAACAAACCCTCTTATTTCTGGGGCGATGGATTACAAATCATAAACTACAAAGTTGAGCTCTTGTTCGTATTCAGATGTGGCATAAAATTCCCTAAGTGTAACACAAATAAACAGAACCCTTACCAAACCCTTACTCTGACCCCACTATCATGGAGAAAGAGTCATCGCCGACAGGTTCAACATCACTTTGCAGTTTGCAAGTCAAGCACTATACTAGAAGGCCATCCCTACTATTTGACTATTTCTACGAAGCCTCTTGCTATACAATCCAGCTTGCAACCCATTGTCATCATATATTAGTCAAATTAGTTGAATACCAAAGAATCTTTCGCACCCACTGTATAGTAAATGAATCAATTTCTTCAATGGGCATTAAATCTTCTAATGACAATTGACACGGGTTCCGCAGGATGACCGTCTTCCTTCTGTATCTTCTGATTTTCTATCCCTTCGTGGGTGGCTTTGATTTCTAGTTTTGACTCTAAAACCACGAAACTAAATCCACTATTTGGTACCTTTTCGACGGAGAAAAGGGATATTAATGATAGTAAAGTACACAATTTTGAAAAGAACAAAGAAAGTAAAAGAGGGAGGGGGCAGGGAATGGAACATTTTCTTACTAGACAAAACTAATCACAGAAATACACATATATATATATATATATATATTTATATCAAATAAACATTATTAAAAAAAAATCTAAGTCCAACGTACTTGTATGTCTCTAATCTAGTTAAAAATTTTCATTAAAGAAAGGAAAGAGAGGTAGAGAACAGACAAGAGAAGCAATTATGAGCACAGCTAATTTTTTTGGCATTGCAGTGACTGTTCCCTCAAGTTTAGGCAACAGGATTTTTTCGTTCTATAGTACATTGTCTCGTATTTACAAAAAACAACCCACAAAAGACATAATGACCTATATAATCTTTTATGGCAAGTCGGCGACTAATTAAGCATATTACTGTTTCTTTTTTACATTAACAGAATATACTTGACTAAAGTACCTGCCTTTCTTTTAGTTTTTAGCTCACGCAGTTGTCCAACATCCACCTGCTTTTTAGATTCCTTTCTTTAATCATCATTACTTGTTGTATCTCTTGTGTCTCTGCGTTGGAGAGTTCTAGGTATACAGGTTGTGGGCTGTTCATGCCTCTTCAAAACATATAGCTTCCTCAAACCATTCCAACAGTAAGAGGATGCACATCTTTATAGATCTCGTAGTGATATTTTCACCTGCGAGTATAAAGTGACATTCAACTTGGTAAGCTCCAGCCTAAAATCTGATAAAGTAATTTGGCAGCATATAACCATGCCATGTTTAGCAAACGGATGAAGGGTGAATGAAAATTTATACGACACAAAGCAGAAACACACTCGACAAAATAGATTTCAATTTTCAACAGGCTAAGATGAGACACAAAGCAGAAAATTTTAAGCCTATATTCAGCATCAGCTCAAGTTTTAAGTTTAACCAAAGAAAATAAGAAGAAAAAGTAACCACTGACACTTTATTTTAACATGCAGAATTTAAGATGCCATAAACCTTTCTCATCATAATTCAAGCAAAAATGCCAAAAGCAATCAGACAATTTATCAGGGAGAAAAAAAAAAAAACTACTGCACTTTAGCTTCAAAAGCAACCCCAAATCCCTTAACACATTATAACAGCCCTTAATTCTCGAGAAATATTAACACTCTCAACCTTAAATGGTTCTCTTTCAACTCCTGAACTATTCCCTAAAGATCTCTGGCAAATATTCAGCGGTGAGAACAAAGAGAAAACGAACCTAGAATGACAGCCAATGTTAGTGGAGAACTAAAAAAGGTGCAAGGAATAAACCAGAGATCTCATATCTAATCCTGAACGCATCCATTACAAAAGTGCTATCTGAGATGGGCTTGTATAGGAGTAAAGTTCCAACTTTTACCCAACGGCATGAATACATGATATCAATACAATACCATACAAACTTCATGACAGAATATGTATATGTCCAAGTGCAGTTTAAAGTCTCGTATCCCACTTGATATAAGCGAATGATATGTATCGGATTAGGATCCTCTCCAATACTCAAAAGTGAGTATTGGTGAGTCTCATACTCTCATTTAGTCTATTAGTACAACCGGTCCTCATCGTAGGAACATTAACAATGACCTAGATGAAATTTTTATCTAAAATTTTTTTTTAATCTTTTGCGTAATTTAAGATCATATTTAACTTTAGCTAAGTTCTTATCTAGGTCCTTTTAACCTCCCTGCGTAATCTGAACAATTTTATACTTTAATCTAATGGACTAAATAAGAGTATGAGGCCCTCTAATACTTTTTGAATATTAGAGAGGATCCCAATTTATATAGGACACCACAATGGCTTTTGACCAACCTAATATCTGTATCCCTAATCAATTCATAAAAAATGCAGCCAACAAAAGAAAACAGAGACAAGAAACTAACGTACCATGTACAGATTTTAGTCCTTGTATATGACCGATTCAGCAATGCGCATCAAGGGTTCCAAGCAATCTGGGGTGAATTTTCGGGCAAACAAATAAGATTCTGAGTAATTTGATTCCCGGAGTTGGTGAATCAGCTCCGGCGATACTTCGGGAGGCTGATACGTATAAGGGTGACCATCCACTGTACCCGTCCAATTGACCCGCGTTAGGGTGTATTTGGTGCAACCATCTGGATCCGCCATTGATAACAAAGTCGGAAAGTAGTGTTCTTCTGGGTAGCAATTGTCGTCTCTATAACAAGGCAATTTGAATTTCTCCCACAGGATTCGATCTTTGATCACCATCAATGCGTGTTGGCGGATGAGCGCGAAAAACTGAGATCCAACCCGAAATTGTTCGAACGTCACCTCGGGCTTCATCGTGAATCGACCTCTGGCAATGTATCGTTTCCAAAGCGCAGGTGCATTGGAGAGAATCTCGATGAAACTCTTGTACCTTAGCCGTAAACCCAAGCGAGCGGCCTCAGGATCAGATTCATGAGAGGTCATATCGAAGGTCGACGACACAATAAGAGAACGATAGACGTATCGGAAAGAGTGAAGAGGGATACAGTACTGCGAGACGACAGCAAAATAGAAATTGGCGGCATCGTCGATGAACGCGGTGGCGAGCAACCGGCGCGTAGCGGAGATGAGCGTGGGAGACGCGCGGTAGGTTCGCTTCGCCTGGATGAATCGTCCCTTAAAAACGCCGCTGGTGGGGCGCGTGACATTCACGGCGGGATCGGCGTGGACATAAATGTTGTACAAATCGGTAGGGCTGCCATCGAAGAATCGATCCCAGAGAGGAGCAAAATGGAGGTCTGAATTTGTGAGAAAGAGGAAAGCGATCTTGAGCTTCGACTTCTTGGGCGACGAAAGATGAAAGTGTTTGGAGGGGTTATCTGGATTGGACAACGAGGACGATGCGAGTGAAAGGGCGCGATGGAAGAGAGCAAGATCGTCGAGCTCGTCGTCGATGGAAATGGGGACAGTGCGGCGAGGAGGAAGGATATGAGGGTTGAGAAAGAAAAAGAGGATTGGAAGAGAGAGAAGAAGAAAGAAAGAGAGAACAAACGGGGTTGAGAACATTGAACTATGAGCAATCCTCAAGGGGGAAAGAAATTGAGGTAAAAAGGAGAAAAAGGGGTTCGAAGCTCGTAGGGATAGACTGTGGGATACATGGTCTGGAATTGTGAAAGAAAATTGCGGGAAATTTAGAAAGTGTATAACTAAATTTCAGCAGACGGGCCTGGAATTGTGAAAATTTTGGTGGGAAAAAATAGAAATTTCTTTTCTGGGGAAGGTGACAGAAATTGGAAGAAATCTTTGATGAGTTTAGGTTAGGACTTTGTGAGTACTGGAGTGAGAGGAGGGGAAGAAGGAGGATAAGGAGGACAACTCTTTCGAAAGAGCGAGACTCTGGGAGCTGAAACTTGTTGGGAGGAGAAGGAGACGCGTTTGGCCTAACTCGTATTTACCATTAGCTACTATTAGTTGATTTGGTATGCGTTAGGAATTTTGCCGTTATGTTTGACGGCGTAACACCCCAACCTCGCCGTGGCACCATAACGACGCTTATTATTCTGGCAGTCGGACTTGGAACTTGGAAGCCTATGAAAGCGTGGTAGGGATAGTATTACTATTAACAACTGTGATTGCTTCTTGTTAACGATGACAATAACGATGTTACTTCACGTAGGATGAGAGAGAAAAAAACTGTATTAAATGAAAATAATAATAATAATAATAATAATAACAAATCATTAATATGTTTGCACAATTGATATTTTTAGAACATTATGGGATATTTCCAGATACTTTTTTCTTTTTTTTTTGGATAAAATATCCAATTGTTAAACACAATCTCAATCCTTGTTATAACAGACGATACTAGCGGCGGTTTTAGTGCTCTCTATCACCAAAATTTCAGATATTTTGGGTAAATCAGTCCTCACGAAACCCTTCTCATTGGTTATTTTTGGAAAGGGGAGGATTAAACTTTTTTTTTTCTTTCCTTTGAGTAAATTCAATCAAGTTTGTTATATTTAATTAGATTATATCTTATACTTATTTTAAATATTAAACTTGACTCTTCTAATATCTTAATACATATTATAAATTTTTTCTCTAACTTATTTTCTATCAAATAAATCGCTTTTTTCTTTACAGAACACAATGTTGAAAATTTGTTCTTAAAATAACGACAAAATTTATTAATTAATTTTGTTTTTAAAGGCACACATATTGTGTAAAAATTTAATTTTGGTAGCTAAAAGTAAATTAAGAGAAGACCAAATATTATTTTTAAATTGATAGATATTAAATATTGTTTAACTAAATTTTATGAGAAATAAATATAATTTAGGTCAAATTATTCTCTTCCCTATAAATTTTCATTGGTATTTCACTGAATTTTGCTAACTATAGTTATGTGCATACTAACATTTCAAATATACATGATTTATGTAACAAGAAGGAGAAAAATTAGATAATTAAATAAAATTAACTCCCATGTATATGACATTTCATATATCTTATTTTTTTCTTTTTTTTAGATGAAATGTAATCCATGTTATGTTAAATAATTTAAGTAAACTAACTTAATGTATATTCCAAATGTTAAAATAATACATAATTAGTTATGTCATCAAAATTTAACAAAATGTTAAAAAAGCTTTAAAATAAAGACTAAATTAAAAATCTTTATTAGTATAAAGATTCGATTACAAATTTTTTAAACTACAGGATCTAATTAAAACTTGGTTAATACTCGAGGAACTAAAAAGTGGTTTAACCTGTAATTTATTGGTTTATTATTGTTTTGTTTACCTTCAAAGATTCATTTTTGTTATTTTCCGATATGAACCGATAGCCCAAATCAACCTAAATTTTAAAATTAAGATAAGCTTAACGTTTTAGATTACATCCTTATCTCTATTCTTTTCTTATTTCCCCTTGCCACAATAACATATAAAAGTACAATTTAATTACATATGAAAGCTGCTAGATCTAGAGAAAAAATAATGCCTTATAGTTTCATCAACCTAAATAAAAAACACATCTATGTTCCTAGGAGAACATTAAAAACAACACCCAGCAATGGCACTCTGAAAGTTGAACATTTGAATATAAATACCGCATCATCACATAACTGCCAAGAATAAAATATGCATAATTACAACAAACATATACCAACCAGGGAAACACTACTCCAAACCAGTCTCCTGAAAACCGCTAACCACTCACCAGATCCAGAACAGCAATTCAGCATCTTCAAGGAGGAATTGTGATTGCAAGCCCCCATAATCGCGAGGCATTGTATGTACAGACAGACAGAGACAGGTACCTCAATGGAGAGTGGGGTAGTTTCTCTTACACGGGACTCTTAAAGCTACACTTCCGTGGGCTGAGGAACAGGTTTTGTCGGATTCATATCCCCTTTTCCATTGAGCTTAGGCTTGTCCCTAAGGGTCTTTTGCGTGCTGATTGGCCCCTTGGCATTAGTTCTGGTAGGATTTTTGGCGGTTTGAGCCCCCGAGGCTCCCCCTGCTAAAACAAATCAATAAATTTAGAAATTTCTTGTTCTATCCACAGTCCTTTCACTGGATTTGGCATTTGGCAATTTCATCATATTGATTGTTACATACTTTCATTTTAACTTCACAAGTATCTCAGAAATGAAGGAATTTTTTACAATTCCAGAAGATATTTATAAAGATGTTTTACAATTCATGCTTACCTGTTTACCTACATATCTAAAGCTATCAGCCTCAAGGTGTATATCTGACAAAATATATCTTGGGGAATTTAACTTCCAATGTACAAGAAAAAGAAAATTGACAGATAAAGAACAAACTCACCATTGTTAGGCAGAGATAATCTTTTTTTTGCCTGTTTATTAACTTGCGTGATTCTCTCCTTTGGATTACTATGAGATCTTGAACCAAGTCCAGGTTTTGAGTTACTTGGTGAAGAATCACAGCTATCAGAAAGAGAGGGACCGGTTTTTTGACTTGTAAGGTTTGAGTGAATATTTGATGGAACTGATTTCTTGCTAGAAGATCTTAATTGAGATCTGATTCCATTTTTCCCCTCCACCGCTTCATTTTCACATACCATTACTCCATCCCTCGTATTAATGTCAAGAAAGCGATTCTCCCAAGGACGGACAGCCATCCATCTTTCCAACCAATTCCAGCCCCAGCCACTCTTATCTGGTTCAAACCCAGAAGAAGCAGCCTGCTGCGTTGATGCTGCTTGCCACTGGAAAGAAAAAGAAATCTTGTTGATGAGCTTGTGAACTGAAAAGGTGTATCAAAGGAAAGAAAAAAGGAGGACGACAACTATCAGAGGCACCAATATATTCAGTTCGTTAACTGCCATTATCAGAAAAGTAAAAGAATTAAAGGGGAAAAATAGTGCATGCCATTAAGCACAAAGAAGTCACATCACGTTGGGAAATCAACATGTATCCCTGTGCATGATAAGGCACAAGCATCATGCCTCTATACAAGATATTGTCAGTTTGTCACTATAGGACTCTAGATTTTGATTGCCAACTAAACTAGAAGTAATCAGAATTGAAACAAGTTAAGGATCCATCTCCCAAATCATAAGCCTACTCTTTAAGATATGGACAAGAATTTGAATGGGGAAGCAATTTAGTCGTAGCAGTGTCCTATACGGAACAGTTTGCTTCTTTTTTTTTTTTTTTAAAACTTTTTCTCAGAGATGTGCAAGCGCCTCAGCAGACTATTTAAAATCCAACAGACTCTATAACCTAAAAACAAGAAAATAAGGCCCTGTTTGTTTGTTGTTTTTAAAAACAATTTGTTGTTTTTGAAAATTAAAAAAAAAATTGTTTGTGTGCTATTTTTAAAAACTTTGTTTTCAAATTGTTTTTGAAAACTTGTTTTTAAAATTGAAAAATCAAAACACATTTTAGATGTTTTCAAAAAGAGTTTCATAGAAAACATTAAAAAAGGTGGTGGCAAAGTTGTAAATATGTAAGTTTATTTATGAAATTTATGTGAAAATAATATACACTGCAGCAAAAAAAAATGCTTTTACCGGCTGTTTAACCACCGCCAAAAACTAGCAAATCTATTTTACACATATTGTGACGATTAAGACTGAAGCTAATTGCAACATTTTTCTACCATTATATTTTCTATAGAAAATTTTGTATTTTCTATCTAATTTTTGTGAGGTATTTTTTTAATTTATATATATATATATATATGACTAATTTGTACAAATATATTTTATCTTATCAAAACTATAATTATTTTATGTTATTATGTAATGATATTCTTAGTAATTTATGTCGCTTTTTCATAAAGTAATTTATGTAATTAGATAATAAATTTAATGAATTCATTAAAATGTAGTTCAAACATACAGGCTATGACAATTAATATATTTGACTTGTATTTGTTTTTAGTCTCTTTTAAAACATATGTATCAAATAATTTTTAGATCTTGTTTTAAAAAAAAAAAAACTTCCAAATACATTTTTTTTCTCTTAAGTTTAAAAATTGTTTTACAACAAATTATCCAAACACTTTTTTTTTAATTTTCAAAACAAAAAAATAAAAACACAAAGAAACAGGCCCTACATATCTAACAGACAGTCTGTTAGGAAAAAAAAAAAAAAAACAACAACAACATATGCAATGAAAACAGACATAAAAATTATGATATTAAAATCTCCCTTCACTGGCATCTTCTTTCTATAGTCTTCGATTGAGAAACTAAAAGCTTTCATAGCTACATCACATCCTATTCATATCAACAGAGTAAGTGAAAGCTGAGATCTCCAATAGCATAAGACTGATCTTGAAACAGCTATTCGGTGAATAATGCTCTTGTACTAAGTATTTTATTGTCTTTCCATACATAGTTGTGTTTAGGATGAAGTGATGAACCTACGCACAGAAATAAATTAACCAACTAACCAAGCACCTCCTATAAGATGCTTTGGATGATCATCTTGAGGTTTCAATATTTGCACAAGATATAAGTAGCAATTATTCATATCTCATGGAGGGGAATAGATTCAAGGAAGACTACTGTTCCGCCACCCACATGTTAAGGCAAGATTGCCTCTGTTTGGATTATAGTTGAATACTATATTGAGGAGGTTGCTTTAGAGTTGATCTCTGCTTTCAAGTATTATACTTAAAGGAGAAGTAGAGGAGGTCCATTGTCAGTTTTTGGCATTTCACTGTTCACAATTTGGTCTTAAACATATACTGCTTTCATTTAGCAATTTAAAATATAAAAGACTTCTCTTTCAGAAACCGAATAGCTAGGAAAATATTAAACTTAATGCACCACACCACATAATGATGAAAATTAAATCATCCAAACCTACTCGCATATTTAACTCAAGAACATTGGAAGCACAGCCAGTATAAATTATAGGCGAAGTCAAACACATGTGCAATGACAAGGAAGTTAACTCCGGAGTATTACAACTATACCAAGGTATCCACATAAGTAACTTGTATGGAAATAGAAACTCATTAAAAATATCAAATACCTCTTGCCATTTAAGTTTTAGAATAATTAATTAAAATATAAATCCCACCCTCATAACACAAGCTGTAACTTACCTGATGAGCCAGGGCATATGCCATGGCCCTCTCACGTTTAGCTGCAGCCTCCTGTCTCTTCAATAATTTGGCTTGAATTTCTTCGACAGATCCCACACTGTCACACCAACCTTCCTGGATCACGCACGTACAACCTATGCTGTTAATGTTACATTGGAAGGCAGCTCTAAACAGATACATGAAAAGCAAACTACATGTTACAAGCTATAGTGTATTGAATCAATAACTTAGTTATGCCATTTATCAAATACAGTTTCTTCATGGAGCTACCGCTTTCATGGAAACATTCTTAGCTCAAATGGAACTGCTATGAAATTAGACCCTAGAGTGTAGTTGTTTCCAGAATGAAATGCACAGTACATTGTGAAGCAGGATATAGAAATGATACGGAACTTTGTATCAGTTAATTACTTTTAAATATCATAGATTTTTTTCATCCTCTTTTTTCTTTTGTTTTCCTCGCCCCCTCTCTCTCTCTCTCTCTCTCTCTCTCTCTCTCTCTCTCTTTAATCCTTCCATTTGGACATTTGACAAGGTCAGGTTGAGTGTTAGGGAAGGATCTTGTTATGGGAGTATGGGTTATGGTTTATTGTTGGGAAGAGAGAACCAAAATCTCTTTAGTATAACACTCTAAATTTTGTATAACTTTTCTCTTAACACTTTCATTAATAGTCATAACAATTTAAATACAACCCAACAGGGAATAATTTCCCTTTCAATTTAGAATAACTATCCTCTAGCAGGAAAAAACTAACCTAAACCACTCCTAACAACTGCCATTTAAAACAAAAACTATTAAAAACATAAATAAAAACATATTAAAAATATAATTAAAACATATTAACAACATCATTAAACAAAGTCTGAACTAAGAAATTATAAAACTAAAAAACAGAGAAATAACTAAAGCTAACTGCAGCTATCTGAAGTTATTCTATTCTATTGTTGTTCTTTGCAAAATCCTTCTATATTTTCCATGAGTATATCGTTGGCAAACGTAAGGGTCACTAACATAGAGATTGCCATAAAAAACTATGGAAATCCCTTCAAAGTTCAAATGCTCTGGGACTTTAAATTTCACAGTTGAAGGAGTTGGCATGTGTAATATCCTTTAAAGTTCATTCTTGTTTCGTCAAATCTAACCCATGCTCTTTCTGCCTAATTTCTGCTTTTACTAGCATTATCTGATATCTCCAATTGTTGTCTCAGCTCTGCCCCCCAAGCTCTCAAGTTTCCCTCTATCTCAATATGCTAAGTATCAAAATCTCCAGATTCAACTATATAACTTTTGTGAATTTCCCTAAGGTCCAAAATTTTATGTTTCTCATTCCAGTGCTTGCATTAGGCAATTCTCAGAGAGATCAGCATGTCGTACTGCACTTAATTCCCATCTCAGTTTAGTATCCTGCTTAAGCAAAATACTAGATTTCTGATAATTATCAATAAATTAATTAATATTTAAGAAAAGGGCCTGCAGATAGTGACACAGACTTTAAAAAACGGAGGGTAGAAAACTCAACTTAACACAGAATATACGGATCGAAAGAATATGCCAATAGACAATTAGATCTGAAATCTCTATATGATGCGTGCACACACACAGTTACACGTCATGGCAACTTAGTGATAAACAGGGTAGGTCCTGTTTTCCAATCTCATCAAACAAATAATGATCTTAAATTTCATTAGGCGCAATTTTTCTTTACATCCCACCCTCTGGCAAGTGGATTACAAGACAACGAAACAGAAAATGAAGATATCTCATATCAACAAAAGCAACATGCCAACATCACTTTCAGAAAAGTCTTGCAACATATAGAATTGATTTGAAACTATCTAATACTGCTTACTTCTATTTCTCGGACACGAGCTTCATTTGCAAGCTGTTGCTGAAGTTTCTGTTGTGCCGATTGATTTTCCAATGATATGCGAACACGCCTTGCTCGAACACGAGCCTGCACTCTCACCAAGGCTTGCATACACCGGAGAGTTATAGCAGCTTGTTTTCTCACAGCATGGCCTCTTACAAGGGCCTGAAGTCTTACCAATCCTTTCAAAGCTCGTAGGGCTCTTCTGGCCTGATATATACATCACAAGATTCTAGCTTGGTCAAATAAGCTCAAGAGTACTACAACAAGCCAAACCTCCATATAGTTACAATGTGCACCTCTAAATGAACCAAATTAAATACCAACTCCAGCCCATAACATCTTAGGAGTGGACAATTATTCACTTCGGTCAACCACTATAGTGCCTATTATTGTGGTTTCTGCTATTGCAACTCGCAAAAAACAGTAATACTCCTTGGCCTACTGTATGAATAGTTGCGACAAGCTTCTTGGAATCCACGATTACAAGAGCAGTGCAAAATGGAAGTTAGGGCTGTTGACAACTTAATGATATATTCTACTCCATAAAATTGTAAGGAAGCCAAGCATATAAGTTGGTGCGCCATACTTGCAAGAATGAAATTAAAGAAATGTTAACAATTAACTCATCTGGTCCTCTAAGCCACACCATGATGAGACTAATATTGGATATAAGAATTTTTTTTTATTTTAATGAGAATCAAAAGGGGGGGGGGGGGAAGAGAGAGAGAGTACAAAACAGAGAATAAGATATCTTCCTGAACCTGAAGTTCAAGAGGGGAAAAAAAAAAAAGAGAACAAAATTTTATCATATCAATGCGGTCCAATCACTTTCAAATATAGAAAATTAATTAAAAAAAATTATCATCATGATGGAGTAAGCTAGAAATAATATGGAGTTATTACCAAAAATCCTCGGAATGCTGTTTGAATGCGTGTTGCTGCCCATTCCTCCCGCATAATCTGTTGGTTATGCACAGCATCTTGTGCTTGTTGAGAAGTAGAAGGTGAATATTGGGCATTGGTGCTTGAATAGCAATTAGCACCTCCAACAGGAGAAGCATTATGATCAGACTCATTTTGGAGTTTATTATTGTCGATTTCGATGGAAAGTTTCCTCCGATGCCGTAATTTGCCAGTCCTCTGATCATTAAAAGGAAAAAAAAGAAATATATATATATATATAAGGTATTTGCCAGAAGTATGTAATGTGGAGTGCTTAGGATTTTAATATAGTCAGTTTCTGCAGATGCCAAAAGGAGGAAATTTCTTAAGCAATCATACTAGAAAGCAGTCGTTGAAAATTATAAATTAGCAATTAAAATCATGTACAATCAAATAAACTGAAGAATGAGATAGTTTATACATGTGGAAACAATTCAAATCACTGCCAATTGTAAAATGTAAAGCATTCTCAAAACTTCACAGAGGTGAAAGAGGAGAAGGCTTTGATCCTAATGGTGGAACCAAAGATTGGTTGTCAGAAACCAGTATGCAAACAGTCAACTTACTAGGTGAATTGCAAGGCCTTTAATAAAATTCCATATATAAACAATACGTACATATAAGCGCATGAGCTACACTTTGTCTCCATCATTGCCCACTTGAGCCAAAAGCCAAGGGTGAAATAAAGAAAGTAGACACTCCATAAAAAATAAAAAACTAAAAGAAAAACTTTTCTTTTGTTCTGGGGTTGGGGCAGGGGAGGCTAACAGAGAGGACTTTACTAGATTCCAATTGCTAGAGTTGGTCAGTATATGTCATATTTTGAATGCTACAATCATGATATAAGAAATAAGTGATAACATACAACTTCAGCCAATAGCGGCATATGTAATTAGCCATGTTTGCCATCAGAAAATGAAACAAATACAAAAACTGAGGAATAAAGTACTTAAAAAAAAATAAAAAAGGAAAAGGCGGGAGGGAGACAGAAAGTTATACTCACATTTCCATCCTTATCTGAGGACTCTGGCTTTTCAGATTTCTTTAGACCAACCAACGCTTTAATCCACTTCCCTGAGACACCCATAGTATCTCATTCACTATTTCTCAACAAAGGACAAACCTGGCAGAGAAATTTCTTGGCCAAGTCAACGCAAAAATAGTGATTATTCTAAATATCCTAGTGATTAAGCTGTGATCATTAGAATGAAGAAGCAAATAGCAAAAGGATCAAGAAATGCGTAAGTTCAGCTAGTAAAAACCATCTGCAATAAATTCAACTTTGTGAAAGCATAGTTATCAAATCGCGATTCGAATCGTGAATCGCTAAGTGCCATTATGAATCGTGAATCGTGAATCGTATCGAATCGTAAGATTCACGATTGTAATAAAAAAATATCATAGATATGTTATATAACATATATAACATACTTTATTCTATAGGTTTAACTCATAAATAAGTGATAAAACAAATGCAATTTATAACAAACAAATAAAACAAAAGACTTATAATAAGTCATATATAACATAAGTCATAATACAAGTATACAACTATGTAAGTAATCAGTGGCTTTGAGTCTTGAGTTTTTGAATCAAATGTGCTGACCAGACTACTAGAGCTAGACGTTACCCATGTGCTGACCAGACTACTTGAGTTTTTGATATACAAAATCTGATTGCAATCTCTTATGCTTTCTGCAATCTGAAATCTGATTGCTTTGTTTTTCAAGGTCTAAGAAAATGCCTGAGGAATGGAGAAGAAGCACTTTAGTGCCTACTTACAAAAACAAAGGAGACATTCAGAATTGCGCAAACTATCGTGGGATTAAGCTTATGAGTCACACTCTAAAATTATGGGAAAGAGTGATTGAACGTAGGTTAAGAATCGAGACGAGTATTTCTGAAAATCAATTTGGATTCATGCCAGGACGGTCTACAATGGAAGCTATATATCTTCTAAGGGGGTTGATGGAAAGGTATCGGAGTAAACAAAGAGACCTTCATATAGCATTTATTGACTTGGAAAAAGCCTATGATCGAGTACCAAGAGAGGTGCTGTGGAAAGCCTTGGAACAGAAAGGTGTACGGGTTGCGTATATTAGAGCCATAAAAGATATGTACGAGGGGGCTACGACTAGTGTGAGAACGTCTGGAGGGGAGACTAGAGACTTTCCTATTAAAATTGGCCTACATCAGGGATCATCCTTAAGCCCTTATTTGTTTGACTTGGTTTTAGATGTTCTGACGAAACACATCCAAGAAGATATTCCTAAGTGCATGCTTTTTGCAGATGACGTTGTTCTCATAGCAGAGACAAGGGAAGAGATTAATTCTAAACTTGAGTTATGGAGAGCTACTTTGGAATCGAAGGGTTTTCGTCTGAGCAGGAGTAAGACCGAATATATGCATTGTAAGTTTAACAAGCGACAAGCTAGGAACGAGCTGGAGGTTAAACTTGGTGATCAGGTCGTATCACAAGTGTCAACGTTTAGGTATTTGGGATCAATTATACAAGATGATGGCGAAGTTATTAGAGATGTGGAACATAGGATACAAGCTGGGTGGTTGAAGTGGAGAATGGCATCAGGGGTTGTTTGTGATCGGAAAGTACCTGATAAACTCAAAGGAAAGTTTTATCGTACTGCTATAAGACCAGCGATTTTATATGGGAGTGAATGTTGGGCAATGAAAGGACAACAAGAACATAAAATTGGAGTGGCGGAGATGAGGATGTTGCGTTGGATGTGTGGTCATACACGAAGAGATAAGATCCGTAATGATCATATACGAGGTAGAGTTGGGGTGGCACCTATTGAGGAAAAAATGGTTGAAAATCGTTTAAGATGGTTTGGGCATGTGCAAAGGAGACCGTTGGAAGCGCCAGTTAGGAGAGTTGAGCAGATAGTTTGGAGCCCTATGAAAAAAGGTCGAGGAAGACCAAAAAGGACACTTAGAGAAATTATTGAACGGGATCTTTTAGTAAATGAGATATCTAAAGAGTTGGTCATTGATAGAGCTCAATGGCGTCGTGCGATCCATGTAGCCGACCCCACTTAGTGGGATAAGGCTATGTTGTTGTTGTTGTTGTTGGTGTATATCTTGATGGGATCTTTTTTCTGATTAACTAAAGTGTCTTCCTTTTTTGCTGATTGCATCTGCTGTCCAGAGTCCAGTCCCAAAGTCAACTACATTACTAAATCATTTCAGTGCAGCTTCGACAGGCCCAGCCCAAATTTCTTTTAAAACTTTCAAAGTGACTACTGCTGAACACTGATTATGGGCCGCCCAGCAATCTGTAGCTCTGAAGTTTAAAAAAAAAAAAAAGAAATCGAAGGCTTACGCGCGACTTCGTCTTCTCGGGTGCGACGGGTCACGAAGAACCCAACTTCGTGACCCACCGCACCAGAGACTCCTGAATCGCCGGAACGCTGCGATTCGCCGGTTACGGCGCGAATCGCACGATTCCGGCGATTCGGCCGGCGATTCAAGCCCTCAAGCGATTCACCTCACCGTTCGTATCGCTGGGAAGGTGAATCGAGACGAATCGCACAATCAGAATCGTGAATCGTGCGATTTCTACAACTCTGTGTGAAAGTACTAGGTCTGCTTTTTACCTACACAATTTGCATTTATATAGTTGGTTTGATCTCTTGGTGTTGTTTCCTAAATATTAGTTTGCTATTTTAGTTTTAAAAATGGGTTTAAGCAAAAATATGCATTCACTATAGGGCAGGCAAAACTGATTTAAAAAGTTTATGCAAATTATGCGAGAGCCCACTTTCTAACATTACTGCAAAAATATTTGACCAGGACATTGATCACATAAAACAAAGACCATTTGCAGTAAAACAAGGGTGCTCATAAGATAAATGGCCAATCTCAAAGCCAAATTTGATGCTATAGGAGATCGACCCTAAAATGCAAATTAAACATATGATGCCAGTATAATGTAATTTTGAAATAAAGCAAAAGCGGGACAGGTAATAATTTCCAAAAGCTAGGCGATTGAGCATCATACAAATGAAACCCAAAATGAGAGTATAATGAAGTCTTGAAATAAAGCAAACCTCTTTCAAAGCCAAGTCGAGACAAGGATTTTTTTTGAATGAAACAGGTCATAAAATCCAAGAGCCAAATGATATTGCAGTTAACAATTTAAATTCTTCAATTAAATACTTGCCAAAAGCAATAAGACTCAACAAACAAGGACTGCAGGGAAATGAAAAAAAGGGATGTAAGCACCAATACAGATTACCATGATAGCTCAATGATATTTTTTAGTTTACTCATCCTCACAATGTTGCCTCAACTGCCAAAATTTATCACTCCTTCTGCACTTCTTCTATATATCAATCTCCAGACTAAAACATTTACGGTTTTGGGTGGTCATTTTTTATAAATACGTCTAAGAACTCAAGCCCAAATTCTTATTAAGCTCATTATTTCGCTAGATACACTAATCCTACATTGAGATGATAAAGCCACACTATGTAAATAAACAAGCATCCCAATGCAATAAAAACAACATGAGCTGTTTAGCAAAGGGAAGTAAGCGAAAACCAAAGAGGAACAATGCAAATCCCAACAGGGAAATAGAAGCACTGCGCAGTCCATAGCTGTTTAGCAGAAACAAAACAAACTGACACGGCAAACTGTCCTCTCATTCCATGTGCAACTAATCGTACACATGAATTAAGTATAAAAGATCATAAAAATGATAGATCTTACAACAATTAAAACTATGGGGAGTAAAAATATCAAAACAGATAACCAATGTTTATTACAACTCTCCTTGTTAGTTTTGCTAAGTGATAACTACTTGACTCGGTTGTCGGTAATTTTACTCGTTGTTTAACTTTAATGCCCAATAAATACGCTCGCTTCACAACAATCTAATTAACATTGGAAACCAGAATTCCATGTTCTGGGAATGGGTAACAGTTCACTTGAACGCCCAGAAGAATATAGAACAGCGTCCAAGCAGGAACAGTGTCAAATGCTGCACAAGCCGCGAAACAGTGCAGATCCAGGGATCAAATAGCCGAAGCTCAATTAAATTCACCTGAAATTCACATGAAGAAAGACCGGGCTTAATCATCAGTGAGGAAAAAATTTGGCAATACCTTTTCAAGCGTTGATCCATCAATCAGTCAAAGCCGTTAAATGCCAGGTTTTCACAGCTTTTGAGAGGATTTTCAGGTGAAGTGAAGTGAGGAGAAAACTCTATCTATCTCTAGTTCCAGTTCTCTACTCTATTACCCCCCCCCCCCCCCAACCCCCACACGAGGCTTTTTCTTCCTTTTCTCTTTTTTAGTTTTTTATTTTTTTTTCCCTGCTGCGTAAGAAAATACAAAAGCCGGCAAAGGCAGGGACGGGTGTTGGCTATCGTGCGCCGGGGGGAGATGGGGGCACGCCCAAACGGCGTCGTGTGGTGACTGGCGAGGACGTGTCCTTGTCATGCGTGAGGGGCAACAGAGTCAATCACGGGACGTGTCAACCCCACCTCTCTAACGAATCAATATTCGCTCATTCTTTTAGTTCGTGTTACGAGTAGCATTTCATCACCGCTAACTCATCATGGGAAAAATACAAAATAGTTTTTTTTATGGCTCAAAAGATAAGGTAGACCAGAACGGTGGGAGTGCGAGGGAAAACGCGTTAAATTTGTCTGTCTGTCATACAAAAGATTAATCACTTAAAATGTACTCAAGACTCAAGCGTATGTATGTAATTTTCAAATATTTTTTTTTACTATAAAGATAAATTATAATAATTAATAAAAAGTAGTGAAAAGTTATTTAATTTTCTACTACTCTCCATTCTCTCATGTACATTTTAATTTCTCCTTTTTTATATTTTATTATTAGTAAAAATATACTTTACGTTTTTAACGTTTACTCTTATTTTTATTTATGTCATTCAATTTATTTATGTGTCAGATATGTCCTATATATTTTAAATTTTTATAAATATGTTTTTTTTAATTTGATTAACAGAATTGCTGAGTGGTACATAACGTGACTAAAAGCATTACCACATCATGTGTCATATAGTTGCCACGTGACCACACGCTAAAATATGAAGTTTTTATTTTTCTATCAATAACTAATTTGTTTATTCACTATGTCTTTAGTGAAAATTTTTCTTTTATCTTTTACATGATTTAAGATCATATTTAGTTTCATCTAGATCCATAGATTGTAAATATATTTTGTTCTATAATTAAATCAACTCCTATAACTTTTCAGTTTATTCAATTTAGTCCCTCTCATGCATGTATCACGTCCAACTCTCGGTTTTGATTTTCAAACCAGTCTAGAACTACTTCCTAGAGTAAGGCAAATAATTAATTTAAAAATCGAGTTTTCGAATTCTTTAAGCTTACACCACTATTTATGTCATTTTTTCTCTGTTCTTTTTTTTTTTTGGTTTTTCATCTACTTAGTCCTATGATTTCGTTTCTAACTTAGATTAAGACATGTTGGATCAACTCCTAACCAAAACTTAGATTAAGACAACTTGATTTTGTAAGTGAAAAAACTTGCTCTGTTTTACTGCACCTAATAGAGTAAAAACTGAGAGAATAAGGGAGATGTACACCTATTTTTCTAACCCAAAACAATAGGCTACTTTGAGTCATCTAAGTGCAGTCCAAAGTATTCATAAATCAGTGACATTCTGAGGTTTCTAGACATCCATTTACATCAGCAAAAAGAGGAACAACAAAATGCAGAAAATTTTTAGTAAGGAGTCTCAAGTAAGCTTAGAACTTTTTCTTTTTGGGTTGCATATGATTAGAGATAATTTATATGTTATAATCCAAGTAAATCAAAGCTTTAAGGTTAAATAGAAGACCAAAACAGAGAGAAAACATGATTACAGTAGAAAAACAGAGGCAAGACGTGATGAATATCGTGATAGCTTGAGTTTTTCCAAAACTTCATTTTAATTCATGTTTTGCCTTGCTTTGGGTTGAAAATGATCAAATATGTCCTAAAAACATCTAAGATGAAATTTTGGGAAGGTTTGGAAATCAAAATCATGAGAAAAGTCCGTAACATGCATGATAGGGACTAAATTGAAAAAATTAAAAAGTTTACATGAGTTAATTTAATTATAGAACAAAATATATTCACAATCTGTGAACCTAGATGAAACTAAATATAATCTTAAATCATGCAAAAGACAAAAGAAATTTTTTGACCAAGGACCTAGTGAATAAATAGAAAAGTTCTTGATATAAAAATAAAACATACCACGTGTCAACTACGTGGCACATGATGTGGCAATGCTTTTAGCCATATCATATGCCACATTAGTAATTCCGTTAACCTAGTTAACAGTGTTGCAAAAAAGGGCATATTTGTAAAAATTTGAAACATGTAGAATATTTCGGACAGAAAAAAAAAAAGTTGAAGGGCATAAGTTAAAATTTGGAAAAAAGTATATCTCATGTCCCTAACATTTACACCTGTTTTCATTCATTTCGGTAAACTTTTTTTTTGGTTAAATATATCTCACACGTTTCAAAATTTTTCAGATATGCTCTTTTTTGTAATATTATCAACCGCCTTCATCTCTCTCTCTGCCAAAGATGGATCTAGAAATTTTGGTTAGTTGGGGCAAGAAATCATCTATAAATATTTTTATTAAAAAATTATAAATATGCATAAACGACAAAAATGATATAAAATATACAAAATATAAACTTATTAGGTAGTATTGTGGTGGGATACAACTAATTTTTAAATTCAATTAAAAAAACTTAATGGGTGGGGTACTTTTTGTAAGATGAGTAGTCATAATTTACTATATGAAGAGCAACATCTAAATTTTTATGAGAGCAAAAAAATTACCACATATATTAATTAAAAAAATCTTTGTGGGGGCAATTGCCCTATGTCGTATAAGGTGGATATGCCCCTGCTCTCTACTTCTCCGGTGAAGTACCAAAGTCCCAAAGCTAACTGGGCATCTCTCTCTCTGTCTCTCTCTTAATTAGACTCTCGGCCTCTTCCCTTCAGATCCCCTATCCTTTCTCTCTCCTATTTAGCTATTAAATTCGTTTCTATGCTTTTGCAAACCCAAATGGACAATCAAAATTGATTTAAGTAAGAAATTCACCACGATTTGATGATATACCCACACATGCGTGGAGAAGAAGCAATAGTTTCCATTTTATTCTTGCGTGTTGCACAAACCAAAATGCCTCAGTGGACCACCATCTAGACAACCAAGCCAAGGAAGAAAAACCCATGTGCATTGGTGGTCAAGTAGAGAAGAGAAAGGTGTTGAAAGAAAATGGAATAGAAGTATTTTGTGAAAGAATAAAAAAGAGAGATATCGAAGGGAAAAGAGATAAAGGAAAGGGAATATGTTAGCGGCGGGGGATAAGAGAGAGATGTCGGCGGCGAGGGAGAAATTCATCGGATTTGTTAAAATCACTAGAGTTGGAAACCACTTGAAATCTTGGAAGAAGATATGGAAATGGTGACGAAAGGTGAAAGCTCAAAAAAATCAAAAGAATGGGGGTGGAGCAAGTTCTGCACACGTGAAGATCGGAAGAAAAAGAAAGAAAGGGAAAGAAAAGAAAAAAGGGCAAAAAATTGGGATATGAGATACAAAGAGAGATGCCGAATAGACACAGAGAGAGAGAGATGCTAGAGGGACACAAACGCAAAGTGAGGAGAGAGAAGGGAATAGGACGAAGAGAAAGAACAGAGATAAGGGCATTTTTTTTTAATTTTGGGATATTATCTACATGAAGGGTGATATGTGCCACATGGACTGCCCAATCAATTTCTCCATTAACACAGTTGATTGTGTTACAAAAAGGACATATCTGAAAAATTTTGAAATATGTGGGACATATTTGACCAAAAAAAAAATTAGGAATATGAATGAAAGCGAGTGTAAATGTTAAATATGTGATATACTTTTTGAAAGTAACAGTTGGAACCCAAAAGGGGGGGTGAATTGGGTTTTATAAATTTTTCACAAGAATTAATTGGAAGTTAAAATGATTTTTCTGTAGAAGTGTAATACTTAAGATAATAAATACAATACAGAAAATCAATGTGCTGTCAAGATAAATAATTATAAAGATCAAGGAATTAAAGAATAGATATCAATATGCACAAATTAAAGAGTAAGGGATAGAGAAAGCAAACTCGAAGATTTATACTAGTTCGGCTAATCCAAGCCAACATCCAGTCCTCAAGAGACCACTTGAGTATTTCCACTATAATTGCAAGTTTAATCCGGGTACTTACAAACCACTACAACCACACAAATTCGATCCGGGTATTTGTGAAACCATAATAGAGAATTTATGAATCCGGGCTCCTCCTCAACCCAAAGCAAGTTCTTCCAACATCGGTACTTGCGAACCTCAACTCAGAATAATATATGTGTTGATCAAAATCAACAATACAAAGAAACTCTCTCTAAAGAGTAGATGAATACAAATGAAGCTCTAATAACTCTAATGATAGAGAATATGCAAGATTTGGCTCAAGAATATTTGGATTTCTCTCAAAGACGATAAAACATGTTAATATGTCATTGTAGTACTGGGTTTTAGCTCAAAATCGTGTATCTAAGGTCATATATATAAGATTTTAAAAAACTAGCCGTTATATAGCCGTTACAGCACTTATAATGCAGTCCAGATGTCGATTGGTTGACCAGTTAGGGTCACCTGGTCGACCACCCACTGACAGTAGCAAAATATAGCATTTTCAGGACAACTGGTCGACCAGTCGGAAGCTGCCTGGTCGACCATCGGCTGGCAGTAGCAAAATATAGATTTTGAACTTTATTTAAAAATTCATAACTCCCTCATTTGAACTCCGTTTTAAACAAATAATATACCATTGGAAAGCTCTTGGAGTCTAGTTTCAAATGAGCTAAGTTTTACTCAAAAATTATTTTTCGTTTAAAAGATATAATCAAAAAACTGACTATAGGTTAGAATAGAATAATTTTTGAGTACAGTAAAATCAACTTTCAGTTTTTCAAACTATATTTTAAATAGTCATATATTTCTTATTTGGACTCTGTTTTGAATAAATAATATACCGTTGGAAAGATCTTTGAGTCTACTATTAAATAGATTAAGATACTTGAAAAACTAATTTTTCATTTATGAGATATGATATAAGGAGTGACCAAAGGTCAAAAATTAACTTTTGTAAAACTTCATATCTCACTATCTTTTTGTTTAAAATGCTTGAGCCAATGTATGCAAATCTAAATCATTGAGTTGAACAAGTATACTAGCCTATATAAAATATACCTAATGTAAACACATAGGCTATCTTGATGCATCCAAGCTTCCAAGACTTCAAATCTTCTAATTCTTCATTTTTTGGAGCTTTATCCTTGCATGTTGTCTTCCTTAAGTGAAGCATGATATTACTTTTCCTTGTTCTTCAATATAATGCTTATTCTTCTTGTTTTGAACAAACCTATAAAATGTATCTTACTTGAAAACCCAATGGTTAGTTCAATAGCATGATTCAATATATGCAACATACATATTAAATAACATAATCATGCTTAAGTACTTGTAGCATATATATGATAATTAATCTTTATATATATTAATGCTATAATTCAAATACATTTGTCATCATCAAAACTTATGGCATAAAGCCTTAGGGTCAACAATCTCCCCCTTTTTGATGATGACAAATCACCACAGAAAAATATGTATCACAAGATAATGAATGCAATGTTATAAGCACATACACATATTTTTCTATTGTTTCTTCTCCCCCTATTTGACATCAACAAAAAGGTGTAAGGAACACAATATGTAGAAGTTAAAGCACATACCTTCTTTAAGTCAGGATGTCAAAAGATCTCAATATAGCATAGGGTGAGGATACATCAAAACTTATCATTGATTTCATTGACATGTAAAAAAATTTTAGAAAAATTTCTCATGTCAAATGAAATTAGAAGGAGTTTAGGTTTAGGCTCCTCCCCTTTAAACTGTGCACGTTATGAAAAAGAAGAATGAATAATGAATATCCAATTTTCAAAATGTATTCTTTTTCAAGATCATCTATATATTTTCAAAAGAGATAAAGCTCCCCCTGAATTTGATAACCATTTTCCTTTGAAAAAGATTGTCCAAATCATTATAAAGGAAATTCAGTTTTTGATTGTAGAATTTTGAAGTAAGATTTTTGAAGAAATTTCTACTATATTTTCATTGAAAATGATTTCTGCTTGTTTATGAAAAGGTATTTTTAGTAAATAGCAGAAACATTGAAATCTTTGAAATATGTAACAAAAAAAAATAAACATCATTTGCTGTCATATGATAGAAATATTTACAGCACACAGCAGAAGTATGATATATGGATTAGTAAAGCATGATATAAACAAGAATATTAATCATAATCCATAAATTGAATAATAATATTTTTCAAGATTTCTGAGAAACAATTTCTGCTTGTATGCATAAAATCATTTCAACATATAGCAAAAGTGATTTAAAATAAGGATACTCAAATTCTTTTCTTTTCAAAACAGATAATGCTTCAAAGCAATTTCAGCATAGTGGAAGCAATTCAAGAGTTTCATGATATTTTTCTAAAACATTTTGCTTTGAAGGAATTTAGAAACGTTTCATCCAAGGAAGCAATATATATGGATTAGTGTAATAAGATATATTCAAAGATATATAGTTCATAATCCATACATCAAACATCAATATTTTTCGTCCCCTTTGTCATCTACAACAAAAGAGGTCTTTAAAATCTTTTCTTTTTCAAAAAGAATGTTGCTTCTTATGATAAAACATATTAACATAGCAGAAGCATTTTTAAAGTCCTTTTTCAAAACAAATTTGCTTCATAAAGGATAAGATAGATTTCAGCACAAAGGAAGCAATTTATATACCCATTTAAGATGTATTCATATATGTATCTTGAGGATGAGTACCAGTAAAAATTTTGACAGCCCCTCTAATGCTTAAGTTAGTAATGTAAATCAAAGATTAAAGGCAAAATTAACTGCTTACGGTCGTATGCATCAAGCATTATCATGATGCAAGCAAATTATTGCCTTTCATTTACCCACAAAAGCATTATATGCAAGTATATGTATCTATGAAAATGTATCAGCCTCTACACATTTCATTTTATTTAAGTCATTTGAAATTTTTGACTTCTCATTTTGTATGAGTGCATGTGGAATCATGAAATATTATTCTTGTCCGTAGCCTTCGTTCATGATGCATGAATAGCATACACAACATATGTTCTTAAATACATGTAATCACAACATGATGCAATCAACCATGTATATTATACTTAACTAAAGCTCTCAAGAATAACACAACAAAGTAGAAAAATACGGTTCTGTTTATCACCATTTGATTAATATTTAAAATTTTCAAACAAAACAAATTAAATCAGCCGCATATCCACCGAAATTGACTTTCGTGGTTTTGCCATTAATGTGACGCACTGTTGGTGTGCATGCCTACCCTAGACTTCTGGCTTCCAGCTTGTAGAAATCCATAGGATGAGCGTGTAGGGGTATGGCGAAGAGATATCTTCTTTGACTCTAAGTCATAATTTTCTCTCTATAAAGACTGTCCCAGAATTCTCAATTACCACACCACAAAGAGTATTCATCTCTGAGCCTACAACTTTCTGACATTCCTTTCTCTTCATACTCCTACAAAAATTTCTAAATTTTCCAAACCATGGCTACAAGAAAGTTTATTGATCTTACAGTAGAGGCCAAGGAGGAAGAGCTCGACTTAAACTTGAGTCTAGGCAAGGACAAGGGCAAAAGACCTTTGGAGGGATCTCAAGAGAATCGAAAGAAGAAGATGAAGATCGAAGAAGTTGAGGAGATTAGTACAGGCCATACGTCAGAGGACAAAATTGCTTGTCTAGAGCAGGAAGTGAAGAATCTCAAGAAGATGATAGAGGACCTGGAGAAGTTAGCTAAACGCAATAATGCGGCAATGGCTTCAAGAATAGATAGGTTCTTCTATTGGTCTACCCAATGCTTCTGCAATCAACAACAAAGAAGTGTTGATTGTATGAATGGGATTTACACTACCCTTCGTGACATTGCTCAGTCTCTTGCTCCAAGGAATGGCCGAGGGGTGATGATACAATACAACCCTCCTAATCCGAGACCACCTCGCCTGTAGATTACTCATGCATGAGTAAACCCTTTTTTTTTTGCAATGTAATCCTTCAGTTTGTTTTTTTTTAATGCAAGTGGTTTCTTTCATTGGACAGTACTCAAAAAAGATTATAATAATAATAATAAAGAAAGATAAAGGAAATCAGCCACACAAATTCAGCACAATAGAAGGATATATATATTTTGAAAAATATATATCCATTTTAAAGATAGAAAGAATTTTCTGACATGAATATATATATCATCATTTCAAAGCAAAAGCAAGTTACATACTTACTCAAGATAAAACATATTATAACCTGAGTATGTAGTAGTGAAATTGAGGTGATATGGATTAATAAGATATAATTGGATATAAACTATAATCCATAACCAATGGTCCATAAACCATAGCTTTGAAAAGATATGACATGTATAATGCTTAAACTATGATAAATGGTATAAAGACAATATCTTTATATACAATGATATGATCAAATATGTAAGATATCAGAGAACAATATATCATTGCAATGAAAGTATGTCAGTAAAAAAAAATTGCCAACATAGCCAATTATGATCAGGGAGTATCACTCAATTAAATAGTAAAGTGGTAAAGAATAGAGATACTTATCAATTTTGACAAACTCTTATTACTTCTTGAAGTTCCTCCTCAAGATTTTGATATCCTTGTTTTGCTCACTGCTCTTCTTTTGATCTTCTCTTCTTGCAACTTTTAATAATTTCCTTTGATTGATTATTTGCAAGATCCTCCAAACAATCTCTTGTAAAATCATCCATGAACCTCTCATAAGTGACCTATCAGTCGACTATCAAGGGGCGATCAGTTGACTGATTGCTGCTGATTTGGGAAATTTTTTTTTGTTGTTGCTGTCATCGATTAGTCGACTGTCGAGGGCGATTAGCCAACTAATGCCTCTCAGGTCCAACAAAAAGACTCAGCGTTCAGCGTTGGTCCCTCAACGTTCAACGTTGGCACATCAATGTCTAGCGTTCATGTCAACGTTCAGTGATCTATGATTGATCAGTCGGTTGATGATCATCGGTTAGTCGACTGATGACTTCTGCACTTAAGGTGTATTTTGGGCAAAGAGTTCCCGGTCGACTGATCATCTTTTATTAGTCGACTGATTACATCTGATACGCTTATAGAAGATCTGCCAGAGCTCTCCCGGTTGACTGATAAGCCTGCAGCAGTCGACTAATTGACTTTTGATCTTCAAATAATTTGACGATTAATGCATTAGTCAACTGATATCATCCTTTTAGTCTATTGATTCATTGTAGAAGACCATTTTCTGATATGCTCGAGATAAAATGAGGTGAGTGATTTGAGAGGATATAATTGAGGATATTATACCTGCAAAACAAGCTTGAGGAGCACTCTAATGCTCAAGTGAGTAATGTTCAAATAAATCTCAAGCAATGGGAAAAATAATATATTATATTCAATATATGCCATGCTCCAATAAAATGCAATTTTGCAAGAAATTTTATTTCGTTTAAATACGATTACAATAACAATAAACACTACATGCAGTAGTAATCTTATTGTTGTGAAAAGCAAGAGAAATATGTATATAATGGAAGCAAGTTTTTGTGATGCGGTGAATAAAGAAGTTTGAGTTATATTTATAGAAAGATTTGAGCTCAAAACGAAACTTGAATCAATAGGCCGCACACCTAAGAATTGTTTTTAAACATAGCATGCATGAATATCAAAGATAGATGTAAGGCATACTAGAGAGTAGATAAAAACATTAAATACAGTAAACATATCTATCAAATTTCTTACAATACATTCCAGCTTATATGTTTACTTGTCTATTGCCTCTTTTTGATGCAAGAAAGTGGAGTTTGAATGATGTAGCCATTAAAATGTCATTTCCGCTCCTTGCTTTGAGGCGAATCTGCAAATTAATCTTTTGTTTTTGGTACCCAAATTTCTTTGGGTCCGCCTGGGTCATGAGTTCCTTTTTGAACCCATTTCATTTTTACTCCATGAACAAGATTTTTATTATAAAAGCAGGAGTAAGATTTATGTCCTTTTAGTCCACAATAAAAATAAGTGTAAGATAGACCATTGGACATATTTGAACGAACAAATAAATTTTTGAAATACTTCTGGTTTGACTTCTTTTTAGAAGCAGGACTAGCTTTGTTAAACCTTCTTCTTTGTTTCTAAACTGAGGTATTTAAAATTTCTCTACCTTGAAAAAATTTTGCAAGTGTGTTTTTAAGATTATCATTTTCCTTTTTCAAAGAATCACACTTGATGTAAGAACAATTTTTGTTGGTAGAGATAGTTGCCTTTAAAGTCAAATTCTCTTCTTGCAAAGTTCTGTTTTGATTTTCAAAAACAAAGTTCTCTTTCTTAGAAATAAAAAATTCAATTTTCAATTTTTCCAATTCATTTTCAAGAGAAGAGTTTTTCTGTTTTGAAACAACTAATTTCTTTGCAAGTTTTAAAGATTCAGCATGCAAATCATCAAAATCTTCTTGTAATTCATAAAGCGAATAATCAAATGAATTTACCTCATCATTGCCTCTGGCCACAAGACAAAATTTGATTTCTTCATTTGAGTCTTTCATGCTCTGTTCCAAATATTGATCTTTCTTTTCATTCACCTCTAGTTGTGGTTGTAGTTTTCTTCTTCTTCTTCATTTTTAGCCTTTGTATCCTTGGTGATTTGAGATTTTTCTGTATAAACCTCACCAAGAACTTGCAATTAATTAAGCACAAGATGTATCTCATTAATGGTTTCACTATTTTTCATTTGAGCAATATTAAGATCATTAATGAGATCACAATATCTTAATTCCTCATCTCTTAGAGTTTCCTCATGTACAACTTTTAAAGTTTCCCACATTTCTTTTGCAATTGTACAATTAGAAATTCTGAAAAATTCATCTTGACTCAATGCACAAGAAATAATTAATTTTGCCTTAGCATTGAGTTGCACTAAATATCTTTCAACATCATCCCATTCACTCTTGGGTTTTGGAATGATTTTTCCTTGTTCTTCCTTGGAAGGAATACAAGAACCAGTTTCTATAACTTCCCAGAGTTTATAGTCTACTGAAATTAAAAACATTTTCATTTCATACTTCCAATATTGAAAATGATTAGCATCAAAAATTGGAGGTTCTGTGAAAGAACAATTTTTAGACATAAACCAATCACTAAATCCAACCATATTTACTCTTAGACGGTTAAGTCTCAAATCAAGAGCCCAAGCTCTGATACCAATTGAAAGTAATGGTTGGAACCCAATAGGGGGGTGAATTGGGTTTTATAAAATTTTCACAAGAATTAATTGAAAGTTAAAATGATTTTCTGTAGAAGTGTAATACTTAAGATAATAAATACAATACAGAAAATCAATGTGTTGTCAAGATAAATAATTATAAAGACCAAGAAATTAAAGAATAGATATCAATATGCACAAATTAAAGAGTAAGGGATAGAGAAAGCAAACTCGAAGATTTATATTGGTTCGGCTAATCCAAGCCTACATCCAGTCCTCAAGAGACCACTTGAGTATTTCCACTATAATTGCAAGTTTAATCCGGGTACTTACAAACTACTACAACCACGCAAATTCGATCCGAGTATTTGTGAAACCACAATGGAGAATTTATGAATCCGGGCTCCTCCTCAACCCAAAGTAAGTTCTTCCAACACTGGTACTTATGAACCTTAACTCGGAATAATATATGTGTTGATCAAAATCAATAATACGAAGAAACTCTCTCTAAAGAGTAGATGAATACAAATGAAGCTCTAATAACTCTAATGATAGAGAATATGCAAGATTTGGCTCAAGAATATTTGGATTTCTCTCAAAGACGATAGAACATGTTAATATATCATTGTAGTACTGGGTTTTAGCTCAAAATCGTGTATCTAAGGTCATATATATAAGATTTTAAAAAACTAGCCGTTATATAGCCGTTACAGCACTTATAATGCAGTCCAGATGTCGATTGGTCGACCAGTTAGGGTCACCTGGTCGACCACCCACTGACAGTAGCAAAATATAGCATTTTCAGGACAACTGGTCGACCAGTCGGAAGCTGCCTGGTCGACCATCGGCTGGCAGTAGCAAAATACAAATTTTGAGCTTTATTTAAAAATTCATAACTCCCTCATTTGAACTCCGTTTTAAACAAATAATATACCATTGGAAATCTCTTGGAGTCTAGTTTCAAATGAGCTAAGTTTTACTCAAAAATTATTTTTCGTTTAAAAGATATAATCAAAAAACTGACTATAGGTTAGAATAGAATAATTTTTGAGTACAGTAAAATCAACTTTCAGTTTTTCAAACTATATTTTAAATAGTCATATATTTCTCATTTGGACTCTATTTTGAATAAATAATATACCGTTGGAAATATTTTTGAGTCTACTATCAAATGAGATTAAGATACTTGAAAAACTGATTTTTCATTTATGAGATATGATATAAGGAGTGACCAAAGGTCAAAAACTAACTTTTGTAAAACTTCATATCTCACTATCTTTTTGTTTAAAATGCTTGAGCCAATGTATGCAAATCTAAATCATTGAGTTGCACAAGTATACTAGCCTATATAAAATATACCTAATGTAAACACATAGGCTATCTTGATGCATCCAAGCTTCCAAGACTTCAAATCTTCTAATTCTTCATTTCTTGGAGCTTTATCCTTGCATGTTGTCTTCCTTGAGTGAAGCATGATATTATTTTTCCTTGTTCTTCAATATAATGCTTATTCTTCTTGTTTTGAACCAACTTATAAAATGTATCTTACTTACAAACCCAATGGTTAGTTCAATAGCATGATTCAATATATGCAACATACATATTAAATAACATAATCATGCTTAAGTACTTGTAGCATCTATTTGATAATTAATCTTTATATATATTAATGCTATAATTCAAATACATTTGTCATCATCAAAACTTATAGCATAAAGCCTTAGGGTCAACACTTTTCCCTAAAAATTATTAAACAAACATTTCCAAAATTATATATATATTAGCATAAAGGGGGAGAGAAAAGCAGATAAATTATTTTTTTTCTCTTATTAATATAATTTATTTAGATAATCTTTTATTATTTTGAATCTTCAACCATCAAATTTCTTGCCCTTAAATTTAGGCCAAAAAAACCCAAAGAAAAATATGGGGGGAAAATGTTGGTATGGAATATATAGACAACCAATGGCTCACTAATAGAGAGATTAGTTTAAAATGTTAACTATAAAGGATATAATTAGGGTCTAACTTGAAAATTGATTTATTTGTGAATTATAGCTATTGAGATGGGGGTCAACCCAATCTATTCGGGTTGGCCCCTTTTTTAAAATAGACCATTCCTGCACCCTTTTTTTAGAATAAAAAATAATAAAGAATTGTCTATTTGTTTAAAAAAAAATAGAGGGAGATATGAATTTGAAAATTTGGAACTAAAAATAGAATTATTTTTCTCTTTTTTCTTTAGTGTTATATTTTCTCATTAATTGAAATCAAATGATTATATAAATTTGATATGAAATTATTTTCTAATGATATTTTTTCTCCCTTTGTATTATTCAACTTAACATATAATATTTTAAAAAATGGGTTATCTGTGAATTACGCCAGTTCAACCCATGTAACCTGCGAGTTAAACGAACTGAGCCAATTAGGCTTGGTCAGTGTTAGGCTTGTTTTGCCAACACTATTATGAATGACTATAATAAAGTTTTAGTCTATTATCAAAATCTCAAACATCCTTGGGGAAAAAATAATAAATACATTTATTTTTAGAGTATATCTTTATTTATGTTACATATATAATATGATAAATACTAAATTTGTACTTAACCAATTTAAAAAAACTATGTTATTAAACTTGAAAATAATTTAATGACAAAATAAATAATTATTAAAACAAAAAGTATATTCACAACATAAAAACCTAAATCTTGGCCAATTTAAAATTATTAGTAATATTTAATTTCTAAAAATTATATTAAATAAAAAATAAAACTCTTTTTAAGTAAGTAAATTAAATTGATTCCAGATTAACATATTAGTACAAGTAAATTAATAGTTATAATAAATAGTTTTATATAAAAGATCACATATGCAATATAAATTAGACAAAAATATATTTCATATTCATAATATTTACCTCTATTTTTATCTATGCCTTTCAACTTTTTTTAGTGTCAGATATATCTTATATGTTTTAGATTTTATCATATATGTCATTTTTTTTAACACCACCAAGTGTGTTAATGAAATTTTTGACTTGGGCCATAGTGTGACTAAAATATTAGCCACGTCATGAGCCACGTATTTGCCATGTGGCCACACGCACGGAAATGGCCAAAATGCCCTTGAGAATAATTAAAATCTCTCTCTCTCTCTCTCTCTCCCCTCCTTCTTTTTCTTTTTCTTCTTTCCTCTTCCACGACAGTATCATCTCTGCACACCCAAGAACCTGAAAGCCATAACTAGCACCGGTGATACAGGCTAAAGCCTGCTGGCCAAGCCCTTTTCGCCCCTATTTTGGTAGGCATAGACCCCCAGAATCAGACCTGTTTAGCATGTTGGGCCATTGGCTACCCGTGAGCTGGCCCATATTCTTTTTTTTTTAATTTTATTTTTTTTTGTTACTCCTTGTCAATTGTCCTTCCTTTGTACACCAGTCAGCCTAATTGCCCAAAGCTCTCAGCCTCTGCCTCAGGCCTACGTTCTCTCTAATTTGATTTTTTTTTAAAAAAAAGAAAGCATCAATGACATCTCAGTTCACAGTTTCAATAGGTAGTACATATATTCACTCATTCTACCCAGTGCCCTAACCATCTCCTCAACCAGTCGACCTTAAGTCCTTGGCTATCGAAACAGCCAAAGCCCAAATTTCGCCCATCGCCCGTAGTTGTTGCTTTCCCTGAGCTAATATGAGTCGTTGCCCGTCGTCCTCAACCTCAACGACTCGACTCTTCGGCTGTTCAAGTAAGCTTCTACCTTCCCTTCTTCTCCTTCGTTTCCACACACCAAACCCTCATTGTAATGGCGATGGTCGATGAGGGCTACCGGAATATGCATTCTATGAAAATTATCAAAATCAATATTAATTGTAGGTTGAAAATCTTAGATCAAGGAGCACCACCTGCCGAAATCGGAGAAGGTGGACTTTCAGAAGGAAGAACAAGAGGAAGATAGAGAATTTGAGCCCCAAGCGATGCCTCGGGTTTTTTGGTTGGTCTTCTTCTTACTTTTATTATTAGAACAACTAGAAGTTGTTGAATTACTGAAACTTCGCTTTGAAATTTCAGAGCGAGACAAACAGATATTAAGGACGAGTGAATGTGGTGAACAGAGATTGAGGACAAGCAGCCAAAAGTGAGTCTGAAGACCGGCGAGAGTGTGGTGATAAGCGAACAAAGATTGAGGATGAGCGAACAAAGAGTGTGACGACACGGGAGTCTGAAGGACAGTGGCAACCCTCGGTTAGGGTAAAATTTTCATTCGTTATTTTTTGAATTTGATGACAATTTTTTTAAATTAGTTTTAATTTATTGCTCATTTGATAGTAATTTTCTCTTAAAAAATATTTTCATTACAAAAAAATCGTTCTTCTTCTGAATCTTAATTGTATAATCAATCAACTAATTTGATATAATTAGATTTATGTACAAAAATCACAAATTTCAAACTTTTACAATGAGGTCCTTAATAATAGAATGATAAATTAATCATTATCAAAAAAAATTTCATAAAATTGATTTCACAAATATGTTACTCATGATCATAATTGTATAATCAATCAACCAATTTGATAGAATTAGACTTATGTACAAAAACTTTAAATTTCAAGTTTTTACAAAGAGGTTCCTAATAATGGAATGATAAATTAATTATTATCAAAAAAAAATTTCATAAAATTGACTTCACAAATATGTTACTCATGATCCTAATTGTATAATCAATCAACCAATGTGATAGAATTAGACTTACATACAAAACTCCTAAATTTCAAGCTTTTACAAAGAGGTCCCTACAAAGAAATGAGAAATTAACCATTATCAAGAAAAAATTTCAAGAAATTGACTTCAAAAATATGTTACTCATGATCCTAATTACATAATCAATTAACCAATTTAATAGAACTAGACTTATGTACAAAAATTCTAAATTTCAAACTTTTACAAAGAGGTCCCTAACAATGAAATGATAAATTAACCATCATCAAGAAAAAAATTTGTGATTCTAGCAAGTGGGGGTCTTGTGACTGTGAGCAGTAGAGCAGAATTGAGTCACTGAAGAGGTTCGAAAAATATTAAGGGGGTTCAAAAAAATAACGAGGGGGGGCAAAATGAAAAAAAAATTTACATCACACTTTTTAAATTTTAGGGCTTCAATGTGGCTGCGCCACTGCTGAAGGATGAAGGCTTACTGCTGAGCATAGAAGAACTTAACAGAGAAGACGTTGAGATTGAAAAGTTGAAGCTCAATTTTTTTTTTAAAGCATGGGCATGAACTTCCAGTTTAAAAACTGGATGGCCCGTATTGCCAGTGCTAGGACCCTATTCTCAGTCGTTGCACCGCTCTTTATCTCACCCACCACTGTCATACCCATCGCCTCTTAAACACCAGCCGTTCTTCCTCCCCACTTCCCCTCATTCTCCAGTGCCATCACCTTCGCAGAACCCACATTGGGGCTAGGTCTCGGAAGTACCATGGATTTGTCTAGGACCATGGATTTGACATTCCTGAAGTACCAATTGGGGCTTAGAGAATCAAAAGTGACTATCAAAGCCCATGCCAGTGAGATTGTAAGCCTTGACATCCTCTTGAAGCTTGTAGTGGTTGATGATTCAAGAGGACAAGGAGGGCAGAGAGGCTAGCATTGAGATGTTGATGATGAGGATGTCAATTTTTGAGGTGGAAATCATTGACCTGGTGAGGAGCTTGTTGATGTTGTTGTGGAAGTGGAAAGAAGAAGAAGAATGGGAGAGGAGAGGAGAGAGAAAGATTTTAATTATTCTCAGGGGGATTTTATTTTGGCCATTTCCATGCGTGTGGCCACATGGCAAATACGTGGCAAATGATGTGACTAATATTTCAGTCACGTTATATGTCAAGTCAACAATTTCGTTAACTCATTTGATGGTGTTAAAAAAAGAACATATTTGATAAACTCGTAAACATGTAAAACATGTCTGACATAAAAAAAAAGTTGAAAGACATATATAAAAATAGGAGTAAGCTTTAGGAACACAAAATATATTTTTACCTACAATTGACAAACCCCTACCTCTTCGTCAGAAGAAACGAAAAAAATATATAAGACATATATCATAAGAGAGGATTGAAAAGTCATTTAGTTTTCTACTAAAATTTTTTTACAACTATCTTTAAACAAATTTAGCGAATAGTTAAAATTATGTCATTTTTTTAAAATGAATGTGAAGTCATTAGTTTATAGAACGAGGTATTAGAAACATTAACTTTATACAAGCATATTTTCTAATTAATTTATGTACACAACTTCTTACTAAGTTAGCTAATTAAACATATATATGTTTTGACCAAAAGAAAAACTCTGCATTTGAGATCCCCGCAGGAATTTCAGGGATGGGAAACTTATCTATACCCCTGACCAAGTTCCTTAAGTAGCCTTTAATAGATCATATATACTTACCTTATTATATTTGCCTTTTCTTTTTTTAGGTGATTCAACATTTCATTATTTAATTTAAACGAAAGTTAAAGAATTAAGAATCTCAAACCATAAATCCCTATTTAGTTGGATAACTCTTTTAGACTTTTACTCCGAACCCTAAATCCTTATAAGATGTTGTGCTGTGCAGTTGTTGTTCATAGAGATTTCATCTCCATGGTTTAATGCTTGCGTATTATTTTTGACACACACAACTCTTTTAATTGAAAACTAGAACGTGACTCGTGATATCTACGTAATGTGAGTATTTAAAAAAATGAAAAAAAAAATTATACATAACATAATTTTAGACTTTTTTTTTGGTTACCCTTAAGATTGCAACATATAATAATTTTTACAATAAAATATTCTAGCTACTCAATAAGCTATATAAATACATAATAAAAGATATATTAGTAGCAAATATTATAAAACCAAGTTTCAACAAATATTGTAACATGTTTTTGAGTTTATGATGTTGTCAGTGTTATTATAAATTTATAACTGAACCAGCCAGACTAATTTGACCAAAAAAATTGACAAATCAGCCCGTTTCTAGTCTGAAACAACTCAAAAACAATTGGTGAGTAAGAAAACTAATGAAAAACTAGTTAAACTGATCAAACCGTTACAACTAAACAGTTCACCGGTGTTGTGATTTCGCAGTTGCAAGTCCATCCTATCTATTTCCCATCTCTATTGTGCAAACTTGAAGCACCAAGAGATGAATGAATGCTACCATCTGCTAGGGATGTGGGGTTGGGTTGAAGATAATTTAGAAATCAAACCAACCAAAAAGATGCAGGTTGGGTCAGGTTGGGATATTTTTATTCACTTAACTTGAACTAACCAAATACGTTGCCAAATTTGTTGGTTTGGTTCGGGTTGATAGGTTGATTTGTTTTTAAAAAGAATTGTAGACTTGATTTAAAATGTTAAGATTAAAAAAATAAATAATATAATTATGCTTTACATTGTTATATATTTTTTAGAATAAAATCTCATCTATAATTTAATATCGAATTAATTTTTTTGGTGTTTATTAAAATTGAGATGAAATGTGGAATAAAAAATTTTTAAATGAAGGAGCCAGTAGTTTAATAAATAATTAAAATGGTAGATGCTGTGGTACTCTATATTATTATTGAGAGAGGAGAATATTACAAAGGAAATTAAATAGTATACTGACTAAATTCTAAATATTTTACACATAACATAAGTACATGGCATAGTAGTACTATAATTAAAAATAAATAAATAGGCAAGTTCGTGGATTGATTTGGATTTAGCGGGTCAAAAATTTATAAATATGTTATCTGAATCAATAGTTGTTGGATTTAGAAAAATAAAACCAAATCAACTTATCACAACTCAACTCAATCTTACATGTTGATTTGGGTTTTATAAATTGACGAGTTGATCTGGCTCAGTACACACCTTGCTATATGCTACAAACTAAAAGAGATTGAAAAGTGAGCTGTTGCCTACCACACATTTCTTTTTTTCTTCTCAGTTAGGGTTTTGTTATGAGGAAGTTGACCTCCTCAACGATCGACCTCTCTCTCTCTCTCATTTTTTCTCAAGCAATATTTTTGAGAAAAAAAAATTAAGTAACATATAAAACGGTACTGACGAGAAAGGAAGGTTGACCACTAAACAAGTCAACTTCCCCGCAACAAAATCATCCCTACTGTCAAACCCCCTGCTCAAATGCTGGTTAAAATAAGTAGTTGTGTTGTTTACTTTATTCTATTTTATTTTTTTAATAAAAGATGAAAAATATGACTTAAAAATTCGACTATAGTACACATGATTGAGCATGAAGTGATGGAGTCAAAGCTAAAATCTCGGAAATTTTACCCCAATACTACACTTTTTAAAAACATTTCTCCAAATACTACTTTTTTTAAATTATTTCTCCCCATACTACATTTTCTGTCAAATCAATTTTTTGTCTTTTTTTTTTAAATAAGGCTCAGCCTGTGTCAGGCCGAGCCTTTTTTTTTTGAACCGAAAAGAAGCTTTTAAAAAAAAAAAAGGAACTCGGCACAGTCAAAGCCGAGTACCTGACAGGGTCAGGAATCTCTGCACACAGCAGAGATTCCCGTGTGTTGGGAAGAGGAGAAGTGGGGGGGGGGGCCTGATTTTGGAGGGAGAAGGAAGGAGGTTCGGATGGGTGGGTGTGTATATATATATATGAGACATGCAAAGGAAACACACACACACACACACAATTTTCTTTGAAGCTTCTGGGAAGTTTTCAGCAGAGGGGGAGAGGAGAGGAGAGTTTGATTTTAGAGGAGAAGGAAAGCTGAGCAGAAGAAGAAAAATCAGAGTAGATTCAGTATAAATAAGGTTTTAAGGTTAGTTTTTTATGTTTATTTTGATATGCAGATTAGTATATTTAAATTTATATATTTATTTTAATTTCAGTTGGTTAGATTTTATTGATTAAAGTTGTATGATATTATAAATTTGATCTTATTATATACTTTATTTATTTTTTAGGTTGTGTTAGATATTTTAGCTTGTGTTATTTTATAACTAAATATTGATTGTATTATTTTGTAGTTATTTTTTGCTTTATATAGTTATTTTTTTATTGGGTTAGGATATACTGATTTTTTAATATAATGTTAAAAGTCATTTATTAATTGACTTTAATAAAAGACTTTTAGATAAAAGATTAAGATAAGAAATTGTTAATGATGTTTGAAAATTAATTGTATATATTTTTTCCTTTTAGTATTTCGTATGATTTGAATTATTTAGATTATATATTTTAATTATTTGATAGATTATATATTTTAATTAGTTTTTATAAATTAATTTCACATTTTTCATAAATTACTTGTAAACTTATGCAATTTAATTTGATAAATTTTGAAGTGAAAATAGAATTAAATAATTGTATTATTATTATATAAAATAATAAATTGAGATATTTAATTCACAAATATTTAAAATAGAAAATAATAATCTTTGTATTTTTTTAATTTTGAACTTGAAGTTAAGAGGATAAATTAAAAAAAAATTTGGAACATTTTAAGAAAGTAAGATTTGGTTATATTTTTAATTTAAAAATTAATTAATTGACCTTAATAAAAGACTTTAAGATAAAAGCTTAATATAAGAAATTGTTAATGATGTTTGAAAATTAATTGTATATATTTTTTCCTTTTAGTATTTCGTATGATTTGAATTATTTAGATTATATATTTTAATTATTTGATAGATTATATATTTTAATTAGTTTTTATAAATTAATTTCACATTTTTCATAAATTACTTGTAAACTTATGCAATTTAATTTGATAAATTTTGAAGTGAAAATAGAATTAAATAATTGTATTATTATTATATAAAATAATAAATTGAGATATTTAATTCACAAATATTTAAAATAGAAAATAATAATCTTTGTATATTTTTAATTTTGAACTTGAAGTTAAGAGGATAAATTAAAAAAAATTTTGAAACATTTTAAGAAAGTAAGATTTGGTTATATTTTTAATTTAAAAATTAATTAATTGACCTTAATAAAAGACTTTAAGATAAAAGCTTAATATAAGAAATTGTTAATGATGTTTGAAAATTAATTGTATATATTTTTTCCTTTTAGTATTTCGTATGATTTGAATTATTTAGATTATATATTTTAATTATTTGATAGATTATATATTTTAATTAGTTTTTATAAATTAATTTCACATTTTTCATAAATTACTTGTAAACTTATGCAATTTAATTTGATAAATTTTGAAGTGAAAAGATAATTAAATAATTGTATTGTTATTATATAAAATAATAAATTGAGATATTTAATTCACAAATAGATAAAATAACTGTAGAGACTTTACAAAATAATTATAGATTTTTTAGTGTATTAATATGAATTATATTGTGTTATAGGCAGTTAAAATGAGTTCTGGCATAAATGTATATATTTATGTCAACGGAAGGACTGTTAAGAGTCGTGAAGGGATTAAATTTAAATCTAATGTCAGTGATATAATGTCACTGAATGATCTAAATATCACTTTGGAGGAATTGACAAGTATGATTCACGAGCATTTAAATCTCCCTCAAAGTGAATCAGTGGCAAAAATAAACTACAGGTATCGATTGAATGGAGAATATGTAAAGATGAATTTGAAAACTGACAATACAATTAGATCTATGATCACAAAACATTTGAGAAGTGGAGCTGAGGACCTCGAATTGTTAGTAGAAACTTCTGGTCGTGAAACAGAACTTATGACTGGAGCCGGTACATCTCAAGACATCATTCCATTTGAGATGTCGTCGCAGCCCCTCATCCAAGGCATGTACAGTCAGTTGTTGATGGCAGATGATGATGAACCGATGCCGCAACTAAATGATGCTCCTTCATCTCCCCGGCCATGCATGGTTGATTTTACTGATGAGGATGAGTGTTTTGGTGATGCTGGTACAGATGCTGGCTGCGATGTTAGTGGGGATGATGCTTTAAATGATGATGGCGATGATGCCACATATGTAGGCGATGATGCTACAGATGTCGGCGATGATGCTACGGATATTGGCGATGATGCTACAGATATTGGTGGTCATGATGATGTCAATGGGCAAGGAGAAGGAATTTTGGCTCATCCCACTAGTGTTTATAGAGATATTGTACACAACTTTTTACGTCGCCTGCCAGATGAGGAGGAAATTAATGACGACGAACCAAGAATGTCAACAAGGAATAATTCCGATCTATATGTTGGAAAGCAGTTCAGTGACAAAATGGCTTTGCGACTTGCAGTGAAAGTATATTGTATAAAAAATCACCAGGACTTTAGGGTGGCCTACCAAAGGAAAGGTATTGAGGTATATGTATGTTCTAGAAAGGGAAACGGTTGTAGTTGGAGAGTCAGGGCTATCATAAAAAAACGTAGCAATAACTGGGTGATCACGAAATATCCTGGTCCACATAATTATGTCCATGCATTGCTGGCTCAAGACCACCCAAAATTGGATGGAGATGTTATAGCGAATCATATTTTTGAATTTGTGGTGAAGCAGCCAGATCTATCAGTTAGTCAAGTAATTGCCTTGATCCGAGTGCAATTCGGTTACAATATTTCTTATAAGAAAGCATGGGCCGGAAAATGGAAGGCCATTTCAATGGCATTTGGGGCGTGGAAACAGTCATATGCATTATTACCTCGGTGGATGAAAGCAGTTGAACATTTCATGCCAGGTTCTGTAGTGGTTTGGGATACAGATCCTTGTCCCTCAGACAAAGAGGGTCCACGACAATTGTTTTGACGAGTATTCTGGTCTTACAAGCCCTGTATAGATGCCTTGCCGTATTTGAAGCCTATTTTGCAGGTAGACGGTACCTTTTTATACGGAAAGTACAAGGGAACCTTATTAATAGCATCATCTCAAGACGACAATAATAAAGTGTTGCCGATTGCATTTGCACTTGTTGAACAAGAAAATGATGCTTCTTGGTTATGGTTTCTGTAGCATTTAGACACTCACGTTGTTCGTGATCGTGACATTATTTTAATTTCTGATAGGCATCACAGGCTTAGGGTAGGTGCACAAATTCTTAATTGGCAACCCCACATGTTTTGTTTGAGGCACTTGGCCAGCAATGTGCGCACTACATTGCGTTCTAAGTGGTTAGCATCAAGGTCCGAGCATGCCGGTATGTCCCCTCTTCTATTGATGATAAATTATTTGGATGCATAAATGATTTGTGCACTAACATTGTATTATTTTTAATAGGATATTCATATGACCGTCATGAGGTGGATGAAGTTGTTCAAGAAATGCTTAATTCAAATGTAAATTCAAATGGACGGGTTACAAGATGGCTTAGTGAGTTACACCTTGAGCAATGGTCACATGCATATGATACTAATGGTCGTCGATAGGGTCAAATGACGACGAACTTAGCTGAGTGTATGAACAACGTCTTTAAGGGCGTTAGACATCTCCCTGTGCTGGCATTAGTGAAAGCTACATTGTACAGGCTTAGTTCTTACTTTGAAAAACAATCAGCGACCACGAGCGCACAGTTAAAGGCAGATGAGACATACTCAGAGGTTGTGCGTAACATGATTGCGGAGCATGCAACTAAGTCATCTTCATGCATTGTGCACTTATTTGATCGGGCCACATGGTATTTTGAAGTTGAAGAGGCATATGATCAGTTGGGACGTCGCCAAGGTCGTATTTACAAGCTTAGCCTTGTGGAAAGTCGATGTGATTGTGGTAAATTTCAAGTTTGGCATTATCCATGTCCACATGCGATGGCAGCTTGCTCATATGCGGGCCTTAACTATAATGGGTTTGTTCACCCTGTTTACCGGCTTGAAACAATCTTAATGGCTTATAGCTCACCATTTCGTTCGATCGGAGGGCAGGAGTACTGGCCATCGACAGAAGGTCCTAAACTAATTCCAGATCCATCCTTCATCAGACATAAAGGTCGACCACACTCAGTACGACTACGGATGGACATGGATTATAGACAACGAGCCCAGCCATCTAGATGTGATTTATGTAGGCAACCTGGCCACAACCGTTCAAACTGTCCACATCGACATCCTAGTTAGTTTTTTTTTTTTCATGTAATATTCGATATTTTTCAATGAACTCGCTTCATGTAATATTGGATAGGCTTGAATTAACTGACTTCATGTAATATTTGATATTTTGAATGAATTACTATTTCTCACATTAAATTGTGTTATTATTTCTTTCTTTAAATTAAATTTTTTTTATGTCAATTGTTGGTGTAACATTCTTTTTTCAACTGATATTTTTGAATTAAATCTTTCTTTCTTACATTAGAATATCTTATCAGATGACAGATCCTAGACGAGCTGTGAACCCAGGTCCTGACGATGACTCACTTCTGTATCTACAGTCTCGCCACATCTCTCAAGATGTTTGGGCAAACAAGGTTCACTTGTAAATCAAATATATATATATATATATATAAGCATTATTATTATTACTTTTATGTATTTGTTATTGTATATTAATATGAAAAATTGTATCTGTGCAGAGAGATCGCATTTTACGTCTACGATGATGTATACTTGTTGGCAACCCACCACCAGCGATCATTGCCCACTTATGTACTGCTGGGTTCTATGGTGTCGCACGATTGGGTACATTTGAACAAAGCCCGGCTCTCGTCTCGGCACTCATTGAACGATGCCGGCCTGAGACACATACATTTCACACTACGAAGGGAGAATGCGCAATTACATTGCAAGATGTAGCGGTTCAGCTAGGTCTCCCATGTGGTGGTAGACCAGTTACAGGATTAGCATCGATGGACTGGCAGGCATTATGTCAACAACTTCTAGGTGTTGCCCCACCTTCGAATAAATTAGATGGCCAGAGGTTAAGCATGAACTGGCTTGCAGACACCTTCAATAATTTGCCAGAAGATCCCACAGATGATCAGGTTATCTATTTTATGCGTGCTTATATTTTACGCTTGATCGAGGGGTACCTGTTGCCCGATAAGTCTGGGACAAAGGTGTATCTCATGTACCTGCCGTTCCTTGAGGACTTTAATGAATGTGGGTAACTAAGTTGGGGTTCGACAGTGCTGGCTCATCTTTATAGAGAACTTTGTATGGCAATGGACCCTAAACAAAAAAAAAATTGGTGGTTGCCTCACTCTTTTACACGTCTGGGTGTGGTCTAGATTTCCTCGGTTAGCGCCATCGACATGTCCTACCCCAGATGTAGACTCAGAGAACTATCATGTACTCCCGCCATTAGGATTTCTGTATGTACTACTTACTTGAGTATAGAATTTATCAATTACTAATTACTATATGAACTCATATATTTGTAACTGTTGCAGTTGGAAGGGTGCTAAGGACTCTATTAGGCCAGCTAAAGAAGCCTTGAAGCACTATAGACTTCTACTAGATCGAATGACTGATTCAGAGGTATCTTACTGAAACTGATATTCTTCAAACATGGATGACATTTTATATGTTTATTTTTTCTGACATTTATTTTTCACAGATTATCTGGTGCCTATATGACGGGGAAGTCATTCAAATGCTTCCAGATTACTGTGTAGCTGATCACAATGTCTGGCTAGCTTGGGTACCACTTATTTGTTTTCATATTGTCGAGTGGCACCATGTAGATCGCGTTCTTCGCCAATTTGGTGGAGATCAATCGATTCCTAAGCCACCTGTCAATCTTGGCCGCCATCACACATTACAAATGACAGAGAAATATGATCAAAATTGGGCGGTGGTACATGCAGACTTTATCACCCAGTGGTTGGCTTGGCCTTAGCGACTGATGCAGCCGCAGTATCCTGCACATCCTTTAGAGCATAACTCTGAGTGTATGCGGTGGTATTGGAGGCATACGAGAAGATGGATTGATCCTGCGAGCGGTTCTGAGGGTTATGCGGTAAACCATCTATTTAGTATCAAATTTAAATTACATTTTATAAATCTGCTTTGCTATAATTTTTATGTTGTTTGTAGGTTGACATGGCATGGTACTTATATAGACTTGCTCGTGAGGACCTGACACTTGATGATTTAGCAGAGAAAATTGAGCAAGGAGCTATGAATATCATTACTGCCATGGCTGAACAGAAAGAACTCAGGCTTTCTCACCCAGCTCCACCTGCTCAGCATTTGCCTGCTGTAATAATTCCTGAACAAGTGCCAGGCAAACGATCTCGGGTTCTTATCGCAGCAAGAGAACCTATTCACTATGATGCATGCTACGATCCAGGTGCATCCATGCCATATCAGAGTCCATCGACTTTTGCCTATTGTCAGCGTCAATCTGACATAGGTTCTAGTGGCGCCGGTCCTTCTTTTGCACAGACTGGAGGCTCTAGTTCTCTATTTGACGTTGGCTATCATACTCCGATTCCTGCACAATATCATTTTGATTATTCATCTTTGTTTACTGATCCTATGACACAGAATGCAGATTTCGGAGTGCAGTTCTTCACACCGGATCACGTGATCCCATCAGTACAATCGCCAACGTTAGATTTGAATACTCAACCGACACCCCTATCAGAAGGACAACAACAAGGCAGCGAAGAAGAAGAAGAAGAACAAGAACAAGAACAAGAACAAGAAGAACCCGAACAACGTCGACGGTCTAAACGACCAATTACACGTAGGCGTTGCGGGACTGGGAGCCATTTCTTTTAGATTATTTTTCATCATTTGTTAACTTTCGATCACTTAAAAATATTTTTGTTTGTAAATTGTTAAATTTTTAATTTACAAATTTGTATTTCAGTAAATATAAATTAAATCTACATATAAATAACTATTTATCTTTTTCGCATAATTAATGTAAATTTTTATATTTAATTGCATCATTATTAAAAATTGATCATAAATTAATGTAAACTTTGATATTTAATTACATAATTATACAAAATTGATTGACTACTATATTTGTTAGAAAATTTTTGAATTATTAATTTATAAATTTGTATTTAATTAATCAATCGTAAATTAAATCTACATATACTATTTATGTTTTTAGCATAATAAATAAATAAATTATTAATTATAATATATTCATAATAAATTAATGTAAATTTTGATATTTAATTGTATAATTATTATACAAAATTGATTTACATTAAATTTATTTGTTACTAAATTTTTGAATTATTAATCTACATATAAATAACTATTTATGTTTTTGGCATAATAAATAAATAAATTATAATATATTCATAAATTCATGTAAATTTCGATATTAAATTACACAATTATACAAAATTAATTGATTAACTTTTTTTATATAATTTATTTATATAAGTAACTATATAAAAATATATATTTCACCTAATATAATTTACACAATATAATAATTAATTAAAAATTAAAATTTTTTTTTTAATTTTTTCCGTCAAAGGCTCGGCCTAATGGAGGCCAAGCTTCTGACACACTGTCAGAAGCTTGGCCTCAAAGAGGCCGACTTTTTTTTTTCTTTTTTTTCATGAAGCTTGGCCTCTGTGAGGTCGAGCTTCTGTAATTATAAAAAAGGCTCGGCCTGACACAGGCCGAGCCTTATTTAAAAAAAAAGTAAAAAATTGATTTGATAAAAAATGTAATATGGGAAGAAATAATTTTAAAAAAATAGTATTTAAAAAAATATTTTTTAAAAATATATTATTGGGGTAAAATTTCCTAAAATCTCGACTCTGTAGACCTTTCCCAAAGTTAGTTAAAGAATGACTATGAGCCCTGTTCCAAGCTATCGGGACCCACGGGAAGACACTCGTTTTAAAAGCCCATCACATCTAAGTATGTCCTTAAGGAGAGAGGTGAGAAAAGAATGCCCATTCTCCTTTATGTGTATAGATTATGTGAAAAAAAGTAAATTATGCGAATGAGAGAATTTAAGAATTAGTCACATGTCAAATATAGAAGTCTAGAAAATAAGTTGTATAAACTTAGGTTAAAAAAAAAAAGCAAAATTTTACATTTAAAAATTATGAACATGTTCAAACATTCATGATTTTATATATATTAATATTTTTATGTAATACTGATTAGATTACAGTTAGATTATTAACCCTTGAGTCAATGTCATTATTAGTTTAATGACTCATTTAATCTTTAAAATTTTGGATATTGTTATTAATAGAAGTTTATAGAAAGCTCAACATCTCAAGAGGATGTGTGTTTCTACCATTGGATCATTTTGAAATTTATATCATATACGCAGATTTCAAGATGATTTAAGAGTAAAAACATTTAACCTCTTGAGAGGTTAATTTTTTTTTAGAGACTTATCCTTATTGTTAACTATATTTTTTTCATGCCATGTTACTTAAATATTACATTTATTTTTCTTTTACCTAAGATTTATAATATAGTTAATTTATTTATAATTATTAATTTTCAACCTTCTGAGATATGTTTTTGTGAGCATCATTATTTATTGATTTATTGTAGGTGAATGACATTATTAATCGATTTATGTAAATTTGAATTTTTCAAAATCAATTATTTAAATGATTGTTGATTGGCTAAAATTAATGATAGTATTAAATTATTTAATCAAATTCAAGATTTTCAATATTAATTATTTAGATGATGATTATTAATTGGGTAAAATTAATGACAATATTAAAGAAAATTAGTGAATTTAATTGATACTACTAATTTACTTCCATTGACATGAGAAAAAATTAATGGTTCAATATTGTATTAAGAGAAGAAAATGAACAATGTTTATCTGTATCTAGACTGTTAAATTTTATATCTAATAGTTCATATATCAATGTCTTTTTAAAAAAATTATCAAAATTATTATTTAAAATCTAGACTGTTATATTGAAATCCAACAATTCAGATAAAGACATTGGATCCATTCTAGTTAACTATGATATATTTAATATTTTTGCTGCATTAAATGCTTCATAGCAGAAGCAAAGCTTATATGTTATATAGATTCTACGTTCTACATTGTATTATTAGAATTAGGATCCTTTCCCGTGAGTGCTTTTTTTTTTTTATTGGGGTGCTTTATTATTACTATTATTACTTTTATAAGTGTAAGTTGTTGAGAGTAAGTGATAAAGTTTTTATGAAGGTGAAAGTAATTGCTTGCGGTAATTGAAGATTTTGACAGTTTATCTAAGGAAAAGGGGTCTGAATATGACGGCCAAGTTTTTACTCGCATGTAATGTAAGAAAAATGAGAGTGAAAAAAATAAGGGAAAGATAGTAAAAAGTTATATAAATTATCCTCATAAAAAGTATTAGTTTAAGTTGGAGTATTTTAATAAAATATTTAATTTTTAATTTTGTTCTCTCTCTCTTTTTTTTGTTTCTTTCTGTGTAGTAAATACATTGTACATTATTTGATAGATTGAATTTTTAAAATGATAAGATCTATGTTGGTTAACAATAAAGATATAAAATGATGTTTAAGTTGTAAGGTGTTTTTACTTGTGAGACTAATTTTTTAAGAAAAAAGTATACTTCATGTCCTTAACATTTACACGTATTTTCATTTATATTTGTAAATTTTTTTAGTCAAATATATTCCACATGTTTCAATTTTTGTCAAATATGTCATTTTTTTTAACACTATCAACTTTGTTAACAGAAAAGCTGATTGAACAGTCTACGTGGCACGTCTCACCCGCCACGTGGACTATATTTCAAAATTACAAAATTACTCTTGTCTCTAACTTAACTCTCTCTTTCTCTCTCTCCTCACTCTATGTTTCCTCTATCTCTCCCGCGCGCGCACACACACACACACACACACAGTTTCTCTGGTGAAGTCCCAAAATTCCATTATCTTCTCCAGTGAAGTTTCTCTTTCTCGGTCACTCATAGGTTCTCTCTCTACTTTGTGTTTGTGGTTTGCTGACATCACTGCCTTCACCTCACAGAATAGACACATCCACTCTTGGCTATCCTTGACCCATCATCTTCTTATCTCTTCACCAAAACACACCCACAACACTTAGGTTCCAACACACACATCACATACACCTTCCTATCTTTTCTCTGTCTTTCATCTCTGTACGCACTCTTTCTTGCATCAAACCCAGACATACAGAACACACTTCTCCTTGCTCATCGTCACGTCATCCATCATTCATCCTCAAGCCACATACACACGGCCCATATCATTAACGTGAATCTTAACTAGCAGCTCCCTCGAGCCTCTGTTTTGGAGCCTAAAAACAAAGCACCTTGCATCCTCTTCCCTTCAGAAACTTCACACACACATAGAAAGTAATGTCTTCACCGTCTCTCTCACTGTACAATGCACACACCGACACCTCTGTTTGGGAGGCAAGAAACAGGGGAGAGGGGCTCTCAATTAACACATAAACACACACGCACAACCACATGGTGCAGGAGAGAAAACCGAGAAAGGGAAAGAGACCTCGAGTAGTTGAGAGAGATTGTTCAACCCCATATTGTTAACGTCTCTATTTTGGGAATGGGGAATAGAGACAAACAGAGAGGGAGAGTTGCCATTCCCGTTTGCTGGAACTCAGAGAGAATGATGAAGTAAGAGAGACCGAGAGGATAAAAAACATAGTTAAAGTAAGAAAGAGAAAAAGAAGGAGAGAGAGTAGCAGAGGTTGAAAGCAGCGTAAAGCTCAGCTTGCAGGGATCCAAAAATAGTATTTTGATCATTTCAACCCTTTCTCACTCTAATTTATAGGCAAAAGTATATGTCATATCCTTAATGTTAACGTCTCTGTTTTGGGAATGGGGAACAGAGACAAACAGAGAGGGAGAGTTGTCATTCCTGTTTGCTAGAACTCAGAGAGAATGATGAAGGAAGAGAGACCAAGAGGATAAAAAACATAGCTAAAGTAAGAGAGAAGAAGAAAGAGAGAAAGTAGCAGAGGTTAAAGGCAGCGTAAAGCTCAGCTTGCAGGGATCCAAAAATAGTATTTTGATCATTTCAACCCTTTCTCACTCTAATTTATAGGCCAAAAGTATATGTCATATCCTTAATGTTTATTTTGATTTTCATTCATGCCTCTAACGTATTTTTTTTAATCAAATATGTTCCATATGTTTCAATTTTTTTCAAATATGCCTTTTTTTAATACAGTAAAAAAACTAAAGAAATTCCACATCACTTGTTGACTAGGCTGCCCACGTGGCCAATATACTCTGTCATGTCACTTGCCACATAGAGGAATTCCACGTCACATGACTTGTCCAATAAAATTGTGACACGTAACACATGAAATTGTTTTGAAGAAAAATTAAGAAAGTGCCATGAGATGCATTTGAACTATTGACCTTTTAGAAGCCAAAGGAAGCTCCTACCATTAAGCCATTGATTGTATTTGTTATTTATATGTGAAATTTAATATATATATATATATATATATATATATATATATATATATATATATATATATATATATATATATATATATATATATATATATATATATATTATAAGGGAACTTTTGTTATTTTATTCAAAATTAAAAATAATATATACCAGTTATTATATGTTATAAAACAATAAAAAAAATCTTATAATAAGAGAATATGCTATTATTTACTTAACTCATTTTAAATTATATAAAAATTTAAAAAATTAATAACAAATCTTATAATATAAATTTAATTATTATTCATACTTAATAAAAATTAACTTTATATTAAAAAATAATTATAAGAATATGCTATGGTTATTAAAATTATTTTATAATATAAGATTTGATATTAAAATTTTTAATAATAATTTTATAATTTTTTCAATTATAATCATATAATATGATCGGACAAAATTGAAAAATTATAAAATTATTATTAAAAATTATAATATCAAATATCATATTATAAAATAATTTTAATATGCATAACATATTCTTATAATTATTTTTAATATAAAGTTAATTTTTATTAAGTATGAATAATAATTAAATTTCTATTATAAGACTTGTTATTAATTTTTTAAACTTTTATATAATTTAAAATGAGTTAAGTAAAATAATAGCATATTCTCTTATTATAAGATTTGTTATTGCTCTATAACATATAATAATTAGTGTATATTATTTTTAATTTTGAATACAATAACAGAAGTTAATATATATATATATTAAATTTCGCATATAAATAACAAATGCAATTAACGGCTTAGTGGTAAGAGCTTCCTTTGGCTTCTAAGAGATTAAGGGTTTAAATCTATCCCATGGCACTTTCTTGATTTTTCTTCAAAACAATTCCACGTGTCATGTGTCCTCTGTGGCAAGTAACGTGGCAGAGTATATTGGCCACGTGGGTAACCCAGTCAGTAAGTAACGTGAAATTCCGTTAATTTTTTTGATAGTATTAAAAAAATGGCATATTTAAAAAAAAATTAAAACATGTGGGACATATTTGACCAAAAAAATATTAGGAGCATGAATAAAAATCGGGGTAAACATTGGAGACATAACATATATTTTTGCCATAATTTATCTATATTCATCAACAAGAAGGAAAAATGAGAAGAAGAAGAAGAAGAGATAACTTCATTGAAGAGAGAGAACCTGCGAGTGACCGAGAAAGATGAGAAGGAGAAAGAGAACTTCACCAGAGAGGATAATGGAATTTTGGGACTTCATTGGAGAAGTTGAGAGAGAGAGAGAAATGGGACGGGGAGATAGAAAGAGAGAGTTAAGTTAAGATAAGGGCAATTTTGTAATTTTTGAGATTTGATCCATGTGGCTATCCACATGGCACAACTTTTCTATTAACAAAGTTGACGGTGTTAAAAAAAAGTATATCTGACAAAATATGAGATATATTTGATCCAAAAAAAAAGTTTAGGGATATGAATGAAAATACGTGTAAACATTAGGGACATGAAATGTATTTTTCTCTTTTTAATTTAGTGCTAGCATTTGATGTACTTTTTAAAAAACTTTTTAGGCATATTTTATTTTAAATAGAAAACTTAAAAATATAAAGAATTATAGTACGTTTTCTCTTAAAAAAAAGGAAGATAAGCCATAATAATCGGGACTTCCATTTCTCCATTTAGTGCTTTGTTTTTTTTTTTTCTATTTTTCTTTTTTGGGTTATGTTGGTTAATGTGCTTTAGTCTTTTAAACGTTGGTTAATAAAAGTTAGAAATATGCAATAGATTCATGCTCAAAGGGTTAATGTGCTTTAGTCCTAGAATTGAATTTCATACCAAAGTTGATTTTTTTTTCCAGCCCCAGAGTTAACCACTTAAACAAATATTATTAATGGATAAAAATTCTAAAATAAGGCATCCTAATGAAGCTGCTCTGATAGCAAAAATTAACATTAATACTTATAAACTCTTATTTACATTTATGTGTCTTGTTTTGATCATGTTATCTTAGAATTAGTAGGCTATAGGGTAGAAGATGTGGGATTGATTCAAAACATCAAAGATTCACTAATTTCACAATTTACACATAATTCTATATATCGTCCTCAAATAACCAATCATACTTCCATTATCTTAACACACTAGGGCTTTAACCGTGCTATCTGTTACAAAAAATTACTTATTTTTTTCTCAACTTTCTCCTGTTAGCGTTAATATTATATATATATATATATTATAAATAACTCTTAATACTGATAAATATATGTGTGGACTGACATATTTAATATTGTATATGTCTTCATATTTTTTGGGCATATATTGTTAGTCTTAAGGCATTATGCTATAATTTTTTATGATAACAAATGTGTGAGAATTATAGCATTGATGATGACAAATATTTGAGGATTGAATATCATATGCTACAAGTGATTAATCATGATTATAATATTTAATTATATGCAAAGTTTTATGAATGAATCATGCTCATTATTATGAATTGAATTAACTATTTAGTTTGCAAGTTATAATTTTCTTTTGTGAATGTTGGTTCAAAACAAGAAGAGCGAGTATTGGATTGAAGAAAATAGAATATAAACACCATGCTTTACTCAAAGGAACAACAAGCAAGAAATATGCTCCAAGAAAGGAAGAATTAGAAGTTTTGAAGTTTTGAAAGCTTGGTTGCATCAAGATAGCTGATGAGCTTGACTACGTATATTTATAATAGGCTAAGAAATTTTATGTGAAATTCAATGATTTAGATTTGCATTTATTTGCTCAATACATTTTGAACACACAAATATGTTTTAAAGAAAGGAGATAGTGAGTTATGAATTTTTACAAAACTTTGATTTTGACCTTTGGTCACTTTTTTTAGCATATCTCCTAAACTATAATAAATATTTGAATGAAACTTATTTCATTTGAAAATAAACTCAAAAAATTTTTCAATTGTATGTTATTTGGTTAAAACAAAGTCTAAATGAGAGAGTTATTAATTTTTAAATTAAATATAAAAACTGCAAGTTGACTAGTACCAATAAGTTTACTTCTTCTGACCTTTGGTCAATATTTCGATCATATATCTCAAATAGAAATGTATTTTTGAATGAAACTTATTACATCTGAAACTATATTCGATTAGCTTTCCAACAATATATCATTTGCTTAAAATGGATTTCATATGAGAATATTATGAATTTTTTGAAGTTGACATATGTTTGAAAAATATTGTATAACAGTCATATAATGGCTTCTGACATTTGCTTAGTTTTTTGGTCATTTCTCATAAACGGTTGGAAATTTTTCAATGAAACTTATTTTGTTTAAAACTAGACACAAGTAACTTTCCAATGGTATATTATTTGCTTAGAACGGACTTCAAATGAGAACGTTATGAATTTTTAAAGTGGACATAAGTTTGAAAAAATACTATATAATAGTCATATAATGGCTATAAACAGTTATATTTCAATGAAGCCTATACATATGACCTTAGATACACAATTTTAAGGAGAACAAAGTGATGTAATGTGATCTTAAACTTGTTCCATCATATTTGTGAGAGATTCAAGCATTTTTGAGCGAAAACTTACATATTCTCAATTATTTGAGTTATTAGAGCTTCATTTGTATATTTGCTCTACTCTTTAAAAGAGTTTATCTTGTGTTCTCTTATATTCTTTTTGAATTTTGAGTTGTATTCTCAAGGTGGGTAAATCCTTGAAAGAATCATTGTGGTATATCAATGGATTGGGTTGTAGAGGAGCCCAGATTGACAAAATTCTCTGTAGTGGCTCATAAGTGCCAACATTTACAAACTTGTGGTTGTAGTGGTTCACAAGTACTGACATTCACAAACTTATGGCGATAGTGAAAATCTCAATTGTTTGTTCTTGAGAATTTGATGTAGACTTGAGTATTAGTTAAACCAGTATAAATCTTTTTTGTTAGTTCTCTCTTCCCTTGCTCTTTAAATTGTTTATATATGCTCTTTAACTTCTTGCACTCTAAATTTATTCATCTTGATAGCACTTTTTTTTTGTATTTACTGTCATAAGCTTGGCATATTTCCAGAAAAATATAACTTCCAACAAAAGTTTTGTGAAATTTTTATAAAACTTAATTCACCACCCATCTTGAGATTTAGCCATTACTATCATATATATTAATGCAATCTTTAATTAGGTCCAATATAAGATCTTTATTAATTTGTGTTCAGGGGTCTATTTGATATATATTTGTTTTGATCTGTAGTGTTAGTGAAAATAATTTTATGTGTAGCTGCTCGACCTTAAATAATAATAGTGATGTGGTAATATTATAAAAGGGGTCAACCCATAGGTCGACTAATAGGTGAATAGATATGGGTAGTGGTTTTCTAGGTTATATGAGAAGACAGGCCTTTGGAAAAAACCAAGTGTTCATTTGTGTTTTTCATCAAATCAAAGGTTAAAGAGTGTCTTTTATATCTTCCTAAAAGAGCTTACCTGTTTGATTCTGTATTTAGTTTCACGATGGATCAATGTATGCTCCCATAAGCTTCATTATGTGTTTTTATTACTTATCAAGATCGACAAAACAATAGGTTCATAGATTAAGATTTTCCACATTTGTGTTCCCATGAATCTTGACTGTTTGGTTGTTGTTTAGACTAAATATTCTTAGACTAAATATTCTTTTAATTGGTATCAAAGTCAAGTTCTTATAAGTAATAAAAAACAATTTTGTGCTTGAAATTCAAATTGGGTTCATAGATTAAAATTTTTTTGAAGAACCCTACATGTGTGAAATTTCGAATTTACTGAAATTAGGAAGTTTTAAGATTATATGGTGTTAATTCCCTTATTATAGAGTAATTTTGCATATGGTTATATACGGTTTTTATGAAATTAATCAGATTTAGGAGAAATTTAAGAAAATTGGGGATTTTTGAAATGAACTCTAGAATTTAGGATTTCCTAAATAAATGTGAATTTATATGTATTTGGATGACATTTAATGATTATTTGATGATTTTAATCAAACCTTTGTGTTTTTTTCCAAATCGCCAGCGCTCAGCACTGGACCATTGGCAGAAGGGCCTATTTTGTTAACTTAACGCTGAGTGCTCTAGAAGGCATTTTGCGTTCTACTTACTCAACATTGAGCATTGGTTGGTCAACTTTGTGTGTTGTTCTTAATTGAGGCTCTAGATCTAGCTGTTATCGTCCTGCTTGCACCACAAACCTTTATTTTTTCCATCAATTTTTTTTTCAAATCACACCATTTGATTTTTGCCATGAATTCTAATCAACTTATATTATGTTTTCTTGTTAGAATTAGATTGATGTAAACTACTTGGTTACCAAAGTAGCTAGTTTAGGTAAAGTTGACTTAGTTTTAACTAGAAAACTATCAAAGCTTATGTATATTAAATATCTCAAAATAGTTTAGTTGGTCAGGCTTAGGGTAGTTAACTATTGTACGACATGTTTGGAAAGTTTGCTTAGTATGTGTTAGCTAAAAAGACGGCAAGTACTAAGTGAGTGTAGTTGTTCTACATTGATTAAGTACATTTGTGTAGAGACTAACAAGCATTTATTCTGCCTAAAGACAAATAGGTGTTAATATAATAAGCATCTCTAAAATGATTAAGACCCTTATGTGAACATGTGAATGATGTAATGTATCTCTAATTTTGGTAATATAGAGTTGTGTTTCACATGTTTAAGCTTATATATACTTTGTGTGTGATGTGTATATATATATATATATGGGTATTATCTTGAGTGTGTTATTGGTTATTTTCTGTTGTATTATCTGCTATTTCTGCTAACATGAACAACATCCCATGTTGAATTGAAGTAATTTCAAAAAATGGAAGGAGTACGTTATGATCGTGCTCAGTTGCATGGATCTTGACCATGCATTTAGGATTAAATGCCTCGCACCTTTGATTGACAGTAACACTACTGATCAAAAGTATGTATTTGAAAAATGAGAGTGTTCCAATCGCATGAGTCTTTAGAACATGCAACACACCATTCCAAAGTCCATTTTTGGTGGGATTCCGGAGCAAATTGATGCTAAGAGTTGTCTGAAAGGGATCTCTGACTAATTTTCTCCAAACGAAAAAGTTAAAACTAGCACTATTTTGACTAAGCTGGTTTCAATGAGATATAAGGGAAAGAGAAACATAAGGGAGTACATCACGAAGATGTCCAAACTTGTGCGAAACTGAGGGCACTTAAGTTAGAGCTATTAGATGACATACTCATGCACTTGGTTTTGATTTCTCTTCCTCCTTAATTCAGCCAGTTCAAAATTTCCTCTAACACTCAAAGAAAAAATGGACACTAAATGAGTTTATCGCTCCATGTGTGCAAGAGGAGGAAAGACTCAAGCATGACAAGGTCAAGAGTGCTCACTTAGCAACTATTTTTAGTGCTAAGACTTCTTTTAACAAGAGAAAGAAAACTTCAGAGAAGAACAATACAGTACAAGGGGTGTCCTAGCATAAGGATAAGAAGAAACAAGATGTGGATATGACTTGTTTCTTCAATAAGAAAGCTGGACATCTTAAGAAAGAATGTCCCAAGTTCACTGTATGACTAGACAAAAAGGGTATGCATCTTAACTTTGTTATTTCTGAAGTTAATTTAGATCTAGTACCTAATGATACTTGGTGGGTAGATTTGGGTGCTACTACTCACATTAGTGTTCTATGTAGGATTGCGTAACTAGCCAAAGGCCAATTGATAGTGAAAGATACATCTACGTAGGCGATGACAATCAGGTGGCTGTGGAAGCAGTTGGATCTTTTAGATTATCATTAGGAAATAAAAGTTATTTGAATTTGAAGAACACTTTTGTTGTATCATCTTTTAAACGGAATTTAATTTCTGTTTCATGTTTGGACAAATTTGGGCATACTTGTTCATTTAGTAATGGAACATTTTGTGTTTTCTTAAATTCAGAATTAATTGCTTCTAGTTCATTGGTTGATAATCTACATTGCTTAAATTATATTAAATATGATAACTTCGAGAATTTACATTATGTATATTTTGGTACTAAACGTAGGTTAACTGATGATAATTCTACTAGTTTATGGCATATGCGTTTGGAACATATCTTTAAACAAAGAATGTAAAAGCTTATGTCAGATGACATTTTGTAAGTATCCAATATCGAAGATAAGGATTTATGCATTGAGTGCATTAAGGGTAAAATGACTAAAGTTAAGGGAACATGTGCTACTAGAGCTAGTGAGACTCTAGAGTTTATTTATACTGATATATGTGGTTCATTCCCTACAACTTCTTAGAATGGACAATAGTATTTTATCAACTTCATAGATATCTACTCTAGATATAGGTACATGTACCTATTACATGAGAAATCACACTTATTGGATGTGTTCAAAGTTTTCAAAGCTAAAGTTGAAAATCAACTAGGCAAAAAATTTAAGGCTGTCAGATCTAATTGTTGAGATGAGTTCTATGGTAGATTTGACAGATAATGAGAATAACATCTGGGGCCTTTTGCTAGATATTTGGCTAAGTGTGGGATTGTGGCACAGTACATCATGTTGGGGACTCCTAGTCAAAATAGTGTCACTGAGCGGTGCAACCATACACTAAAGGACATGGTGAGAAGTATGATTAGTCATTCTTCTCTACCAAAGTCACTTTGGGGAGAGTCTCTTAAGACTGCAGTATTGTCACGTCCCAAAATCTGAGCACGTGACCGGCACAGAAAGTGAATTTCATTTCACCTCCGTAAGCCTATTTCTATCTTAAGCATCACACCATTCTGTTTCATGCAACCAAAACGAATTCTCTATACATACTACAATCATTCACATTACATCACTGAATGAACCTACCCGATTACAGAGATTTCTAGATTTATACAACTTAGAATACGACTTAATTATTATACCTTTATCCTGAACAAATGAAAAGGTAATCATGGACTAAGGATCCATAATTCCTTGTTCCGATATTTACCTTCAGCTGTCAACACTGAAAAAAAATATCAATAAGAGGGGTATGAGCAAACCACGTGCCCAGTGAGTAGATAACACAACACTATGGCAAAAAAAAAATATCATGCATCATAATGATAACATGCAGCAATCATACGTAAATCGATTATCATATGATATAATATTATTCATAATACTTCACAACAATATCCAAGTAAATCAAATACATTTCAACATAATTCAAAATTCACAACAGCAATTGGTGAAATCAATTTCACACACATTTCCCGTACCAACCGGGTCGTCCAGAATACTCTGGATCGTTGCCCACGGCCCCCGCCGCATCCACCCTTATCGCTCCATTTATAATCTCCACCCTTATAACTTCACATAAATTTCTCCATGGGGTGCACCACCATGCCTTTCCTTTCTAGTCAAACACAATCACAATCACATCCAAGAACATGCTCAATCATAATCTTGAGCCAAACACACAACTCAGTCATTTACAATTCAAGTCACAACATAATCAATATGGTTCCAACAACATAGCATGTATACAACATAATCCATAATATAGAACAATTATTCAACAATATCATACTTCAACTATCCGCATATGAACGAACTCAACAATCAAAGTATGATATATTTCAACTCAGTTCACATGCCATTGACAAACCATCATATAACCTCCATTCATGAGAAAATAAGAAAATATAATTATATACATTACCAGACACGTTCCACAATTGTTTATGCCTCATCGTTCCACATCATCCTCTTCAAACTTGGATATACAACATATTTCCACTATGATGCAAAAAGTCAATAACAGATATTTAATCATAGCAAGTATTAACCCACTCACCTGGATTTCACGCTCTCGGCACTCCCACCTTGCACCTTGACCATTCCGATTGTAACCAGACAAAAACCATCAGGGTTACGAAATAGAGAAATTTCCTACCACTATTCCCGACCTTCACCCACTTCTCAAATCATAACTCCTAACTGGTAATGAGTATCCAGATGAAACTTATACCATTGGAAACTAGACGCAAAGAGCTTTTCAACGATATTAAAAAAAAACTGATGCTACAGTAACGGTCAACGGTCAACGCAGATACAGTAACGTTGACCGAGTCAACGCTACAGTAACGTTGACCGAGTCAACGCTACAGTAACGAGAAAATCTGGAAAAATTTTCTCGGTGAACAGTAATTTCTGGGGAAAATTTTCGATGTTCTTCGTGTTCTTCATCCAAAAATCCTAAAATCATATCTAAAACAACATTTCTTTTGATTTCTTCCATGGGTTTTCATCCTTAATGTCTAAAGAGTGTTTTAACACCAAAACCCCCAATTTCTACCAACAATCCAAGCTCAAATCTCAAATTTTCATCAAGAACACTAACTTTTTTCAAATATCCAAATTCTACGAATTTCTCCTAGTTTTCTCCAAATTTCTTGTTCTAATAACATCATAAACCACCTAGGAATGTTTTAGATTAACATCCACACTTAAATTCATCCATTAAAATATTCTACAAAAATTTTGCAAAATGATAACCAAGGATTTGATCTTGTAATAAGAGGAGGAAGAAGAAGAACATCAACTTACCAATCCTCCTAACTTTCATAGCTTCCTTCCCCAAGCAAAAATTGCATGAATGATTGATGAAGAAATTCCTTTGGATGTAATCGAGAGAGAAAGTAAGAAGCTACGGGAGAAATGAGAGAAATGAGAGAAAGAAAAGAAAATATATACGCGTGGGCCCCACCAATTTCTTTTTCGATAAAATCGCTCATAGCCACCTTAGCTTATAAGATTTGTTCACTTTAATTGCTCTCGATGTCTCAAATACCACTTTAACCTCGAATCCATCATCTTTTCGGTACCGGACTCATAATTCATTCTCATAAGCTTTATTCTTCCTCTCAGGTTCCTATTTGGTCATTTCTCAAAAGTAATCCATATTTTCTTTTCTTTTCACTTTAGTCCTTGAGAATTTGTAAAAATTTCCAAATTAAAAATTAAAATTTCTATTTCCAAATTTCCTTCACTAAGTCAAAAGAACATTTCTCATGTAATTAAATTTTTCAATAAACTTCAAATAGATTTTAAATATTCATGTAAATTCTTGGGATATTACATTCTTCCCCCCTTAAAAGAATTCGGTCCTCCGAATTCAAAACTTACCTCAAGATTGAAACAAATGCAGATATTTTGTCTTCATCTCATTCTCTCTTTTAGAATTTTCACAATCAAGTACAAAATATAACAAGTCCATTTTTTTCAAGTTCCTTCAATAAAAGAATCACCTTAACAAAAGAATATTCGAAAACTTAAATTTTATTTCTATTATATAAGCTATAGGCAACAAGCTTAACTCGAGCTACAAAACAGATAATTTTAATACGTAAACCTTAGATCAAACATAAGCTTTAGGTACAAACAAAAGAAAGAAAAAAATTATGGACGAGGAGGCTTTTGAAATGCAGAAGGTGCTCCAGGTCTAGAAGAGGAAGGTGCTTCATACCTTAAGGAGGAAGCTAATCGTTGCAGCCTAGAAAGAGTTTCTGGAGGAAACGTCTGGGAAATTTGGCGAAGTGTAGAAGTCACTCCATTCATACAGTCAATACATCTCGCTTATTGGTCACGAAAATTTTGAGTTGCAAACATCGAATGTCTATCAACTCTATTCGCCAATTCCCTAAAATGACGATTCAAAAGCTTCTCTTGTTCTGCAAAGAGACGATTTATCAATCTCCCCTGATCCTCAAAGTGGCGGTTTATCAATTTTTCCAAGTCCTCCATCTTTTGTCTCATAAGCGCAAGCTCATTATTAGAAGATGTTGCTGTGCTAACATCCTCTAGCTCTACTACATCCCTTTTTCTTTTCTTAGCCTCTGGTGACTCTTCCATGAATCTCTTATTCTTATAATTCTCCAGGCTAAGATTTAGATCCAGCTCTACCTTGCCAGCCTCAAAGTTTAAATTGAAAGATTTATTGCCGGCCATATTTTTCTGAGCTATAAAGGTTGTACGGAAGGAGAAGTTTGATGCTAGAAAGCTTATAGGTAATGAACTCTTAGTGTAGTGAGCAGCGTAATGGGGCATCCATTATATATAGACGAAATTTAGGGCTACAAAACCTTTACATCATTCTCTAAAGATGGCCTACAGACCTTATCTGACGCAATGCCAACGGTCTCTGATAAGCATGCCAGAAAATAACAAAATATAATCTAATACAAAAGATTTCCTCAAAAATTTCGGCTAACTTTTGACTCTTGCTCAAATTATTCAACTAATCGCCGCTTCAATTTATGGCTTCTTAACTCTGTATTTGTCTTATCCAATAATCCTAAATCGAGATATTACTCCATAAACGGGTAACTTCATACTAGCCTTATCTAGGTTTCTAATCCGTGGCTTTGCCCTAAGCTTACACATTTTCAAACATACATATTAAAATAAAAACTTCTCACATCTACACATCAAACGTTCCATAAAGTGAGAAAAAAAAAATTTTTTTTTCACTTGCCTCTACAAGCATATATGTATGTATGTATAAACATGGAGATACATCATTATCTGTATATTTTCATCTATTCAAGTTCTTTTAAATTTCAGACTTCTCATTCTCTGAATGTATGTAGAATCATTACATATTATTCCTGGCCATAACAAATAGCCTTCACTCACTATGCATAAATAGCATACATATCATATGTTTTTAGATACATATAATCATAGTATGATTCAATCAATCTTGTATATTATACGCAATTGAAGGCTTTCAAGAACAACACAATAAAGCAGAGAAATATGTTTTAGTTCATCGTGAAAACATCCAAGACACTCTGTAATGGCTACATTGTCATCATTTTTGAATTTCAGAAAATGCCAACAAGAGAAATGGAAAAACCAAGTGTAAATCGGCCGCAAATCCACCGAATATTGACTTTCGTGGTTTTGGCATTAATGCGACGCGCTGTTGGTGTGCATGCCTACCCTAGACTTCTAGCTTCCAGCTTGCAGAAATCCACAAGTTAAGTGTGTAGGGTGCGGCGAAGAGATATCTTCTTTGTCTCTAAGTTCTAATTTTTCCTCTATAAGAACTGCCCCATCGTTCTCAGTTACCACACTACAAAGAGTAATCATCTCTGAGCCTACAACTTCTCAGTATTCCTCTCTTCTCATACTTCTACATAAATTTCTAAATTTTCCAAATCATGGCCACAAAGAAGTACATTGATCTCACAGTGGAGGCCAAGGAAGAAGAGCTCAACTTAAACTTAAGTCTGGGCAAAGACAAGGGCAAAAGACCTTTTGAAGGGTCTCAAGAGAAGCAGAAGGAGAAGAAAATGAAGAAGAACGAGGAAGCTGAGGAGACTAGCACAGGCCATACCTCGGAGGACAAAATCGCCTGTCTAGAGCAGGAGGTGAAAAATCTGAAAAAGATGATAGAAGACCTGGAGAAGTTAACTAAACACAATAATGCGGCAATGACTTCAAGAATAGACAGGTTCTTCTATTGGTCTACCCAGTGCTTCTGCAATCAACAACAAAGAAGTGTTGATTGTATGAATGAGATTTACACTACCCTCCGCGACATTGCTCTGTCTCTCGCTCCAAGGAATGGTCGAGGGGTGATGATACAATACAACCCTCCTAATCCGAGACCACCTCGCTTTTAGATTACTCATGCATGAGTATTTTTTCTTTTTTCTTTTTTTGCAATGTAATCCTTCCGCTTTTAATGCCAGTGGTTTCTTTTATGGGATGTTACTCCAAAAAATAGTAATAATAAAATTAAGAAAGATAAAAGAAATCAGTCATACAAAATCAATCATGAATTTAACATATAAAGCCCCATACATACAATTTGATCCGACAGCAACGGAATCAAAACAAATAATAACCTTTCCTTTACCGAGTTCAAAAGTATAGCCATATCTATCTAAAACTAAAACTAAAAACATAACTCATAAGAAAAGACAAGTCTTGGAGGAAAAGGAAATGAAAACATCCTACAGGACCTTCAGTGGAGGCATCTCTCTATAGTCGTGCCCGGGTTCACCACGATAGAGGAAATCCCACTAAGGTTACCTTACTCTGTAATCGGTAGGAGACCTAATCCCAAAGCTCTGATACCAACTTGTCACGTCCCAAAATCTGAGCACGTGACCGGCACGGAAAGTGAATTTCATTTCACCTCCGTAAGCCTATTTCTATCTTAAGCATCACACTATTCTGTTTCATGCAACCAAAACGAATTCTCTATACATACTACAATCATTCACATTACATCACTGAATGAACCTACCCGATTACAGAGATTTCTAGATTTATACAACTTAGAATAAGACTTAATTATTATACCTTTATCCTGCACAAATGAAAAGGTAATCATGGACTAAGGATCCATAATTCCTTGTTCCGATATTTACCTTCAGCTGTCAACACTGAAAAAAAATATCAATAAGAGGGGTATGAGCAAACCACGTGCCCAGTGAGTAGATAACACAACACTATGGCAAAAAAAAATATCATGCATCATAATGATAACATGCAGCAATCATACGTAAATCGATCATTATATGATATAATATTATTCATAATACTTCACAACAATATCCAAGTAAATCAAATACATTTCAACATAATTCAAAATTCACAACAGCAATCGGTGAAATCAATTTCACACACATTTCCCGTACCAACCGGGTCGTCCAGAATACTCTGGATCGTTGCCCGCGGCCCCCGTCGCATCCACCCTTTAACGCTCCATTTATAATCTCCACCCTTATAACTTCACATAAATTTCTCCATGGGGTGCACCACCATGCCTTTCCTTTCTAGTCAAACACAATCACAATCACATCCAAGAACATGCTCAATCATAATCTTGAGCCAAACACACAACTCAGTCATTTACAATTCAAGTCACAACATAATCAATATGGTTCCAACAACATAGCATGTATACAACATAATCCATAATATAGAACAATTATTCAACAATATCATACTTCAACTATCCGCATATGAACGAACTCAACAATCAAAGTATGATATATTTCAACTCAGTTCACATGCCATTGACAAACCATCATATAACCTCCATTCATGAGAAAATAAGAAAATATAATTATATACATTACCAGACACGTTCCACAATTGTTTATGCCTCATCGTTCCACATCATCCTCTTCAAACTTGGATATACAACATATTTCCACTATGATGCAAAAAGTCAATAACAGATATTTAATCATAGCAAGTATTAACCCACTCACCTGGATTTCACGCTCTCGGCACTCCCACCTTGCACCTTGACCATTCCGATTGTAACCAGACAAAAACCATCAGGGTTACGAAATAGAGAAATTTCCTACCACTATTCCCGACCTTCACCCACTTCTCAAATCATAACTCCTAACTGGTAATGAGTATCCAGATGAAACTTATACCATTGGAAACTAGACGCAAAGAGCTTTTCAACGATATTAAAAAAAAACTGATGCTACAGTAACGGTCAACGGTCAACGTAGATACAGTAACGTTGACCGAGTCAATGCTACAGTAACGTTGACCGAGTCAACGCTACAGTAACGAGAAAATCTGGAAAAATTTTCTCGGTGAACAGTAATTTCTGGGGAAAATTTTCGATGTTCTTCGTGTTCTTCATCCAAAAATCCTAAAATCATATCTAAAACAACATTTCTTTTGATTTCTTCCATGGGTTTTCATCCTTAATGTCTAAAGAGTGTTTTAACACCAAAACCCCCAATTTCTACCAACAATCCAAGCTCAAATCTCAAATTTTCATCAAGAACACTAACTTTTTTCAAATATCCAAATTCTACGAATTTCTCCTAGTTTTCTCCAAATTTCTTGTTCTAATAACATCATAAACCACCTAGGAATGTTTTAGATTAACATCCACACTTAAATTCATCCATTAAAATATTCTACAAAAATTTTGTAAAATGATAACCAAGGATTTGATCTTGTAATAAGAGGAGGAAGAAGAAGAACATCAACTTACCAATCCTCCTAACTTTCATAGCTTCCTTCCCCAAGCAAAAATTGCATGAATGATTGATGAAGAAATTCCTTTGGATGTAATCGAGAGAGAAAGTGAGAAGCTACGGGAGAAATGAGAGAAATGAGAGAAAGAAAAGAAAATGTATACGCGTGGGCCCCACCAATTTCTTTTTCGATAAAATCGCTCATAGCCACCTTAGCTTATAAGATTTGTTCACTTTAATCCCTCTCGATGTCTCAAATACCACTTTAACCTCGAATCCATCATCTTTTCGGTACCGGACTCATAATTCATTCTCATAAGCTTTATTCTTCCTCTCAGGTTCCTATTTGGTCATTTCTCAAAAGTAATCCATATTTTCTTTTCTTTTCACTTTAGTCCTTGAGAATTTGTAAAAATTTCCAAATTAAAAATTAAAATTTCTATTTCCAAATTTCCTTCACTAAGTCAAAAGAACATTTCTCATGTAATTAAATTTTTCAATAAACTTCAAATAGATTTTAAATATTCATGTAAATTCTTGGGATATTACAAGTATAGATCCTTAACATAGTATCAAGTAAAATAGTTCAAAAGGCCTCATATGAGCTATGGATAGGCAAGAAGTTTAGTGTTAGGCAATTGCATGTTTGGGGTTGTCTAGTTGAGCTAGGTCATACAACCCTAATGAAAAAAAGTTAGACTTAGGGATAGTGAATTGCTACTTTGTGGTATATCTTGAGAGATCGAAGGGTTTCAAGTTTTGTGACCCTTCAACCAGGTCCTTCTTTGAGATTGAGAATGCCAAGTTTATTGAAAATGTTGGTCATAGTGGGAGTGATCAACTTAAAGAAATTGTGTTTGAAGACAAATACACTAGTATTCTTACTATAGTCATGGGAACATCTAATCAGATAACATTACTTGAAATTTTTGTACTCGTGATTGAGGAACCTATAGATAGCACAATTAATATAAAAATCACTTCTATTCAGAATCAAGAGATTCATTCTTCTGAACCTGAAGAATAACAACAACCTTAAGAGGAAGTGCTTTTGAGGATATCCACTAGAGAGAAGAAAAGTACTATATCAAATGACTATGTCATTTATTTGCAAGAGCATGATTTTGACATAGACATGGTAAGTGATCCAGTCACTTGTAGGGATCACTTGTAGTAACTCTAAAAGGTGGATAGATGACATGAGGGATGAGATGAAATTTATTAGCTAAAAATGAGGTGTGGGATTTAGTAGTATTACCACATGGTGCGAGACCAGTTAGTTGTAAATAGATATTTAAAACCAAAAGGGACTCAAGTAGTGATATCGAAAGATATAAGGCATGTCTTGTAGTTAAGGGTTTCACTTAAAAAGAGGGCATTGACTTTAAGGAAATCTTCTCTCATGTTTCTATAAAGAATTCTTTTAGAGTCATAATGACACTTGTAGCTCATTATGATTTGGAGCTATATTAAACAAATGTGAAAACAACGTTTCTCAATGAAGACATTGAAAAAACAATATACACGGTGCAACTAGAGAACTTTGAATCGAAAGATTCGAAGTCCCTTGTATGTAAGTTGAAGAAGTCCATTTAAGGTTTTAAATAGGAATCTCCACAATGGTACCAGAAATTTGATGAGGTAATTTCATCTTTTGGGTTCAAAAAAAATCTGATTAATCAATGCATATACCTCAAGATGAGTAGGAGTAAGTTTGGGATACTAGTTCTGTATATCGATGACATACTATTGACTAGTAATAATATGTTCTTCTTATGTGAAACTAAATCCTTTCTTTTTATTAAATTTGAAATGAAGGATCTTGGTGAGACATCTTTTGTTCTAGAGATTCAGATTCATAGGGATCATACTAGACAACTTTAGGTTTATTGTAAAAGACATATATTGAAAAAGTCTTGAGTCGATTTAACATGCATCATTATGTATCGGGTGACACACCTATAGTCAAAGGTGATAGATTTAACTTGTTTCAATGTCCTAAATTGGACATAGAGATGCGAAAAATGGAGAAAATTCTATATGCCTCGCATGTGGGTAATCTCATGTATGCACAGGTATATAGGCATCCAGATTTGTTGTACATTGTAGGAATGCTAGACAGATACCAGAGTAACCTTGGTATGGCTCACTAGAAGGTAGCTAAATGGGTTATGACGTACCTTCAGAGGATGGAGGATTACATGCTCACCTATCGAAGGTCGAATCGACTTAAGGTTATGGGATACTTTAATGCTGACTTTGCTAGATGCGTGGATACGAGATCTACATCAAACTAGGTCTTTATGTTAGCTAAAAGAGCAATTTCTTGGAAAAGTGTCAAACAGACACTTGTAGCTTCCTCGACCATGGAAGCTGAGTTCATAGCCTGCTATCAGGCATCTAACCAGGCAGTTTGTCTGAGGAGCTTTATCACAGCTTTCTAGATAGTTGAGGGCATTGAGAGGCCTTTGAGATTGTACTGTGATAATAAAGCCGCTGAGTTGTTTTGTAAGAACAACTGAAGTTCGTTTAGGTCGAAGCATTTAGACATTAAGTTTCTAGTTATTAGAAAGAAGGTTCAAAGTTATATTATGTCTGTAGATTACATTAGTACTAATCATGTGGTTGCAGATCTGCTGACTAAAGGTTTACTACTTGGAGTTTTTTATAAGTATATGACTTATATGAGCGTGATAAAACCTTTAGATATTTGAGTGTATGTTGTACATTTTCTTTTTGTACTTGATCAATGTATTTATATTGTGACACTTTGAGATATATATATATATATATATATATATATATATATATATATATATATATATGATTACGTATTTATTCATATATGGTTTTGTGTATACCACAAAAAAACTGGCATATAGTGGCATTTGCAAATACCGTAACCCAATTTAGTGGTATTTGGTGAAAATGCCACTAAATTGATTGTCACAAGCTATTTAGTGGCATTTTCAGCAAATGCAGGAATAAATGCCGCTAACTATATACAATAGCGTTTATTGGGGCACTTAAAACTTGTCACTACATAGTGGCATTTGTTAATACAAATGTTACTATATAGTGGCGTTTGTCAACGTAAATGTCACTAAATAGTGACGTTTGAAATACACAAATGTCACTATATAGTGACTTTTGTCAGCACAAATGCCACTATATAGTAGCATTTGTCAATGAAAATGCCACTATATAGTGGTGTTTGTTAACTCAAATGTCACTATATAGTGACATTTTGGAAGCACAAATGTGACTAAATGTGTATTTATAGTGACAATTGTTACTATAATTGTCACTATAATTTTATTTTATGGCATTTGAAAATACTACTAAAATGATAATGATTACTACTATATTAACAGAATAGTTTTAGTTTAGTTTATTGAAATTTCAATATTCCCCCCAAATAGGTTACAACCCTTGCATACTTATACAAATGACAGCACAATCTACCCTAGTCCAATATTCATAAACAAATGAAATCTACAAATGAGTTCTTCATTAATATAATAAGTTCAATGTTACCATACAAGTAAAATTAGTACATATATCAATTCTTCATTAATATAATAAGGTATGTAAAGTAAAATATAAGTCCTAACTGCATAAATTAAAGAGTCTCATCATCGTCTTCACTATCCTCGTCATCATCTTCACCGTTTTCATCATCATCCTCCCTATCTTTATCTCTTGATTACAAGACAATGGAGAGTTGGTTGCTGGTGCAGAATCATCTCGACTCCCTTGGAGGCTATGGAAGAACTGCATCATTTCATTATGTTTTGGAGTCATCTCCTCCACTTGAGACTTGAGATTTGTCATCAGCTCCATTTGAGACCTCAAACTTGCAACCTCTGTATGTAATTCATGAACAGATTGACTCGAAGACGTCTCACCTACAAAACATGAAGTGCGCCTAAACACTTGAGTAGAACATGGTCCAAATTCCAAGCCACTTACTCGTCCATGATATTCATGGCTTCCTAAAGCCAGAGCAAGTGAGTCTTGATGCGAGACTGTAGTGGATGCAGTCCCTTGCAACTCAATCATAGTGATTTTTTCCTGTACACCCACATAAAAAATAAAACATTATTAACAATTGAATACATTAACTCACATTTCAAAATTTTTAATTACAAAACAACTTACAGTGATGGCTCTCACTTCATTGCTGATGAATGAGCCATCTTTCTTTTTATGAGTCACAATCCAAAGTTCTGCCCTACTGACGGGTCAACCACGCTCAGCAACCTACAAAATTAAAATCAATTATTTATGAAATAATATTATATATTCCAGTTAAAAAAGTAAGTTTACCATCTCAGCTCCTCTTCGAGCCAAACTTTTTGTGCCTCCTGTGTGATTAAGGGTTAGACATTGTCTACTTGCTTTGTTTTTTCAGCTCTCTCCTAACATTTGAATGAAGCATGTTATTATAGTGTAAAAATGATATAGAAAATAATGTTTTAAAGTGTCATTACCAGGTAACGTGGGTCCTGACAGTGCCAAACATAAGAAGCCCAATCATCCCTTGGATTTCCGTTTGGAACATCTGCTATTATTTCTCCTCTCAATCTGATCCCGTTGTTCCGAGCCCTGTATAGCTCTAGGCGCTCACGATTCCAAGCCTTGCCAATTTTTTTTATAATGTATTTTTTTTCCTCATCACAATCAACAACAAATCTAGTCTTAAAAAAAAGCTTAATTAGAAGAATATATATAATTAAGAAAATTATAAATCAGTAATTGATTACTACTACCGCCATATTATTTGAAAATATGGTTTCTTTATAGTTGAATGGAACGTTCTTCCAATCTGGATAAGAGATAGGCAACGCTATGAAGTTACGCCCCACACGACCCGTGAATGATCCTAACAGCCCTGCAGCTTCTCCAATGGGCTGCACAAGATCATTCCACTCTAATCTAACCTTCTGAAGTTAGGTAAGTAATAGTACTTGAAATAATGAATATAATACATAAAGAATATTTGGCAGAACTTTTCATTATGAGTATGTGACAAGTGACGTCAGTAATAGTACTTGAAATGATTAATATAATACATAAAGAATATTTGGCAGAACTTTTCATTATGAAATAGCAATGCTTGAAATGATGAATATAATTTATTGTGTGTGTGGGACTTACCATTTTGTCGGTCACCACTCACAATTCACATTTCTTGCCAATGTTAAACCAAGCAAGTATATATATATATATATATATATATATATGTATGTATGTATGTATGTATATATATATCAAGATAATAATAAAACTAAGATAAACAGAAACAAATAAGTAGCAATACGTAGAATGCTTTAGCTAACTAACCTCACAACTGTTTTTTCATCTAGGGAGAAATTTGAAGCTATTGAAAGAGAAGTCATTGATTCGTATTGTATAGCTGCAAAAAGATGAAGATCTTGTGGCTAAGGAAAAAAAACAAAATATCTCCTCTGTTAAAATAGCTTTTCAGAGGCAAAGGGAGTGAGGAAAAGAGAGAGGAAGAAAGATGAAAAATACCTATCAACGGAGATGCCCCTAGCCTTTGACAAATCAAAAGCACAAAACGAAAAAAATAGATGACTCTCAGCCAAGCATCCACAGAACTGGAAGGAGAGATTCGAAAGGAGAGAGGAAAAGAGAGAGGAAGAGTGAAATGGCAAGGTGGAAGGGAAATCTGGATAATGAAATGAGAGGGAGGGCCAGTGAAAAAGAATAAAGAAAAGAGAGAATGAAAAAGGTAAAATGAAAAATATGGAAGGAGATTAAAAACAATTTGGAGGGAGATGGAGGTAATAGCTGATTTTTTTGTAGTGATAATAAATTTATCAAAAAGAGTAGTTATTATATTTATAGTAAAAATATAAATATAAAAAATATTTTACACCAATTTTAAAAATAATCTAAATAAATATTTAATAGTAAAAAAATCATCTAAATAATCTATATTTAATACTAAAAATAATTCATTATGATATCTATATTTATAATAGTAAAAAAAATATTTAACTATAATTTTGTCTTTAAATGTTTCCTTTCGGCTTGGATTGATGAAAAAAACAAAAAAGAACAAAAGAAAACTAAAAAGAACAAAAACAAAAAAAAAAGAACAAAAAAATAAAGGTGGGTTGGCAGGCTAGCTCCTTCAGCCCACTAGCTTGCTAAAAAGAGGGCCAAGCTCTTAGAATTTAGGCTCGTAGCCTGTGACGGGTGACAACTCTACAAATGATGCTCACACAGAGTTATAGAATGTGAATTTACAAAGTATGATTCTTGAGAACCTTGTATCAGTTTAAAAACTTTCTTATGAAAGTTTTGATTTTTTTTTTTGTATTCTAATTTTCAAGTTAGGCTTATTTCAATTCACAGTGTTGAAATTGTCTACTGATAGTTAGTTTTTCTATTACAATTAATTTCTATAACTACTCTTAGATGTATTGTTTTCAATAATAAATAATGAGAGAATAATACACTATATATTCTCTAAATCTCTCATTCACTAATCACAAGACTAATAACTAGTAATAGCCTCAAAGGGACCACCCCAAACATCACCATAGTAAAGTTTGAACAAGTTAATGGCACTATAAAGAACTTGAATACCATCAACAAGGAGAAATCCCATAACTGCACAAAGGAGAAAAACGATCTGATAGTAGCACACCCCAGGACCGCTATCTCCGTCCCTAACTCTAGCAACTGATCAACACCCAACCTTGCTGGAAGCCTAGCACTGCCAATGACCTTAGACGAATAATGCAACCTCGGCTTCTAGCAACAGAAAACAGAGACAATCACACAGAGAGAGTGAGCCATGGCAACGAAAGAAGGATGTAGCAAACAATGTGAAAACCAAAAACGCACTGAAGGATGATGCGAAAACAGAACGCACAGAGGAAGATGTTAAGATCCAAGAAACGGAAAGAACGCAAACAAGCATATTGGGCAAGACGGATGAAACAAGAAAAGCCAAGAATCACACCACCGCGCTGGAAAAACATCGCGTACAGACAAATAAAGCACCAACGCCATTCACTGAAAAGCACCAACGAGAAAAGCAAAAATGGGTCAACCTGATTCTCGGTCAACAAGGTCACAAGAATTAGAAAAGAATAATGTTCGGCCAAACAAGAATCGGTGAAGGGATAGCTATGCTTGGCCAAAACATGATACGGACCAAAGGGAGAACAGACAAGTCGAAGAAGATGTGATTCGGCCAAAAGGGAACTGTACGAGGACCAATTGCCTACCCAAAACAATGATTAGGACAAAAGATTGAATCCTAATCAAGCAAGGATCAGAAACGCGCCTTCTGTGGTCACCATCGCTAGGGCACGAAAGAAAATTGTAGCAGTCAACGAAGAAGAACAGCAATCATGAATAGCATCAGAAGTCTTGAAGAAAATGATTGCAAGATTCTGAACTAATTGACCTGTGGTGAAAAAACGATCGACTTGGGGACAGCGCAATTGCTCTGTAAACTGAGGTTTAATCTTCAGTTCAGGCCATGAGCAAAGAGAGAAAAGAAATCATATCAGAAAGAAAAAAACAGATCCTATAACCTAAGATACCATGTTAAAACAAAATAAATTAAAAAAAAATATTCTCAAGAAGAGAAGAGAGATTTAGAAAATATAGTGTATTACTCTCTCATTATTCATTATTCAAAAAAATACATCTAAAAATATTTATAGAAATTACTTGTAATAGAAAAACTAACTATCATTATACAATTTCAATAGTAAGTTGGTTTCTTTGTTTGGTCAAGAACCGTTCGTAACTAAACAAGGCTATTCAATTGGCATTAATAGATGTAGCTCATGTGGACTCCGCCTGATTGAACGTCGATCTTGAAGGCTGAGGCAGTAAACCGAGGTATTGATCTATTTTGTTGTATGTCCTCTCGTTCTTGCTCGTCTTTTGGGCTCTCCTTCCCTTTTCTGTGTGTTGCGTGAAAGGAACCTCCATAAGAGCTTCCTTTTTTAGCTTGGTCGAAACAAAACTGATGCCACCAAGAATAATACTGTTAATTAACTTTCTCACCACTGTAAATTTGGACCCATCCCTCGTACTCTTTTATCTCACTCTTCCTCATTCTTTTTATGTGATTCACATAGTACAGCCTGAAAAAAGATAAGCACAACCTAATTTTCATTTTCTTTCTTTTGTGGATAATAACGAGATGGCATTTAGATGCAAAAGCAAAGACTGATGATCTTACAGTATACACATATAAACTAAATCTGTTTTTTTAGTAACAGAAAAATTGGGTCACTAAATCTGTTTTTTCTAGTTGTTTTATGAACTTCAATGATTTTTTCAAAGAAAATAGTAAATTAAAGGTTTGATATTTGAAAGATCATCTTCATCTTAATTTGACTCCATAACTATTAAATCTATAGCTGTTTCGAACAAGACAACTAGTAAGATTGTTGGACTAGAAATTGGATAGGATTCGATTTTTTTAAAATTGATGAGTAGTTAAATTGATCAAATCAAACAAAAATTGATTATGAATGACCTTATTGAGTCGATTAGCGTAAATTTTTTTGTTTGTTTGTTTTTTTTTGTAGAAATTTTTTTGTTTATTCTATAATTAAGTAATGAAAAAATTAACATTACAGACCAATCAACTTTAGTAGATATGTTAATATATTGACATTTTATGAATAAATATTATATTGATTGATAATATTTCATTATTTGTTTGTTAATTTTTGTTGTAAATTTTTTATTGTAGATATTGTTTTGTGTAATTTAATATGAAATATTACTTTTAATTGAATTTATAGATTTATGTTTATAATATTTAATTATGTATATTATTTTTTAAATATTTTTAAAATATTATTAGTTCAATTACGCTCTAATTATTGACTCTTAAATCAATATTTTTATAAATCCAATGATTGCTTTGACTTTTAAAAACCTTGATAAAATCTATTAATTTAGACACAAAAAAATTATTAATGAGAGTTGAGTATAATAAAAAAGGTTAGTCTATTACAAACTAGTGAACTCAAATTCAAATCTTGTAGATACATTTATATTTAATGCCTAATAGTGAAAAAAAAAAGACACAGAAGAACTATTCTCCTTTTAATTTGGTACTACAAATATAAAATTAGATGTTACACGATCGTTAATTAATGATACATACATGTTCTTCAACTCCTAAAACATTTTTGCTTGAGACCCATTAATGTTCTGGGTGAACTATTTTAAATGAAATTAAGAAATTGTTTAAAAACTAAACCTGAGATGCGTTATTTATTTTTTTAACGAATAAATTAAGAGGATAATGGTTTTTTAAGGTTAGGAGATTTTTTTAAAAAGAATTAAATTAAGAGAACATTACTCTTTTACTGACTAAAGCATTAATTTACTAAAAATAATCCCAATAAACTGATATAATATAAAAATAAGAATGAATATATTCCAAAAGCTGACATCTATATTAATTTATATAATTTGTTTAATAACAAATAAATAAATTTAACCTCACAAATCATGCGTATTTTTAACATAATAATTGTTTTCTAATAAAAAAGTCTTTTAAATAATTCCCTATCAATTCTTACGTCTAAAAATTGTTTTAAAAAAATTATCTGGATACATAATTTAATTGTCAGAGTAATTTTCCTAGCATCAGTGAAATTTGTTAAATTACTTTTAAAAAATTGTTACACAACCATTTTGTAACAATAAGACAATAATTCTCCAGACCAACCCTTCATTAAAATTGATGGAGAATTAAAAAGACTTATTTGTGATACCGAAAGGGTAATAAGCTAATAAATTAGAGGTTAATTTTAGCTCTTTTTTAATTGGCAGAAAAATGACAGTGACCAGTTTAATTTTATATTCTAATTACAGATAATTTCATAAACAAATTAAACAACATGGTAAAACAAATTGATTGAATACAAGACATCATGCTGATGCTATTATAGCCATTAGGAAACAATCAAGTCAGTCAAGACTGGATGGCGAAAAAGAAAAAAGAAAAAATTAAATTACATAGATGGGAAGCTCCGTCATTCTTTCCCGGAGCTTGCTGAGAAGCATCTAGAAGGAAATCTAACGGTCCACGTTTCCCACATAAACTTAGTAGGAGAAATATAAAATTCTAGACCCTTCTTAACTCCCATATAAATTCTCAGCGGCGTTTACCCAAAAAAAAAAAAAATCTCAGCGACAATCTCAGCCGTCCATTGAACCCTATTTTTAATGCGATCAATCTGCTGCCACCATATATATACGAGGCCGAGAGTAACTTCGTCCTCGTGCTTCTTTTGCAGCAGGGACTTCTCGCTTGCGGGTTTAGATCTAGAGTATTCTTCGCTTGGGTTTCAACTGCACGGGGAAATTCTAGGGTTCAATTGGAGGGCTCTCGCCGATTAATTGGTTGGATCTGCTTCTGTGATCGGCGAATAGAAAGGAAGAAGTAAAGATGTTTGGGAGGGCACCGAAGAAAAGCGATAACACGAGGTACTATGAAATCCTGGGAGTCTCGAAGAACGCTTCCCAGGATGATTTGAAGAAGGCTTACAAGAAGGCTGCTATTAAAAATCATCCTGATAAGGGTGGGGATCCGGAGAAGGTAACTTCTTACATTTCTTAAGACCTGTGTGTGTGGTTGTCCTTCAATTTATGAATCCTAAACTGTAGTAGGAGTAGTTTATAATATGAGTCAGTTTTCTAATTTATATCTTTGATTGGATGGCTCTCTGGCGGGATGTTATATCAAAGATTTTCTTTAATTCCCTCTTTGCCGGAGTTTGATGTTTCTGAATGTCTTACTAATTTGGGTTTACATGGTATATGAATAGTCTTCTTAAGTGAATACTAAGGAAACTCGAGGAAAAAGTGGTAGAGATTGTTTAGATTGATTTCTTTGGGTTCATTTTTCAAGTCGTTTAATCTGGGAAACAAACGATCTTGTATTTTTGGGAATGTAATTGTTTGCTGGAGAATTTGTATCGGTGTTTAATTTAATGAGTGAATTATGATCCAATTTTATGTTCGTAGCTGTATTTTTACCCTCATCACTTCGGCCTCTGAGAAATGCTTTCTTTGTTAACTTGTTTACCTCGTAATTATTTTATATTGCGCAAGTAGTGTCAGTGTGTTTGTGTATGTAAGATTGCAAAAGCAAATGAATTGAGGCCTGACATGTTTAATTTGCTGTAGTTTAAAGAGCTGGCCCAAGCTTATGAGGTTCTGAGCGACCCTGAAAAACGGGAGATATATGATCAGTATGGTGAAGATGCTCTTAAGGAAGGAATGGGTGGTGGTGGCGGCGGCCACGACCCATTTGACATCTTCCAGTCCTTCTTTGGCGGGAGTCCTTTTGGAGGTACGGTTAGACAGAAGCATTTCATCAGATTGACGCTTATTAATAATTTGTTAATCTTGTCTGGGAAGGGAATTGTTGGAACTTTGTGACATATACGTGAACACTGAACAGGTGGTAGCAGTAGAGGACGAAGGCAAAGACGGGGAGAAGATGTTGTTCACCCTCTGAAGGTCTCTCTGGAGGACCTGTACCTTGGGACAGCTAAGAAGCTATCCCTCTCACGTAATGTGATATGCTCAAAGTGCAGCGGGTGGGTGTCGTGCGTTTGGATTATTTGTTAGCATAACTCGTTTGGATTATGTTCTTACATGTTTTTTGTTAATTAAATACAGTAAGGGGTCAAAATCTGGGGCTTCAATGAAGTGTGCTGGTTGTCAAGGAACTGGTATGAAGGTTTCCATTAGGCACCTCGGTCCTTCTATGATTCAACAAATGCAGCATGCTTGCAATGAATGTAAGGGTACTGGAGAAACTATAAGCGACAGAGACCGCTGCCCACAGTGCAAGGGAGAGAAGGTTGTCCAAGAGAAGAAAGTACTTGAAGTTATTGTGGAGAAGGGAATGCAGAATGCGCAGAAGATTACCTTCCCTGGTGAAGCAGATGAAGCGGTAATTTAAGGTCTTATGTTTTTGAAAAGAGTTTCATGAAGATTGCAAGTGAGGCTTACATCTTTGCTTTATCTGTTTGTGCAGCCAGATACAATTACTGGGGATATAGTCTTTGTCCTTCAGCAGAAGGAGCATCCCAAGTTCAAAAGAAAGGGAGAAGACCTTTTCGTAGAGCACACACTATCCCTCACTGAGGCTCTATGTGGCTTCCAATTTGCGCTCACTCACTTGGATGGCAGGCAACTTCTTATTAAATCTAACCCTGGGGAAGTTGTCAAGCCTGGTATGTATATTATTCAACTTTGGCTGGTATTTGTTAATTATGCCCGCTGATTGACGATTTTTCTTTGCTATTCATGCAGATTCATACAAGGCAATCAATGACGAGGGAATGCCAATGTACCAGAGGCCATTCATGAAGGGAAAGCTTTATATTCACTTCACAGTGGACTTCCCTGATTCTCTGAGCCCTGACCAGGTTAAGGCTTTAGAGGCTGTTCTTCCCCCACGGCCTTCATCACAGTTGACAGACATGGAGCTTGACGAGTGCGAGGAGACTACACTTCACGATGTCAACATGGAGGAGGAGATGAGGAGGAAACAGCAAGCTCAGCAGGAGGCATATGACGAGGATGAAGACATGCATGGTGGTGCTCAGAGAGTACAGTGTGCCCAGCAGTAATGAGTACGGTGGCAAATGTAGGAATCATAGATGGTAATGATTCGGGGCTGAAAACATTAGTGTGTGATCAAGGATATTAAATCCAAAAGTTGTACTACGCGCGTTAATTGTCGAAGGGATAATATTCTGACATCCTAAATACTTCACTCTATCTTGGGTGAAACATGTCTTACTCGGCTATTCCAATGTTATGGACAATTTTGTTGGTTGTTTTCTGTGTTTGTAGTCGAAGATTTCTGTAACAAACTATTTGTTACTAACTATACTTCTACTGTCAGAGTTACATAATCTAATAGCATACTGTTATAGCCCACGCGTCAAAATTTAACCATATCATTATTCTAGTGTGATTCCGGTTAAGTAAATTTAGAAAAAAAACTTTGGGAAAAGGTTGCTACTGTGTTCTCTTTACAGGTCTACAGTCGATGAACAAAGCAACTCGTTGACTAGTTCAATTCCAATTCCTTTCCCAAGGTGATGCCATCTTGATTCTTGAAGGTTTTCCTGAGAAATGCCGTCCGTAAGGTTATCCTGAGAGTCAAGGCTGTCTGTTTTGAGTTTTTACATTTAAATTTTTTTAATAATTCTTCGAAGACAAAAAAAAAAGGAACTATAACAAATAGCATAACAATATCAACGTGGCCACAAGATTTTTTGCACACATCAACTCCAGCCTCCTTATAATTCACAAATAAGAAGTGCATGGGTGTACTATCAAAAAAAAAAAGAAGTGCAAGGGTGAGACCAGGGGAAAGGCTTCAAAGGATAATGACATCAGAAGTCTTGAATTTTTTTATTATTTTTTAATCATATCATATTCTTTTTCTTTTTTGTAATAAATTTGTGTTTAAATAATTTTTTAATAATTACATACATCGATTTTAGAATGATGCGATAGTGACCCCAAAACCCTTAAGACCCGAGTTATCTTCAGCAAACTCTTCCAAAATTACAGCAGAGAAGATTCGGATTTATGCTTAGGCGCAAGGGCATCTACAAAGTATCTCGAAAGATATATAATGTAAGATTTGTCTTTATATATAGCTGTATTAGTTTTTTGTTTTTCCTTTCTTTTGACCGAAAGCGTTATTAGGTTTTATATAAAATATATGTGAAAAAATAAAGGAACTAATCATTTAATATAAAGTTGTGAAAATATACAGATATTTCTAAAAATTACATATTTATCATTCTTCAATTAAAATATTAAATAATAACAATTTAAAAGTTGCACCTATAATTTTTCTTTTATAAAATTAAACAAAAAAATAAAAATCACATTTTATGTAGTGCAAAAAGGTCAAAAACTCCTATCAATTATAAAATTAAACAAATAACTTTCATAAAATTTTTTTTGTACAAAAATTTTTATTATCCAATAGTCAAATTAATAATCAATATTAATTAAAATTTAAAAACATCACACCAATTTATTTTTTACGCTGCTAATATATATTAAATGATGCCACATCATCATCACTTTACTTACCAGATACATGTGATGTGATGCTCTTCATCTTGCCCATTATGTCGAAGTTGATACTGGAAAGTTTCGGCGGCGTGCTCGCTCTTATGAAACTGGCCAAGTAAAGGTCTTTCATCTGGGTCAGGCCACCGACTCCGATGGAATCTAGTTTTGATTGTCCATCTGACCTAACCCCATCCAAAGTACCATGATTCCATGCAAAACAAGGAAAGAAGATAACTAGGTATATATAATTTGAATTTCTCATTGCACCTTCTGCCTCATTTATATTTGAAAAGAATATGCGGGAATATAAATATCATATTTTACATCTGAATCATTTATATTATATTAGATGATTTAGATTAAAAAATAAAATATCTTATGATGTTTATTTTTTTTAATCTTTTTTTGATTTAGTTGTGTTTAGGTAACTAAATACGCTAATTTATAATTTATTTAACTAACTTATAAGATTGTTAGAGTATCACTCGTAGTAGTTTTTTAAAAATTTTTAAATTTAAAAATCGTTTTTTATTTTGGTTTACTACTAAAATTTGTCAAGCTAATTGTTACGCGTAAGAACGGTTCTTATATAAAAAAATAAATAAAATAATAAAAAAATAAACTTTAAATTAAATGCATTAAATAATTATGTTCTCTATTAAAGTAGTGGATAATTGGTTGTAAGAATCATTTATGGGTTAGTTCACCATTAGAGTGAGAAGTTGTTTAAAATAATGAAGAGTTATGTTACGACCCGTTTTCTAGGCACATGACCGGCACAATGATGAATATCCCATCACTGTAAGCCTTTCGATAAATTTTACCCACAAGTAAAATTATTTAGTTATTTATCTCTATGTTATCAAAATAGCCATTCCTCAATAAATACGAAGAAAATATATTAAATTTTCTTATTTAAAAATCATAGAGATAAGTTACATATAATAATAGCTCCTCAATATAAAATACATTATTATACTAAAATACAAGCCAAATACCAAATCCCTGACCTAGATGTCCTAGACGGTTACAAAGCAACATAATCTATAACAAAGGAGGGGCCTACTCGATAGCGGGAAGGTCTAAAGTGATCTACTCCTCTATCGGATGTTCTTCGCTGACAACCTGATCTGAACAAAAAAAATTGTACAGAGAGTGTGAGCTTTTAAACTCAGTGAGCGAATCGGCCTCGCGTTAATAAAATTCAAATACATCGTCAGTCATGTAAGTATATCTGAAGGCTCAAACTCAACCAATAGACATAGTTAGAAATTACATACAAGAAGATAAAAATCCATCCAATTCAACAAACGTTACTAGTACTCATCAATGGCAATATATCCCGGAGAGCGCACATAGGCCAGCTCACCAATTCTGTATATTTCCTCCATGACGCACAACCTCATCCTCTTAGCTAGGGCGCCTCACGGATCTGTTACCGATCTGGGCTATATCCCTACTGAGGGAATCATTGTCTCCACACTCGTTGGTCAAGACACCTTTTAAACCGAGTTTTCCGCATTACCTTGAGAGGGGGTACTGTCCTGCTCAATCACAATCAATAGTACAGTATTTCATATCATAATCAGAAGCACAATATAATATTCATTCATATAACAGATATAGTATATAATTATATTATAGGTTTATAAACCACAAATCAAGATAACAATTAAACTGTTTTTGAAAAGATTCAAACTTCACATCATCATGAGATACTTATTTCATTTTATCCATACTTCTGGATTAATTATCTCCCCAAATTTGTCACTCTGAATCCAGTTTACCCCTATGAATATTGGGAGTGTCCTAGACATACTTTTTTATCACCAGTAATGCTAAAACTCTATTAAAACAGGGTCGTTTCACTCACCTAGATTCTGTACGAGTATCGCTTCTCTAAGTCGTTACGGACAAGAATACTCAGGTGAATTTCAGTATTCCGCTACGGAGATTTTCATGAAAGATTAGAGAAAATAAGTTAGGATTGTTTTCGTACAGATATTGTTCATATGTATGGTTACTGTTCATACATACAGTTACTGTTCATACATACAGTTACTATTAATACCAGAAATAGAGAATACAATCTGTAAAAGAGTACACCATGTAAGTTTTCAGGAAAGAGTGGAGGGTCACAATGGACACACTTAAAAATCAGGTCTTTCCTTAGCCAGAACTTTCCTAGACATGTATTCTTCACAGTTTACATCCTATTTCGGTAATCAGATAATCAAAATAATATGTAGACAGCTAAGGACAGTTTTTCTGATGTGGAAGATCAGCCAAAGCCGTAACCACAGAGCATACTTAAGAAAATAATTTCTAAAATTCGAAAGACATAGAAATGGCATAGTTTCCTTACCTAAGCAGAAAAGAAAAGGCCCAAAATCTCATAGGCCTAGCGCCGGAGCAAGAGAAACTTAAGGAGAGAAGAAGAGAAGTTGAAGGTGTGCGTTTAGAAGTGAAATGAAAGGGCCTATTTGTAAGAAAAGTCAATGGTACTATTTGACACTATACGTTAATAAAATATTCAATTTACTATTCATGAAAGTGACATTTCCAATAAAAAAATTCACGCGTTAATCATTTACGGTTACTTTGCAAAACGCGGAGGCGACTTGAATTATTGGTTACTATTGGAACTTAAAGGGAAAACTATCCTTTCAACTTAAACTTTTAAGCTTCTTTTCAAATCAGTCCTTTCATTATAGTCCCTGAGGGTATTTTCACACATAAAACGTTATTTTCTCCTACAAACTTCTTTCTAGTTTTCTCTTATGACTAAACCATATCTAGTACTTGACATTTTGATTGTATAAATAAACAGTACCGTATATGTAAATAGTATTATATAGGTGAATAGTATCATATACTGAAATAATAACAGTAGTTTGTAAACACGCATTTATATTTTATTTTTCGTGGGTATTGCATTATCACCCCCTTTAAGAAATTTGGTCCTCATAATTTAAATTATCTCAAGTCGTGAAAAGATGCAGATATCTAGAACGCATGTCGGCCTCGGCTTCCCATGTGGCTTCTTTGTGAGTTTGATTCCTCCACAACACCTTGACTGATGGAATCTCCTTAGATCGGAGGTTCTTTACTTGACTATCGAGGATAGCCACCAGTATCTCCTCGTATGACAAGTTTTCATCTACTAAGATAGAGTCATTGTGAGAAGGGTGAAGTATATGAGAAGGGTCAGGAAGGTACTTTCTCAACATGGATACGTGAAAAACAGAGTGGATCCCTTCCAATTCCATCAGTAGGGCGAGCCGATAAGCCACTTTTCCCACTCGTTTTAAAATCTCATAAGGCCCGATGTACCTAGGACTCAACTTTCTTTTCCTTCCAAATCTCAACACATCTTTCATTGGAGGGACCTTTAGGAATACCATATCGCCAACTAAGAACTCCAAATCACGTCATCTATGGTCAGCGTATGCTTTTTGTCTACTTTGAGCTGCTCGCATCCTATCCTGTATTGTCTTAACCTTGATTAGGGCATCTTGGGCCAAGTCGGGTCCTAATGCTTTTGCTTCACCTACCTTGAACCAACTGATCAGAGATCTGCAACGTCTCCCATACAAGGCCTCATAGGGTGCCATCCCAATAGTGGCTTGGTAGCTGTTGTTATATGCAAACTCTACAAGATACAAATGCTTCTCTCAGCTACCACTGAAATCTATGATACAATCTCGTAACATGTCCTCTAGCGTTTGAATCGTCCGCTCTAACTATCCGTCTGTCTATGGGTGAAAAGCAGTACTGAGGTCTACTCGAGTACTTAATGCCTCTTGAAAACTTCTCCAGAAACGAGAGGTAAATTGAGGACCTCTATCAAAAATGATAGATATAGGTACTCCATGCAGCTTCACTATTTTCTTAATATATAATTATGCCAACGTTACTACACCATAAGTGGTTTTGACTGGAATGAAGTGTGCTGATTTGGTTAGTCAGTCAACAATGACCCAAACTGAGTCATAACCTCATGTGGAGCGAGGTAGACCAACAACAAAGTCCATCGTCACTCGTTCCCATTTCCATTCAGGAATCTCTAATTGCTGTAACGAGCCTCCTGGCTTTAGATGCTCAGCCTTAACCTTCTATGTCTTGTTTCATTCCTTTCCACCAATAGATCTGTTTTAGATCCTGATACATCTTGGTGGCTCCTGGATGTACAGCATATGCAGCATTATGACCTTCCTCCATGATATCTCGTTTAAGAGTTCCGACATCTGGTACGCATAATCGTTGTTTAAAACGCAAGGCTCCTGTATCATCGAGTGTGAAACTATTCATTTCACCAATCTTCACCTTTTTCCATAATTTGGACAAGTTCAGGATCTTCCATTTGAGATATCCGTATCTGGTCTACAAGGGAAGATCCAGCCCTGATATGGGCTAAGAATGATCGTGTCCTTGAAACCTCAAGAGTAGCACCTTTTGCTCTCAGCTCCTGTAATTCTTGGATCAATGGTCTTCTTGTCACTGCTATATGGGCTAGACTACCCATAGATTTTCGACTCAAAGCATCTGCCACCACGTTCGCTTTGCCTGGGTGGTAAAGAATATTGCAATCATAATCTTTTAGTAATTCTACCCATCTCCTCTGCCTCAAGTTTAGGTCCTTTTAGTCGAAAATATATTTTAGACTTTTATGATCAGTGTAGATTTCGCAGGTTTCTCCGTATAGAAAGTGTCGCCATATCTTTAGGGCGAAACTTACTGCTGTCATCTCCAGATCGTGGGTGGGGTAGTTTTGTTCATGTTTCTTAAGCTGTCTCGATGCATATGCCACTACCTGGCCATGCTGCATGAGAACACATCCCAACCATACTTTTGATGTATCGCAGTACACTGTAAAACCTCCAGGTCCTGAGGGTAAGACCAATATAGGTGTAGAGATTAACTTTTTCTTGAGTTCTTGGAAGCTTTCTTCACAAGCGTGATCCCATTGGTACTTTACTCCTTTCCTAGTCAATCGTGTGAGAGGGGCGGCTAACTAGGAAAAATTTTGGATGAAACGACGATAATATCATGCCAATCCCAAGAAGCTGCGAATCTCCGTGACGAAGGTGGGTCTAGGCCACATTTTGACCGCTTCTACTTTGCTTGGGTCTGCTTGGATGCCATCCTTAGAGATCACATGTCCCAAGAAAGTCACGCGATCAATCCAAAACTCACATTTAGAGAATTTGGCGTACAATTGATGATCCTTCAATGTCTGCAATACAATACGAAGGTGTTGTTCATGCTTTTCTAAATTCTTTGAGTACAACAGAATGTCGTCTATGAAGACAATAACAAATTTGTCTAAGAAGGGTTTAAAAATCCTATTCATTAAATCCATGAAAGCAGCTGGTGCATTCGTTAATCCAAACGACATTACCAAGAACTCGTAGTGCCCATATCTGGTACGGAAGGTTGTGCCTTACGGAAGGCTGTTTTAGGCACATCCTCCTCCTTGATCTTGAGTTGGTGATAACCAGACCTCAAGTCAATCTTTGAAAAACACTTGACTCCTTGAAGTTGATCGAAGAGGTCGTCGATGCGAGGCAACGGGTATTTATTTTTGATAGTTACTTTATTCAGTTGCCTGTAATCTATGCATAGTCTCATCGATCTGTCCTTCTTTTTCACGAACAGAACAGGAGCCCCCCAAAGTGAATAACTTGGCCTTATAAAGCCTTTTCCTAGCAAGTCCTGTAATTGAGTCTTTAGCTCTTTTAATTCTGTTGCTGCCATTCTATAAGGGGGTATGGAGATTGGGCGAGTATCTGGAGCTAACTCTATCTGGAACTCAATCTCTCGATTTGGGGGTACACCTGGTAGATCATCCGAGAAGACGTCTACAAACTCCTGGACTAATGGAACGTCCTCTACTTTTAGTTCTTCTTTCTTGATATCTTTAACAAATGTCAAGTATCCGTGACAGCCCTTTCGCAATAAACGTTGGGCACACATTAATGATATAAGATTTCTACAAATCTCACTTCGTTCACCATGAAATACGAAGGAGGGCTCTCCCAGAATATTGAACTAAACTATCTTATTATAGCAATCCAGGGTGGCATGACAAGATGCCAGCCAATCCATGCCTAAGATGACATCAAAGTCTGTCATATCTAACAACATTAGGTCTACTGTTGTATTTATTTCTCCGACTCTTACCTTGCAAGCTCGGTAGCCTCGTTCTATTAGTAGGGTGCCTCCAGTAGGCGTAGTTACTAAGAACGGACATTCTAATCTAACAACTTTTTGCTTAAAGTTCTTAGCAAAGAATGGTGACACATAGGAATGCGTAGAGTCAGAGTCAAACAAAACATGTGCAAAGTTTGATTCAATCAGAAGAGTACCTGCTACCACCGTATTAGACGTCTGAGCATCCTTTCGGGTTAAGGCGAATACTCAAGCAGTCCCTCGGCTTGCCAAAGCTTGACCTCGACCACATTTTCCTCTGCCAGTACCTTTTCCGATTCCATTGCCTCCTACAGTTACAGGGGCTCTGTTGGCAACAGTGGTCTTTGATTGATTAGGGCGTACTGATCCTTGGCCAGATCTCGTGTGGAGTTGGGGGCAATCTCTTTTGATGTGGCCCTGTTGACCACATTGGTAACAGACCTTAGTGTTGTTGTTGGCAAAACAAGCTCCGAAGTGGTTTCTTTCACATTTAGAGCACCAGGGCCTTTGTTGACCTCCTGTACCACTTTGTTGACGCTGTGGTGCACTAGCTGTTGTCACGTCCCAAAATCTGAGCACGTGACCGGCACGGAAAGTGAATTTCATTTCACCTCCGTAAGCCTATCTTTCTCTTAAGCATCATACCATTCTTTTTCATGCAACCAAACCGAGTTCTCTATACACACTACAGTCATTCACATTACATCACTGAATGAACCTACCCGATTACAGAGATTTCTAGATTTATACAACTTAGAATAAGACTTAACTATTATACCTTTATCCTAAACAAACGAAAAGGTAATCATGGGCTAAGGATCCATAATTCCTTGTACAGATATTTACCTTCAGCTGTCAACTCTAAAAAAAATGTTAATAAGAGGGGTATGAGCAAACTACGTGCTCAGTGAGCAGACAACACAACACTATGACAAAAAAATATCATGCATCATAATGATAACATGCAGCAATCATACGTAATCGATCATAATATAATATAATATAATTCATAATACTTCACAACAATATCCAAGTAAATCAAATACATTTCAACATAATTCACAACAGCAAACAGTAAAATCAATTTCACACATTTCTCGTACCAACTGGGTCGTCCAGGGTACCTCTGGATCGTTGCCCGCGGTGTCACGTCCCAAAATTTGAGCACGTGACCGGCACGGAAAGTGAATTTCATTTCACCTCCGTAAGCCTATCTTTCTCTTAAAAATCATACAATTCTTTTTCATGCAACCAAAACGAGTTCTTTATACATACTACAATTACTCACATTACATCAGTGAATGAACCTACCCGATTACAGAGATTTCTAGATTTATACAACTTAGAATAAAACTTAACTATTATACCTTTATCCTGAACAAATGAAAAGGTAATCATGGACTAAGGATCCATAATTCCTTGTTCCGATATTTACCTTCAGCTGTCAACTCTGAAAAAAAATATCAATAAGAGGGGTATGAGCAAACCACGTGCCCAGTGAGTAGATAACACAACATTATGACAAAAAAATATCATACATCATAATGATAACATGCAGCAATCATACGTAAATCGATCATCATATGATATGATATTATTCGTAGTACTTCACGACAATATCCAAATAAATCAAATACATTTCAACATAATTCAAAAGTTCACAACAACAATCGGTGAAATCAATTTCACACAAATTTCCCGTACCAACCGGGTCGTCCAGAATACCTCTGGATCGTTGCCCGCGGCCCCTGCCGCATCCACCCTTATCGCTCCATTTATAATCTCCACCCTTATAACTTCACATAAATTTCTCCATGGGGTGCACCACCATGCCTTTCCTTTCCAGTCAAACACAATCACAATCATATATAAAAACATCCTCAATCATAATCTTGAGCCACATACACAACTCAGTCATTTACAATTCAAGCCACAACATAATAAATGTGGTTCCAGCAACATAGCATGTATACAACATAACCCATAATATAGAACAATTATTCAACTCAGTTCACATGCCATTCACAATCCATTATATAACCTCCATTCATGGGAAAATAAGAAAATATAATTATATACATTACCAGACACGTTCCACAATTGTTTATGCTTCATCGTTCCACATCATCCTCTTCAAACTTGGATATACAACATATTTCCACTATGATGCAAAAAGTCAATAACAGATATTTAATCATAGCAAGTATTAACCCACTCACCTGGATTTCACGCTCTCGGCACTCCCACTTTGCACCTTGACCATTCCTATTGTAACCAGACAAAAACCATTAGGGTTACGAAATAGAGAAATTTCCTACCACTACTCTCGACCTTTACTCACATCTTAAGTCATAACTCCTAATCGGTAATGAATATCTAAATGAAACTTATACCATTGGAAACTAGACTCAAATAGCTTTCCAACGATATAAAGTTTGCCCAAAACGGAGTCCGGATGAAGAAGTTATGGCCGATTGAAAATGAGCTAAGGTTTTCCGACACACCTGGCGCCTGGGCGCCACCTATGGCGCCTGGGCGCCACCCATGCCCGGCGCCTAGGCGCCCCACGTGGCGCCTGGGCGCCATGCCTTTCTCTTCCCACATGTCCTTGGCGCCTAGGCGCCACACATGGCGCCTGGGCACCACGATCGCGACCCTTCGCGACTTTCTCTCGGTTTTGGCCCGAATCTGGCCAAATCTTCACCGTTTTTCATGATTTCTTCCATAGGATCTCACCCTTAATGTCTAAGGAGCATTTAGACACCAAAATCACCAATTTTAATCGAGAAACGAAGCCGGAATCTCGATTTTTCCTCAAACACTCTTAAAACTAGAAAATAGGGAAAAGCTTAATAAATAGAAATTTCTACCTCGATTCCTTGCTTTCCCTACGTTGCTTGGCTCCTAGAGGCTCGCCCCGTAGCCCGAGATCCGCCCTTCAAAGCCCGGTTGTAGAGTTGGAGAGTAGAGAGAGAAATTAGAGAGAAGAAAGAGAGAAGGAGAGGAGAGAAAGTGAAGAGAGAGAGAGGAAAGGAGAAAAATGAATAAAAAATAGGTGAGGCCACCTATATACTCGCCCGGGGTGAAATTATCACTTGCTCTGCAATTGACCCTCAGTCAAGACTAGCAAAAGCAAATTCATAAAATCTCACCTCAGGTGTTTCTAAATCCTCGGTGCCCCACAAATTTCCTTATTCACTTTAGTCCCTCTCAATATCTCAAACTCCACTTTAACCTCGAATCCATCATCTTTTCGGTACCGGACTCATAATTCATTCCCATAAGCTCTATTCTTCTTCTCGGGTTCCTACTTGGTCATTTCTCAAAAGTCCTCTATACTTTCTTTTCTTTTCACTTTAGTCCTTGAGAATTTGTAAAAATTTCCTAAATTAAAAATAAAAATTTCTATTTCCACATTTTCTTCACTAATTCAAAAAGAAAATTTTCTACATAATTAAATTTTTCACTAAACTTCAAATCAGACTTTAAATATTCATAAAAATTCTTGGGATATTACATTCTTCCCCCCTTAAAAGAATTCGGTCCTCCGAATTCAAAACTTACCTCAAGATTGAAGCAAATGCCAATATTTTGTTTATATCTCATTCTCTCTCTTAGAATTTTCACAATCAAGTACAAAATATAACAAGTTCAACATATTTTTATTTCTAATACATAAGTTACAGGCAACAAGCTGAACTTGATTTACAAAACAGATAATTTTAATACTTAAACATTAGATCAAACATCAGCTTTAGGTACAAACAAAAGAAAAGATAAATTAAGAACGAGGAGGCTTTTGAAATGCAGAAGATGCTCCAGGTCTAGAAGAAGAAGGTGCTTCAGACCTTAAGGAGGAAGTTAATCGTTGCAGCCTAGAAAGAGTTTCTGGAGGAAACGTCTGGGAAATTTGGCGAAGTGCAGAAGTCACTCCATTCATACAGTCAATACATCTCGCTTGTTGGTCACGAAAATTTTGAGTTGCAAACATCGAATGTCTATCAACTCTATTCGCCAATTCCCTAAAATGACGGTTCAAAAGCTTCTCTTGTTCTGTAAAGAGACGATTTATCAATCTCCCCTGGTCCTCAAAGTGGCGGTTTATCAGTCTTTCCAAGTCCTCCATCTTTTGTCTCATAAGCGCAAGCTCATTATTAGAAGATGTTGCTGTGCTAACATCCTCTAACTCTACTACATCCCTTTTTCTTTTCTTAGCCTCTGGTGACTCTTCCATGGATCTCTTATTCTTATAATTCTCCAGGCTAAGATTTAGATCCAGCTCTACCTTGCCAGCCTCAAAATTTAAATTGAAAGATTTATTGCCGGCCATATTTTTCTGAGCTATAAAGGTTGTACAGAAGGAGAAGTTTGATGCTAGAAAGCTTATAGATATAAACTCTTAGTATAGTGAGCAGCGTAATGGGGCATCCATTATATATAGACGAAATTTAGGGCTACAAAACCTTTACATCATACTCTAAAGATGACCTACAGACCTTATCCGACGCAATGCCAACGGTCTCAGATAAGCATGCCAGAAAATAACAAAATATAATCTAATACAAAAGATTTCCTCAAAAATTTCGGCTAACTTTTGACTCTTGCTCAAATTATTAAACTAATCGCCGCTTCAATTTATGGCTTCTTAACTCTGTATTTGTCTTATCCAATAATTCTAAATCGAGATATTACTCCATGAACGGGTAGCTTCATACTAGCCTTATCTAGGTTTCTAATCCGTGGCTTTGCCCTAAGCTTACACATTTTCAAACATACATATTAAAATAAAAACTTCTCACATCTACACATCAAGCGTTCCATAAAGTGAGAGAAAAATTTTACCTTTCACTTGCCTCTACGAGCATATATGTATATATGTATAAACATAGAGATACATCATTATCTATATATATTTTCATCTATTCAAGTTCTTTTAAATTTCAGACTTCTCATTCTCTGAATGTATGTAGAATCATTACATATTATTCCTGGCCATAACAAATAACCTTCACTCTCTATGCATGAATAACATACATACATATCATATGTATTTAGATACATATAATCACAGTATAATTCAATCAATCATGTATATTATACTTAACTGAAGGCTTTCAAGAACAATACAAGAAAGCATAGAAATACATTTTAGTTCATCGTGAAAACATCCAAGACACTCTGTAATGGCTACATTGTCGACTTCCTTCAATTTCAGAAAATGCCAACGAGAGAAATGGAAAAACCAAGTGTAAATCGGCCGCAAATCCACCGAATATTGACTTTCGTGGTTTTGCCATTAATGCGACGCGTTGTTGGTGTGCATGCCTACCCTAGACTCCTAGCTTCCAGCTTGCAGAAATCCATAGGTTAAGCGTATAGGGTGCGGCGAAGAGATATCTTCTTTGTCTCTGAGTTCAAATTTTTCCTCTATAAGAACTATCCCAACGTTCTCAGTTACCACACCACAAAGAGTAATCATCTCTAAGCCTACAACTTCTCAGCATTCCTCTCTTCTCATACTTCGACATAAATTTCTAAATTTTCCAAATCATGGCCACAAGGAAGTACATTGATCTCACAGTGGATGCCAGGAGAGAAGAGCTCGACTTAAACTTAAGTCTGGGCAAAGACAAGGGCAAAAGACCTTTTGAGGGGTCTCCAGAGAAGCAGAAGGAGAAGAAAATGAAGAAGATCGAGGAAGCTGAGGAGACTAGCACGGGCCATACCTCGGAGGACAAAATCGCCTGTCTAGAGCAGGAGGTCAAAAATCTGAAAAAGATGATAGAAAACCTAGAGAAGTTAACTAAACGCAATCATGCAGAAATGACTTCAAGAATAGACAGGTTCTTCTATTGGTCTACCCAGTGCTTCTGCAATCAACAACAAAGAAGTGTTGATTGTATGAATGGGATTTACACTACCCTCCGCGATATTGCTCTGTCTCTCGCTCCAAGGAATGGTCGAGGGGTGATGATACAGTACAACCCTCCTAATCCGAGACCACCTCGCTTTTAGATTACTCATGCATGAGTAATTGTTTTTTTTTTTTGTAATGTAATCCTTCTGCTTTTAATGCCAGTGGTTTCTTTTATGGGATGGTACTCCAAAAATAGTAATAATAAAATTAAGAAAGATAAAATAAATCAGTCACACAAAATCAATCATGAATTTAACATATATAGCCCCATACATACAATTTGATCCGACAGCAACGGAATCAAAACAAATAATAACCTTTCCCTTACCGAGTTCAAAAGTATAGCCATAACTTTCTAAAACTAAAACTAAAAACATAATTCATAAGAAAAGACAAGTCTTGGAGGAAAAGGAAATGAAAACATCCTACAGGACCTTCAGTGGAGCCATCTCTCTATAGTCGTGCCCGGGTTCACCACGATAGAGGAGATCCCACTAAGGTTACCTTACTCTGTAATCGGTAGGAGACCTAATCCCAAAGCTCTGATACCAACTTGTCACGTCCCAAAATTTGAGCACGTGACCGGCACGGAAAGTGAATTTCATTTCACCTCCGTAAGCCTATCTTTCTCTTAAAAATCATACAATTCTTTTTCATGCAACCAAAACGAGTTCTTTATACATACTACAATTACTCACATTACATCAGTGAATGAACCTACCCGATTACAGAGATTTCTAGATTTATACAACTTAGAATAAAACTTAACTATTATACCTTTATCCTGAACAAATGAAAAGGTAATCATGGACTAAGGATCCATAATTCCTTGTTCCGATATTTACCTTCAGCTGTCAACTCTGAAAAAAAATATCAATAAGAGGGGTATGAGCAAACCACGTGCCCAGTGAGTAGATAACACAACATTATGACAAAAAAATATCATACATCATAATGATAACATGCAGCAATCATACGTAAATCGATCATCATATGATATGATATTATTCGTAGTACTTCACGACAATATCCAAATAAATCAAATACATTTCAACATAATTCAAAAGTTCACAACAACAATCGGTGAAATCAATTTCACACAAATTTCCCGTACCAACCGGGTCGTCCAGAATACCTCTGGATCGTTGCCCGCGGCCCCTGCCGCATCCACCCTTATCGCTCCATTTATAATCTCCACCCTTATAACTTCACATAAATTTCTCCATGGGGTGCACCACCATGCCTTTCCTTTCCAGTCAAACACAATCACAATCATATATAAAAACATCCTCAATCATAATCTTGAGCCACATACACAACTCAGTCATTTACAATTCAAGCCACAACATAATAAATGTGGTTCCAGCAACATAGCATGTATACAACATAACCCATAATATAGAACAATTATTCAACTCAGTTCACATGCCATTCACAATCCATTATATAACCTCCATTCATGGGAAAATAAGAAAATATAATTATATACATTACCAGACACGTTCCACAATTGTTTATGCTTCATCGTTCCACATCATCCTCTTCAAACTTGGATATACAACATATTTCCACTATGATGCAAAAAGTCAATAACAGATATTTAATCATAGCAAGTATTAACCCACTCACCTGGATTTCACGCTCTCGGCACTCCCACTTTGCACCTTGACCATTCCTATTGTAACCAGACAAAAACCATTAGGGTTACGAAATAGAGAAATTTCCTACCACTACTCTCGACCTTTACTCACATCTTAAGTCATAACTCCTAATCGGTAATGAATATCTAAATGAAACTTATACCATTGGAAACTAGACTCAAATAGCTTTCCAACGATATAAAGTTTGCCCAAAACGGAGTCCGGATGAAGAAGTTATGGCCGATTGAAAATGAGCTAAGGTTTTCCGACACACCTGGCGCCTGGGCGCCACCTATGGCGCCTGGGCGCCACCCATGCCCGGCGCCTAGGCGCCCCACGTGGCGCCTGGGCGCCATGCCTTTCTCTTCCCACATGTCCTTGGCGCCTAGGCGCCACACATGGCGCCTGGGCGCCACGATCGCGACCCTTCGCGACTTTCTCTCGGTTTTGGCCCGAATCTGGCCAAATCTTCACCGTTTTTCATGATTTCTTCCATAGGATCTCACCCTTAATGTCTAAGGAGCATTTAGACACCAAAATCACCAATTTTAATCGAGAAACGAAGCCGGAATCTCGATTTTTCCTCAAACACTCTTAAAACTAGAAAATAGGGAAAAGCTTAATAAATAGAAATTTCTACCTCGATTCCTTGCTTTCCCTACGTTGCTTGGCTCCTAGAGGCTCGCCCCGTAGCCCGAGATCCGCCCTTCAAAGCCCGGTTGTAGAGTTGGAGAGTAGAGAGAGAAATTAGAGAGAAGAAAGAGAGAAGGAGAGGAGAGAAAGTGAAGAGAGAGAGAGGAAAGGAGAAAAATGAATAAAAAATAGGTGAGGCCACCTATATACTCGCCCGGGGTGAAATTATCACTTGCTCTGCAATTGACCCTCAGTCAAGACTAGCAAAAGCAAATTCATAAAATCTCACCTCAGGTGTTTCTAAATCCTCGGTGCCCCACAAATTTCCTTATTCACTTTAGTCCCTCTCAATATCTCAAACTCCACTTTAACCTCGAATCCATCATCTTTTCGGTACCGGACTCATAATTCATTCCCATAAGCTCTATTCTTCTTCTCGGGTTCCTACTTGGTCATTTCTCAAAAGTCCTCTATACTTTCTTTTCTTTTCACTTTAGTCCTTGAGAATTTGTAAAAATTTCCTAAATTAAAAATAAAAATTTCTATTTCCACATTTTCTTCACTAATTCAAAAAGAAAATTTTCTACATAATTAAATTTTTCACTAAACTTCAAATCAGACTTTAAATATTCATAAAAATTCTTGGGATATTACATTCTTCCCCCCTTAAAAGAATTCGGTCCTCCGAATTCAAAACTTACCTCAAGATTGAAGCAAATGCCAATATTTTGTTTATATCTCATTCTCTCTCTTAGAATTTTCACAATCAAGTACAAAATATAACAAGTTCAACATATTTTTATTTCTAATACATAAGTTACAGGCAACAAGCTGAACTTGATTTACAAAACAGATAATTTTAATACTTAAACATTAGATCAAACATCAGCTTTAGGTACAAACAAAAGAAAAGATAAATTAAGAACGAGGAGGCTTTTGAAATGCAGAAGATGCTCCAGGTCTAGAAGAAGAAGGTGCTTCAGACCTTAAGGAGGAAGTTAATCGTTGCAGCCTAGAAAGAGTTTCTGGAGGAAACGTCTGGGAAATTTGGCGAAGTGCAGAAGTCACTCCATTCATACAGTCAATACATCTCGCTTGTTGGTCACGAAAATTTTGAGTTGCAAACATCGAATGTCTATCAACTCTATTCGCCAATTCCCTAAAATGACGGTTCAAAAGCTTCTCTTGTTCTGTAAAGAGACGATTTATCAATCTCCCCTGGTCCTCAAAGTGGCGGTTTATCAGTCTTTCCAAGTCCTCCATCTTTTGTCTCATAAGCGCAAGCTCATTATTAGAAGATGTTGCTGTGCTAACATCCTCTAACTCTACTACATCCCTTTTTCTTTTCTTAGCCTCTGGTGACTCTTCCATGGATCTCTTATTCTTATAATTCTCCAGGCTAAGATTTAGATCCAGCTCTACCTTGCCAGCCTCAAAATTTAAATTGAAAGATTTATTGCCGGCCATATTTTTCTGAGCTATAAAGGTTGTACAGAAGGAGAAGTTTGATGCTAGAAAGCTTATAGATATAAACTCTTAGTATAGTGAGCAGCGTAATGGGGCATCCATTATATATAGACGAAATTTAGGGCTACAAAACCTTTACATCATACTCTAAAGATGACCTACAGACCTTATCCGACGCAATGCCAACGGTCTCAGATAAGCATGCCAGAAAATAACAAAATATAATCTAATACAAAAGATTTCCTCAAAAATTTCGGCTAACTTTTGACTCTTGCTCAAATTATTAAACTAATCGCCGCTTCAATTTATGGCTTCTTAACTCTGTATTTGTCTTATCCAATAATTCTAAATCGAGATATTACTCCATGAACGGGTAGCTTCATACTAGCCTTATCTAGGTTTCTAATCCGTGGCTTTGCCCTAAGCTTACACATTTTCAAACATACATATTAAAATAAAAACTTCTCACATCTACACATCAAGCGTTCCATAAAGTGAGAGAAAAATTTTACCTTTCACTTGCCTCTACGAGCATATATGTATATATGTATAAACATAGAGATACATCATTATCTATATATATTTTCATCTATTCAAGTTCTTTTAAATTTCAGACTTCTCATTCTCTGAATGTATGTAGAATCATTACATATTATTCCTGGCCATAACAAATAACCTTCACTCTCTATGCATGAATAACATACATACATATCATATGTATTTAGATACATATAATCACAGTATAATTCAATCAATCATGTATATTATACTTAACTGAAGGCTTTCAAGAACAATACAAGAAAGCATAGAAATACATTTTAGTTCATCGTGAAAACATCCAAGACACTCTGTAATGGCTACATTGTCGACTTCCTTCAATTTCAGAAAATGCCAACGAGAGAAATGGAAAAACCAAGTGTAAATCGGCCGCAAATCCACCGAATATTGACTTTCGTGGTTTTGCCATTAATGCGACGCGTTGTTGGTGTGCATGCCTACCCTAGACTCCTAGCTTCCAGCTTGCAGAAATCCATAGGTTAAGCGTATAGGGTGCGGCGAAGAGATATCTTCTTTGTCTCTGAGTTCAAATTTTTCCTCTATAAGAACTATCCCAACGTTCTCAGTTACCACACCACAAAGAGTAATCATCTCTAAGCCTACAACTTCTCAGCATTCCTCTCTTCTCATACTTCGACATAAATTTCTAAATTTTCCAAATCATGGCCACAAGGAAGTACATTGATCTCACAGTGGATGCCAGGAGAGAAGAGCTCGACTTAAACTTAAGTCTGGGCAAAGACAAGGGCAAAAGACCTTTTGAGGGGTCTCCAGAGAAGCAGAAGGAGAAGAAAATGAAGAAGATCGAGGAAGCTGAGGAGACTAGCACGGGCCATACCTCGGAGGACAAAATCGCCTGTCTAGAGCAGGAGGTCAAAAATCTGAAAAAGATGATAGAAAACCTAGAGAAGTTAACTAAACGCAATCATGCAGAAATGACTTCAAGAATAGACAGGTTCTTCTATTGGTCTACCCAGTGCTTCTGCAATCAACAACAAAGAAGTGTTGATTGTATGAATGGGATTTACACTACCCTCCGCGATATTGCTCTGTCTCTCGCTCCAAGGAATGGTCGAGGGGTGATGATACAGTACAACCCTCCTAATCCGAGACCACCTCGCTTTTAGATTACTCATGCATGAGTAATTGTTTTTTTTTTTTGTAATGTAATCCTTCTGCTTTTAATGCCAGTGGTTTCTTTTATGGGATGGTACTCCAAAAATAGTAATAATAAAATTAAGAAAGATAAAATAAATCAGTCACACAAAATCAATCATGAATTTAACATATATAGCCCCATACATACAATTTGATCCGACAGCAACGGAATCAAAACAAATAATAACCTTTCCCTTACCGAGTTCAAAAGTATAGCCATAACTTTCTAAAACTAAAACTAAAAACATAATTCATAAGAAAAGACAAGTCTTGGAGGAAAAGGAAATGAAAACATCCTACAGGACCTTCAGTGGAGCCATCTCTCTATAGTCGTGCCCGGGTTCACCACGATAGAGGAGATCCCACTAAGGTTACCTTACTCTGTAATCGGTAGGAGACCTAATCCCAAAGCTCTGATACCAACTTGTCACGTCCCAAAATTTGAGCACGTGACCGGCACGGAAAGTGAATTTCATTTCACCTCCGTAAGCCTATCTTTCTCTTAAAAATCATACAATTCTTTTTCATGCAACCAAAACGAGTTCTTTATACATACTACAATTACTCACATTACATCAGTGAATGAACCTACCCGATTACAGAGATTTCTAGATTTATACAACTTAGAATAAAACTTAACTATTATACCTTTATCCTGAACAAATGAAAAGGTAATCATGGACTAAGGATCCATAATTCCTTGTTCCGATATTTACCTTCAGCTGTCAACTCTGAAAAAAAATATCAATAAGAGGGGTATGAGCAAACCACGTGCCCAGTGAGTAGATAACACAACATTATGACAAAAAAATATCATACATCATAATGATAACATGCAGCAATCATACGTAAATCGATCATCATATGATATGATATTATTCGTAGTACTTCACGACAATATCCAAATAAATCAAATACATTTCAACATAATTCAAAAGTTCACAACAACAATCGGTGAAATCAATTTCACACAAATTTCCCGTACCAACCGGGTCGTCCAGAATACCTCTGGATCGTTGCCCGCGGCCCCTGCCGCATCCACCCTTATCGCTCCATTTATAATCTCCACCCTTATAACTTCACATAAATTTCTCCATGGGGTGCACCACCATGCCTTTCCTTTCCAGTCAAACACAATCACAATCATATATAAAAACATCCTCAATCATAATCTTGAGCCACATACACAACTCAGTCATTTACAATTCAAGCCACAACATAATAAATGTGGTTCCAGCAACATAGCATGTATACAACATAACCCATAATATAGAACAATTATTCAACTCAGTTCACATGCCATTCACAATCCATTATATAACCTCCATTCATGGGAAAATAAGAAAATATAATTATATACATTACCAGACACGTTCCACAATTGTTTATGCTTCATCGTTCCACATCATCCTCTTCAAACTTGGATATACAACATATTTCCACTATGATGCAAAAAGTCAATAACAGATATTTAATCATAGCAAGTATTAACCCACTCACCTGGATTTCACGCTCTCGGCACTCCCACTTTGCACCTTGACCATTCCTATTGTAACCAGACAAAAACCATTAGGGTTACGAAATAGAGAAATTTCCTACCACTACTCTCGACCTTTACTCACATCTTAAGTCATAACTCCTAATCGGTAATGAATATCTAAATGAAACTTATACCATTGGAAACTAGACTCAAATAGCTTTCCAACGATATAAAGTTTGCCCAAAACGGAGTCCGGATGAAGAAGTTATGGCCGATTGAAAATGAGCTAAGGTTTTCCGACACACCTGGCGCCTGGGCGCCACCTATGGCGCCTGGGCGCCACCCATGCCCGGCGCCTAGGCGCCCCACGTGGCGCCTGGGCGCCATGCCTTTCTCTTCCCACATGTCCTTGGCGCCTAGGCGCCACACATGGCGCCTGGGCGCCACGATCGCGACCCTTCGCGACTTTCTCTCGGTTTTGGCCCGAATCTGGCCAAATCTTCACCGTTTTTCATGATTTCTTCCATAGGATCTCACCCTTAATGTCTAAGGAGCATTTAGACACCAAAATCACCAATTTTAATCGAGAAACGAAGCCGGAATCTCGATTTTTCCTCAAACACTCTTAAAACTAGAAAATAGGGAAAAGCTTAATAAATAGAAATTTCTACCTCGATTCCTTGCTTTCCCTACGTTGCTTGGCTCCTAGAGGCTCGCCCCGTAGCCCGAGATCCGCCCTTCAAAGCCCGGTTGTAGAGTTGGAGAGTAGAGAGAGAAATTAGAGAGAAGAAAGAGAGAAGGAGAGGAGAGAAAGTGAAGAGAGAGAGAGGAAAGGAGAAAAATGAATAAAAAATAGGTGAGGCCACCTATATACTCGCCCGGGGTGAAATTATCACTTGCTCTGCAATTGACCCTCAGTCAAGACTAGCAAAAGCAAATTCATAAAATCTCACCTCAGGTGTTTCTAAATCCTCGGTGCCCCACAAATTTCCTTATTCACTTTAGTCCCTCTCAATATCTCAAACTCCACTTTAACCTCGAATCCATCATCTTTTCGGTACCGGACTCATAATTCATTCCCATAAGCTCTATTCTTCTTCTCGGGTTCCTACTTGGTCATTTCTCAAAAGTCCTCTATACTTTCTTTTCTTTTCACTTTAGTCCTTGAGAATTTGTAAAAATTTCCTAAATTAAAAATAAAAATTTCTATTTCCACATTTTCTTCACTAATTCAAAAAGAAAATTTTCTACATAATTAAATTTTTCACTAAACTTCAAATCAGACTTTAAATATTCATAAAAATTCTTGGGATATTACATTCTTCCCCCCTTAAAAGAATTCGGTCCTCCGAATTCAAAACTTACCTCAAGATTGAAGCAAATGCCAATATTTTGTTTATATCTCATTCTCTCTCTTAGAATTTTCACAATCAAGTACAAAATATAACAAGTTCAACATATTTTTATTTCTAATACATAAGTTACAGGCAACAAGCTGAACTTGATTTACAAAACAGATAATTTTAATACTTAAACATTAGATCAAACATCAGCTTTAGGTACAAACAAAAGAAAAGATAAATTAAGAACGAGGAGGCTTTTGAAATGCAGAAGATGCTCCAGGTCTAGAAGAAGAAGGTGCTTCAGACCTTAAGGAGGAAGTTAATCGTTGCAGCCTAGAAAGAGTTTCTGGAGGAAACGTCTGGGAAATTTGGCGAAGTGCAGAAGTCACTCCATTCATACAGTCAATACATCTCGCTTGTTGGTCACGAAAATTTTGAGTTGCAAACATCGAATGTTTATCAACTCTATTTGCCAATTCCCTAAAATGACGGTTCAAAAGCTTCTCTTGTTCTGTAAAGAGACGATTTATCAATCTCCCCTGGTCCTCAAAGTGGCGGTTTATCAGTCTTTCCAAGTCCTCCATCTTTTGTCTCATAAGCGCAAGCTCATTATTAGAAGATGTTGCTGTGCTAACATCCTCTAACTCTACTACATCCCTTTTTCTTTTCTTAGCCTCTGGTGACTCTTCCATGGATCTCTTATTCTTATAATTCTCCAGGCTAAGATTTAGATCCAGCTCTACCTTGCCAGCCTCAAAATTTAAATTGAAAGATTTATTGCCGGCCATATTTTTCTGAGCTATAAAGGTTGTACAGAAGGAGAAGTTTGATGCTAGAAAGCTTATAGATATAAACTCTTAGTATAGTGAGCAGCGTAATGGGGCATCCATTATATATAGACGAAATTTAGGGCTACAAAACCTTTACATCATACTCTAAAGATGACCTACAGACCTTATCCGACGCAATGCCAACGGTCTCAGATAAGCATGCCAGAAAATAACAAAATATAATCTAATACAAAAGATTTCCTCAAAAATTTCGGCTAACTTTTGACTCTTGCTCAAATTATTAAACTAATCGCCGCTTCAATTTATGGCTTCTTAACTCTGTATTTGTCTTATCCAATAATTCTAAATCGAGATATTACTCCATGAACGGGTAGCTTCATACTAGCCTTATCTAGGTTTCTAATCCGTGGCTTTGCCCTAAGCTTACACATTTTCAAACATACATATTAAAATAAAAACTTCTCACATCTACACATCAAGCGTTCCATAAAGTGAGAGAAAAATTTTACCTTTCACTTGCCTCTACGAGCATATATGTATATATGTATAAACATAGAGATACATCATTATCTATATATATTTTCATCTATTCAAGTTCTTTTAAATTTCAGACTTCTCATTCTCTGAATGTATGTAGAATCATTACATATTATTCCTGGCCATAACAAATAACCTTCACTCTCTATGCATGAATAACATACATACATATCATATGTATTTAGATACATATAATCACAGTATAATTCAATCAATCATGTATATTATACTTAACTGAAGGCTTTCAAGAACAATACAAGAAAGCATAGAAATACATTTTAGTTCATCGTGAAAACATCCAAGACACTCTGTAATGGCTACATTGTCGACTTCCTTCAATTTCAGAAAATGCCAACGAGAGAAATGGAAAAACCAAGTGTAAATCGGCCGCAAATCCACCGAATATTGACTTTCGTGGTTTTGCCATTAATGCGACGCGTTGTTGGTGTGCATGCCTACCCTAGACTCCTAGCTTCCAGCTTGCAGAAATCCATAGGTTAAGCGTATAGGGTGCGGCGAAGAGATATCTTCTTTGTCTCTGAGTTCAAATTTTTCCTCTATAAGAACTATCCCAACGTTCTCAGTTACCACACCACAAAGAGTAATCATCTCTAAGCCTACAACTTCTCAGCATTCCTCTCTTCTCATACTTCGACATAAATTTCTAAATTTTCCAAATCATGGCCACAAGGAAGTACATTGATCTCACAGTGGATGCCAGGAGAGAAGAGCTCGACTTAAACTTAAGTCTGGGCAAAGACAAGGGCAAAAGACCTTTTGAGGGGTCTCCAGAGAAGCAGAAGGAGAAGAAAATGAAGAAGATCGAGGAAGCTGAGGAGACTAGCACGGGCCATACCTCGGAGGACAAAATCGCCTGTCTAGAGCAGGAGGTCAAAAATCTGAAAAAGATGATAGAAAACCTAGAGAAGTTAACTAAACGCAATCATGCAGAAATGACTTCAAGAATAGACAGGTTCTTCTATTGGTCTACCCAGTGCTTCTGCAATCAACAACAAAGAAGTGTTGATTGTATGAATGGGATTTACACTACCCTCCGCGATATTGCTCTGTCTCTCGCTCCAAGGAATGGTCGAGGGGTGATGATACAGTACAACCCTCCTAATCCGAGACCACCTCGCTTTTAGATTACTCATGCATGAGTAATTGTTTTTTTTTTTGTAATGTAATCCTTCTGCTTTTAATGCCAGTGGTTTCTTTTATGGGATGGTACTCCAAAAATAGTAATAATAAAATTAAGAAAGATAAAATAAATCAGTCACACAAAATCAATCATGAATTTAACATATATAGCCCCATACATACAATTTGATCCGACAGCAACGGAATCAAAACAAATAATAACCTTTCCCTTACCGAGTTCAAAAGTATAGCCATAACTTTCTAAAACTAAAACTAAAAACATAATTCATAAGAAAAGACAAGTCTTGGAGGAAAAGGAAATGAAAACATCCTACAGGACCTTCAGTGGAGCCATCTCTCTATAGTCGTGCCCGGGTTCACCACGATAGAGGAGATCCCACTAAGGTTACCTTACTCTGTAATCGGTAGGAGACCTAATCCCAAAGCTCTGATACCAACTTGTCACGTCCCAAAATTTGAGCACGTGACCGGCACGGAAAGTGAATTTCATTTCACCTCCGTAAGCCTATCTTTCTCTTAAAAATCATACAATTCTTTTTCATGCAACCAAAACGAGTTCTTTATACATACTACAATTACTCACATTACATCAGTGAATGAACCTACCCGATTACAGAGATTTCTAGATTTATACAACTTAGAATAAAACTTAACTATTATACCTTTATCCTGAACAAATGAAAAGGTAATCATGGACTAAGGATCCATAATTCCTTGTTCCGATATTTACCTTCAGCTGTCAACTCTGAAAAAAAATATCAATAAGAGGGGTATGAGCAAACCACGTGCCCAGTGAGTAGATAACACAACATTATGACAAAAAAATATCATACATCATAATGATAACATGCAGCAATCATACGTAAATCGATCATCATATGATATGATATTATTCGTAGTACTTCACGACAATATCCAAATAAATCAAATACATTTCAACATAATTCAAAAGTTCACAACAACAATCGGTGAAATCAATTTCACACAAATTTCCCGTACCAACCGGGTCGTCCAGAATACCTCTGGATCGTTGCCCGCGGCCCCTGCCGCATCCACCCTTATCGCTCCATTTATAATCTCCACCCTTATAACTTCACATAAATTTCTCCATGGGGTGCACCACCATGCCTTTCCTTTCCAGTCAAACACAATCACAATCATATATAAAAACATCCTCAATCATAATCTTGAGCCACATACACAACTCAGTCATTTACAATTCAAGCCACAACATAATAAATGTGGTTCCAGCAACATAGCATGTATACAACATAACCCATAATATAGAACAATTATTCAACTCAGTTCACATGCCATTCACAATCCATTATATAACCTCCATTCATGGGAAAATAAGAAAATATAATTATATACATTACCAGACACGTTCCACAATTGTTTATGCTTCATCGTTCTACATCATCCTCTTCAAACTTGGATATACAACATATTTCCACTATGATGCAAAAAGTCAATAACAGATATTTAATCATAGCAAGTATTAACCCACTCACCTGGATTTCACGCTCTCGGCACTCCCACTTTGCACCTTGACCATTCCTATTGTAACCAGACAAAAACCATTAGGGTTACGAAATAGAGAAATTTCCTACCACTACTCTCGACCTTTACTCACATCTTAAGTCATAACTCCTAATCGGTAATGAATATCTAAATGAAACTTATACCATTGGAAACTAGACTCAAATAGCTTTCCAACGATATAAAGTTTGCCCAAAACGGAGTCCGGATGAAGAAGTTATGGCCGATTGAAAATGAGCTAAGGTTTTCCGACACACCTGGCGCCTGGGCGCCACCTATGGCGCCTGGGCGCCACCCATGCCCGGCGCCTAGGCGCCCCACGTGGCGCCTGGGCGCCATGCCTTTCTCTTCCCACATGTCCTTGGCGCCTAGGCGCCACACATGGCGCCTGGGCGCCACGATCGCGACCCTTCGCGACTTTCTCTCGGTTTTGGCCCGAATCTGGCCAAATCTTCACCGTTTTTCATGATTTCTTCCATAGGATCTCACCCTTAATGTCTAAGGAGCATTTAGACACCAAAATCACCAATTTTAATCGAGAAACGAAGCCGGAATCTCGATTTTTCCTCAAACACTCTTAAAACTAGAAAATAGGGAAAAGCTTAATAAATAGAAATTTCTACCTCGATTCCTTGCTTTCCCTACGTTGCTTGGCTCCTAGAGGCTCGCCCCGTAGCCCGAGATCCGCCCTTCAAAGCCCGGTTGTAGAGTTGGAGAGTAGAGAGAGAAATTAGAGAGAAGAAAGAGAGAAGGAGAGGAGAGAAAGTGAAGAGAGAGAGAGGAAAGGAGAAAAATGAATAAAAAATAGGTGAGGCCACCTATATACTCGCCCGGGGTGAAATTATCACTTGCTCTGCAATTGACCCTCAGTCAAGACTAGCAAAAGCAAATTCATAAAATCTCACCTCAGGTGTTTCTAAATCCTCGGTGCCCCACAAATTTCCTTATTCACTTTAGTCCCTCTCAATATCTCAAACTCCACTTTAACCTCGAATCCATCATCTTTTCGGTACCGGACTCATAATTCATTCCCATAAGCTCTATTCTTCTTCTCGGGTTCCTACTTGGTCATTTCTCAAAAGTCCTCTATACTTTCTTTTCTTTTCACTTTAGTCCTTGAGAATTTGTAAAAATTTCCTAAATTAAAAATAAAAATTTCTATTTCCACATTTTCTTCACTAATTCAAAAAGAAAATTTTCTACATAATTAAATTTTTCACTAAACTTCAAATCAGACTTTAAATATTCATAAAAATTCTTGGGATATTACATGCGGCCCCCGCCACATCCACCCTTATCGCTCCATGTATATTCTCCACCATGCCTTTCTATTCATTCCGATTACATACACAATCACAATCATAAATAACTCATAATCATTTACAAGTCTCATCATAACATAACTCATACTACTTTCCATACTTAATCACAAATTCATCAATGTGTATACAATCATTCACTGTTCACAGAATTTATCTTTTAAATCACATCTCAAACATAGAAGCTCATTTGTATTTACAAGTCCTCACAATGGTATTCGTGTCTTCTTCACGCAACATTCATATAATGGTGTTTATGTATAGATATATCCATATCAATATATTCGAGAACATAATTCTTTAATTCTAGAAAGTGCGCATGAATGTAACTTATGCAAGAAAATCTCAAATCATAGTGAATATCAATATATAAGTTAACCATCACTGCCTTCACACTAAGATACACTACATGCTCTCACTATGATGCTAAGAACTTTAAAGAAAAGATTTATTCATAGGAAGTATAAATCTCACTCACCCGGATTTCACGCTCTTGCCACTCCCACCTTGCACTTTGACCATTCCTATTGTAACCAGATAAAAACCATCAGGGTTACGAAATAGAGAAATTTCCTACCACTATTCCCGACCTTCACTTACTTCTCAAATCATAACTCCTAACTGGTAATGAATATCCAGATGAAACTTATACCATTGGAAACTAGACTCAAAGAGCTTTTCAACGATAATTAAAAAAAAAACTGATGCTACAGTAACGGTCAACGGTCAACGCAGCTACAGTAACGTTGACCGAGTCAATGCTACAGTAGCCGAGAAAATCTGGAAAAATTTTCCCGATAAACAGTAATTTCTGGGGAAAATTTTTGGATATTCTTCGTGTTCTTCATCCAAAAACCCTAAAATCACATCTAAAACAACATTTCTTTTGGTTTCTTCCATGGGTTTTCATCCTTAATGTCTAAGGAGTGTTTTAACACTAAAACTCCTAATTTTTAGCAACAATCCAAGCTCAAATCTCAAATTTTTATCAAGAACACTAACTTTTTTCAAATATCCAAATTCTACGAATTTCTCCTAGTTTTCTCCAAATTTCTTGTTCTAATAACATCATAAACCACCTAGGAATGTTTTAGATTAACATCCACACTTAAATTCATCCATTAAAATATTCTACAAAAATTTTGCAAAATGATAACCAAGGATTTGGTCTTGTAATAAGAGGAAGAAGAAGAAGAATATCAACTTACCAATCATCCTAACTTTCATAGCTTCCTTCCCCATGTAAAAATTGTATAAATGGTTGATGAAGAAATTCGACACATAACCGAGAGAGAGAAAGTGAGGAAGCTACGGGAGAATGAGAGAAATAAAAGAATAAGAGAGAAGTGTATACGCGTGGGCCCCACCGATTTCTTTTTCGATAAAATCGCTCATAGCCACCTTAGCTTATAAGATTTGTTCACTTTAATCCCTCTCGATGTCTCAAATACCGCTTTAACCTCGAATCCATCATCTTTTCGGTACCGGACTCATAATTCATTCTCATAAGCTTTATTCTTCTTCTCACGTTCCTATTTGGTCATTTCTCAAAAGTAATCTATATTTTCTTTTCTTTTCACTTTAGTCCTTGAGAATTTGTAAAAATTTCCTAAATTAAAAATTAAAATTTCTATTTCCAGATTTTCTTCACTAATTCAAAAAGTACATTTTTCAAGTAATTAAATTTTTCACTAAACTTCAAAATAGACTTTAAATATTCATATAAATTCTTGGGATATTACAGTTGTAGAGGCTACATGTCCAATGGTTTTAGTGGGTGCAGAACTCTCTCCGTGGTAGCGTGATTTCTCATCTTGTTTCCTTTTTCTTTTGTTATTCCATTTTTCGTTACGTATATTTCTTTCTTCCATCATATGGGCAATGTCAACGGCTTCTATGTAGGATTAAAAATCTCGTATCTTTGATCCCACCCTGTCAAATAGGGACTCTCGAAGGCCTTTAATAAACCGTCGAATCCTTTCTTTCTCAGTTAGGACTATGTGAGTAGCATATTTAGACAATTCCACAAACAGATTGTCGTATTTATCGACGGTTCGTGCTCCTTGTTGGAGTGTCTCAAACTTATTCATCTTTGCTTCTCATATACTCTCCGGAATAAATTGTTCTCGAAAAATTCTTTTAAAATCTTTCCATTTGAGGGGTGGGCCATTTCTGGCCATGCCCTTCTTCCATGTTCGCCACCAACGGTCCACCTTACCTCTTAATTGAAAGGTAACAAGAGTCACTCTTCGAGGTTCAGGGCACTCCAACGTGTCAGGGATTTTCTCACAGTCATCTAGAAAACGCTGTGAGTTTTCATTAACATCTCCTACAAAGGTTAGCGGATTCAGCTTCACAAATTCTGAGATCTTGATCTCTGTCCCTACACAATCTTGAGGAGGGGGGTGGGGTGGCATCTGGTCTGTCTCTTGCACTCTTGTGGCATGTACTAATGCCTGTGAGCCGTCTTCAGAGGACTGTCCCATCAGAAGTTCCTTCAGCCCATTTACCTCGTTCTGCATTGCAGCTAATACTTCCATTACTACAGTCGCGTCAATTTGTGATGGTACTCCACCACTTCTTTTAAGGTTTTCAATGGGTATCTCTCTGTTTTATGCACGATTACCTTCTGCACAGTTAGGCATCTCCAGCCTTGCATCTGCTGACTGAGTAATTGGAGGGACCAGGACCCTACCAGATCTTGTGCGAATTCCAGAAGTATTTGATTTTCTTGGTGCCATCTAAACTTATTCTACAATTAAAAATAATATGTATCGTCACTATTATACTTCAAGGAAAAAACAAGAAAGAAAAAGATTTTAAACTCTATAGGGCTTTTGGTGGATCTTCATCCTATGGTTGTGCTGCAGTCACGACAATAAGGGAAAGCCCACTAAAGACATATTGCTCTGTAATCACTAGGAGACCTAACAACCTTTGCTTTGATACCAACTTTGTCATGACCCGTTTTCTAAGCACATGACTGGCACAATGATGAATATCCCATCACTGTAAGCCTTTCGATAAATTCTACCCACAAGTAAAATTATTTAGTTATTTATCTCTATGTTATCAAAATAGTCATTCCACAATAAATATGAAGAAAATATATCAAATTTTCTTATTTAAAAATCATAGAGATAAGTTACATATAATAATAGCTCCTCAATATAAAATACATTATTATACTAAAATACAAGCCAAATACCAAACATCTGACCTAGATGTCCTAGACGGTTACAGAGCAACATAATTTATAACAAAGAGGGGGCCTACCCGACAGCGGAAAGGTCCAAAGTGATCTACTCCTCTAGCAGATGATCTTCGCTGGCAACCTGATCTGAAGAAAAAAATTGTACAGAGAGTGTGAGTTTTTAAACTCAGTGAGCGAATTGGCCTCGCGTTAATAAAATTCAAATACATCGCCAGTCATACAAATATATCCGAAGGCTCAAATTTAACCAATAGACATAGTTAAAATTACATACAAGAAGATACAAATTCATCCAATTCAACAAACGTTACTAGTACTCATCAATGACAATATATCCCGGAGAGCGTACATAGGCCGGTTTACCAATTCTGTATATTTCTGCCATGACGCACAACCTCATTGTAATACCCATAAAAAATAAAATATAAATGCGTATTTGCAAACTATGGTTACTATGCTAGTATACGATACTGTTCACCTATATAATACTATTTACGTATACGATATTGTTCACTTATACAATTGAAATGTCAAGTACTAGATGTGGTTTGGTCATAAGAGAAAACTAGAAAGAAGTTCCCAGGAAAAAATGACGTTTTATGTGTAAAAATACCCTCAGGGACTAAATTGAAAGAACTGATTTGAAAAGAAACTTAAAGGTTTAAGGTGAAATGACAGTTTTTCCCTTTAAGTTTTAAATAGTAACAAAACAATTCTAAGCCGCCGCGTTTTGCACAGTAAATTGCATTATTAGAAATGTCATTTTTATGAATAGTAAATTGAATATTTTATTAGCGTATAGTATCAAATAGTACCTTTGACTTTTCCTATAAATAGGCCCTTTCATTTCACTTCTAAACTCACACCTTCAACTTCTTTTCTTCTCTCCTTAAGTTTCTCTTACTCCAATGCTAGGCCTCTGAGATTTTGGGCCTTTCCTTTTCATCTTAGGTAAGGATACTATGCCCTTTCTATGTCTTTCAAATTTTAGAAGTTATTTTCTTAAGTATGCTCTGTGGTTGCGGCTTTGGCTGATCTTCCACATCAGAAAAACTGTCCTTAGCTGCTTACATATTATTTTGATTTTCTGATTACCGAAATAGGATGTAAACTGTGAAGAATACATGTATAGGAAAGTTCTGGCTAAGGAAAGACCTGGTTTTTAAGTGTGTCCATTGTGACCCTCCACTCTTTCCTGAGAACTTACCTGGTGTACTCTTTTACATATTGTATTCTCTATTTCTGGTATAAACAGTGATCGTATGTACAAATAGTATCCGTACATATGAATAGTGATTGTACATATGAATAGTATCTATATGTATGACCAATATCTATACGTATAAATAATATCCGTACATATGAATAGTGACCATATGTACAAATAGTATCCGTACGTATAAATAGTGACTGTATATATAAATAGTGACCGTATATATGAATAGTAACCATATGTATGAACAGTGTCTGTATGAAACACAATCCTAACTTGTTTTCTCTAATCTTTCATGAAAATCTCTGTAGCGGAATACTGAAATTTATATGTGTACTCTTATCCGTAACGACTTAGAGAAGTGATACTCGTACGGAATCCAAGTGAGTGAAACGACCCCGTTTTAATAGAGTTTTAGCGTTACTGGTGATAAAAAGTATGTCGTACACTCCCAAGATTCATAGGGGGAAATTGGATTCAGAATGACGAATTTAAGGAGATAATTAATCCAGAAGTACGGATAAGACGAAACAAATATTTTATGATGATGTGAAGTTTGAATCTTTCAAAAACAGTTTAATGGTTATCTTGATTTGTGGTTTATAAATCTATAATATAGTTACATACTATACCTGTTATATGGATGAATATTATATTGTATTTCTGATTATGATATGAAATACTGTACTATTGATTGTGATTGAGTGGGACAGTACCCCCTCTCACGGCAAGGCGGAAAACCCGGTTGAAAGGGTGTCTTGACCAATGAGTGTGGAGACAACGATTCCCTCAGTAGGGATATAGCCCGGATTGGGGATAAATCCGTGAGGCGCCCTAGCTAAGAGGATGAGGTTGTGCGTCATGGCGGAAATATATAGAATTGGTGAGCTGGCCTGTGTGCGCTCTCCGGGATATATTGCCATTGATGAGTACTAGTAACGTTTGTTGAATTAAATGAATTTTAGAATTGGTGAACTGGCCTGTGTGCGCTCTCCGGGATATATTGCCATTGATGAGTACTAGTAACGTTTGTTGAATTGGATGAATTTTAGAATTGGTGAGCTGGCTTGTGTGCGCTCTCCAGGATATATTGTCATTGATGAGTACTAGTAACGTTTGTTGAATTGGATGAATTTTTATCTTCTTGTATGTAATTTCTAACTATGTCTATTGGTTGAGTTTGAGCCTTCGCATATACTTGCATGACTGGTAATGTATTTGAATTTTATTAACGCGAGGCCGATTCGCTCACGGAGCTTAAAAGCTCACACTCTTTGTGAAACCTTTTTGTTCAGATCAGGTTGCCGATGAAGAATATCTGCTAGAAAAGTAGATCACTTTGGACATTCCCGCTATCGTGTAGGCTCTTCTATTGTTGTAGATTATGTTGCTCTGTAATCGTCTAGGACATCTAGGTCAGGGGTTTAGCATTTGGCTTGTATGTCAGCATAATAATGTATTTTATATTGATAATATATTATTATGTGCAAATCATCTCTATGAATTTCAAATAAGAAAATTTGATATATTTTCTTCAGGAATGATTATTTTGATAATATAGAGATAATGACTAATAATTTAACTCATTGATAGAATTTATCGAAAGGCTTACAGTAATGGGATATTCATCATTGTGCCGGTCATGTGCCCAGAAAACGGGTCGTGACACTCATCCTCTTAGCTAAGGCGTCTCACGGATCTGTTATCGATCCGGGCTATATCCCTACTGAGGGAATCGTTGTCTCCACACTCGTTGGTCAAGACACCCTTTAAATCGAGTTTTTTGCCTTGCCTTGAGATGGGGTACTGTCCCGCTCAATCACAATCAATAGTACAGTATTTCATATCATAATCAGAAGCACAATATAATATTCATTCATATAACAGATATAGTATATAACTATATTATAGGTTTATAAACCACAAATCAAGATAACAATTAAACTGTTTTTGAAAAGATTCAAACTTCACATCATCATGAGATACTTATTTCATTTTATTCATACTTCTGGATTAATTATCTCCCCAGATTTGTCACTCTGAATCCAGTTTATCCCTATGAATATTGGGAGTGTCCTACGACATACTTTTTATCACCAGTAATGCTAAAACTCTATTAAAACAGGGTCGTTTCACTCACCTGGATTCTGTACGAGTATCGCTTCTCTAAGTCGTTACGGACAAGAATACTAAAGTGAATTTCAGTATTCCGCTAAGGAGATTTTTATGAAAGATTAGAGAAAATAAATTAGGATTGTTTTCGTACAGATATTGTTCATATGTACGGTTATTGTTCATACGTATAGTTACTGTTCATACATACGGTTACTATTTATACCACAAATAGAGAATACAATCTGTAAAAGAGTACACCATGTAAGTTTCCAGGAAAGAGTGGAGAGTCACAATGGACACACTTAAAAATCATGTCTTTCCTTAGCCAGAACTTTCCTAGACATATATTTTTCACAGTTTACATCCTATTTCGGTAATCAGAGAACCAAAATAATATGTAGACAGCTAAGGACAATTTTTCTGATGTGGAAGATCAGCCAAAGCCGTAACCACAGAGCATACTTAAAAAAATAACTTCTAAAATTCGAAAGACATAGAAATGGCATAGTTTCCTTACTTAAGCAGAAAAGAAAAGGCCCAAAATCTCAGAAGCCTAGCGCCGGAGCAAGAGAAACTTAAGGAGAGAAGAATAGAAGTTAAATGTGTGCGTTTAGAAGTGAAATAAAAGGGTCTATTTATAGGAAAAATCAATAGTACTATTTGATACTATACGTTAATAAAATATTCAATTTACTATTTATGAAAGTGACATTTCTAATAAAAAAATTCACCAGAGGTTACTATTGGAATTTAAAGGGAAAACTATCCTTTCACCTTAAACTTTTAAGTTTCTTTTCAAATCAGTCTTTTCATTATAGTCCCTGAGGGTATTTTCACACATAAAACGTTATTTTCTCCTACAAACTTCTTTCTAGTTTTCTCTTATGACCAAACCACATCTTGTACTTGACATTTTGATTGTATAAATGAACAGTACTGTATACGTAAATAGTATTATATGAGTGAATAGTACCGTATACTAAAATAGTAACAGTAGTTTATAAACACGCATTTATATTTTATTTTTCATGGGTATTACATGTTACTTAAACTAATTTGATATTTTGGGACCCACAATAAAAATTCAAGTGAGTTTTACAACTAGAGATGTTGTTATAAGTGTTTGGTAAACGAGCTTATTTCAGTAACCTGTAATTTATTTTGAACCACTACTTCGAGTAGCATGTAGTTTTTGTATTTTTTTTCCTATTTTACCATTTTTATTTTATTGTAATTTCTATTATATCCTTAAGTTTATTTACTTTTCTAATTCCAAATTGTGTTAGTTTGTCCGTCTTCTTTGTCTTTATTGTCTGCCGCCCGTCTCTGTCGTCCTCTGTCATTCGCCAACAACGTATGTCCTTCTTTGTCAGCATTCATCATCCTCCATTGATTGCAAATCACGGTAAGAACATGACTTCCACTCTTCTCCCTCAGATTTCGTTGTACTTTCGTCGTCTTTGGTGCAACTTTGCTTTTTTTGATTATTTGTCGCATTTTCTTTTTATTAAACTCAAAAACTTAAATAAATTTAATTAAAAACTATTATAATTAAAAAATATAGTAATTCAAATTAATTAAAAATATTAAAATTATAATTACCTAAATTAATTTCATTAAAAAACTGATGTTTATTTTATAATATTTTTAAACTATAAAATATATGTGTTAATTTAAATGTTTTAACTATTTTAATAATTATTTTTATTAAATACTTATAATTCAATAAATTAGTTTAACCATTTTTACTATACACTTAAAATTTTCAATTTTCTATTGAAAATAAACTTATAAATTTTTAACTAATTTTTAATCAGCCTACTAATTTATCAGCTATTTACACTAGATACTTCAATTCGAATTAAACAGATTTGTAAAACATGACGAAGATGACTCTCAGTTTTTTTTTTCTTAATAAAATTATCCGGTTCGTTTGGCAGTGTATCGATGTTCTGGATTCACTGTCTCTAAGCAGAAGCTGTCGAGCGCAGAGATCCTCCTCTCCTTTCCCTCAGTCTCTTTCTTCATTCCATGGAGTTTCAGTCTCTCCCGAAGCTTAACCTTCTTATTTGCTTATTCATCCTCTTGCTTTCATCATCTCAAGCTCATGCTCGGAAGGTCAAATACTGCGGTAACTTTACTGTTCATATTTGATTTGACTTTCTTTTTGGCTGGATCTACCTCAGTCAGTTCACGATATGGCTTTGAAGTCGTTTCTTTAATTATGTTTGCTGCCATGTTTAATCCATTGTTCTTAATTGGTGTTATTACTTATGCAATTTGTGACCTAAACTGATGATACTTGTCTATCTGGCACCTGCTCTATCAGTAGGATTTCTTCTTTCTATATTTCTATTAATTTACTTATAAATTAGTTTCTTTTTCTTTCGAAATTGCGAGCTGACTACTAGTAGTCTTATATACTTCTCTTTTCCTGTGTTTGTTTGGCATGGCCCTGCAATTCTCATATAATACGTGGAATTGAACCTTTTATCATGAATGTTTCCAGCTGTTTTTGTTTAAAAAGTAATAAATTTCAATCTGTTTCGAAGATGAATTCTTGGAATTGTGTCATGTTATGTGTAAGCTTCGTGCTGGCTGCAATAACTATCTACCTTTTATCATTTTCATATCACTTCATATTTCTTTAGATTATGATAGAATTTTTGTCTGAGTGTTTTTTCCACTCATTGTATGCAGATAGAGGGCAAGACTATGCTGTGAAGGTGGCTGGAGTTGATATATTGCCTGATCCTGTGGTGAGGGGAAAGCCGGCTACCTTTAAGATCTCTGCTGCTACAGGTGACCTATCTATTCCTTCACTTCTTTCTCTTTCTCTTCTAGTTTCATTTTATATTGGTGTTTATCAATTTCCATCATGCTTTGTCTTCTCAAATTGTTATGCATGATGCATTATTTCTATGTACTGACTACAGGAAAGTCGTAGTTATATTTCGTTAAAATTGAAGTTGATCACATGTAGTTGGAACATGGTTGAATTTATTTGTATTTTATGTAAAAAAAATAGAATTATACTTAATGATAAAGATTCTGGATTCTTCTAACAATCAGCTCTAATTGTTTCTTGTGATGCATTATGTGTAAGAGAGCTACTTCAGTAATCAAATAGACCTTTATTAGCTTTAGCTAGTAACGAGTGGAGTTTCTGTCTATCTTTCATGCAGGTGAAGCTATTTCTGGAGGGAAGCTAAGAATTGATGTTTCATACTTTGGAGTGCCTGTCCATACAGAAACCCGTGATCTCTGTGATGAAGTGTCCTGTCCTGTTGCAGCAGGCAACTTTGTGATTGCTCACACCCAAACATTGCCTTCATTTACCCCACCAGTGAGTTTCACTGTTCAAATTACATGATCTTACTAATGCTGAATACATTCTAACAATATCCTTGTATCACATTTTTGAGATGGCAAATTTTATTTAGCTAAAATTAATTGCCTATAATTGTTTTGTCTTGAAAATAAAAATTTGTTGACATCTGTACGGGGTTGGACAGTTCTATGCATACTAATATTTGAGTTTACTGAATAAGGCATGAGTTCATTTGCTAATCATGTCATTATTGGACATTTGCAAATTTTAAGTTGGTATACCATATTTACTCTAGAATTTTAGCTGGAAGAACTATTGCAATGTAAATGTTACATTCTTCAAGTGTAACTGATTTCTTCTCTTCGTAATGTCAAACATCACTGATGTATCTTTGAGAAGTCAAGAGTCTTGATACTGGACACCAATAGGTGCCAATAGGTCATGGAGGTAATAGCCCATGTAATAGATTGGCATGTCTTCAGACCAGCAACGGTGTTCTGCTTGCCTGACTTTGGATTCTTTGTTGTTCACATCAAGAGATTTAGTAATGACTAGTTTTTATGTCTTGTTAGATTGGTAGGCAAAACAGCATGAGATTTGAGTGTTTAATATTGTTTAGAATGCTTATGTTAGCCCTCCTCTCTTCCACACACATTGCTGGTCTTAGAATGTTCCCAAAATGGCAATAAGTGCACTATCTCCCTGGATTTATCTCTGTAAATTTTTTCAGCTACTTTAAGGTTCAGTTTTACCTCATCTTTACTAAAAGTTGGAAAAGGAACTTTTCAACACTTTAACATTGTTCAATTGTTGACCTCATAATGTATGCTTATAGTCAAGTTACTTAATTAAGTTTTTTAGTTCACACATTTACCCCTAGAATAAGGATCTGTAATCTCAATGAGAATCGATCGAAACTTTTGAAAGTTAGCCCAGAAGCAGAGTCATTACCTTTTGGCAATTGGTGCAATTCCTTGTTTGTTTGATAATCAAGAATCGTTTGAACTCCAATAGGTAAGAGCAAGCTTGCAGTATGTAGTTCGTACCTTGAATTTAGCCTTTTATGCTTAAGGCCTTTCATTTTTAAGAGTTGTAAATAATGGAAGACCCGAAATACTTTCTTCATAAACAACGACTAATTGTGAAGCAAAAGTTGGGATCAGATACCTTCTATGCTGCTCACTGCATATGCATGCAAGCTTCCATTATCTATTGCCTTTGTTTAGATAAATGCTTCTAACATGTAGTGTAGTACCTAATACCTATTCACTATTCTGGACTTATTTTTGGTGGTTCAATGAATGTTGTAGCCATTTTTGCAACTTTAGAGAATGATTTGCCTTTCCTATGATTTCCGTCAGTTTGCTCAATATCAGATTCTTCATGAGTGATTCGAGACTTTTTCCCATTGTCTTCATTACCTAATGATCTGATGTATAACTTTCCTGTATCCTCCGTGTCTTCTTGTTTTAATTTTACACTTGTTTTTCGGCAACTATTTCCTACAGGGTTATACCTCATTGCCATTGGTTGAACATTTAATTATTTGGTTCATAACTTAGGTTGCTTTTGGAAGAGCTTACTTTGAGCTTATCTAGCTTATCTTATGGTATAAGCACTTATGTACGTGTTTAAGAGAGCTTATAAAAATAGTTTATAGGATGCTCATAAGATATATATGAAATTAAGCTAAAAAACAGCTTATGTGAAATTTATTTTCATAAACTCTTTAATTGTAGAAATAACTTATATATAAGCGCTTATTATATAAGCGCTTAAATAAACTGTTTATCCAAATAGGACCGTAGTCTACATTTTAATGCTGTTACTTTTGCAGGGCTCCTATACTCTGAAGATGACGATGGAGGGTACAAACAATGAGCAATTATCTTGCATTATCTTCAACTTTAAAATTGGTTTTGGATCTTTGGCTTCTGTTATTTAAATATCCTTTAGTCTTGCTTATATTGTTGTTGAGTGTATTGTTACAATCTGTATGTCAACTTATCAGTCATGTAAATAATAGTGGAACTGCAAACATATCAATTTGACAATCCTCCTTGGAGATATTAACAAACATGTTTGGAATTCGAGGTCAAGTCTTGCGGTTAATGTGGGATTTCGGAATGTTACATGAAATTTGAAGCCCTTCAGGCAAGTCAAGAATTTTGAAGTGAGTAGAAGGCTATGTTTATTCTGCTTATAGTTTCCATGCTGTAATGCTATCAGGAGTTTCAACGATGTGTTCTAACGAAGTAAATTTTATATCAATTTAGAAAAAAAAAAACTATGGTATGAAAAGATAGAGTTGTATGAAATTCTGAGGGTTGGTGTAAAACAGTACTTTCTACTAAAATGTGAAAATTTGTCATGATGTAATTATGGTGTCTTCGAGGTAGAATTTTTCTTCGCAAGCACTCGTGAAATAGTTGAGTTGCATGTTGATTGAGCTCCTGGTTTTGCAATCATTTTGATTTGAAATTTAAAATGTTCATTGGAGACTAAATTCAATGCCAACCGTATGGGCGTGTATATTCCAAAGGAGTTGCTGGAGAAAATTTTCTCACGGATTTTATTTTGGATTTATGGTTTAATCGACGTGGTAAGTAATAATGAACAAGCAAGGGCTTTTTTGTTTAGTTTCATCTCTTCTGTTACTAACACTATAAAAGGATTTTTTTTCTAAATTTAAAATAATATGATAGTCTATAATTTAATATGGAGTGAACGTTCTTAAATAAAAATAATAATTAGATTTAATGTGTTCTTTGTATGAGAGATGTTGAGCAATTAAGCTCACTGGACCAGTAACTGAAATGTAGCAAAGGAAAAATGAAACGCTGTAAGCAAATACCTAAATAAGTTTAACTCTTAAATCAACTTTCTCTATGACGAGCTTAGTTTGTTTGTTCTGCGGCTACAGAGCAGGCCTTTGCTTTGTAATAAAATGGCGTCGTTTTCATGCGCCTTCTTTTTTTTTTGTTTTTTTTTTTCGCTCCAAATAACGCTGTTTCACTTGAAAGCCTTTTTTTTAAAAAAAAAGTACAGTGCAAAATGTACCGTTTAAATTTTTTTTTTCCAAAACAAACCTGCCAATATGCGATCAACATGTGTACTTTTTCATTTTTTTTAATAACTGGAGGATAAAACTTCAGAAAGGCCCCATCACTAAATTTTTTCTTTCAAATGACCCCTCCAATCTTTCCCAGCATGTCTTCGTCCATTTTCCCGCCTTGTGTAGCCCTGTGCTATTGCTCCTACATCTTCCCATAGCTCCAGCGTCCTCCCATTGAATCCAACGATTCACCTCTTGCATCTCCGGCGTCTTCTACAATATTGTTGTGTTACTGCTGAAAGCATCTGTTGATTTTTTTTTTTTCCGTGCTTCTTTTTCTTCTTTCTATTTCTGGCGTCTTCACTGCTGAAAGCATCTGTTGTGTTACTGCTGAAGTATCATTTGGGTGTCTGTTGTTAACTGGTGTGTCTTTTGGGAGCAGCATTCACACAGTTTCAAGTTGTATTTATTTGGCCTTGCATATATTATGGGATACGATTTTGGGAAAGAGCCGAATCTGATGTTGTATGCCCATGGTTTTTTGGAAGATGTTTCCTTGTCTTTTGAATGATGGGCGATTGAGAGATGAGCTTTGTTCATGTTGCTGCTATGTGTGCTGGGTCTTCATTTTGCATATGTCCATGGAAATCACTTTGAGAACACTATCCATGAATTTCTTAGGGTTGAGATAATTCTAATGACCTCTCCCTTTTTTCAACGCTTTATGTAAACAATGAACAATCCTTATATATTTCAAACCCCAAACTTCCTTCTCTTGTTAAATTCTCAATTGAAAATTAAATCTTCGTTGACTTCCAAACAGCAACATAATTATCCCATATAGTCTGCATTCTCGTATATTAATATGTATATATATATATATATATTTCCCATAAAGAATAAGGGATATTAGGAAATTAACATCCTTGGTTCATGATTCAGTATTAGGAAATTAACAACTATCCTAAATTATGATAAATCAATACTGTCCATGGTTATTTCTATTAAATGATTGGACGAGTTATTGAAACACAATTAAAAGATTCGGAGGAGTTATTCAGATAAAATTAGGATAATTTGTAATAATGTGATTTTTTAAATAAACATATTAGTGAATTTGAATGTACACTAAGAATATTAACAGTAATGAATTTTACTTGAGTTTTTATTGTAGATCTTATAGTAACACATAACTTTAAATAACTCCCTATTCCAGTGTGAACCTCTTAAGAATCTACAAATAGGTCTCACATTTAACTCTACTAACATTTATTATAAATTGATAATTTTATTATTACTTTTTGTATAAGAACCGGTTCTTATATAAGAATCGTTCTTACGCGTGGCAATAATGTGGCGAACTACAATGGTGAACCAAAATAAGAATCAATTCTTAAATTTAAGAACTTCTGAAAAATTATCACTGTAGATGCTCTAAGTAAATTTTTTTTAAGCAGATTTATTTTTTCTTTTTCATTTGCTGTTGATGTTCATAGTCTTTCTAACCCTTTAAATTTGATTATATTGAAATAAATTTCGCAATTGTTTTAATATTAACTATAAAATTGGTTTTATTCCAGATAACAACAACGGAGGAAAATTGGAAGCCTAAGATTGAGATGGAAATTGACAATGTAGAAGAAGCATGAGATTTTTGGAAGAGATATGAAGGAAGAAGGGGGTTTGGAATGAGAAATGATTCGTACATTAAAAGCAGGAACGATAAAACCATGATAACATCAAGAAGATATATATGCTCCAAAAAGGACTTTCAGGAGTTGGATAAAAGAGACGTAAATACGAAAAATTCACGTGATGAAACTAGAACCGATTGTCAAGTTAGATTGAGAGTGAAGCTAGTGGATGGTAAGGACAGAGTGTATTAATTCATAGAGAAACACAATCATGAACTACGTACCAAGGAAACTAGCCACATGTTGCACTCGCAACGAAAAATATTTGAAGTCCAAGCACATGAGATCGAGCTTGCAGAAGACTCCGACCTCAAGCAAAATATATCGTTTGACTTGATGAGCATACATATGGGTGGAAGGGCTAACATGTCAATATGTACAAAAAATAGCCATATGTTATCTCATGACTTTATTTATTAAGTCTGTGTTCTGTTACCAAAAATAGCCATCTATTATCTCATGTCAATATGTACATAAAAAAAAGAGGGTCCTAAGAAAAAAATGGAATAACAAAAAATAGCCATTTTTATAATTAATAACTATTTCAGATCAAAGATCTTTACAACTTCGTAGCACTACAGTAAGATTACAACAAAACCTACATCTACTTCATAACAGTTCATTATATCATAACCTACAACTACTTCAGAACAACAGGCTAGCATTGGGTGATGATCCCAACAATTCCATCAAGTATGTTTGTAATCTTACTTCTAGCAATTCAAGCCTGTTGCTGATGATCCTAGATCAACAATTCCAGTTAAAGAAAGCTTCCAGCAAGCAAAAATTCCAATAACTGCGCTTATAGAGATAGATAGATAAAGAACAAATAAAAAAAAACTCCAATAAAACAGTCCAGAAAAAAGAACAGATCAGAACGAGCATGATAATGTGCCAAAGAGTAAAGAAAAATGTAGATTTTCATTACAACTTCATATTTGCAAATGATTGACAAATTCACAAGAGAAGAAATGTTAGAGTAATACCTGAAAAATAAAAATAAACACAAAATAGAGGAATTTAAAAGTTAGAGTAAAAATATAAATTGCGTAGTACTAGATTAAGTTATGAGTATCTCATCTTTCTTTAAGGTAATTTTTATATTTTTCACTAGTTAACTTTACTATATTACTCAGTGTAGGGGTACACAGACGTGTTATGTCACATCCCAAAACTTACATGTGATATAAACATAAAATACCTAGGGTGTACCTCCGTGGTACCCCATAATCTCTGTGAACATTCTTAATATCCATAATTATGTGAATCATAAATATTCCAAGAAAGATATTTTGTATACATATTCAGAAAATGTTCAACCTTCAAACACTATACAGTACTATACAACCTCCCAAGCCTAGGTGGCCTACTAGATTACAGAGCGTTTCCTAATCCTTACCAATTGTTTACCAGACAAAAGTGGAGTATATCCTTAAAGGCTATAAATTCTTCTCCTCAACCACTGTATCTGAAAAGATAATCATGGAGAGTGTGAGTTTATCATAACTCAGTGAGTAAACAACTGTACATGAAAATATCATAAGCACAAACACCACATTTACTAATACAATCAATCTATCATTTATTGTAAATAATTATAGTATTACACTTGTCTGAATTTGCGTATGATTTCTTGGGTGATCAATCCCTCAATCACTTTGCATTATATGCCATAGATACTTGCACTGAGTGACTTGGGAATTCAACCCTCAAACTCTTGGTGCATAAGTTTTCACAGTTATACACTGAGTGGTATGGGACTCTAACCCTTTCAAACTCGTGCATAGGTCTTCACATTTATACACCGAGTAGTATGAGACTCTAACCCTTTCAAACTCGTGCCTAGGTTTTCACAGTTATACACCGAGTAGTATGGGACTCTAACCCTTTCAAACTCGTGCATAGGTTTTCACATTTATACACCGAGTAGTATGGGACTCTAACCCTTTCAAACTCGTGTATTAGATCTCGTAGATCTTTTGCTCATCAATAAAATAGTGACAATTTATCACAATATAATTACTATGAAATAAATGAATTTACACATACTTTTATTCCCTTGAATGTCTATCATCAACCATAACAATCATCATATATTATCAACAGCGAGATTGATTATTTCTCACTTCAATAATGTTATAAACAAGACTTGTATTGTACCTTATCTAATAAGATCACATTAGTTTAGTAAGGTTATTCACTTACAAAATGTTCCAATTTATTCAAGGAACAATCACATCTAGTTCTTCAGTCAACTAGAGAAATCAATTCTCAAAGGTAATAAAATACCTTCCAATGATATTGTACTTTTTCTTAACCTGAACACACACTGATAATCTTCTCAATTTCACAAATAACGCAAATAGGATTTATATTGTGCTTTGACTAATTTATTAAATTAATTTTGCAAGGTTGCCTACTCACCTGGATTCCACGCTCTCAGCGCTCCCACCTTGCGCCCCAAACATCCCTATTGTAACCAGGTAAAAACTATTAGGGTTACAAAATAGAAAAATTTCCTATCACTACTCTCGACCTTTACTCACATCTTAAGTCATAACTCCTAACCGGTAATAAATTTCTAAATGACATTAATACCATTGGAAACTAGACTCAAAGAGCTTTCCAACGATATAAAGTTTGCCCAAAACGGAGTCCGGATGAAGAAGTTATGACTGATTGAAAAATAAACTAAAATTTCCCGGTACACTTGGCGCCTAGGCGCCACCCATGCCTGGCGCCTGGGCGCCAATTCATTCTTCTTCCCATCTCACCTTGGCGCCTAGGCACCACACATGGCGCCTGGGCGCCACGATCGCGACCCCTTCGCGATTTCTCTCGGTTTTGGCCCAAATCTAGCCAAATCTTCACCGTTTTTCATGATTTCTTCCATGGGATCTCACCCTTAATGTCTAAGGAGCATTTAGACACCAAAATCACCAATTTTAATTAAGAAACGAAGCTGGAATCTCGATTTTACCTCAAACACTCTTAAAACTAGAAAATAGAGAAAAGCTTAAGAAATAGAAATTTCTACCTCGATTCCTTACTTTCCCTATGTTACTTGGCTCCTAGAGGCTCGCCCCGTAGCCCGAGATCCACCCTCCAAAGCCCGGTTGTAGAGTTGGAGTGTAGAGAGAGAAATTAGAGAGAAGGAAGAGAGAAGGAGAGGAGAGAAAGTGAAGAGAGAGAGAGGAAAGGAGAAAAATGAATAAAAAAATAAGTGAGGCCACCTATATACTCGCCCGGGGTGAAATTATCACTTGCTCTGCAATTGACCCTCAATCAAGACTAGCAAAAGCAAATTCATAAAATCTCAACTCAGGTGTTTCTAAATCCTAGGTGCCCCACAGATTTTATTATTTCACTTTAGTCCCTCTCAATATCTCAAACTCCACTTTAACCCCAAATCTATCATCCTTTCGGTACGGGACTCATAATTCATTCCCATAAGCTCTATTCTTCTTCTCGGGTTCCTACTTGGTCATTTCTCAAAAGTACTCCATACTTTCTTTTCTTTTCATTTTAGTCCTTGAGAATTTGTAAAATGTCCCAAATTAAAATTTTTGAAATTTCTATTTCCAAATTTCCTTCACTAATTCAAAAAGAACATTTCTCATGTAATTAAATTTTTCAATAAACTTCAAATAGACTTTAAATATTCATGAAAATTCTTGGGATATTACATGTTACTTCCAAGATACAATAGCCTAGGACTCGTCTGTTTATTTACTATTTCTGCACGTAAAAAGTAAACCATACTCACTTTCTCCCGCACTTTCTTTACCCAAAATATCACACAAATATATATCTCATACTTTATATTACACACTCCTCTATATATCCGCTTACACACTCCCCTATATATCAACTATATTTTACGAACACAGTTAAATACTTGTTCACATATAAGTTTCAAGAAAGCCTTTTTATATTATCAATAGTTATGTCAATAAAAATTTATGAGATATGCTCAAATATTAAACTCATAAAATTTCTATTAACCCACAACTTCATTAACTATTGACCATAAAACATTTTTATCAAAATTTGTATATTTTTATAACAACATACATACATCCCTCATTTATTGTTATAAAGATAATACCCAAAAATATTTTTCTTCTTTCCCGCACTATTAATAAAAATTCTCAAAAAAGAGAAAGATTAAAATAATAACACATACCTCAAGATGTAGGGAGAAGAAAGCACCATTGTATAAATTTTCTTCAGGAGCAAAAATTGATCACTATAAGATTAAAACTCATGGTTTCCACATAATGCAAATGCTATTTCTCATATAACATTTGCCCTTTTATATATATACACACACACACACACACACAAATCTACTTTAAAAGAATTCTTCAAACAAGTAAAAAGAATTTGTAAAAACAATATAGATAGATAAGATAATATATAGCCAAAGCTAACGTCTTGTAGTAGATCATGGATATCTCATATAGTGAAAAATCCTTTCTCATAAATAAAATCTTTTGTGATCAACAATCAAATAAAAAATAATAATATTTATAAACCCACAAAATTAATTCATAAATTTACTCAATTGAGAATCACAAAGATTTCCTCTACAGAGAAAATTTACAATTAAGAAAATTTTATAATATCCGTTGAAAAATCTTTTGGCTACTCATAAACAACCATTAGATGCAAAAATGATTTATAAGATGATTGGTCATTTACTAGCCAATGTTTAAAAAATAAAATAAAAGAATTTCCAACATGCAAACTATTAAAGGCCCCAAATGCCAGGGAAGTATATATGGAAATCAAATATATAATTTTTTTTTTACCATGAATAAGGTGTAAAACAAAAATATCATATACTTGGATTCCCAAAACTCATAAAAAATTTATGAGTTACTGTAAAAAGATAAATATTCCACCAAAAATATTTATGCAATTTCTTTATGAAATAAATTCACAACTCCAAATGGAAAAACCAAAAATATTTTCATTGATTTATTCAACATGAAAAAATTATCTTTGAATTGTTGGAGCAGCACCTGAAAAATAAGAATAAATATAAAAAAAAAGAATTTGAAAGTTAGAGTAAAAATATAATTTGCGTAGTACTGCGCTGAGGTTCAAGTGTCTCGTCTTTCTTTAAAGTAATTTTCACGTCTTCCACGGGTTAACTTTACTATATTACCTAGTATAGGAATACACAGACGTGTTACTTCCAGAATATAACAGAACAAGACTCGCCTATTTTTTTGCTACCTCTGCACGTAAGAAGTAAACCAAACTTACTTTTTCCCGTACTTTCTCTATCCCAAATATCATTCAAATATATATCTCATATATATATTTTTATTCCATCTCATATATATACACAAACTTATCTATATATATGTGTATATTTACCTTTCATCTCATTTTCTCTACAGGTTGTCCTACATTCCACAATGATACACACATATATAGTAGTTTGCTATGATTCTTTGGAGTGGTCCGTTGGCAGCAATTGATGTTCAATAAAAACCAATTAAAACATCCAAATTAATAGTACCAACGTCCATAACCGAAGGGAATCAATAAAGCCAACATTTATGTATATATTGATAACATATTATTATATGAAATCAATGGAAATTAAGCAACATAAATATGGCTAATGCTTTCATATATAAAACACTTTTAATGTATAGTAACATAAGGTATAATGAAGAAAGGAAATAAAAACATTTATTATTTACTATTTTATAATAATATCCAACAAGAAATTCAAAACTGTCCAGCAAAAAAATTCATAACCGACAGGATTCATTTGTGTGTGGAGACAAATGGAGGCAGTGCCTCTTTCAATTTGTCATATGTGTGTGGAGAAAAATTCATTTCAGCACATAAATGCAAAACCAAAAAAGGAAGGGGGGGTGGGAGGGGGGAGAGACAGACAGACAACAAACCTATAGCATATATGTTTGGAAATGACAACGCTCCAAGAAAGCTAAGTGAAACCAAGATGCAGGAATTCTCTCAATTGTATATCTCAATTGGTCAGAATTTATCTTCTCATGTGGAAACATAAATTTCAGAACAAAATGAGAAATAGCTTGAAATATATTATGTAAATGATTTTATATGTCTATACCATAAGCAAGTTATAATGCAGAACACTATGATTTCAATTACCCTGCCATAAAGAACTCACATTTTTTTTCAAGTAGAATTCCATGAATGAATGGAAAGACCCATGTGAACAATAGAAGCTTTGCAATAGCAGTAAGGACAGCAGACCGAGGTGCAATGAAGTTGTAGGAATTTCTAAATTAATCCTGACACACACAACCAAGACTAACAGTTTGCTTTTTATCCTTCCAGAACAATGCGTCAGCAACAGCAAAAGTCAATAACAACAAATTAATCCTAATTTGTCATAATCCTAGTCCTAATTTATCCTAATAAACCTAATATTACCAAATCACCTCTAAAATGGGTAGAACCCAGGTATATCAACAGCACCACAAAGAAGTAAAAAGGGGAGGGAGGGAGGGAGGGAGGGAGAGAGAGAGAGAGAGGTGACTCTCACCTGTCAGTGCTGGAGAAGATGCCAGGATTGGAGAAGAGAGAAGCGACGGGATGAGGCGAGGGAGGGAGGAGGAAGGAAGGGCTGCAAAGGTGAGAGGAGAAAACATCGTCGAAGCTATCGGACTAGAGAAGATGGTGAGAGGAAAGAGGGAGGGCTTCGACGGCGGTGCATGAAGGAGAAAGGGGATCGGTCTCGAGTTGTAGAGAGGATATGGGAAGATCTGAAGACAGCCATGGGAGTCCGGTTTGTTTAATCTTCTTCAAAACGGTGTGCCTTGCACTGTGTTTTTTTTTTTTTAAAAAAAGCCTTCGAGTGAAACAACATCATTTGGAGCAAAAGGGGCAAAAAAAGAAGGGGGAGGGCGCGAAAACAACGTCATTTTATTGCAAAGCAGAGGTCTGATCTACAGCAGACAAAACCAAACTCCTCTATGACAGTGTTAGAACTTAAAAGGCTAAAAGCAAAATCAATAAGAAAAATCTATTTTCTTGTTAAGCTCAAACGTTTAAAAGGAATAAAAAATTTCAGGAGTTATAAGTAAAATTATGTGTGTTTGACTGATAGCTATGGGATTTTTTATACTACATAACTTTACGGTTGAATGTTATGATAGTCATAATTTGAGAATGTAGTCGCTAGATGCATATTCAAAACATAGGTTAATGGGTTGCCTAGAAGGCTACATTCATAGATGATTTCATGCATGTTGAAGGCATTACGTATAATTATTGGTGTGATAGCTAGTGGTGTTATGTGTAAAAGAGAGCTAATCAATTGTCAGCATTAAGCGTTGCCCACAAGAACAATTTTAAATGATAATTGAGTTGGATCCTGTATTTTAAGTAAAAATGATTTCTTTGTCAAATTACAAATAAAAGCAGTTCTGAATTTTAATTTTTGGATACTATAAAAGTATAAAAAATATTTAATGAGAGTGGTTAGCTTAATTTGCTGTTGAAAGGACGCACTAGTCGATTATTGTAGAAACGTTTGCTCGTGAGAAAATTTATTACATGAAGTTGCTGTTGACCCTAAGGCTATATGCCATAAGTTTTGATGATGACAAATGTATTTGAATAGTAGCATTGATATATATAAAGATTAATTATCATATATATGCTACAAGTACTTAAGCATGATTATGTTATTTAATATGTATGTTGCATATATTGAATCATGCTATTAAACTAACCATTGGGTTTGCAAGTAAGATATATTTTATAGGTTGGTTCAAAACAAGAAGAGTGAGCATTGTATTGAAGAACAAGGAAAAGCAATATCATGCTTCACTCAAGGAAAACAACATGCAAGGATGAAGCTCCAAGAAATGAAGAATTAGAAGATTTGAAGTCTTGGAAGCTTGGATGCATCAAGATAGCCTATGTGTTTACATTAGGTATATTTTATATAGGCTAGTATACTTGTGCAACTCAATGATTTAGATTTGCATACATTGGCTCAATTATTTTGAACAAAAAGATAGTGAGATATGAAATTTTACAAAAGTTAATTTTTGACCTTTGGTCACTCTTTATATCATATCTCATAAACAAAAAATCATTTTTCCAAGTATCTTAATCTCATTTGATAGTAGACTCAAAGATATTTCCAAAGGTATATTATTTATTGAAAACGGAGTCCAAATGAGAAATATATGACTATATAGTTTGAAAAACTGAAAGTTGATTATTCTGTTCTGACCTATAGTCAGTATTTTGATTATATCTTTTAAAAGAAAAATAATTTTTAGTAAAACTTAGCTCATTTGAAACTAGACTCCAAGATCTTTCCAACGGTATATTATTTGTTTAAAACGGAGTTCAAATGAGGGAGTTATGAATTTTTAAAGAAAGCTCAAAATCTGGACTGCACTATAAGTGCTGTAACGGCTATATAACGACTATATAACGGCTAGTTTTGTAAAATCTTATATATATGACCTTAGATACACGATTTTGAGTAAGAACAAAGTCCTACAATATGATATTAACTTCTTCTATCATCTTTGAGAGAAAGGAAAGCATTCTTGAGCCAAATCTTGCATATTCTCTATCATTAGAGTTATTAGAGTTTCATTTGTTTTCATCTACTCTTTAGAGAGAGTTTCTTTGTATTGTTGATTTTGATCAACACATATATTATTCTGAGTTGAGGTTCGCAAGTACCGGTGTTGGAAGAACTTGCTTTGGGTTGAGGAGGAGCCCGGATTCATAAATTCTCCATTGTGGTTTCGCAAATACCCGGATCGAATTTGCGTGGTTGTAGTGGTTTGCAAGTACCCGGATTAAACTTGCAATTATAGTGGAAATACTCAAGTGGTCTCTTGAGGACTGGATGTAGGCTTAGATTAGCCGAACCAGTATAAATCTCCGAGTTTGCTTTCTCTATCCCTTACTCTTTAATTTGTGCATATTGATATCTATTCTTTAATTCCTTGATCTTTATAATTATTTATCTTGACAGCACATTGATTTTCTGTATTGTATTTATTATCCTAAGCATTGTACTTTTACAGAAAATCATTTTAACTTCTAATTAATTCTTGTGAAAAATTTATAAAACCCAATTCACCCCCCTCTTGGGTTCCAACCATTACTTTCAGTTGCGCGGTAACTGTATGCTATAGAGAATAGAGATTAGAGTTTTACTTACCAAGTTACCAATTGAAATTAAATAATAATATACACGCGGTAACGCGGCCAACCAGAAACCCGAACCGTTTCCACTTGAAAATGGATAGATCCGATAGCAGAGTACTCATTGTCACACCCTGCGGCCTCAGCGTCACCCGAGCCCCAGCTCCGACAGGAGAAGACAACGAAGAGAGACCAAAAAGCTACAAAACCAAAAAATTACATGTAAGTTTTGTTAGTTTCGGGCTTATTTTTCTTTTGCTTTTTTCTATCTTTGAGCATTCATTATTTTTTTTTTAAAGTTTGGATAATACTCTTGACGAGTTTTGTGGTCTGCTGACCACCTCTTCGAATTGCGGTTTAGTGACGATTAGGGTTCTGGTTAACTTCCGTTGCCACAACTACTACCGTTCTGGTGCCCATTAGTTGTTTGGGTTTTATTATAGTTATTATTATTATTGGTATTCTTACATGTATTAGGCGGGGAGTGGGAATACGAGTAGCTAGCCAATTTGTGCCTTCAGTAAAGGAATTGTGATTTTTATCAAATAAACAAGAAAACATATCATGTCATGGAAAAGAATGAACATTTTGATCGAAGTTCTTTGATTTCTTTTTTAACACGCTTTACGGGTATTAGTAGGCTAATTTTTCTCTGGTGTGGGGAAAAATGGTTTCCTGGATTGTGTTGTTAATTGAAATTCAATTTTGAAATGCAAGGTTTGTTTTTGGGAGCTTATGTCAGTTCGTGATTGATGCCATCATACTTATGCTTTCCTATCTGATAATTGATATATCTTCTTGCTTCCCATCCTAATGGTATTGGGCTAAAAAGGTTGGTTTTGGGTTTTAAGTTGATTTGATTTTCGTCCTTGGTCTTGATTAGATAGTTTGGGGCTGAAATATGTGATGCTCTATTGTGAAAATTTTGAGGCCACATTTAATGCTTTTGCAATTAGAAGCATATTTGTTTCATTCTCTAAGGAACTGCTTTATAAATTCCCATTACAAGATGTCATCTTATGGTGTTCTCTTTCAAAATTTTGCACCAACACATCATCTCTTAATTGACTGTCGCCTCTTGTGGCTCTCATGTTTGATAGGTCCATATAGGAACAACCTTCATTATTTGGTAAAAATGAGACGGCAGGGGCAGTATGGTCATCCATCTGCTAATGCTTATGTTGCTACACAGATGCATCACATCGCTGATCAGAGGATTGAAACCAAGCCTAGTAATTTTGAAGAACAGCTAGAGGCCTTCACACCAGAGAGAGAGAATCCATATGCAAGTTCCAAGCCAGAGGATCAGTGGAGATGGGAAATAGATGGATCAAATATATCGAATTCAATGGCACCTTGTATGTTTATTGTAGAAAATCAATGCATTCATGCTTGTGCAGTTCTCTTTTGATGAGCACAGAGTAAAATTGTAACTAGATATCCTAATTAGAAGTTTTAAATGAGTCCATTTATAGATTTTAGATGTAGTGAGCATGTGACTCGTCTTCATTTTTCTCATGCTTAATATATTTGCTTATGATAGTCATGGTAGTTTATGCATATTTTCTCTTTTCCTAAAAAGGTTGGTTAATATGTTGTGTCCAGAAGTTTGTTTGAGCCTTTGATGTATTCATTATATTATTAGGAGGTATAAGTGTAGTGGCCGGCGCTTGCCTCAAGGCTGCCAAGAGGCCTTAATGCCTCTTGCTGGTTGAGGCAAGTTTCCTTTGTTCAGGAGCTTGCTTAGCAGTGCCTTCCTGGTAGGTGTAGGATGCTTGCCTCAGCCACCTTTTATAGACTAGGCTTATTTTACATAAATATATAGCTCTAAAAGCCCATCTTATAATCCACAACTATCAGGTTAAGTATTTTAAGACAAGATGAGTATTTTATACATTGGAGAATAAAACCCAGCTCAATAAATAACTCATTACTAATCTGGCCAACTGGTCATTCATTCTAAAATATTATTATTTGGGCTGTTAGTCATTCACTTTAAAAAAGATAAGTAATTTATGTCTTGATGACTTCAATAGTGCACTGTTTTATATATTGTTATACTTGAATAGTTCATTTTTAGATCCAATATTATCAGAATAGTTTGTATTTATTTATTTTCTATTTATATTAACATATTTAAACCTTTTCGTAGTTTGGCACCTGCCTTCTCTTGGGCAAGCACCTCTTGTCACAGCCCAAAAATTGAACATGTGAAAAGATACAACTCATTTGATAAAATTCTCAAACGTACGTTATTTACATATATTCTGTAAGGTTTTGCATTCAACCTTAATCATTCATTCCATACTACAGAATTATATTCATCTGATAAGCAAATATAGACATACAAAGTCTGATATTTCTATCTCATCGCAAGCCTAGGAGACCTATAGAAAGTACAGAGCGTTCCTAGTATCCACATTAATAAGTACTGGTATCCCACCAGACAGAAATAGAGGATAATTGCAATAGGCTTCTATTATTCAAACGGATACTCTTGTTCTTTGTTTTCTGTTTTTGAAAAAAAATAATCATAGGGAGTGTGAGTTTATTTAAAAACTCAGTAAGTAAATAACTGTACTATATAAAATATCAAAAGTACAAATACCACATTTACTCATATAATTAATTGTCTTATACATTGAGTAGTATGAGACTCTAACCCTTTCAAACTCGTAAATAAGTTCTCATAGATATACACCGAGTAGTATGGGACTCTAACCCTTTCAAACTCGTGAATAAGTTCTCATAGATATACACCGAGTAGTATGGGACTCTATCCCTTTCAAACTCGTGAATAAGTTCTCATAGATATACACCGAGTAGTATGGGACTCTATCCCTTTCAAACTCGTGAATAAGTTCTCATATATATACACCGAGTAGTATGGGACTCTAACCCTTTCAACTCGTGTATAGGTTTCATAGATATGCACTGAGTAGTATGGGACTTTAACCCTTTCAAACTCGTGTATTAGATCCCGTAGATCTTTACTCATTAATAAGATAGTGAGAATTTATCACATAGTACAATTGTCATGAAATAAAATAATTTCTACATACTCTTATTTCTACTGATCATCATATACTCCCATATGAAAAATTAATTGCTTATTATCCAAATAATATTGTAAATGGGACTTATATTGTACTTTGACTAGTAATATCAAATTAGCTGAGCAAGGTTATTCACTCACCTTGATGTTTGTCCAAATTTACCTTGTTCCACGCTAGAATTTGTGTAGGAAAATTTCCTAGTAAAATATATTACAAGGAAACATAAGAAAGGAAACAAAATCACGAAAATACGCAAAATTTTCTGATTGCTACAGTAACGGTCGCTACAGTGCCGGTTCGCTACAGTAACGGTTCACTACAGTGCCGGTTCGCTACAGTACCGTTGACTGCCGACACTACAGTAACTGCTACAGTACCCGAAGAAAATTTTCCAGATTTTTTTCTGAAATTTCTGGTCGCTACAGTAACTCGGTTTTTGCAGAAATTTCTAACAATTTCATCCTTTCCTTTCTTGTTTCAAAACCAGAATTTCAACTCTTTTAACCGATTATAACTCAAATATAACTTCTAAAACAACTGAGATTCATGAATTATCATCAAAATTTTCAAGAACAAAACCTCCTCTGATCTTCTACATAAACTGAAATTTGAGGAAAATAATGAGATTAAAGCTTACCTTTGATCCTTACAAAGCTTTTGAACCGAACAAATAATCAAAACTCTGAAGATCAAGGAAAGGATTTGAGAAAATGATGAAGAAACGAGAGAAAACAAAGTCACTGTTCACTTCTCAGCTTTTTTCCTTCTGCGTGAAAATGAGAGGGTACTATTGAAACTTTATATTAAATATTTCTAATGGGTTATTCAATAACCCATGGGTATCCATAACCCAACATCCAAACCCATCCAGTCAATTTACAATAAATGGACTAATTAACCATTCTGAAACCACTTTTCCATGAATTTCATCATTCTTAGAATATATCCCACATTGTGCAAATATTTAGTGCAGTCATTTAACTCAATTTTCATAAATAATATTCAAAGAGAACAATTAAATATGAAAATTAAAAATGACCAAAATAAATAACTAAAGTAACGTTGTAGAATTCTAAAATACTCTTAAGCAAATTATATTCTGAAATTAACGGGCATTACATTCTACCCCCCTTGAAAGAATTCGGTCCTCCGAATTAAAATCTTTCCTCAAGTTTCAAATAAATGTGGATAGTTTTTCCACATTTCATCTTCTGCCTCCCACGTAGTTTCCTCGCGAGAATAATTTCTCTAAAGAACCTTGACAGTAGGAATTTCTTTAGTACGCAATTTCTTGACTTTTCTATCAAGAATAGCTACTGGTACCTCTTCGTAGGTGAGAGTTTCATCAAAATGAACTTCTTGGGGTTGAATGACATGAGAAGGATCAGGAAGATACTTCCGTAGCATGGACACATGAAAGATTGGATGAACTCCCTCTAGGTCGGAAGGTAGGTCTAGGCGATATGCCACATTATCCACTCTGTCTACAACCTCATATGGGCCAACATACCTCGGACTAAGCTTGCCTTTCTTCCCGAATCTCATTACTCCCTTCATAGGTGAGATTCGTAAGAAAACCATGTCACCTATTGCAATTTCAAGATCACGTCGTCGGTTGTCCGCATAAGATTTCTGTCTACTCTGAGCAGTTAACAACCTCTCTCTGATAAGTTTAACTTTATTTATATCTTCCTGAATCATCTCAGGTCCAAATATTTTGGTTTCACCAAGTTCAAACCAACCTATAGGAGATCGACACCGTCTCCCATATAAAGCCTCAAAAGGTGCCATCTGAATACTGGCTTGGTAACTGTTATTATAAGCAAATTCAATAAGAGACAAATGATCTTCCCAACTTCCACTGAAATCCATCACACAAGCTCTTAGCATATCCTCTAAAGTCTGAATTGTCCTTTCGGACTGTCCATCAGTCTGAGGATGAAATGTTGTGCTAAGATTCACTTTGGTACCCAAAGCCTCTTGAAAGACTCTCAAGAATCGAGAAGTAAACTGAGGTCCTCGGTCTGATATAATGGAGATTGGTACACCATGAAGTTTTACTATTTCTTTAACATAAAGTCGAGCAAGTTTTGCTACACGGAAAGTGGTATGAACAGGAAGAAAATGTGCTGACTTAGTAAGTCGATCCACTATGACCCATATTGAGTCATTTCCTTTTGTTGACCGAGGTAAACCTACTACAAAATCCATAGTGATCCTTTCCCACTTCCACTCGGGAATATCTAGTTTTTGCATCAAACCAGGTGGTCGTCGATGTTCAGTTTTAACTTACTGACAAGTCAAACATCGAGCTACAAAGTCAGTCACGTCTCGCTTCATGTCCTCCCACCAGTAAACTTGTTTCAAGTCCTGATACATTTTCACAGCACCAGGGTGTACAACGTATGGCGAACCATGAGCTTCCATTAAGATTTCATGTTTCAAAGATTCAATGTTGGGGACACAAAGTCTTCCATTAAACCATAAGACTCCTTCTTCATCTACCAAGAAACTTGGTGCTAGACCTTGCCTTGCCTTATCTCTGATTTTGACCATATCAATGTCATTTTCTAAAGTTGCTTTTACTTTTTCAACAAGGGATGATCTAACTGTTAAATGAGCCAGAAATGTACCTGACTCAGTGATCTCAAAGAATACTCCATCAGCTTCCAATTCTTGTAGTTCATGTATTAGAGATCTCCTTATAGTGGCAATGTGAGCTAAACTTCCCATAGACTTTCGACTTGGAGCATCAGCCACTACATTTGCTTTACCTGGATGGTAAAGGATGGTACAATCATAATCTTTCAGAAGTTCCATCCACCTTCGTTGCCTTAGATTGAGATCTCTCTGCTCAAAAATGTACTTAAGGCTTTTGTGATCTGTAAAAATTTTACAAGTTTCCCCATACAAGTAATGTCTCCACATCTTTAGGGCAAACACTACAGCTGCCATTTCCAAATCATGAGTGGGGTAATTCAATTCATGCTTTTTAAGCTGACGTGAGCCATAAGCTATGACTTTACCATATTGCATCAACACACATCCTAAGCCTATCTTTGAGGCATCACAGAATACAGAGTAACCCCCTGGTCCTGATGGTAGGATTAAGACTGGTGCAGAAGTTAAACACTCTTTCAATTTGGTGAAACTTTGTTCACATGAATCATCCCAAATGTATTTAATATTCTTTCAGATTAACTTATTTAATGGGAGAGCCGTCTTAGAGAAATCTTTGACAAAGCGACGGTAATACCCTGCTAAGCCAAGAAAACTACGTACTTCTGACACAGTTGTTGGTCTAGGCCATTGTTTTACTGCTTCAATTTTACTTGGATCTACATGAATACCTTCTTGGGAAATAACATGTCCCAAAAATGTTACATGACTCATCCAGAATTCACATTTTGAGAGCTTTGCGTACAACTGATGCTCTCTCAAAGTCTGAAGCACTATTCTCAAATGTTCAGTATGTTCTTCATGACTCTTTGAATATACCAAAATATCATCAATAAATACAATTACAAACTTATCAAGGAATGATTTGAACACTCTGTTCATTAAATCCATAAATGCTGCTGGTGTATTTGTCAACCCAAAAGACATCACAAGAAACTCATAATGTCCATACCGTGTACGAAAAGCTGTCTTAGGTATATCATCGTTCTTAATTCGTAACTGATGATATCTAGACCTTAGATCAATCTTGAGAAGTATTTTTCTCCTTGAAGCTGATCAAACAAATCATCTATCCTTGGTAAAGGATACTTATTTTTCACTGTGACTTTATTCAGCTGACGATAATCTATACATAGTCTCATAGAACCATCTTTCTTTTTCACAAAAAGAACAGGAGCACCCAAAGGTGAAAAACTTGGGCGAATGAACCCTTTGTTTAACAAATCTTCCAATTGTTCTTTGAGTTCTTTTAGCTCAACAGGAGCCATACGATAAGGTGGAATAGAAATTGGTCTTGTGTCTGGGACCAAATCAATACTGAACTCAATATCTCTTTCTGGCGGTAATCCAGGTAAATCTTCTAGGAACACATCTAGGAATTCATTAACCACATGAATGTCTTCTAACTTCTGTTCTTTCTTTTCTAAATCTTTGATAAAAGCTAGAAATCCCTGACATCCCTTTCGCAATATACGCCGGGCACTTAACATAGATATCATGTTGCAAGGTACATCACTTCGATCTCCTTGAAACACAAAATTACTCCTCCCCGGCATATTAAAGGAAATAACTTTGTCACGACAATTTATAGTAGCATGACAAGAAGATAGCCAGTCCATCCCTAAAATCACATCAAAATCTAACATATTGAGAACCATAAGATCTATCTCAGTTTCCATGCCCCCAACAATTATTTTACAAGAACGATAACATGTTTTAACCATCAAAATCTCTCTCATCGGTGTGGAAACCAAGAATGGTTCTTTAAGAATAATCGAATCAAATGCAAATCTCTTGGCAAATAGGGGTGACACATATGAGTGAGTAGAACCGAGGTCAAACAAAATACGTGCAGCAAAAGTATTAACAGATAATATACTTGTAACTACAGCATTGAATGTTTGAGCATCCTGTCGGGTTAGAGCATATACTCTTGCATTTCCTCTGCCAGCAGCTTGTTTTCCACGGTCACCTTGGCTTCTTCCAGAACCTCTTCCCATACTACCCTCTATTGAAGGGGTTGGTGTTCGAGTAATAGAAGCAGAAATAGATTGTGGTCGAGGTGACAAAGTAGACCCTTGACCTGGTCCTGTCATGAGCTGAGGGCACTCCCTTATAAAATGTCCTTTTTGTCCACAGTTAAAACAACCTGTACCAACAGTGTTTAACCTGCATTCTCCGAAGTGAAACTTTCTACATTCAGGACACTGAGGTTTCTTCCTTCTAGCTTGAGTACCTCCTCTACTAGAAGAACTAAAACCACCCCTGCTCTCTGAACAAGGCTTAGCCACACTGGCTGTAGAATAAGATGACTTAGTAGGAGTGGCTGGAGCATGTTGTGATACAGTAAAGGGTTTAAAAGTCCCTGAGTCTTCCCCTTGATCAAAAGATCTTCTATATCTAGCTTTATTCTTTTGTTGATATTCTTCTTTATTCTTTGATTTCCTTTCCATAACCAATCTGTAAAACTCCGTCCACATAACTGGCGGTGCGCCTTGAATTCTAGCTTTCTTCCAGTTCCTCCACCATTTACCAGCCCTACCCTTTAACTGAAATGAAGTGAATTCTACCTTTTGAGTAGGAGAACACCCTATAGCATCACAGATTGCTTCACAATCTTCAAGGAAACATTGTGGGTCCTCTTTGGGATCTTCCCCTGAAAAAGTAGGAGGCCTCATTTTCTGGAACTCAGACATTCTTACCTCCCTTACGTTATCTCCTCCAGCTAACTGAGCTGGTGGTACAATTTCAGCTTCAACAATAGGAGGATCCACTGGCAGGTTAGCTTGTGCAGCTCGACCTCTCATTTCAGCCTCAAATCGGTCAAATCGTTCATTCATCAAATTAATCACATGTGCAATAGTTGCATTGCCAACGTGAGCATCAGGTTCGACTCTCCTTGCTTGCTCACTAGTTGCGCCCTCAGTACTTTGAGCATGTAAACTATCACCACGGTTAGGATCATCTTGCACATGTACTGGTGGATTTATGGCCCTCCTTGGACCCATATGCTCATTACTATTAGAAGATCCTTCTGACATTGATCTGTCACAGATCTACACACATAACAAACAATTTTTAGACATAAACAAAATATCACTTACTAGCCCCACTGAAATTATCTATAAAATGACGTTATACTCTACAAGGTCTTTTATAGAACCTAATCCTATGGTCATGCCGCGGCTCATGACAATAGGGAAGGGCCCACAAAGATCACTTTGCTCTGTACTCTATAGGGGACCTATAAAACCTTTCCTCTAATACCAAAATTGTCACAGCCCAAAAATTGAACATGTGAAAAGATACAACTCATTTGATAAAATTCTCAAACATACGTTATTTACATATATTCTGTAAGGTTTTGCATTCAACCTTAATCATTCATTCCACACTATAGAATTATATTCATCTGATAAGCAAATATAGACATACAAAGTCTGATATTTCTATCTCATCGCAAGCCTAGGAAACCTATAGAAAGTACAGAGCGTTCCTAGTATCCACATTAATAAGTACTGGTATCCCACCAGACAGAAATAGAGGATAATTCCAAGAGGCTTCTATTCTTCAAACGGATACTCTTGTTCTTTGTTTTCTGTTTCTGAAAAAAAAAATAATCATAGGGAGTGTGAGTTTATTTAAAAACTCAGTAAGTAAATAACTGTACTATATAAAATATCAAAAGTACAAATACCACATTTACTCATATAATTAATTGTCTTATACATTGAGTAGTATGGGACTCTAACCCTTTCAAACTCGTGAATAAGTTCTCATAGATATACATCGAGTAGTATGAGACTCTAACCCTTTCAAACTCGTGAATAAGTTCTCATAGATATACACCGAGTAGTATGGGACTCTATCCCTTTCAAACTCGTGAATAAGTTCTCATAGATATACACCGAGTAGTATGGGACTCTATCCCTTTCAAACTCGTGAATAAGTTCTCATAGATATACACCGAGTAGTATGGGACTCTAACCCTTTCAACTCGTGTATAGGTTTCATAGATATGCACTGAGTAGTATGGGACTTTAACCCTTTCAAACTCGTGTATTAGATCCCGTAGATCTTTACTCATTAATAAGATAGTGAGAATTTATCACATAGTACAATTGTCATGAAATAAAATAATTTCTACATACTCTTATTTCTACTGATCATCATATACTTCCATATGAAAAATTAATTGCTTATTATCCAAATAATATTGTAAATGGGACTTATATTGTACTTTGACTAGTAATATCAAATTAGCTGAGCAAGGTTATTCACTCACCTTGATGTTTGTCCAAGTTTACCTTGTTCCACACTAGAATTTGTGTAGGAAAATTTTCTAGTAAAATATATTACAAGGAAACATAAGAAAGGAAACAAAATCACGAAAATACGCAAAATTTTCTGATTGCTACAGTAACGGTTCGCTACAGTGCCGGTTCGCTACAGTGCCGGTTCGCTACAGTACCGTTGACTGCCGACACTACAGTAACTGCTACAGTACCCGAAGAAAATTTTCCAGATTTTTTTTCGAAATTTCTGGTCGCTACAGTAACTCGGTTTTTGCAGAAATTTCTAACAATTTCATCCTTTCCTTTCTTGTTTCAAAACCAGAATTTCAACTCTTTTAACCGATTATAACTCAAATATAACTTCTAAAACAACTGAGATTCATGAATTATCATCAAAATTTTCAAAAACAAAACCTCCTCTGATCTTCTACATAAACTGAAATTTGAGGAAAATAATGAGATTAAAGCTTACCTTTGATCCTTACAAAGCTTTTGAACCGAACAAATAATCAAAACTCTGAAGATCAAGGAAAGGATTTGAGAAAATGATGAAGAAACGAGAGAAAACAAAGTCACTGTTCACTTCTCAGCTTTTTTCCTTCTGCGTGAAAATGAGAGGGTACTATTGAAACTTTATATTAAATATTTCTAATGGGTTATTCAATAACCCATGGGTATCCATAACCCAACATCCAAACTCATCCAGTCAATTTACAATAAATGGACTAATTAACCATTTTGAAACCACTTTTCCATGAATTTCATCATTCTTAGAATATATCCCACATTGTGCAAATATTTAGTGCAGTCATTTAACTCAATTTTCATAAATAATATTCAAAGAGAACAATTAAATATGAAAATTAAAAATGACCAAAATAAATAACTAAAGTAACGTTGTAGAATTCTAAAATACTCTTAAACGAATTATATTCTGAAATTAACGGGTATTACACCTCTTGCCTCAAGGCGCTAGTAGGGTCTAGCACCTTAAGGGTGCCATTTGCATTTACAAACTTACTAGGAGTAAAGTTTGTATATCATACATACATTTTATGCAAGTAAGAAGGAACTTAATTCATCAGATTCTATGTTTCCAAAATGTAGGTCCAGTTTGACGTGCAATACTAAGACTTAGAGACATACATGGTTGACCATTTGAATTTTTTTCTTGATAATATTCTAGGGTAATTGTGCAGGAATATGGGGGGTATATTAGTTATATATTTAAAAAGGTGATAGAGGATCATGCAATGTTATTAGTGGACTCTATCTGTTAAAAAGAAAAAATGGACCCCCCTTTTTTAAACTGTTATGTCTTCATTGATGACCTATTAATGAAGCACAAATTTTTTAATGATGTGTGATTAAGATAACAACACCTATTTTATGACCTTTCTTGCTTTGTTGGTGATTTTAATTTGACATCATTGCTATATCAATGCCAATTTTTATACGGAGAATTAAGCATCTAGATTCTAGAATATGAGAAATACTTTCTTTGTAATTGGTGCTTTTTTTTTAATGCTTAAGTATATTCTATTCTTAGATGGGATAGGAGGTGCTAATATCTTGTGGGATAATTAGGTAAAAGTTCCTTTCAGAGTGAACTGTTGATGGTATCATTGACCATTTTTTTTAAAAGATAAACTTGACTTGATCAAGCTGCAAATTCTGTCTAAATGCTGTATTTTCCAGTTTACTACAAATATGCTTATCCATATGCATCTTTTCCTTAATCTACACATCTAATTATACTGATTACTTCATTCAATGAACATAGCGTGAATCAGTTCCTATTATTAATAGGGTGAATAGAACTCTTAATGTTTGTTCATTAGTTAAAATATGGCAATATTGTTGTTCAGCAAACGTTAGCACATTCGCAGAAAGTGTTTCATTATTATTTTTAAATTTTGTAACATACCGTGGGTTAAATGCCTAGACTTAGATTTTCCATACACCATCTAAATAATTTTTCCCTGTCAGGTCAAGGGGATGATGCATCGAGATCCTATTTTCAGGATCAGAGGCCTGATCTTAAGTTGGCTTTGCAGAACTAGAGCAAAAATCCCAGATCTCAGGCCCATAAAGAAGATAAGGATGTTGCATATGAGGCAAACAATTTGTCACAAACTTTTAAAGGCCTTGAGCAGAAGTTTCTGGATGACATTATAAAACTAGTCAAAGAACAGAATGATGCCGAAGATGCAGAAAATGCCAGGCACAGAGAGGTTAGTAAGAACTTTTATCTCCATCTTCTTCTCCAGTTTATGTTAACATTATTAGTTTATTACTAGGTCTTTGATGTTCAAAATCTTCCCTACATTTCTCAACTTTTAGGCTTTTTGTCTAGATACATGAACCATTTAATCCTGCAATATCCTTGATATTTCAGACCTCTACTGAAAATGTCACTAGGTGGTGATTTTTGCAGTCTTCTTCACCGTGGAAATTCTAGCAATCCAATAAACTGGCTAGTTGGACTTTTACACTTGTGAAAGGTTGTGATTAAAGGGGCACTTGGATACAAAATTATGATGTTTTATTTATAATGAGAAGGAAGTAAATCAACATTTAATGTGTTAGGTACTGATACTTTGTTATTCTGTTATATGGGAAAAGGGTAGTGTCCTAAGTGTGTGAGTCTGTTAGAGGATAGAAAGGGGATTTCAGTATGGGGCTAGTGTTATAAAAGGAGGGCAGAGGGAGAGAGTGAGCATCACGAAGAATATTAGAAACGGAATGCTGGGAAGTCTGGAGACTTACTGGTTAGGAGCCTAGCTCTGAATAGGGATCATTACTGGTGTTTTGATCTTTATTTTCTTTATTGCTGAATGGGACTTGTGTTTACATTTTATATTCAATTCTGTTGTTTAGTTTCCTTTGAGTATTTCATTTTCTATTAAAGAGTCTGTATCTGTAACCCTTGTTTCTTCATCAATAAATTCTGTTTTCTGGTTCAGTTGAGATCTGGGTTCCTAACATAATGCATGGAGAAGGATGTGCTGAAAGAGGTTTTCACTCTGCATTAAATGCATGAAGAGCATGCAAATGTAAAAGGAACGGAATTACTGTAGAAGCACACTTGAACATTAGTTTCATCTAGTGCCCTTTAGAGGGGAAGCATTCATCAGTGGTCCTGGCAACTTATCATAATTATTTAAAAAAAAAGGAAAAAAAAAAGAAAAAAGAAAAGAAAAGAAGTATAGGACATGGTGTTGTACTCACTACTCTACTCATCTTAAACTTATGATGATTAGTTTAGAATATAGGCTTTGGCAGTTTGTTTCATTGATATTTTAAAATCTAGAAGTGATTATTCCATGCATATCTGCTTTTGTAGAAACTTATATAATGCATTTTGCATATTTTAAAGTATAAAATCACTTTTTATTATTGGATTATCTTGATACTATATCTAATATTAATTCTATGACTCTAACTCATATCTTAGAATACTTCTAAATGTTGTATGAAATCCATCATCTTAGCTGTTTCCTTTTTAACCTTGAGTTAGGTTCATCTGTTAGTGCCAATTCAAATACAACCGAGTTCTTGGCTGGTTGTTGCTACTTGCAGCTTCCTGGCTTATATTGCTAGAAAATTTTACCTTTGTGCTTTAAACTATGGGTAGCTTGTTGCATTTATGAATTCACAAGCCAAAACCATACTTCCCAAATTTTTGCTTATTTATAAGAAATCTATGCCACCCTGATTTGTAATTGGTTTTGGCAGCACACTGAGGGCGGGGGAGATATTATCTTCCTTGCTGAGTTCTGTAGACGATTTTAGTTGTTTTCTAAAATCAGTTTTCTTGAATCCTATGAACTTCTACAACTTTTTACGAATTGTATAATTTCAGAAATTAAAAGCAATCAATGCTCAGTATGAAGAGAAATTGGCAGCACTTCGAGCTCGGCATGCCGGTAGCAGAGGTGAATTTCTTCAGAGAGAATCAAAAGCAAGACACCACCACTACCAGCAAGCCATAAGGGATCCCCTCCCAAGTAGTGGCATTCCTCCCAGTGATCCTCATGATTATAGTTCTGCTGTTGCTTCAGCTGCCATTGGAGAAGTACAACGAAGCTATATAGCCGATCACTTTGATCGTTACAGAGAGCGTGCTCGATTTCTTGGAAGAGGTGCTAGAGCTCAAGAATTTGATTTCAGAGGAACATATCCTGGGGGCCGTGTTTATGACACCGGCTCAGGCCACTACAATTGAGTTGCCCTAGTTTCAAATGCTTATACTAATGTATTAGTGATACCAAACTGTATCTTATTCTTACCATCTTTATTTCCCATAACTTAAGTTCTGGGTACCTCTATATAAATCAACATCTAGAAGCATGTTGATAGTTACTAGGGAATTTTGTGATGTAAATTTTCACATTTAAAGACATGGTTCTTTTCCTAGATTGGAAAGAGAAGAAAAATAGATTTTAATAAAAATTATCAACTTATAGAAGGAATTTTGGGCTTTTGTCACATAATTACTTGATTCTAGGCTACATGCGAAATTATTCATTGGTGGTTTGCTTTTTGTTGACTAAGTTAAATAATGTGTTTTTGTATTGTTTAGTTCTTTCCTCTGTATTCTGTGTTTTGTTTAGTTTTTCTGTTTCTGTTATTAGTTGGTGGTTGTTCGGTCTGTTACGTCAGTTGTGGTTGTGTTTCTTTAAATACTCTCTAACCTTCGTCTAATGAAATACAAAAAGCATTATTCATTCTTTTTTGTCGTGTTCTCTCTCTTCTCTCTATTGTTTCATGTTATCTTCCTAGAACTTTCTCTTGGTATTAGAAGCTAAACACGATTCTGGGCTGTGCAATGGATCAACATTCCTCTGCCTCCACTCGCTCTACGAATAATTCAACCGAATTGAATTCTTCTATCTCGAACCAGAACAGAGCAAGCCCACATATGTCGACTTTCAGTCAAGGCTGCTCTGTCAAACTTGACTGTAACAATTACCTGATGTGAAGCTCCTTGGTTCTACCAATGATTCGTGGAATCAAGATGGATGGGTATGTTCTTGGAACAAACCCGTGCCCAGAAGTTTTCCTCTTTGAAGGAAACGAATGAATGATCAACCCAAGATTCGAAGAATGGGTCTCCCAAGATCACATGCTATTGGGATGGCTATACAATAGCATGATACCGAAGGTCATTTCCCAAGTTCTTAGGTGCAAGACCTCACAAGAACTATGGAAAGCTGTCAAAGACTACTCTGGATCACAGAATCTAGCACGAATTTCACTTTACAAAAGTGAACTCTAACGATTATGGAAGGGAGGCTCGAAAATGGATGAATATCTTCAAAAAATGAAGGAACTGGCCGACAATCTACAAATGGCTGGATGTCCGATGTCGAACGACAATTTAATCACCCAAACGCTTGCTGGGCTTGACTCAGAATATGGACCCGTTGTGGTTCAACTGGTCGAATGACCTCTTTGTCCTGGGTCGATCTTCAAACATCGTTAATGACCTATGAAAGCCGACTGGAGCAGTGGTCTTCCTTCAGTTCCTATGGACCACCAGGTGCCAACGTAACCACAAATAAAGCAAAAAATACCTCCAATTTTGATTGGGGATGTAGCAGAGGCAGATTTAATAATCGTGGAGGAGGCAGACAAGGTGGAAATGGCAGACAAGGTGGTAGACCCACATGTCAATTTTGTGGAAAGGTAGGGCATATTGTCATGAATTGTTTCTATAGATTTGATCAAAAGTTCTCTGGTGTGTCAACAACAGTAAACTCAGAGAATAGCAAGGATGTAAACTCCTCTCACTCAACCTACCTCATCACTCAGGACAATCTTGAGAATCAAGATTGGTATCTATATAGCGGAGCCTTAAACCATGTCACAAACGACCCATCAGTTGTTGAACAAGGTAAAACTTCATCTCAAAAGACTCACCTTATTGTTGGAAATGGAGAAAAAGTTTCAGTGGAAAAAATTGGCAAGACTAGGATTGAAGATACTTCTTTAAAGTTAAATGAACTTCTGCTAGTACCCAAGATTAATAAAAATCTGATTAGCATTTCTCAGTTGTCTGCTGATAATAATGTTTCTGTTAGTTTTGACTCTTTTGGCTGTGTGGTTAAGGACAAGACAACGGGAAAGACACTAATGCAAGGGGTATTAACTGATGGACTGTACAAAATTAAGGGAGTTTCTACTATGAAGTGTTTCTTATCCAAGAAAGATCGAAGAAGTCAGGAAAAGAAGCTGTGGCATAGACGGCTAGGTCACCCTTCAGAACAAATTCTAAACCATGTTTTCAAAGATTGTAACATGTCAAAATTGATAAATACAAATGAATTTTTCTGTTATGCATGCAAAATTGGTAAAATGCAAGCCCTACCCTTTAAATAGTCTCAGTCTAGAGCAGACAAACCCCTTGATCTTGTGCATACTGACCTTTGGGGTCCTGCACCTGTACATTCTAGGTCTGGTTATAAGTACTATATTTTCTTTTTGGATGATCATAGTAGATTTTTATGGATTTATCCACTGAAAAATAAAGGAGATGCTGTTCAGGCTTTTATTCAATTCAAGAAAATAATAGAGAATTTGTTAGAGAGAAACATTAAAATTATTCAGACTGATGGAGGGGCAGAGTTTAAACCTTTCTCTGCTATTGCTAATAACAGTGGAATTGTCATGAGATATTCTTGCCCATATACCTCTGTCCAAAATGGAAGAGTGGAGAGAAAACAACGTCAAATTGTTGAAATGGGGATGAGTATGATAGCTCAAGCCAACACACCTATGTGTTATTGGTATGATGCCTTCCAAACTGCTGCAAATTTAATTAATCTTCTCCCAACAACTGCTTTGCAAGGTGAAATCCCTTATTATGTGTTGTTTAAAAGAAAACCAGAGCTTAAGAATTAAAAGTTTTTGGGTGCACTTGCTTTCCCTACCTGAGACCTTATAACCAACATAAGTTGAGCTTCCACTCAATCAAATGTGTTTATCTTGGTCCTAGTTCTGATCATAAGGGTTACAAGTGTCTATCATCTACTGGGAGAATCTATATCTCTAGACATGTGACCTTCAATGAATTTGAATTTCCCTTTAAGAATGGTTTTTTGAATACCAAGAAACCACAAGAAATGAAAGAGATTGTTCATCTGGTTCCTATACCCTTTTACTGTGAAAATGATACTAACTTGGGTACTAGTTCTATACAGGACATTGAAAAAGGTGATCATTGTGTTTCTAATGTTGATGCTGATAATACAGAAATATCAAGGAGTGATTCCAGAGATAACAACAGAGAAAACAGAATTGAGGAGACGGTTCAGATTGATCAAAATAATCAAAATAGAAATCCCAGATTTACCTCTACTCACCCTATGATAATTAGGCTGAAAAGTGCAGCTATCCAGCAAAAATCACCTTACGTGGCTCTAACAAAGTTAAACAGCAATGACAAAGAACCTTGCAATGTTGCAGAAGCCTACAAAGAAACACATTGGAGAAAAGCCATGGAAGCTGAACTTGAAGCCTTGAAGAAAAATGAAACTTGGGAGCTGGTTCCCTATAATGGACAAAGTACAGTAGACTGCAAATGGGTCTTCAAAACCAAAATTGCAGCAGATGGGAAAGTACAAAAGCACAAGGCAAGGCTGGTATCAAAGGGGTTTCAACAAGATCCTAACCTTTGTGTGGGAGAAACTTTCAGTCCAGTTGCTAAATTAGCAACAGTAAGGGTAATTCTAACCATTGCTGTGTCTTTAAATTGAAGTATAAGGCAAATTGATATAGATAATGCCTTTTTAAATGGCAATCTCAAAGAACCAGTTTTTATGAAGCAACCCAAATATTTTGAAGATGCCAAGTACCTAACCATGTCTGTAGATTGAAGAAAGCTATTTATGGACTTAAACAAGCCCCAAGGGCTTGGTATGATAAGTTGAGAGATACTTTGGTTCAATGGGGCTTTCAACATACCAAGTTTGACCATTCCTTGTTTGTTCTGCACACCAAAATTCATGTTATAATTGTGTTAGTATATGTGGATGATATGCTAATTACTGGGATAATAAAGACCTTGTTGCTGTTTTTATAAAAAGGTTGAATGATGTTTTCTCCTTAAAAGATTTGGGAGATGTTCATTTCTTCTTGGGTATTGAGGTCATAAGGAATGATAAGGGAATTTTCCTCAGTCAAAGAAAATATGTGGCTGATCTATTGGAAAAATTTAATATGCAGGATTCTTCTCCTTGTCCAACTCCTTTGACTCTTGGCAAACATTCTCCTAAAATTAAAGAAGAGCCTCTCATCAATCCTTCTCTTTATAGAAGTCTAGTTGGGTGTCTGCAGTATTTAACTAATACTCGGCCAGATATATCCTTTGCTGTAAATTCCTTAAGTCAGCGTTTGAGTGTTTCTACAACGGTGGATTGGCTAAGAGCAAAACATACCTTGAGATATCTTAAGGGATCTGCTGATTTATGCTTACATATTAAGCCTTCTATTGACCTTTCACTCATTGGTTTTTCTTATGCAGATTGGGCCACTGATGTTGTTGACAGGAGATCAGTTGGTGGCTATTGTGTATTTTTGGGTGATGCTTCGGTGCCTTGGTCTAGCAAAAAGCAAGCAGTTGTCTCAAGATCTAGTGCTGAGGTTGAGTATAGGGTTGTTGCTTCTTTAACAAGTGAAGTTGTATGGTTGAAGGCCTTACTGGTTGAGTTGAAGTGTTCTACCTCAAGAACTCCCATGCTTTGGTGTGATAATTTGAGTGCCAAAGCTATTGCCACAAATCCTGTTTTGCATGCTAGGACTAAGCATGTGGAAATAGATCTTCATTTTGTAAGAGATAAGGTTTTAGCAAAGAGATTTCAATTGGTTACGTTCTTAGTTCTGAGCAGCCAGCGGATGTTTTCACTAAGGCTATTGCTGGTTCTAGATTTAATGTTCTCTGTGGCAAACTTGGTCTTGCTGTTGCTCCTCCTCGTTTGTGGGGGACAGTTAAATAATGTGTTTTTGTATTGTTTAGTTCTTTCTTTTGTATTCCATGTTTTGTTTTGTTTTTTTGTTTTTGTTGTTAGTTGGTGGTTGTTCGGTTTGTTACGTCAATTGTAATTGTGTTTCTTTAAATGCTCTCTGACCTTCGTCTAGTGAAATACAGAGAGCATTATTCATTCTTCTTTGTCATGTTCTCTCTTTGTTCTCTATTGTTTCGTGTTATCTTCCTAGAACTTTCTTACTATGTGGTTAGTGTTGGCTGGTTGTGTTTACAGCACACACACATTTAATTATGTGTCATTTTCAGGCTTCAGCCCATCCTTACACCTGAACTAAGCTCAAGTGAATTTAAGATACAGTGATGTTACGCATATAAATAATTATTAACTATCGTAAAAAAGAAGTACTTAAAATAAAATAAAAATAATGGTTTTTCTCTTTGTTTTTAAAAGTTGGCAAATGAAATATTAACTATGTGATGAAGATTAGTTTACTCAAGTGAAGAAATAAAAAATTTGCAGTGACGAGATGAGGACAGGTTTTTAATATTATTTTTTGTCCTTGTAATACATTGATTTGATTGTTTTAAATTTTCGTTAAATTGTGGTTAAAATACAAAGACCTCTGTCGTTGTTTCAAACAGTCTGTCTGCTTGAAAAAAATTACATTAAGACACTTCAAATTACAGTTAAATGTCAGAACTAAATAGGTGATCTGTTAAGCATCTGGATGAGCATAAAATAAAAATAAGTTCAGTAACATTGATTTAAAAGTCGTTAGTTTGATTCAAAAATATAATTTATATTCTTACAAAAAATTTCTACACATAGTCAATTGTATCTTTGAAGAATAATAACAAGTCACTTAATGAGATGAATTAAATACATATAAGCTTTGCTTATATATAAATATACTTTTCGAGTGAAAACGTGCAAATATATTAGCTTCACTTAGTTTTTACAATAGGAAATGTTAATAAAAATTTAAACGTAATATACATACATAAATACATATATATATATATATATATATATATATATATATATATATATATATATATATAAATTCCCCTCCCCGCCCTTTGTGTGCTCATTTTTCATTGGCCAACAGAAAAGTTTCACTAATAGAAAAAGATATGAAGTTTTCAAATTTCCATACATAAATAACGAGATTTTACTTATCGATATATTTTTTTCCCCCGTGTATCCTCTTCACAGAAAAGCTCCACCTGTTTCTCTGCAAATCCGCCATTCTCTGCTTTCTCTCTCTACCTCCCTCATCTCTTCTTGCACCTTCGTTGTTGAAATGATCTGCATTTTCCGAAGCGATTTCTAAATCCATCTCTCTCTACAATGGATAGTCCCTCCGAAGATTTCTCCGATAACACTCAACGCCCTGAAGAGAACGACCAACGAGTCTACTTCGTTCCTTACAGGTCTCCTCGCTCTCCAGATTCACTCTTTGTTTACTTCAATTCTATGCTTTTCTAACCAAATTTTTCGAATCTGAACTAAATTTTAACTCTCTCATTCTAGCGTCGCCATTCGGGCTCGCTTTCAATAAATTGCGCATGAATCCCAGTAAGTAAAAGCAAGTTTGAGGATGGCTATTTAGATTGAATGATTATTTTTCAAACAAAAACAATCGAGAGAAATCAAGCTGCGGCTCAATTGCTCGCCTCTATACGTCTACTTTGTGTCTTTTTTCACTATTTACTATCAGCCAGTGTATAGATTTTATGCTTTACTTTTACTTTTCTGTGATCTGGGTTTGTCTGCATTGGGGGATATTTATTAAATGTATCAAGTGAGTGGGTTTAGGGGTTACGGATGACTTGCGCGTTTCAGGTGGTGGAAGGATGCGCAGGATTCAATTCCTGGAGATTCAGATGGGAAGAGAGGGATCGTGTATACGGCTTTTCCATGTTCATCTTATGCAGGTCCAATGAAGATAATCAATAACATTTTCAACTCAGATCTTGTATTTAATCTTAGGAGGGAGGATGATTCAACACAGAACCGTGAAGATAGTGAAGCGGGAGTATCTGGGCGGGACTTTGCTTTGGTGCCGGGGGATATGTGGTTGCAGGCACTGAAGTGGTGAGTGGTTTGAACATAACCCCCCCTCCCCCCGGGAGGTTCCTTCTTTCTTCTGGTGTTTTGAAGATTGCACTTGAGTGCGTAGTGAGATGGCTATGGTTAAACTGTATGAAGTTTTACTTAGAATGTGCACTGATGCAAGTCTTTGACTGCACCGGTAGTTGAGCCCCATTAGCTTTGGGTAATTTAGTAGTTGGTTTGACAATGTTTCTGCTGTGTGAAATTCTCCTATGTTTTCATAATTATGGTTTATGTTGTGGTGTCTCACTCTGTTTATCGTATCAACATCCCTTGTGGCACAATCAAACAATTCCAATGCACAGTCATTGACTATAATTCCATTAAATTTAAGATCAAATTGGAGTTTTAAGTTATTTGCCAAGAGATGTTAAGCCACACAAATTCATGGCAGTATTTGACCAACATGTCACAAAAACAGCCTGCTTGTTGATCTAATTGAGGTTCGTATTTGACAATATGCCAGAAATAGTTGTTGGAATTTTCTGTTACTTTTTGCAACTGTTTCAATGATTTCTTCATTGCTATGACATGGTAGGATTATTATTGTTATTATTATTTTCCAAATATGAGAAGGAGACCTTTATTTTCATTGATAGGATCATAGTTGTTTAAACAAAATAGTTTTTCAATCATTGAGCAAGCAGGTGAATGAATCATATCAGAGATGTTTGTATGGAAGCATAGTTTTACTATATGATCATTAAGAATTTGTAAGTGTAAAGAAATTGACACACATCATCTCTGACTCCAATAATCTGTTATATGTCTCCATTTTATTGTAGTATCTATAATACATACATAGTATTTTCTTGTAGCGAATGTCATATTTGTTATAAATAAACGGGTTAAGTGCTGTTTTCTTTTTGTGTTCTTTTAATAAAAACAGTATTAATATATTGATTTGAGATCAAAAGTGGTGCATGTCCTTAGATGAAACTGATGAAAAATTTCTAATATTTAGAATAATAATTTTTGTTAATATGTTCCTTACAATGTGCATTGATATTTCATAGGCATACAAAAAGTACAATAAAGGATGGTAAAGGCTTTTCAGCTACAGAGGATGATATTGCAGATGTCTATCCTTTACAGCTCAGGCTTTCTGTTCAGAAAGAAACAACTTCATTCGGAGTAAGAATAAGCAAAAAGGTAAGCCTCTCTCTCTTTTGCCATCTTTTTTTGCTCTTAGAATTGATCTTGTCCTGGAGATGCTGTAGGTAAAGGAAATGCATTTTGATTGATCAGCCTCCTTTATTTGGTATAATTTTGTTGTTATGGTTTTTCATGGAATGCTGAGGGATAGATATTCATAATGAATCTATTGCATGAAGTTGGTTTTTCTAACCCATTAGAGAGTGAATCAAAATGATAATTATCTCTACTGGAACATTTGCTATCCATTATGGATCATGTCATGTTAGATGCATCAGGGTGTTTAGGTGGGTTTCTGACCTTGAGTTTTAAGACAATAATTAACACAACCAAAGCATGCTTTCATTTTTGGATAGTCTGGTCCAATGCAGGCGCTTTTATATTTATGTATGATGTATTATTGGTAAAACATGGTTGCTAGTTTTAAGATATATATATATATATATTTTTAAAGTTCTAAGCTATTCTTCCATTTTTTTCCCTTCTTTCTAGGACAATGCAGTTGAGTTCTTTAAAAGATCTTGCAAGATATTCTGTGTGGATTCAGAGATGGTAATGAAATATTTTATTTAAAATTTTACTTATTGAAGAAAACCTTTGTTGAGCAATTCACCAATTACTGTAAGAAAGGGTTGACTTTCTAACCTGTTATTGCAGTTACGCATTTGGGACTTTTCAGGTCAGACAACCTCATTTCTTTTGAATGACAAAAATAAGGTCCTAAAAGACTGTCAAAGACAGTCTGATCAGGAGGTAAGTGTTTGTTTGTTTTGAAGAACAATGTTCTTTGTTTATGCTTGTTTCTCTTTGTACTTTATCTTCATATTTCAGAATTTGCTATGAGCTTTTCCCAGAGTCGGGGGTGAGCTTTATTATGTGCGATGCCCATTTGGTGATTTAGTATGCTATATATATATATATTGATAGCATCAAGGTTTTTGGATATTCTGACTGTTGGATACTGTTAGTTTTGAATTTTTAAAAGAAGGTCATGAAGGTTAATTATCACAATTTTTCACACGAGATGCACTTCTAAAGTTTTGAGGTTTTTTCTACCTGTGCTTCTTTCTCTAGGATTCATTGTTTAGTTGATTACATATGATTGATAGTTTTGGAGGAACTTTATGTGTTGGGTCTATACCAGTATTTCCATAATGACATGTGACATTGGCATTTATTGCTTTGATGAATGAAAGCTCTGTTGGTGTCATTCGTTTGATGTAGAAGAGATAAGTTCAGGCACATTGGGTTGATTCATATGTGGTCAGATATCTGTTTAGACAACTATGTACCGTGAGTTTTGTTAATAAGTTATGTATACTTTTGATTTGCTCCTCCTGTGTCAATCTGCGGCCAGAATTATCCTAAATTAGGCTTGTAGACGCAAATTTATTGATCTGTTATTTTAGTTTTATCATCTCATGTTGAACTTGAAAGGTTAAAAAACACCATATTTCTTGCACCCGATAACTTGTGTTGTTTGCATGCTTCAAATGTTAATTTTTACCATATCTTTGCTATGATTACTTCTCCTCAGTGTCTTAACTGGGGATTATTCAATGTCTATGATTTATGATAATAGCTTGACTTTGACTTGTTATCTATGTTTGGATGCCTATTGTTCCATATTGATGCGTGCCTTTGAATGATATACAGACTTTGCTGGAGTTGCAAGTTTATGGGTTGTCAGATTCTACAAAACGCAAGGAAGGGAAAAAAGATGATATGGCAAGTTTTTTAGGTAGTACTTCAATGAAGATGAATGGTAGTGCTGGCAGCATGACCTTCTCTTTAGGCCCTGGTGAAGCTGGTTCCTTGGGATTAACTGGATTACAAAACCTAGGAAATACTTGCTTCATGAACAGTGCACTCCAGTGCTTAGCACACACACCAAAGCTCGTTGATTATTTTCTTGGAGATTATGGTAGAGAAATAAATCCTGATAATCCATTGGGAATGGGTGTAAGTCATAATTTATTAGCTTCCTTAATTTATTTTAGCTTGATATTTCAAGCAAATATCTCTCTCACTTGTTTATTCAATTCTTGGTATGTGTCTGTCAGGGTGAGATAGCTTTGGCTTTTGGAGATTTAATAAGGAAGTTATGGGCTCCTGGAGCAAGTCCAGTGGCACCACGAATTTTCAAATCAAAGCTTGCTCGGTTTGCACCTCAGTTCAGTGGATTTAATCAGCATGATTCCCAGGTTTGTGCATCTTGCTCTCTGTTTTATTCTTTATTTGGGGTTTAACCTTACAGGATTATGTCTCATGTACCCTTCCATTCTTATGATCCCTCCCTCCCTATAGGAGCTTCTGGCATTTCTATTGGATGGACTCCATGAAGATCTGAATCGTGTTAGATGCAAGCCTTATGTAGAAGCCAAGGATGGAGATAGTCGACCAGATGAAGAAGTTGCTGATGAATATTGGCATAATCATCTGGCGCGCAACGATTCTATCATTGTTGATGTGTGCCAAGTATGCTCTCTTCTCTTTCTATGCAATTGCATGAGTGAAGAATATCAGTTTTTGGTTGTTACTTGTTAGTATTTAATTATAGATTCCTCCATCACACATTTAGGATTTGCTCAGAAATGTACATGAAAAATTACTTGCAATTGTTCAACCTAGTGCTGACTTATGAGTAACTAGAAGGTCTTTATCTCTGTCATGGCAGATTTTGATGTGCCATAAAACGCATAGGATGATTAGTCTCTACCATATTTATAACTTTGCAATATAATGAACTTATACAAAGTATTATTAGGTCAAATCATATAATCATTGAGAATTTGAGATATCTTAGAGAATTTTTTTGATATATTTAAATATCAGATTTGCTTTGGAAAATATATATTTAACTTGGATAAAAAACTTCAACAGATAAAATTCATGGTAGAAGCTAATTGTCAAAAGAAGTTAGAATAACAGGAAAACATGTTAGTTTTTTAAAATCATATAAAGGGTGATTTTCTTCCACTGCAGTATTGCCATACTTTGCTTTCCCTTGGTTTTCTTAAGTGAAAGGGACCTGAGATTGGGATATTAAAAACCTAGCAAATATAGACCAAATAAAAACTTTATATCTACTTATTCATTCTAATAAAATTGAGGTTGAAATTTGCTATCTTTGTTAGTTTCGTGAGAACTACTTTTTTCACCCTATTCTTCCTAGTGGCTCTTTACTACTTTATCTTATTGATCACAAACATCATTTTATCCAGGGTCAATACAAATCAACGTTAGTTTGTCCTGCTTGTAGAAAGGTCTCTGTGACATTTGATCCATTCATGTACTTATCATTACCTCTACCTTCAACAACAATGCGGACTATGACTTTAACTGTTATGACTACTCATGGAACTACTCAATTATCACCATACACTGTTTCTGTCCCAAAACATGGAAGATCTGAAGATCTGATCAAAGCTTTAAGCATTGCTTGCTCTTTGGGGACTGATGAGACCATATTAGTGGCTGAGGTATATTGTTTCAGTTTTAAATTCTTCCTTTTCTTCTCCTTGAGTTTCCTTTATTGATACAGACCAATGCTGTTCAAAAGCCATATATCTGAAGCTAGGGTTCTGTTACAGATATACAACAACCGCATCATACGTTTTCTTGAAGAACCGACTGATTTGTTATCCTTAATCAGAGATGATGACCGACTAGTTGCTTACCGATTTATGAAGGATGTTGGGGATGCCCCTTTGGTTGTCTTTATTAATCAGAGGTTTGAGGAGTAAGTCAGTATTTTTCTATTTGTATTGGTGATCCTTAATTTGGTTTCCTTGTCTAGTACAGAATATTAGTTTGTATTAAACTCTCTTTAAGCATTCCTAGCCTAAAATAATTGGAGCAGCCTCAATCTCTTGAAAATTAGATCTGCCTAACCTTTCAAAAGGAACAATTGGAAACTTGTTTATAACATTGTCTGTACACTACCCAAAAAGAAAACTGATAAGTCATTGACTAAGACCAGAACCAACTGATTTATTTGATTCAGACACATCAGTGAGCTACTTGTTAACCTGATAGCTTTTATTATGCCAACTTATCACCAGGCTTTGCTGTTAAAGAATATTATTACTGTGGAGACATCATGATTTCAATGCAATTAAGTTTTTTTGCAAAAGCCAACCATTCCCACCCATATAAAAACAAATAAATTGTTCCATGGCAGAAGACTTGTTTATGGAGCTCATTTCATTAAGCATCCTGATAGTTTGGGTTTTGCATATTCTATAGTCTTAATAAGTTAGCAATTCTATATTGATATTTCAATAAGTTAATAAGATAGCAATTTTATAATAAGACTTGTACATTGGAGTTTATTATCACATAGAGTGAGTTAATACATCAAATAGAATTTCTGAATGATATTTCATTCCACAGTAGGAAGAGATTAATTTTAAACTTGAGTTATGGAGAGCTATTTTGGAATCGAAGGGTTTTCGTCTGAGCAGGAGTAAGACCGAATATATGCATTGTAAGTTTAACAAGCGACAAGCTAGGAACGAGGTGTAGGTTAAACTTGGTGATCAGGTCGTATCACAAGTGTCAAAGTTTAGGTATTTGGGATCAATTATACAAGATGACGGCGAAATTATTAGAGATGTGGAACATAGGATACAAGCTGGGTGGTTGAAGTGGAGAATGGCATTAGGAGTTGTTTGTGATCGGAAAGTACCTGATAAACTCAAAGGAAAGTTTTATTGTACTGCCATAAGACTAGCGATTTTATATGGGAGTGAATGTTGGGCAATGAAAGGACTACAAGAATATAAAATTGGAGTGGCGGAGATGAGGATATTGCGTTGGATGTGTGGTCATACAAGAAGAGATAGGATCCGTAATGATCATATACGAGGTAGAGTTGGGGTGGCACCTATTGAGGAAAAAATGGTTGAAAACCATTTAAGATGGTTTGGGCATGTGCAAAGAAGACCGTTGAAAGCGCCAGTTAGGAGAGTTGAGCAGATGGTTTGGAGTCCTGTAAAAAAAGGTCGAGGAAGACCAAAAAGGACACTTAGAGAAATTATTGAACAGGACCTTTTAGTAAATGAGATATCTAAAGAGTTGGTTATTGATAGAGCTCAATGGCGTCGTGCGATCCATGTAGCCGACCCCACTTAGTGGGATAAGACTATGTTGTTGTTGTTGTTGTTATTTCATTCCACAGTAATGGTTAATGTGAACAAATAAATATGTCAATAAATGGTAGTAACATTACTCTGGTTATCTAATCACTATTTGTTCTTTTTACCATGTCAACTACTGTATCATTTCAAAGAAAATTGTTTATTGCAATGATGGTTATCTAAGATTTGAAAGGTTTCAGACTTTCAGCTTCCATTTGCTTGTCTTTTCATATATAAATGAGTTGCCTAATTTTCCCTTTTTTTTTTTTCGATAAAAGGGGAATAGTATTAATAGAAAGTGGTAAACATAGAGTTGATTATCTTCATGAGATAATCTTTAGTACAAAGATAGATGTAAACGGGGAAAGGAAGGAAAGTACAGGCAACATAGTCATTAAAAACAGGATTACAAGCAGAGAAATAAAGGAAATAGGCAAAATACATAAGATCAGCAGTAGAGATTAACAGACTGAACATGGTAAACAAAAGCTGAGGCATCTGGAGCTGGAAATTAGTAGCCATGCACCAAAACTTCATTCATGTAGTAGGATAAAATGCAGGATGGCGGTGGTAGAATTCCATGAGTGGAACTTTTCTTCTACCAGAGCATCAACACACATGTTTTGTGATATGTTAATCTTTAGAATTCGAAACTCAGGGAAGATTGTGAGGAGACACTTGTAGTTGGAGATCAAAGTATCCAAAGGATGAGGATTATAATGTTGCAAAAGTAAAGAAACAACCTCCAAGGAGTCAGATTCAATTTCGATGTTACTGTTGGTGTAGCCCATTTTCACACCCAGATTTATACCTAAGAAAATAGCCCATAATTCTGATTGAAGAACATTTCCATGTCCAATGAACTTAGCAAAACCATTTAGCCATAAATCTTGGGACTCTCTTAAACATCCACCAGCCCCCAAGTTGTCATGAATCATAGAGCCATCAGTATTGAGTTTAATCCATCCTATAGGAGGGGGTTTCCAAGGGGATATCAAAGAAGATTTCTTGTGTTAGAGGAGGAAGGGGAGGAAGCAGTAAAGCTGATAGTGATCAAGGAGGAGATAGGAGCAAATTTATTTGACCAGAATTCAACTGCTTTTCCAAAGGCATGATTGAAGGTGATAGAAGGAGGAATAGTTTCATTTTTAAAGATAAAATAGTTCTTGGAGATCCAAATGGAATGAATACTATAAACAAAAATAATATTCCATGGAATATTGCGAAGATTTGGAAAGTTAAATAGACTGTTTCTGTTATGTAGTTTTGTTATTTTTCTGTTAGTTGGTTTCTGTTGTATTTCCATTGTATTTCTGTTATGGCCGTTGTTAGTTAAGTGACCCTTGTTTGGTTGTGGGTCACTAGTATATAGTCTGGGGTGTTTGTGTTTTGAATGCAGTAGAGTTTTCATCCTCCTCTGTTCAGATTACTCTCTCTCTCTCTCCCTAGTATATTTTCTCTTGGTATCAGAGCATCAGGTTCAAGATTCGGGATCTTGATATGGAACCTCAATCCAACTCATCTTCAACTGTTGGTTCCGGGAACGCTGCGACAAACTCTCAGTCCTCGCCTCACACTAAGATGGTTCCTCTGTCTTCGATGCTCAATCAAGCCTGCTCGATCAAGCTTGACCGATCGAACTACCTCATGTGGAGTTCGCTGGTTCTTCCCATGATCCGTGGGAATAAGCTCGACGGATTCATACTCGGGACAAATTCGTGTCCTGATGTGTTTCTGTTCGAAGGGAATGAAAGGAAGGTCAACCTAGATTTTGAGGAATGGGTTACACTCGATCAACTACTGTTGGGTTGGCTGTATAACAGCATGACACCAGAAGTCATATCTCAGGTTCTTGGATGCAAGACATCGCAAGAATTATGGCGTGCAGTAAAGGAGTTCTCGGGCTCGCAGACACGCTCGCGCACTACTCTATACAAGAACGAACTGCAACGTCTGAGGAAAGGAGGAATGAAGATGGATGAGTACCTACGAAAAATCAAAGAGCTGTCAGATAATCTTCTTATGGCTGGGTGCCCAATGTCGAATGATGATTTAATCGTACAAACACTTGCCGGTCTTGACTCAGAGTATGGGCCAATTGTTGTCCAGTTGGCAGATAAGGATGGAATCACGTGGGTTGAGCTTCAAACTTCTTTAATCACATATGAGACACGCCTGGAACAGTGGAACACGTTGGGCCAGTATGCAGTGCCAAGTGCCAATATCGTGTCAAATAAAAAGACTCCCACCAATTCAAATCAGAATTGGAGGGGACAGATGTCACGTGGAAGGGGAAGAACAGGACATGGAGGCAGAAGTGGAAGACAAAGTGGCAAACCTACGTGTCAGTTGTGTGGAAAGGTAGGCCATTTAGTCACCACCTGTTTTTATAGATTTGACCATACCTTCTCTGGTGTTTCTCAAACAAATACAGAAGGAAATAAAGATCTAAACACCCCTCACTCTGCGTATCTCATCACCCAAGAAAATCTGGATGGACAAGACTGGTATTTAGACAGTGGTGCTTCCAATCATGTCACAAATGATTCCTCTGTCGTGGAACAAGGTATGGTTTCTTCATCTGATAAATATCTTGTAGTGGGAAATGGAGAAAAGATTAATATTGAGAAAGTTGGAAAATCCACCATTCAAGATACTCCTCTTGAGTTAAACAAACTTATGCTTGCTCCAAAGATTAGCAAGAACCTAATTAGTGTTTCTCAGTTGGCTTCTGACAATAATGTCTCTGTTACTTTTGACTCTTGTGGCTGTGTGGTGAAGGAAAAAGCAACGGGAAAACCATTGATTCAAGCAATACAAACTAAAGGACTGTATAAAGTCAAAGGAGCACAAAAGGGAGCTAGATGTTTTTTGACTGGAAAAGATGAGAAGTGTTCTGAAAAGGAGTTATGGCACAGAAGACTTGGCCATCCCTCTGGGAAAATACTGAATGATGTACTTAAGGAATGTAATATGGAGAATTTGATAAATAAAGAACAACCTTTCTGTGATGCTTGTCAGCTTGGAAAGTTGCATGCTCTACATTTTAAAAAATCTGAAACTAGAGCACAGAAACCTCTTGATTTAATTCACACTGATCTTTGGGGTCCTGCCCCTGTCCAATCAAATTCAGGTTATAAATATTACATTTCCTTCCTTGATGATAATAGTAGATTTTTGTGGCTTTTTCCACTTAAAACCAAAGGGGAGGCTGTTCAAGCTTTTGTGCAATTTAAAAAAATGATAGAGAATCAGCTTGAAGGAAAGATTAAGGTTATACAGTGTGACGGTGGTTCTGAATTTAAACCTCTCTCTGAAATAGTGAATAGCAGTGGAATTATTATGAGACACTCTTGTCCCTACACATCTGTACAAAATGGTAGGGTAGAGAGAAAACATAGACAAGTTGTGGAAATGGGTTTAAGTATGATTGCCCAAGCTGGAGCACCAATGAGCTATTGGACAGATGCTTTTCAAACTGCAGCAAAGTTGATTAATATGCTGCCCACTACTGCACTTAATGGGGAGATTCCACACTTTGTATTATTTAAAAGAAAACCTGATTTTAAAGAGATGAAGGTGTTTGGTTGTGCTTGTTTTCCTTACTTGAGACCTTATAACCAGCACAAACTAAGTTTTCATTCCATTAAGTGTGTCTACCTTGGTCCCAGCATGAATCACAAAGGTTTCAAGTGTCTCTCTTCTACTGGTAGACTGTATATTTCCAGACATGTTATATTTAATGAGTTAGAGTTTCCTTTTAAAGGTGATTTTCTTGATATTAAAAGACTTGAGGACACTAAGGAAATTGTTCATATGGTGCCTATTCCTACTAACTGTGATTATAAAATTGATAATCTCTCCAGTGTTATGCAGAATACTAATAGTGGAGAAGTTAGCAGCAATACTGATTCTACAGAAGGTCCAAGAAGAGATCAAGAGTCTCGGTCAAATACTGAATTAGAAGTACAGGAAGACTCAGCCACTAACAACAACAGTGGTAGACCGAGCTCAGCTACTAACAACAACAGTGGTAGACCGACCTCTAAACACCCAATGATCACAAGATTGAGGAGTGGAGCTATTCAACCATCTGTATATGCTGGTCTGATTAAGGTGGCAAATAATACTACTGAACCATGTAATCCTATTGAAGCTTACAAGATACCTCACTGGAAAGAGGCTATGAAGGTGGAGTTTGAAGCTTTAAAGAAAAACAACACGTGGGATTTAGTTCCCTACACTGGACAGAAGCTAGTTGATTGCAAATGGGTCTACAAAACAAAGTTGGCTGCTGATGGAAGTATTCTAAAATACAAAGCTAGACTTGTAGCCAAAGGGTTCCAACAAGATCCTAGTTTAAATGTGGGTGAGACCTTTAGTCCAGTTGCAAAGCTGGCAACAGTGAGAGTCATCCTATCTATTGCTGTTTCTTTAAATTAGAATATCAGACAAATAGATATAGACAATGCCTTCTTAAATGGGAGTCTCAAGGAAGCAGTGTATATGAAGCAGCCTCAATGTTTTGAGGATTCTAAATACCCACAGCATGTTTGCAACTTAAAGAAAGCCTTGTATGGGCTAAAACAAGCCCCAAGGGCTTGGTATGACAAATTAAGAGATACCTTGATCATGTGGGGTTTCAAACATACAAAGTGTGATCATTCTTTGTTTGTTTTGCATACTGGAGATCATGTTATAATCATCCTTGTCTATGTTGATGACATGTTAGTCACTGGTGATAACAATGAGCTTATTAGTATCTTTATTAAACGCCTAAATGATGTTTTTTCCCTTAAAGATTTAGGTGAAGTTCATTTTTTTTTGGGCATAGAAATTTTGAGAAATGACAGAGGGATTTTTCTCAGTCAGAAGAAATACATCAATGATTTGGTAGAAAAATTTGATATGCAAGGCGCTACAGCTTGTCCAACTCCTCTTACACTTGGAAAACACTACACTAAAGTGAAAGAGGAACCTTTGGTGAATCCATTTCTTTATAGGAGTCTAGTTGGAGGTTTACAGTATCTCATCAGTACCAGACCAGATCTGTCTTTTGCTGCAAATCAGTTGAGTCAGCACTTGAGTGCTCCTTCCACTGTTGACTGGATGAAAGCCAAACGAATCTTGAGGTATCTTAAAGGTACTGCAGATCTATGTCTTCACATCAAGCCCTCAGTAGACTTTTCTCTCACTGGTTTTTCAGATGCTGATTGGGCTACTGATGTCACGGATAGAAGATCTGTGGGAGGTTACTCTGTTTTTTTGGGAGATTCTCTAGTTTCTTGGTCCAGCAAGAAACAAGGAGTTGTCTCAAGGTCTAGTGCTGAAGCCGAGTACCGAGCCGTTGCTTCTTTAACTAGTGAAGTGATGTGGTTAAAATCTTTGATGACTGAATTACGGTTTCCTGCTTCTAGGGTGCCTGTTATGTGGTGTGACAATTTGAGTGCAAAGGCCATTGCTACAAACCCTGTTCTACATGCTAGAACAAAGCATGTAGAAATTGATCTTCATTTTGTAAGGGATAAGGTGCTTGCTAAGGAGGTGTCTATTGGTTATGTGCCTAGTTCTGAGCAGCCAGCTGATATTTTCACCAAGCCTATTGCTGGTTCCAGATTTGATTTTCTGTGTAGCAAACTCTGTTTAGTTGGCTCTCCTCCTCGTTTGAGAGGGGCAGTTAAATAGACTGTTTCTGTTATGTAGTTTTGTTATTTTTCTGTTAGTTGGTTTCTGTTGTATTTCCGTTATGGCCGTTGTTAGTTAAGTGACCCTTGTTTGGTTGTGGGTCACTAGTATATAGTCTGGGGTGTTTGTGTTTTGAATGCAGTAGAGTTTTCATCCTCCTCTGTTCAGATTACTCTCTCTCTCTCTCCCTAGTATATTTTCTCTTGGAAGTCTATTAGTAGTGTTCTTATGGAACCAGACATGAAGGTCATCATGAAAGAAGAGGGGGGTAAGGTAAAATAGGATTAGATATTACGGGCGAAGTAACAATCCCTTAAAGCATGTTCAATTGACTCGATAGAAGAGTTACATAGGGGGCAAAGATCAATGGGGGAACAATTTCTGTGGAAAAGGATTTTGTTTACCGAGATGCCTTTGTTAAAGCATTTCCACAGGAAGAAAGTTTCCCTTTTGTTACCAAGACATTTCCAAATCCAAGAAAAGTCTAAAGAAGGATTCGTATTTAAGCAGGAAGTATCAAAAATAGATTTGTAAGCAGACGAGAGGGTAAAAGTGCCATTAGAGGTTTTATTCCAGTAAAGGTTATCATCTTTAGTAAGAGAGGGAAGGGAGAGACAGATTCTGGTGATTTGGTTAAGAAGTGTAGAGGCAATAGTGAAAGGAAAGGAAGAGAAGTCCCAAGATAAAGAATGGTTACTAACTTGAATTATACTGGCTACAGTTTTATGCGTTTCGTTTGCAGGAAGGGGACCAATAATTTGACAATGAAGTGGTTTATTGTTGAGCCAAGGATTATGCCAAAGGTTAGTATTCCTACCATTACAAATGAGAAAGGAGATATTATTATTTAAGAGATTGGGACACTTATGAAGGCTTTTATAGGTATAGGAAGATCTAGAATAGGTCTTATCTTTTTTAGGATATTTTAATTTGAAGAGTGTGGTCCAAGGTTTATTTTCCATAGAGATGAGATGCCAGCTGAGTTTTGCAAGATGAGCAGCGTTTGAGTGCTTAGATTTCCTAAGACCAAGACCCCCAAGTTTTTAGGCTTAGAAATGGAATCCTAGTTTATAAGATGAATTTTATTTTCATCAATATTGTGACCCCAAAGAAAGCTTCTGGTGATCTGATCAATTTTATTGTGAATTTTTTGGGGGAGATGGAAAACTTTATACTAATAATTTGGGATTTGGTTAAGGGTAGAGGAGACAAGCTGATATCTACCAGCAAAAGAAAGTTTGTTTGCTTTCCATTTTTTAAGTTTTAGTTGAAGTTTAAGAATAATCTCATTCAAGTCATTTGAACTATATTTGGAATTAAGCTGATATCCTAGATAAGTGCCAAGGCTGTTAGAATTTGGAATTTGGAGGAAATTAGAAATAGAATTTTTACCATCAGGAGGAATGCTTGGTGAGAGCCATAATTTGGATTTTTCAAGATTTATTTCCATGCCACAGACATTGCAACAGGTAAAGATAATGTTTTGAATTTCAAGAATTGAGTTTTCATCAGCTTTTGCAAAAAATAGTACATCATCAGCAAAAAAAAGATGAGAAACTTGAAAGGGATTTTTCTTGAAGGCAAAGGGTTTCCATTGTTTTCAACTAACAACATCATTAATTAAAATACTCAAGTATTCCATAGAGAGAATAAAGAGGTAGGGTGAAAGAGGGTCCCCTTGTCTAATGCCCCTTTTAGGTTTAAAAGAAGGTAGCTTTCATCTATTAAGGATGGGGTAGTAATCCATATTTTCCGGGTAGGAGTTTAACAGATTTAACCATTCAATAGGAAAATTGAAAGCTTTTAACATATTGTTTAGGAAGTCCCAACAGACAGTGTCAGGCATTTTTAATGTCAAGTTTAAGGATAATCCAACCTATTTTACTTTTAGAGTTTGACATGGAGGTTAAGGTTTCATGAGCAAGGAGAAAGAGGTCAGAGGTGTCACGTCCTTTGATGTAAGCTCCTTGAGCAGGAGAGATAAGTTTTTGAAGAAGGGGACGGATTCTATTAACCAAAACTTTAGCTAAAATTTAATAATGAGTTGTATATAATCCAAGAGGGCGGAAGTGATTTATATTTGAAGGATTATTTTGCTTAGGAAGAAGACAGAGGAGAGTCTTGCATCAACTAAAGTCACCAATTACTAAAAAAAGACATTATATCGATAGTGAGAATAAATTTAATAACATCCCAATTTTTCTGGTAGAAGACAACGTGTAAGCCATCATCTCCAGGGGTTTTAAAAGGGTGAATGTTCCACAAGGAAGCTCTAATTTCAGATTCATTTGTTTGCATACAGAGGTTCTGTTTTTCAGAGTTACTAAGAGAAGGGAGGGAAGATTAAAGAGAAGGGATCAGAGGAGAGATGATGACAGAGGAAGAGAGAAGAGATTCAAGGCTATTTTTAATTTCAAAACCAATCAGCTTAGGGTCAGATAACCAGTTACCATGGCGATATTGAAGTTGAGTAATAATTTGTTTTCTTCTTTTAATAGGAACACCTTGATGGAAAAAACTGGTATTCCTATCTCCCAAGGAGAGCCAATTAATCCTAGATTTTAAAAACCAGAAGTCTTCTTCGTTTTGAGAATTTTTAAAAGTTGATTTTGCAAATTAATTTCAAGCTTAGCAAGTTGAGGACAATATTCAGAACAAAGAATATTTTGAATTCCAGAGATTCTAGCAAGAAGCCTACGTTTCTCTTTAAAAATATTTTTGAATGTGTGAATATTCCAAAAGAAAGGGAGTCTTTAAAGTTTGTGATGGTTTCATCAAGATTTAAGTGGTTTTGGTTCCAAGAGTTTTTAACAAGGTTGGGGAAGTCATCATGATTTAACCGCATAGTTTCAAACCGGAAAGGTTTAGCACCAGAAAAGGATAGGTGATCGGTTTTGAGGAGGATGGGGCAATGATCAGAACTGACTCTTAGGAGATGGTAAACTTTACTCTTAGGAAAAAAGGAAATCCATCCTATAGTGGTGTGAGCTCTATTGATACGAGAACGAATAATTTGTTGATTATTTCTACCATTTGTCCAAGTAAAGAGGGAACCAACATAACCGAGATCAATGAGTTGCCTAATTTTCTTTAGTTTCCTTGGGATATTCATATACAAGACCTTAAGGGGATGTTCCTTCTTAGATTGCAGTCCTAAATTGTAGAAATGCAGTCTTTTGCAGGCTGAAATACTTCATCAAAATTTTTCCCTGTCTTATAATCATTAGTGCATTCTACTACTTATGATGTTGTTTTTGAAAATTTCCCACATTTTGTGAGATTTTATTTTTTGTTGGTAATTCCTCACCTTTATTTATCCCCTTCAACTTAAGCCAAGGTAAGACAATGGATAAAATGGACTTTACCTAGAACTTTGTTTTGGTAACTTGTATTCACAACACTGCAAGGAATTTTCCCTTCTTTTTTTTTTTTTCCATTGTAGTTTTAATGGTATATCTACAGTTGATAATACTGCCAGCACATCATGATGTCTGGCATTCATTTGTCCCCACCACAATCTCACAAGCTTCAAAAAAAATACAAAAGGCATAGTTGCATGGTTTGTAATAAACCTTTGTTTCACTTGTGATTTCCTTGACTTAAAATAAATTCCCTGTTTATCATCAGGCAGTACATCCATGGGAAGTTGGCTTCAAATTGGAAGGCATTTGGAATTCCTCTTGTGGCTCAGCTTTGTAATATTACAACTGGATCTGATCTCCGCAATTTGTATTTCAAACTTCTCAATCCATTTCTAGTATCAACTGAAAATGCCTCAGAAGGCTCTGATATCTCCAAGAAAATTGAAGTTACTGAAATAGAGGGGGTTATAAATCCTATTTTAGGCCCACATGAAAATGGTTCAGACTCTTCCGCAGATGGAGGATTGGAGCTTTTCCTAACAGATGAAAAGGAAGTTGCCAAAGACTCCAAGATTATAATGAATGAACCACTAGCAATGAAAGGGGAGTTAAAGCCATTGAGTGTGCTTGTATGCTGGTCAGATAAACAGATTCAACAATATGACACACAACGTTTAAGTTCAATACCTGAAGTTTTCAAGCCTGGCTTTCTTGCAAAGAGGCCCCAAGAGTCAGTTTCTCTATACAAGTGCCTTGAAGCATTCTTGCAAGAGGAACCACTTGGACCAGAAGATATGTGGTTAGTAACCTTTAAACCTTGAGCTGCATGTTGGCACTTTTATTTTTGGAAAGGGCAAATATGCTACATTGCTTTTCATTTAAGGAAGAAAAGAATTTTATTTTATAGACCAGTCAATTCATCTGAACACAGCTTTTATATTAGCTTGTAATTACTGTGAAGTTTAGTATTATCTTCATAACCACTGCTACAATCATTAAAATTAGCTTTTTCTCAAGTGATGAATGTCACTCTGGACAAATGATATATGGGTTTAAGTGCATGTCACATTAATTACGTCCACATTCTCCAAGGGACCCATATATCAATAATATGCCTCTTCCTTAACCACTACATACTATGCACCATGTATTTATCACATAATCCGAAATATCAGCTATATATCTATACATTGTTCTCAAGAGGAAAATTAATTCATTTTTCTTTTAATCTGGGAACTCACCGTTAATATATCAATATAATCCAATCCTATCCTGTCCATTGAACAGATTTTTTGTAAAGTGTGACCACTTCATCGAATGTTCAGTTTGAAAATGAAGTCCATCTAAACCTAAACTTCAAACCTACTACGTCATTTCGTCACAATATCCAACTTAAAGTATATATTCTCTCTGTTGTAGAAGAATCTATGAATAGATGCACTATATTCTGGAATATACATAGCTCAATTTTATAAATTTTATTAAGATGATAAATTTAATGCATCAAATATATAATATTTTATATGAATGGACACTCTGGTGTATTGAGGCCAAAATATTACATTACTTCTGTTCCTTGACATTCTTATTACTTATTAGTGCTTTATTAAAAACTTTTTGCAATTAAGCAAATCATATATCAATTTTCTTTCCCTTCCCCCATCCCCTCTTTTTTCACTTCCAGTTAATAAAATAATTTATATTGTTATGCTAGAAAAGCATCTTACTGAACTGCATTTGCCACCGTTAATATGAGCCAAGTATTGTACAACTTTGGGTCATGAGTTGTTTCTTCAGTATATGAAGGTCACATGCCCTCAAGACAAACCCATTTTTTTATGTAAACTACTTGTCTTCCAATCTAGATTATTAAAATCTATGCTGTCTTAAGCATTATATCTTTTTTGAATTTGACTAACTGTCTACTAAGGTTTGGTTTTTGGTATTGTTCAGGTTCTGTCCTACCTGTAAAACACATCGCCAAGCTAGTAAGAAGTTGGATCTTTGGAGACTTCCCGAGATTTTAGTTATTCATCTTAAGAGATTTCAATATAGCCGCTTCATGAAAAACAAGCTGGACACATATGTTGACTTCCCTGTTGATAATCTTGATTTGTCAGCTTATATTACTCATGGGCGTGACAAGTCTTGTAACCGTTATGTGCTTTATGCGATCAGTAACCATTATGGAAGCATGGGAGGTGGCCATTATACAGCATTTGTCCATGTAAGTGTTGCTTGTTCTTTCCTAATACTTCCTCTTTTCTAAGTGTAAAATATTGGTTGAGGAGTTTTACCAACAGATCAGAGTAATGCCTGCAAAATATAATTAAAATGCTCAAGAACTTTTAGAAAACCTGGAATATTTTTGCCATGAGACGTTATCTTATATATTTTGGAGTAAATGCTTCTATAATATTGGACATGAAGAGGTTTCCCTTTGTAGATTTTGGATTGATTTGTGGCTTCAAGATAGTAGCTCATTATGCCAAGATTCTGAAATGTTCATCTTATTTGGTTAACAATAGTATTATCATTATCAAACTGTGGAAGGTTTTTTCTTTAACGTAAATTGTTACAAGTTAAGCTATCTGCAACATTAATTTTCATACTTCTCTGATCTTGCATTTCATGCAGCACGGTGGTGATCGATGGTATGACTTGGATGATAGCCATGTTTACCCCATCAGCCAGGAGAAGATAAAGTCTTCAGCTGCTTATGTTCTTTTCTACAGAAGAGTTTTAGACGAATAACTTAATGGTAGAGTAGCAAGTCGTTTGAACAGCCTATTGAAGCCAGATACCATTGATTAACATTATTGCCGATGTAGCCTTACAAGTATACCTGACATGCTAGCATTCTTTTGTCTTTCACATTTTTGGAGTTTCAACTAGTTGAGTTTACAGCTGGGAAGAATTGGAAGGGATACCGTAAAACTTAGTGGGGTTGCTGGGAGAAAATGTAACATAGTGACAACTAAGAGTGAGCGACATGCCTGCAGGCTGGAAGCATATTATTTGCCGTTGTTTACCATGTAAGAAAAAGTTGCTTCTCAAGTGAGTTGTACTAACTCCTACGAATTAGTATTTTTTTTAAATGGCATATTGTTTCTTTTTTTCGATGCCTGTGAATAAAGATTTTGAATTTTGTGATGGATAGTCAAATTGTTTTAGTTTTTATTTCATCAAGTTACCTGATTGTCGTTACCTTGAGGCTTAGCATTTATGCTGTATTACTCTTTCAAATGAAGTAATAGATCATTGTTTCTAGGATATTCTGTCTATATTGGACATATTATCCAATTTTGTTGAGGTCTTAACTCTTAAGCATCATTTATCCTACATAATCAGAAATCTCCCATTATTTTGGTCTTCGATTTCCATTTACGGTCATGAGTAAGCATTGTTTAGAAGCTTATGTGCAAGAGTGGCAAAAGAAATACAGGGGGGAATCCTATTTCCTGGTTCTTGCTTCCCCTTAAATTGATTAGATCTTAAGCACCTTTTCCCCTGCATAATCGGAAATTTCTCTTCATTTTGGTCTTAAATTGCTATTTACAGACATCAGCAAGCAGTGTTTAGAAATTCATGTTTGCAAGAGTGGCAAAAGAAATACAAAATGGAAACTTGTTCTAACTAGCTTCAGTATGTTCTGGAAAGGTCTCCCTGTTCTTGCTTCCCCTTAATTGAATACTTAATTCGAGTAAGATATGCATTTTTCTATCAGTCTGCTAAGCAAGTGCTTGAATTAAAGGACAATCCAATATATTTATGTTTTATTGTGACACTTAGAGACGATTAGCAGAAGTCACAGGGTCTACCATGGCAGCAGGGAAATCAGAGGCAAGGCCAAGAAATTGTTCTCACCAAAGTGGGTGAGTCCGAAACTTACATTGAGGTAAATGTTAAGATATTTTCAGCCCATACTGTTGCGTTTGTTGAGAATTCTAGGAGAGATAAAAAGAACAAGCGAGGGAGAAAAGTAAATCTAATTTTAAGATTTTTTCTGCACAACTTAGCCGTTCTTACAGCAGCAATAGATCTTTGTAGTGTAGTATTGTGATGTCTGGTATTTGTTAGTTCTGAGCAGGATGGACCACGTTACCTTCGTTTCCATTTTGGTGTAAGATGTGGGTGACTGCTGAGCCCCCTCTTTGATTTTTGTAGTACTATGGTCAGCCTTAATCAACTCTAGGACAACTCACTTCTGTCCCTCTTTCGCATCCTGCTCTAAATTCGTTTTAATTTTTGACATCACCAGAGTTCGAACGCGGAAATTGCTGGTTGTTAATTTTACTTGTAGAAATTCGTTTTGATTTTTGACATCACCAGGGTAGCATTTCACAAACTGATTTGTCCAAGGGTTGTCTCTTTTTCTTTTGGAGTAAATTACACAATGCGAGTTTTCAAAATTCTATAACTATTTTCTTTATTTTCAATATTTATATCTATATTTCTTTTGTAACTATAAAATGTTTTGCACTTAAGTTTATTTTTATATTTTCTCGAGAGGTTTGATATGTTTTTTTTTATGTTTGGTAGTTTAAGGCTACATATTTTTTATAAACTAAAATACTCTACATTATCCTAATTATATAGTGTATTTTTTTTTTACAAAAAATAAAATACTTGAGACATCTTATTCTAAATTATGTAGTACTTTTTTTTTCATATCGTTAATCAACTTTATATATTTATATTTCAATTAAGTTAATAAAAAGTATCAGTTAAAAAAATATTTAGCATTAAGTTGTTAAACATAGAAAAAATCTGCAATGAACCTCCAGATAATATATATATATATATATATATATAACATTACATTAAAGTATAAGACTAGTCTATCAACTATTAAGCCTGGCTTATTACTGTCAATCCTACTCAAATTTTTTGTAGAGGCCATTTTCTTCCTCTCAGCTGTGAGGCATCAAAGCAAACCTAGCAAAATAACAACAACCAGGTGTACTAAGCATGTCCTCATGGATTTAGATTTCGGGTTTTACAAGGATTTCGAAGAAATTTGTGATTTTATGTTTGATATGAGATTTTAACAGAGATCTTGATCATATTATATTTACATGGAAATCAATGTATTATAAACTGTAAGACCAAGAAAAAAAATAATTTCTGTCAATAATCATATAATTTCTGCCAGTTTCCTGTATGTCTCTATCAATTAGTCCCATTTCGGTTACTCCCCAACTATTTCATGACTAAGATAATTTCTTAAAGAGTAAATTACAAAATTAGTTTATCAAATATTATAATTATTTGAATTTAATTTAATTCTTTTAGTTACTAAATTACAACTTGTCCTTGTCAAATTTTAAAATTTATAAAGAAAAAATCTAGACAAATATGATCTTTTAAATTTTAGAGTTTAAACTAAGATATTTTATCCCTCAAAAATTAAATTGAGACTAAATCAATAATTTATTATTTCTTAAATGTCCAAATCTCTCGTCGTATAATATTCGCTGATCCTTTGCAATTTCGTGGAAAGAAGAAAAAGATTTCCATCCAGCAGAAAAAGATTTCCATCCATCCAATTGAAGTGACTTGATACGAGTCCTAGGAGGAACTAGGTTTCTTCTTTCAGTAAAAGGCAAACATGACTCGTTATCAAAAATGTATCTACAGGCTTTTCGTTGGCTGTTATTGTAAGCTACAATGACCTATATATGTATATCTTAGATTCCGCTTTGAAATTTGAAGATATTTGATGAAATTATTATTTAGCAATCATAGCGCCAAGATCACAAGTTCCATAGACAACAACGTTACCTTTTGCACGCACCACCGAACTGACCATTCACCTATTTATCTGACGCTATGTTCATTGTCCAGCTGTTTTTATTCTTAAATATTTGTCTTCATAACATAAAAGATTCTTTTTGTAATTTTATTTTTACTTTCTATTACTTCTTTTTTTTTTTTTAAATGAGTGACATGATCTTTCATTTTGATAACTGAAAGGGCATTCAAGTTCATGCATATTGATGGGAAAACAATTAGTAATCCTTATACAACTCACTTCGCAATATTATTTCATACCAACACACACACACACACACACACACACACATATATATATATATATAATTCGTATTAATATTATACCAAAAAAATGCAGTCTAGGTTTTTCTCATGAGTGTCTTATGATTATTAAATTAATTAACTAAATGCACATTACATAAAAACTAAAAAGTTAGTTGATATATGTAAATGTAAACTAATTTTCATTGGAAATATGAAGAAACAATGGATTATTCCTTATTTGCATTATCGATTCCTACTGACTCAACTTCATAACTAGAGAATTCAGGTAATTTGATCAATACACCATGCATTTTACTTAACAACGGATGAGATTTAAAAACTCAAATTTATGGCACAGTAATATTTAATGAGACATACATACAGTGATTTGGGATATGAGAAATTCTTTGCACGCAGAATACACACAGAAATTGTTCGCACTCCGTACACACACACTCGCATGTAAGAAACAAATAAAAACTTATTAAATTATATGCCTTGATGAATTTTGTCACTAAAATATTGACTACTTATTAATTTTTCATATTTAATATATATACAGAATCGATGACTATGCATTAAAATTGTAATTAGAAATTTATTAATAATATGATCAATAAATTGATAGGAAATTCAGAGAGGCTCTTAATCCCTCAAAACTTGTACTGCTGTACTTGCGTTAACAAGCTGCGCTAATTTTAATAAACTAATTTTCTATGTGTGAGAGATTTTTGTTTTTGTTTTTTTTGGGGGGGGGGGGGGGGTTGGGGAGACTGAGAACTTACCATTATAAAAATTTTGTTAGAAAATTTAAACATAAAAGGATCTTGGAAAAAGTGGTATTTTAGTCCTTTATCTTTATATTAAGTTTCATTTCGGTCCTCTATGTTACATATTCACACTATTTCAATTCTTTTCCGTCAAAACTATTGGCCACTGTAACAGAATATTGACACATTTAGTTATCTTATTTTGTATACAGTCAACATTCAATTAGATATACCATGTCATTATTATAATGATGAGATGTCAACTCTATTAAAGTGATTGACAATTTTGGTGAGAAAAGATCGGAACAACGTATATTTGCAACATAGAAAAACAATATAAAACATCTAAAACATAAAGGATTAAAATAAAACTGAAAGATAAATGACTAAAATATTATTTTTGCCAAAGATCGATATATATATACACACACACACAAGCTAGGAAAAATGGTATTTTGCTTCTTTTATGTTTATTTTACATTCATTTGATCCTTTATGTTTTAGAAGTTTTCTTTTGATCCTTTATATTTCAAAATCTTACTATTCTGATTTTTTTTTATTAGAATCATTAGTTTATATAACATAGTTGACATATTGTTCTCCAAGTGCTAATGGCCAATTTATATGGTTGCTGACTGGATATTAGTGTACTTATAATTTTCAAAATACTCTTAAATTTTCAAAATTTTTAAAAGGGAGGATGAAAACATTTTGAAAATTACATGTGAGACACTAATATCTAATCAACAATTAAGTAGATTGATCATGTCAATATTTAGAGAATAACGTGTTAACTTTGTTATATAGACTAATAATTCTAATGAAAAAGAATTAGAATAGTAAAATTTTAAAACATAGAGAACCAAAATAAATTTTTGAAACATAAATGATCAAAATAAAACCTAAAATAAACATAGAAGACCAAAATATGTTTTTTTTTTGCCTAATAATAACTAAAATTACAAATGTATTCAAAATTTTTAAGCAAATATAATTTGCTAAACAATCATTAATCTAAGGAAAAAAAATAGTATTTTGGTCCCTTGTCTTTATTTTAGGTTTCAATTTGGTCCTTATTAATTGATATATTATTGTATTAGTTATATTAGTTAGTCAGTTACACTAATTCATCTTCTGTATATATATTATACAGCTTACTAATACATTAATCAATAATACTCATTCTATTCAGAATCTTACATGGTATCAGAGCCATTCTCTGAACTTTTCTCAGCATAATGGAAAATATCAACAACAACAATTCTTCTACGTCCTCAGGCAACGACGATGCTTAAAACAGAGGAATTCAATAGAACAAAGGACCTGTTATTGGAATCACAGAAAAGAATAATAGCATTTTTTTCTTTTTCGCATAACATTTCAATTAGATTGGATGAACACAATTTTTTGCTTTGGAAACAGCAAATTCTTACTGCTGTTTACGGATATGCCTTGAAAAACATTTGATAGCAGAAGATCATGTAACAGTAATGTTCAAGAATTTGCAAGATGAGGCAACAAAGTTGATTAATCTAGAATTTATCAATTGGCAACGGCACGACCAGTTCTTGATGTCCTGGCTCCTCGCTTCCATGTCTGAAGGCATGCTTACAAGGCTAGTAGGCTGAAAATATGCGTGTGAAATTTGGGAAAAGATCATAGTACATTTTGCCTCTCAAACTAGAGCCAAGGTAAAGTAACTTAAAACTCAACTACGCACAACCAAAAAAGGATCCCTAAAAATGAATGAATATCTTCTAAAGATCAAAGGCGTTATTGATTCTTTAGCTGCCGTTGGTAGTCCAGTACCTGTTAGTGACTATATCGAAGCCATCTTTGATGGTTTACCAGAAGAATATGAATCTGTGATAACCATAGTAATCTCGAAAATGGAAACCTATACTATCGATGAGATTGAAGCATTGTTACTCTCTCAAGAAAGCACATTGGAAAAGAAAATTCAGCTACAGCTTGATAGTACAAAGGCCGATGGAAGTGTCAGTGCAAATATAACACAGACCAAGAACAATTCAGGAAGAGGATCAAATGGTTTCTTTACAGACACCAGAGGAAGAGGACAAAGAAACTTTGGTAACAGGAATGTTAGGCGAGGTGGATGAAATTTTTTCCTTGGCTTCTCACCTTTTTAGTATAATCAGAATATGGTTCAAAAACAACAAATAACTTGTTAGCTATGTGGTAAAAGAGGAAATGCAGTATGGAGCTGCTATCATTGGTTTGATCAAACCTTTTGTCCTCCTCAATATAGCAACTCCAATTACAAGAACCCAAATAAGATTTCTGCCATGATTGCTGGTCTTGAAACTATCTGTGATCCAAACTGGTATATTGATTCAGGGGTGTCTAGCCATATTACACCAGAGGGTCAGAACTTGATGACCAAATCCAATTACACTAGTCAAGATTCTGTTCATATTGCTAATGGTACAGGTCTGTCTATAAATTCTATAGGTCATTCTTTCATTAAACCTTCTCACTCTAATTCACATCCTCTTGTTCTTAATAATCTTTTACATGTGTCCAAGATTATCAAGAATCTTATAAGTGTTTCTAAGTTTTGTAAAGACAATTTTGTATTCTTTGAGTTTCACCATGATTCTTTTTATGTTAAATCATAGGACACCAGGAAAACTCTCTTGGTAGGGACTGTTAAGGATAGACTATATACCATAGGCAACTTGAAATCAGTTCATCTTGATTCTAGAATAGCTTTTAAAAACAAACCTTCAACCTTTTCTGCTTGTTCATCAAATTTTGTTTCTGCTTCTAATTCTCATTGTACCTTGGATATGTATGGCATCAAAGATTAGGCCATCCAAGTTCAACTATTGTTAATTCTGTCTTGCAAAACTGTAATATCAAAGCTTCTAATAAAGAATTTTCATTATGCAATGCTTGTTATGCTAAAAGTCATAAACTACCTTTTTCAAACTCTACCACTGTTTATTCTAAACCTTTAGATCTAGTATACATAGATTTATAGGGTCTTGCCCCCATTCACTCAACACATGGTCATACTTATTATATTTCCTTTGTGGATGCCTTTTCAAAATTTACATGGATATATTTACTTAAAAGAAAATTAGAAGCTTTATTTGTCTTTTTACAATTCAAAGCTTTAGTTGAACCGTAATTAGAGACAAAAAATAAAGCTCTTCAATCTGATTTTTGAGGGGGGGAATTTTATGCTTTCTCAAAAGTTTTGAACTAGTTTGGTATCAAGCACAGAATAACTTGTCCCCACACTCATGAACAAAATGGAGTAATTTAACGCAAACGCAAACATGTTACGGAAATTGGCCTCTCACTTTTTGAACTAGTTTGGTATTAACACCTGCTTCAAGAAGCGAGAGGAACATTTAATCACATACAAGAGTGGATCTTCAAGGTCACAGATTGACTTCTTTCTGGTAAGGAATCCAGATAGAAAAATCTGTCAAAATTGTAAAGTTATTCCTGGGGAACCCGTGGCAACTCAACATAGGGTTTTGGTCCTTGACGTGGTTTTTAAGGGTTGGAAACAAAAGCATCGTCAGGCGATGAACCCTAGGATCAAGTGGTGGCAGCTAAAGGGGGAGAATCAACAGACTTTCAAGAGAAGATTGTTAGAGGAAGGATCTTGGGAGTTACGAGAAAATGCTAACACCATGTGGGAAGAGATGGCCAAGAGGGTTAGAAAGGTAGCTAAAGCACTGTTAGGAGAATCAAAAGGTTTTGGACAAAGAGATAAGGAATCTTGGTGGTGTAATGAGACTGTTCAGGAGAAGATCAAATTTAAAAGAGATTGCTTTAAAGCTATCCATTTGTGCAATAACTCAGAAAATTGGGAAAGGTATCGAAAGGCTAATAAGGAGACAAAAAAAGCAGTAAGTGAAGCACGATCTAAAGCGTTTGAAGAGTTTTACAAGGACTTAGGAACGAAAAAAGGGGAACAAAAGATTTATAAGATTGCGAAGACTAGAGAGAGAAAATCTAGAGATTTGGATCAAGTAATATGTGTTAAGGATGAAGAAGGAAAAGTTCTGGTTACAGATAGAGATATTAAAAGCAGACAACAGGGTTATTTTCACAAGCTCTTTAATGACGAAACAGAGTCGACTTATGATATGGAAGATTTAACAACCTGGGAGAGAGAACAAAATTTGGCATATTATCGCAAGATTAAGGTTGATGAGGTTAAGGAAGCTTTTAGAAAAATGGATAATGGTAAAGCTGTTGGTCCCGATAGTATTCCTATTGAAGTTTAGAAGTGTTTAGGAGAGGAGGGTGTTAACTGGCTAACTAAGCTCTTTAATGAGATTTTAAAGTCTAAGAAAATGCCTGAAGAATGGAGAAGAAGCACTTTAGTGCCTATTTACAAAAACAAAGGAGACATCCAGAATTGCGCAAACTACCGCGAGATTAAGCTTATGAGTCACACTCTAAAATTATGGGAAAGAGTGATTGAACGTAGGTTAAGAATGGAGACGAGTATTTCTGAAAATCAATTTGGATTCATGCCAGGACGGTCTACTATGGAAGTTATTTATCTTCTAAGGGGGTTGATGGAAAGGTATCGGAGTAAACAAAAAGACCCGCATATAGCATTTATTGACTTGAAAAAAGCCTATGATCGAGTACCAAGAGAGGTGCTGTGGAAAGCCTTGGAACAGAAAGGTGTACGTGTTGCGTATATTAGAGCTATAAAAGATATGTATGAGGGGGCTACGACTAGTGTGAGAACATCTGGAGGGGAGACTAGAGACTTTCCTATTAAGATTGACCTACATCAGCGATCATCCTTAAGCCCTTATTTGTTTGACCTGGTTTTAGATGTTCTGACGAAACACATCCAAGAAGAAATCCCTAAGTGCATGCTTTTTGCAGATGACATTGTTCTCATAGTAGAGACAAGGGAAGAAATTAATTTTAAACTTGAGTTATGGAGAGCTACTTTGGAATCGAAGGGTTTTCGTCTGAGCAGGAGTAAGACCGAATATATGTATTGTAAGTTTAACAAGCGACAAGCTAGGAATGAGATGGAGGTTAAATTTGGTGATCAGGTCGTATCATAAGTGTCAAAGTTTAGGTATCTGGGATCAGTTATACAAGATGACGGCAAAATTATTAGAGATGTGAAACATAGGATACAAGCTGGGTGGTTGAAGTGGAGAATGACATCAGGGGTTGTTTGTGATCGGAAAGTACCTGATAAGCTCAAAGGAAAGTTTTATCGTACTGCTATAAGACCAGTAATTTTATATGGAGTGAATGTTGGGCAATGAAAGGACAAGAACATAAAATTGGAGTGGCGGAGATGAGGATGTTACGTTGGATGTGTGGTCATACAAGAAAAGATAGGATCAGTAATGATCATATACGAGGTAGAGTTGGAGTGGCACCTATTGAGGAAAAAATGGTTGAAAACCGTTTTAAGGTGGTTTGGGCATGTGCAAAGAAGACCGTTGGAAGCGCCAGTTAGGAGAGTTGAGCAGATGGTTTAGAGCCATGTGAAAAAAGGTCGAGGAAGACCAAAAAGGACACTTAGAGAAATTATTGAATAGGACCTTCTAGTAAATGAAATATCTAAAGAGTTGGTCATTGATAGAGCTTAATGGCGTCGTGCGATCCATGTAGCCAACTCCACTTAGTGGGATAAGGCTATGTTGTTGTTGTTGTTGTTGTTGTTGTTGTTGTTGTTGTTGTTGTTGTTGTTGTTGTTGTTGTTGTTGTTGTATCCTTACCTTTATATTACTGGTTTGAAGCTTTTGATACTACCACTTTTCTGATAAACAGAATGCCTACACATGTTTTAGGTGGTTTATCCCCTCTTCAAAAACTCTTTGGACTTTCTCTAATTATAGTGAATTAAGGGTTTTTGGTTGTGCATGCTTCCCTCTCTTCAGACCTTACAATGCATATAAAATGTCTTACAGATCAAAAGAATGCATTTTTATGGGTTATAGTTTGAATCATAAAGGTTATAAATGCTTATGAAAGTAATGGTTGGAACCCAAGAGGAGGGGTGAATTGGGTTTTATAAATTTTTCACAAGAATTAATTGGAAGTTAAAATGATTTTCTGTAAAAGTACAATGCTTAGGATAATAAATACAATACAGAAAATCAATGTGCTGTCAAGATAAATAATTATAAAGATCAAGGAATTAAAGAATAGATATCAATATGCACAAATTAAAGAGTAAGGGATAGAGAAAGCAAACTCGGAGATTTATACTGGTTCGGCTAATCCAAGCCTACATCCAGTCCTCAAGAGACCACTTGAGTATTTCCACTATAATTGCAAGTTTAATCCGGGTACTTGCAAACCACTACAACCACGCAAATTCGATCCGGGTATTTGCGAAACCACAATGGAGAATTTATGAATTCGGGCTCCTCCTCAACCCAAAGCAAGTTCTTCCAACATCGGTACTTGCGAACCTCAACTCAGAATAATATATGTGTTGATCAAAATCAACAATACAAAGAAACTCTCTCTAAAGAGTAGATGAAAACAAATGAAGCTCTAATAACTCGAATGATAGAGAATATGCAAGATTTGGCTCAAGAATGCTTTCCTTTCTCTCAAAGATGATAGAAGAAGTTAATATCACATTGTAGGACTTTGTTCTTACTCAAAATCGTGTATCTAAGATCAGATATATAAGATTTTACAAAACTAGCCGTTATATAGCCGTTACAGCACTTATAGTGCAGTCCAGATTTTGAGCTTTCTTTAAAAATTCATAACTCCCTCATTTGAACTCCGTTTTAAACAAATAATATACCATTCGAAAGCTCTTGGAGTCTAGTTTCAAATGAGCCAAGTTTTACTCAAAAATTATTTTTTTTTTAAAAGATATAATCAAAATACTGACTATAGGTCAGAACAGAATAATCAACTTTCAGTTTTTCAAACTATATTTTAAATAGTCATATATTTCTCATTTGGACTCCGTTTTCAATAAATAATATACCTTTGGAAATATCTTTGAGTCTACTATCAAATGAGATTAAGATACTTAAAAAAATGATTTTTCGTTTATGAGATATGATATAAAGAGTGACCAAAGGTCAAAAACTAACTTTTGTAAAATTTCATATCTCACTATCTTTTTGTTCAAAATAATTGAGCCAATGTATGCAAATCTAAATCATTGAGTTGCACAAGTATACTAGCCTATATAAAATATACCTAATGTAAACACATAGGCTATCTTGATGCATCCAAGCTTTCAAGACTTCAAATCTTCTAATTCTTCATTTCTTGGAGCTTCATCCTTACATGTTGTTTTCCTTGAGTGAAGCATGATATTGCTTTTCCTTGTTCTTCAATACAATGCTCACTCTTCTTGTTTTGAACCAACCTATAAAATATATCTTACTTGCAAACCCAATGGTTAGTTTAATAGCATGATTCAATATATGCAACATACATATTAAATAACATAATCATGCTTAAGTACTTGTAGCATATATATGATAATTAATCTTTATATATATCAATGCTACTATTCAAATACATTTGTCATCATCAAAACTTATGGCATATAGCCTTAGGGTCAACAATCTCCCCCTTTTTGATGATGACAAATCACCACAGAAAAATATGTATCACAAGATAATGAATGCAATGTTATAAGCACGTATACATATTTTTCTATTGTTTCTTCTCCCCCTATTTGACATCAACAAAAAGGTGTAAGGAACACAATATATAGAAGTTAAAGCACATACCTTCTTTAAGTCAGGATGTCAGAAGATGTCAATATAGTATGGGGTAAGGATACATCAAAACTTATCATTGATTTCATTGACATGTAAAAAAAAATTTTAGAAAAATTTTTCTCATGTCAAATGAAATGAGCCAAAAGATAAAACTTGAAAGAGTTTTAGGCTCCCCCTTAAACCTTGCATAATTTGAAAAAGAATAATGAATAATGAATATCCAATTTTTCAAGATATATTCTTTTTCAAAAAAAATACATTCAAGTGAGACAAAGCTCCCCCTGAATTTCATAATATTTTTCCTTTGAAAAATATTGTCCAAATCATTATAAAGGAAATTCAGTTTTTGATTGCAGAATTTTGAAGATTTTTGAAGAAATTTCTGCAATATTTTCATTGAAAATGATTTCTACTTGTTTATGAAGAGGCATTTTTAGTAAATAGCAGAAAAATTAAACTCTTTGAAAAAAAAACATCATTTGCTGTCATATGATAGAAATATTTACAGCACACAGCAGAAGTATGATATATGGATTAGCAAAGCATGATATAAACAAGAATATTAATCATAATCCATAAATAGAATAATAATATTTTTCAAGATTTCTGAAAAACAATTTCTGCATATATGCATAAAATTATTTCAACATATAGCAAAAGTGATTTAAAATAAGGATACTCAAATCCTTTTCTTTTCAAAACAGATAATGCTTCAATATGGCAAAGCAATTTCAGCATTGTGGAAGCAATTCAAGAGATTCACGATATTTTTCTAAAACATTTTGCTTCGAAGGAATTTAGAAACGTTTCATCTAAGGAAGCAATATATATGGATTAGTGTAATAAGATATATTCAAGCATATAGTTCATAATCCATATATGAAACATCAATATTTTTCATCCCTTTTGTTATCTACAACAAAAGAGATCTTTAAAATCTTTTCTTTTTCAAAAAGAATGTTGCTTCATATGATAAAACATATTAACATAACAGAAGCATTTTTAAAGTCCTTTTTCAAAACAAATTTGCTTCATAAAGGATAAGATAAATTTTATCACAAAGGAAGTAATTTATATACCCATTCAAAATGAATTTATATATGTATCTTGAGGATGAGTACATGTAAAAATTTTGACAGCTCATTTTGTATGAGTGCATGTGGAATCATGAAATATTATTCTTAGCCATAGCCTTCGCTCATGATGCATGAATTGCATACACAACATATGTTCTTAGATACATGTGATCATAGCATGATGCAATCAATCATGTATATTATACTGAAAGCTCTCAAGAACAACACAATGAAGCAGAAAAATACGGTTTTGAATATCACCATTTTATTAATCCTTAAAATTTCTAATCAAAACAAATTAAATCAGCCGCAAATCCACCGAAAATTGACTTTCGTGGTTTTGCCATTAATGTGACGCGTTATCGGTGTGCATGCGTACCCTAGACTTCTGGCTTCCAGCTTGCAAAATCCATAGGATGAGCGTGTAGGGGTGCGGCGAAGAGATATCTTCGTTAGCTCTAAGTCATAATTTTCTCTCTATAAAGACTGTCCCAGAGTTCTCAATTACCACACCACAAAGAGTATTCATCTCTGAGCCTATAACTTTCTGACATTCCTCTCTCTTCATACTCCTACAAAAATTTCTGAATTTTCCAATCCATGGCAGCAAGAAAGTTCATTGATCTCACAGTAGAGGCAAGGGAGGAAGAGCTCGACTTAAACTTGAGTCTAGGCAAGGAAAAAGGCCAAAGACCTTTGGAGGAATCTCACGAGAACCAAAAGAAGAAGATGAAGATCGAATAAGCTGAGGAAATTAGTACAGGCCATACGTCAGAAGACAAAATTGCTTGTCTGGAGCAGGAGGTGAAGAAACTCAAGAAGATGATAGAGGACCAGGAGAAGTTAGCTAAACGCAACAATGCGGCACTGACTTCAAGAATAGATAGGTTCTTCTATTGGTCTACCCAATGCTTCTGCAATCAACAACAAAGAAGTGTTGATTGTATGAATGGGATTTACACTACCCTCCGTGACATTGCTCAGTCTCTTGCTCCAAGGAATGGCCGAGGGGTGATGATTCAATACAACCCACCTAATCCGAGACCACCTCGCCTGTAGATTGCTCATCTATGAGCAAACCTTCCCTTTTTTTTTTTAATGCAATGTAATCCTTCGGTTTATTTTTTTTTATTTTAATGCAAGTGGTTTCTTTCAGATGACGGTACTTAAAAAAAATTATAATAATAAAGAAAGATAAAGAAAATCAGCCGCACAAATTTTGTACAATAGAAGGATATATATATTTTGAAAAATATATATCCATTTTAAAGATAGAAAGAATTTTCTGACATGGATATATATATCATCATTTCAAAGCAAAAGCAAGTTACATACTTACTCAAGATAAAACATATTATAATCAGAGTATGTAGTAACATAATTGAGGTAATATGGATTAATAAGATATAATCAGATATAAACTATAATCCATAAACAATGGTTCATAAGTTACAACTTATGTAAAAGAGATGATATGTATAATGCTCAAATCATGATGTATTAAAAAAATAATTTAAGTATTTAACATATTTTTATATGTCATGTTGTGATCAAGTATGTAAGATGTCAGAAAAAATATGTCATTGCAATGAAAGTATGACAAAAAAAAATTTACCAGAATGTACAATTGAGATCAAGGAGTATCATTCAAATAAATAATGAAGAAGTAAAGGATAGAGATACTCATCAATTTTGGCAAACTTTTGTTGCTTCTTGAAGTTCCTCTTCAAGATTTTGATATCCTTGTTTTGCTCATTGCTCTTCTTTTGATCGACCCTGTCTTCTTACAATTTTAATGATCTTAATTGATTGATTATTTACAAGATCTATCAAGCATTGGTTCAATGTAGGCTTCGTTGGTCGACTACTGATAGGAGCGTTGGTCGACCAACCAACTTCAAAACTATAAATCTTACTGATTTCGGAGAGCAGAGGAAAGAATGTGCTTTAGAGGATAATTTTGAGGATTAACTCCTGCAAAACACTTTTGGTGGAGCACTTTGATGTTCAAATAAATCTCGAGCACTAGGAGCAACATTATGTTCAAGATATGTCATATTAATAAAAGTGCTATGCTTCCATGAAATGCAATTTTGCAATAAATTTGATTTCATTGAAAATATTTAAATAAGATTACAGCAAGGATAAATACTATGGGTAGGAGTAATCTTATTGTTGTGAAGACAAGAAAAATGTGCGTGTAATGGAAGCAAGTTTTCATGATGCGGTAAAAAGGATAGTTTGAGCAAAATTTGGAAGAAAGATTTTAGCTCAAAACAAAATTCGAATCTATAAGCTGCACACCTAACAATTATTTTCAGATATAGCATGCATGAGTATCAAGGATAGATGTAATGCATATTAGAGAACAGACAAAAGCATTAGAGAGCAGTAAACATATCAGTCAAATTTCTTACAATGCATTCCATCTTATATGTTTACTTATCCATTGCCTCCTTTTGATGCAAGAGAGTGGAGTTTGAATGATGTAGCCATTGAAAAGTTATTTCCGCTCCTTGCTTCGAGGCAAATCTGCAAATTAATCCTTTGTCTTTGATACCCAAATTTTTTTGGGTTTGCCTGGGTCATGAGCTCCTTTTTGAACCCATTTCATTTTTACTCCATGAACAAGATTTTTCTTATAAAAACAAGAGTAAGACTTGTGTCCTTTCAGTCCACAATAAAAACAAGTGCAAGGTGGACTTTTGGACATTTTTGTAGGAACAAAGTAGTTTTCGAAATATTTCTGATTTGACTTGTTAAGAACAAAACCAATTTTGTTAAAGTTACTACTTTGTTTCTCAACAGAAGAGTTTTGAATTTCTCTACCTTGAGAAAGTTTTTTAAGTGTGTTTTTAAGATCCTCATTCTCCTTTTTCAAGGAATCACACTTGGTACAAAAGCAATTTTTGTTGGAAGAGATATTTGCCTTTAAAATCAAATTCTCTTCTTGCAAAGTTCTGTTTTGATTTTCAAAAACAAAATTCTCTTCCTTGGAAATAGAAAATTCGTTTTTCAATGTTTCCAACTCATTTTCAAGAGAAGAGTTTTTCTGTTTTGAAATATTTAGTTTCTTTGCAAGTATAAGAGATTCTTCATGTAAATCATCAAAGGCATCTTGTAATTCTTCAAAAGAGTAGTCAAATGAATTTACCTCATCTTTATCTCTGGCCACAAGACAAGTGTTGGCTTCTTCATTTGTGTTCTCCTCATCGGAATTGCTATTTTCCCAAATGGAAGATAGGTAAGCTTTCTTTGATGATTCAGTTTTTGGTTGTGGTTTCTCTTTTTCTCCTTTTTCTTTTTCTTCTATCTCCTTGGTGATTTGAAATTTTCCTATAAGTTCAACACCAAGAGCTTGCAATTGATTAAGCACAAGTCGTATCTCATTAATGGTTTCACAATTTTTCATTTGAGTGATATCAAGTTCATTAATGAGATTTCTAGACTTTAATTCCATTGCAACAAGATCTTCCTCATATGCAACTTCTAAAGTTTCCCACATTTCCTTAGCAGTTGCACAATTGGAAATTCTGAAAAATTCATCTTGACTCAATGCACAAGAAATAATCAATTTTACCTTAGCATTGAGTTGCACTAAACTTCTTTCAGTATCATTCCATTCACTCTTGGGTTTTGGAATGTATTTTCCTTGTTCTTCCTTGACAGGCATATAAAAACCATTTTCTATAATTTCCCAGAGTTTATGGTCTACTGAAATTAAAAAAATTTTCATTTCATACTTCCAATATTGAAAATGATTAGCATAAAAAATTAGAGGTTATGTGAAAGAACAATTTTCAGACATAAACCACTCACTAGATCCAACCATATTTACTCTTAGACGGTTAAGTCTTAAATCAAGAGCCCAAGCTCTGATACCAATTGAAAGTAATGGTTGGAACCCAAGAGGGGGGGTGAATTGGGTTTTATAAATTTTTCACAAGAATTAATTGGAAGTTAAAATGATTTTCTGTAAAAGTACAATGCTTAGGATAATAAATACAATACAGAAAATCAATGTGCTGTCAAGATAAATAATTATAAAGATCAAGGAATTAAAGAATAGATATCAATATGCACAAATTAAAGAGTAAGGGATAGAGAAAGCAAACTCGGAGATTTATACTGGTTCGGCTAATCCAAGCCTACATCCAGTCCTCAAGAGACCACTTGAGTATTTCCACTATAATTGCAAGTTTAATCCGGGTACTTGCAAACCACTATAACCACGCAAATTCGATCCGGGTATTTGCGAAACCACAATGGAGAATTTATGAATTCGGGCTCCTCAACCCAAAGCAAGTTCTTCCAACACCGGTACTTGCGAACCTCAACTCAGAATAATATATGTGTTGATCAAAATCAACAATACAAAGAAACTCTCTCTAAAGAGTAGATGAAAACAAATGAAGCTCTAATAACTCGAATGATAGAGAATATGCAAGATTTGGCTCAAGAATGCTTTCCTTTCTCTCAAAGATGATAGAAGAAGTTAATATCACATTGTAGGACTTTGTTCTTACTCAAAATCGTGTATCTAAGGTCATATATATAAGATTTTACAAAACTAGCCGTTATATAGCCGTTATATAGCCGTTACAGCACTTATAGTGCAGTCCAGATTTTGAGCTTTCTTTAAAAATTCATAACTCCCTCATTTGAACTCCGTTTTAAACAAATAATATACTGTTGGAAAGCTCTTGGAGTCTAGTTTCAAATGAGCCAAGTTTTACTCAAAAATTATTTTTCTTTTAAAAGATATAATCAAAATACTGACTATAGGTCAGAACAGAATAATCAACTTTCAGTTTTTCAAACTATATTTTAAATAGTCATATATTTCTCATTTGGACTCCGTTTTCAATAAATAATATACCTTTGGAAATATCTTTGAGTCTACTATCAAATGAGATTAAGATACTTAAAAAAATGATTTTTCGTTTATGAGATATGATATAAAGAGTGACCAAAGGTCAAAAACTAACTTTTGTAAAATTTCATATCTCACTATCTTTTTGTTCAAAATAATTGAGCCAATGTATGCAAATCTAAATCATTGAGTTGCACAAGTATACTAGCCTATATAAAATATACCTAATGTAAACACATAGGCTATCTTGATGCATCCAAGCTTTCAAGACTTCAAATCTTCTAATTCTTCATTTCTTGGAGCTTCATCCTTACATGTTGTTTTCCTTGAGTGAAGCATGATATTGCTTTTCCTTGTTCTTCAATACAATGCTCACTCTTCTTGTTTTGAACCAACCTATAAAATATATCTTACTTGCAAACCCAATGGTTAGTTTAATAGCATGATTCAATATATGCAACATACATATTAAATAACATAATCATGCTTAAGTACTTGTAGCATATATATGATAATTAATCTTTATATATATCAATGCTACTATTCAAATACATTTGTCATCATCAAAACTTATGGCATATAGCCTTAGGGTCAACAGCTTAGACATCTTAGACAATAGGATGTATATCTCTAGGCATGTTATCTTTAATGAACATCATTTTCCCTTTCTAAAGTATGAAAAATTTTCAGGTACTAAGTCCAGTTCATCACCTCGGATTCCTCTTTTTGTATCTGCAAAACCACCTATTGTCTCATCCACAATGCATCCTCTACAAAGTGAGTTAATACTGAACTCACCTACAAATGAGAGTCTTCTTTCCAGACACAAGCAATACCATCATTCTCTCCTTCTAACAGTCAGTCAAGCATTGATGGTTCTCAACTGTTTATGGTCTAGGAGACTATTCCATCTTCTCTTCATCACAGACATCCTCTACTTGTTACATACTCAATCCTACCCCTCCGTCTAACTTAGAACAATCTATAACTTCTACAACTAGCTCATCCTAGGACCAATCTCATACGCATTAGTCCAAAACAACAACAACTAACAGTGAAACAACTGTTCCTGAGCCACTTACTGTTGTTAACACTCACAGTATGACCACCAGAGCTAAAGCAGGAATTCATAAACTGAAAACCTTTCTTGCTCATTCTGAACCTCAGTCTATCATAGAGGCACTTGCTGATCCAAATTGGAAACAAGCAATGGTTGATGAGTTCAAAGCCTTGCAAAGAAACAACACTTGGACTCTTGTCCCTCTACCTTCTAACAGAAAAGCAATCGATTGCAAATGGATATTTCGCATCAAGGAAAATACCGATGGCACAATTTAAAGATACAAAGTCAGGCTTGTAGCTAAAGGCTTTAATCAATAAGAGAGCTTTGTCTACAATGAAACTTTTAGTGCAGTTGTGAAACCCACCAGTATCATAATTGTGTTATTACTCACGCTCACCTATCAGTGGTCGATTCACCAACTTGATGTCTAAAATGCCTTTCTCAATGGGGCTTTGGATGAGGAGGTTTTCATGCAATAGCCTCAAGGCTTCATCTATACTGATAACTCTCTCGTCTGCAAGTTGAATAGAGTACTCTATGGCCTTAAATAGGCCCCTAGAGCCTGGTTCAAATGTTTAGCATCTGTTTTGCGAAGACTTGGCTTTCAATCCAATAAGTGTGATAACTCCTTGTTTATACGCATTACCAAGCATCATACAACTTTCATTCTTGTTTATGTAGACAACATACTTGTCTGTGGTAGCTCCGCTAGAGTGATCTCTAGCCTCATTACTGATTCAACAATGAATTTGCTCTACATGATCTTGGTCAAATCAGTTACTTTCTCGGTGTCGAAGTGAAGAAAACCAACAATGGCTCTCTTCATCTCTCTCAAACAAACTGCATTAAGGATATGCTTATCAAAACCAAAATGCATCAAACAAAAGGAGTAAACTCACCTATGACTCTAGGACAAAAATTGCTTAGTTCTGGTAGTCCACTAGTTGTAGATCCACATCTTTATAGGTCAGTGGCAGGGGCACTCCAATATGTAACTATGACCAGATCAGAATTGGCATTCTCTGTTCACAAAGTATGTCAATTTATGCATCACCCTCTTGAAGAACACTGGAAGTGCATTAAAAGGATATTGAGGTATTTGACTACCACCTCTAGGCATGGGCTTCTTCTACAACCAGCCTCTTCCACAGTTCTTCAAGCCTTTTATGATGCAGACCGGGGAACAGACTTAGAGGATAGAAAATCTATTTCTAGCCACTATGTCTTCCTTGGGCCAAACTTGATATCATGGGGTTCTAAAAAGCAAACTACAGTGGCCAGGTCAACAACAGAAGCAGAATACAGGGCTTTAGCTAATACTATGGCTGAGATACTTTGGATACAGTCTCTTTTGCGTGAACTGAATGTCTCTGTCCCACAGTAACTAGTGATTCACTATGATAATCTCAGCATTGTTCACATGATAGCAAACTCAGTTCTCCACGCAAGAACCAAACACCTGGAATTAGACTTGTTTTTCATAAGAGAGAAAGTTTAGAGAAGAGAAATCTGTGTTAAACACATTGGGTCTGAGCATCAGTTGGTTGATGGACTCACTAAACCTCTCTTTGGCCCTCAGTTTCAGAGACTAAGAAGCAAACTCCAAGTCGTCAATACTGATGACTTGGGTTTGAGGGAGGATCATAAGGATACTTAGAAGTCCTAATTTCTTTTTAGGGAGGATATTAATTGATATATTATTGTATTTGTTATATTAGTTAGTTAGTTACAAATTCATCTTCTGTATATATATCAGTATAGCTTACTGATACATTAATCAATAATACTCATTCTATTCAGAATCTTACAGTCCTCTATCTTTCAAAAGTTTCATTTTGGTCCTTTATCTTTCAAAATTGTTTCATTTTGGTCCTTTACCGTCAAAGTCGTTAACTCAACTAATGGAATGACTTAGACACCATATGGATGCTGATTGGATGCTGACTCAACTAATGAAATGACACATCAAAGTATTTATTTTAGGTTTTATTTTGGTCCTTTATATTTATTTTAGGTTTTATTTTGGTCCTCTATCTTTCAAAAGTTCTATTTTGGTCCTCTATGTTTCTAAGTGGTTCTATTGTAGTCCTCTACCATTAAAACCATTAACTTGCCTAACGAAAATTACATGTAATCTGCCATGTGGGTAATGACTGGTCTAATAAGCCCATGTGTAAAATTAAAAAAATGCAACTAGTGAGAAAAATTCTAAATATATTGTCTAAAAGCTTAACTTAAATAACACTTCCACTAGACATAAATTTTAAGGGTCTTGATAGTTGGGAATTCGATTATTCTCACTCACATGGCGGATGACATGTAATTTTCATTAGGCAAGTCAACAGTTTTGATGGTAGATGACCAAAGTAAAACCACTTTGAAACATAGAGGACCAAAATAAAATTTTTGAAAGATAAAGGACCAAAATGTAACCTAAAATAAAGATAAAGGACAAAAAATGACTCTGATGTATCATTTCGTTAGTTGAGTTAGCATCCATGTGGTGTTTAACATGTTGTTACGTTAGTTGAGTTAATGGCTCTAACGGTAAAAGATAAAAAAAATAATTTTGAAAAATATAAGACCAAAATGAAACTTTTGAAAGATAGAGTATCAAATTTAAACTTAAAATAAAGATAGAGGACAAAAATATTATATTTGTGTTAATCTAATAATCAATGAACAAGAAATGCAAATAGAATATGGGGTGCATTTGAAAAAACTTATTTTAAGTTTATCTGACTTATCTTATAATATAAATGTTTATATACGTGTTTGGGAGAACTTATATGTTAGGTTACTGAAAGGCAATTAATCAAGGAGAATGATAGAGAAGAACACACAAAGAAATTATGTGGTTCGGTCAATGCGACCTACGTCCACGGACAGAGAGAGTATTTGTATTATTTTCTGACGGAGGCTATACAGAGAGAAATTACATCAACAACTTACTAATGAATTCCCTCACACACATATATATAGAGGAAATAATGGGTTATGGGTCTTGGGTCGGGTTACAAACCGGATCACCCACAAAATTCAAGTCAAACCCAACAATTTCCCTCCTTGACTTGAATTCTCTCAAATCACCAAAACTAAGTACAACTTCATCTCTGTCATTCAAACCCTGTAGGGCTTCATGGAATGCGAACATTCACCAAGTCCAAGCTATGCTTGAACTTCTCTGAAGGTAGAGCCTTCGTCAGCATATCTGCTGGATTATCTGCTGTGGCTATCTTCTCAATGGATAATTTCTTGTCTTCTATCACATCTTGAATAAAATTCAATCTGATATCAATATGCTTTGATCTTTCATGGTAGACTGGATTCTTGGCCAAACTTAATGCACTCTGACTATCACAATAAATGATAGGTCTCTGAATATTTAACCTCAGACTATCAATTAAACCATGTAATCACATACCTTCCTTAACTCCTTCTGCCAATGACATGTATTCTGCTTCAGTGGTAGACAAGGCAACTGTAGATTGAAGTGTTGCCTTCCAACTGACAGCACATCCATTCAGAGTCAAGACATAGCATGTTAAGGATCTCCTCCTTAAAAGATCTCCAGCATAATCTGAATCTGTATAACCAACCAAGCCACTATCAGATTTATCAGCACCATAAACCAAGAAAATATTACTCGTACCTTTCAGATACTGCATAATCCATTTAACTGAACTCAAGTGAGCTCTCCCAGGATTACTCATAAACCTGCTTACCACACTGACTGTATGAGCCAGATCAAGCCTAGTACACACCATTGCATACATCAAGCTTCCGACAGCATTACAGTAGGGCACTGAACTCATGTACCCTTTTTCCTCAGCTGTAGTAGGTATTGTACTAGCATCAAGTTTAAAATGTGCAGCCAACGGAGTACTAACCGGCTTAGAATTATTCATTTGGAAAGACTGCAATAATTTTTCTATGTATTTCTGTTGAGATACATACAGTAAACCTGTACTTCTATCTCTCCAAATCTCCGTGCCTAATATCTTTTTGGCTGCACCAAATCCTTCATCTCAAACTCACTGCTCAACAAGGCTTTTAAACTATCAATTTCAACCTTGTTCTTTGCAGCAATTAACATATCATCAACATATAGCAACAAATAAATATAAGAATCATCTGCAAGTTTCTTATAGTAGACACAGTTATCAAACTGATTACGCAGAAAACCATGGGAAGTCATGAATGCATCAAATTTCTTGTACCACTGTCTAGGAGACTGCTTCAAACCATACAAGGACTTTTTCAGCATACATACATGATCTTTCTTCCCATAATCAAGAAATCCTTCTGGTTGTGACATATAGATCTGCTCCTCTAAATTTCCATGCAAGAAAGCAGTTTTCACATCCAGTTGTTCCAACTCCAAGTCAAAAACACTTACCATGGACAAAAGGACACGAATGGTTTTATGCTTCACAACAGGGGAGAAAACTTCATGATAATCAATTCCCTCCTTTTGTGAAAAACCCTTGGCCACGAGTCGTGCTTTGAACCTTGCTGGTTCAACTCCAGGAATACCTTCTTTCTTCTTGAAGACCCATTTGCATCCTACCGGTTTCACTCCCTTTGGTAATGGTACAAGATCCCATGTTTCGTTCTTCTCAAGAGATTGCATCTCTTCATTCATTGCAACCAGCCATTCTGATGCTTCTCTACTCTCAACTGCTTCTTTATATGATCTCGGGTCATCAGAATCAATGCTTTCACCTACTGCCAAGGCATAAGCAACTGAATTAATATCAACTATATCAACACAATCTGCATACCTTATAGGTTTTCTGATTTCCCTCCTTTCCCTCTTTGTTGCTATAGGTTGTGATTCTTCTTCTTCCCTGGGCTGCTGTACAGGGTCTGTTATAACCCTTTTTTGAAGTTTGAACTTCAATTTCCACCTTCTGGTTGGCACCTTGATCATTATTACCTGCATGACTACCAAGCTCCTCCTTCTGACCAAACATAGCAGACTCATCAAAAGTTACATCTCTGCTAGTAATAAATTTTAGAGTTTTATCCTTTTCAGTACACCACAGTCTGTACCCTTTAACTCCAGGTGCATACCCTAGAAATATGCATTTCATTGCCCTAGGCTCTAGTTTACCATCATTCACATGAGCATAAGCAGGACAACCAAATATACGCAGGCTAGAATAATCAGAAGGTTTATCGGACCATACCTCTTGAGGAGTCTTAAAGTCAATTGCAGTAGATGGCGATCTATTCACCAGATAACAAGCAGTGTTAACTGCTTCAGCCCAGAATTGTTTTGGCAAGCCAACGTTTAATCGCATACATCTCGCACGCTGCAACAGTGTTTGATTCATATGTTCTGCAACTCCATTTTACTGTGGTGTATGACGTACAGTGCGATGCCTCACTATACCTTCTTTCTTGCAAAATTCATCAAATGGAGCGTTACAGAACTCCAACCCATTATCAGTTCTGAGTGTTTTGACATGTTTTTCAGTCCATTTCTCAACGTCGTCCACTCCTTGAACTTCCCAAACACTTTATCTTTGGATTTCAAAAAATATACCCAAACCCTTCTAGAGTAGTCATCAATGAAAGTAACAAAGTACTTACATTTGCCCTGAGATTCAACTGGAGAAGGACCCCACAAGTCTGAGTGAACATATTGCAGAACATTCGTAGAAGTATGCTTCCCAGAACTGAACTTAACTCTGCGTTGTTTACCCATAACACAATCTTCACAGAATTTCAGTTTCCCAGTTTATGCCCCTTCTAACAATCCTTGTTTACTTAGAATTGACAGTCCTTTCTCACTCATGTGTCCCAATCGGCAATGCCACAACTCTGTACAATCATCATTCTTCCCTAAAGATTTAGATACAGCCGCTGTCCCCATCACTGAACTACCAGTCAGAAAGTAAATGCCATGCTGCAATTTACCCTTCATTATAATTAGATCACCTTTGGAAATTCTTAACTGTCCATTCTCTCCAGAGTACTTGTATCCTTGTTTGTCTAGAGTACCAAGAGAAATCAAGTTCTTCAGTAGACCAGGAACATACCAAGCATCAAGCGTCCTGACTATTCCATCATACATCTGAATCTGCACAGAACCACTGCCCTTAACACTAAGCTGCTCATCATCACCCAATCTCACAACACCATTCCACTCCTTAAAAGAAGTAAATAGTTCACGTGAGAAAGTCATATGATAAGATGCACCTGTGTCCAAGACCCAAGTATTTACAGAACTAGAGGTGCTGACTGTGAGAACATCAATGTCTTCTTCTTCGTCAGAACTATCTTGCACCACCGCAGCACTACCACTGGTATTCGGTTCCTTCTCATCATTTCCCTTCTTCCTCTGTGGACAATTCTTCCTGATGTGCCCCTTTTGTTTACAGTGATAACATCGAGGTCCTCCTTTGTTCCTCGACTTAGACCGTGACTTGCTTCTTTTTCCATCATCCCTTTTAGTGTCTCTACCTCTGCCAACATTCAAACATGCTTCTGCACCATCATCATTAGAACTAGAGACTCTTCTCTTCAGCTCTTTAGATTGCAAAGCATCTGTCACGACCCATTTTTTTGGGCACATGACCGGCACAATGATGAATATCCCATCACTGTAAGCCTTTCGATAAATTCTACCCATGAGTTTAGTCATTATCTCTATATTATCAAAATAACCATTCGTGAAGAAAATATATCAAATTTTCTTTATTTGAAATTCATAGAGATTATTTGCATATAATAATATATCCTTAACATAAAATACATTATTATGCTGACATACAAACCAAATACCAAACCCCTGACCTAGATGTCCTAGACGATTACAGAGCAACATAATCTATAACAAAAGAGGGGTCTACCCGACAACGGGAAGGTCCAAAGTGATCTACTCCTCTAGCAGATATTCTTCGCTAACAACCTGATCTGAACAAAAAGGTTGTACAAACAGTGTGAGCTTTTAAACTCAATGAGCGAATCGGCCTCGCGTTAATAAAATTCAAATACATTACCAGTCATGCAAGCATATCCAAGGGCTCATACTCAACCAATAGACAGAAGATAAAAATTCATCCAATTCAACAAACGTTACTAGTACTCGTCAATGGCAATATATCCCGGAGAGCGCACACAGGCCGGCTCACCAATTATGTATATTTCCGCCATGACGCACAACCTCATCCTCTTAGCTAGGGCGCCTCACGGATTTATCACCAATCCGGACTATATCCCTACTGAGGGAATCGTTGTCTCCACACTCATTGGTCAAGACACCCTGTCAACCGGGTTTTCCGCCTTGCCGTGAGAGGGGGTACTGTCCCGCTCAATCACAATCAATAGCATTTCATATCATAATCAGAAGCTCAATATAATATTTATCCATATAACAGGTATAGTATATAACTATATTATAGCTTTATAAACCACAATTCAAGAGATTCAATCTTCACATCATCATGAGATACTTGCTTTTTCTTATCCATACTTCTGGATTAATTATCTCATTATATTCACCATTCTGAATCCAATTTCCTCCTATGAATCTTAGGAGTGTCGTACGACATACTTTTTATCACCAGTAATGCTAAAACTCTATTAAAACGGGGTCGTTTCACTCACCTAGATTCCGTACGAATATCACTTCTCTAAGTCGTTACAGACAAGAGTACACAGATGAATTTCAGTATTCCGCTACGGAGATTTTCATGAAAGATTAGAGAAAACAAGTTAGGATTGTTTTCATATAGATATTGTTCATACATATGGTACTATTCATATATACGGTCACTATTCATACGTACAGATACTATTTATACATACGGATAATATTCGTACATACAGTCACTATTTATACGTATGAATACTATTTTTTACATACGGATACTATTTATATGTACAGTTACTATTCATACATACGGGTACTATTCATACCAGAAATAGAGAATACAATCTGTAAAAGAGTACACCAGGTAAGTTCCCAGGAAAGAGTGGAGGGTCACACTGGACACACTTAAAAACCAGGTCTTTCCTTAGCCAGAACTTTCTTAGACATGTATTCTTCACAGTTTACATTCTATTTCGGTAATCAGAGAATCAAAATAACATATAAACAGCTAAGGACAGTTTTTCTGATGTGGAAGATCGGCCAAAACCGCAACTATAGAGCATACTTAAGAAATTAACTTCTAAAATTTGAAAGACATAGAAAGGGCATAGTATCCTTACCTAAGCTGAAAAGGAAAGGCCCAAAATCTCATAAGCCTAACATTGGAGTAAGAGAAACTTAAGGAGAGAAGAAGAGAAGTTGAAGGTATGAGTTTAGAAGTGAAATGGAAGGGCTTATTTATAGCAAAAGTTAAGGGTACTATTTGACACTACTAATAAAATATTCAATTTACTATTTATGAAAATGACATTTCTAATAAAATAATACACGTTAATCATTTACAGTTACTGTGCAACTACGGAAAAGTCGCAGGCGGCTTACTATTGAAAACTTAAGGGGAAAACTATCATTTCACCTTAAACCTTTAAGTTTCTTTTCAATTCAGTCCTTTCACTTTAGTCCCTGAGGGTATTTTTACACATAAAACGTCATTTTCTCCCACGAACTTCTTTCTAGTTTTCTCTTATGACCAAACCACATCTAGTACTTGATATTTCAATTGTATAAGTGAACAGTATCATATACGTAAATAGTATTATACATGTGAACAGTACCGTATACTGAAATAGTAACAGTAGTTTGTAAACAAATATTTATATTTTATTTTTTCATGGGTATTACAGCATCTTTGACATCATTGACAGAGATACTATCTCTACCATACAACATAGTATCAACAAAGTTCTCATATGAATTTGGTAGAGAACACAAAAGAATGATAGCCTGATCTTCATCATCTATCTTAACTCCAACACCCTGTAAATCCAGGATAATTCGGTTAAAATTATCAAGATGATCTTTTACCTGCATATTTTCTGTCATCCGCAGGGTATACAAACGCTGCTTCTGATATAACCGGTTTGTGAGAGACTTTTTCTAGTATTTATCATCCAATTTCTTCCAAAAACCTGCAGCAGTTGATTCATCAACTACTTCTCTCAACACCTCATCAGTTATACTCAATAGTAATGCACTATGAGCCTTTGCCAAAATTTCATTCTTCTCCTCTTCCTTCAACGTGTTAGGTAGACTACTTTCTCCTTCTAATGTCACTGCACATCCCTGCTGAACCAGAAGTGCCCTCATTTTTACCTTCCACAAAGTAAAATCATTCGATCCATTGAACTTCTCAATATCGAATTTATGAGTCGACATCTTCTCAAATAATAGCAGATAAATTACTAGCAAATTTCGCAATCAGAAATTGAATTTCACAAAACTGTTCAGAACCTTGCAAACTGACCAAAACTTCACTAATAGAAATTCAACACAGTAGTCCAACAAAATTCACAGCAGTAAACCAGAAATCCAATCCAGCACAATCCAACACAATCCAGTAAATTCACACAGAAATTCAGAATTCTTTTCTGAATTAAACATAAACTCATCGGAACCCTGTCGACGAAACAATAACGATCGCAACAGAAAACTTGGTCCAAACAACAACTATGACCAAATAGCAGCTTTGACCAAACAGTAGTTTTTGACCAAACAGCAATTTTAACCAAACAGCAGTTTTGACCAAACAACAGCTTTGACCAAACAGCAACTTTGACCAAACAGTAACTTTGACCAAATAGTACCGTTGACCGTTGACCGTGCTACAGTGCCGAGTCGCTACAGTACCGTTGACCATTGACTGCTACAGTACCTCGCCGTAGAAGACGATGAACAGTGCTTCTGATGAAGATTCCGACGATGAACAGTACTTTCGATGAAAATTCTGGCGATGAACAGTACTCACAACCGTAAAAACTCACCAAAATAACTGAAAAACGATCTCCAATGCACTAGAAATGCAATAAACGGTCTCTTTTTCCCAAAAAACAAGCGAATCAAGCTAGATTTGAGATTTAAAACTAGATCTGAAAATTTTCTTACCACAAAAAATTGGTCTCCGATGTTCTTCAACGCACCAAAGATGCAGAGAATGGTCTCCTATTCTCCAAAAGAACTAAATCGGGGCAAGATCTAAAATTTTGGAGCCAGATCTGAAAATTTTCAGACGTGCTACAGTAACCGACGAACCAAAAATGAACCAGGCTCTGATACCACTTGTTAGGTTCCTGAAAGGCAATTAATCAAGGAGAAGGATAGAGAAGAACACACAAAAAAATTACGTAGTTCGGTTAATGCGACCTACGTCCACAGACAAAGAGAATATTTGTATTATTTTCTGACGGAGGCTATACAGAGAGAAATTACATCAACAACTTACTAATGAATTCTCTCACACACATATATATAGAGGAAATAATGGGTTATGGGTCGTGGATCGAGTTACAAACCGGATCACCCACAAAATTCAAGTCAAACCCAACATTATAAAAATAACTTATAGCATCTATAAGCTATTTTCAGCTTATGTGAAATTTATTTTCATAAACTTGAAGAAATAATTTATATATAAATACTTATATAAGAATAGTTTATTCAACAAGAATTTAAATAAATTATTTTTTTACACAACACCATAGTACATATATAAGGTTTTGTACGGAGATTTTGGCGGTTGTGGGAAATAGGAAACTAGAGCTCTAGTCACATGACAAAGCATTGCTTCACACTTAAGACTCATCACAGCGAAAGAGAGAGAGTGAGAGACAGATCCATTTATTGTTTTCTGTAACAAAAGAAAAAGACGAAGGAAGCTAAGTGGCCTCTCTATTTATCTATGCATGTACGTAAGTGTGTTTGTTTCAGAGAAGACCCACGTGCTCAGTGCCACACATTGATGATGGATCCCAATTAACACTTTGATTTGACGTTTCAGATTCTCTACTTTGAACTTCATCCTTCCCGACAACCTAACCCCTCCCTCTACATATAAATTTTCATCTTCTCCTCACCAATTTCTTACAAATAGAAAAATTAAAATCAATTTTCATCCGAGCAAATGTGTTTACTAGTACCAATTGATTCGAGTGATTCATTAATTGTTTTTTTAAACAATTGTTTGGGTTCAAATATTGTAGACAAAAAAAATCAATATTAGGATAGTTTTAATATTTGAAAATGGATTATTTTATTTCCTAATAGAAAAATGAGAATTTATTTTCGCAATATGAGCCATATGATTGTTGTGAATAATAATGTATTTTAAAAAAATAAAACTTGAAGAAGTCTCATATTACTTAATGTAAGAGGGGATGTGCTTTTATATATTAAGGTGTTATATAATGAGCTAATAGAAGAGTTCAAAGAGATAAGTTTGTGTCTCCAAACTGCCAAGCTGATGTGGACTAAGTGAAATGCGTGAGAATCCCTTGCTTAGGCTAAATCTAAGCAAAAGTTTGCTTGGGACAATAGCAACAGTTAAAACTGTTGTTGAAAGTTTTAACAATGATAAAAATTGTTACTAAAAATTCAAGCATACATAAATTCAAACAAGCAATTTGAACCCAAGTGAAATAATGTGAGGAAAGTAATAACCACAGAAAGGTTAAAAACTAACACATAAGTTTTGTATAACAAATGTATAAAGTTAATAGAGTGTCGATTTCAAAGAAACTATATTTTGATTAATATTTATCAATTATTAGTCATATTAATTGACTTTAAAATCGTTATTTAGAACCCATGAAAGTCCTGTGTCCTACATCAATGGAATGAAAAACTACAAAAATCAATTATAATTTTTGGGGCCTTTTATTTGAAAACTAAAAAATATATGTTAAAGTTATATATATAAATCCAAAACGTTAGAGTTTTATTTCACTACTTTACTTTGGATTATGGTTTTCATTCAATTTTTCCTACTTTTTAAATTCTAATGTTTATAGATCGAAATTTCTTAATTACCTAACTCATATTTCTAGGCTATTTAAACCTCTTTCCTACGTGAGTTAATTAACTAATTCTTTAATCATAATTAATATTTAAGTGAAAAGACATTATCAATCTAAATCCCTTTTAACAATCCTATAGGCAATTATTCTATTCCTAGATATAATTTAACCTGTAATGATTGAATCAATTAGACTTTATTTATTTATGAATTTGTCAATCCTATAAATAAATTCTTAGTTCAATTTTACAAGTGACCAGTTTGTAAAAAGCATTAAGAACAAATTCAATCATATAAACAATAGAAACAAAGAAGAAGAAGAAGAAATTAAAAGAACTATTTCATAATTCAAAAGTAAGTAATTATATCTTCTTCTAACTAAACTATCTATACTCATACTAAAAAAGAAAATAAAACATACAAAAAATGTAAAGAAAAGACCTGTGATCTCCTTAGCAATACTAAGAAAGCATTCTCAATTTATGAGCGATGATTTGTTAAGGGGTCTAGAGAGTTTATATATATAGGCATAGAATACATAAGAAACCTAGTTTAAGAACTCCTAGTTTTGCTATATGAAAATGACTCTACTAATTTGAGTCATAGTGTGAATTGTGGATTTACAATGTAGGAATTAAACTGTTTTCTCCTGGGTGCGAAAAAACAGTTTAATTCCTAAATTTATTTGAAATTTAGATGACAATTACAATTTTACAACTGTCAGATTTCGAATTTAACTGGTTCAAATTCCAATTCATCTTATTAGCCTTAGTGTCTCTTTATTACCATTACGTTGCATATCAGTTTTTAAGATATGATTATTGGCCTTAAATAGGTTTAAAAAAAATCATTCTCACTTTTAATTTCCAGTGTTTTTCCTAACTAGCTTCTTACTCTCGGTTACAACTTATTTTTTCTCTCTTCTTGTTCTAATCCTTGGGTATATCTCCATAAGAACTTGTTTAGTCATAGAAAAAGTTTCATTCTTATAACATTTTTTTTGTGGCAAAATATTTCTTGAGAATAGTGTTTCCAATTTGACTCAAGCTATTTCTCACAATGTTTTTTTCCTCCATTTTATAATAGACAGTCTATATTGATTTATTTTTTAATTTCCTCTTTTGTCCTTTTTGAACTAAAGAAAAACAAACAGTCTAGGTTGCAAAATGGACTCTTATTTTTCGATCCAAAAAATAAGAAAATTCATTACCTATATTTTGTAATTTGACTTAATTAACTTAGACTAAATTAATTAGAACGAAGCAAATTTTTAAACATTAGTGGTTTAAAACCAAAAAATTCGAATTGTGTTGTCAAATGATTTCTTGGGCTGATCTAGATTCTCTTACTTTGATCCAATGCGCATTTGAGAAAAATCCAAAGCCTTAATTATAAATAATATCATGGTTTATTTAATATGAAGCCCTAATATATTTAGAAAATAATGTATAAGATATATTTAAGTAGTCCACGGGCCTTATATATATAGAGTCAAAAGATGGGAGACATAATGATAAGTTATTAAAAGCATAATAAATTTGTATTTGGTGCACTATATAATGATTGTTAGTACGTAGTGCATATCGTACATTTACGATATGGAAATGGTCCCCTCCAAATAGTATTCTCGTCAACATAATTTAATTTGTATCATTTGCCATAAGAACCCAAGGATCATTACTGTTTAATTCTTCAACCTTGTCACACTTTTTGGCCAATTAAACCTAATGGGCCCGATTAGTTAAATTAATAGTTGTTATTAAACTATATTTTTTTTGTCAATAAAATTTTGTCCGATCTATCTAAAATATTGAAAGTGTAATTCTATACATAAAAGAAATCAAACTTTCTGTATACCATTATAATCTTATCAAATGTCATTACACTATATACAGCATCATAAAATCATTACTTATTAAATTATATAAATGTATCTATAATGTAAAATATAAAATATAACATGTCTAGCTATTTAACACTGACACATATATAAATTAACGAATTGCATTCTAGAAATATTTTGTACCATAATTTTGTCTAATGTCATTGATGGAGCTATATATGTTAATTAGAATGACCTATATACCCAAGATCAATCTTCTATTTGCCAATGAACCCATGCATGTCTCTCACTTCTCCAAGATAATTACATAGAACTGGCCACTTTTTGACTTCCGTAATCCGTCCTTCATTTTAAATTACCCATGTATTCCGAAAATTTCTTTATTTCTCATAGTAGCCCACTTTTACTGTGGATTGCAATAGCTTGTAAGCGTGTCACCCTTATTAGGGATGACATTACTTTTTCGTACAACAGATCAACATGGTAATCAAGATCTAGATCATGCTCGTAAGATCGCACAAGATCTAGATCTTGATAAAAAGAACAAGCAATATCTTATGTAAGATATTTTTTGCATTAGGATCTCTTGGGATATAGATATTGTATTTTAAGATCTTACAAGATCGTATAAGATTTTAAGATCTTAACACTTTTTTTTCTATGGAAATAACTGATAAATTTATGTAAATATGAAATGTTTTATGGAAATATGTTGATATTTTGAAAAATTATATTCATTTTTAAATATTTTTATATTTAGAAAATTATATAAATATTTTTTATATTTATATTTTAAAATTATATAGGATCTTAAGCTCCTGCGATTTGATCTCACCGACCTTTCTGATTCTGTACAAGATCTCAATCTTGATTACCTTGGCGACAGGGGTGTCGCCCAGGCATGGGTGATACCACTGTAAAAAGATACAAATAATTAATGGTTATGTGAGAAAATAAAACTGTAATAACAAGTAAATAACAAAATCACCTGATTTTTTATGACAATGATTATTTTGTAATAACAAAAAAACATATTCATCATATTTATATATGAATTAACATAAAATAAGAAATAATAAGATAAAATATAATAAAATTAACATTAAGAAAATTGTAATAACTAACATAAAAATTATATTACATATTATGTAATGGTAATTAATAATTTATTAAATTATAATAACTAAAAAATAATAAACTGAGAAAATAATTAAATCATAACAAAATTATACTAACATACAAATAACCTACTAGTTATGTAAAAAATAGTTAATGGTTATGTGAGAAAATAAAACTATCATAACATGTAAATAACAAAATTACCTGATTTTGAGGTGCCACAAGAAATAATGAAGTAGGAAGTAGGAAGCTTAATGCATGTCAAATAGAAGAAGAGAGAACCAGTGAGAAGAGAACCCCAATGAGAATGGGAGGAAGAATGAGAGAAAAAAGAGAGAAGAAATTAGGAGAGCAAATGTGGTTCCCAAGGGCAAGAGTGGAAAAGAAAAATGATCTCGTGGTCAAATGGTCAAAGTCAAATTCACATGTTGGGATGACAGCGGTGTCACTTTTGACATAGGCGACACGCCTGTCGCTCATGTCAAGGATAACATCAATCTGTTATACGAAAAAGTAAGAGTGACACACTTGCAAGACTGCTGCAATCTATAATAAAAGTAGACTACTTTGAGAAATAAAAAAGATTTCGGGATACATAAATAATTTAAAATCAAAGACAAATTACGGAAGTCAAAAAATCTGATTATAAGTAATTTAATATATAATTTTATAATATTTATTTATAAATTTTAAGAGTATTATCATTACGTGTGTGTGTGTGTGTGTATTAAATTCTAAAATCTCAAACTCAATTTTAAAATTTTAAGTTTAAAACTGCTTTGGGAGATTAGAGTTTTTAAAGGCTTTAGGTTTTTATAATTAATTGAGATTTTTTTTAAGGAAGCTTGATAATATTTGGATTTTAAGATTTTTTTATTTTAAGATTTTTAAGTTTAGGGGTTTATGTTGTTATTGTTGTGGTTTAAATTAAATGACACCCGCTAACACTTGGTACATTTTAAATAACTTTTTTTTGGCACACTTTGTTTGTCACTAACTGAAACATATAAGTGTGAATAGAAAATAGCTATTGGTCTTAACTTTTTCACTTCTTTACCCAATCTATCAAGTAATTTTCAACTCGTCAAAAAGTTTAGTAAATTATTTTCAAGGACAGTTAATACATTATGAACAATGTTTTGTCACTATCGCTATTAGAGACAGACCATTAATTAGTAGTTAGTGAGAAATGGGAAATGCATGTGTTTTATAGTGTTTTGACCATATATAGGCACTGGCACTGTGAGAACCCTCATGCGTCACGTCACAATGACTCACACAATGACTCACTGTACCACCATTTACTAACAGTAAAAGTAACGGTAACAGTATTACACAATTACTGTTTTCAGATTCTCCCCAACATCATCACCTAGGGAATCGGATCTGTTCTCGATAGAGGTTTTTTAAACGGATCCTAACTGTACATTAATGTTTATTATATAAAAAAATGTGTTTTTTTGAATCGGACAATAAATTAACTATAGTAGACTAAGATTTATCGAAAAGCTTTTAAAATTGGAGCAAATCTGTATGCATTACCCAATGCTACAAGAAGACAGAGAAACAATGAGAAATTTTAGTGAAAGATATTCTTTTTTGTTTTTCTTTTTACTATTTATTTTTTTTCTTAACTATTTATCAGTATTCAAAGAATTATAATAAATTTGTCAGTTCAACTGAAAAAATAGTGAATTCGTAAATAATAGGTAGAACCGATCTTAAATATGTAAAATCGATTGGTTCAATTGGTTTTAATTATTATTTTTTTAAAATTTTGAATAATTTGATTTTTTAAAAATTTTTACTGAATAATATTATTATTTTTAAAGAAATTTTTAAAAATTTAAGTTATTAAAAAAGATTTAGACTTAATATATATATATATATATATATATAATTGTAACATACCTAAAATATTATATATTATATATTCTATATTTTAATATTTTAATATTTTAATATTTGTAATATATATATTAATTATATATTTTAAATATCAACTGTTTAGCTGTGATCTAACTATTGACCATTGAGCTGATACTTTGACTGATTTAATGACCAGTCTAATTTTTTAAAACTTGCCATTTACTCTAATTGGCAATCAAAATGAATTTGTCGTAAATTTCTTGTTAAGTGACAATTTATATATACATATTGAGGAATATTTTTTAGCTAATTAATCGTTATTAATGTTAGTGAAGAAATAGTTAGGGACTCATGGGAAAAGTGCCACACTATTTTTCTTTTTTATTTTTGTAGTGACCCTATCAGCATCTCCACGAAGCAACCACAGGACTACCATCGAATATTCTGCTTCCTATATTTATTTTATCTTTTATCTTATTTGACGACTTTTATATTTGTATATTAATTATTCTTTTGGTAGGCAATTGATATGTTTTTTATTTTATTTAAAATATATTTCAAATTAAATAAAATAAATAGTATATTTTGAAGTATTTATTTAATTATTTAAAAATATTTTTTAATTTTATTTTTACAATTTTAGTTAAAATAATTTTTCTTTAGAATACTCTTTGGACTATTGAAATTTGGCTCACTTTTTTTTTTTATAATTTTGTTCTTTAAATTTTTTATTTAAATAATATTTTTAAAAAAAGTTATAACTCTTTATGTATTAAAATTCAATTTACCTTTTAAGAATTAGTTAAACGATCAATAGTAATAAATTTTTAACCACTATATTGATGACGACATTTTTTAAGAAATCAATATAATATATAATTTATTCAAGAAGTGATTAATTAAGGCGAAACATTACCTATCTCATATTGCAATACATTAAAAAAGAAGGCCGGTTGGAATATGTCAGCTACACTTTTTTCTTCTTTGTAATTATCATATCCATGGCATGATTGGACTTTAACAGGAAATTAGGGTTTTCTGAACTTTTATGATCCTTCCTTCTATACAATTCTTTCACTGGTTTACAATTCTCTCTTGAAAGAATAAAAGAAAAGGGGAGTCCTGCAACTTGTCAGGCGAAGACATGCATGCAAAACCTGCATTACATGTTGTTCCTTTAAGAGGGGCTGTACTGCATTTAACTGTTCAAAAGCGGTCCACCAGCAAAAATAGAAAGAATTTAAGAACCCAATAGAAAAAGAATAACAGCTAGCTAGCTCTCTCATTTATTATTTATTTATCTCTTTATTGATTTTATTTATTCTTTTGCCCTGCAGTTGTTAGTAGAATCACAATGTTCACATAAACCCAGAGCGCAACACTCCAAGGAAGAAAAACAAAGGGAAGAAGAAAGAAAAAACAGCAACATGTATCTCATCATATTCTCGTGCAATATGGAGGGTTTAAAAACACTGTCCCTCTGCAGGTTGAAGCACCATCAAAGGCTCAAATGGTGACTCCCAACAATGAAAAGCACTGTTCAAGTGGTCCTTTATGGAGAGGATGACACTGTCACATTACCCTAATTAATTGCCTTTGCTTGTTATGAAAAGAATAAACAGGAAAACGCAAAACCTTTTTTTTTTTGTTAGGAGCACTCATATCCAAAATTTTACTGAACTTTGATTAATTTAGTTCAAGTTGAGTCAAGTTACAAAAAATGTAAAACTCTTCTAATGTTGATTTTTTCTATTGACAAAATTTGAATTTGAGACTTGCTTAAGGAGAACAAGTGTCTTGAATCACTGGACCTAACCAATGTTAATAAATTTAAAACCTTTTGAAATGCAGTACATTATTTGACAATTTGAAAAAGAGAATGTATATATGAAGATTGTTAACAAGTAATTAATTACTAACCAAAATGGCGCATCACTAGAGGAAGTATTGTTTGATTACTTAACTGCTAAAATTCAACATTTGTAATAATTAAATGCAATCACAAGAATGGAAATCATATTCATTTCATTACAACAACTAGAAAAGGGAGATACATAATTAGAACTATATTATAATTATTAAACATGCAGGATTTATGAGGCTGAGGTTTCAAGAGTATCTCTCTATTTTCCCATGTCCAGTTGTGTATGATTGGGAAATTTGATCAACCTCACAATTTTTTTTTTCTTTTTTCACAGATTTAGGTGAAGCATAGAAAGAAGTAGCTGAGACTCACAGCCTGCCATTTATGTATATGTGATCAATAGAATCCATTAGACTTTTGAGTTCCCTCACCCTGATGGTCCAACTTTGCCTGCTTGTTTCCATCCAGCTTTAGACCAAAGTGAATGTGAGGGAAATGTGCCCACTGCACCACAGAAAAATATAGGGAAATTAATATATAATAGGGGATATGAAATTAAACAGTACCTAAAGGATTGATATAATAAGAAACATAAAGTCATTAATAGTCACATTTTTGACGATCAATTATTCAAACTTTTTAGAGAACTCGTACATAATACTAAGAGAAAATTTCAAAAAAAAAACCCGTTGATTTTCAGGTTTCTTACAACGAATTCATTGAACTATCAAAATAAAATAAAATAAAATAATTAAATTCTTCACTTTCAAACTCCAATAGATAAATCATTCTACTTATTTTTTTAGGCTTAACTAGGGAAAAATAAAAATTTGCCACATTAATCATAAAAAGTCTCCTATGGCGTTTTAACGATGTTAAAAATAATAAACAGAATAATTTATATTCTGAAATGTAAAAGTTCCCTGAGGAACTTAATTTTTTATTTTAGATTTTTAAAAATATTAATAAATAACTCCAAATTAAAAAAATGTACATCTTTTCCAACTATTATTAATATTGAAATGTGTGTGCGGGGTTTATATACTATGGTGCATCATAAATTATTGCAGGGACGTAAAGGAGACTATAGCTCCCTCCCTTTTTATTTGTATGTTTATTAGGAAACCGTATGATGGGACGTGACTACACTGTAAGATTCTTAAAAGCATGCTCCTTATTATGTCCATGGTTTAATTGTTCATTTATGTATGAACATTGGAGGGCTATAACACCATCATGAATAAGGGCTATAAATGAGTGAGTTGTAAAACTCTGCTGGATAAAATGAAGTATATATGATCTCGTGTTCAGCTATATATATGTGTGTCTTTAATATATCCTAGAGTTATAATGTAGATCCTACAGTAACAACGCAATTAAAAAACAAAAAAAGAAAATAAATCAGTGATATGTTGATAGCTAGGTCCACTAAATAACACAGAGTAGTATGTGCATTAGGTATGGTAAAAAGTTGTATATATTACTCTTTAAAAAATTTTTAAAAAAAATCTCTTTCGACTTCAGAAAAGGACGAGTACAAGAAACTATATAAGAAAGTAAAACTTTTGCAAAGCCTGTTACATCTATCCCCATTGGGAGATTAAGTGCTGTACATCTAAAAGCTAAACCCCACTATATATAATCCATACGAAAAACATACGTATTTTGTTTTTAATTACCGAAAAAGGTCAATTATGGGTGAAAATATGAATCTTTGTTCCCTTTGTGATAGTATAACTAAGTGTCTCTAGGAAGCACTCGATCGCATAGAGAGTGCTTCTTCGTTTTGGTAAATCTCAATATACTTTTTTAAAAAAAGAAAAAAAGTTATGGTTCTTTCAAGGGATACCTTATAAATTCAAATTGTACTGGAAGCAGATGGACTTTTAAGTCTAATTTGTCACCAATAATGGAGAGAGAGAAAAGGAAAATAATAAGGTGGAATATGCTACATATAGTATATATATCTCCCATATATATATATATATATATATATGTTCCCTTTTTATTTGATTGGTTTAAACAAAACTATTTTGTCTATACAACTTTTAGACTAACAAATACATGGAGCCAGGTCTTACTTTTACATCTTTTGTTCAGAGTTTTATGACAACTTTAATTAGTACTAATTATAGCAATAACATTTCTTTTATTTAGCCAACTTCAAATCAAAGCTTCATATTGCCTAGTTTAATTTCCTTTTTGTTATATATATCCTAATCGTCTGTAAAATATGGCTTGTTATGATAAGTTTTTAATACTAATTAATACAATAAGTATCGATCGTTTATATTTATTATTGATTTAAGGAGGATTTGGATTAAGAAAAATGAGTTGAAAAAGTATAGTTAATTAATAAAGCATAACTTACGTTTTTTGCTGCTGTGCTAAAAGCCTCTCTATGGCTGATATCTGGATTACTAGCCTTAATCCTTTGGATTTCCTCCCTGCAAAACCATAAAATATGAACCTTTTTATTTGTTATTGATGAAATCATATACAAAAAAAGATAGGGGCATGTCAGGTAAATTTGAAAAATCAAAAAGAAAAGAAAAAAATTTTATAAATTAAATTACGTACTTAATGAATCGATTATAAGCAGAAGGAACACGTTGTCTCTTCTCAGGAGCTGCAATAGTGATCATAATTAAATTAAGCTTAGGATGTAAAAGCACAAAACATATATAAGCAATTTAATCAGCAATACATTATCTAACTTTTTTCTTTCTCTTTTTCTTTTTTCTTTTCCAAACATCAAGGGGATGATTCATTTTGAGCTCGAGTTTTTTACAAGTGCAAGCCCCATAAATAGATCACTGCATGCACTGTGGCAGTGAGTGGCATGATCGTGTAAACTCCATTTGTTTATCTAGGGGTCCTCTGTGTGCTCTCCCATGAGTAGCTTACTTAGGCTTATATATATATATATATATATATATTATGCAGCTATTTTTTCAAACTATTTTGTCGTGACTCGCGATTGTAAAGGTCGGGTTTCACCCCAGTGAGAGAAACTCATGATATTGCCAATTATCTATCATTATCAGTTTACCTCAGCTAGCTGTTATGGTAAGTGGAATCTGTAACTGTATAAATTGATTTTACACACACACACACACACACACACATATATATATATATACATATGAAATATATCTGTTCTAGTTCTAGGGCACAGCAATCAACTAAGGATGGGTCAATTTTATTTTATTTTTTTAATGTAAGATCACCGTCTAGGAAGGGGCCATGAATAAATTAGGGTACTTTTGTTCCAAGAAAGAAATTGCATACTCAGAAATTGATCCCCACTCTTGTGAAAAACTAGATTTATGACAAGTGGGCTCAATGACCAGGCTGTTCTGCAGTTGCTTATTAACTTGCCAGTTTGTAAGGTAAGAGTCTTAGTCTCTGATCAGTATTTTAAACTTCTGGGTGTATTTTGTAAGGTAAGAGTCTTAGTCTCTGATCAGTATTTTAAACTTCTGGGTGTATAGTTATCATTTATTACCAGTAGACACAAAGGATCAACTTCATCATGCATGACAACAAAAATAAAACTTCACGGGGAAAAAGTTGAGAGAAAGACATTTTTTGTAGAGAGTATCTACACGTCGACATCGATACACAATGTTTACAGATAAATTTGTCACACAAGATTCTGAGAGCTTCATTATAATAGAGATGCATATTTTGTTAGGATTATAATTATATGCAATTTCATGTATCTTTGCTATTAACTAGTTGTCTACTAAAATTAGATCATGTGTAAAATATTTTTTAAAAGAATTAACATGCGACAATGAGTTGTTTTAAAAATTATGCATTTATTGTAATTTGATCGGAGAATTAAACATTTGTCATGACCGAAAAACTTAATAACAAATATATAAATAAGTGCACTGTCCATCTTAAGATTTGTTGTCGACTCTTATTAGTCATTATAGTGTGGTCCAAAAATGACATGTTAGTCAGTGCATGTGTATCCAAGAAAAATACAAAAGAGAAAGTGACTCACGGCGAACCGGAGGAATCCTGGGTTGTTCATGCTCCACAGACTCAAATGGAGTTAATTTGTGGCATTTTGAAGATGATCCCAGTTCCTTGTTGCTTGTTTCCTCAAAACTCACATGCTGTTTCTGTGACTTTTATATATATATATATATATATAAGTTAATGAATATATAGCACACAAAAACACAGCATGTTACTTAATTCCTTCGAGCTTCTTCCCAATAATATAAAAGGATGGCAAATCAACTATATATATATATATATGTATGTATGTATCATCCAGTTAATTAACCATAAGGCTATAAAAAAGTGAAAAAATTAAACCTGATGAGGGTCTTGATGGGGAGGAAGAGGTTGAAGTGAAGCACCCATGTTCACTGATAGCAAATTGGCACAATGCCCACATCTAACCGTCACTATGGTCAGTAAACTGCTGCATGGAACACTAACCTGCCAATACCCATTTTGGAATACAAAAACAAATATTATATATCACTCGCAATTTTACCACAATGCCAAAAGACAGTGATGGAGTTGATCTTATCTTTTGCATCATCTGACTGTACAATGAGTATACCTAATAATTACTTTTCACACACAACTAACTCAGACACACTCAAATTTAATTTGGATATACATAATATCCAGTTAAGCCTCAAACTTTGGAATAACTATTATCAAGAACCGAAAGTTAAGCCTCAAACTTTAAAGTGGGATTTCTAACAAACCCCACTTTTTAAATTAATTAGTTCCCTAGATATCATCGATGATTCCTAGAATCATTATAAACCGCAGATCTGGGCTTCAGGTTGTTAAATTTGAAAACCTAGGAGCATAAAGGCTTTCAGTCTTTCACATTTCCAAGAAAGGCTCTTGCCCAAGGACGAGATGATAGAAGAAGAAGAAATGAAGTTTGGTAGGGGAGCGAGAAGAGAAAGAGAAGAGAGAAGTAGTAGATGAGGATAAAGAAGCTTTCTTTTTCATGATTCTGAGAAGTCATGTTGCTTTTATGGGGCTCGATAGATAGATAGAGAATGAGCAATTGAATACATCTAAGCCACCAATGAGCTCAGGAACTGACATGGGGTAATAACTATGAGGGCTATAGGCTATCTAACTCTTGATTTTAAAAGTTAGCACTCTCACAATGTGTATCTATGACTTTTGGCTGACACTGCAAAGAGAGATGATAAAAGAAAGAAATAGTAGTGCTGAAAATGACTTGACTGGAACGGAAACCATAAAGGTCATGAACTGAACACACACACCATACACCCACCCATATTCAAATTAATTAACTAACATACACATATTACATAAAGAGAGAGAGGCCATGGATAAAGAAATTAAACGAGAGGGATCATCATGATGAAAACAGATTAAATTTTCACTCAAGAGAGCGATCAGATAAAGAAGTGCTTTCTCAAAAGGGGTAATTTCAGCAGATGTTATGATGAAAAGAGAAAGAGAGAGAGAGAGAGGTTTCAGAATAAAAAAGATAAAAAAGAAGTAGAAGGAGGAGGAGGGAGGAGAAAGAAGAGGATGCTTCTCCAGATTTAAGTTGTTAGTAGAAAGAAAGAGAAACACAAGGCTGTGTACTTAAAGTGAAGCAGATGGGTAACAGGATCATAAAGAAAGATGCTTCACTGGCAAACCCATGATGAACAGAAATACCCACCTTCCTTCTCATCACAGAAAGGGAAGCCATATGGAGACTGAAGAGAGACAAAACCATACTTACGCTGCGTGCCATCACATGGATTCCTCTCCGGATTTTTTGTACAGAAAATTGAGACACAAAAAATAAATTTAAAAAATTGAACAGTGATAGACTTTGTATATATATACTGTATAGCATATATATGTGAGATAATATTCTTCTGCAAAGAAGAAAAGGGGTGGAAAAGGCTCTACAATATTGGAAGAACCCTAAACAGCCCTAGTCATAGACATAGCAGCCATTAAATTTTCTTACGGGTGTGTTATAATGGCTCACAGTGTAATCCTTTTTGTTGCCTCTCAAATTAGAACAGAAGACCTATATATAGCTTCTTCAGTGAAAGATCGAAAAGTGCTTTTTGAACAAAATCCAAATTCACTTTCGCATAAAATATAAGATAGGAATCGGAATTCTTGGCCTAAGAAGTGCTAAAAAAGAAATTCACTTCTAAATTAATTAATGAATTCCAACTGTTAGGGAAAGTTACCCAGAAGAACAGAGGCTTGGCTTTTCTACGAATTGGGGTAACAAAACAATTATACATTTCGATACATGACATAGGTCAAATTACAGTCTTTCATATACATTATTCATAACTGTAATTCTACTGAACAGGATTCTACTATTTGATGGCTACCCAGAAGTCCAGAACAGCTCTTTTCACTTTAGTAATTCTCAGCTCGATGCGAGATTTGCCAAATTAGCTGATGAAGGACACGGCATGATAAAAGCTCAGAAGCATATATATATATATATACATATGAAATCATAAAAGAAAGAGAGAGAGAGAGAGAGAGAGAACAAAGGAATTGAAGGCTGTACCGCTAGAATGGTGTTGCAGAAGTTGCAGTGAACATAACAAACACGTTCGGTTGCCATCATTTCCATTGACATTTTTTTTTCTTTTGCTATTTGTGAGTCACTGTGTCCTGTGTGCTTCTCTGAGTCTAGTGGATTTATAGGCAGATCACAGAGAACTGAAAAAGAAGAAGACAGATATATAAAACAATAATTAAACAAGAGGGAAAAAAAAAGAAAGTTTTTGTACAAGGAGGGAGAGAGAGAGAGAGAGAGAGAGATAGAGATGTATACAAAATTCTGAAGGAAAAGTGAAGTGGAAGTGGTGGGGGGTTAGTGGTTTGAGATTGATGGAGAAAAGATGGATTATGGGAAAGATGGAAAGTTGTGGATTTTGCATATACATATATGTGAGGGTGTATGTATATGTGTTTATGTATGTCTGTGGTGAATTTTAGTGCGCTTGAGGGTGAGAGAGAGGATGATGATATGGTGATGATGATGATGCGTTATGATTGAGAGAATGAGTGGGTGGGAGTGACCCATCTCTCTAACCATACTGGCTTTCTGTAGCGGACGAGGGGGGCGAGATATTAATGCTTGGAATGTTTAGGGAATTCAAAGAGAGTGAGAGAGAGAGAGAGAGAGAGAGAGAGACTAAGAGGGAGAAAGAGACATAGGGGGAGAGAGAGAGAGAGAGAGAGAGAGAGAAGGATTTATAGGGATCAGAGACATCCTTTGAATTTGTGTCATTCTTCAAATGTTTGCATGACACAGTTAAAAACCTCCCCAAATTATGAAGTTGGTCCGTCTCTTCAGCAAATTTTTAGTTTTTTTTTTTATCATTTTTTAAAACTTTGTTCAATCTCTTTACTCAGTACATATCTCTGTCTATCTTGTTGATGAATTCAATGACATGATAGAAAATTTGATTAGTATTTAATGATGTCTGCCACATTAATTACCCTATCAATTAGTTATTAAAATTGAATATTTCATTATTTGAGAGATGAAGTCCTGGTTTTTCTTTTGTGAAATTTAAGTAAAATAATGCTTTTATATTATACATACAAATTTCAAATAATTACTTAATAATACAAAGTTTTATTCTTTTAAGAGGTTGAATTCTCCTGAGCAAAATTTATTAAAATTAAAAAATATTTAACAATAAATATAATAATTTTTAAAACATAAAAATAAAGTGATAATTAATAAAATTTCAATAAAAAATCAAATTGAGAATTAGATGATTTCTGAATGAGTAAAATAGGGATTTAGACTACAATTAAGGTGTGGCAAATGGTTTTGTTCTCTTTTTATTTACTACTTTCTTGCTTTTGGAAATTGCGCACTTTTCTTAAGTCTCCCCTTGACCCTCACAAAACCTTGTTTCAAATCAAAAACCCACTTAGATGGGAGTACCAGATCAAGCTGTCTAAATCAAGTTATTCCAAAGCTTCTCTGTGTTAATTACATGATAAGTCAACAAAGCGTAACGAGGAGATTAGTACTAATCATGACATTGAAAAGACTACGAAAATAGCATCTATTTTCTGTATATGGTTCGGTGTCCTATTTGCCCATGTGATTAGACACTTATCTACACATTCATGTATTGCTCGGAAAATCCTCGACTGATTGGCAACCATATATAAGATTTCCATTATCTTTTTTTTTATTGGATATATATAAACTTAAAATTGCTAAATACAGAATGCAACGCTACAGTATCACTTCAAAATAAATCTTGTAATCCAAGAATAACTCACACTTTCTCAACACATGCAATGCAAGCATATGTATATGATGAATTTTTTTGGGTGTTCTAAAGGAGACCAGGCATACCTTAGTTAATTAGTTTTTGTGATTAGTTATTTAACTAAATCAATAAAAGTTAGATGTATATAATTAATAATGATTAAAACGTTTCTTAATTAAACAGAACAGCCGTACCATAGAATTCTCTAGTTAGTTATTTGTGGATATCAAAGAAGGTTATGAACATGATCGCTGCATGTCTGCCAGCACCATTCAGTCTGGTTTTACATTAAAAGACATATATATATATATATATATTGAAGCGCCTAGAAGATAGAAAGATAATCAACATATTTCATTAAAAAAAATAAAAATGATGACCAACACAACGACTTATTTTAGAGGGCAATCAAGAAAGACATGCGGGTTTACAACATTAGGCATTTGATTTAAACCATGGTGATTTAGTTTATTTTAGAAACCAATGTATATAGAAAACTATAATTTTGTTCTAATGAATATATACGATTTGCAAAGCTGCACTTCAATCAAGTGTTTAATACACACACAGACGTTGATGTGTGTATGTGTATTTGACCAAAAAAAAAAGAGACTTTTTAAAAAGTTTTTAACTGATTTGGGAGTGAAGAGGTTTTAATTAGTACTTATATATATTAATTTGCTGATTTAAATTTATACAAAGTTTTTTTTTTAATCAAAACACATTTACACAAAGTTAAGAGAGGATTGAGGACGTTGAGTTTGCATGCTCCAGGTATCGGCTTAGTACAGTACAAATTGTGAATTTATCTCCATGTGTTTGATTAAATTGATTGTATTCTTTTTTTTTTTAAATTTCGCCAATGATATACATATATACATTTTTTGAAAAAATAATTATTAGTTAATTTTTTTTAAATACAAATGAAATTTTTTACTAAACACTACCTCTAATACAAATGCTATTGATTTTATTACAATTTTTACAACCTCTAGATTTTTCAACAAAGATGAAAAAGATTATGATTAAAAAAATCGATTCTATTTTATTTGTGTGTATATGTGATTTGATAATTTAGATATATCTTTGGTATAATTGACAGGGTTCAAACGTTGTGGCCGGCTAGCATAAAAGAGTTTATCTTTTAAAATGCACCAAGGTGATATGAAGATGTACTCTCATGAGACCACCATCTAAAACATAGAACTAATCTCGAATGACATATAAATTGGACACAAAATATCATTATTGTAGTAAAAAAAATAACAGATGCCATTCATGTCGTTTTTCAATTTTATGTATATTAAACAAATATGATCTTAAAGGTTACCATTCTTTTAGAACATAAATTAAAATTTAATTTTCAAACTAAAAAATGAAATGGATCCTATATACAATATTTAAATTAATTAATACCATCAATGTTCCAGTTTATTGATTCAAGATGCTCATCAAAAAGTTCAACACTCACCCAGGACAATTTACAAAGGGGAAAAAAAGAGGGCTGGCCTTAATTACTAAAACTTTATCCTATGTGTGTGTACATATATATATATATATATATATATATGAGAATGAGACTCATATATAATGGAATAAATAGAAAAGTGCTGAATAAATAGAGACACATACACTTGATAGAATGATTCTTGCATGCATACAAGTCATGAAGGAGATTTCTGGTTGTGATAATGTTAGGCATCTTTGGATAAGATAGGTCGCAGTCAGTTGGATTAAAGTGTCGGAGACTTCTCTTCTCTCTAACCAAATATGAATCAAATCATCTTAATTTTATCATTTTTCGCCCCTTATTCTTTTATTCTTCCCCCTTTTACTCTCTATTACCCTTTCTTAGGAATCTTCTCGTTCACATTGTCGCCTCTCTCTCTCTCTCTCTCTCTCTCTCTCTCTCTAGCTATGAGAATATTGTATTAATTAATATTTCTACATTCTTCAATATTTTATCGTAATTAAGGAGTAAATTTAAATTTGTGGATCTAATTATTATAATTATGTTATTCACTAATATTGATTGATTTAAATTGTTTGGCATTTATTCCTCTCAAGTAAAATTTTGAGTTTAAGTCTTGTAAATGAAGAGAATAAATATTGTAAGAGTTTTAAAGTTTTACAAGTTGATCAATTCAAACCATATTAGTCAAAGTATAGTAGATTTTTATGTCAAATTTTACAAAATTCGAATGAATATAAGCATGTAATCAAATAGTTAAATTTCTTACATACATATATATCATGTGAATTTTTATAGATTAAAGAACTGGGTTTTATAAGAAATTCATCTTACAAAACATTATTTAATGGTGTAAAATTAATTTGATTGATACCGAGATCAACTGATTATTTGTGTTTGTGTGTTTTCAACACTGTATGAGGTGGCCTGGAAATCAATTATGAAGCTTTTATGAGGGGGAAAAGTGAAAAAAAAAATTATAACTACTCTGTCAATTTTAGCTTTTATGAGGCACACAAATCAACAAGACGTAAAACCCCCTGTATCTAATGAGCACCACGGAAAAAGTAAAATCTTAGTGTGGATCCAAGTGAAAGTGAAAGAGATTTGGGCATCTTAAGCATCTTATTCTGGGTTTGATCTTTGGAATAAACATAATTGAGAAAATGAAGGCCTTTGACACATGATTGTACCTCAAGAAATTAATCTCTCACCGTTTGAGTGAGAGATACTTTAGGCATCAAATTACACAATTAAATTTCATTGGTTTGATTCAAAAAAAAAAAACTCATGGAGTAAGTCTGTGTATACACAAAATTTTCATTTTTTTAGAGTTTTAATGCAATCAGTATATGCAATATATTATAATCTACTAGTAATCTTAAGTTATGACTTATATGTAATCTGCCATTGTCAAAAATATGACTTATTTTTTATTTTTTTTTCTCCCGTGGTTCAATTAAACTTTACGCTTTTAATTCATAGATTTAGCTAGAAAACTCTTTTATTGCCATAATTCAAAAGTTTAGAAAAAAAAAGCATCTCATTTCTTTAGTGGGATATGATCACCTCTCATAATTGGAAGTCCCGCTCTAGTAATAAGAGCTCTCATTTTTTTAGTGTTTTTTTAAAAAAAATTTATAAATTTTTTTATAATTATTAATTGATTTAATGATGATTATAAATATAATATATAATAAATATAGAATACATTATTATAAAAAATTATAATTTTTTTTAAAATACTAAAATTTATGTTTAAACGTTAATTTAAAATAAAATTGATCCAAAATAAATATTAAATACGAAATTAAAATTAAAACCAATTAATATGGAATGTTTGTAGTAGAAGAATAGTAAAATCAATTAGAATAATTGTAAAAAAAATTGTAAAATTTAAAAAAAAAAAGTATTATTTTTTTATTTAAAAATATACTATAACTGGACCCTCTAGTGCCCCTTCCCAAAGGGCACTGGAAGTGATCCAAATCCTCTTTAATGATGTTTGGCCTACAATCTTAATTGCTTATACATTGCTGAGGTTTAATTGTCTTAGACGGATAAATTAATGCAAATTATAAAGATTGATTAATCCAATAATCATTCTTACTAGAAACAATTCATCAAGTAATTAATTCTTATGGATTTACATCCTTTAAATTTTCTCGAAAGAACTTTATCATATAAAGTTAAAGAGAAATAAACATAAAAAATAGAATCTAATAAAAACTGCTAGATATTTACTCAAACCAACCCTACATCTCTATTTTTATTTCTTTCTTGCTTTATCAAATAAAATGCTTTAGAGGATCTTGATGAGTTAAATATTATCAGCCGGTCGATTGAATGAGGAAACTAGAAATTCTCATGTTTACAAACAGAAGGGAGAATTTCTTATTCGCACTTCCAATGCTTAAGTTAGTGATAATGAAAGTGCAACAAAAAAAAAATTTCTCGTGAGAGATTGTGCGTCACCACCTATTGAGATTAAAGTGTAGTCTATTTATAATGGATTAGTTGTATCTGAAGATTAGATGTAGTTCTTTAATTATAAGTATTGTTTGGTTAATTAATGACATGTGGACCAAATGGTTTATACTAAGCTCTGTATTGTTAGGGTTTGGGATTTACAAGTGAACATATTGGCCATATAAAAAGATGCGGACAGAACATTTGAAAATTTCCTTAACTAAACATTAAGCTCACATGATGAGCTTAGATTTAAAACAAATATTGGCTACAAAATTGAATCGCATAAAATACGGTTCATACGTCAAGATCTCATTCTAATTCCCGAGAAAGTAAATTTTTCTCAGTAAAACCAAGGTGACGCAAGACTCGAGTTGTCTATTTAAGTGACTAACAAGTACACATAATTTTTTTTTTTTTGGGTGAGTTTAATAAAATTAGCGGTGTTGGTTGTGTCGTTTTCATTTTGTTGACCAATGACCAGATAGAAATTGAATGTGGGAAGAAGACAAAAGACGTGGGGTGTGAAGTAAAAGAGAAAGGCCCATGTGAGATTTGAGCGTAGTATGAGGAAAAGGCCTTTGTATGTACAGGCATGGACCACACCAGATTGGATACCCAATCTCTATTGTCGCACTCAGAAACTCTTATTTTCATGCATGGCCCAATAAAGTGAACGACAAAAACAATGGGACTTTTTGAAAAAAAATGATAAATACATGGCCACCAATCAACAAATACGTATGCCTATAATGCAAATGAACAAATTTAATTTTTTAATAATGATTAAATTTTTATAATAATTGGTTATTTTTCAAAATATAAATAGCAATGGTACTGAATTTTTTAGGAACACAATAAATAATTCCATTGATCACGTAATTAGAAAATTAATTTTAAAACCAAAAATGAAAATCCTAAGAGATTGTTTTCAATAAACAAAATAAAATAAAAACACAACCAAATAGACCCTTTTTAAAACACACTTTTTTTTTAATTTTCAAAATTAATTTAAAAAAAATAAAAACACATCTAAACAAGCCCTAATATTTTAACTTTAAATTATTTGCAAACATTCTCAAAATTTTGAAGATCAAAGAATGCCACCAAGGCTGTGATTGTGCTAAAATATTAAAAAACTTTTTTTTCTTTATTAATACAACTAATAGAAATCTCATATTAAACTCTTAGATTTTATCACTAGCAATGTTTTACTTTAATGTGAATAAGAGTGTGTTGTGTTATAAATGACTAATTGTTAAAAATATTGAAAAATAATAATGGCTTTGAAGCGTGATAAGCATTATCTTTAAAAAGTTCATGTTTGTATATTAAAGAATAAAAAACAAACTCTTCTAGAATACAATAAAGCTCTCTTGAAACCAATATATCCACTATAGAATTTTAATAGGATATATATAGAGTCTGAACAGTTATGTCTGTTCAATTTTAACATGTGTGTCTATTCTATTTTCAATAATCATGTCTGTTCAATCTCCAACATATATGTCTATTTAATTTATGTCTCTTCAAATTTTTAAATGAATTTTAAATTCAACCAACATATTATTTCAAATTTATAATAATTCAAAATTTAATTGACACATCTTTTCATATAAAAAACACATCATTTCAAATAAAATATATACATTTTCAAATAAAAGATACATCTTTTCAAATAAAATGAACAACAATTAAATTCCTTTACAAACATCTTTTTTTATCAAATGTGGGACTTTAATTCTACTTCAATATTGCAAACTATATAACAATCCCCTACTTGTTTATAATATTTCTACATGATATCATACATAATAAAACATATCTTTACAGATATTTGAACTTTCTAATAGTGTAATACTTTAAAGTTTTAACGAAAATCATGGTATCATAAGATTTGAACCATAACTCAATTTTCTAAGACTGAAAGTACATCATATATGACATCATTAAGTTGTGGTGATATTCCAGTAATCTCGCATTAGCACTTTTATGGCCATGTGTTAATCTTGGTTTTATAAATATTTATAAGATCAACCCTTTTAAATCTTGCTTAAAGCGGCACTACTTCAATATTCATATAAGTGGTATTGTTATTATGTCTCTGTTACTCAAGACATTTAATAATTCCATTAATACCTTTGTCAACCTCTCTTTGTAACAGTATCCATTATGGAGTGTTTGTCAGCAAGTCATTTTTATTCTAGACATCTAACAACTCCTTAACTCTTCATGTGATGCTATGTAGTATACTTTCTTGAATGAGGTCTCAATTTTAAAGTTCATGCCTCAAACAACACTTAGTAACTTGTTATTACCCATTGAACTTTTACTGTTAGAGTGTATACTAACTCAAAGTTGGGTTTCAATTATTAGTATTTTATCTCAATGGGTTTAACCTCATTCCCATATAAGTTTATTGTACTACATCTCTGGGCAATAGTTTAGTTAATCGATTAGCAAAATTCTTATTTAACTTGATATAAACATTTGTTATTGTTCCATTTGTGACTAATTTTCTTATATAAACATGTCTTAAGCTTATATGTCTTGATTTCTCATTGTAAATTTTTGTCACGGCCCGATTTGGGAGGTGAACGGCACGGTTTAAGAATCATCCCAAAACTGTAAGCCTAAATCTTTATAATGCCAAATAATAATTTCTATAACACAAATTTGCATAATTACATTTCATTAACCCACAATCATTCGAATGATACAATCACCAGATCAAATCTATGTTTCTAAGCTTTCCTTCTAATCACAAAACAAGGTAAGGAAAAAGTCAAAACGTAGTTTAATAATGAGTCTTGATTTCTAAAAGAATACACAGTATCAAAAGAATGCTCATACAAGACCTATGTCATATCACAAAAATTGGACATGTGAGATAAACATAAAAAGTCTAGGGTATTCCTTTGTGGTACTCATTAATCTCCCTAAATATTTCTAATATCCACATCTATACAAATTATAAATTTTCTAAAAAGATATTTTGTATACATATACAGAAATGTTCAATATTCATACATTACTCAGTACGATATAACCTCACAAGCCTAGGTGACCTATACAGACTACAGAGTATTTCCTAATATTTTGCCAAAAAATTAGATCCAAGAGCCCACCAAACAAAAATAGAATATAACTCCAAAGAGCGATTAATCCTCATCCTCAACCACTGTATATGAAAAAGACATTCATAAAGAGTGTGAGTTCATCAAAACTCAGTGAGTAAACAATTGTGCATGAAAACATCACAATTACAAATATCACATTGCTAATATAGCTAAATTATAATTTAATTTAATATATCATTCATCTTTATATAAGCTATAACTTGCATAAGGTTTCGTGGGTGATCAAGCCCTCAACCATCCATAGTTTATACGTCATATTCGGTTATATCCTAGCATCATATTTCTTGAAAGATCAAGCCCTCAATTTTTCATGTTTAAAATTCGATTATATTCTACATTAGATTTCTTGGGAGATCAAGCCCTTAATCTTTCATGCTTAAAATTTGGTTATATCCTAACATCAGATTTCTTGAGAGATCAAACCCTCAATCTTCCATGTTTAAAATTTCAGTTACAACCTTGCATCAGATTTCTTGGGTGATCAACCCTCAATGTTTAATGCATTAAACACAATCACAATCATGACATATAATTATATTCTCACAAACATGTTCCAATTTATTCAAGAAACTACCACATCTAGTTATTTAGTCAACTAGAGAAATTAATTCACATAAGGTAATAAAATAATTCTCAATAATATTATGATTTTTCTCAACTTGAACATACATCGGTAATCTTCTCAATTTCACAAATAATACAAACATGATTTATATTGTGCTTTGACTAATTTAGAAAATTAATTTTGTAAAGTTGTCTACTCACCTTGATGTTTGTCCAATTTTACCTTGAACCTTCCTCAAAGACGTGTAAGATGATGGAAGCTAATTCCTTCTTACTCCATCTAGTTACAATATCTTAAAAGATATGAAATATGCATCAAAGAATCCATCCCTATAAGATAGTCATGCAAAAACACGTCAAGGTCACAAAATAAGAAAAATCCCTACTATAATTCTGACCTTTGATCACTACTCTGGACATAACTCTAAAATAATAAATAATTTTCAAATGAAACTTGTACCATTTTAAAATGATGCTACAGTAAAAGTCAAACAATCAACGATGCTACAGTAACAGCGTGCTACGATAACAACTGCTACAGTAACTGCCACCGATGCTACAGTACTAAAATATGGAAAAATGCAGGTGCTATAGTATATGAACAGTACTCGCGATTTCCCTCTTAGTTTTTCATGATTTTAAGATCAAATATTCACCATTTAACTTAATTTCTTTCATAAGTTTTCATCCTTAATGTCTAATGAGTGTTTTGACACCAAAACTCCCAATTTTTACCAACAATCCAAGCTCCAATCTCAAATTTTTATCAAGAATCCTAACTTTTTTTCAAATTTCTGAATTCTTGAATTTCTCCTAGTTTTCTCCAAATTTCTTATTCTATAATTATTATCTTTAAACCAACATCCACACTTAAACTCATCCATTAAAACCCAAAATCAACTGAAAATCAAACTTTCTTCCATAGGCAAAACAAGATTCGAAAATAGAAATTGAAATGGAGAATTAAGCTTACCTCTATCCTTTGCAACTCAAATGAACTGAAAAATGATCGGGAGAAGAAGTCCTTGTAATGTCCTATTTTACTATACTAAAATTTGAAAATTTTTTATCAAATTCTAATGCTTAATACTTGTACTTTCAAAAAGAACATTCTACAATTGTTCTCAGTATAAATCATAATTTTGTCATACATAATAATTCAAATTATAAACATAAGATAATTTTACATTCGTTCGAAATAAATTACAAATCTGTCGTACATAGTAATTTGACTTGTAAACTTTAAAAGATCTATAATTCCAATACTTAATAAACTTGAGTACTCTTAAAGTGTTCAATCAATCTTTACATATTTTCCCATATACTTAGCCCCTAAAATTGTCAATTGGAAAATCATAAAAAGGTGAGATAAGGGTATCTCAGTAGCTAGCATAATTTTATAAACATTTATAAATATATCATTTCAATCATAAAAGTACTTATATCATAAAAGTCAGTCCATGTAATATAAATTCTCAGTTCAGTGCAATAAGTTGATGAAAAATTAGCAAGCTGATATATAAATAATCCATGGAATCAAGAATAGTTGGTGGCACACTCAACGACATGAAAAAGATAGTCTACAGAACTACTTTTTCCAAGCTGAACATGAGAGAGGCTACTGCAGTCCTTTAACTCAAGTTAGAAAGATTCCAAGCTAAAACATGGAAATATAATTTCCAAGCTGACATGGAAATAGAATTTCCAAGCTGATATCATGTTAATTTCATCATGAAAAACATATTTCACTTTAAATAAAACTTCATTGACATAAAATATTCAAGTAGTAAAATAAGCTTTTATGAATTGCTAAACTACCTGGACTTTGTAGTCTAACTTTTTAGCTCAAATAGCTATTCAATCTGTCTTGAAATTCGTTTCACGAATTCCAAGATATCGCGTGAACTTGGAGGAAGATTACACTGGTCTCCCAAGGAAGAACATGTTTTTGGCTTGCAGAACTTGGCTCACTCACAAAAAGGCCTTAAGAGTTAACTCAAACTATACCTTACTCTAAGAGCCTAAGCTTGGCTTCAATAACCCAAAGCTCACAAAGATCACACCTTTGCTCACATCCACTCTTGTTTATGTCACACTTTCTTATGTTTAAAGGGGAGAGCTCTATTTATAGAGTTTGTGATGGAAAACAAAAATCAATTTTGCTTCCTCTTCCTCTTTGTCCTTTTGAAAAAAGTCAAGACTAAATTTGCTTTCTCCTTCTAGAAGTCAAAACCAATTTTACTTCTTCCTTTGAGGTGTTCAAATCTGACTTTGATTCTTCTTCAAGACCAAATTTGCTTCCTCCTCCTAGAAGTCAAAACCAATTTTGCTTCTTCCTCTGAGGTGCCCAAATCTGACTTTGATTCTTCTTCAAGACCAAATTTGCTTCCTCCTCCTAGAAGTCAAAACCAATTTTTCTTCTTCCTTTGAGGTGTCCAAATCTGACTTTGATTCTTCTTCAAGACCAAATTTGCTTCCTCCTCCTAGAAGTCAAAACCAATTTTGCTTTATCCTCCTAGAAGTCAAAACCAATTTTGCTTCTCTCTCAGTGGTGTCCAAATCTGACTTTGATTCTTCTTCAATTTTTAGCCACATATTTGTCTGGTTGAAAATGAAGCCACTTTGGGAGCTTTTTTATCACTCATTTTATATGGTATAAAATGAGGTCACCTTTAAAGCTTTTCAACCATTCATTTTACATGGTTTTAGACAAGCCACATGGCATTAAAACAATATGCCACATTTCATATTTTTACACCATGTAATCTAAGCCATTATTTCACATTGTGGTTTGGGTAATGAAAAACACAAAAACAGTTCCCTTTTTTTCTCGATTTTTTCTGACAGCAAGAGACGAATTGCAGCAGAAGAAATTCTGACTTAGTTTAATTCCTTCTGAATATTGAATACCTAATATTTAGTAATTGTAATAATCGCTATATTTTTAAGTTATAAGTATTCAAGAATTACGATAAATTTATTTTAAAGAAAATAAATTTCTTATCTGTTTAATTTTTGTATACTTGTTTGTGCATATTTGTTGAAAATACAGATTTCTATTGTATAAACTATGGGATATAATAGATGTTTTGATATAGAATTTATCCCTTAGATGAAATATGGCTTGAGCATAAGAGAGATCTGAAAGAAACTGGGAGAAAAATAATGTTTTATATGAGAAAATCCCTTTAGGGACTAAATTGAAAGGGACAAAAGTGAAAAGAAACTTAAAGGTTTAAGAGAAAGGATAATTTTCCCTTTAGTTTCTAATAGTAACGACTAACGTAGCCGCCTCGTGATCGCACAGTAAACTAAATTATTAGAAATGTCATTTTCATAAATAGTCAATTGAATATTTTATTAGTGCATAGTATCAAATAGTACCATTGACTTTTCCTATAAATAGGCCATTTCATTTCACTTCTAAACGCACACCTTCAGTTTCTCTTCTCTCCTCTCCTCAAAACTCCTCTTGCTCTGACATTAGGGTTCTGAGATTCTAGGTCTTTCTTCCTTTGCCTAGATCCAAGGTAAGGATACTATGCCCTTTTATATGTTTTTCAGATTTTAGAAGTTATTTTCTTAAGTATGCTCTGTGGTTGCAGCTTTGGCTGATCTTCCACATCAGAAAAACTATCCTTAACTACCTATATGTTATTTTGATTCTCTGAATACTGAAATAGAATGTAAACTATAAAGAATACATGTCTAGGAAAGTTTTGGCTAAAGAAAGACCTGATTCTTAAGTGTGTCCATTGTGACCCTCCACTATTTCCTGGGAACTTACCTGGTGTACTCTTTTACAGATTGTATTCTCTATTTTTGGTATGAACAGTAACCGTACATATGAATAGTGATCATACGTATGAATAGTATTTTGGTGCAAAAGCATCCCTGACTTTCTATATCTGATCTTCATGAAAATCTCTGTAACGGAATCTGAAATCCAACTACGTACTCTTCTCTGTAGCAACTCGGAAAAGTGACTTAGATACGGAATCTATGTGAGTGGATGACCTTGCTAACCGACTTTATTTACTTTTATTCCAAGTATAATATAAATCTCATCTCTGATCGTAATTAGATTTTATATTTAATGATGATTGCTAGATAATGAAATTTATTGTTGATTTAAGATTATATTGATGAGAATTATGATTTGAGTATATAATACACATGGAATGGTTGAGGGCTTAACCCAAAATACCAATGCATGAAATTATACATATGAAATGGTTGAGGGCTTTATTCCCCCAGATACCAATACATGTAAGATTGGGAATATAAATACAATGGAGATTGAATTCCTGAACATAAAATACAGAGGTATAGAAACTCTAAATATGAAAATAACTGTTCTTATTGTGATTATGATTCTGGTATTTGTACTTGTGACATATTTATTATTGCACAGTCATTTAGTCACTGAGTTTTGAGAAACTCACACTCTCTATGAACATTTTTTAGATACAGTAGATGAGAATAAAGGAAATCCGCAGGAGGAATAGTATTCCATGAGGATACTTTCTACGTTGTCTGTAGGGCTTATGAATCCAAAAGCTTAGGAATGCTCTGTAATCTCTATTAGTCACCTAGGCTTGAGAAAATTGTATTATACTATATGATATTTGGCTTGTGTTTACTGTTTCACTATGCTGGATTTTTTATATGTATATATGCAAAAATATCTTTCTTGGAAAGTTTTGTTATATATTAGTACTGATCTGAGATTTTATGGGATACCATAGAGGTATACCCTTGAGTTTATGGAGTTACTCACATGCCCTAAATTGGGATGTGACAGTAATAATCTCATAATTATTAAAAATATTAAATATTTAATCAGTAATAAATTGGGATGTTACAACTCACCCCCCAAAAATTTAAATTTTGTCCCCAAAATTCAGAAAGCATATAATTAAAAGGATTAATCATACATTAGAAATTTTAATTACCTTAGTCAAATAACTCAGGATAATATCTTCTCATGTGTTCTTCAGTTTCCCATGTTGCTTCTTCTTGGGATAATCCTCTCCATACTACTTTAACTAGAGGAATTTGCTTATTTCGCAATTATTTTAGTCGTGTATCAATGATTCTATATGGTCTCATCTCTACTGTCATGTTCTCTTATAAATGTATATTCTCATGTTCAATGACATGTGAAGGATTTGGGATGTACTTTTTAAGTTGAGACACATGAAAAACATTATGAATTTTTACCAAGTTCGGGGGTAAGGCCAATTTGTAAGCGATGTTGCCAAACTTTTCAAGGATTTGGAATGGGCCTAAGTATCTTGGACTAAGTTTCTTTGACTTCATAGATCTTCCAATTGTTGTAATTGGTGATATTTTAAGAAAAACATGATCACATTCTTCAAAATTTAAGGGCCTTCTTCTCTTATCTGCATCTATCCCTTATAATTTCAATTTGCCTTGAAGTTTGGTCTACTATTTATGGGCCTATCTATGCTCTTTCTCCTAGTTCGACCCAACAGATAGGTGATCTACACTTCCTTCCATATAGAAATTCATATGGGGCCATCTCGATGCTAGATTGGAAACTGTTATTGTAGGAAAACTCTACTAATGGCAAGAATCTATCCCAATTCTCCTTGAACTCAATCACACAAGCCCTTAACATATCCTCTAAAGTCTGGTTTATCCTTTTTGTTTGACCATTTGTTTGAGGATGATAAGCAGTGCTAAACTTCAATTTTATACCCATGGCTTCTTGTAAAAATCTCCAAAATCTAGAGGTAAACTTTGAGTCTCTATCTGATATGATGTCACATGGAACACCATGCAATCTGACTATCTCCTTTATGTATAACTCAGCATACTTATCTAGGGTATATGTAGTATTGACAGCTAAGAAATATGCTGATTTTGTCAATCTATCTACTATTACCCAAATGAAATCATGACTAGAAGAAGTTCTAGGTAGTCCTATAATGAAATCCATTGAGATGCTATCCCATTTCCCTTTTGGGATTTCTAGAGGTTGCAATGAACCACCTGGTCTTTGGTGTTTAGCTTTTACTTTTTGACAGGTTAGGCATTTACTAACAAATTCTGTCACCTCTTTCTTCATTCCAGGCTACCAAAAATTTCTTTTTTGGTCATGGTACATCTTTGTTGTTCCTGGATGAATAATATGCTTACTTTATTGTGTTTCTCTCAGAATATCTTCCATAAGGTTTCCTTGATTGGGAACATACACTCTATCTCCGAATTTTAGTAACCCTTTATCGGTGAATTTAAGATTCTTTGCTTTACCTAAGGCCATTAACTCTTCTACTTCTTTGATGTAAGGGTCTTTAGGTAAAGCTTCCAAGATTAAATTCTCTAGTTCATTTCTAATCATTAGGGCACTTATTTTTAGACTCTTAGGGTTAAAAGATACTTTAAGACTTAAATCTCTGAATTCCTCTAAGAGTTGTTCCTCTCTAAGCATCATAATAGCTCGATGAATAGATTTTCTGCTTAAAGCATCAGCTACGATGTTGGCTTTACCTGGGTGGTACTTAAGAGTGAAATCATAGTCCTTTAGGAATTCAATCCATCTCCTCTGCCTCATGTTAAGCTCTTTTTGGTCAAAAAGCTATTTAAGGCTCTTGTGAGCAAAAAATATTTCAAAACTTGCACCGTATAGATAATGTCTCCAAATTTTAAGGGCAAAGACTACGGCTACTAATTCTAGATTACGAGTAGGGTAATTTTGTTCATGTAGTCTTAATTGTCTAGATGCATAGGCCACTACTCTTCCTAGTTGCATTAGTACACAACCTAAACCTTTAAGTGATGCATCTATATAAATTATGAAAGGTTTCTGAGGGTCAGGTATAATTAATACTGGAGTTGATGTTAATTTAACCTTTAATTCCTAAAAACTTTCTTCACACCTACTGTCCCAAATGAAAGGTAGATTTTTCCTTGTTAGCATGGTTAAAGGTAGAGCTATTTATGAGAATCCCTTGATGAACTTTCTATAATAATCAGCTAATCCTAGGAAACTCCTTTTCCAAAGACGACATGTCCTAAGAATTTTACTTCTTTCAACCAAAACTCACATTTGCTAAGTTTGGCATACAATTTCTTTTCTTTTAAAACTTGAAGCACAATTCTTAGATGTTGTTCATGTTCTTCTTTAGTTTTTGAATATATTAAGATATCATCAATAAAAACAACTACAAATTGATCTAAGTAAGGCCTAAAAATCGTATTCATGTAATCCATGAAAATAGCTGGCACGTTTGTTAGACCAAACGACATGACTAGGAATTCATAATGCCCGTACCTAGTCCTAAAGGCTATTTTAGGAATATCTTCTTCCTTAACTCTTAATTGTTGGTATCCTGATCCTAGGTCAATTTTTGAAAATACTGAAGCTCCTGCAAGTTGATCTAACAAATCATCTATTCTGAGTAAAGGGTATTTATTCTTAATGGTGATTTTATTTAGTTGCCTATAGTCGATACATAATCTAAGTGTTTCATCTTTCTTTTTAACGAATAGAATTGGGGCTCCCTATGGTGAAACACTAGGTCTAATGAAACCTTTTTCTAAAAGTTCTTCTATTTGTTTCTTAAGTTCAGCTAACTCAGTCGGGGCCATCCTATAGGGGGTAATTGATATTGGACCAGAACCAGGTACCAAATCAATAGCAAATTCTACTTCTCTTTTGGGGGGCAAACCACTTACATCTTTAGGGAATACTTCTGGAAATTCATCTACTATATGAATGTTTTCTATTCCGTCCTTTACTTTAACTTCTGTAGAGAAAAGAATTAAGTACCCTTGGCAGCCTTTTCTTAGGTATTTTATAGCTTTGGTAGCAGATAGATAGGTCAGCTTGGTCTTTGATTCTGGGGTTGTTGTATGGACAGGTAAGGATACTACTTTATGGGAACAATCAAGTATTGCATTATTTATAGATAACCAGTCCATACCAATGATGACATCAAAGTCATGCATTGTAATGCAAATCAAGTCTAAGGTGGTCATTCGGTTTTCGAGTTGGACAATGCAATTTAGACAAACTTGAGAAGTCTAAGCTTGGCTACCGATGGGTGTTGAAACAAATAGATCATAGGGCAAAGTATTCATTTTCAATCCCAAATTCTCAACACATGCATATGATATGAAAGAATGTGTTGCTCCTGAGTCAAATAGTGCATTTACAAGAGTACTATAGATAGAAATGTTACCTTGAATCAAATCAGGTGATTTCTCGACTTCCTGTTGAGTCAAAGCAAATACTCGTCCTTGAGTTTATGGTTTGGACTGAGAGATTGTTTCTTTTGAGGCTTGGCAATCATGAGACATATGTCCTGGCTTGCCACATCTGTAGCACACGCCTAAACCAGCTAGGCACTGAGTGTTGCCAGGTTCTTTCCACATCTAATGCATGGAGTCTTAGGCGGGTTGGAGTTATTTGTTGGTTTACTTCTATTTTGCTCATGGGTAAACTTTTTCTTTTTCTTCCATGAACTTCCACCCTTATTATTTGATCCAGACTCCCGCTTTCTCTCATACATCTTTTCCCTCTCCAGATTGGTCTCTCAAATACTTTTTTTCGGCCAACTTACATTTGTTTACAAGTTGGGCAAAATTCTTTATTTCAAGAGTGGTTACTCGATCTCTTATGTTTGCTGTAAGCCCTCTTTCAAAATGACTAGCCTTCCAGGCTTTGTCATGGGTATTTCTCCCCTTGTCTAATCTGGATAAAAGCTATTTCTTTTTCTATCCTTACACAATCCGGAAAGTATTTATCAAAGAAAGTATTTTGAAATACCTTCCATGAAATTTCTATTTCTTTAGATTCCAATAGCTTCTTGGCTCCATGCCACCATTGCTCAGCCTCGCCTTCTAACTTGAACACAACTAAAGTTACTTTCTGCTGAGAGCTACACTCTATTACTCCAAAAATTTTCTCGATTTGATCCATCCACTCTTGGGCTACGTCTGGGTCAGAAGATCCCTTAAATGAAGGAGGGTTATTCTTTCGAAATTCCCCTAGAATCTGGTTAATTGAGTTGTTAGTTTCACCTTCCTTTCTTTTTCCTTTACTCTTTAAGTCATCAGTCAAGAGTTTTAGAACTTCAGTGGTGGCAGCCTGATAGTCTTCTTGTCGATCTGCCCTAGCCACCAAGTGTTCTATGTTCTAAGTAAGGGTTTCCAAGATCTCTGCTTGGGTTCTCTTGGATGAGGCCATTTCTACAAGATACTGAAAAGGTTGTATTTCTAAATCATAGAAACAAGCTAATCAAACATATAGCAAACAACATCAAAATATCCTAATTCTACCTATAAGATGCCCAAATCTTGGCTTTGATACCAAATTTTGTAACGTCCAATTTTACTATACTAAAATTTGAAATTCTTTTTTTATCAAATTCTAATGCTTAATACTTGTACTTTCAAAAAGAATATTCTACAATTGTTCTCAGTACAAATCATAATTTTGTCATACATAATAATTCAAATTCTAAACATAAGATAATTTTACATTCGTTCGAAATAAATTACAAATCTGCCGTACATAGTAATTTGACTTCTAAACTTTAAAAGATCTATAATTCAAATACTTAATAAACTTGAGTGCTCTTAAAGTGTTCAATCAATCTTTACACCTTTCCCCTTATACTCAGTCCCTGAAATAGTCAGTTGAAAAAGCACAAAAATGTGAGATAAGGTTATCTCAGTAGCTAGCATAATTTTATAAACATTTATAAATATATCATTTCAGTCATAAAAGTACTTATATCATAAAAGTCAGTCCATGTAATATAAATTCTCAGTTCAGTGCAATAAGTTGATGAAAAATTAGCAAGCTGATATATAAATAATCTATGGAATCAAGAATAGTTGGTGGCACACTCAACGACATGGAAAAAATAGTCTACAAAACTACTTTTTCCAAGCTGAACATGAAAGAGGCTACTGTAGTCCTTTAACTCAAGCTAGAAAGATTCCAAGCTAAAACATGGAAATATAATTTCCAAGCTGACATGGAAATAAAATTTTCAAGCTGAACATGGAAGTAAACTTCCAAGCTGATATCATGTTAATTTCATCATGAAAAACATATTTCACTTTAAATAAAAACTTCATTGACATAAAATATTCAAGTAGTAAAACAAGCTTTTATGAATTGCTAAGCTACCTGGACTTTGTAATCTAATTTTTAGCTCAAATAGCTATTCAATCTGTCTTGAAATTCGTTTCAAAAATTCTGAGAAATAGCGTGAACTTGGAGGAAGATTACACTGGTCTCCCAAGGAAGAACATGTTTTTGGCTTGCAGCACTTGGCTCACTCACAAAAAGGCCTTAAGAGTTAACTCAAGCTATACCTTACTCTAAGAGCCTAAGCTTGGCTTCAATAACCCAAAGCTCACAAAGATCACACCTTTGCTCACATCCACTCTTGTTTATGTCACACTTTCTTATGTTTAAAGGGGAGGGCTCTATTTATAAAGTTTGTGATGGAAAACAAAAATCAATTTTGCTTTCTCTTCCTCTTTGTCCTTTTGAAAGAAGTCAAGACCAAATTTGCTTCCTCCTCCTAGAAGTCAAAACCAATTTTGCTTCTTCCTCTGAGGTGTCCACATTTGACTTTGATTCTTCTTCAAGAACAAATTTGCTTCCTCCTCTTAGAAGTTAAAACCAATTTTGCTTCTTCCTCTGAGGTGCCCAAATCTGACTTTGATTCTTCTTCAAGACCAAATTTGCTTCCTCCTCCTAGAAGTCAAAACCAATTTTGCTTCTTCCTCTGAGGTGTCCAAATCTGACTTTGATTCTTCTTCAAGACCAAATTTGCTTCCTCCTCCTAGAAGTCAAAACCAATTTTGCTTCTCCCTCAGAGGTGTCCAAATCTGACTTTGATTCTTCTTCAATTTTTAGCCACATATTTTTCTGGTTGCAAATGAAGCCACTTTGAGAGTTTTTCTGTCACTCATTTTATATGGTATAAAATGAGGCCATCTTGAAAGCTTTTCAACCATTCATTTTACATGGTTTTAGACAAGCCACATGGCATTAAAACAATATGCCACATTTCATATTTTTACACCATGTAATCTAAGCCATTATTTCACATTGTGGTTTGGGCAATGAAAAACACAAAAACAGTTCCCTTTTTTTCTTGATTTTTTTCTGACAGTAAGAGATGAATTGCAGCAGAAGAAATTCTGACTTAGTTTAATTCCTTTTGAATATTGAATACCTAATATTTAGTAATAATCTCATAATTATTAAAAATATTAAATATTTAATTAGTAATAAATTGAGATGTTACAGTCCTAACTGGGAGGAAACAAATTTTTGATCATGAAGTTGAGAGAAGAGGAGCTCTTCCTCTTTCTTGCCTTAGGTGCTGAAAACATGAAAAAGGGGAAGAGAAATGAATGTTAAAGATATAAAATGTGGTCAAATGGGTTAATGGGTAATCCATGAGTACCTATACCCAAAATCCAAACCCATTTGACCTATATAGCAAAATACCATAATTAATTCTCAAATTAATTAAATTAAGTCCCTCTCTCATAAATTTCACCATCTACAAAATTATACCACATAGCATTAAAATACTCAGTCTAATCATTTCACCCAAATTCCATAAATAATATTCAAAAGAATTAATTAAGTATGAAAAAATGAAAAAGACTAAATTAAAAGTATTAAAATAACGCTATAAAGTACCATAATATTGCATAACACATAATTTCAAATTTGGTGGGTATTATAACCTAGGAGTCCTAATGAATATAGAACGAAACCTAAGCCCCAAAATAATCAAAAAGAGGAATCACTGACGACCAGCAAGAAGCGGTAATATGAGACTCCGCTACTCTTCTCGCGAAGACTCGTCGGTAACTATTGAATCTACAAGGGGACACACACAGGGGAGTGAGTAATTTACTCAGTGAGATAAATACAAAAAAAAAAACTTATCACATACTCCCCACCAAGGAAGGGTTTCCACAACAAGGTAGAAGCTTATCTTCAATTCCAATTATTCATAAGGAAAGGGATTAGTATACATACATCAACATACACAACCAAGAATTCAAGGTAGAATATTCATGAATACTAGTTACTCTCATGTGGTCCCCATCAAGTATAAATAACAATTGAATATATCTATAGCACTAAGTTACATACATAGGTTAGGTCCACCGTTCCAGAACAGAGTGTTTATTAAAGTCTGTCCATCATTCCAAAACAGTATAATGAACGAAGTTTTGTCAACCATTCTAGGACAATAAAATTAATAAAGTTTTATCCACCATTCCAGAACAATAAAAAATGAAGTTTTGTCCACTGTTCTAGAAGTTTTGTCTATTGTTCCAAGACAATAAAATTATACTATAATTTCATATAATCTCATAACAAGAAATTTATCTTAAACAATTTATGATATTTCAATTTATTGAGCAGTGGAACCCAATATCTCTCTCATAATTATTGACATAATATGAAGTTGTCCCAATAAAGATTAAGCAGTGGAAGTAAAGTCACAATATATGTATCTTTATGTATGATTTCATATCTATATTGTTCTCAACATATGAGTATAGTTAGCTCCTTCACCTGAGGTCGAACGAAAGGGAGAGGAATGCGAGTGTGAAGAACTAATGGACGATAATGGGAGCATCTATGACAAAAGACAAAGAATTTTGAGGTTTAAGAAATTAGAAAAAGTTCAGGAGGTGGTGCCTGAGTCGCCACTACTCGACTAAAACTCCCTAAAACTCTCAGGTGCATGGTACTCGAAGCGCCTTGGGCAGCGCCTCTAGACGTCGATCCTTTAACTCTCTGCCTCACAAGATTGTTGGGCACCAGGCCCCTAACTCTTGGTCTCAAAAGACTGTTGGGCACCCAAGCACCCCGACATGAGCACAACAGAACCTTTCGACAAAAGCCCCTAAATGAACCAAATTCCTTCCTTTTATGTTTCAAGATTCCCATGGTTGAAAATCTATTACATTTGGGTCATTAGTCACAAGAATATAAGTCCCAAACCAAATTAGTTCAAAGGTAGAGTTATAAATCATAAAAATCCCAATTACTACCTCTACAAGCATTTAATAGGGTTTTTATGACCACACCTTCTTTTTCTTTTAAACCATTAATGCTAACCAGCTATCCAAATGTTCAGCAAATCCATTAATTATAACAAACACATGGGAAATAATGGAACACAAAGAAGTTCGGCATCTAAGTCTTAATGGAGAAAGATTCTAAGCTAGGGTTTGTTTGAAAGAGAAATAGAAGGAGAAGTGGAAGCTAGAATACTTACTTGACTCCCCTCTTAACTAGATTAGCAAGAATCCCCCTCTTCCTCTCAACCACACTTCGGTCAGCCACACAAAAAGGAGACAAGAGAGAGATAAATTTAAGAAGATACATACATACACCTTTCGTCAAGGGAAGGAAAAGAAAAAGAGGAGGGGTTTCAAGAGTGTGGGCACCACCACTCTTATAATATGGGCTAACACTTTATCAAAATTTCCCATAAGTCACTTACTCCTCATTCATTCTAAATTAGATTTCTCCACACACATAAATATAGAAATAATTTAATATTCACATAATTATCACAATAACCATTGTATACAAATACTAGCAAATTTATGCACAAATAGTTCTAAGAAATAAAAGAAAAAAGGGGGGAAATTTGTGGGTATTACAATTTTGTTGTGAGTTATACACATCGTAGCTTCACTATCTCAGAATATAGAAATGGTTGAAATAGGTTGTGGCCATACCTTAATGTCTAATAACATATTCCTCAGTCATTTTGCTTCTTTCCAAATAGTTGCCAATGTAATAAATTCATATTCCATTATTGTAATACCCTAAGTATTACAGTGTAGTTAAAAGTATGTAAATCCGTGAAGGTGAAAATTTTTCATGAATTAAGGAGTTTTGACTAGAGGAATAAGATATCATAAAGCTTAATGAGAACTAAGACATGTACTAGATCAATTAAAATTTCAATGAAAAAAGAAAACATGTGTGAGTGAGTACAAGAAAAACGTTTAATGACTAAAGTTAAAAGAAAAGAAAATATGGAGTACTATTGAGGAAAGATCGAATAGGGACCTGAGAGGGAGAATTGATTAAAGAAGGATGAAATTAAGAGGCTGGTACCTTAAGCATGATGGACTGGAGGCTAGAGTGGATTTTGGGACAACGAGAGGGACTAAAGTGAAGAAATGTGGTATTTTGGCATTTTAGTGAAAATTTGGGATATGATGATGTATATTTCTTTTTTCAAAAGTGTAGTTAGGAGCCCTAAGAATGATCAAGCTTTTCCAAACTCTTTGTAAGCCTCAATTAAAATTATTTCAAAAGGACTATATTGAAATGAATGAAGTGGGGCCTATACCTGTACACTTAAACACTCATCATTCCCTTCCTATTCATTTCTCTTCCTCTCCTATAGCTCTTTCCCTTCCCCTTCGACCAGCAATCTCCAAGCCCCATCTCCAAAATCTAACTATTGTCTTTATTTGAGAATAGAAGTTATGGAAGCCTAGGAGAAGTAGTTAGTGTCCTTCTCCTTCTTCTTCTTCTTCTTCATCTTCTTTTCCTCTGTTTCAAGAAGGAAACCCTAGGTTAACAATATGGGAAAATTATGAATAATGTTGCCATAGATCAATTGGTGTGGTTTGGTTGTTCTAAAGTATTGGTAGATGAAAATCATTGTTATATGTAGTTGAATCATTAGGAGAAACTTGAGATGTTGGAAGAATGGAATTTGGAAATATTTCTTGCATCTTTCCCTGTTAAGTGTAGCTTCAAAATTTTGAGTTTTGGGGTTGTCTTAAGAGTCTTTAACTTGCCTAAAAACACCCAAGATGAACCCATGAAGTGTTGGAACCAAATGAGAGAGGTTTGGCCTTAGATGGAGCCATTTTCGAGCTCTATCCATGACTTCCCAAACTTCGGCACCTAAGCGTTATGGTCTTGGTAACCAAAGGGCTTAGAACGAAAGGATGGCACCCTGGATGCCATCTTGGTAGTAGCTTATGTGAGTGTGGCGCGCCACCACCTGATGTTTCTTCAAAAAGTGTGTTTGATCCCTTTTTCTCATGTTCCCTTGGTCTCTAGGTGTTGGAAGATGTATTGGAGCTTCTTTAGCCATTTTGGAGCTTCCAAATCCACCTTTAAAGAGGTAAAGTTGGTAAGAAAAGCTAATCCAAGGTAAGGGATGATTTCTACCTTTTTTTTACTTGTGAAAACTATCATTTCAATTCCTTTAGAAATCTTCAAGTTGAGAAGGAATCCCTTTTGGAATGATGTCAAACAGTGAAGGAAAATATCATGGTGGGCTTTTATAAGTGAGAAATTATCATTGTTTTGCTTATGCTTATATGGTGGCATATCCCACAAGACTTTAATATTAACATTGGGAGAGATGATTATTGTTTTTATTTAAACTATTTGTGGCTTGTGACAATGGTGTAATTGGAAGACTACTTAATCTAAAGTTGAAATCTTGTTATGAAATACAATTTCAAGTTATTAACTCTAATTATATCTTGGTTGTTTATGTTATATATTTGTTGCGATGTTTTGATTTGTCACGTGGTGTCTAAACTGAGTGATTCTTTAATGGCTTAGGAATAGACTCACCTAACCAAATGTTAAGTGGTATGATAGATTTCTTGTTGGCTATATCTTACACATAGGGATATGAGCATTAGACTTTGGAAATTCAATTACATGTGTTGAATGAGTTGGTATAGTATAATGTGTTACCATGTGATGGTTATAATTGCGTAAACATAATTGTGATGAAAACCTAGAATAATATCATAAATTAAGAGGATAAATGGTGATATTAATGAAACTATGTTCCAATGAGGGAAAAGTGTATTTGATTATTCTAAATCATTGTCTAAGAAAGGATTTCTATTCTCGACTTAATGCTGCGAATAAACTCATGGCTTGATTTTATTATGACATTGTCAAGTGTAATAGTCAAATAGTAAGTGTTTGGCATCCCAGAAATGAGATTGGGCCTAAAATGGTTTGGGGAGTCACCCACATGATTATACCTGTGATGTGTGATGAACCTTAGTGATGGCTATTAAGTATAATGTTAATATAATAAAACATCATGTTGGTGATGGTATGTGTTATCATTTTAACTTCTAAGGGTTAAAGTGATTATGATTAATTATGGTGTCGAATATATTTTGGAATGCATACTAGTGCTTATACACATATATTATCCTACCTTAATGGTATATGCTGAAATACATTAGTGGATGTTGCATGTGGAGTCTCATGTCTATATTGGAAAATTCTTCAAAATGTTGGATACATCTCCCTTGAATTGGAATTTGTGGTCTATGTTTATATGCGAATTATGTAAGAAGCCTATAGGGCTAAATTGGTCTTGGTGACCTAAAATGCTAGAATGATGCATTATTGAGTTATCAGTGGAACGGTTTGACAACAAGTTGCGATGTGGCTAAACAACCTTATCCCTCAGGAATGTCACACTCAGGGATGCCACCTTGTGAAGGAAATGCGATGAACACAACACTTTATAACCACCTTATGAAGGAAAGGCAATGAACACTTTATAAATCGTCTTATGAAGGAAGGGTGATGACCATTTTATCTTGTATGTGCTTGTTCTTGTATTTATATCGTTGTAGAGGAAATCATTGAAATCGATGTATTCTGTGAAACCATAGATCATGCCACACACATATAATCATGTTCTGATAAAGGAAATGTTATGTTGGGCTTATTATTATTATCATTATTATCCTTCTTCTCTTATTATTATTATTATTATTATTATTATTATTATTATTATTATTATTATTATTATTATTATTATTGTATTTTACATCTTGGGTGAAATTACTAAAAAGGATTGTGTATGTGGTGGGTGTACTAAATTAAATCATGCCTTGTTTGGTGAATTATGATCTTGCATATTGTCTATATAGTGGTCGGATATCTTTGTCTAATCGAGTTGGTTGTGTAGCAAAGTATCAGGTTGGTTTGGTTGTAGTTATAGGTGGGATATTGTCCAAGGTCCTATTCTTGTGAGCAGTGCACAGGTTACAACTTATGTTAGTGTTGTCTTCTCTCATTGAATACTCACCCCTTTTTAGTTGTACATCCTTGCAGGTTCTTACTCAGTTGGTGAGTCTCCGTAAGAGGAATAGTGGAGTCTCCGAGTCCAAGACCTGTCTCAACTTTGGGTTGATAGTGGTTTTTTCATGAATGTACAAGTTGTTGAGTGGCTTTATAGTAAATAGAACTTCTAAGATGTTTGTGACGTTGTGAAGAAACTGTTAATGTGTTTAGTTCATCTTTTCTTTCATTAATTGAGAATGTCAGTTGTGTTTGATTTGTTTGATAACAACATAAAGGAAATGAAAATCTTATCTTTTAAATTCTATAAGTGAACTGTTTTTATGTTTTCTGTGTGCTGAATATGTGAAGGGTCAAGCTTACGGTGGTAATGTGGAATTTGCTATCGTGCCAGTCATGTCCCCAAATGTGGGGGTATGACAATTGTGAAATGAGAAATACAAGTTTGCTTCTTAGATGTCTAACTAATGGCACCTTCACCTAAGGTGAATATCCAACCAGATGTGGATTTATTGTCATCAATATTTGTGATCCAACTTACATCAAAATAACCTTATAATACAATAGAAAAATCACTGTGACAAATTCCTAAGTGCTTTTTTATTTTCAAATACCCAAGCACTCTATAAATTGCTTTCCAATGTTCATTACATGGATTACTGTGTAATCCTTGAGAGTTTACAAACAGCAAACACAATATCTAACCTTGTACAATGCATGACATACATTATACTACCTATTGCACTTGCATATTCTAACTATGCTATCATTCTTCCTAGATTTTTAGTCAATTTTATACTAGAATTATAAAGAGTATTAAACTCCTTTATTCCTAAATGTTTTGAATTTATCAAGCACCTTATCCATGTAGCGTAATTGTGACAAAGTCACTCATTTGTTATCTTTTTGAACTTTAATTCCTAAGATAGTATCCATTTTATTTATATCTTTTATTTCAAAGACTGAAGTCAAATACTTAGTTTCAGAGATAGCAAGCATATTTGTTCTAAATATTAATATGTCATCAAACATACAAACAGATAATAACACCATATTCACTTGTAAATTTGGAATAAATACACTTGTCAAGATGATTATTTATAAATTCATTTGATAGTATCACACTATCAAATCTTTTATGTCATTGCTTTGGTGCTTGTTTCAAACTATAAAAAGACTTGACCAATTTACAAACTTTATATTTTCATTTCCAGGAAGAATGAAACCTTCAGGTAGAATCATATAAATTTCTTCATTTAAACCTCTATTTAAAAATGTTGTCTTAACATCCATTTGATGAACATGTAATCCATAAATTGTTGCTAATAATAAAAGTACTCTAATGGATGTTATTTTTGCTAAAGGAACATAAGTATCAAAATAATCAATAATCTCTTTTTGTGTGAAGCTTTTAGACACTAATATTGCCTTGAAAGTTTGAATAGAACTATCTGTATTATATTTTCATCTAAATACTCATTTACAACCAATAGGTTTTAATGCTAGAGGTGGAACAACTAAGATCCAAGTATTATTAGAATAATTGAGTTTGTTTTATCATTTATAGCCTCTTTTCAAAAAGTTTGATCTCTAGAAGACGTAACTTCTTGAAATGTCTTTGGATCATTTTCAACATTTTAGTAAAATGGGTATCTTATTACAGACATAAGTTTTACTTCCTTCAACAAGAAAAACTAAAACTTGTGAAGAAATAAAATCATAACCAAAATGCTTTTCTTTTCTAACTCTAGCTCTTTCTAATTTCTTGATGACTTTCATCACTTTTCCTTTTATTATTAGAAACATCAAAATGTGATGATAGATATGTATCATCATTGTTCTGGTTTTGATCTTTCAATTGATCATTGGTTTGGTAGAATCATGCAAAAACTTATTTTCAATAAATTTAACATGTATAGATTCTACAATCACATTTGATTCTATATCCAAAAGCCTATAAGCCTTTGAATTTTGTCTATATCCTACAAAAATGCTTTTAATGCCTATAGGTCATAATTTAGTTCTTTGATGATTAGAAACCTTATAGTATGAAATACACCCCTATACTTTGAAATAATTTAAGTTTGGGTTTATGTTATCCTAAAGTTCATAAGATGATATTTTCATACTTTTTGAAGGCACTCTATTAAATGACATGTAATTAAAAGTGCTTCACCCTATAAATTATATGGCAAATGGGCATTCAATAACATGGCATTAACCATTTCTACCAAGGTTCTATTTTTTCTTTTGGCCAACTTATTTTGATGTGGGGTATAAGGTGCACTACTCTGATGTATCAAATAATGCTCTTTACAAAATTTATTAAATGCAATAGGAAAATATTCTCTACCTCTATCACTACAGTGAATTTTTATTTTCTTATTCTTTTTTATTTTGTACTATTGATTTACATTCTTTAAATTTCTGAAAGGCTTTATCTTTGTTTCTGAGGAAATAGGCAAATTGTGAATCTAGAGGTGTCACAACCCCCATTAGGCAAGTGACTGACACGGCATGTGAGTTACCCTCATTGCTAAACTCCTATCCATATGCATACAGAAATAAATACTCCAATTAAAGTAAGCAATAGGATATAAAAAGGCATTTCCATCAGATAATGCAAGTACGTAAAGGTTTCTCCATTTTACAAATAATTTGGGTCACACTTTGCAATCACAAGTATTCTTGTGTTTCTACCTTTCGAAATCAAAAGACATAACCAAGAAATATAAAGAAACACTTCAAAAGGATTACATAACAGTCTTGCTCAAACAAATGTATCAACATACAAAATACCCTTCCTCTTAGATTCCTATTTAACTATAGAGCCACTAGAATTTGAAAAATATGACTCTAACAAAAGCACCAACCCAGGGATGGTAGAGTAGGTTGGGGATCACTGAACCTCAGCTACTCTTCAGGCAAATGTTTGTCTCTAAAAGCAAAATCTGCAAAATATTAATAATAGGATGAGATAATAATTCTAGTGAATAGACAACCTCCTCAAGGATAATTAGTTAGCTACAAGTAGGTCAACAAACATTTCCATTCCTCAATACAAGTGCAATCATAAATCCAGCTCACATCACATACAATGCAAGACTCCAGGCCATCACATTCAAGTACCATGCAAAAATAATGCAAACATTGATATACCGAGGGTGTATCACATAAGGTGTAATAATTCTCCAATGCCCGAAGGCAATATAAAATTCTCCTTGCCCAAAGGCTATATATACATAAGACTGGCGTAAAGCCATGGACACAGTTTGATCACCCAAGGGGTGTCCCATAGCAGTGGTCTCTACTCCTCCCCTCTCCTCTCCTCAAACCAACAACCACAAAGGAGTATCATTCAAATGATGTATGGGGTTATGCAATTCATAAGATAAATCAAGATTTATAACCACATAACACATGGATTACTTGATAAGGGTTCAATCACAATAAAACTCCACTCCAAGGTCCTCATCATTTCCTCCCCTATCATTCTTCATTAAATATCACCTCATTCCAATGCATACATAACTTTACATCGACAATTTACTCATGGAAAGTGCAATCATTAGATCAATTTAATTGATTTATACAAGTACTTGAACCATTTGCAATTAAGTAAAATCCAAGTAGGCTAGCCACTCACTGGGTGCCGGACTACAACTAAGCAGTCAGAGAGATCCCAAACAATCACTCATGGACCTTTATACACTAGTTTTATAATAAAATTTATTAATACATTTTTAATGCAATGAAAGTCAATAAAAATGCTAATGGGATGCATGATTTGAATTTAGATAGTATGGACTAGTAAGAAAGCATATTGTTCAGAAAAGAATAAGTCAAAAAAAAAAAGATAAATAGTGGCATCTTGGAAAAAATATAATAGGGAAAAATGCACTTTACTCCCATGAACTTTAAAACTTGATAATGAACCCCTATGAACTTTCCAGTTTGTGCAATTTACCCTTTCTATTAAAAAATTGTTAGTCAACCTAACGGTCAACACCACATCAGCCAAAAAATGCCATATAAGCTGCTGACATGGCAAAAAAATTCCATGTTAACTTTTACTAATTAACCAAAACTAAGACCCTATGGATTACCTGACCCATCCTACAACCCACAATTAGGTTGTCGAAGTCAGAATGTTATTTTCAATAAGCAAAAGAACTTGAACTCCATAAGTCAGAATGTTGAAGATACATGCCATAGCTAGTTAAAGACGAATGCCATAGTTTGTTGAAGACAAATGCTATGACCACATCAAAGATGAATGCTCTAGCCAGGATCGTGTTGAAGAACGCTATGACCACATCAAAGACAAACAATTTGAAACATTGCGACCAATAGAAGACACAATGGGATAAGAGGATACATTGAGGCATTTTATTCTTTTGGATAGAACAGAGGACCCATTGGGTATTGATTGTCTTACCACATAGGACCCACTTGTTGGTTTATTAAATTATTTTCTGATATTGTTTACAACTAAGTTGAGGAACTGTGGTCTAGTATATGATTTTTAATTGCTTTTCAATTTATATACATTGGTAGAGGTATTGTAGCCTATATGAGTATATGATTTTTAATTGTTTCTATATCTATGTACCATAAATTGTAAAGCTTAGTATCTCTAAACAGTAGTGGCATGGTATTCACTCATCATTAAACAACGTAAAAATCTTTTCAGATTAAAATAACATATACATGGTTACTAATGAGTTGTATATATATAGTAAATAAAAATCATTTTTCAAGAAAATATAGGAGATGCATGAGTTTTATATTCTAATTATTTATATTTTAATTGATTTATGTATTGTAATGTTTAGGTGTCACCATGAAAACTATAACATTTGAGGTATACCATGGAGAGAAGTTTTTATATTCTCAATCTATGTGCTATGTTGGGGGGGGAGGAAGGAAGTGACTGGGAACCATGACTTTGATTGCATCACGGTCACTGACATCACGACCTTCTTAAAAGAAAGTGATTACAATACTGAGGTTGATCTGTGGTATAAGTTTACTAATGAAGATATGAGCGCCATTGCTCCATTTAAGAATGATAGAGATATGGTTTAAATTTTGGAAAAGCTTGAGGCAAATGACTTAAAGGTGTTTGGTTTAAGCCACTACGATGTCGAATCGCCCGGAATTGAAATCGTGACAATTTTGCAATATAGTGATCGTCCCAGGTTGTATTTTCTCAAGGAGCCTTGCTTCTAAATTGCCTAATTGATTGTTCTAACACTAATTAACCTTAATTACCTATTGATTGCATGAGGGGTGAGTGCAGAATTAAAGACTAAAACAGGATATAAACCTATAGCTAACAGAATAGAACATTGAATATAGAACAGAACACAACACAAAATGAAATTACACACAAACAGATATGGAATGCAATTAGTCATGGAATCTTAGAATTGCAACTATCATCATTCTTGTCTTTAAATTAATTCTAGTGTTCTCTATCATTAGGTTTCTAACTAATATTTCTAAGAGACTTCCTAGAACTAGATTACACATAAGTTAATCCTAACCACATGCAATCTGATTAAGCCCAACCTAATCAAGTTAAATAATCATCTAAGCAAGCCATTTCTATTCTACTACTATACTAACTCATATCAGAGCAAGTATTAACATATAAGCCAGAGGAGAAATCAGAACAGAAATGAAATAGAAGAACAAGAAGAAACTTATCTTATTTAGCTCCAAAAATTCAACTTACAACTTTAATCATCCATGGACTGATTACAAGAGACTTCTAGCCTTCCATGGAGGCTAAAATACACAAAAATAGGGGGAATAAAACCTACAAAATTAGAGAAAATGGAAGAAGAGCGGTTTCTTCAACAGCTTGGAAATAAAGTTCTGGTGTGTCTTTAAGCTACTGCCAAGAGAGAGGATGAATTTGGCTTCTTGTACTATCATTTTCCATCTGCTTTTGGCCAGAAAGTTCAGCACCTTGAGCAAAAGTATAACACACAATAGATGCTGCAGAAATGGGCTTGTATGGTGCAGAAAATTATTGACATTCTGGTGCAAGTCTTTGACAGCAAAAAGTGTAAAAAAAAAAAAAGCATGCAATATGTTTACTTTTTACAAAACACTGGGCCCTACAAAGTCAGCAAAGTTGGTCAACGTCCTAATTACCATAAAACACCAAGTCAGCATGTCCAGGTGTCGTCCATATAAGCAAAACATCCATGTCATCAATTTAGCTCTCTAATTAAATTAATTATGCAAAGTAAAGACAAGGATTAAATTGGGTCTTATCATTTAAACTCATAAAAATATAGAATTAAAACATATTAGCTCTACAATTATTTTATACCCAATAATTACCAAAATGTAATAAAATTATAGAGTTGGCAATATTAATATGGCAATAGGACTAAGATAGGGACTATAATGTAATTAAAATGTCCGATATCAGTGTTATAGGTGTATGTGGATCACAAGGCTACTCTCGAGCATGAAATTCTTCCACTATCTTTGCCATAAGAATCGTTATGTCTTACACTTCATCCCAATGATCAAATTGAAGAAGAAGGAAGGGTTAGGGCTGGGATGAATGAATTATGCAAATCAATTGAGGAAATAGATGAAGGGATTAGGAGGAGTTCTGCAAGGTTAAGTCATTCCATTAGTATTAATGACACTACAAGTGAGGGTAGCAAATCTATTGCTGAGGAAGTGAACTTAATTCGGTGTGACCTTCCAGATGGCAAGACTGACCAACCTAACTTGTTCTTTGACAATCCTAATGTTAAGGTTAGGAATGACATGGATGAATGAATATCACAGACTATGGGTGCAATACCAACCACTGCTAACACTGAGGTTATACCCACTACTAATAGAGCAAAGTGGGATGGAGATGCGAAATTATAATATGGTAACAGTGATGAGTTGATTAGCTTGGACGGGTCATCTGATGAAGACCAAGTTAAGAGGCTAAATACAACATTTTTAATGAAAAGTTTGACTTCAATAAGCCTATAAATCTTTATGTCGAACAAAAACGCATTGAAGCAGTATGCAATTGAAAATGAGATTGATTTCAAGTACATAAAGAATGAAACAAAGATGATCACTGTCATAGCCTAATTTGGGAACATAACTAGCACGGGGGTGGATTCTATCCACCACCATAAGTTTAACAATATACTACCAATGCACATGATAAACACAACATTGAAGTTCCATTTCAACATAATATGATAATTTATGTAAGGGACCACATAATTGTAAGAGATGTATTTTCATAACAACATCATCCATTCCAAGAGAATAATTAAAACATGATCAATAATTATACATATATATTTATAAATCATTTTCTAATTCATGAACAATAAACCAATATCATCGTCACATAACATCCACATTAAACCTAGGCATTCTATTCTACTACAAAGCAACTCAACCCCAATATTACCATACAGAACTGTCAACCCAAGGCTAGAAGGGCTAAAAACTCGGAGGCTTTGTTACTCCTCACACAAAGTTTCATCAACTAAACAATGACCTGCAAGGGTACACAAGAAAAGGAAAAGTAAATAATACTCAGTGAGGAATAAACAAACCACATAAGATACAAACCAAGTACCCTCATAGGGATAGGACCTTTGGTCGATTCCATCCACAACTACAATGCTCAACTCCAATACAACCTATGATCCATATTAGAGGCCAACGCTTATCACGTGAATCAATTATACAATATATCCTTAATACATCATAGAAAGATGAGTATACCTCACGTGTCATCACCACATAATAAGATCATTGAATACATCATATACATCATCCTTACCTTATAAAATTTAATGATCACATCTTATCCCTACGTCCAATAAATATACATATATATATATATTAGAGATATTCCCATGAAGCACCGTCTCTGGCAATCAAGGTCTCCCTTAATCAATCTGGCCACATGGACCTCTAATAATTATTTTAGGACTCTTTCCACAATGCACCATCTCTAGCAATTAGGGTCATTCATCATAGCAAATTGACTACATAAGTCTCTATTAAATAGTTTCCACAATTCACAATTTATAGTTCGAAACAATAAACGAATCTAATGCGTAAAGAAAATTACACAACATTATCCACTAAGAGAAAAACGCAAGAATTCTCTGTACCATAAAGCAAATTCACCCGTACCATGACTCTTACAAGAACATCACAAAAAGAAATCTTAATATCATGTAGGCAAATTACACAAAATATGTTTATCCCAATACCACACACTAAACACAAGCAGTAACAATCCATCAACAATGTCTAGTCAATTGTTTTAGGCTGTGCCTCTCATAGGTGTCGGGCTTCTCATAAGCATTGTCATTGCCATATGTGAATACAAGGCCTCTCATAGACCATATGCCTCTCATAGAAGTGGGCCTCTCATAGGCTCATACACAATCTATATGGTATAATTAAAGTGCACATCAAAATCCATTTACATCCAAATCACGCTAATACTTCAGACAAGCACAATACATACCATTCATTAACTATTCACTAAATAATAACCAACCAATCCACAATATAGCAATAGCAAGATTGCTCACCTCTTGTAGGCAAATTAATCTAATTACATATGGAACCTCGCATCGCAATTATTCCAATTCATTTAAGGTAATGTGCTAGTATTACAAGCAACTGAAATGTTATTCTACATTCATTCCACTTACATGCACTACAATTCAACTACTACACTTCCACCAACATAACCACGACACTCAAATCTTAATGGTCCTTCTCAAATAAGAACCCTCTCCGTATTTGGTTTCACATATAATGTCATTTCTAAATTATCTATATACTTATATCAACAAACCATACATTACAACAAATTCGAGGATCTATAAAGATGAGATCACTAACTATAGTAAAGTAGTATTAGTTCACCACCATTGATTACACTCAGATGATTATTTTCCCATTTGTACCATTCAATAAAAATCACCATTAACTATCATGATAGTAACAAGAAAATTTCAAAGGAATTACTACATGATCAAGATAAGAGTAGAGATTATCCCATACCTCTATTCTAAGCTAGTCATTCCATCTTATAAAGATGTGGAAGACACATTAAATGATCCATTTCTATGAGAAAATCATGTAAAAACATATCAATGTTGGCACCAACTTTGACCTTTGGTCATTCTTTTGGTCATAACTCGTAGATGGTAAAGAATTTTCAAGTAAAACTCATATCATTAGAAACTAGACTCAAATAGATTTCCATCAATATAAGATTTGTTAAAAATAGAGTTTAAATGAAGAAGTTATGACAATTTGAAAAGGACTAATGGAGTTCTCGACCACCTTCCTACCTAGGCGGGTTAATAGTGCAACAGAGCACATGCCTCGGGTAGCCGCGTACCATGGCAGGCAAACAACCTCTACAACAAAATTTTATGCCCAAAGATGCCGTAAATCCTTCCCAAATGATCCCAAACTTAGATCAACATTTAAAAGCAATTAAATGCAACTCAAACCTTCCAGAAATCATCCCAAATCCAAAGATAAATAATCTTAAACAATTTCACAACACAGGGAACTTATTTTCCCTAAATTTCAGATCCAACATTTCATCAGTTCAAAATTGAAGATTTTCAATGGATTCCCTCATAAAATAAGTTTGAAATGAAGCCAAGCATATGGAGGAAGGTTGGAGAGCATAACCTATTCATTGATTCCATGATTTTACCCAATTTCTACCAAAGGGGTTTGCTAAGTCCTTAAACCAATGAAAATCATCCAAAAAAAGGGGGGAAAGATCTAAACTTACCTTGAACCATGAGATTTTCTGGTGAAGGGAACGGTTGCCCTTCGCTAGAGATGTTGGTGGAACCACCCTTGGAGCACCCATAGGGCTTGAAGAAAAGTGGAGGCATAAAGGAGAATGAGAGAACATGAAAGGAATGAGAGGCACATATGAGGTGGGTGCGTATGGATATAATATGATATATGTATGTGCTTTAGTGGGTGTGGGGCCTACATCTTTTTCCCATTTTGCCCCTCAAGATGCAACAAAACCAAATAAGACTTCGAGGGAAATTTTTGGAAGCTCTTTAAAAATAATCAACATGGGTCACAAGTCCACACCTCAATAAAACTACCACATATATACACTAATATTCTATTTCTTGACATATTTTGTTAAAATACAAAAATCTTATATTTGTTCAATTTAGTCCCTTACAGTATCCCATACCCAACTATGGCTCCCCTTCTGTCATCCTTGTGGCATTGGTTTCACCACTTAACCTCACCAAGCTCTTTTCTCTACAAGGGTCCTTACTTGTCTCAATCATATGGGATTACTTAACACTTTCTTCCTTTTCACTTAAGTTTCTTTTTTTTATACTCGAAATTCTCTCTTAAGTACTCACTTGTTTGTGAAAAATTTTCACACATGTGAAAATAAACTCTCTTACTGACATCGTAACACGTAGGTTATTACACCGAGGCATCTCAAAACCACAGGTATTACAATACAGTTGTTTGCAAATAGGGATGTGGATGGAGGATCCATGCTTCTCGAACGCAAAGTGGTAAAGCTTTCCAGATTAAATCATTTTATGGAAAAGACCATAATTGTGGATTGGTAAGGGAGAATAAGAAAGTCACTTTGAGATGACTATCAAAGAAATATATTGAGAATGTTAGAGATCAACCAAATTGGAAAGTAACAACATTTGCTAATTAAGTACAGAGGAACCACAATGTTTCGGTCTTAAGGTTCTAAGCTTATTGAGCAAAGAGGTTAGCCATTGCACAAATTGAGGGTGGTCATGCCAAACAATTTGCTAAATTATGGGATTACTATGAGGCCATTAGGTAACATAATCCTAGGAGTACACTTAAGGTCAAGTTAAAGGGATCTTGATTCCAGAAAATGTATGCTTGTCTGGATGCATGCAAGAAGAGGTTCCTTGCAGCATGTTGGCTGATAATATATATAGATGGATGCTTCATAAAGGGAAGCTTTGGTGGATAGCTTCTAAGTGCCATTGGGAGGGATGCCAATGAGAACATGTACCTTATAGCATATGCTGTTGTTGAGGTAGAATGCACGAGTAACTGGGAATGGTTTCTTGACTTACTCTTTAATGACATTGAGAGGCCAAATGAAAAATTATGGGTAATTATGTCTGACATGCAAAATGTAAGTGTGAGAACTTTGTTGTGAAAGATTTTTTTTTTCTTTTTTAACTATTTGTTACTAAAACTGCACACTTATGGAAAATCTTTTTTTTTTATTTGAGGGGATTGCAAAATGTGCTAAAGGACATTGGGTCTAATCATTGGTTTTGTGTACGGTATTTATATGCTAACTTCAAGAAGAAATTCAGGGGTTAAAGTTTAAAGAATGAGAAGTGGAATGCTTGTCGAGCCACCACGAGGCATGAGTTTGACCACTACATGAACTTGTTAAAGGAGCTTGACAATAAGGCATATGATTGGATAATTAAACATGATCCTAGATTGTGGAGTAAACATGCTTTCAACACTAGCATTAAGTGGGACATTGTGCAAAACAATATTGTAGAGATGTTTAATTCATTCATACTTGAGGTTAGGGATTAGCCAATAATTACCACGTATGAGATCATTCGGAGGATGTTTATGAAGTGGCATATAGCAAAGACCGAGGGCATGGAGAAAAATCAGGGTCCAATATGCCCAAGAATCTAAACTAAATTAGAGCGTCCCAAGGGTCAATCACAAAACTTCATATGCTATATGGTTGGAGACGAAAAGTTTAAGGTCGAAAGTCCGTGGAAACGAGAAATTGTGAACTTGTATAAGAGGACTTGCACTTGTAATTGCTGGGACTTAACCGGTATACCTTGTGGACATGGTGTTGCAGCCATATATAGGATGAGAGATCTCCCTGAGAACTATGTCCACCATTGTTTTAGTAAGGATGTTTTCATGCAAGCATACTCCAATGTTATAGGTCCGGTACCAAGTGACGTGTATTGGTTGAAGACAAGTTATAATAAGATCTTGCCTCCACAATACTAGAAATATAATACCCGTGATTTTTATTCTTCTTCTTTGAAATATTTTCCATAATTATTTTCATTTGGTATTATGGATTTCTTGAGTATTGTAGTAATTATGTGAATTATGGATGATTGTGTGACATCTTCTAAATGGTCCTTATGTAGGACTTATGAGAAGTGAATGGAAAATTAAATTATTAATTAAGCTATAAATTCTATGTATGGGTTAATTATGTTTTAATTTGTGGCTTAGTAAAATTTTCTAAGTATGGGAAATGTAGAGTGAGAGGGACACAAGGGGAATTTGGCAAAAGACTATATTAAAAGAAATCAAAATATAATGGGCCCCACACCTCTTATATTCTCCCTCCTCCCTTATCATCCACGTGGTTTGTATGTGTATGCTCCTTACTTCATCTTTTCTTCACTCTCTCACCCAACCATCTTTCCCTTTGTGCTAACCGAATGTGTGAAGCTAAGAGGAGGAACTCCTCAGCTTGTCTAACTTGAAGAAGCTCCAAGTAAGTGTTAATTTCTCTTATTTCCCTTCCATTTTTGTGTAAGCTAAAACCCTAAGATAGCAACCTTGGTTTTCTTGAGTTGGAGTGTTGTTTTGTGTTCTCAAATGCTGCCCATGTTTCTTCTCAGTAATTAAGAGCTTTAAATGTGCATTTTGAGTGGTTAGGTGGCATTTATGAACAAGGAAAATAGGAATTGCCATCATAAATTGTTTTATGTGTTATCATGGGTGAAAGATTGAGAGTCTATTTGATGTAACTACATCTTTGACCTAAATACAGATTTGAGATTGGTTTTTATGCAACCTATCACCCAAATTTGTATTTTTTATAACCACAGAGGTTTTGAGACCCAAGGAGCAAGTTTTGGGTTAGGTGAGAGATTTTCAAAGTGTTGGTTGAGGGACAGATGTGGGAATCCAAGGGGCCTACGAGACAAAAGCTTAGGTGGGTTTCAGGCGTAGGTGGCCTAAATGCACACTAGGTAGAGAATGAGGGATGGTTGATGCCCTAGGCACAATCCATCTGAGGCTACCTGAGAGTTTGGGTAATGGCGCCTTGGGGCGCCCGTGGCTGGGAACATGGGAAGGGTTTTGTGATAGGTTGTGGCACTCAAGCACCACAAGTTGGGGTTTCCCAAGTGATGTTTGGACTTAAATCTTGGTTATTTTCCTCCTAGGTGCTTTCAATTATTGCTCGTACGTTGTAGCAAAGTTCTCAAGTTCCTTTTATTATTCTTCAAGCCTTAAGTGAGGGACTATCACTACTCGAATTAAGTTATTGCTTATATTCAACTAAAAAGTGTTGTGAATTATCTTCACCTTTACTATCTAGCTTGTTGTTGTGTAACTTGACTTGGGAGGACTCTACACTAAATCATACTATGTTTATGCTTTTACAATCCTTGTGTAATCGTAAGTTGTGTACTTACTATTGTAATTCATTCTTGTAGGAGGTGTTGTTACTATCAAAATTAGTTATTTATCTTATGAAGTATTTTGGTTGTATGAGATAAATATGCAGTATGTCTTTATTTGTGAAGGATAAAAACTTCCACTTTTGCCTGGAAAGGTGGCAATAGTGAAGGCTCATGGATGGTGGGCATATATATATATATATATAACTCTTAGGATACCAAATCCCTTAACCTTTAAGGATGTTGTCTAGTGATGGATAGATAATGATAAGTTATAACCTAATTATACTTGGTGGTGGATGTCTATGTAATGGTGACAGAAATGGGGAATCCTTATACCGCCCAAGTACGGTTGGGTCTTGGCAACCCAACACCTCTTAATGGAGTATTGTGATGGATTATTAATTTATTTATGCCTAATTGTGCATGGTACTTAAGATGGGTGTGATTACTAGCATTGCATCCTTTATTATATTTGCTTAATTGTGCGTCTTGGTTGTGATGGGTATTGTCACGTCCCAAAATTTGAGCACGTGACCGGCACGGAAAGTGAATTTCATTTCACCTCCGTAAGCCTATCTTTCTCTTAAAAATCATACAATTCTTTTTCATGCAACCAAAACGAGTTCTTTATACATACTACAATTACTCACATTACATCAGTGAATGAACCTACCCGATTACAGAGATTTCTAGATTTATACAACTTAGAATAAAACTTAACTATTATACCTTTATCCTGAACAAATGAAAAGGTAATCATGGACTAAGGATCCATAATTCCTTGTTCCGATATTTACCTTCAGCTGTCAACTCTGAAAAAAAATATCAATAAGAGGGGTATGAGCAAACCACGTGCCCAGTGAGTAGATAACACAACATTATGACAAAAAAATATCATACATCATAATGATAACATGCAGCAATCATACGTAAATTGATCATCATATGATATGATATTATTCGTAGTACTTCACGACAATATCCAAATAAATCAAATACATTTCAACATAATTCAAAAGTTCACAACAACAATCGGTGAAATCAATTTCACACAAATTTCCCGTACCAACCGGGTCGTCCAGAATACCTCTGGATCGTTGCCCGCGGCCCCTGCCGCATCCACCCTTATCGCTCCATTTATAATCTCCACCCTTATAACTTCACATAAATTTCTCCATGGGGTGCACCACCATGCCTTTCCTTTCCAGTCAAACACAATCACAATCATATATAAAAACATCCTCAATCATAATCTTGAGCCACATACACAACTCAGTCATTTACAATTCAAGCCACAACATAATAAATGTGGTTCCAGCAACATAGCATGTATACAACATAACCCATAATATAGAACAATTATTCAACTCAGTTCACATGCCATTCACAATCCATTATATAACCTCCATTCATGGGAAAATAAGAAAATATAATTATATACATTACCAGACACGTTCCACAATTGTTTATGCCTCATCGTTCCACATCATCCTCTTCAAACTTGGATATACAACATATTTCCACTATGATGCAAAAAGTCAATAACAGATATTTAATCATAGCAAGTATTAACCCACTCACCTGGATTTCACGCTCTCGGCACTCCCACTTTGCACCTTGACCATTCCTATTGTAACCAGACAAAAACATTAGGGTTACGAAATAGAGAAATTTCCTACCACTACTCTCGACCTTTACTCATATCTTAAGTCATAACTCCTAATCGGTAATGAATATCTAAATGAAACTTATACCATTGGAAACTAGACTCAAAGAACTTTCCAACGATATAAAGTTTGCCCAAAACGGAGTCCGTATGAAGAAGTTATGGCCGATTGAAAATTAGCTAAGGTTTTCCGACACACCTGGCGCCTGGGCGCCATGCCTTTCTCTTCCCCACATGTCCTTGAGAATTTGTAAAAATTTCCTAAATTAAAAATAAAAATTTCTATTTCCACATTTTCTTCACTAATTCAAAAAGAAAATTTTCCACATAATTAAATTTTTCACTAAACTTCAAATCAGACTTTAAATATTCATAAAAATTCTTGGGATATTACATTCTTCCCCCCTTAAAAGAATTCGGTCCTCCGAATTCAAAACTTACCTCAAGATTGAAGCAAATGCCAATATTTTGTTTATATCTCATTCTCTCTCTTAGAATTTTCACAATCAAGTACAAAATATAACAAGTTCAACATATTTTTATTTCTAATACATAAGTTACAGGCAACAAGCTGAACTTGATTTACAAAACAGATAATTTTAATACTTAAACATTAGATCAAACATCAGCTTTAGGTACAAACAAAAGAAAAGATAAATTAAGAACGAGGAGGCTTTTGAAATGCAGAAGATGCTCCAGGTCTAGAAGAAGAAGGTGCTTCAGACCTTAAGGAAGAAGTTAATCGTTGCAGCCTAGAAAGAGTTTCTGGAGGAAACGTCTGGGAAATTTGGCGAAGTGCAGAAGTCACTCCATTCATACAGTCAATACATCTCGCTTGTTGGTCACGAAAATTTTGAGTTGCAAACATCGAATGTCTATCAACTCTATTCGCCAATTCCCTAAAATGACGGTTCAAAAGCTTCTCTTGTTCTGTAAAGAGACGATTTATCAATCTCCCCTGGTCCTCAAAGTGGCGGTTTATCAGTCTTTCCAAGTCCTCCATCTTTTGTCTCATAAGCGCAAGCTCATTATTAGAAGATGTTGCTGTGCTAACATCCTCTAACTCTACTACATCCCTTTTTCTTTTCTTAGCCTCTGGTGACTCTTCCATGGATCTCTTATTCTTATAATTCTCCAGGCTAAGATTTAGATCCAGCTCTACCTTGCCAGCCTCAAAATTTAAATTGAAAGATTTATTGCCGGCCATATTTTTCTGAGCTATAAAGGTTGTACAGAAGGAGAAGTTTGATGCTAGAAAGCTTATAGATATAAACTTTTAGTGTAGTGAGCAGCGTAATGGGGCATCCATTATATATAGACGAAATTTAGGGCTACAAAACATTTACATCATACTCTAAAGATGACCTACAGACCTTATCCGACGCAATGCCAACGGTCTCAGATAAGCATGCCAGAAAATAACAAAATATAATCTAATACAAAAGATTTCCTCAAAAATTTCGGCTAATTTTTGACTCTTGCTCAAATTATTAAACTAATCGCCGCTTCAATTTATGGCTTCTTAACTCTGTATTTGTCTTATCCAATAATTCTAAATCGAGATATTACTCCATGAACGGGTAGCTTCATACTAGCCTTATCTAGGTTTCTAATCCGTGGCTTTGCCCTAAGCTTACACATTTTCAAACATACATATTAAAATAAAAACTTCTCACATCTACACATCAAGCGTTCCATAAAGTGAGAGAAAAATTTTACCTTTCACTTGCCTCTACGAGCATATATGTATATATGTATAAACATAGAGATACATCATTATCTATATATATTTTCATCTATTCAAGTTCTTTTAAATTTCAGACTTCTCATTCTCTGAATGTATGTAGAATCATTACATATTATTCCTGGCCATAACAAATAACCTTCACTCTCTATGCATGAATAACATACATACATATCATATGTATTTAGATACATATAATCACAGTATAATTCAATCAATCATGTATATTATACTTAACTGAAGGCTTTCAAGAACAATACAAGAAAGCATAGAAATACATTTTAGTTCATCGTGAAAACATCCAAGACACTCTGTAATGGCTACATTGTCGACTTCCTTCAATTTCAGAAAATGCCAACGAGAGAAATGGAAAAACCAAGTGTAAATCGGCCGCAAATCCACCGAATATTGACTTTCGTGGTTTTGCCATTAATGCGACGCGTTGTTGGTGTGCATGCCTACCCTAGACTCCTAGCTTCCAGCTTGCAGAAATCCATAGGTTAAGCGTATAGGGTGCGGCGAAGAGATATCTTCTTTGTCTCTGAGTTCAAATTTTTCCTCTATAAGAACTATCCCAACGTTCTCAGTTACCACACCACAAAGAGTAATCATCTCTAAGCCTACAACTTCTCAGCATTCCTCTCTTCTCATACTTCGACATAAATTTCTAAATTTTCCAAATCATGGCCACAAGGAAGTACATTGATCTCACAGTGGATGCCAGGAGAGAAGAGCTCGACTTAAACTTAAGTCTGGGCAAAGACAAGGGCAAAAGACCTTTTGAGGGGTCTCTAGAGAAGCAGAAGGAGAAGAAAATGAAGAAGATCGAGGAAGCTGAGGAGACTAGCACGGGCCATACCTCGGAGGACAAAATAGCCTGTCTAGAGCAGGAGGTCAAAAATCTGAAAAAGATGATAGAAAACCTAGAGAAGTTAACTAAACGCAATCATGCAGAAATGACTTCAAGAATAGACAGGTTCTTCTATTGGTCTACCCAGTGCTTCTGCAATCAACAACAAAGAAGTGTTGATTGTATGAATGGGATTTACACTACCCTCCGCGATATTGCTCTGTCTCTCGCTCCAAGGAATGGTCGAGGGGTGATGATACAGTACAACCCTCCTAATCCGAGACCACCTCGCTTTTAGATTACTCATGCATGAGTAATTGTTTTTTTTTTTTTTGCAATGTAATCCTTCTGCTTTTAATGCCAGTGGTTTCTTTTATGGGATGGTACTCCAAAAATAGTAATAATAAAATTAAGAAAGATAAAATAAATCAGTCACACAAAATCAATCATGAATTTAACATATAAAGCCCCATACATACAATTTGATCCGACAGCAACGGAATCAAAACAAATAATAACCTTTCCCTTACCGAGTTCAAAAGTATAGCCATAACTCTCTAAAACTAAAACTAAAAACATAATTCATAAGAAAAGACAAGTCTTGGAGGAAAAGGAAATGAAAACATCCTACAGGACCTTCAGTGGAGCCATCTCTCTATAGTCGTGCCCGGGTTCACCACGATAGAGGAGATCCCACTAAGGTTACCTTACTCTGTAATCGGTAAGAGACCTAATCCCAAAGCTCTGATACCAACTTGTCACGTCCCAAAATTTGAGCACGTGACCGGCACGGAAAGTGAATTTCATTTCACCTCCGTAAGCCTATCTTTCTCTTAAAAATCATACAATTCTTTTTCATGCAACCAAAACGAGTTCTTTATACATACTACAATTACTCACATTACATCAGTGAATGAACCTACCCGATTACAGAGATTTCTAGATTTATACAACTTAGAATAAAACTTAACTATTATACCTTTATCCTGAACAAATGAAAAGGTAATCATGGACTAAGGATCCATAATTCCTTGTTCCGATATTTACCTTCAGCTGTCAACTCTGAAAAAAAATATCAATAAGAGGGGTATGAGCAAACCACGTGCCCAGTGAGTAGATAACACAACATTATGACAAAAAAATATCATACATCATAATGATAACATGCAGCAATCATACGTAAATCGATCATCATATGATATGATATTATTCGTAGTACTTCACGACAATATCCAAATAAATCAAATACATTTCAACATAATTCAAAAGTTCACAACAACAATCGGTGAAATCAATTTCACACAAATTTCCCGTACCAACCGGGTCGTCCAGAATACCTCTGGATCGTTGCCCGCGGCCCCTGCCGCATCCACCCTTATCGCTCCATTTATAATCTCCACCCTTATAACTTCACATAAATTTCTCCATGGGGTGCACCACCATGCCTTTCCTTTCCAGTCAAACACAATCACAATCATATATAAAAACATCCTCAATCATAATCTTGAGCCACATACACAACTCAGTCATTTACAATTCAAGCCACAACATAATAAATGTGGTTCCAGCAACATAGCATGTATACAACATAACCCATAATATAGAACAATTATTCAACTCAGTTCACATGTCATTCACAATCCATTATATAACCTCCATTCATGGGAAAATAAGAAAATATAATTATATACATTACCAGACACGTTCCACAATTGTTTATGCCTCATCGTTCCACATCATCCTCTTCAAACTTGGATATACAACATATTTCCACTATGATGCAAAAAGTCAATAACAGATATTTAATCATAGCAAGTATTAACCCACTCACCTGGATTTCACGCTCTCGGCACTCCCACTTTGCACCTTGACCATTCCTATTGTAACCAGACAAAAACATTAGGGTTACGAAATAGAGAAATTTCCTACCACTACTCTCGACCTTTACTCATATCTTAAGTCATAACTCCTAATCGGTAATGAATATCTAAATGAAACTTATACCATTGGAAACTAGACTCAAAGAACTTTCCAACGATATAAAGTTTGCCCAAAACGGAGTCCGTATGAAGAAGTTATGGCCGATTGAAAATGAGCTAAGGTTTTCCGACACACCTGGCGCCTGGGCGCCATGCCTTTCTCTTCCCCACATGTCCTTGAGAATTTGTAAAAATTTCCTAAATTAAAAATAAAAATTTCTATTTCCACATTTTCTTCACTAATTCAAAAAGAAAATTTTCCACATAATTAAATTTTTCACTAAACTTCAAATCAGACTTTAAATATTCATAAAAATTCTTGGGATATTACAGGTATGCTGGAAGATGGGACCAAATACGAGATCCCATCCCTTGCAGGAGGTACATGGTAGGTTATTTTCCTTGTAGCGTTATATCTCACTGAGTTTATTACTTACAGGTCTTTTGTGTACCTCTTGCAAACTTTGTTATAGCCGGCGAGCCTCCGCATGAGGAGTAGCGAAGTCTCTTGTCACTTTGCCTCTTGCTGCTAGTTGGAGACTCTTTTTGGTAATTTTGGGAGGGGAGTTAGCTCTGTAATTAGTAAAACTTCTAAGATTATGGTCTGGTATTTTTGTGGTGAATTTGTATTCCTTACCATAGAGTTAGTTAAACTATGTTTTAAATCTTTCCTTGACTTTAATTGACAAAAGAATGAAAGTTGGGAAACATAGACATTCTTTTGTAAACTGTTATATTTATGGTATTATAAATTGAATTTGTTCCAGCTTCTGTGTAATAGTCTATAAAACAGAAATGTATTTCTTTTCAATAACCAAATTGTTATGATGGCTTAGGCTTACGGCTGTGAGGTAAGTCTCACTCTATACTGGTCACGTGACTCACTTTTTAGGGTGTGACAAGAAAGCTCCTGGTAGGCCCAAAAAAGTGAGGAGGAAAGCTGCGGATGAGCCAAAAAATCTCTTCTTCCTAAAAAAGATGGGTCTACATTGAAGTGTAATAATTGTGGCATAGTTGGTCACAATACACGTGGATACAAGGAACCAATAAACCCCGCTAGAAAGATATAAAAGAAGAAGCCGAAAAAGGTGAGCCAAGCCTTGGTTGCTCTACCCACATTAGCAGTTATGCATATTGTAGTTCATAACTCATAATTGAAATAATTCTAAGTTATTAATGTGCTGCTATTTGTGTAAGCAAGCCAACCATTGCCTACTCATAGCACCTAAGTATCTATGCAAGGAGACCGTGGTAACATAGTATGAGCAAGAGGAGCCATGCATAATCGTTGTGAATTTAGGGCACTTTTTTGTGTTTAGTAACTCTTGTGCACTATATTTGGTAGTAAGTTGTGATTTTGGGACACTTTTTGTAATTATGTAACTCTTATGCACCATATTTGGTAGTAAATTGTGATTTTGGGACACTTTTTGTATGTTCAGCATAAGATTACATTCATCATATTTATAGCAGCAGATTACATTCACTTATTCATAAGATTACATTCCTCACTTGTTCTGGACATCTCGCAATAGCATAATTCCAAAAATAATCAAATTTATTATAACAAACGATTTCAGCTCTTGAACTATAACATCCACTCTAGCCATAGCATGCCCAAAATATGCAATGTCGGCCTTTAATGCATTGATGTCATTTTTCATGTTCAGAGTTTCCATTCCAACACAGGAAGACTAAACCTTTTTGGCATCAACTGTTTTCTCATCGGTGTAGAGCGGCGTTAACCATTCAAATAAGCAATTGTGTGTATGTAACCATCCTAGTTTGAACTTCTTGTATAACATCATAACAACTTAACAATTATGTGTGCATACATTAGCAAACTAGCAAACCAGCATAACAACATAACATCATAACAGTATAACAGCTGGCAGCATGTGTGTGTGGTTAAGCAATTTGCAAGTAACAAATCAATGGCTATCTGTATCTACGAACATTTTCTTAAAAGCAAAATTGGTACAAATCTGTATGTATTTGATTTACGTGAAATGTTTTTGAATTTATTTTCATATACACAGTATTTCCAATAGTTAAACTACAAGAACAGAGACACTAAAATAATGGATACAATACCCTAGTTTTACTGAATAAGAAAATGGGAATTAAGAATCAGTATTTGACAGAGCTTTCTCATGTCATAAATCAGCACTTCAAAAGTGATTTCAAATGAAATGAAGAGGTTACTGTAGTATTATAGCTACCCAACCACTGAAATTTCCATATCCTCCAATGAATAAATGATAAAGGAGAAATTAATTTATGTAATTCTGATTTATCATTCATATGATCTGAGAATTGCTGCAAATTATTGGAAATACTGTAGATAGGGCTGAGCACAGCACAGGTCAGGTTGGTTCGAGTTGAGGGTAAATCTCAACCTGAACCAACCATAGGCCAGTGGGTTAGATTGGGTCGGGTTCAACATTTTTTACTACTAAACCCAAACTAGCCTAACCCGCCCTCCAACGGGTTGAACTTTTTTTTCCTTCTCTGTGAAAACATCATCTTCCTCCATTCTTTTAAACTAGAGAACCAGAAGTCTAGAAGTCAATTGCTACTAATTTTAAACCAAAATCCAGAACCATCTATGAATTAAAGAAGTTTAAGAGACGTTAAGTTTCAAAACCCATTGAAGAAGTAAAAAGAACCTAGTTCAGAAATATCCACACAAAGCAACTCGAAAGGCACAATCTCACAAAACAAGGAAAATACGAATTAGGCATTGACAGGGAAGATGAACAAATTGGTCAAGCTAAAATGCAAATATGTGATCATACAAGAATTAAAAGCACACATAACATACACAATATAAACTTTGACAACCATTGATGAGTCATCCAAGTGCAAGGTCTATGTGGCTTTTCCTTTCTCTCTCTGATTCGTCATCTTCTTAGCTATACGAAACAAATATTGACCAATGCCACAATGAAGGGGAGGACAGGGCATATTTATAGTTGCACATTGGCAATGCATCCTTCCTTCCCTTTTCTTCTTGTCATCTTCTCCTCCCCTATTATCCATGAAACAGAGTCGTAGAGTGAGGCTAAGAAAGAGAGTTGTGGGTGAGAGGGTGCTAAAGCCTGATGACCATCTCCATCGGCGTTCTTTGGCCACGTTTTTGCCAACAATAGGCCTCTTGGTCAGCGACGTACTGTGCTATAGCTTACAGCAATGAAGATGAAGTCAACGATCGACGGAGTTGACGAACCATTGAACAAGGAAAACAGTTCAGAAGTCAGACCGAGGGCTAGGAGGGATGAGAGATCGGAGAAGAGTTTACCTATTCGAAGTCAACTGCCAAGGACTAAGCCACTGAGGAGTGAGGAAGACTTGAAGAAGACCGTGAGTCCATGACTGAAGCACAACTTCACAACACTGCCGGAGACTCAACTGAAAAGGATGGATAAGGAATAAGGATTGGATTTGGGACTTTGGGAGTGAGACTCGAACCCTAGCAGTAACAAAGAGAGACCGAGGAGAGGAGGGGTAGAATTTGGGAAAGTGACACTGACTCAGGCGGAATCCTGAAGATCAATGCCTCTCTCAAAGTCAAAGTATAAAAAAAAAATTTTAAAAAATATTCTAAAACTATCAAGTTCACAAGTTAGGATAGGCTGAACAATCTAAACCCACAACCTAACTTGCCCAAGGTCGAGTTGAGTTTTTTCAACCTAACCCAACTCGCGAACCCAATCCAATCCAACCTAGCTGTATGGGTTTGGTTAGGTCAGGTTGGGTAGGTCTGTGGGTCATTTACTCACTCTTAACTGTAGATTCATGAACCATATGGTTAGAAAGGAAAATAGGAATGTACGACCATCTTTATTAAACACTAACACTCATATAGTTCCATTATGTCAGTTGGGTTTGTTTGCTTTTGGATTCATTATGTGTACAAACTTTGATGTACTAAAAACACATTCCATGTGCAACCATAATAATTACACACAATCCAGCATTTAGGACGGCCAAAAGACACAACAACCTCATTCTTTCATGCTCAAAAGCCATAATCATTACAACATGTACACATAACCATCCAATTATTCCACAGTGCCTCTAAACTATAGCGATCAGAATGGAACACTGCAAAATATCGATCCCTACTTAACATCATAGAGAAAAGCGACATGTACAGCTTCGACATAGGGCTGGTAGAGATAATCACAGGAAAATGACTAGTGGATGTGTCGTTTGGGGAGGAGGGGTAGCACGTGATCGAGTGGGTGAGAGAAAAGCTAAAGTGGATGAATGAACAAGCATGCAAATAAAATCAAGCATGAACAAGCACGAAAAGAAATCAAGCCTTCAATTCCATATAAGGATTTTGCAAATTGAACAAGCATGAAAATAAAATTGTCTACGAACCCTACATCGCAAAAGATATCAATTCCACACCAAAATCAAGATCGATTCTCATTTGCTCTCTATTGTGAGTTAAATTCATACCAACCTTAAGAATTTGCCCAAAGAAATCGAGCCTCCAATCGCACGATTGTATTCAAAACAATGAACACAGTCGTCTTCCTCGTTTGGCTGGAGATGGGGGATGATGTACATGGGTAAAAGATAGGTTGGTTGGTCGGGTTATGTGTTTTGGTTGTGGGATAGGTCGAGTAACCCGCAGGGTATATGTTTTGGTTAATTAGTGGGCCATGGTGAAAGCTAACATGACATTTTTTGCCATGTTAACAACTTATGTGACATTTTTTTTGTTGACGTGATATTGACCATTAGGTTGACTAACAATTTTTTAAATAAAATGGGTAAATTGCATAAACTAAAAAGTTCATGGGAGTTTATTGTCAAGTTTTAAAGTTCATGAAAATTTTTTACATATTAGATAAAGTTTATGGAGATAAAATATTTTTTTTTCAATATAATATAATGATCTATTTTTTTTTATATTGAATAAGATCAATATACTTTAGTATGTTAAAAATATGTTTATATATACACACACAAGATAAAAATGTGAAATTTATGATAGATAAAAGATATTATAAATTATATATTTTTATTTAAAATAGAAACAACAATTTTTCAACAGATCACATACCTTAAAAATAATAGATCTTGCAACAAGGGGAATGTGAATATGCATGCTCAGCCAAATTTCCTGTGAAAACAGACACCAATTGGAATGATTTTTCTTGAGTTTTTTTTTATTGATTATAATTAAGCATGAACCTGGATCTTGCTTTTATTTTATTTGCATTGATTAGAATGATTAAGTAACGAATAAAAAATTTTATTGTATAATTTTGGACTGTTTTTAAATAATAAAAAATAATCCCTCTGCCAGCATTCAGAAAGCGTCTTCAACGTCAATCACCAATCCAGTGTTAGCAGAACTTTCAAGGTTCAACCGACGTTTTGCAATGACGTAACTCTGCACTGTTTTCTGCAGTTGTTAATTATTATAGATAATATCTAGTTTTATTATAAGAAAAATGTTACAGAGAGCTCCGGTTTTTTCTACCGATCAGTATATATTAGGATGTGTGTTGGTTAAATTATTATTTTTTTTATTTTTAGGAGTAGGTCCCATGAAAAAAAGTAAAGAAAGGAACTCGAGTTTTCCGTATCATTTCTCTTACTATATTTTAATTAAAATTTTAATATTAACATACAAACAATACAGCTAATCTTTTCTTTAATAAAATTTTGGTCTGAATAATAGGGAAGCCGCTTTCCTCCCGGAACAGTTTGTTTCAGATTTTAATTTGCACTGTTAAATGATATTAATTTTCTACATATTTTTTAAAATTATATGATTAATTTTAATGAATTTAATTTTATATATTTTTTATTTTTAAAAATTAATAATGCAATTTAATAAAAAAAAATCAGCATTCAACTGTGCATGCCTGGAGGCGGCTTCCGAAAAGGACAAAAATGTCCGATGGTAGAACCTGAAGGACATAATTGATATTTGACACTGCATATCAGTGAGTTAACCGCAGCTAACCCCCATTACTGAGGAAGGAAATGGTTCACCTACTCGCCTTGCAACCAAACAGTCCAAAGATGGCCTTGCTTCTTCTCCTACCCTCCTTGTCTTCATCTCCTACCCTTTTAATATTTTCTACGTTGACCTTCTTTCTTTGTTTCTTTCTCTCTCAATTTGAAATTGAAATTCCTCCTCTTGTGCTTTGCATTGTAATGTTCACTGCCCCCTCGACTCAAGTCTTCCTTTCAGCTTTATGCGATGACGTTGGCCCGAGGACTCGCCATTCTCTTCCTCCTTGTTGCTCTGTACTGTGGACTTGACCCTTTCGAGCATAGCCCCATCGCCGGCTTCCCGGACATCGAAATCCATAAAATCGAAATGCCTGCGTGGTCGGAGGTTCCGACGGACGTTGACGCGGAAAACTTGTTGCAAAAGTCAGAGGTTAAGTTTGTAAACCAGGTTCAGGGACCAGAGAGCGTTGCCTTCGACCCTCTTGGTCGTGGGCCGTACACGGGTGTCGCTGATGGAAGAATCTTGTTCTGGAATGGTCAGTCTTGGACTGATTTTGCTTATACCTCGTCCAACAGGTCAGATTTTCTCCCTCTTTTCTAGCTAAATCGCTATATGTTATGTTCTTGGGAGTGGGTTTTCTATCTGTTTTCTGTGTGAAATTGTCGTCAGGTAAGGAGGAGAAATGGGAAGTTATGAAAAAATTAGAAATTTATAAAATAACGTTACAAAAATTCTTTTAGATATATTGATAAAAGGCCTGAAATATTATATTAGGTAAATTTTATTTTTCTCCAAAACTATCGAACGAAAACCGAATCAAATTGTAAAAAAAATAAATAAATAAGACCAAATAAATCTATGTTTTTCCAAAACCGATTTATTTGATCAAGTTTGGATTTTCTGAAAACTGAACCAAAATGAAGCTTTGAACACCCTTACCTTTGATATTATTCACAACTTTAGTGTTTCTATTTCGATTTTGGGCTTAATTTTCTGTTCGTATTCCTTGGCTATGCCTTTTGGAATTTGATGGAAGATAGTGGAGATGGAAAGAAACACAGAAGAGCAAATATAATTCTGACACTAGCATAGCCGTGATGGGAAAGGTCGAAAATTTTAGACAACTGAAGTCATCAACAACGTAATAAATAGAGATTTATTGTTATTGATATGATACATTATGCTAGCTAGACGAAGATGCCTCGTTTATATCGTAATTTCAGATTTCAGAATTCTTGTTCTATCTTACCATAATCAGAAAATGCAGTCCTGCCAGAAATGATTTATTAGTTTCAATTCAACTTTAAAGGAGCAATTATTTGCTGATTTTGTAAAATGAATAATTGATGTAAACAAGTGTTAAAATCAGATTATTGTGAAGGAAAAGTAAATTAAACAGCCTATTTTAAATCTATCAGAATTGAATTCACAAACCAGTATTGATGTTTATCTTCTTAATTTGAAGACACTAACAGACCAACGAATACCTCTTGGGGCTTCGTTCTTTGATTTCTCACTTCAGACTTCATTTTTCTGTCATACTACTGTTGAGATGTCTTGTAAATTATTACATTTCGGACCTTACAAATTGTAGTCTCATATTCTAATTTAAGTTTAATGAATACATTACAAAATACCGTCGAGCCTTTTCATGACTAATCAATGCGAAATTTTGGACACAGGTCAGAAATATGTAATCCTATAGCATCTGCTACACCATTTAGTTATGTAAAGAATGAGCACATCTGTGGAAGACCCCTGGGACTCAGATTTGACAAGAGAACAGGTGATTTATACATTGCAGATGCATATCTTGGGATCATGAAGGTGGGGCCTGAGGGTGGTTTGGCAACATCTCTTACAACAGAGGCTGAAGGAGTACCATTTAGATTTACTAATGATGTAGACGTTGATGAAGAAGGGAATGTTTATTTTACAGATAGCAGCAGTAAATATCCGAGGAGGTAGGCTTGTGTTATTCAATTTTTCAGATTCTGAGACTGCACTATTGTCCATTTACAATTGTCACAAATTTCGAAATAAAAATATCTAAAATAGATTTGCAAAAAGCTTAAGATGCCAGTTCAGATGCTGAGACTCCACTATTTGTCCATCTGCTGCAAACTGGCTGGGTTCCGCTAGCTCTGCATTTGTTTAAATTGCAATATTAATCAGTTTTTTTTTTCTGTAATGAGAAAAAAAGTAAAAAAGAAAAAAATATGGAAAGCACTCTCTAAACCTGTAGATTGAAGAGTATTGTATGTGTATCACCATTAGTTGAAGGAGTGTTAACAGCATGAATTGATATGGGACTGTCAAGTCCATGGTAGTAGATAAATAAATCTAATGATTAATATCAAGTTATGGGGCGGCTTTTCATTCCAAAACAGAAGGCTACAGAGATGATATATTGTTGTTGACTCCCAAACAAAGGGTGTTACGTGAATATATATTTTTTATAGTGCCAGCTATTACAATTTCCCAGTCTTTAGAAGATGCTCTAATGCTCAAAGACTTGTGAAACCACCAGGAATAGTTACCTGAGATCTGATATCATTTTGCTGATACTCATCAGAGCACAAATAAAATCCCACATTGGTCAATTTGTGAATAATTGTGGAAAACGCATGTGCCAATCATCATAACCTAATGCTTGTTTTGGTGAACGTTGGTACCCCACCTGCATGTAATATTCAACGTGCAATATGGGTAATCATAACCAATGGCTCAAAAGGGATCATTACCAGTACAGTTGTAGTGATTCCATGGCGGATTTCTTCTGTTCTGAATGAGTAATGAGTCCTATATCTGGCCTTCCTGTGCCTAAAGCAAGCTCATGGGTTTGCATGGCATTATGGCAGATTCTAATGTTCAGATCATCAGGTGTATTGAAAAATTATTCTTTTTTAGTATCCCGAGCCCAGATTTATGCTATATAGATCTTATATATTTATTCTCTCTGTCTTGGTTGTTGTTTCTGACCAAGTTTTTGTGCAGGAACTTCATTCAAGTGGTATTCTCGGGTGAAAATAATGGCAGGGTTTTGAAATATAATCCTACCACAAGGGAAACCACTGTTCTTGTCAGGAACCTCCAATTTCCAAATGGCATTTCCTTAAGCAAGGACGGTTCCTTCTTAGTCTTCTGCGAAGGGTCTATTGGCAGGTGAAACTAATTCATAACAGTTCCCAATTTTTCTATATGTATGGCGCCGTATTTCATTTCCTCTTTACATATATATATATATATATATGAGCCACGTGTAACTCTAGAAACTGCTCCATTTAAGGTTCTCATTGATCTAGGTATTATTTAATCCCATAGTTTAACACTAGTGATTAGTTTATTTTCCTACGTTGGAAAAGAAGCTACGGCTGTGTTTGGAGCATTATAAACTAGCTTATAGCTTATTTAATTAGTTTTTAAGTTCGTTAGAGTGTTCAGTAAACGAGCTTATTTTAGTAGCTTATATTTTATTTTGAAACGTTATTTTGAGTAGTTTATAACTTATAGCAATTAGCTTTTGATATTTTGTTCCTATTTTATCCTTATAACTTTTTCAGAATACCTATTATACCTTTATGTCATATATATATATATATATATATATATTATAACAAAATATTTATTATATATAATAAAATATTTATTTTATATACATATATTGTAATATCAATATTTTATTATAATATACATTTTTAATTAATTTTATATTATAATAATTTAAACTAATTTAATTAAAAATATGTTTATTTGTATTATTTTATAATTATAAAATATATATTCTTTTATATTATTTTACACTTTTTAACTATTTCGACAGTTATTTTTGTTGAATACTTTTAATTCAATAAGAAGTTAGCTTATAAGCTTTCAGTTTTCAACTTTCAGCTATTAGTTAAAAATTAACTTATAAGCTTTTAGCTAGTTTATCAGCTAATTTTGTCAAATAGAGCCTAAGTTTTGTTTACTAGTAGGGCGTTGCGATAACAACACTTTTAGTAAAATTTCAGCTACAAAATTATTGTAAGATTGGTTTCAGGATAGCAGGTGTTGGCCTGCAATTGGGGCAGTTCAAAAGAAGAACTTCATTATGTCACACCAGATGACATACTGAAGCATCTACTGTTTACACTTTACATTGATAAGTTTTACTTCCAAATGATTTCAGAAACGTATCATTAATGTATGTTTCTTAAATCAACTAAATTGAAATGATATACTTGCACATAAAAGCCTCCTTTACATTTGGCTTTCTATAATTGTGAGCACTTGGATTCCTGGTCGTGTTAATGACCCATACTTCATCTTCTCATTCTGTAGATTGCGCAAGTATTGGCTAAAAGGCGATAAAGCCGGGACTGCAGAGGTGTTAGCCATTCTCCCCGGATTTCCTGACAATGTCAGAGTCAACAAAGATGGAGACTTTTGGGTGGCTATTCATTGTCGACGGTATATGTACAGTTACATCAATGCCCTCTACCCACAGATCAGAAAAGTGGTACTCAAGCTTCCTATCTCAACAAGGATTCAATACATGCTTCAGATAGGATGGAGGCTCCATGCACTAGTTGTTAAGTATAGCCCCGAGGGTAAGCTTCTGCAGATATTGGAGGATAGTCAGGGAAAAGTTGTTAGAGCAGTTAGTGAAGTGGAGGAGAAGGATGGTAAACTCTGGATGGGAAGTGTTCTCATGCCCTTTCTTGCTGTTTATGACTTGAAATAGAGCAGAAAACTGATCCTGATTTTCTCTTCCGCGTTATCAAATAGTTGTTATGCATGCTTTTGAAGTGGAAACGTCTGTTGTAATTAGGATGATGCTTTGAGACCTGGTTCTGTCAATGAAATTCAAATGGGAAGCTTCCCCTTTTGTGCTGTTGTTCACATTATAGTTTTTTCTGATGTATATCATAAAAGGGTTTTATTAAAAATCTGCGAAATAGTAAATATGGAAAAGAAATAAAGAATGAATGCTTTATACATTCTTAACTTCAGAAATCTAATGGACTACTCGCCCATTCTCATAAGCGTTTCCTGGATTTCATAATTAGGATGGAACAAACGACTTGGGTAAATTTTATTTTTGTAATAAATATTCTATGTTTTTAATTTTTGATGCTGAATTTCACTTTTATGCAATATAATTAATTGTCATAATATGTGAAAATCTCTTCTCATCTTTGCGCCTTGTCTAAAATTAAAGAGATTTAATTCTTGATTAATGTTGACTAGTTGTAATACTAATGACTAAGAATGATTCAATTTTTGAGAAATTAATTTAAAAAGTTGTATTTCTTTTTGGGCATAAGGTAAACTCTTAGCCTTTTTATTTTATTAGATGATAAGATATTTAAAAGAAAAAAGAGACTTGAATACTTTTAGCTTTGAGAAATTGACATGTTAATTTACTTAAATAAGAAATTAACAGCATGTTTGGTATGTTTACATGTAATGATGTAATGTATAAAGTAATAAATAAAAATATAATTATGCTTTTTCTTCTAAATTAAAGATAAGGTTATTTGAGAGAAGAGAAGACTACATATAAAATGGAGGCTCCCTTTCTCTCTGAACCCCATTCAAAGAAAGATCGTTCGCAAGAAGTGAAGGATCTCATGGACCAAAGTACGAAGAAGGTCAAGACTTTGGGTTTGGTAGTATTTGCTTCTAATGTTGCTATGCCTCAGGTCATCATGGAAATGGGAGATGCTTTGGAGGATGATTGTTAGGTTATTGTAAGGTAATAAATCAAGGACAAAGATTGAGAACAACACACAAAGAAATTACGTGGTTCGGCAAATGCGACCTACGTCCACGGACAGAGAGAATATCTGTATTATTTGTGATAGAGGCTATACAGAGAGAAATTACATCAACTACATACAATGAATTCCCTTACACACATATATATAGAGGAAATAATGGGTTATGGGTCGTGGGTCGGGATACAAACCGGGTCACACACAAAATTTCAGTCAAACCCAACAATTTCTCTCATTGACTTGAATTCTCTCAAATCACCAGAACTAAGTACAAATTCATCTCTGTCATTCAAGCCCTGTAGGGCTTCATAGAATGTGAACATTCACCAAGTTCAAGCTATGCTTGAACTTCTCTGAAGGTAGAGCCTTTGTCAACATATCTGCTGGATTATCTGCTATGGCTATCTTCTCGATAGATAATTTCTTGTCTTCTATCACATCTCGAATAAAATTCAATCTGATATCAATATGCTTCGACCTCTCATGGTAGACTAGATTCTTGGCCAAACTTAATGCACTCTGACTATCACAATAAATGATAAGTCTCTGAATATTTAACCCCAGACTATCAATCAAACCATGCAACCACATACCTTCCTTAACTCCTTCTGCCAATGACATGTATTCTGCTTCAGTGGTAGACAAGGCAACTGTAGATTGAAGTGTTGCCTTCCAACTGACAGCACATCCATTCAGAGTCAAGACATAGCATGTTAAGGATCTCCTCCTCAAAAGATCTCCAGCATAATCTGAATCTGTATAACCAACCAAGCCACTATCAGATTTATCAGCACCATAAACCAAGCAAATATTACTCGTACCTTTCAGATACTGCATAATCCATTTAACTGCACTCCAGTGAGCTCTCCCAGGATTACTCATAAACCTGCTTACCACACTGACTGCATAAGCTAGATCAGGCCTAGTACATACCATTGCATACATCAAGCTTCCAACAGCATTACAGTAGGGCACTGAACTCATGTACCCTTTTTCCTCAGCTGTAGTAGGTATTGTACTAGCATCAAGTTTAAAATGTGCCGCCAAGGGAGTACTAACCGGCTTAGAATTATTCATTTGGAAAGACTGCAACAATCTTTCTATGTATTTCTGTTGAGATACATACAGTAAACCTGCACTTCTATCTCTCCAAATCTCTATGCCCAATATCTTCTTAGCTGCACCCAAATCCTTCATCTCAAACTCACTGCTCAACAAGGCTTTCAAACTATCAATTTCAACCTTGTTCTTTGCAGCAATTAACATATCATCAACATATAGCAACAAATAAATATAAAAATCATCTGCAAGTTTCTTAGAGTAGACACAGTTATCAAACTGATTATGCAGAAAACTATGAGAAGTCATGAATGCATCAAATTTCTTGTACCACTGTCTAGGAGACTGCTTCAAACCATACAAGGACTTTTTCAGCAAATATACATGATCTTTCTTCCCATAATCAAGAAATCCTTCTGGCTGTGACATATAGATCTGCTCCTCTAAATTTCCATGTAAGAAAGCAGTTTTCACATCCAGTTGTTCCAACTCCAAGTCAAAAACACTTACTATGGACAAAAGGACACGAATGGTTTTATGCTTCACAACTGGGGAGAAAACTTCATGATAATCAATTCCCTCCTTTTGTGAAAACCCTTGGCCAAGAGTCGTGCTTTGAACTTTGCTGGTTCAACTCCAGGAATACCTTCTTTCTTCTTGAAGACCCATTTGCATCCTACCGGTTTCACTCCCTTTGGTAACGGTACAAGATCTCATGTTTCGTTCTTCTCAAGAGATTGCATCTCTTCATTCATTGCAACCAGCCATTCTGATGCTTCTCTACTCTCAACTGCTTCTTTATATGATCTCGGGTCATCAGAATCAATGCTTTCACCTACTGCCAAGGCATAAGCAACTAAATTAATATCAACTATATCAACACAATCTGCATACCTTATAGGTTTTCTGATTTCCCTCATTTCCCTCCTTGTTGCTATAGGTTATGATTCTTCTTTTTCCCTGGGCTGCTGTACAGGGTCTGTTATAACCCTTTTTGAAGTTTGAACTTCAATTTCCACCTTCTGGTTAGCACCTTGATCATTATTACCTGCATGACTACCAAGCTCCTCCTTCTGACCAAACATAGCAGACTCATCAACAGTTACATCTCTGCTAGTAATAAATTTTGGAGTTCTATCCTTTTCGGTACACCACAGTCTGTACCCTTTAACTCCAGGTGCATACCCTAGAAATATGCATTTCATTGCCCTAGGCTCTAATTTACCATCATTCACATGAGCATAAGCAGGACAACCAAATATACGCAGGCCAGAATAATTAGAAGGTTTACCGGACCATATCTCTTGAGGAGTCTTAAAATCAATTGCAGTAGATGGCGATCTATTCACCAGATAACAAGCAGTGTTAACTGCTTCAGCCCAGAATTGTTTTGGCAAGCCAGCATTTAATCGCATGCATCTCGCACGCTGCAACAGTGTTTGATTCATACGTTCTGCAACTCCATTTTGCTGTGGTGTATGACGTACAGTGCGATGCCTCACTATACCTTCTTTCTTGCAAAATTCATCAAATGGAGCTTACAGAACTCCAACCCATTATCAGTTCTGAGTATTTTGACCTGTTTTTCAATCCGTTTCTCAACCATAGTCTTCCACTCCTTGAACTTCTCAAACACTTCATCTTTGGATTTCAGAAAATATACCCAAACCCTTCTAGAGTAGTCATCAATGAAAGTAACAAAGTACTTGCATTTGCCCTGAGATTCAACTGGAGAAAGACCCCACAAGTCTGAGTGAACATATTGCAGAACATCCGTAGAAGTATGCTTCCCAGAACTGAACTTAACTCTTGTGTTTACCCATAACACAAACTTCACAGAATTTTAGCTTCCCAGTTTCTGCCCCTTCTAACAATCCTTGTTTACTTAGAATTGACAATCCTTTCTCACTCATGTGTCCCAATCGGCAATACCACAACTCTGTACAATCATCATTCTTCCCTAAAGATTTAGATACAGCCACTGTTCCCATCACAAAACTACCAATCAGAAAGTAAATGCCATGCTGTAATTTACCCTTCATTATAACCAGAACACCTTTGGAAATTCTCAACTGTCCATTCTCTCCAGAGTACTTGTACCCTTGTTTGTCTAGAGTACCAAAAGAAATCAAGTTCTTCCGTAGACCAAGAACATACCAAGCATCAAGCGTCCTGACTATTCCATCATACATCTGAATCTGCACAGAACCATTGCCCTTAACACTGAGCTGCTCATCATCACCTAACCTCACAACACCATTCCACTCTTTGAAAGAAGTAAACAGTTCACGTGAGAAAGTCATATGATAAGATGCACCTGTGTCCAAGACCCAAGTATTTGCAGAACCAGAGGTGCTGACTGTGAGAACATCAATGTCTTCTTCTTCGTCAGAACTATCTTGCACCACCGCAGCACTACCACTGATATTTGGTTCCTTCTCATCATTTCTCTTCTTCTTCTGTGGACCATTCTTCCTGATGTGCCCCTTCTGTTTACAGTGATAACATCGAGGTCCTCCTTTGTTCCTCGACTTAGACCGTGACTTGCTTCTTTTTCCATCATCCCTTTTAGTGTCTCTACCTCTGCCAATATACAAACATGCTTCTGCACCATCCTCATTAGAACTAGAGACTCTTCTCTTCAGCTCTTTAGACTGCAAAGCATCTTTGACATCATTGACAGAGATACTATCTTTACCATACAACATAGTATCAACAAAGTTCTCATATGAATTTGGTAGAGAACACAAAAGAATGATAGCCTGATCTTCATCATCTATCTTAACCCCAACACCCTGTAAATCCAGGATAATCCGGTTAAAATTATTAAGATGATCTTTTACCTGCATATTTTCTATCATCCGCAGGGTATACAAACGCTGCTTCTGATATAACCGGTTTGTGAGAGACTTTTTCTGGTATTTATCATCCAATTTCTTCCACAAACCTGCAGCAGTTGATTCATCAACTACTTCTCTCAACACCTCATCAGCCAGACTCAATAGTAATGCACTATGAGCCTTTGCCAGAATTTCCTTCTTCTCCTCTTCCTTCAACGTGTTAGGTAGACTACTTTCTCCTTCTAATGCCACTGCACATCCCTGCTGAACCAGAAGTGCCCTCATTTTTACCTTCCACAAAGTGAAATCATTCGATCCATTGAACTTCTCAATATCGAATTTATGAGTCGACATCTTCTCAAATAACAGCAGATAAACAGCAGCTTTGACCAAACAGTAGTTTTTGACCAAACAGCAACTTTAACCAAACAGTAGCTTTGACCAAACAGCAGCTTTGACCAAACAGCAACTTTGACCAAATAGTATCGTTGACCATTGACTGTGCTACAATGCCGAGTCGCTACAGTTCTGAGTCGCTACATTACCGTTGACTGCTACAGTACCTCGCCGTAGAAGACGATGAACAGTGCTTCCGATGAAGATTCCGGTGATGAACAGTACTTTCGATGAAGATTCCGGCGATGAACAGTACTCATAACCGTAAAAACTCACCAAAACAACTGAAAAACGATCTCCAATGCACTAGAAATGCAATAAACAATCTCTTTTTCCCAAAAAACAAGCGAATCAAGCTAGATCTGAGATTTGAAACTAGATCTAAAAATTTTCTTACCACCAAAAATTGGTCTCCGACGTTCTTCAACGCACCAAAGATGCAGAGAATGGTCTCCTATGCTCCAGAACAACTAAATCGAGGCAAGATCTGAAATTTTGAAGCCGGATCTGAAAATTTTCGGACGTGTTACAGTAACCGACGAACCAAAATGAACCAAGGCTTTGATACCACTTGTTAGGTTATTGTAAGGCAATAAATCAAAGAGAAAGATTGAGAAGAACACACAAAGAAATTACGTGGTTCGGCCAATGCGACCTACGTCCACGGACAGAGAGAATATCTGTATTATTTGTGATAGAGGCTATACAGAGAGAAATTACATCAACTACATACAATGAATTCCCTTACACACATATATATAGAGGAAATAATGGGTTATGGATCGTGCGTCGGGATACAAACCGGGTCACCCACAAAATTCCAATCAAACCCAACAATGATGGTCTTTTAAGATAGGAGATCATGGTTGGTAAAGGACTTTCATATAAGGATATGGTGATGTATACGGGTGAGAACATTGCTACAGACAGATCAAAGTGGAATCACTCTCCGGAGGATATTATTTAAATGGTGATTGAAGAGATCTGTCCTAACATGAATGAGGAATCTGAGGATGTTCCTCCATCTCATCCTTTCAACCCTAAACCGAATGTTGTGGTTTCAACTGAAGAATATGGTTTATGGTGCAAACCATGGTGTAAAACTCTCATAGTCCAGCTTCTTGGTAAGAAAGTGAGTTTGAAGTACATGACTGATAAGCTTCAATATATCTGGGCTAAGAAGGGTGCAGTTCATGTTATGGATAAGAGTGATGATTTCTTCTTGCTGAAGTTTGAGGATGAAGGTGATTACAAGCATGCTCTTTTCGAAGGTTCGTGGTTGGTTCTTGACCACTATCTCCTTGTTCAAAGATGGCACCCTTTTTTTTTTGTTATACCAACTCTAATGTTTAAAAGATAGTAGCTTGGGTAAGGATTCCTAGTCTACCATGTGAACTGTGTAATGACCAATTTTTATGGTGGGTGGTTGCTCTTATTGGCACTATGCTGAAGGTAGATCATAATACTTCAGTCCAATCTAGGGGAAAGTTTGCAAAAATTTGCATTAAACTTGACTTACGACGTGAACTGGTCCCTTCGTTCATGGTTTTAGGGGCTGAGTTCAATCTTGAGTATGAGGGTCTCTACCTTATATGTTTCTGTTATGGGAAATATGGCCATAAGATGGATGCTTGTCCGGCCTCGACCACGACCCTTGTCTCCGATGACCATGCAGGCGCTGGTAATTCTTCTAGTTCGTTGAATAAGGAAGGAGAATCTGCTATGAATGCTCCCCATGATTCCATTGCTACTAACTCAAAGAATCAACAATTAAATAAACTTGATCAGGAATCTATTCCGATGATGGAGGAGTCTTGTTTTGGCTCGTGGATGTTGGCTAGGAAAACCATATGTAAAAAAGGTTTTAATGCTAAAAGCCAAGGAACATATCTCTCTTTAGGATCTCGTGTTACTCGTTTTAATGATAGGGAATCAGCGTTGTTTATGTGGGGCTCTTGTTTTAATACTCTAAATTATTCAAACGTGTGTGATACTCAGAATGCGGATGACGTGGACCTTTCTGAGAGGGCCCATAATGCTTCTATCTCTCTTCATTCGAATGGCACATCTAAGCCTTTGGCCCATTCGAAACATAGGCCTAAATAGCCCTATAACCCAAAATCTGCTATTAATCCAAAAGAAAATGTTCCTCACCAATTTGACTATTCTAAGCCCCCTATTATTGGATACCATGCAGCTATTTATTCTCCGAGTTGCCTTGAGTTAGAATCTAAAGTAAGGAAAGATCGTTCCAAGAGAAAAACTCATATGTCTAAGGACATTCACAATAATCTAATAATTCCCCTCCTCAGAGGTTTTTTTGAATAGTTCTATTGACCTTCATATTTCTTTTGTTGCTTCGAATACAAAGACTGGTTTGTGGATGTAGGGAAGATGAATGCAGGAGACAATGTGGTGGAACCTAAGCCCCTTAATCCGAGAGCTCCTTGTAGCCCATTGGATATAAATTTGGTTTTGAAGCAGTTGGTGATTGATTTTGCTCATCCTCATGTAGGAATGGATGTGGTGGCCATGTCTATAGATATTTCTTAGCCTGTAGGATGTTTTCTTCCTTTTCTCAAGTTTTTTATGAATAGCTTGATCTGGAATTGCAGAGGAGCTGTTTTAATTCGTGACTATATAAGGATTTATAATCTTACTATGGTGGCTATTTTAGAGCCAAGAGTTAGTGAGAAAAAGGCTGATGAGATTATTAAGAAGATAGGTTTGGAAGGTGGTTTTCATGTGGAAGCAAATGGTTTCTCTGGTGGGATTTGGTGCCTTTGGAACCCTTCAAAAATCAATATTATTGTTGTAGCTTCTTTTTGTCTTGCATCCACTTATAGATAAATCATAACTTGCCCTCTTCTTGGTTCATAACGGTTGTTTACGCTAGTCCTCAACCGGGTCCTAAGACTAAGTTATGGGAAGAGCTTTGTCAGTTTGGAGCTAATATCAATCGTCCTTGGTGTCTCGCAGGAGATTTTAACGACGTTCTTCATGAAAGAGAGAAAATTAGAGGTACGTCCTTTATCTATCATCACAGTATTTCTTTTGCTAATTGCATTGATATGTGCAAACTTGTTGATCTGGGGTTCAAAGGCCCCTGCTTTACTTAGAAGTGAGGCAATCTCGGTGAGCATTTGGATAGGGCTCTAAGCAGTATGGAATGGAGAACTTTTTTCCCCTCTTACTCGGTGGTGTACCTCCCTATTTAGACTTCGGATCATTGTGGGCTTTGGTTACATATGAGCCCTTCAAATAAGAATCAAAGGAGGCATGATTATGTCAAGTTTTTAAGTCCTTGGCTTGACCATTCTAATTTTCATAATCAGGTTATGAGAAATTGGCAGTATAACTCCCCTTGGAATGATAATATTCATCGTCTCTTGTCTGCTCTTAAGACTTGGAACCGCAATATCTTTGGTAATATCTTTAAAAGAAAGCGTAGGATTCTTGCTCGTCTTGAAGGAATAAACATGGTTTTGCTTTCTGATAATAATGGTAGACTTGAGAGGAACTTCGGGATAGTTTGTTCGATGAGTACTCTTCTATAAATCATCAAGAGGAAGCCAATTGGTACCATCAAGCTAAGTCTAAATAGTTTAACCTTGTGATAGAAATACCCTTTTTTCCACCAGTCCATTTTTGCTCGTAGAAGTCGCAATAGGATTATTACTCTTCATAATTATGAAGATGAGTGGGTCTATGAAGAGATTGAACTCCAGAGTCTTGTTTTGAATTTCTTCAAGGATCTCTATACCTCCTAGAATGGGCATCGCCCCTCCTTTTACACTTTTCACTCTTTTCCTCTTATTTCTGAGGTTGATCGAAGCATGCTTAGTAAGGGTGTTTCTCTGGAGGAAACTAAGAAAGCGTTTTTCAGTATGAAGAATTTTAAATCCCTTGGTCTTGATGGCTACCACCCGGCTTTTTTCAAGACTCAATGGGATATTATAGGTCTTTCTATTCATTGTTTTGTTCAGGATGTTTTTGCTATGCCCAGTATAATTAGAGAGATTAATCAAATGCTTATTACCTTGATTCCTAAAAGGGATGACTCTTCTAGTATAACTCAGTTTTGGCCTATTGCTCTGTGCAATGTCATTTATAAAGTTGAAACTAAGATTCTTTGGACTCGTATCAAAAAAATTATTCCCTATGTGATTGAATCTTCTCATAGTAGTTTTATCCAGAGTCGTAGTACCATTGATAACATTATCGTCCTTCAGGAAGCCATTCACTCTATGTCCAATATGCATGGTAAGAAAGGTTTCATGGTTATTAAATTGGATCTTGAAAAAGCGTATAACAGGCTTGAATAGAGTTTCATCCAAGATACTTTGACATTACTTGCTTTCCTTAATTCTATTATAAAGCTTATTAATGACTGTATTTCTACTGTTGCTATGAGTATTAATTGGAATGGGACCCTGTCCTTTTGTTTTTCCTCTTCACGCAGCTTGAAACAAGGAGACCCGATTGCTTACTAATGTTAAGAGGTCTTACAGGAGTATGATCAATGATTCCATTTATCCTAGATGTCTTTCTGAAGAGGAAACTATCATGCATTAGCTTAGGGATTGTGATGCGGTCAGGGATTTTTGGTCTCAGGTTATCAGTAAAGATAATTGGAGTAAGTTTTTTTCTCTTGGTTTGTCTGCTTGGTTGGAGTGGAACCTAAAGGACCACCATGGCAGTAACCGTGTCCAGGGAGATTGGCATAAAAGAGTCTTTGGAAGGACCATAACTCTTTGGTCTTTTCTAGGAAGACTAATCTAGGTAGGAATCTTCTCTCTGTTAATAGTTAGATGAGATTCATTGTTAAATAGCTATCTAGAACTTATCCTCTATATGTTGAGAAGCCGCGAAAGGAGATTCATGTCTCTTGGAAGCCCACTGCTGAATGTTTTTTCAAGGTGAACGTTGATGGGTCTTACCATAGCTCTATGGGTAAAGCGGCTTTGTGGGGGATTGGTTTGAGATTGTATGGGTAAGTTTATCAAGGCATTCTTCTATAATGTCGGTGTCTGCAATGCTATTTGGTCTGAGCTTTGGACTCTCCATCTAGGAATCAAAGTTGCCCATGAGCTCGCCTTAGCCAAGGTTATTTAAGATGGATTCTAGTGTTATTATGCATATGGTGAAGACTAGTGATTCCCCTTCTTGCTTTCTTCAACTTCTACTTCAGGAGGTCCTCTCTTTGTTCTAGCTTTCGGATTGGGAAGCTTCTGTTATTCACACATACTATGAAGGTAATAGATATGCTGATCTCCTTACGAATTTAGGTCATGGGGGAATGTTCTTTTGGTGCATCTGAGATGAAACTCCCTCTTTTCTTTGACTGCCTGTTATTGAGGATGCTGTGGGGTATAATATCCCCGTTTTGTTCCTTAATCTTTTGCTTTTTCTTTTGTTTTCTATTTTTTTTATTTATAAAAAAAAAAAAATATAATGAGAATTTGTCCAAATTATCTTCTTCTTAAACACTTAGCTTTTTATTTTTTTATAAAAAATATAGAAGTATTTTAGTAAAATACCTCTTTCATTTATATTCCCTTTCCTTTTCTTTTTTCCTTTCATCATATCAAACATATCTTAAAAATCAAGTGTAGATAATTTTTTACATTGACAAGGATAGCTTGGAATGGTCATGAGAATAGTATTTAATAATCATCCTTGCAGGGAGACATAAAATTAAGGTAGGTATCTCAAAATTTAGCTTACGGTTAGTTAAGAGAGTAATTAAAATTTTTAATAGTGATACTAATCTGGAGTGACAAAGAAAGGGTAAAACTATATAAACAACAGAATAATCGAGCAGTCAACTAATGTAATTTTGATTTACAAAAAAACTTTTAATATAATTGAGTTGAAATAAAATACAATAATATTTTTATAATTCAAAGTTCAACAGAAGCGTATAGGGGTCGCCCGATTAAATCCCATTCCCTAAATCACTCTCGGATTCTTAAAGCCTCCCTCTGTTGCAGCATCTCTCTATCTCCCCTCTGTACTTGTGTTGAAGCCTCGAAGGATTGAAGTCAATTTGCCTCCATGGTTTCGTCTCCGTCTTTCTTCGTGGTTCACGACTTGTATTTTCTGACTTGCATGTAAGTAACCATTTTACCATTTGAAAAAAAAAAATTGATAAACACTCCTCATTTACCATTGTTATTTTGTTCTCCCCTAATTTTCTACGAACACCCCTAATAATGAGTTTGAATGCATTATCTCAGCCTGTGAGCCTGTCGACACCCATAGTCTTGGTAGTTCGTTTTTCGCTGTCGTGACGAAACCATACGATACCCACTTAAGTTGAAACTTTTCCCGCCTTTTCGCGCAAATGGTGAGTTAGGGTTCGTGCTGATTCTCTCTCTGCGTTGTGCTTTTCATGGGTTCTTGAAACAGTTGGGAAAGAAAGTGTGCTTTGCTTTGACGTTTGGTTTTTTCTTATTTTAAATTTTTGGTGACCCTTTTTTGAAAACTTTCATATATTGTTATGTGGGTTTCCTGTTTAAATTACAGTCGGATATACGGAAGTGGTTTATGAAATCCCATGATAAGAGCAATGCCACTGAATCGAAGCCTACGAATCAGATGAAGCCTGCTTCAGTTAAACCACAGCCGGAGAAACCAGTGAGTTTGGTTGCTTCCCCCCCCCCCCCCTCTCTCTCTTCTCTCTTGTTCTTTTATCACGTTGATCAGGCTTTTATTAAATGTGCTTATGAAGTTAACAAGTTAAGTGTTTCTGGGTTCCAAGTTAACAACGAAAGAAGTGTGACAGTAAAGAAGTTAAGTGTGAAGAATATGGGATTCTGACTTTTGTATTCTTTTCTATTCACATGTATACATTTCCTATTGAGCAAACTTCTTGTTTTGAGTTCAGTATAATTCAGATTTTGCTTACATGTTTAAGTAACAGGTGATTGGGAATTTGGAAAATTGTTATTTTCTTTTGGTGATGGGCATGGCATGTCAAAAGTTTTGCGGTTCAAGGCACTGAATGTCAGCTAGGGTTGTTAGGACACTTGCACTTATGAATAATTTATTGCGTGGAAATTATGGATGATTATATATGATTTCTTTTGACTATCCCTGCCTACGTCTTTTCCTGTCAACTTCTTGAAGAAATTGAAAGTGAAAAATAAAAATGTGTTTGGCTCTTTGCGCAGGTAGCTGGAGGTGAAGATGGTTCAGGGAGGAGGAAAACTAGCAAATATTTTGCCACTGACAAAAACAAGCCAAAAGATGAAAAAGAGGCACAGGAACTTCCTGCTAAGAGAAAGAATCCTAAGGACAGTGAGGAATTGCAGAAGCCCCCTCCTAAAAAAATTCATTTAGATGATGAAGATGATGACTCTGCCTTGCTTACATCTAGAAAGAAATCAACTGATACCACTCCAGCGAAAAAATTGAAAAGTGGGTCTGGCAGGGGAATTCCACTTAAGTCTCCATATTTGGAAGAAAGTGATGAAGATGATGATAAAGATGCTGTGTCCCCTCTTAAATCTGGCGGAAGGGGTCGTGGCGGAAGAGGAGCATTGGCACAATCATCTAGTGGACGAGGTAGGGGGGGTGGAAGGGGTGGATATATGAATTTTGGAGAAAGAAAAGATCCTCCACACAAAGGAGAAAAGGTACATAGTTATTATAAGCGTAAGGATCTATCAATTGAAAATATCATGTCTTCATTATGACATTGAAACTATTTTTGTATGTCAGGAAGTCCCTGAAGGTGCTCCTGACTGTTTGGCTGGTTTGACTTTTGTAATCAGTGGAACACTGGACAGGTATTTTGTTTTCATCTGCTTTTTAGATTTTAGAATTTTTTGTATTTGCATATGCAAAACTTGCATTACCATTTCTTTATTTCCTCTTCTTCATCTTTTTGTTGGGATCATTGATCTGGATCTCTTTCTACTTAGAGGTAGAGAGGATAACACATAATTATGACTCCTCTATATTTGACCATCTCGAGCTTGTGTAACTAAGTTGTGCATACTTATAGTTTGGAACGAGAAGAAGCAGAAGATTTGATTAAACGGCATGGTGGCCGTGTCACTGGATCAGTCAGCAAGAAAACGGTTATATGATGCTTTGCTTTTTATGCAGTTGAATTCACATAGTTAGCATGTGGTTAACATCTTCTGTTTGCAGAATTATCTTTTATGTGATGAAGACATTGGGGGTCAAAAATCTAAAAAAGCCAAAGAACTGGGGTTTGTATTCTATACATTGAAGAAATCAATTCAAACAACTCCCTTGTTCTGTTTTTGTTTTTCACTTATATTTTCTTTTCTTTGTTTTGTAGTACTAGCTTCCTCACTGAGGATGGGCTGTTTGATATGATCCGCACATCAAAACCTGCAAAAGCTCCTTCACAAGAAGAATCAAAAAAATTGGTGAAGAAGGTTGTTGCAACCCATTCAGAAAGTCCTCAGAAAGCTGGAGCTAAGGGTATGACCCAATAAGCATGTACTTCTATCTTTTTTATTGTTGATCATATTTGTTCTTGTTATTTCTTATCATTAAATTAGCTGTGAATCATTTGTAGCTGAAGTTGTTATGGGTATTCATTCTTTTGTATGTTTTAATAATTATGCTTCTATCACCAAATGCAGTCTCCCAATCTTCTGGCTCAGCTTCTAGGCCAGTCAAGCCTAAGAAAGAAAGTTCTGTACAGTCTTCCTTTATGTGGACAGAGAAGTATCGACCTAAGGTTCCAAATGACATCATAGGGAATCAGTCAATTGTATGTGTGTCAGTCTTTATCACCTTTTTTTTGTGGTTAAGTCTGATTTCATATGTACTGGTTGTGGAGAAGCATTGTAAGATTTCTTAATGTTATGTTGTACAGGTTAAGCAGCTTCATGATTGGTTGGCAAATTGGAATGAGCAATTTCTTGATGGTGGAAATAAAAGAAAGGGGAAAAAACAAAATGACACTGGTTCCAAAAAAGCTGTCTTACTAAGTGGAACCCCTGGTATTGGAAAAACCACTTCAGCAAAGTTGGTCAGTCAGATGCTTGGTTTCCAAGCCATAGAGGTGGCTACATGTCTCATTATAATCCATTTTTGCCAATGGTATGTCATCATCTAATTCATCTCATCTATACTTTTGTATGTATTTCAGGTTAATGCTAGTGACAGCCGTGGGAAGGCTGATAACAAAATTGTTAAAGGAATCAGTGGAAGCAATGCAAACTCTATTAAGGAACTTGTCACCAATGAGTCCTTGGGTGTTAATATGGATCGGTTGGTGTTGCTTATCATAATTTTTTTATGCATGATTGCATATAATATGCCCTGTGAAGTTTTCATAAGTTTCGTAAATTTTCAGGGCAAAGCATTCCAAAACTGTGCTCATTATGGATGAGGTTGATGGCATGTCAGCTGGTGATAGGGGTGGTGTTGCTGATCTTATTGCTAGCATCAAGATATCAAAAATTCCCATTATCTGCATTTGCAATGACCGCTACAGCCAGAAACTGAAAAGTCTTGTGAATTACTGTTTGCTTCTCAGCTTTCGTAAACCTACAAAGCAACAGGTCTTTTTGCACCTATTATTATCCCTCAAAATATTTTTGTTTCTCTTGTTCTTAAAATTTATATTCAGATTAGGTTCCTTGGGTGAACATTTAGAGTTAACTTTTGTGCCAATTTTGTTATATTTAGCTCATGAAATGATGAAATCTTCAGGAAATCAGAAATATCTGACAAATGATTATGCTTACTTAGCTAACTTTTGTAGCTTATAATAGAAGTACAACACTTTAGCTTCAGAATTGAATTCTTCTCTCGAAATTGCTTGATACTTCTAAGGTGAACATTGAAAATACCTCTTCTTATCAGGTTATAACTTAAACTCTATTTACAAAATAATATAACCATTCATCCCTTTTAACGATTGCATCACCTCTTAAGATATATTACTTGAATTTGGAATGCAGATTATTTTAGAAAGATTCTTTTCTTGGCCTTGTGGTGTATAATTTATATTAATTGTGCTGCTGAATTATTAAATCTATTGAGCTTATGTATTGACTTTCTCTTCTTTTGATGACATTGCTTCGCAGTGTGATTTTCTTGAATTTAGGATGTGGTTAGTCACAGAGAGCATGTTGATCTTGGAATAGAATATTGTGTTCAATGACCTGGGCTTATAAGGGTTTCCTCGGTTCAAAGTTGATAAATTTGAATAATATATGATACATTCATCAACCTGTATCAAGATTGATGAATTTGATTACACAATTATCTTCTAGATCACCTGGTTTGGCAATGCTGTTATTGTTAAGAGAAGCTGATTGTTATTATTATTAAATCATGTTTGATTCTAGGTGAAATTATATATATCCCTCTTTTTGATGTCCCTGTGCCCTCCAATTATTTTTATGGATATTGATCATTCTTCCTATTTTTCGGATTTCTCATCTGATGATGACAATGCCATCTCTTCTGCAATGTGAAGAAAAGAGGCAGACTTCAGGAGAAGGAAAAGATCAGGGAGATTAAAGATAACAGTTTGTTGAACTAAGTGAAACTAGGGGTAGTTCTTATGGTTAGTCTTACAGCTAGTCTAAAGAGTAGTTACATTAAGGATTAAATGATACAATTGGATTGTAAATGGAATAACAGTATAACACCAACCAAATAAATCTATATGCAAAAAAAAAAAATATATATATATATATATATATATTTTTTAAAAAATAAAACAAAACCCAGTCCCTTAGAATACAATTTATATTTTCGGACAGGGTTACAAGTGTTTATTGGTTTTTAGCTTTTTTAGTTGACATTTTGCTAGTTGGTATCCTTTGAGGTGGATTATGAATAAAACGGCTAATTGGAAATTCTGATTTTATTCTTGTGAAAGCTATTTTGGCATCAGCAGATGATAGACATGTGGTGGAAGGCCTATATTTTAAATATGTAGCTTTAGTTTTTGAAGTCTACTAATTTCTCTATGCAATTTTGGTAGGATATAGAAAGTTTGTAATGTAGGATTTGATTTATTCCAGATGGCAAAGAGGTTGATGCAAGTTGCAAAAGCTGAGGGGCTTCAAGTCAATGAGGTAAAAGCCTGATGTATTAATTAGTTATCTTATTGCCTGGAGCTTGTAATTGTAATTAATTTTATGGATTTTGAGTGTAATGAAGTATTTTAAATCCTCGATCTCTGTTTCTTACAAATTTATAATAATCTTCATTGTGTTGACTAACCTATTCCATTGAGTCATTCAACATGATTGTTTTAGATTGCTCTTGAGGAGCTGGCTGAAAGAGTTAATGGAGATATGCGCATGGCACTAAATCAGCTACACTATATGAGCCTCTCCATGTCAGTTATTAACTATGATGATATTAGGCAGCGGCTTTTATCTAGCTCGAAGGATGAAGACATTTCACCATTCACAGCTGTTGATAAGTATGAAATTTAGACATTTCACCATTCACAGCTGTTGATAAGTATGAAATTTAGTCTCTAGTTAAAACATTTAGTGTCATAATAAAGGTTTTGTGCCTTGAAAAATCGAGGGCTCTATCCATTTTGGAATTCAAAGCATTAAATAGTTAAAAGATTTTGTGAATTGTAAGTCATAATGCATGGTATCTTGTCATTTTATCTTGTAGGCTTTTTGGTTTTAATGCTGGGAAGTTAAAAATGGATGAGAGGATCAACCTTAGCATGAGTGATCCTGACCTTGTTCCTCTTCTCATTCAGGTTCTTTCATTTCTCTTGACTTTGTTAATTTTGGAAATGTAATGTCGGAGAAGTAACTGAAACCTGCACTATGATCAATTAATTTGTGACTAATTTTCTTATCCATGAATGTACTTCAAGAAAAGGTTGTTTTCATTCAATCAATGCCTACATGGTTGCTATTATTTTAAGCTGGATATGCCATAAACATTTGCTCTACAGAACAGTCTGGAAGTCCAAAATAGTGTTTGTTTATATTTATTTTTTTGTTCAGGTAGCATTTGATGTTTTATTTCTGGATACTTATATGTAATGCTATTGCTGCATATAAGTTAAATACTCCTTATATAACATCTTTTGGGCTTATTATACATGGCAGGAAAATTATATTAATTATAGACCAAGCTCAGCTGGTAAGGATGAGAATGATGTGAAGCGCATGAAGCTAATTGCCCGTGCTGCTGAGTCTATTGCTGATGGAGATATAATGAATGTACAGATTCGAAGATATCGACAATGGCAGCTCTCTCAAGCTAGTTCTCTCGCTTCGAGTATAATTCCGTATGTAGCTTATCTCTACTCTGGAAAATGACAAGGTTTCCTCATCATTTCTTCTCCATTTTGTTGTTCATCCCTGTTTATTGCTCTGATTGTGTTTCAGTGCTTCATTGTTGCGTGGGCAAAGAGAAATACTCGAACAGGTAAGAGGAGTTTATCTCATTGCAAATATATCTTGTCTTCTTTCTCAGTTTTGTTTGATCCAAATCTTTTGTGTACTATAAATTCTTAAATTTCTCCTTTTACCCAGTTGATTGGGAAAATGTTCTGCGTTTGATCCTTCACTCTTTTCATCTGTGCTAAATGCTTAAGTTTGCATTGCTTGTCCTAATTAAAATACGATCAGTTTAGTCTTGAGTTTGGATTGCTTATTATTGTCAGATTAGGGTTGTTTGAGTTGCCTATACCTATACATGACATATTATTATAGGAATTTCATATTATCATTGAAGTTGAATAAGAATATTGATTTTTTTAAGTGTTCATTGTTCTGGTTCTCTTCTGTTCTGCATCATAAAATTTTCTTTTCTTTTGCTTTTTATTAGTCTCTGATTGAAAGGATCCTGTTTGACTTGGATTTTTATTGAGTATCATAACTTGCATCATATATGCAGGGAGAACGAAATTATAATCGGTTTGGTGGGTGGCTGGGGAAAAACTCAACAATGGGCAAAAACTTGAGGCTTTTGGAAGATCTTCATGTTCACATTCTTGCTTCTCGCGAATCTAGTTCAGGAAGGTAAATATGGATTTACTGTAATAACGTCAATTTGTTACCATCTTGTTTCCTCTTGCATCTAAAGTTTTACTTGTTTCAGTTGCTTGTTAAACACTCTTATCAGTACTTGTAAATCATTTATTGATGATTTTGGTAAGAATTAAGATGAGGACTGGCTTGCCTTTATATTCAACATATTGCAACTTGCATGCAGTTGCTGCTCAAACTTTGCAATTTTTGTGTGTGTAATTGGTCTAATGTTCGATGTTAGGCACTTGCATTCGATCAATTCTAAGCATCTGGTATATAATTTGATCCGATCTGTCTGTTCTGTGCTATACGATGTAGAAGTTACGTATCTAATAGATTTCTGGACTTGACTTAATAGTTCTCTGTGTGTTTGTGTATATATATATATATATGAAAAAGCAAAGTTGGAAGGGTGGGTCAAACTCACTCTTTCTCTTTCTAATTTTTATCCCTCGTACTCATGCTTCATTAATTGGTGCAGGGACACCCTTCGTATGGAATATCTTGCGCTATTTCTTAAACAATTGACAGGACCACTGCGAGTCTTGCCTAAGGTTGAAAGTAAATTATTTGCTTAAAGTTGTAAACATTTGAACTAATTTAACCTGACTACTGCTTGACTTGCACCTTTCATTGTGAAAATTATCAGGATGAAGCTGTTCAGAAGGTTGTGGAATTTATGAATATATACTCAATCAGTCAGGAGGATTTTGATACTATTGTAGAGTTATCAAAGTTCAAGGTGATTTACCTGAGTCTGATGATGTGTCTATGTCATTATGATAGGAACCCAAGTTTCAAATTTACCAGAACAAAGATTTGATTTAAAATGAGACACGATTACAGACTCTACAACAGAAATGTAAAGACTCAAAGGACTCAAGAACAATATCAATCTGATAAAGGAATTATCAGACTGATCCCATAGACTCAGTCTCGTAGAGCTAAAGCCCGCCCACAGCCAATGCTCCTCAATAAATTCCCTAGAGGAACCTACTGCCCAACACACACAATAGACTAAAATTCAGCATATCCTTTCTCTCTCCCACTACCTCCTTTTGTAACAAACTCTGACCCACTTCACTTCCTAAATTACCCCTCTAATAAATCACAGACTCACGCACTCCACCACACACTATATCCCACTACTGGTACCTATCAATACCCCCTCCTCCGAGGTTGGAGTAGGCTGATTTTTGTTTTTTTTAAAATCTTTTAAAAGAAAAGCCATAGCATGTGTGATAGAATAAGATTACATCTATTTCAGCCTATTCCAATCCTTCCCAGCAAAGAAGAATTGGATTGATGCTCCTTGGACGAAGATGTTGCACCTTGGCTGCCATTGTCACCATAAGATCTGTTCCCTTCAGCACCGCTGCCGCCACCGCCGTGGATCGAAGACTGATGCACGAAGAGAATGTCATTGCCATCATCAAGAGTTATGAACCCAAAGCCCTTTTGGTTATTGAACCATTAACCCTTAACAGTCACCCTCCTGCCCATCTCTCTCGCCGCCGAGATGTCCTTCTTCGTCTTCCTCTTTTGGTCACTCTCAGAACCCTTTGCCGACGTGCTCTGTGTTGATGCTGCTGTTGGAAGGCTTTTGGAAATTCTTCCCAGAGTCGCTAGAGCTCCTATGCCATTGTTCCAAAGATTTCGCATCGACAACCCATGAGAAGCCCTGTTTTGAAGGCTTCGAAATTAGTTCTGGGCTTGACCTGTTTTGGGTAACCCAGTATTCAACTTGAACTCACCCATGGCTCGTAATATTGAGTCCAACCCACTCTTAATAGACGACTCAACCCATGGATCCATTTCGTAGATTTAATTCGTTCCTCACTGTCTTCCCCTCTAGTGTGTTGGACCTGCTTCAGCAAGAGATGAAATATGTTGTTTGCCTTCATCTTCCTTTTTCTCTTCACTTCACTGCCATCAATCCCCTGTTGCTGCTCGCTTGAGACAAAGTAGAGCCCTTTGAAGACCCTCTTCCGTTCGTGCGAGGCTTTGCTGTACCCATATCAACCCCTCTGTTCTGGCGAGAGCTGCCTTGTCTATCAACCCCTATAATTTTCGTCGTTGGATGTTGTGCTGGCTCAACCGCTGACAACCCTCCCATAATGCTTGTTGGAGATGATGGGACACCAGCAACTCTATTCACTCGAGCTTTTGTTACAAAACTTGTCGAAGCCCTTGAGACAGATAAACCCATTCGCTCGACTCCATTTGCATTCAGGCCAATCGTTTCCTTCTGCGATTGAATCTAAGGGTTAATGACTTGTTCCAACTTTCTTACTCTTCCCATCTTTTGTCTGACATTTTTGGGTTACATGGTAGGGTAATGACTTGTTCCAACTCTCTTACTCTTTCTTCCCATCTTTTGTCTGACATTTTTGGGTTACACGGTATACTGGCTCCTCTCGAATAACCCGGCAGGTCAGAACAATTGATAGGAACCCAAGTTTCAAATTTACCAGAACACAAATTTTATTTATAATGAGACAATTGTAGACTCTACAACAGAAATGTAAAGACTCAAAGGACTCAAGAACAATATCAATCTGATAAAGGAATTATCAGACTGATCCCAGAGACTCAGTCTCTGTTGGGCCCGTAGTTTTAAAATATTATAAAAGAAGAATGGGCCAAAAAAGTACAAAGGCCAAGTCAGCAAAGAAGGAGGAAAAGGGTGTTGAAGAGGAGAGAGGAAAAATAACTAACTTGAGCTGAGCTGGCAAGGGAATGAGGGCAGGCGTGAAATAGGCTGAGTTCGTTGAAGGCATCAGGGAGAGTTTTGGGGAAGATTCTTGGAGAGCACTAGACCTCTCGAATGTCTAGGGATTTTATCTTACTGAGTATTGCTTGTGCTGCTTAATTCTCTGACTGTTGCATTTTATTTCCTTGTTTTACTTGCTGTAAGCTTTTCTCTTCATCTCTGGAAGAGATATTTTCCTATTTCAATAAAATACAATTTCTGGAGAGTTTAATTGGCAATTCGAGTACTGGACTCTATCAATTTGGTATCAGAGCGTCGATCGGAGTGGGTTATGGTTACGAGAATGGAAGGAAGGATTGAGAATGTGGAGAAGGATTTAGAAATGATGAAACTATGGATGCTGGAGATGAAAGAAGCATTGAATCGCATTGAAGAAAAAGGAAAACAACCAGACATAGGCGTACAAGGGGCTAATAGTGAAGCATTAGCTGGAGATACTGGAGACACTAGTCGCCCTCCGATGAACGAGAAGGATCCCACGAAGTTCAGGAAGCTGGAGATTCCTCTCTTTTCTGGCGAGAATCCAATTGGATGGTTATTCAAACTGGAACGATATTTCTCTATCAACGGCATTGCGGATGGAGAAAAACTGGAGGCAGCCGTGGTGTGCTTAGAAGACAAAGCATTGACCTGGTATCAATGGCTGGAGGTACGCAATCTGGTGAAGTCATGGGTCGAATTCAAGAGTCAGGTACTTAATCGTTTCCAACATTCTCAAGCCGGTGATGCTTATGAGATGTTGATGGCACTGAAACAGACGGGTACAGTAGCTGAATACAGGGAGAGATTCGAATCATTGTTGGCGCCGTTAAGTGAAGCCTCCGATGACATGTTAATGGGGGCATTTAGCAATGGGCTCAAGGAAAATGTTAGGGCTGATTTAAGGATCATGAAGTTTGGATCCTTACAAGAAATGATGAATCTGGCCCACAATATTGAAGAAAGGAATTTGGTGGTGGAGAAGAACAGAGAGGATTTCTTATCGCAGCATTTGAAGACAGCAGTAGCTAACAAATGGACCATGGCAAAGCCCAATTCGGGGTGGACCAGGATCTCGGGTAGTGGTGGGTCAGACTCGACTTGATTCAATTCTTATAACCCGGTAGTATCTAAGAGCACTAAGTCGAAGGCATCCTCTACGGAAAAACAGAGCACATCGTCTGCGGGATCCACAAACAGCAGTAAAACCACAGCAACTCAGGTTCGAAGATTGTCGGATGCCGAAGTAGCTAGGAAACGCTCCTTGGGACTCTGCTATTGTTGTGACGAGAAATATAGCCCTTCGCACCGATGTAAAAACCGGCAACTTCAGGTGATGATCCTACAACCTTGCGAGGGAGAAGACGATGTCGAGCTAGAGGAGGAGACCACGAAGGATGAGATTCCAGTGTTAGAATTGTCTATGAATTCCGTGGTGGGTCTTACAGGAAATCACACTATGAAACTCAAGGGAAGGGTAAAAGGTGAGGAAATCCTAATTCTGATAGATAGTGGGGCAACCCATAATTTCATAGCTTCAGAGTTGGTTGAAAAATTAAACATCCCGATTCAAGCTGCGTGAGTCTTTGAAGTGTCTCTTGGAGATGGATACAAGGTTCGGGGAAGGCACATTTGCCCTGCTGTGGTAGTCGAATTGCAGGGAGTCGAAGTACAGCAAAGCTTCTATGTGTTTGATATGGGTCAAACAGATATGGTACTTGGGGTTGAGTGGCTGAGATCCTTGGGCGAAGTGAAGGTTAACTGGGATGAGTTAACTAAGAAATTTATGATTGGGAATGAAGAAAGATGGATTAAGGGAGACCCATCATTGGTGAAATCTCTAGTTTCCTTTAAGTCGATGATGAAAAACTTGAGAAGTGAAAAGCAGGGCTATTTAGTAGAATTTGGACAGATGTCAGTGGAGCCAGTAAATGAAGAAACGCCTGATGAGATACGGAAACTATTGGAAGATTACCCTTCTGTACAAGTACCACTTCAGGGGTTACCCCCAAGGAGGATGAGAGATCATGCTATTGACATTAAAATTGGGGAACAACCACCCAACATCAGACCATACCGATACCCACATTCTCAGAAGGCAGAAATCGAGCGTCTGGTCAGTGATATGTTGCAGATAGGGTTAATCCGCCCCAGTAGCAGCCCTTATTCAAGTCCGGTTTTATTGGTTAAAAAAAAGGATGGGAGCTGGAGATTTTGTGTGGATTATAGGGCATTAAATAAGATCACAGTGCCTGACAAATTCCCAATTCCAATGATAGATGAGCTACTGGATGAATTGAAGGGAGCAGCAGTATTTTCTAAACTTGATTTAAAATCAGGGTACCACCAGATACGAATTAAGGAGGGAGATGAAGCCAAAACAGCATTTCGCACTCACTAAGGGCATTATGAGTTCATGGTAATGCCTTTCGGTTTAACGAACGCTCCCGCTACATTCCAATTCTTGATGAACGATATATTCCAGAAGCAACTAAGGAAATTTATTCTGGTGTTCTTTGATGATATCTTAGTTTATAGTCCAGACTATAATTCCCATCTGGTACATTTGAGGGAAACTCTAGCAATCCTAAAAGAACATAATCTGGTTATTAACACTAAGAAGTGCATCTTTGCGAAGACTCAGCTGGAATACTTGGGGCATATAGTGTCAGCTGAAGGGGTTAAAGCAGATCCTTCCAAAATCAAGGCAATGGTGGAGTGGCCTAAACCTAAAGATTTAAAGGCATTGAGGGGGTTTCTAGGGTTAACTGGCTACTATAGGAGGCTTGTCCGAAATTATGGGAAAATTGCCGCCCCTCTCACAGCGTTACTCAAAAAAGACGCATTTGTATGGAGTATGGAAGCCCAGAAGGCATTTGAAAAGCTAAAAGAAGCGATGACGACACTTCCCGTTTTAGCTTTGCCAGATTTCTCACAACCCTTCGAACTAGAGACTGATGCTTCAGGCGTTGGGGTCGGTGCTGTGCTTATGCAAAAGAAGAGACCAATTGCATATTTCAGTCAAGCTTTATCTACAAGACACCAACTAAAATCTGTTTATGAGAGAGAGCTCTTGGCAATTGTGTTAGCAGTAAAAAAGTGGCGCCACTATTTACTGGGGCATCACTTCATCATTAAAACTGACCAGAGAGCCTTAAAGTATTTATTAGAGCAACGGGAGTTGGGCAGTGAACAGCAAAAGTGGATTTCCAAGCTGCTCGGATATATTTTTGAAATTCAATATAAACCCGGACAAGATAATAAGGTGGCTGATGCCTTGTCGAGAAGGGAGGGATTAGAGTTCAAGGCCTTTACTGTACAACATTACGATGATTTAAATCATTGGGAGGAGGAAATCAAGAGGGATGCGAAGCTCTCTTTAATTCTGCAGCAGGTCATCACTAACAGTAATCCACCTGAGGGTTATAGCTTCAAACAGGGGTATCTCAAGTATCACGACAGGTTAGTATTACCAAAGAACTCTTCTAGAATTCCTCTTCTTATTGCTGAATTTCATAATACTCCAACCGGGGGTCATTCGGGGTATTTGAGAACATACAAAAGAATGGCTACAATGCTGTACTGGGAAGGAATGAAAAGGCAGATCCAAGATTTTGTGGCTAAGTGTGCAGTATGTCAACAGAGCAAGTATGAAGCTAGAAGTCCAGCTGGATTGCTACAACCTCTACCTATTCCGAAACAAGTGTGGGAGGACATTAGCATGGATTTTATTTCCGGGTTACCAAAGTCTAACAAATTTGACACTATTCTAGTAGTAGTGGACAGACTTACCAAATATGCACATTTCATACCGCTTACTCATCCATACAATGCCAAGGATGTGGCAGGTTTGTTTATCAAGGAAGTGGCAAAACATCACGGATTACCAAAATCCATTGTATCCGATAGAGACAGGTTGTTTATGAGTAATTTCTGGCAGGAGTTATTCAAACTGTCGTGTACCACTCTTGCATTTAGTTCTGCATACCACCCCGAAACGGATGGACAGACGGAAGTAGTTAACAGAAGCCTTGAGACGTATCTTCGTTGTTTTTCTTCACAAAAGCCGAGGAAGTGGGCACAGTGGCTTGCTTGGGCAGAATATTGGTTCAACACTAATTTCAATCAGTCTATTGGCATGTCTCCATTTAAGGCCCTGTATGGCCGGGACCCACCTACCCTATTTAAGTTTGAGGATATGCAGTCAACTGTGGAAGATGTAAATGAACATATCAGAAATAGAAATGCCATCATTGAAGAGCTGAAAAATCATTTATCCAAGGCACAGGAGGATATGAAGAAGTCTGCTGATAAATCTAGGAGGGATGTAACATTGGAGAAGGGCGAGTTAGTATATATTAAGCTCAGACCATACAGATTGAAATCCTTGGCTAAAAAAATCAATGAAAAACTAAGCGCCCGTTATTACGGACCCTTTGAGGTGGAGGAAAGAATTGGGCAGGTTGCCTACAGACTCAAGCTTCCCAACATTGCCCGGATTCACCCAGTATTTCATATTTCTCAGCTTAAAAAGTCACTACATGCTGAGTTACAAACACAGCCACTACCTTTGATTTTATCAGAAGATTTGGAATTAGTGGTCGAACCAGAAAGTGTTACACAGGTGAGAACTTTGACAAATGGGGAAAAGGAGGTTTTGATCAAATGGAAAGATTTACCAGAATTTGAAAACGCTTGGGAATCTTTTGATACCATCAACAACCAATTTCCTCAATTCCACCTTGAGGACAAGGTGCAACTCATCGGGGGAGGTAATGTTGGGCCCGTAGTTTTAAAATATTATAAAAGAAGAATGGGCCAAAAAAGTACAAAGGCCAAGTCAGCAAAGAAGGAGGAAAAGGGTGTTGAAGAGGAGAGAGGAAAAATAACTAACTTGAGCTGAGCTGGCAAGGGAAGGAGGGCAGGCGTGAAATAGGCTGAGTTCGTTGAAGGCATCAGGGAGAGTTTTGGGGAAGATTCTTGGAGAGCACTAGACCTCTCGAATGTCTAGGGATTTTATCTTACTGAGTATTGCTTGTGCTGCTTAATTCTCTGACTGTTGCATTTTATTTCCTTGTTTTACTTGCTGTAAGCTTTTCTCTTCATCTCTGGAAGAGATATTTTCCTATTTCAATAAAATACAATTTCTGGAGAGTTTAATTGGCAATTCGAGTACTGGACTCTATCAGTCTCCTAGAGCTAAAGCCTTCCCACAGCCAGTGCTCTTCAGTAAATTCCCTAGAGGAACCTATTGCCCAACACGCACAATAGACTAAAGTTCAGCATATCCTCTCTCTCTCTCTCCCTCCCTCCCTCCCACTACCTCTTTTTATAACAAACTATGACCTACTGCATGTAATGGTACCTAAGCGGCCTGGAGAACCACACCCCAAAAGCTAGCTGTTGAGGTGGGAGTGCCAAGCCACTTAAGTATCTCATCAGGCGCTCTTTTCTACCTGATGTAGAACTTCGTCTCATTACATACCCATTGAGAGTCGACATCCCGATTGTTGCACACTGCGATGCTTCACTCGGCTCTCGAAAGTCGATCAGTCCCTCTGCAGGTAGCCTTCTCCGTGACGTCGAATTCGACTCAACAGTCGGGCCTCTCAATGAAAGCACCAGTGTAGTGATACCTAAGCGGCCTAGAGAACCACACCCCAAAAGCTAGCCGTTGAGATGGGAGTGTGAAGCCATTTATGTATCCCATTAGGTGCTCTTTTCTACCCGATGTGGGACTTCGTCTCATTACACTGCACTTCCTAAATTACCCCTCTTAACAAATCACAGACTCATGCACTCTACCACACACTATATCCCATTACTGGTACCTATCACATTACTACAAACTTTTCTCAGTGTCAAGTTAACATTTGATATTGTATGCATCAGGGTCATCCGAATCCACTAGATGGCATACATCCTGCTGTTAAATCTGCACTGACAAAAGCATACAAAGAAGAAAGCAAATCTCGGATGGTACGAGCTGCAGATCTAGTCACTCTTCCTGGAATGAAAAAGGCCCCTAAGAAGCGAATTGCTGCTATTTTAGAACCAACCGAGGAAGTATTGGAAAAGGGCGAAGGTGACGGCACTTTGGGAGAGAGTGAAGAAGAGAACTCCTCTGACACAGATGAGTTGGGTAAGTTTTGTACTGTTCATTATTCTTATTATCTGTTCATATTTATTCATGGCGTCTTGATGTTTTGCACATCTGTCATCAGATGGTGCCACCACTGGCGAGAAGCTGCAGTCAGAACTTCAAAGTTTAAACTCAAAGGGTAGATTACTTTTTGTGATTAGTTTGTGCTACTACATGATTCAAATTCTAGGCTATTTACTCTTTAAAAGATGAGGATGATTGATGATTTCTTGTGTCTATTTATGCATGTAGCCATGCGAGTAGAGTTGGATTTGAAGGGAATGGGAAATTCAGGGGCTGAGAAGAAACCAGCCGGAAGAGGTAAAGGTGCTTCTGCATCCGCAGAGAAGAGCGGGAAAGCTTTAAGAGGTGGGGCAAAAAGAAAGAGGTGAAAGCTTCTTTGACTGAGCCATTGGCTTACTGCTTGAAGTATGTCCCTACGTTTTTGTCCAGTGAGTATGCCTTAAATTTTCCCTCCTGTAAGTGCTTTTGTGAGGACATGACCGAGTTTGTAAATGAACCGTGCTCTTAATGCAATTGACTACGCCTCCGGGATTTTTTGGTTGATTTGGTTAGTTTCTCCAAGTAGGGTTCCATTTCTGAATTTAGGGGATATTTTTCATGTTAAACCATTTCACGCGGCGTCATAGTTTTCAGTGTTCTGATCTTTCCTTTGAAGGATGTGGGAGGCTTTTGCTATGTTGTTATTTTGACCTTCGTATCTTGAATGTATTTTGGTACCTTGATATTCAAGATACTGGTGCTATTTATAATGCAGATGTGTTATAGGATGGTATTGTTATTTTTATGATATCTTCAATTATCATATCCATTTTAAATATTATGGTATCCAAGAAATCATAAAATGTGAAATAACATCTTACCAAATTGATCAAAATCCCTCCTTTGCTTGAGTCGTGTATGATTGAATTGTTAGTCATATTCCATGATATTCGCCCGTCAAGTTATACTCCCTTAGGTCATAAATTTTAAAAAAAAGAACAACGGAAGAAGGAATAAACAGTGAACCTCGTAATTTCGCTGTGCACGCGTCGAGTCCTGCCTACTATCAGATGTCATTCATAATTTTGTCATATTGCGCTAAGAAAAGTAAAATCATTGAATACGGAAGTAAACAAAGACAAGGGAAATAAAAATGAAAATTGTCAGTTGATTTAAATATGCTTTAATTAATTAAGAGATTTATTTGTTAAAATGTCAATTGTTTTCCTGTTATAAGAGCTAAAGGTGTATGATCCGAAAAACAACAGGCCGAAGTTTTGAATAAAGTAGTTTTAATCAAAATATTAGGTAGGTGATGTGTAGGTTGCCTTTTCTATTCACTGAATGGGAATGCATCCTTTTCTAGTAGTTAAACGATAGTGATTATCGAAGATGCCAAAGGCAGGACCTTTGAACTTGAAGCACGTCCATTAATGTTCTTCAAATGGTTAAGATAAGCTTTTTCTATAAAATAATGTCAACAGAAAAGAGCCTTTGATGACCACGAAATGCCTAAATGCGCAAAAGCAGCTTGGCGGTGATTACAGGTAATGCTAATAAATGATGAGCCTTCTTTTGTATACAAGAGACAAGAGCTGCTTGGCCTTGCTTGCCAAGCCTGTATTATTACAGAAAAAGAATAATTTTTTATTGTATATCCCATTTCTTACGTCATAATACTTATTGGATGGACACGTGTCAGGTAGAGAGATCCAAAAACCTTTGGATTCCACCAACACAACCACCTAGGATATTGTAGCAGTGATAAATCTAGATACATTATATGCACTATATTGTGTGATGAGGCTCAACTGCTCAAGATACAGTTCTCTCGCCTACCACCATTTCACAAAGAAAAAAAAAATTAAAAATTAAAAAAAGGATAAAACAAAAAGAGGGGAAAACCACAACCAAGACAGCTTCTATTTTCCATTCACATTCCCAGAGCTTTTACATCTTTGGAATTTCCACCAATCTGCATCCAATGCATGCACGAACATTAATTAAACAGACAATATTGGAAGGAAATGAGGATGCTTGCATGTCGGTGATGTGGCAACAGCAAATCATAATGGGGTGATTTTTACTAAACAAATTAAGGTAAAAATTTTAATATACATTTTAAGATGAGGAAACTCAATCTTAAAAGTCAAACTCTGTCCATCATAATATGTCATAAAAGCTATCCCACACACCACCCACCCAATCAAAAAGAAAGAAATGCAAAAGAAAGCAGAGCCTGCATTGGTTGTTTGAGTCACCAAATCACAAAACGATAGAGAGAGTAAACAGATTCTGAACAGTAAAAAGAGTTAATTACTGATTTAGTCTCTGAAAGATTATAGTGTTTTTGATTTAGTCCCTAAAAAACTGTTTTATTTTAATCTGGTCGTTTTTTTTGTCAAAGCGACATTTAGCAATTTTGAGATCTAACAACAATAAATTTGGTGACTTAGCAATAAAAAACATTAAATTAAAATAAATGAAAATTTGCATCCACTAAATTGAAATATTTGATCTTTCAATGATCAAATTGAAAATATTATAATCTTTTAAGGAGTAAACTCCAATAAAAAGATAAATGCATTGAGTGGAAAAAAAAAAAAAAAAGAGATCTCAGCAACTTGGGCATAATTACTACAAAAACAAAGTTCAAAGTAAAAGAAAAATCGTAATAAATAGGAGAAAGGAATAATAGAATATATATTCCTTATTTAGTAAGGTAATGAAATTCCATTAGCTAGTTATGAGGGAAAATAAGTTAGAATCTCACATCCTTGTATCAACGTATCGTGCCAGCCAAAGGACAATAGGATGTTTCTTCAATGGCACGTGGTGAATCTAGTATCTTGTCCAAAGGTTCCAAGCATCCAGCACGCTGCTTCCAGCAATTTTCCTGCCATTTCATACTTTTCTTGGGCTTAAAGAGAAACTATGAAAATCATGTTTGTTCAAAATAATTAACCTTCAAGTGGATTGGGATGTGAAAAGATATATTCAGGAAACAAAAGGCTTTTGAAAAAATACATAAATAAACGAGACAGCATGTAAATACTTGGATATATATAAACAAAAACATAGTCAAAGCATACTGACATAGAAGATTCTTTTCAGTTGATCGTGCAGTATCATGCATAAGATTCGCCAAAACAGATATGAACAAAAAAATATTCATAGCTTATTGATATAAACATAAGATTCTTTTCAGTTGATTGTGCAGTATCATGCATCACTTTCTACTTCGTTGGTCTATTCTCTATGCATATATTCAAAAATTTGCTAAAAATATTATCAGGAAATATTCGCCATTTCCCTTCCCGTTCTCTCCATTCCCCTTAATCCAAACATATTCTAAGAAAAATACAAATAAATTTAAACCTTAATCCAGGAAAATATCTGAACTAACTTCTATTTTCCTTCCCTTTCTTTTCTCATTCTAATACCATTCAGTTCTTCTCTCCAGTTAGTCGAACAAAAGTAAAGTCGCAGTAGAAAGGCCAAGCAGATAAATCCGGACAAAGTTTTTACCGTATCATTTAACGGTAAACTTGCAATAGAACCATCATCACGTGAAATTTTCTACTTGACACTTTACATTTAAAAGCACTAGGTATTATAACATCACATCATAGCCCTTTTTCATATACATAAAGCAAATATTGAAATTGAGGTCTTTAACAATAATTACTATTAACAAGTTATAACACGTTTCTTAAGACTTAAGATACAACTATAAGAAGCAAGCAACACAAGCCCTCGTAAAGAAAACGCAAGAACAAAAAACCAAAGCCATTACAGCCAATCGCATACATATTCACATCATCATCACCCTTTTAATAAACAAAAGCAAAGAGTGGAGAATAAGAAAAGTACCTCGTCTCTGCTTGACCGCGACCTTGGCCGCTTGAACCGGCCGGCTCACCGGTTTTGTCTCCTTCTCGGCCGGGAACAAAACCCCATCGATGCCCTGCACCGAGATCCGACCGTCCGTATATATATCCGGGTCGAACAAATAAGCTGACCCGTCTCCCTGCCCGAATTTGACCGACCCGTCTGCCTCCTGAGCCACCACCTTATGCGGTAACCGTAGAGTATCGTACCGGACCTTACCGAACCGTCGAACCGCATTGTACATGCTCTCTTCGGTTTGATACTCGGGTATGAGATGGTAATACATAATCTGCTCCGGTGCACCCGGTTCGCTCAACTGGTCCGTCGTCAATTTCGCCATGGCCTCGTCGTTCGGAGCCAAAACCGTTAGAACATAACCCTCCGACACTAATCGACCCATTTCAGAAGCTAAGGATGTCAGATTCACCAGAATGTCGGCCATTTCATTGTACCCACCGTAGTGGAGCAGCGTCTGGATAAAATCTTTGACCTGGGCTTCACCGTTAAAGTGGTGGTGGGGTCCACCGGGCCCGGGCGCCGGAGCAGGAGCCAGGGCAGGTCCCGGAGCCATAGCGTCGTAGATGGGCAATGCCGGCGGCGACCCGGGTTTGGCCGGCGGAGCAGGTTTCTTCAGCCGATGTGTCCTCGGGTCAACTTCCGGAGCCCCCTCCGGCTTCACGGCCGTGATGGACCGGAGGCTCCGGCGCCGGTTGAAGTCGTCTTGAACGGAGCGAGGGACCAGCAGGCGTTCAATCCCGTGAATCACGCCGTCGGGTCGGGTCACCACATCCGGGTGGATAATTCTGGCGCGATCCACAGTCCATTCCCCGGTCCCATTACTCGCAAAATGGAGAAACTCCGAATTAAAGAGCGTTTCGTGACGGGTTGACCCGGATTGAGCGGGCAGAGTCTCCGATCTAATTCGGGTCGGGATGACGTGAAACATGAGCAAAGACTGGAGAGACTTGAGATTACGGGGCTCTAGAAGGAACCGCTTGAATTCTGGGTCGAGATCCCGCTCTAGGGCTTCGTTTCTGGGTGCGAAGATTGTGATGTTGCGGCTGCCGACAGTGTCTTCAAGAGTCTGCAAAAGCATAGCCTTTTCCACTAACTCAGCGAGTTCCGTGTAATGCGAGTCCAGGAGTGCCACGAGGACCGAGTTGGAGTTTATTTGACCCGATGACGAAGAAGAAGAAGAAGCCACCGACAACCTGGTATTTGGGGAATCCGAGAATGCGAAGCCGAAGAGGAGGAGGAGGTAGGAGCAGAAGATTCGGAGGTGGGTGGCGCCATAGATGCGGCGATCCATGGCGGCCTGACAGAATGAGTGCGCCGGAATCAAGACCAGAGAGAGAAGAAGGATGCTTGGGTTTCTGGTTGTTTGTTGTGAACTGCTACTTTATTATTCTACGTAGTGATTTGTTTTTTAATTTTTTTTATGAGTCTTTCTCTAGCTTGAGCTTGGTGGGGTAGAGTCCATGATGGTTAATACTTATTAATACAGTGAGTGTGATAGTTGTGAGTGAAAATGTGAGTGCTGCTGAGTTGAGCGGCTTCTAAAATCAACGGGCTCTTCGTGTTCCTGTTTATCAGTAAAGAAGTGTCGGTTGCTAATGCCAGGCTGGCTGATTGGTACTGGATGAAAACTTCAAACTGTCGGACAGAGAATGGAATGCCTCAGAATCAGAAATTAAGAAAGGCTACGGAGTTAGATATTGCCCAATTTAGGTTCGGTAACTCTGATTCATGCGGGAGGTTTCTTTCTTTTCCTCAATAGACAAGTATGGTCTCTTTCTAGTGATCCAATGGCCATTATTTTTTTTCTCTTGTTTTCAAAGATTTATTTAAGAAAAAAGTTTAGATAGATTTTAATTCTTTTTTTTTTGCCTATTTTCAGAATTTATTTAAAATAAAAAATTTAGACAAATTTTAATTTTTTTATATTTATTTTCAGGAACCTATTTAATTTTTTTAAAAAAAAAAAGAAAGCATTAGAATTTATCTAAAATTTTTATTTTCAAATAATTTTCTATACAGAAAAAAAATATTATAACCTATCTAAATTTTTTTCTTTAAATAGGTTTATGAAAACTGACCAAAAAAAAAACATGGGTGGCACCAAAAAAGGCAAAGAAATCGCACGCGTAATTCATAGATAGAGCCATTTTACTTCTCTTACTAATGAAGTTTTCGTACAAGTTTTCACTCCTCTAATTTTCTTCAATTTATAATTTTTGTATTTTCACAAATACTCTACTTGTGTTGGCTGTCCCTTTTTGTATTTCTATTCATTTTCTCCTTTCTTTTTAGCCTAAGGGAAATATTTAATGAATTCAGTAGTATGCTTTCTAAAACTTTTTTTTTCCTACTCAAAAAGATGTTAAAGTCGATCTATCTTTAAAAAGTAACAATTATTTACTAGATTTTAATATAACCAGAACTATTTGATTTCTTTAAGTTTTTTGATTCTGAAACGATTATTAATGAATATCTGATACATTATTATTCTGATTTATTTCATTATTCAATTTTATTTATTTGTAAACAAAACATATAAAAAACAAATTTTATTAAAACAATGAGAAAAACTGTAACTCTTAAGTATACTTTATCATAAGCATGATTTACGAAAGAATATTGCTTAAAGAGTTAGTTATAAATTATTTATATGTATTATATTTTCAATCCCCATTTCTATAATAAAATACATAAAAAAAACTGCTCAAAGTCTGGCAAAAAAAATCACTACAAAAGATTATGAATCTTGTAGTTTAAATGATATGAAATTAAATATTATGGTCAAAAACTATAGTTTAGTGATAGTCCCTACATGATAATTAAGTAAATTAATAGAAGAGAAAACATGATAGAAGGGTCTAATTTCACGTGCATTAGTGGCAGTTGGTCGTAGTTTTCATATTGAAAAAAAATAAATAAATAAGGAGCAATAGAAGTGGGTCAGCGGTCATTTCTATTCCGTATAATATTGCTACCAAGTAGTCCAAAATTTTAGAGTGGTCCCCACGTGGACAGGAGGTCATGCCTATTGTGTTTACGTTTCGTTTTATATTTTACAAATAATAATTTGAACGGTATTAATATAATTTTAACATAAAATAATATGTTTAAAAATCTTTATATTAATATAATTTTATTTTCAAACCATATTTTAATAAAAACTCTTGATTGTTACTTTTATAAATTATAATTTGTTCAAACATAAATTTTTTTTAAAATTAATTTTACTGATTAGGATTTAGCTTATCATTTTTTAAAAATTGATATGTTGAAGAGTCATTTGATAATGTAATGTCAAGCTTGCCACTTGCCATACGTCCATTCTGTATTGGAAGCGAATCAGTTATAGATATTTAAAAGTTTAAATTCTCTATTAGTCATAGTTTTAATCGTGGTTAAATTAAATCATGACTAAAATTTATATTTAACCATAATTAAAACTATGACTAAATAAATAAAATTGTGACTAATAAAAAATTAGAGTCTATAAGTGACTGTAATAAATCTTGATCTTTCTGTATTCTGCTGTCCAACAAAAAATTCGTAGTCGTTATTTCCAAGTAGATATAACATTTAACATTAGTTGTTCTTGTCCTCACCCATTGTGTACCAACCTACAAAACCTCATTACCATTTCACTCACTCCTATATTCCAAATACTTCAACTAGCACTTTTTGAAGTTTGATATATCTCTTTTGGTATTTAACGTAATCAATTTTCTTGTTATTTAGCCTCAAACTATAGTAACTTTTTCTTAAAAAAAATTATCAAGAGAGATTAAGTAATGTTATTGTAATTATATATATTTTATACTGGCCCCAATTATACGATGACTAGAAAACTACTTAAGTCTGTTTTACCCAAACCCACCAACGGGCTCGGGGCTCTTAAGATTATTTCACGTATCCTGCAAACACAAATATTTAGTTACTCAAAAAAACATGGAACCACGAAGCAACATGCACAGCTAGCGCATATTGGCCATCTTGTAGACCACAAGAAGATAAAACAACCAGGATTATAGCTAAAATCGACCAAACCCTTAGGCATGGTTAGCTTCCTATAAAAAATAGCTCTCGCCTCAATCCTACTGAATAACATAAACATTTTCCTTCACCTAATTGTATTCTTCTTGCACTATGGTTAAATTTAAGCATTCAAGGTGTAAATATATATGTAGAAGACTTATATCTCTTATTTATATTTTTTTGCGAGGCTTACCTTTCGACTCTAATGATTCTACCCCTAATTTGATTTGTTGTCAATTCATCATCGTATAGACAAAAGCATTTTTCACATATCTAAAATTTATACCAAATTTTAATTTTGTCATTAATATATTTTTTTACGTTAGTTATATCTTATATGTTTTATTTTTGTTTCAAATATTTTTTTTACTGATGCCGTATATTTCACTGATGAAAAATGTTGACTAATTTCATCTTTAATATTTTTTTTACGTTAGTTATATCTTATATGTTTTACTTTTGTTTCAAATATACTTTTTTTTATTGATGCCGTATATTCCACTGATGAAAATGTTGACTAACAGTTAGTAAAAAGAATATATTTGAAATAAAAATAAAATATGTAAGACATAACTGATACAAAAAAAAACATTAGGGATGTAAAAAGAGTAAGATTGAATGTTATATGTTTTATTTTTGTTTCAAATCTATTATTTTTAATTGACCACCCAATCAATATTTTTCGTCAGTGAAATAGATGGTGCTAGTAAAAAATATAGATTTGAAATAAAAATGAAACATATAAGACATAATTTATACAAAATAAAATATTAGGGACGAAATTGAAACTTAACATAAACATTAGACATATAAAAAAATATTTTTTCATATATATAGTGAGAGAAATGGCCTAATATGAAAGGTGAGAAGAGGAGATGATCATATTTAAATCAAAAATCAATATTCAAATTAATGCAAAATTCATTAATAAAATTAATAATATATTCTTTGATTTTTGTATAAATAAATTTTACATCAATCTAAACTATTAATTTGTAATATACTGATAATTATATTCTCGTCTTACTCTCACATTAGGCCATTATTATCTCTCTCTCTCTCTCTCTCTCTCTCTCTCTCTCTATATATATATATATATATCTTCCAGAAAGTGTGAGAGACATAATTTTTTGAAGACTCACTGAAGTCCCCGACGTTTCGCCCACTGGCGGGCTGCCAGTCTGCCTCTTAAGCTTTGTTTTTTGCCCTTTTCTTGTTTTCTACTTTTTGCTCTTTGGCAAAATGTGAAAAGTATAATTCATCTTTGATTAACCATATGCATGATGTAATTAACAAATATTTCGCATAAAAAAACATTTCATTATCGGATTTAGCTTTCCAGACTTTTTCTATATGTGAAAGTAACGACTTCATGAATCCAAAAGTCAAACCACCCTAGATTGAAACTATTTATTTATATTAATCAAGTTTTTACCTTGATTATCATTGTAAACCATTCACACGTTATTTTGCATGTGCTCCTTAATTTATTAAAAACCTAATTTTAAAATGTGGACATGGAACATGATGAAGAAGCAGCACAAGGACGAGATCAGAATACAATCCATATATCGTAATTTCCCCCACTGTAACTTAGAAAACCATCTATTTATTAAAACAAATAAATGATAATTGAAACATCAAAAGAAATGGGAAATTAAAAGATTGAATAATTAATTTCTATAATGAGTCAGAGCACTGAGGTTTCACAATCACCCAAAATTGTTTAGTAAACAACTATATTTGGTCACAATATTAAATGAGTTTGGTGTTGTGTATCCCTCAGTTGTTAGGTATTATAGTGTTGTGAATTGTTGTTCGCCCTGGCGTCTTATTTAGCTCACAATGTCTCACAACTCATTGCTCTTACAAAATTGTCGGTGGCTCTAAATCTAATTGTTATTGATAGTATTTGGTATTAAATTTTTTCAGACTATGATGAAATTATTTTAGTGTAATGCTCGTTGGGCATCACTATACGAGCAAATGCTTTTTGATCCTGTTCTATCTGTCTTATTTTCTTTTTCCATTTTACTTATAATTATCATCTAACACCTGATAATTTATAAGTCAATATTTACATTGATTATTTTATTAATAATAATCTGCAACGTTTTATTATGCTTTAATAAAATAGTTACTTCGGTGTTTTTATTAAACATTATTTGCACTAGATTTATCATAAAAGGACTTTTAGTTAAAATATAAGAACTAACCAAATTTCATTTTAATTATTGTAATTAAACTAAAAATGAACTTTGAAAATTCACGATCCAACCAAGAATATCTTACTACAGAAAAAAAAAAAGAATATAAAGTAAGTGGCTCTTTAAGAACCTACCAATTAGGCAAAAATATGTTTTTTATGCACTTGAATTTTGACTAACATTTCAATTATAACTTATATATTTTTAATTAATTTTAATTATGTTTTTAAGCTTAACGCTGTTAAAATATTTAATGATAGGCGTTGATATAATATTTCATCTTGCGCACATTAGCGTTAAATCATCTATTTTAAATGTGTTACGTTAGATATCAACTTAAAATGACTAAAATAAAAATATGAACTTTGTTAATGACAAAAAGGAGAGAATTTTTAAGGTTTACAGGGTCATTTTTAAGTTGATATTTTATGTGATACATTCAGGGTGAATAATTTTGCACTAACATGTCAAAGATAAAATGTCACGTTAACGTCTACTGTTAAAAATATTTATACTGCATTAATTGAAAATATATGAATTATAATTTATACAATATAAAATTATAAGTTATAATTAAAATATGAAATCAAAATCCAAGAGTATAAATAATATTTTTGCTTTTAGGACCATTGGATAAGAGGGTGGGTTGAGAATTTATTGCAAAGGGTTTTAACCATTAAGAACTTGTTTGGAAACACGTCCAATCTACCCAGCTATGGAATACTATTGCATGAAACTTGGTTTGCAGGATTTATGCTTGTTTGGGAGATTCCACACACAACTCACAATTTGGTGAAACCTAGTTTCAGACCCCTGTAACCACGTTATCTTCACAGTAAGATTTTGTAGCTACTCTGACAAAAGCAACCTCAGTTAGTGAAATCTTTTCAATGAAATTCAATTTTACCCCTACCCATCTGTGTATGCCTAAACCCATGGAGTTTAGGAGAGAATAAGCAACCCTTGGAGTGCAGCCGAAAAACAAAGACTCTATTTCCATCGAGAAAAACAGAGCATGTTAAGGCGGAGAATTTATCATCCCTTCGAATGTAGCCAAGAGGGAGAACTATAGTAGTGAGAGTGCTCGAAAACTTCAGGGCATTTGAGAAGCAAATTGTGTGGTTGAAAGTGTGAAAATGGGGCTAAGTAGAAGACAAAACCAAGAGGGAAAACCAGAAAAATGAAGAACAGAGGCAAAAGCTTGAGAATTTTGAAAACTTAGTTTTAATTCATTGTTTGCCTTACTTTTGGATATATGTCACATCCCAAAAATTAAACATGTGAAAAGATACTACTATTAGAAAAACCTCAGTGGTATTCCAAAATCCTGGACAATCTCAGTATCCACAATTACTTATTTAATAAAATTCTCAAACATGAGTTATTCACATAAATTCTGTGAGGTCTTACATTCAACCTCTATTATTCATTCCACACGACAGAATTATATTCATCTGATAAACAAATATAGGCATACATAATCTGATGTTTTTATCTCATCGCAAGCCTAGGAGACCTATAGTAAGTACAGAGCGTTCCTAGTATTCACATTAATAAGTACTGTACTGGTATCCCACCAGACAGAAACAGATAATAACTCCAAGGGGCTTCTAATCTTCAAACGGATACTCTTCTTCCTTGTTTTCTGTATCTGAAAAGATAATCATAGGGAGTGTGAGTTTATTTAAAAACTCAGTAAGTAAATAATTGTACTATATAAAATATCAAAAGTACAAATACCACATTTACTCATATAATTAATTGTCTTATACATCGAGTAGTATGGGACTCTAACCCTTTCAAACTCGTGAATAAGTTCTCATAGATATACACCGAGTAGTATGGGATTCTAACCCTTTCAAACTCGTGAATAAGTTCTCATAGATATACACCGAGTAGTATGAGACTCTAACCCTTTCAAACTCGTATTTACAATTTCACCTATTTACACCGAGTAATATGAGACTCTAACCCTTTCAAACTCGTGTTTAAGATTTCATAGATATACACCGAGTGGTATGGGACTCTAACCCTTTCAAACTCGTATTTACAATTTCACCTATTTACACCGAGTAATATGGGACTCTAACCCTTTCAAACTCGTGTATAGTTTTTCATCGTTATGCACTGAGTAGTATGGGACTTTAACCCTTTCAAACTCATGTATTAGATCCCGTAGATCTTTACTCATTAATAAGATAGTGAGAATTTATCACATAGTACAATTGCCATGGAATAAAATAATTTCTACATACTCTTATTCCTTTGAATTTCTGTAAAAAAATATACCAATCATCATATACTGTCATATGAAAAATTGATTGATTAATATCCAATAATATTGTAAATGGGACTTATATTGTACTTTGACTAGTAATATCAAATTAGCTTAACAAGGTTATTCACTCACCTTGATGTTTGTCCAAGTTTACCTTGTTCCACACTAGAATTTGTGTAGAAAAATTTCCTAGTAAAATATATTACAAGGAAACATAAGAAAGGAAACAAAATCACGAAAATATGCAAAATTTCTGATTGCTACAGTAACGGTTTGCTACAGTACGGTTCGCTACAGTAACTCGAAAAATTTTCTGAAATTTTCTGGTTGCTACAGTGAATTCGTGTTTGCAGACGCTTCCCAGAAAATTTTCATCCTTTCCTTTTCTTTGATTCAAAACCAGAATCTCAACTCTTTTAACCGATTATAACTCAAATATAACTTCTAAAACAACTGAGATTCATGAATTATCATCAAAATCTTCAAGAATAAAACCTCCTCTAATCTTCCATATAAACTTAGATTTAAGGAAAATAATGAGATTAAAGCTTACCTTTGATCCTTACAAAGCTTTTGAACCGAACAAATAATCGAAATTTTGAAGATCAAAGAAAGGATTTGAGAAGAGAGTGAAGAACGAGAGAAAACAAATTCATTGTTCACTTCTCAGCTTTTTTCCTTCTGCGTGAAAATGAGAGGGTACTATTGAAGTTTTATTTTAAATATTTCTAATGGGTTATTGAATAACCCATGGGTATCCATAACCCAACATCCAAACCCATCCAGTCAATTTACAATAAATGGACTAATTGACCATTTTTAAACCACTTTTCCATGAATTTCACCATTCTTAGAATATATCCCACATGGTGCAAATATTTAGTCCAGTCATTTAACTCAATTTTCATAAATAATATTCAAAGAGAACAATTAAATATGAAAATTAAAATGACCAAAATAAATAACTAAAGTAACGTTGTAAAATTCTAAAATACTCTCAAGCGAATTATATTCTGAAATTAACGGGTATTACAATATAGATGACCAAACATGTCCTAAAATCATCAAAGATGAAGTTCTCGACTGGTATAAAAAACAAAACCTAAAGATGGAAGTGATATATGCATGACAGAGGATAAACTAATAAACCAAAAGGTTTACAATGGTTGATTTAAATTCAAAATAAAATATATTCTAGAACTAGGGATCTAGATGAAGTTAAATATAATCTTAAATCAAGCGAAAGACAAAAGAAAAATTTTGATCAAGGACCTAACTGAATAAACTAAAAAGTTTACAGGGGTTGATTTAAATTCAAAACAAAATATATTCTGGAACTAGGGACCTAGATGAAGTTAAATATGATATTAAATCAAGCAAAAGATATAAGAAAAATTTTGACTAAGGACCTCAGTGAATAAATTAAAAATTTTACATGGGTCAATTTAAATTCAAAACAAAATATATTCTATAATTAGGTACCTATATGAAGTTATTATATGGTTTTCAATCAAGCAAAAGACAAAAGAAAAATTTTAATCAAGGACCTAAGTGAATAAATAGAAATGTTTGAAGTAAATGATGAAATTAAAGCAAAATTTGGTTTGAATAAAAAACATGGACTGAATAAAGATAGACTGAACTGCAGTTTAATTTTAAACTTATATACCAAGTGAAAACTAATTTATTTTGATTAAATTAGTTATTTAAACTATTATGTGAATATTTATATAGATTTATATTTATATAATCTATTATGTATAGTAATACTAATTAATGTGGTTATTTCCTTTATTTCGAGAATGAACTTTTGATATTTTCATGCAATTAAGTTTTTTTTTATCTGCATATTAATCATCACTAGTATTTCATATTTCCTTTAAAATAAGTAATTAGTGATTAATTAAAATTTCAATTAGAAATTAAAATTAGTATATTTATTAATAAAAAATCAATAATTTAATTTTCATCTAGAAATTTATTAGCACCTTAATTATAATTCACCAATTTATTAGCAATTTATTAGAACTTTAAATTAGTCAATTATTTAAAAAAATTAGTCAATAATTCATTTATTAAAAATTTAGTGCACTTAAAACATTGATATAATTCATTAAGTTAGCTTTAAATAAATGATAATAAATAATAATAGTACGTCAAAAAATGAAATATAAAATTTATGTCCTTTCCAGTAATTACATATCTCAAATTACATTTGCACACTAACATCCAAATATCATTCCTGCACCAAACCACGTTTGTCTACTCCAAACTATGTTTATCTAAATGTCTCTTGATGCGGATTTTTCAGCAAATGTATTGGATCACACACAAATAATAAAGTAGTGAAAAAAGTATCGTATCCATAGAGATTAACTATTGAAAATTATCAATTTCGCTAATTTAGATTATATTTGAACAAAAAATAGATTGGGTTGAAGGAACCTCTAAATAAGTTTTAAATAGAAATTTGCAAAACAAAGAGCAAAAGCAAGATTTGAAATTCAATAATGGATGAAAGGGAGCGAGGGATTGATTTCACTTGTTTCTTAGTCCAGTTAATTCATAGACAAATTAACCTTTGAATTATCGAAAGATGATTCGTTTTAATTTCAAATTCATTTGTTGCTGGCTAATATCTCAAATTTGATTAAACTCAATTCCTTGCAATTCAATCTGACCTAATTCAAATAATTGCCCAATTCCTTAGTGCATTTATTTGATTAAGTAATTAAGCTTAAAAAATTCACAAAAACCACATAAACGAAGTTATCTATCTTTAGATTAACCAAGTTTATGGTAGTAATTACAAGGGTGACTTTATATTAAACTATCCCTAGTATCAATATAAATCCTAAATTTCATAAAATAATGATCAATCATTTAAGAGACAAATAAAATAGTAAAAACTACTCCAACAATCAAATTTGCATTAAAAGGAATCCAAACAATCAATAAAACCTCATTTGAAACAAGCTACATCAATCCCTAACTTTAAGAGTTTAGTTCCTCATGGAAGGAATGAAAAAAACAGCAAAATCAGAAATCATAGTAAAAGTTCAGAAGAAAAATTAAGAGAATCGGAGATCCCGATCTTCCCCAATCAAGTTCTTCTTGCTCTCCTTCATTTCCCCAGCCGTCCTAACCTCCAGATTTGAAAATCATCCAAAAGTTATTAGGTTAACTGCAGAAAAGGGCTTAAATACTAGTTAAAATGTGCAACAGCACTGACTCCAGCGCTAAGCGCTAGAGCTCTGGAGACAGCAAAAGACTTGAATGGTGTTAGCGCTGAGACAAAGGCTAAAAAACTACTCCTAGAATTGTAAAACTTAGCGTTGAGAGCTGAAGCTGAGCGCTGGCACACCATAAACTTTGCTTTAAGGTATGCACTTCTCCTCAGGACTCAATCCTATAGAAACCACCAAAAAGGAATCAAGAAACCACGCAAAACCAGCTCAAAATGAGGACAAACTAAACAATTAACAAACACTGAGAAAGCTAGACATAAGATCAAATAAACAATTAATCAAGCAAAAATAACTCAAGAACTAGCTAAATGGAATAACTTTAGGGCCATAATAATTCTATGAAATAGAATTATCACACCCCCAATCTTATCATTTTGTTCATCCTCGAGCAAAAGAAAACAAAGAATACAACAAAAAACAAAAGACGAAAAATCAACACAGCAAAAAGGTGGCTTCCAAATAGCCTCAAGCCACTCACCAAAAAAGCTCAAGTAATAATTTGATTACAGAACTCAAGACCACCCTTTCAAGAAAATTTAGAAGACAAAGATAATTCACCCAAAATAAAATACAGTTATCATGTTGCAAGCCCACTTAAATGAAAAGTTATCAATCCTAGAAGACATACAAAGTCCTAAGATTCATCTTCTTTTCACCAAGATATGCAAACTTGAGCATAAATCACTGGGGCTTTTTCAACCAATAAGAATTTTTGTTAATTGCAAGCTAGAGATAACAAATCATACTACTCAAGCATTCCAAAACTTGAATAAAACATAGGCTTTAAATAAACCTTTATTTATTTTTTTTGCATTTTTTTAATCAAAATTAGTGACTTGGTAAATGAATGACTGACCATACGCCTAATCCACACATCAGTAAATCAACCCTCAACACTAACAATAAAAGGGGGAAATAGTAAAGTTGAAATGGAATGACTGTGCGCCTAATCCACACATCCCAAACTCATCCAACTCAACTCATTTTTATTAGCAAATGACATTGTTAAACACTGAAGTTATGTTCGTGCGTCTAATCCACACATCACACCTTCAGCCACCATGCCATAACTTATTTCCTTTTCTTTATAAATTTTAAGGAAGTGCCGCAAGCCAAAGATAAAAAGTTCAAGTTCAAGAATGAAGAGCAAAATTTCTCAATCTTTTAAACTAAACTTGCAATCAACTATTACAAATTATCAACATGAAAAAAGCCAAGATCCTCTTCATGATCAAGTGAGCATTAAGAATGGTCAAAATAAGAGAATCAAAAGGATAGAATATAACTTACTTTGACTAACAAAAAATTTTCAAGGGTAAACAACACATTGAATGACAAATTTTAAGCAAATTACCAAAACTCTTCTCAATATCCAAAGAAAAAGCAAAGCCAGAATTACAAGCAACAAGTCATTACTAAGATTGCATAAACTCACTCAAACTATTATCAGACACTGGAAGCCAAGAAAACAACAAACAGGACACAAAACTAACACGCAAGCAAACTAAACAAAAAACTAACTACTCAATCAAAGAAACTAAACTCTACCTCTAAACTTAAACATAATAATGTCCTCATTGTGGAAGTAGAAAACTAAAACAAACACCACTACTAAAAAGAAAGACAAGGGTGAGAAACAGAAAAACTCTCCTAGAGGTTGTCTCTCTAGTCTTCATCTTCATATAGCAGAACAAGGTCATAGCATTGAGTGTTGCAATCCCAACGCTCAGCGTTGCACTACCAAAATGTGGCAATTCGCAGGGACTTCTAGTGCTGGGCGCTGATAATCCAACACTGAGCACTGGACCACCAGAATGCTAAAAAAGACAATAGAAACAACTTAATAAAGGAGTAGGAACAAAATGCAAAACTAAATCCAAAATAAAACATGTAAACTAAAGAAAATCACACAAAAACAAAACAAGACAGTAAAATAAAATTGAATTAAAAGAAAAACTAAAAGAAAAAGATTGAGAAACTTGGGTTGCCTCCCAAGAAGCGTTTAATTTATAGTCCTAAGCTAGACTTTCTCAGAGGTTATCCCAGATCAAAGAGAGCTTTGGAGGAGCCTTGAAGTTGATTTTCCTTCGCCCGAACTTGTCACAGTTTTGTTTTCTCATTCTGAATTTCTTTTTCCTTATATGAAGCCAAGCCATGATGAGACGATGTGACATCTAAGAGTGTCACTTGCTCAACCATTGGTTCTTCATTATGATTACAAGCTTCTTTTCCACCGAAGGTTTTATAGAGTCAAAAATATTAAAAATCTATCTCTCCTCTTGGATTGTCAAAGTTAATGTCCCTCGAGCCATATCAATTACCGCTCCTGAAGTAGCCAAGAATAGCCTACCAAGAACAAGAGAGATTTCCTTGTCTTCCGACATATCTAAAACCACAAAATCAACAGGAAAAAAAAACTTTCCCACTTTGACTAGCACATCTTCCACTACCCCATATTGGTGTGTCAATGATCGATCAGCAAGCTGAAAGGTCATCATCATAGATTTGACTCGCCCAACCCCTAACTTGTTGAAAATGGATAAGAGCATAAGATTAATGTTAGCTCCCAAGTCGCATAATCCTTCTCAAAAGTTACACCCCAATGGTACAAGGAATAGAAAAACTCCTCGGATCCTTGAGCTTTGGAGGAAACTTCCTCTGTATGATCGCGCTACACTCTTCATTCAAAGTGATTCTCTCATCATCCACAATTTTTTCTCTTTTTTGCCAAAAGTTCCTTTATAAACTTAGCATTCGCTGACATTTGCTCAAGCGCTTCAACAATGGGATATTGATATGAAGCTTCTTGAACACCTCTAGGAATTTGCTGAATTACTTATCATTATGTTGTTTATGAAGCCTCTGAGGAAAAGAAACCTTGATAGGTGGTGTGGGAACACATGGCTTGTAAACTTTCTCATTATCTCCCTTACTTCCCGAATCATAGAGGAAGCATCATGAGTTGTAGAAACGTCATCATTGACTAACTTCTCACTATCCTTCTTGGCCAATGCTTCCTTCATAGGCATATGTTCTATCACCTTCCCATTCCTAGTGATTATGGCATTCACATGCTCCCTCAGATTAACAATCATGTCATTAGACAATGATTGTTGTGACCTATTCGCCAATTGCCTTGCAATTTTCCCAACTTGGGTCTCAAGATTTCGAATAGATGCATCTTGGTTTTTGAACCAGTTCTAGTTTCCTCCATAAATGAAGATGTTTTTAAATGAAAGTTGTGGTTTGAAGTGTTAACTTTTCTATCACACTTTCTAAGGATGAAAGTTTATCATTCAGAAGAGACTGAGAAGAAGATCTAATCTGAGATTGTTGGTGCAGCATCTGAGGTGGAAAAGGCAGTTTATGTGAAACCCCCTAACTGTTCTGATTCCCCCAAGAGAAGTTGGGGTGGTTCCTCCAACCTGAATTGTACGTCTGAGAATATAGGTTATTTTGTGGCCTTGGAGGATTTCCCATATAATTTACTTGTTCAACTGCAGAAGATGAGGAAGAGTTAAATATATTACCTAGGCACTCCTCATTGGCATGATTCCCCGCAAAGAAGTCGTAGATCATTGAAGGATGGCTAATGGCGCTCACATTAGCTATATCAAACTTCTTATTTAATTCAGCCATATGTTGAGTTAACAATGTGCCAAGATGACATCCAAGGTTCCTATTTCTATCATAACACTACTCTTCTTTACCACGGTTCTCTCACTTTGACTCTGATAGTCATTGCAAGCCATCTTTGCGAATAGTTCCCAAGCTTGTTCAAGCGTCTTATAGTTCAGTGCTCCACTAACTGCAGCATTTACCATAGATCTAGTGTGTGGTAGCAATCCATTATAGAAGGTTTAAGCCTGAATCCAAAGGTCAAATGAGTGGTGGGGGCATCTCCTTAGAATGTTGTTATATCTATCCCAAGCCTCATTTAAAGATTCCTCATCTTGTTGCTTAAAGGAGGCAATTTCTGTTCTGCACTAAGTCAGCCCATGTAGTGACACTCCCCTTGGGTAGAGATTCCAGCCAATTGCTCGCCTTATCTCGCACCGAGAAAGGGAACAATCTGAGTCTGATTGCATTCTCACTCACATCATTGAGCTTTACTGTATCGCAAATTTGTAAAAACTGAGATATATGTGAGTTTGGATCATCCAAAGGATGTCCACTAAACTGGTTATTATGAATCACATTGAGCAAGGCAGGCTACAGTTCAAAATTTGTTACCTGTACCGTTGGTCTAGCAATGCTAGCTCCACATCCCTTAACAGTTGGGATGTTATAGTCCAAGAGTGTTTTAACCGGAGGAGCCATACTTGCAAATTGTGCTTGTTTTGCCCTTTTAGTTTGCTTACGGAGTGCTCTAAATGTCTTTTCAATTTCAGGACTGAAAAGTAATGAATTGGGGTCTATGGTACCTCATATAAACAAACAAAAGTGTAAGCGTTCAAAAACATAGAGCCAAACAAGCAACAAAGTAATTGAACAATGGAAAAAAAATAAAGAAATAAAGAAAAGTCCAAACTAAGATCCTATTAACTACACTTAATATTGTCAAAACACCGTCAATCCCCGACAATGGTGCCAAAAACTTGATCTGAATTTTTCAGCAAGTGTACTGGGTCACACACAAGTAGTAAAGTAGTGAGAAAAGTATTGTATCCACAGGGATTGACTATTGACAATTATGAATTTCGCTAATTTAGATTATATTTGAACAAAAAATAGATTGGCTTGAAGGAAACTCTAAATAAGTTTTAAGCAAAAATTTGGAAAATAAAGAGCAAAAGCAAGATTTGAAATTCAAAAATGGATGAAAGAGAGCAAGGGATTGATTTCACTTGTTTCTTAGTCTGGTTAATTCATAGACAAATTAACCTTTGAATTATCAAAAGATGATCTGTTTTAATTTCAAATTCTTTTATTGTTGGTTAATTTCTCAAATTTGATTACACCCAATTCTTTGGAATTCAATCCGACCTAATTCAAATAATTGCCTAATTCCTTAGTACAGTTATTTGATTAGGTGATTAAGCTTAAGAAATTCACAAAAACCACATAAACGAAGTTATCTATCCCTAGATTAACCCGATTTATGGTAGTAATTATAAGGGCGACTTTATATGGAACTATCCCTAATATCTATAAATCCCAAATTTCATAAAATGATGATCAATTATTCAAGAGACAAATAAAACAGTAAAAACTACTCTAACAATCAAATTTGCATTAAAAGGAATCCAAACAATTAGTAAAACCTTATTTGAAACAAGATACATCAATCCCTAACTCTAAGAGTTTAGTTACTCATGGAAGGAATGAAAAAAACAGCAAAATCAGAAATCATAGTGAAAGTTCAGAAGAAAACTAAGAGAATCGGAGGTTTCAATCATCCCCAATCAAATTCTCCTTGCTCTCCTTCGTTTTCCCAGTCGTCCTCGCCTCCAAATTTGAAAATCACCCAAAAGTCATTAGGTTAACTGTAGAAAAGGGCTTAAATACCAGTCAAAACATGCAGCAACACTAACTCTAGCGCTAAGCACTGGAGACAGCAGAAGACTTGAACAGCGTCACCGCTAAGCGCTAAAACAAAAGCTGAAAAACTGCTCTTGGAACTGCAAAACTGAGCGTTGAGAGCTAATACTGAGCGCTAGCACATGAGAAACTTTGCTTTAAGGTCTACATTTCTCCTCAACACTCAATCCTATAGAAACTACTAAAAAGGGATCAGGAAACCACGTAGAACCAGCTCAAAACAAGGACAAATAAACAATTAACAAAACTCTGAGAAAGCTAGGCATAAGATCAAATAAACAATTAATTAAGCAAAAATAACTCAAGAATTAGCTAAAAGGGATAACTTTCGGGCCATAATAATTTTATAAAATAGAATTATCATCTCCGAAATGTAAATCATGTTCATCCAAACTTCAGTTTTCTTCAATCACATTTAATCAAACATAATTTGCTCAACTCACATTTAACCCATCGAACTCCCAAAAATACACTAAGTCACCAAAACACTGTTACAGAAATAAGTTTGGATTCTATTAAACAAAGGATATTTTCGGCTACAGAACGTCAAACTCAAAAACCACTTTCTTCTTCTTTTTTCTTTTTTGCCCCTTCTACTAGTCTTTATTCATGAATTCAACATGTTCCTTTTTCATATATTATATGTTGTCTTGACTTAATTTCTGGGCAATAATGGACGTCTTGCTTGTTTTATTTATGCAGTTCGGTGTATTTTCGTCTTGTGGGATAACGTTCTTCCGAGACTATTTGTATCATTAATTTAGGTTCATTTGAGTTGGAAACTCAAGAGCTACATAGTCAAATTAATTCAATAATCGTTAAAATATTTAGAAGGAAAAAACGAATGATCCAAAACAAAATTGGGTAGGCGGATTTTTTAAATAGAATACACAAGTTATTACCAAATTGATTTGATTTTATAAATTGTGCGCACATGGTTGATGTTTTTTAAATTTAACATTCAAATTTACAAAACCACATTAGTATTTTATGTATAATTTCTGAAAAAGTAATGTATTATCATCAAGAGTTCTGGAAAGGAAAAAAGTAGAAGAAAAAATAGCATGTCAAGGACCTCTCTCAAATTTTTGAGGGACTGCTTTTACGGTCATTACAAGCATATATGCGAATTCCCTGAGACATTGAAACAATAGTAGGATGCCTTCTGTGAGGTCCAATATGAGATGCCGGAGAACTACATTTGCAGAAGAGATCCCTGAACCCGTAATGAATGCAAAAAAAAGTATTCTAAGACATGGTTCCTCCAACTTCTGCATTTCCGGTTTCATCTAGAATCCTGACAGAAACCTAAATTGGGTTGAAATGGCATAGACAGATTTATAAATATAATTATATGTATTGTAGATTAATCTTTGCTTGTAAAATCGAACCAAATCAACTGGTTCAACTTGTTGAATCAAAATTAGACCCTAATCTGGTCCAAGATGGACCTAAAACTAGAGGTTGGTTGAACCAGACAAACCTACTCAAAACTGGGTTGAACTCGCTTGAGAGAGAATGAAGTAAACACCCTGTGCCATCTCTCCACATGACTTCCTTTTCTAATTATAGGTTAAGTTTCTTTATTTATTTACAATCTGATCTCTTACATGTTATCAATTAATGTAAAATGATTTAAAATTATAACAAAATTTGAGAATATTAACAATCAATTATGTATTACATTAAAGATAACAATCAAATACTAAAAAATAAACTACTTATTTTTTCTTACAATTTATTAATTTAATTATTATAACATATTGTATTTTATATATATATATATATCATATTTATAGACATTTTTTATAATATTTTAATTTAATCAATTTCACTTCAGTTTGACCATTAAGTTTAAACCACTCACCTATTTGATTTAATGACTGATCTTATTTTTAAAACATTTTTGTTAACACTCAATTCATGTAATATATAACATTCGCCTTCCATTCTTCTATCGCATACACACAGACCACTTGGATCAATAATCATTTTCAAAACAGGGCATGACGCAACAATTCGATGGCAAGATGACAAAGCAGCACCTTTGTAATCAATAAACTAAGCATGAAATCCTTAACAAGCAATAACCAAAAATATAAAATTCTTAACAAACTACTAAATTAAACCACATCAGGTTCTTTACCTATCTAATGCAAAGAGTTGAAAAACTGAGTTTATACATAGAAGTAGAAGCACATATTTAATGTATGATTCTGAGAGGAATATCTATAAGTTACATTGTGAATTTACAATCATATGTAGGTTCCTAACTTCTAAACAAGTAAGACAAACCTGTCTTTTCTAGGTTCTTTATTTCCAATATCTCAAACGTTGGCCATCTGCAAGGTAAATGGAATTATCACTTTCTAGGCCTGCACAAATCAATAGGCTATGCACCACATCCAGAGTTTCATATTCCGCTATGGCTCTTCTACCTGATACCACAGAATCATCTCTATCAACTTACCATTTCAAAAACTCTCAATCTGATAAAACAAAAAGGCCGTGCAAGCAATGGATAATACAGTGGCTCATATAAAACTAAGAGATATCTGGATCTGAAGCAGGTCACTTTTACAACTTGAATGATCAGAAACAAAATTGAGTGCGCATTTATACAGGGCAAATCCAAAAGCCAAAAACAATAGCATAATTTATAGGGCCAAGCAACTTTTGAATTGATGCAAATAAGTTTTGACCAAGATAGTTAAAATTAAAGAAGACAGCATGCACGTGTTTGCAGCCCATGCAGACAATGGATACAACAACAACAAAGCCTTTTATCGTGCTTAAGCCCATGCAGACAATGGATGATAATAAAAAAATTACAACACAAATTCAAAGATAAAAGAAAAGCAACATCTAAAAATGGAACGTGGATCAGTCATCAGATCACAAAAGGAAATTGTCCAGATGCTATGGTAAACAAGATGCATATTAAAATCATCACTTTCAAAAAGCATCAAGAAAGGTCATTTGAAATCTACATTTTACCTATTGAACAAAACAAAGCTCAGAGTAGATGCAATTTCTCCCACATGCTTAATTTGAGCTGGAACCAGCAGCACAAAATGTTTTAGTAGCATCGTCTCCCAACTGATTGTCACCTCCAGTGTCTGCTATATGCTGGTCATTTGATCCTGAAACTGATCCATCTATATCAGGTTGAGAATTGCTACTAGTTCTATCACTGTCTGTGGTTTCCAGACGTTCCATCATGTGTGACACAGTTGCAATTCCAGCATTAACCTCTGGTCTTACTTCAGATCCCATATCAGACATGGAAGAGTTGCGAGAGAACCATCTCTCCTTCCACCCTCTAGTGCTCTTGGAAATTGATTCTCTGTATCTGAAAGACAATAGCAAATAGTAATAATTAGAGTCTAAGAAACAAAGGGAAGAAAGGTCAAGCAAATCACACCCGCATGCAACATAGTACTGTCACTTCCTTTCCTACCTCATCGACATTGCGTTTAGCCTAGACTTCAGAGATTCTGAAAATGATTGGAATTCTGATGGTCCAGCTCTGTCTTGGCCACTAGGTGTTGGGGATGACTGACTAGATCTGTTGTAAGTTATCAATATATGACGGTTAAGAATCTCACAAAGCCAGAAATTCAAGATAAATAATCCCAATATTACCTATGGTTGCAAGATGATACTTGGTGATTAGCAACAAAAGCAGTAGATCCTGACCCTGAAGCAGAAACTTGGTTAGGTTGAATAGGAGGAACCGGAGTTGGCAGCGATGATTCTTCTACAATTGTATGTGTGGGTGATAGAGTGGATATTGTGTTTGCAGGAGTTGGTTCACCATTTTCCCTTAGAGTTGGAGAGGAAGAAGCCGGAGCCACAGGAGGTGTATTAGAATGAGTTGAAAATACCAAGAACTGTGGGCGACCTTGAGCTGATGACCTGTTTCTCTGGCCTTCCCTTCTAGCAATGTGACGTGCTCGCCCCATTGCAGCAGCAGCAGCCAAGTGTTGGATAATGCGCTCTTCAAGATCAGCATCATTAGCACCAACTGGCAACTGCATTAGAACACACCACGGAATTCATGAATACATGAAGAGTAAAAAGGATGTCTACAAGACATGCATAAGCAGATTACAAACATGTTGCAACTCAAAATCCCCAAGAGTTGGATGATGAAATATTGTGGCATTTCTAGATGGTGTGAACCTAAAGTTCCTCTCTCTTTCCACTGCCTCAAGCAATTCCTGGCTGCAAAGACAAAAAAAAAAAACACGTGAACACAAAAACAAATCATTTCAAGAACTAAATAGCAGAATAAGATTATAATGAATACGAAGAAGAATAAAAACCTGGTTGGATCTTTAAGACTAATGGGTTGCCAACACATGGGACACTGGGAGCTTCTCTGACACCTACAAGATAGTTAAACTTAAAATTCAGGTCAAATCTTATAACTATTGCCAAATGCATCAGACAACATTCTGGTTCAAAAACCTGTTTTCTCATCCAACATATGTATTAATCAGAGAAATCCCAAGTTCCGGAGAAAGTTTGCACAGAAGTGACCTAAATTTACATCACATTTCACCGCTATATAAGAATTGAAGATTTTAATTGACTTTGGAAATGTAACAAAGAATCTCCTGTCATTCCCTTAACAACATTGGAAGATCACTTGAATGTAGGGAAAAATATTTATGGCAATTTAAACAGGACAGGATATATACCTTTTTCCTTTTTTTTTTTTCTTTCTTTCTTTCTTCAGGGAGACTATTTCAACTTATTAATTTAAAGTTCTTTGATATGCATTCCAAAAATCAGTGGCATACTGGGATACTCAAAAAGTCATAACCTGAGTTTTGGGTTTTCACTACCTTCATATCCATATATTTGCCTGACTACAAGCAATGCTAAAACAACCAGAGAATCCTCCATAATGCATTTCATTTGGAATGAAAACGGATTCACAAGCAGCTTCTCAGACCCCTAAAGACAGAGAACTGTAAGATTTTAGATAATCCTAAAGACACATGTTGTCATCTCAGGCTTCCCAAGGGACTCACTTCACTTCTAGACACAGCATTCCTAAAATACTGGCCAATGCAAGTCAATAAAACTCTAGAACTAGTTGGTTTAGTTTAGCCAGAGTGATTTAGTTTTGCCACATTCAGCATGCGGTCACTGTACTTCCGGTAGAACTAAACATGTCCACTGGCTTACAAGCCCGAATAAACATGGCCCAAAGATTACCTATTAGCATGAAAAAGACTGAACTTCTTTCTTACACAGACCTTCCTTCTCTTCTACTGAGAAACACCAGAACACAAGAAGCCACATAAAATTGTTACTGGAGAAAACCAAACTGATCTCTGATAAACATTGCAGCAGCTGAGGCTTCCAAACTGCTGCAATAATAAGGAACCTCCCAACATTACTATTATTGTCCACTCCTGCACTATCACTATTCACTAATGATACCAAAGTTGATTAAAAAATATAATAGATGAGGCCAAATAGCACTACCATTCCAAAATGCATTGAAGATGAAACTCATGCTTGCAACTTGTCACCTGCAGGAAGAGTGGAAGCAGCTTGTTCAAAAGGGTAGACACACACTACCAGCCAGCGAAAGTAACACTTAATTTCCAATATGCCTACCGTTGAAGGATCGCTATCACAGAATTCTTCAAGACATATGCTGCAAGCATCATCACAAGCGTCCTGGATTCCACCCTCCACAAAAGCCGCTGCCGAAGTCAAATGTGCCTCAGGCTTCTTACTCTCTTCCATCACTGGACCCTATAAAACAGCACCTTGAGATCGACAGAAACAAATCTTACAAAATTCCTAACAAATTATGATGAATAAAAGAAACACCTTGCAAAGGGGTAAAGTAGGAACAGCAACACTGTGGACTATACCTCAAATATAATCTAAACCGAAACATATCATGAATCAAATAGTCCCTAGCAGGAAATCAGATCAAATTAATAACAACCACACCAGTCTCTAAACTGGAAAAAGAGAAGTAACAACAATCTATCATATAGTAAAGACTTAAACCGAAACCGACAAAGCCAAAAATAAAACTTCTTAATTAACATGAAGAATAATTGTTTACCGCAGAGATGATCAACAATCAGAGAATTGGAAAAAAAAAAATATTACTCCAATAATGAATTTTAAGTAAAATTACAAGGGGAAAACAGCAATCTTCAGCACTAATATTCAGATTAGCGAGATAATCAGATGACAGCTCAGAAATCTCCCCATAAAAATACTATAGAGGCGGCTACATCAGATTCCGAACGTTCCTTTCGTTTGCTAGAAAAATACTAAAGCACTTGAGAAATTACCTCCATAAACCTTCGCGGAACTTTGTGGTAATAGAAGACGAGAAGGATCTTGAGATGATAAAACCGAATCGAGCTCGAAGTGAAGAAACCCTAGCTGGTGTGAAGAAATCGTAGAGAGAAGGCTAGACCTTTGTGATTAACCTTTTTGGATGAAGACCTGAAGCACGAAGCGAACCTTAGCTCGGTATGGGTCCTCTAATCACTATAGATCCCACACGTGGCATTCGCAGGGCATATTTTTGACGAGTCACTAAGTTTACGCGCCACTATCCTCTCAGTTTTCAGTGAGACGTGAGAACGTTGTCCGGGTCGTCTTTTGATAGTTGATATTGTGGTTCAATAAAATAACATTTTTATATTAACGCCAATAACACACACACACACACACACACACACACACAATACATCATGATAAAATTTATTACATTATTTTTTTAAGAGATGTTGGATTTATACATTTTTATTATTTACAAATTTCTCCGTAGCTTAAATTACAATAACATATTAATCTTGTTAAAATTTATAAATGAACCTCATTGGTTTTGTGCTCCAAATTATAAATTTAATTTGTTATAAGTTTTAAAAATAATAAGTTTTATATTAATTAAATATACATTCACTACATATTATATTATATAAATAATGATACTCATGTATTTTGATCAAAATAATAGTAATTGTAATTTTTTTTGCATGAAAGATTAATAAAACATATTCAAAATGAATGTGTTATTTACTTTTCTTTATTTTTCATTGTGAAACTCGCTATAAGAAAAAATTAATTGTATGAGTGCAGCTTAAGAATTCGCCCTGTAAGAGAATTATTAAACATTCCAATCTTGTACAACTATCACTCGCTTTACTGTTTGAAATTATAAAACTACACCTGAAATTTGGAAGACTAACCTTCAAGCCCATAAATATAGTTGACTTCCAAGTCTACGTAATGCATTTTTCACTAAACTCCCAAAATTAATTTTATATGATTTTCTTACTCGCCAGAGGACAAAATGGCCTAAGGAGCGACTTATGGAATCTCATATCTTTTTTTTGGGTCACAGACTTATGGAATGTATCCAACGATTTTGGACAAAAGCTTGACGGCAGGCCAATCTATCCTTTGATTTGGGCAAACCATTCTGATTCAAACTTATATTCAATTATAACTATGACAATATAGACTTACTTCAACGGTCAATCTATTCCAACCTTCTAAATAGAGTGAGATGAGATAAAGATTTAATAGTTTATTTTAAAAAATGTTTTTGACCTATTATATCAAGATTTATATCCCATGGTGATTTAGCAAGAACATGACACAAATTTAAACTATTCATCTCAAATTGAATGGTCCAAATAAAAAATAATTAAAAGAAAAAATATATTTCATGAGATATTTTATCTTTTAATCTAGATTGTCCGATTTAATATATATATATATATATATATATATATATATATATATATAGTAGTGTCAAATGGACCAACCTAAATCGGTTTGGCGTAAGCTAAAGATAAATGTGCTTCTTGGACCATGAACTACTTTTTGTATTTTTATATTTAAATAATATAATTTTAATTTTTTAGTAAAAAATAATAATTTTTTATTAAAATATAATTTATATGTGTAAAACATTACTTATGTAATGTTTTTAAATAACCATAACTTTAATTTTTATATTTTTTAAAATTAACTATATTATATTTAAATTTGAAATTTTTATATTTATTTTTAAAAAATTACAATATTTTTTATATTTAAAATTACTATATTTATTGAATATAATATTTAAAATATAAAAATATAATAAAGTGAAGTTATTTATATTAAATAATACAATTTTTGTAAAAAATAAAATTTAAATGAGTCAACCTACAGGCTTTGACTATTTTACTTGCAAGCTAAATGAGCTTAAAATAATATGATTAAATCTACTCATTTATAGGTAATCACTGGCCGCCCACAGGTTTTAGTCCTTTTTTACATTACTAAATATAAATAATTTAGATATGAAACATGATCGTCATATTCTTGTTCAAACATGATCAGATGTAAATACGGCCTATCAAAACATTTGAGTCTTAGTTGGGCTGGTGGATTGGCAACTTCTATGAAATTCGAAGTCTCCTCCCCCGGCATTAAAATGAATATGATGTAGAGAGAGAGAGAGAGAGAATGACAGGGAATGTCCATTCTAGGGAAAGGACTTTCTCTATTTTGTTTGGATCTTTCCTCAATTCTCTAGATCAAAAGGTTGAGCACTCTCCAGAATCGTGCAAGACTATTATGACATTCAATTCTCTAGATTAAAAGGTTGAAGACTCTAGATTGTCAAGACTAATATGACATCCACCAAGCCTGTCCCAACTAAAGTTGTTATGGTTGACCCGTTGGCCAACAAAATATAATTAGGGCTGGGTTAAAAAATTATTTTAAACATTTAATATGTTGACTTTTGAAACAAAATTATATTTTAATTTTTAAATATTTTATAAGTTTTGCTTTTTATAAATGAATATTTGATAAATTAGTCATAATAGATAATATATTTTAAAATAGAAAATTTATATATTTTTTAAGTAGGGTTGGATCAGACCTAGTCCAAGCCCTAATTATACTATGGCCAAAGCAGATTAGGTCTGAGCCTATCCATTTTCACACCTCTAATCCCCTCAATTTTGCGTTCTTTTACTCCCTTCACTTTGTTAGTTGAAAACTGAAATTTATGTTGAGAAAAACTTTCATATATTTTAAGATAAGGGCTGTTTTATAATTTGATCTTATTATCTATCAATTCTCGTATGTTTGTCTCTCCCACATTATTTTTCATGTCATATCAAATTTATGAGTCTTCACATTCTCATTTTATCTAAATACGTATTCCCATTTCCTTAAATATCATTCATGCAATTTCAAACCAGAGCCCTAAGGGAGTACCACACTTACATGACACACTAGAAAGAGTGATCAAGTGAATGTGAGAACAAAAGGAACCCACTAGATCTCTACTGTCAAGCTTGAGTGCCCAACCTAATTCCACTAGATTAGCTAAGTTTTCCTATTAGCAATTAACATTCAAAAATTGCAGGCTTGACTATAAGCTACATCAAAGAATATTGCAAAAGCCATTCCAAGTGGTCTAGTAAGTAGTTATAAGTGGGGGAAAAACATTGAATCCTAGAATTATTTTTGGTATGCAAACAGGGATTTTATAATATAAAAATGATTAATTTAATTAATAAATTAAAAGAAATCGTTTCTCGTTATTAATTGAGCATTGGTTTTCTAATTATTATATAAGTAATACCCACCAAAATAATAAAAAGGTCTGCCTTTAAATTTGCTTGAGAACAAAAAAATTAATCAATGACAACATTTTGCAAAGAAAAAGAATTTGATACTTTAAATTAAGAAAATCTCCCTTCCTCCACTAAAAATATGAAATTTCAAAACATCTTTCATAATATGCTTTACATTACTCACGCTCAAATCTTATATAATTACTTCCCTTTTTTGAAATATTGCACTCCATTCCCTTCAAGCTAAAAAAAAAATTTGATAAGTTACAATTACACTTTTTAAAATCAAAATACTTTTATTATATAACAAGTATTAAATATATATTTGAAAAGTATAAATAATTATTTTTGAAACATGATAAATTGAAAAAAAATAGTGATTAAAAAGCATGTTTTAAAAAAAAAACTCAAATTGCTTTGTAAAATTAATTGCTAGGATATCTTATATCATTGTATCATAGAGACTGATCAAAATTTGCAATTATACCAAACTTAAAAGAACAACATCTGATGATATCATAAACTTAAATTAATGGGCTCTTTTATTAAGGGTACACACATTAAATAATAATTAAAATTTAATAAATATATCACATTTATTTTTGTTTTGTAAATCAAAATTAATATTGTGACCAACAATATATATAAGGAGTGGCTTATATGTTATGTCATTAGATTTTTATTAATAATATAATATGTGTAAACAAATATTGATTAAAATATATCTTTGATTTCTATAATTTCACTCAACATTGAATTTAATCCCTATGGTTTTAAAATCTTGAATTTGGTCACTGTAATTTTCAAAGTCATTAAATATTATCTTTGGTGTTTGTCAATAATTAGTTAATCATTATATGTGCACATATGACGTTGACTATAATTTTTCACTCAACATCTAAATTCACATCAAATGAATGTCATCAATCTTATTCACATGGCACGTCATGCTTAGAAATCTTTAAAAAAAATTGTTGTTACTATGTACAATCCAAGCAAGATCTCTCTCATGCTATCGCTCTTTCTCTCCCCCCTCTCCCTCCCTCTCTCATCTTCATGTCATACTTTGTAATCTCTTTTTTTTTAAAAAAAAATATATTACTAGGTAAAGTCCAAACAAGATCTCTCACTCTCTCCCCCTCTCTCTCAAACTATACATAATAACAAAAAAAATAAAAAAAAAAGATGACTGACATGACATGAGATATGAGTAAGATTGATGTAAACTTTAAATGCTGAGTAAAGAGTTTTAATCAATATCACATGTGCACATATAACGGTTAACTAACACTAATGACTATTTTAATGATTTTGAAAACTACTAAGATCAAATTCAAAATTTTAAAACTATAGAGACTAAAATCAATGTGAAGTGAAACTATAAAGACAAAGATATATTTTAATCACAAATAATTTATAAAAATAATCATGAATTATAAAAAATATAAAATTATTTTAAAAAATCATAATTTTAATTGAAAAACCATATATTTGCGGTTAGAAATTTGGTCGTAAAAATAATAAAATATTAGGAACTATGTCCCAAATGAGAAGAAAGTGCTAAAAAAAACAAGATTATTCATAGCAAATAAACAGTTAGCACTGACTCCCAACTTCAAAAATCGTAGCGTTTCACACAAATCCACAAGAAGGGGGCAATGTGAAAAAAAAAAAAAAAACTTTTTCAATCTTTTCATAAAAAGACTAGTTTAGTAGTCGTCAGAATCTTAAATCGAAAACTCAAAACGTATTAAGAGAAATCGCAGATAACTCTTTCCTGCACTTTGCCAGCGGTTTTTGAGTTTCTTTTTATTTTTGTGAATGCCTTGTGAGCTTCCAAAATTAACTTGTATTATGATATCTATCTGAATAGGCAAAATATGGGTTGCATTACACACACCAAGCCTGCTCCTTTACTTAGTCATCACTTGCTTGGTCAAGCAACTCCCGCCTGTCATTCTAATCGAACAATCTTACTTGACTAAGATGATGACCAAACAGAGGATCAAAAAACCATGCACTTAGGCCTTTTTCTCACGCAGTTACATTATCTTAAGGTTAAACAGCTAGCCAACAGAATACTAAGACGTATACAATAACCTCCCCCAGAACCATTATTACCGTAGTCACTTAATGCCGTGCGCACAGGATTATAATTTCTCATGCGGTTACGGTGCTTGCCTCTGAGTAGGGCTTCTCCAAAATCCAGTTCCGTGGAACTGGGCCCACATCTCCTTCTCCCACTTAGCCGCCTCCGATCCTCCGTCCGACTTCTCCGCCGCGTCATCGTCGCCGTCCTCCTTCATCTCCGCCGACAGTGGTTCCTCCAGCGTCATCGGCGAATTGCAACCGTAGATAATCCGCTGCTGCGAGTACATCCCGTTCTTCGTTTTCTTTAAACGCTGCCGCCGTTTCCTCCTGCGAATCGCCTTCTTGCACAGCCCTGCCGGAAGCTTGATTACCGTCAACACTAATATGTTCATCACCGCGCACGGACAACAACAGCACAACGCCGCGCAATCGGCAGCCGCTCCGCCGGCTATCTCGCCGGCCCGACACCTCCGTGGCGTCACCACCGGCTGTGGAGGCAGGTCGATTTGCCGCGACATCTCTTCAATCGAAACGAAAAAAAAATCGAGAAAACAGAAGGAAGAAAAGATGAAATGATGAATGGAGGAAGGATGGATGATTAGGCAATGCTATTGTCGAGAAGACATAATAGGGAAAAAGAAGGCGCGGCTCTGGCGATTCATGTCTACGTAGACGTCAGCAAAGAAGGAGAGAAAGAAAGAGGATCATCTCGCCGGAAAATTGTTCAGGAAAATAGGGGGAGAGAAGAAGGAAAGGTCAAAAATAAGAGAAATCTGAAGAAACGACGAAGAAATTAAAGAAATGAAGAAGAAAAAGTGCAGCGAATATGAACGAAAAAGGAGGGACTTCTTGGGAAACCAGGGTGCACGCGTGATTTGTTAGGAGGGTTGAAAATCAAAATAACATGACAGACTCTTTACAGTGGTCTTGGTAGTCGTCCTCTAGAACGGCTCGGAATTATATATAGTTTGTTTAGGATTTTTTTTTATTATTATTCGATTTTGTATTTGGAATGTTCTGGTGAGGCGTACGTGTTATTGTGGTGGTGTCTAGTTCCCAACAGAGTCGTCCCACTTTCGTGGTATTTTGATGATCTGGAACATTCTTTTTCACTATTATTTCGGCACACATAACCACTGGCCACTAGCACCAGGCCACTATCCATAACTTCTTGGCAAAAATAAATATATAAATAGTTTTTATTTTGTAATTTGGATTTTTTTAATAAATGACAAACAAGATTGATTCAAGAAAGAAAATTTAAAAAAAATAATTAAATCAACCTCAATTATTTGTTATGAATAAATTTTAAAAAAAGGAGAACGACTTAAATTATAAAATGAATTCTCTTTTTTTTTAACTAAAAAGAGACAACCTATTTCTGTTGGCAACCATGGAATATTCATTGTTTATTTTTTTTAAATGTAACTAGAAAAATATTGTGATAATTATTTCAAATTAATTCACAACTAATTATTAATTATTTACTTTTACACCCATTGGTATTTGCCAATGCTATAAGATAACTTTCAAAGTCAATTCTCTAATGTTAAAATTTAACATAATTACAATTTAAATTATTTTTATTCGGTTAACAATGTGCTTCACATTTTTTTGGGTACACCATGTGCGTCACACTTTTTTTTTTCCTTAATGCCCAATTTGCATCACATATTGACTTCTATATACCAATTACCAAGGCGATTGTTATATATATGGCAAAAGCCACAGTTTGTATTTTAAAAAATTATTCTTAAATATTTTTTAAAAAATATTAAAATATATTGTAGTGGTTCTATTAAATTTTTAAATAATAAAAAAGTAGAAAATTATTTAACGTCTCAGTCTCTAATTTCTATATGTTTTAAAAAAATTATCATATTATCTTTTCTATGTAGAGAGAGAGAGAGAGAGAGAGAGAGAGAGAGAGAGAGAGAGAGAGAGAGAGAGAGAGAGAGAGAGAGAGAGAGAGAGAGAGAGAGAGAGAGAGAGAGAGAGAGAGAGAGAGAGAGAGAGAGAGAGAGAGAGAGAGAGAGAGAGAGAGAGAGAGAGAGAGAGAGAGAGAGAGAGAGAGAGAGAGAGAGAGAGAAGCCATGGATACCTTTTGAGAAAAAATATTAGGTTCGATGCAAAATAGAAGGTGAGTGAGTAGTAGAAGAAAGTCAAACAAACTGGGCCATTCTCGTGGTTTCTAGACCTTCTTCTCAATAATTAGTAATCGTTGTTTCTTTCATACAAGATTTATAAAGAGATAAAATGATACTATCAGTAGGATTTCAGTAAGTAAAGACCAGCAAGTGAGTGAAAGATGGAGGAAAATGGAGGGATTTCTATTAATGAAATAGTATGGAAAACGGAAATAGAGATACAAAACCTCTTTCGAGTAGAGGAATACTCCAAAACGAATCACACAATTCAATGAATGCCTACACATTCAATCCTCATATCTTTTATTACCCGAATAGCAAAAAGCATAAAGCATAACAGAAAATGTCAGAAATATTAACAATACTCAATGTACTACTGATTAGCGTGGTCTCCCTTTTGTTCGTGTAGTAGTCGCGTAACCATATTGGTGCTCCTCTCTTCCTCTTCTCACGTGGCAGCTCCTCCACATCATCTGGCAGCTTCTGATTCTCTACATCAGCATTATCAGCATTCTGATTTTCTCCTTCAGTAATTGCCACATCAACATTTTGATTCACATGTTTACTATCCCTTGAAGAATTCATATCAATATCCCCCTCTTCAAAGACAACCTTGTCCTCAAGGTTGCTATCTGGAAAAGCTTCTTTTAAAACAGTCCAATTCTCCCATGATGCTTCTTCACGAGGCATTCCACTCCAATCTACTAACACCTCTCTAATTTGTTGATTTCCTTTTTTGACTAACCTTTGGTTTACAATGGCCATTGGTTCCACCTCTGCAACCTTAACTGAGTCAGGCATCATTGTGATCTTCTCTGGCAGTTCACCTTGAAATTCCTTGAGTAAGGAAACATGGAAAACAGAGTGAATTTTACTGTCATAAGGTAATTGCAATCTATAGGCTACAGCTCCAATCCTTTCCTTGATCAGAAACTGTCCGAAGTAGCGTTGGGAGAGTTTAAAATTCAACCTACGTGCCATTGATTTTTGCTTGTACTGGTGCAACTTTACCCATACCCACTGCCCAATTTGAAATTCCTTCTCTTTTCTCTTCAAGTCAGCATATTTCTTCATTCGTGCTTGGGCTTTTTGCAGATTAAATTTTAGATACTGATGTATTTCTTCTCTTTTCTTCAGCAAGTTATCTACTCCATCCACTGCAGATTCTCCTTGAACATACGCTGGCAACACAGGAGGTTTAATCCCATATAAGGCTTGATATGGAGACATTTGAATTGCAGTATGATAGGATGAGTTATACCACAGCTCTGCCCAGGCTATATATTCATACCATTGTTGAGGGAATGAGTGATCAAATAACCTGAGATATTGTTCCAAGCACCGGTTGACCACCTCCGATTGTCCATCGGTTTCGGGGTGATATGCGGTAGCGTGAAGCAACTTAGTGCCGCTATAATTCATAAGTTGAGACCAGAACTTGCTTAAGAAAATCGGATCCCTGTCAGTAACAACACTTCGGGGAAAACCATGAAGCTTCACCACATTATGAATAAAGACTTCAGCTACTTGGCTTGCTGTGAAAGATGATTTTAATGGACAGAAATGAGCACTTTTAGTAAATCTGTCCACCACCACGAGTAACGCAACATGTCCTTTAGAAATAGGAAGGCCTACAATGAAGTCCATGGTAATTTCAGTCCATGGTTTCTCAGGTACAGGTAAGGGTTGTAGCACCCCATATTTCTTATCAGTAGAATATTTAACCTTTTGGCAGACTTGGCACTCTTTGATTAAGTTCTTCACCTCGTTGCGCATATTCTTCCACACAAAGACTTCTGCCATTGCCTTGTATATCTTGTGCAAGCCCCCGTGACCTGCCATAGGAACCTCATGGAATGTATGAAATATTTCTCGCTTCAGTTCTTTTACATCAGGAACTACTATGCGGTCTTGGAATAGTATTATGCCATCTTTTTTTGAATACCCAACTGGTAAAAGCCCTTGATCATACTGTTGGTGTAACTCTCGCATTTCCTTCACTTCTTCATTGGCCTTCTGTATTGTCACAATGATAGGATTTTGGATTATTGATAAAACATTGCAAGAGCTAGAGATTTCTCCCTGCCGTGATAGTGCATCAGCAACTGTATTAGTTTTTCCAGTTCTATAAACTATCTCGTATTGAAAGCCAAGCAACTTAGTGAGGTAGAACTGCTGCTCCGGGATCTGAATGACTTGAGACATTAAATCCTTTAAGCTCTTGTGATCAGTTTTAACAGTAAAGTGCCGACCCAAGAGATAATGTCTCCACTTATTGTCATATCCCAAAATTGAGCATGTGAAAAGATACTACTCATTTGATAAAATTCTCAAACATACGTTATTTACATATATTCTGTAAGGTTTTACATTCAACCTTAATCATTCATTCCACACTACAGAATTATATTCATCTGATAAGCAAATATAGACATACATAGTCTGATATTTCTATCTCATCGCAAGCCTAGGAGACCTATAGAAAGTACAGAGCGTTTCTAGTATCCACATTAATAAGTACTAGTATCCCACCAGACAGAAATAGAGAATAATCCCAAGGGGCTTCTAATCTTCAAACGGATACTCTTGTTCTTTGTTTTCTGTATCTGAAAAAAATAATCATAGGGAGTGTGAGTTTATTTAAAAACTCAGTAAGTAAATAACTGTACTATATAAAATATCAAAAGTACAAATACCACATTTACTCATATAATTAATTGTCTTATACATCGAGTAGTATGGGACTCTAACCCTTTCAAACTCATGAATAAGATTTCATAGATATACACCGAGTAGTATGGGACTCTAACCCTTTCAAACTCGTGAATAAGATCTCATAGGTATACACCTAGAAGTATGGGACTTTAACCCTTTCAACTCGTGTATAGGTTTCATAGATATGCACTGAGTAGTATGAGACTTTAACCCTTTCAAACTCGTGTATAAGATTTCTTAGACATACACCGAGTAGTATGGGACTTTAACCCTTTCACACTCGTGTATTAGATCCCGTAGATCTTTACTCATTAATAAGATAGTGAGAATTCATCACATAATACAATTGTCATAAAATAAATAATTTCTACATACTCTTATTTCTACTGATCATCATATACTCCCATATGAAAAATTAATTGCTTATTATCCAAATAATATTGTAAATGGGACTTATATTGTACTTTGACTAGTAATATCAAATTGGCTGAGTAAGGTTATTCACTCACCTTGATATTTGTTCAAGTTTACCTTGTTCCACACTAGAATTTGTGTAGGAAAATTTTCTAGTAAAATATATTACAAGGAAACATAAGAAAGGAAACAAAATCACGAAAATACGTAAAATTTTCTGATTGCTACAGTAACGGTTTGCTACAGTGCCGGTTCGCTACAATGTTGGTTCGCTACAGTAACGTTGACTGCTATAGTACCGTTGACTGCCGACACTACAGTAACTGCTACAGTACTCGAAGAAAATTTTCCAGAATTTTTCCGAAATCTCTGGTCGCTACAGTAACTCGAATTTTTGCAGAAAAATCTATCAAAAATTCATCCTTTCCTTTCTTGTTTCAAAACCAGAATTTCAACTCTTTTAACCGATTATAACTCAAATATAACTTCTAAAACAACTGAGATTCATGAATTATCATCAAAATCTTCAAGAACAAAACCTCCTCTGATCTTCTACATAAACTGAAATTTAAGGAAAATAATGAGATTAAAGCTTACCTTCGATCCTTACAAAGCCTTTGAACCGAACAAATAATCAAAGCTCTGAAGATCAAGGAAAGGATTTGAGAAGAGAATGAAGAAAGGAGAGAAAACTTCCTCAGGCTTCGGTTGCGTGAGAAAAGTGAGGGGGTACTATTGAAACTTTATATTAAATATTTCTAATGGGTTATTCAATAACCCATGGGTATCCATAACCAAACATCCAAACCCATCCAGTCAATTTACAATAAATGGACTAATTGACCATTCTTAAACCACTTTTCCATGAATTTCACCATTCTTAGAATATATCCCACATGGTGCAAATATTCAGTCCAGTCATTTAACTCAATTTTCATAAATAATATTCAAAGAGAACAATTAAATATGAAAATTAATAATGACTAAAATAAATAACTAAAGTAACGTTGTAGAATTCTAAAATACTCTTAAGCGAATTATATTCCGAAATTAACGGGTATTACACTTATGGACTGATTGAGTAATTGCATACAGCTCTCTGACATAAGCTGAGGTATGCTGTAATTTTGGAGGAAGTTTCTTACTGAAATATGCCAGTGGGTGACCATCTTGGGACAGAACAGCCCCAATTCCAGTATTTGAAGCATCAGTCTCAACAACAAATAATTTATTGAAATTTGGCAGCATCAGCACAGGGGTTTGAGTCATTCTTTGCTTAAGTATATCAAAGGCTTGTTGTGCTGATTCATTCCAACCAATATAAGATGGACTGGGTATTCAAAAACTGCTAATTTGGTTTAGCTGTATGTATAGACTGGGTAAGACTTCAAAAATTGGGTTGAATATAAGCTGAACTAATACTTCCCGCCCTCGCTGTTGTGGATGAATTGGGTGAAAACATTCTATTCGGTGCTTGCTTCACAGTGTTCTGTAGCGTGATTAACTTCTGCTCATGTAACTTTGCTAAGGAGACAGCTTTATAATAGCTAGTGGGTTGAGCGAGTAACAACTCGCATTTCAGTGTATCTTGTAATCCATCAATGAATAGACTAATAAGCCATTGTTCGCTAAGCCCCGTTACCTTAGTGGAGAGTAATTCAAACTATGTCTGATACTCTGTGACTGTGCTGACCTGCTTCAATTCCTTAAGAGCACCTTTCGGATCATCATATAGTGATGTTCCAAAACACAAAATCAGAGCATTAAGGAATTCCGGCCACGTTTGTACTAGGACGTTTTTCATCACCCATTTGTACCAGGCGTAAGCAGCACCTTCCATATGAAAGGAAGAAATCTTAATTCTCTGCTCCATTGGTACCCCATATACATCGAAGAACTCAGTTATTTTAAATACCCAATCCTCAGCTTCTTCTCCATTAAATCTAGAAACATCCACCTTAAGCCCCTTCCCAGTGAATACATTTGTAGCACTCATAAAATTAGATTCAACCTGATGACCTGAAGTTGGAGTTGATTCGACCTGCTGTTCCTTCTATGATTGCAGCAACCTTCTCATCATCTGTTCCATATTAGTGAAGGATTCCTTGTAACTGTTCATTGTCTCTTCCATGTTCATGATCTTCGCATCTAACGCAGTGAGTTTCTCTTCAAACCCACCTTGTCTCTTGTGTAACTCCGATGTAATTGCCTCAAGCTTGTTAAATCGAGTTCCTTCTACCATGGCACCTCTCAATGAAAGCACCAAATGATACTATCAGTAGGATTTCAGTAAGTAAAGACCAGCAAGTGAGTGAAAGATGGAGGAAAATGGAGGGATTTCTATTAATGAAATAATATGGAAAACGGAAATAGAGATACAAAGCCTCTTTCGAGTAGAGGAATACTCCAAAACCAACCACACAATTCAATGAATGCCTGCACACTCAATCCTCACCTCTTTTATTACCCGAATAGCAAAAAGCATAAAGCATAACAGAAAATGTCAGAAATATTAACAATACTCAATGTACTACTGATTAGTGTGGTCCCCCCTTTTGTTCGTGTAGTAGTCGCGTAACCATATTGGTGCTCCTCTCTTCCTCTTCTCACGTGGCAGCTCCTCCACATCATCTGACAGCTTCTGATTCTCTACATCAGCATTATCATCATTCTGATTTTCTCCTTCAATAATTGCCACATCAGCATTTTGATTCACATGTTTACTATCCCTTGAAGAATTCATATCATAAAACCATATAGCAGGCAACACATCCATCCTTTGTCTCAAGCCAAGCTACTGCTAGCCGCGAGTGTGAGCCATCCGTTTCATACAATCCCTCTGTTGATTGCTGTTGTGCCAGGGCTCAAAATTTCAACTAGGTTTAGAATAGGACAAAATTTAGGTTTACTTATATATTTGTTATTTGTTAAATAATACTTTAAGTTTTTATAGTTTTAACAAAACTTGACCTTATAATTTCAAAACTCGAATTTTGGTCCTTATAATTTTTAACTTATTGAAATTGGTCATTGGCGTCAAATATAATTAATCAACCATTAGTCTTTCTTAATGTGATGTTGATTAAGCATGCTATTTAACATTATTGTTTTATGTCATTTTCTTTGTGAATTCTAACAGCCATGTTAGCACACAAATCGAAATGATACCCAGTTTCAAATCATCCTTCGCCATTTCCATATATATATATATATATACATATATATATATATATATATATATATATATATATATATATATATATATATATATATATATACATATAACACGTACGAGGTAAAGAAATTCACGTACATCACAAAAAAATGCACAACTTAAACTGATATAACATTATAAGATTTACAATAAAAATTAAATTAAAGTTAACCACGACAAATATTTTAACTGCACAACTTAAATTAGGCATTTGAGGCAACATTTATAACACGTACGAGGTAAAGAAATTCACGTACATCACAAAAACATGCCTAGAATAAGTATCCATATATCGAATATTATTTCGCAACCAAAAATTAAATAAAGGTGTCAATTGATTACCCAAACTTAGTGATGGATTTTTTTTTTCGGCTATTTTTTTATTACAGGCAATTTGATAATTGCCATTGCAGTCTGGAAACTTCCAAAATCCCTCTTCACTCTTCTGGACCAACCACACAGTTGGCATCGGGCGCACCTCGATTCTGGTGAGTAGAGACAAAAGAAGACGAATTAATATCTTTCAATGTTATGTTTGGCGTTAAAAAAACAATTTATAGTTTATTTAATTTATTTATAATTTATTTAATCAACTTATAAGTTTAATAAAAATATTTGATAAATAAATTTATTTAAATAATTTATAATTTTTATATATTTTTTTTATTATTATTTTATTAAAATTTATTTTTTACCTTTTTCTTCTTATACATATAAAATATAATATACAATATATAAAATAAAAAATATATATAATATATTATAATATATAAAAAAATATATCATAAATTATAATATATATATATATAATATAATTAATTATATATATAATAATTTAATTTAATTTAATTAAAAACAAAAAATGATATAATTATTTTGTATTATTTTAAAATTATAAAATATCATATAAATATGTCATTTTATATTATTTTATATCTATCAACAAATTTAATAGTTATTTTTATTAAACACTTCTAATTCAATAAACTTACTTAATAATTTTTAATTTTTAATTAAAAATTCATTTATAAACTTTCAACAACCTTATAAATTATTGTTGTGAAATACAACTTGACATTTTTCACTTTTCACATACTCCCACCATATTCGTTAGAGTAAATTAGGGTCCCTTGTCTATGATTTTCTTTCAAACGTGACCCTACGTGAATGGATGGATTATAATGATTTCAGAAATAAGTAACTTTTACTTATATTTTAATTATAATTAAAAATTTTATTTGTATCAATTAGAATTCAAAATTTTTAATTAATTTCAATTATATCCTATTAACATATTTAACAATAAATACTAACAAGACATTTTATTCTGCACACGTCAGCATCAAATTATTCATTTTAAATATATTATATCGTATATTAATTTAAAATAAATAAAATAATACATATTTATAATAGATGATTTGACAAATATATATATAAAATAAAATATTACATTAATATTTATCATTAAATATTTTAACTACATTATGCTCATACATAATCAAAATTAACTAAAAATATATAATTTCATCAAACATCTTCTTGCCTCGAAAATACTAACGTTGGTTGATATATATCTATGTTTATATGTTGATGCCTTTGTGAAATTTTGACGTGTGCATTTTGGTGGTGTTCATGCAAAAGAGGATATATTTGCGAGATTGAGTACTTGAGTTCACAGGATCCACAGAATTATGCTCCAAAATGACAACAAAGCTGGCATCCTTATCCATACCACGTCATTCACTAGCCATTGTCATATCTGGAGGATTCGACACGTGTCATTGCCAGCTCACTGCCCTCATGATTCACGACCCTCCTTCCCTTTCTAGTTAATTAGTGGCCAGTGGCCACCCACCTTATCTTCCGTCTTGTTTCTTCTACTTTGCAATATGTTTTTCTTAAATTTAATATCTTTTATAAAATATAAATAATATTGGTATTAAATATTTAATGTTATATGAATACACAAATAAAAAACAGCCTTTGCCATTCATTTGAAAAGAAAGAAATTGATCAAGGTAGTGTGGCTCATGAATAATTATTGTTCTTTAAATGTTATAAAAGTTGTTCCAAAAAATATTTAGGTATATATAAGAATTTTTAATCACAACATATTCAAGTTTTTTTTTTAATTTAAAACTAATTCTAAGATTTGTTCATTGATTGCGAAAACGACCCGGGGGGGGGGGGGATGCACATTTATATATGAAATACGTGGTCCATTTTTTTGCGTATTTTAAAATTAGTTATGAATGCTTCGAATATGATATATATGGAAAAGTATTATTTCTATATTATTTAAGATACATATAATATATAAATTTTATCTTTTTATATTTATAATAATTATCTTCTAGACAAATTTTCAGAACCTTAAAATATTAAAAAATTTATAAATTAAATTGCTCCTTATTTTTTTTTCAAAAGATATAAATTTAAATAAAATTTTAAAAAAATGTTTGATCATAATCAAAATAAATAAATAAAGCCTTCTGTCAAGAAGGGTCTTAAAAAACATAAGCAAATCGACCAAGAAAATCTATCTAATCGATCAAAAAAACCAACCACCTCTTATACAAATAGCCAAGTACATATATTAAGTGTTAAATATGTTAAATACTTAATATGCATTCGTAATTAAATTTTATTACATATGTTTCAAAAAATATGGTTATTATGAAAATTTAGCATTAGTAGATATGAGAAAAAAAAGAAAAAGTTAACACAAGAACATCATGATGGCAAGTGTCATCATAGTATGTTGGAAAATGACCCAAACCAGAATCAGATCTCCGTAACCAACAGAAATTTACGTGTACCAGTTATTTCCTCAACTTCAATTTTAAAATTTGATTATGTCTCTCCAAATTCATAGATTCATTTAACTTTTTTTTTTTTGGTTAACCGATTCATTTAAACATCTAAGAAAATCGCACTGGATACTTAAGAATTTAGACTAATTCAAACTTGGAATGAAGAGATTGAACAGCCTTCTAACTTCGGGCACAATAAAGAGAAGAAAATAGAAAGATTAAGAAGGCTTCTTTTTTAAAAAGGGAGAATTTTGTTAGTTAACCAATGCTACTAGCTGCTACATTGTTTGTTCAAAGATAACATGATAAAATCTGATACAAAAATTTTTGTATAATTTTTCAATAGAGTAATAAACCTATAAGATAAAGTAGGTTATCAGCATTTTTTAACCTTTTTTTTTTCACAACTTACGAAAATTTGATAGTTATGTTTGAGTTTAACTAATTCTTCCTATTTTCTAAATGAAATTAAATAAATATATATGTAATTACATGTTAATAACTTAACTCTTTAGTGTACATAGTTTAACTTCTGTCTTTCAAACGGGATTTGCTATTTTCTTCAAGTTAATGCGCATGGTTCTTGATACTTAAAATATGTCATTCTAATGTTTGTTTACAACTTTTTTTATTCATGGATTCAAATCATTTTTAGTAACAGTAAAGTGTTGTTAATGTATCTCAATACATATGCTGCAATAAAGAGTTAAATTTCACACAATTTAGATATAAGTTATTCAATCTAACTGCACTGAAATACACCAACATCACTGGAACCATGCCTCAAATGTTATAATTATGTTGAAAAATTTAAAGAAAAAACCTCAATGGTAAAATTATGTATATAAATAAAATATATGCTTCTGTGCAGTGGTTAGTAAATGGGGATTTTGGAAATAAGTGTGAATGGTTGACTGTTCCAAGCACTCGCGATAGATATGAAACAATCAAATCCTTGAATGTGCTTGAATGGTAGGATCAAAAAACTAGATGCTGGACAACCCAGACGCAAATAATTTACACCAAAAAAAAAAAGATGAAAATTGTTAATCACTACCCCAATTTGGACATCCTTGATGATGACGAGATGACATTTTTGTCAATTTATCACCTACCATGTCTGGTCAGTGCCACCACTAGCAGCATAATATGAGTTACAATGAATCAAACAAATTGTAGCCAGAACATATAATAAACTGCACTTGGGGACACCTTTCCCCCTTCCCCTTTTGCCACTACCATAAAAACCATTTCTCTGCTTTTCCCTTTGTCCCCTAATTCTCCTTCCTTGTTATCATGCCTGAGGCAAGACATCGAATCACGTTGCCACTCATTTATGATGAGTTTATAGGTTTTGAAGTTTTAACACCTAAATTGGATGTCCTAGAATGTACTTGTCTCTTGTTCTAGCCACCAATGAAGCCCAGCCGGTGAAGAATTACAGCCAAAATGAGCATGACTATTGCAAATATCATACCAGGTTTCCCTAGCAGCCAGTTCTTTGTCTTTTTTACACCTTCAACTCCTCTTTGAAGCCGATCAGCCCATCGCATCTGCAACAACACAGAGAAAGGATTAATCTTAGTGACACCACCAAGCAAGAATGCTCCCATTTGAAGCAGGGAAAATTTTAAAAAAAGTTCTGCAGCGTCTGACATGTTGGGGACTCAATATGATGCAACATTTTAGATTAGGCATCATATAGAGACGCATCTGGGTTTGTCTCATGTCCTCTATATATGCCGATGTCTATGCTTCTTACATGCTACCCAACACCCTAAACCAATCCAACCAAAACCCTTGAAACGAGAATAATGAACCCACGTTGGGGCAGTGAAGCTTACACCCATTTAGACAGCCACCCTCAGCTCAGCTAGATCATCTACGCTATCTTATAGTTTGAAATTAACCATGAATTAGCTTGCACAGTAGCACCCCAATATTTTACAAGCCCATATAGTCTTAGACAAGTACTTCTCATCACACCTTAATGTACCTAGTAACTCCGACAAAATGTTTTCACTTTTTGACTAAGTGTTGCCATGCCGCTCGCTATCTTGCTTAACCATTTCCACAACATAATTGTATCAATTGATACAATATAAAGAAGCTAAAGTAGAATTTGGAAAGGAAAGTACCATTTTATCCAAGGCCTCCGGTGACAAGGATGACATGGCATCTCGAGCTTTTGCTGCCTCTTCTTGTGAAAGCTTGAAACCAAATTGTTCACCCATGTTTGCCATCATTTCTGGGCTCATATTTTTAATCATTGACGTGAACATCTGCCAAAATAATGGGGTAACAAAAATTAAGAATGGATATATAATAAGAGACAAGCAAATACGTAAAAATGTATCAAACTATACAATTTTATCCCCCATCTGTATTATTTGAGAACAGAGGATGCAAAACTGATGAGTAAAGGAGTAGGCCCCAAGCTAAGGAGGATGAATCTTAAATTAACAAGTACATTAAAGCAAGAAAGTGCAGGCATACTTTATATAAAGAATTCAAGGAAAATATTTCAACTACATTTTATCTATTCCATGTGATGTGAGTAAGAAAAACATTTTGTTCATACCTGCCGCATAGCTGGATCTTTCATCTGATTTCTCATTTGTTCTTGCAAATCAGTGCTTGAGGATGGGAAGTTTGGCTGAGAAGCATTTCTCATAAATGAATCAAGGGAAGAACTAGATTGACCAAAAGCATTACTTCTGCTGGTGCTTGAGAAGGGGACATTTGACTGAGAAGCATTTCTCACATTCTTGTCCCCGTCTGCAGATGCTTTCCCTGTAAAGGAGGATGCCATTTCAAACATCTTCTGAAGCTCCTCGGGTGGCATTTTATTTATCATATCAGAAGCTGTTTTAAACATCTCAGGTGTCACATTGGGAGGAACTGATCCAGGGTTGAAAGTAGAATCAGGGGAACCCCTTCTTAAAAATGGGTTGTCCCCCTGAAATGAAGAAGCCATGTCAAACAGTTTTTGAAGTTCCTCAGGTGGCATCTTGCTAATCATATTTGAGGCAGTTCTAATCATATCAGGAGACATATCGCTGGATTGTCCGCCGTTCAAAGAAGCCAGAGTTGCAGGGTCAGCATTTGACATGAAATTTTGGAATGATCTATATAATGAGAGAAAAAAAATGTAAATCATTTCAGACACTGACAATTGAATTCAAAATAAAGAAGATGATAGAATAGTGGGAATTAATGAATACTTCATGTTGGGGTACTGGGATAGAATCTTGGATAAAAACATCATATATGAAAAATCTAAGGTCAACTCCAAACACAACCATGAATCTAATGTTGGGACCAGAAAAATCACTAGAAGCAAAATGGACACCAATAGGCCCCATAGACAATCCATTACTAGTTGCACAGAAAGTTAAGCAAGCAGGAATTTCCAACAATTCATATCAAGGGATACTGGAAAACCAAAGCTATCTATCTTTGAAAAATCTTATCAAGTTTGACAATGCAGCAAAATTCAAACATGTAGTTCAACCAGTTCACATTCTCTACCTGAAAGATTGGCCGCAGAAGGCAAAAAATTAATTATTGAGTTGATTCTGGAAAACCAATTCATATCAAGGGATACTGGAAAACCAAAGCTATCTATCTTTGAAAAATCTAATCAAGTTTGACAATGCAGCAAGATTCAAACATGTAGTTCAACCAGTTCACATTCTCTACCTGAAAGATTGGCCGCATAAGGCAAAAAATTAATTATTGAGTTGATTCTGCTCCATATGTCCGGATCATATATCAGTTAGACAATAACTTATAAAATATTTACACCTCTGTTTACCATAATTAAGACTTGACATTTAAGACAAAAAAGCTCACTACCTTTTACAAAAATGCTAGCCTACCTGATAGCTTCTGGGTCATTTTTCAGTTTATCTAAACTTTCCACATCTGTTTTCAAATGTCCGTTGTTGACTGTACTGCAACTCTTAGAAGAGTCATTGGATTTTTTTGGTTGAGTCACTGTTTGCTCCACAGATGAGCTTCCAAAGTTTCCAGAAGACAGATTCTCAACTTCTTCAGTTATTTCTTCAATTACTAATCCTAAAAGCATAAAAACAATAATGTTGACTTGCATCCATTAAAACCTTAAAATCCAGGGAAGGTTCAGGCAGAGAAAAAGGGAAAAGAGAGCTACATAAGAGGCAGGGGGAGAGGAAGTATACCTCTTGGTGCATGCTGACTATCTTCCTTAGCCAACATTTCCTTGGTCTCCCTGATATAAACATTTGATGCAATTAAACAGCAGGTCGAATTCATCCAAGTCCATTTTTCTTTTCCAAATAAAAATGGTGTTCAAATTTTAAATCTCATGATTCTTTTTTTTTTTTTTTTAATTTTAGAAGAATAATGGCACAACACTGTCAACTAATATCCCACAACATATTCCTTTATTTGGTGCTACACAACCAAGAGTAAGACTCAATGGCAGAAAACAAAATTGTAAACACATCACATATATACTTAACTGAGCAGTATGCATAAATATACAAGTAGCCGTATGTATCATATATGTGCATGAAGGATAATTATTAGAAGACAGGTGCATGTCTATGAAAGAAAGCAGCACACCTTAAAAGCTCCGCAATTGTATCATCATCAGGGCTAACTTCATATGCCATGCTCAAGTCATTAACAGCATCCTAACAAAAGCAAGAAGAATGACATTAAATAAAATAAGTATAATAGAAAGACAATAGCACTCTAAACATCAGAATCTTAATATAAGAGTAGAAGCTCACCTTCAGTAGACCTAGTTCCTTATATGCTTGACCTCTTCGATAAAGAGCTTTAAGATTCTTTGCATCATATGCCAAAACCTACAGTTGTAAGTAGTTGAGCACACTAATGAATTACTAGGATAAAATAGCCAATCAAAAACAAAGGATTTAAAATAATAATCATAATGACCATCTAGGACAGTATGCTCTTTGTTATGTTGTGCATAAGCAACACACAAGGAAAATGATCACATATTATATTTACAAGATAAGTTTCTTGCCCATCAGTTTTTATCATCATGCTGATTATTATCCCCACAAAACTGCCACTTAAAACATTACATTAAACATTACAACTGTTTATTGAAATTATAGATAACAATGTAACATTAACATCATATTGTGCAACTGTAAAAGAATAAACATTATAGATACCTCAGAACCTTCTTTAATGCATTCATCATACTGCTTTATCTTCAAGTAACAAGACATCAAGTTGAGCGAGCATGCCAAGAGAAGCTTTCTACTTTGGGAAGATGGAATTTCTTTAATGTTTTTCTTAGCCTACAACATAGAAATTATAAACAAGATAGTAGACCTTATAAAACCGAGGCATTCCATCAAGGATCTCATGACACAAGTCAACAGAAAAAAGAGGGATAAAAGGGGCTGGGACTTGGGAGGCAATTAGACAGTCATAAAAGAGCACTTACAAGAGAATACTTCTGCATGGCCTCATTGTACTTTCCTTGATTGTGAAGTTCATTTCCCTGCAAATTTCAATTTGAGTCCATAAAAACATGTAGTTCATGGCTTCATGCCAACTGCTTTTGCAAGAACTGAGAAACCATAGGCAGTGCAGCTCATGGTGTTTAATTTCATGTCTTATTACTAATGATGCAACTAGATCTGACCAGACAATACTATAGCAATTAAGTAGTATTAATAAAATTTTACTTATGACACTTTCTTGGAGCCAAAGAAATTGTGGATCAGGATTTTCCTCGGGGTGTTATATAAAACTATTGAGAAGATTAGATTGCAATTTTTGGAACTTAATCCAGGCTTTTGTCTGTCTTTCCCTTTCAACTTGAATTACTCACAACTCAGACATATTTGACCACATTAAAATAAGTCTGTGATGCTTTACAAGGATGATACTAATCAAAATTCTTGCTAAAGATTAATAATACCCACCTGCTTCTTCAACATCTCAGCTGCATTTAATTCATATTTGACCTGGGCATCAGCACGGGCACGAATAGCTGCAATTTCTTCAGGTGTTGCATTAGCCATCTTCTCACCAATCTCAGCCATCTGTTCTGGACGGGTATGCTTTAACTGCTCCGCAGCAAGTTTGAAGTCTTCAGGCCTCATGTTCTTCATGCTTTCTGAGGCCATCCTCATTAATTCTGGATTAGACATCATCTGAAATCCCATTTATACACAATGACCATACAAAACATAGGATGATACCACAATTAGAACTAAGCCATTCTATGAAAAGCCGCAGTCCAATATTAAGTATCAGCTTCAAGAAGACACTAACTCAAAGTAAACAGATACCATGAGTAAATTAAAAAAATTAGTAAACAGTATATGGCATACTCAAAGGCCTTAGTCTTTGAAAAATTGATAACAACCTGAAGTTCAATCAGCTTTCCATTTATACTATTCTATAAAAGCAACCAAGAAGGAGACCTTTAAATTTTATCAACCATAGGAGATTGGTAATACTTAGTATCCATGGATGAACTTTTATGAAACCCTCTTGAAGGACAGAGGAACCAGTGCATTGCTATCAAGTGCCAAATTTCTCTCAATTTGAAATTTGAGTTACATATAAAAGACCACAAATTTCGTTTTCCTCCATGAGATAGAATGTTTCATCAATTCAAGTTTTAAATGTGGATATTTTAATGTCGAGCAACTCGGGCCAACACCTTTTCTTTCTAATAAAATTAAGATTACACAATACATGACCACTTCCAACGGGCTTAAGATAATAAAGAAACTAAAATTCTACACAAAAGGTTTCATTCTTCGAACACATAAACATATTTACATTAAGAAATAACAACAAATCCTCCTTACGAGCAACTCCAAGTTTTCCGCTACGTCATTGATAAATAAATGTCATATCTTTTCTTTGTTTCCAAAAAGGGAGGATATTCCTATGCTCTATCATTTCCCTATCTAACAGCATCAAATTCACATTGGATCGCCCCCATTTTGAATTCCAAACTCAAACAAAATGCGATGGACTTACTTGTGCAATTATTGAAATTAAGGAAAGATAATACCTAAGGCGCAAAATTAACGTAGCAAAGAAGATGACCTGTTGTTGAATCCGAGCCAACTCGTCGGGTGACATGCGACCCATCTGCTCCTGGGCAATTCTCATCAACTCAGGATCCATCATAGCGTTAAACATTTTTGCAACCCAATTCAATCAATTTGCAAATTCCCTAAGACAGCAGATCAAGAGCCGAACGACAAACGCCAAACCTTTTTCCTTTCTTGATACGGAAAGACAAATTATGGGAGAGAAGCGGTTGTTTGAGTGATGAAACTGGAATTACCTTAAATTTAAAAGCACGAAGGAGAGGAGAAGCAAGGTCGGATTTACAGGTTCCGCCCACCAAGCCTGAAAGAAGATTTTGGACTCGGACTGGGGAGGCGACCCAAGAAAAGTCGAATATGTCGTGTGGCTTTGCTAGTGGGTGAAGTTACCATTATACCCTTGCATGTTCATTTTTAACAATGTTCCTGAGAATTTTACCTATTTTTTGTCTAAGTCAAGATACGGAACGGCATTTTGAGATGTCAATTTTTATTTTTTGGAGAGATTCTCGTGGGGGTAAAACTCTGATAAGGATAGGAATTTATTTTTTCCGGTAATAATCAGAAGAGGAACAAATATAAAATATTATAGTCCTGGTCCTGTCACGCCTCATTTATTGAAATTATTGGAGAGATTTCGCTTTATTTATTTATCATAGCTTATTTATCTCGTAATTAAAATTTTTATTTATGATTATTTTAATAAATTTAATATATTACTATTTTTTAAGGTGTACTCAATACTGATTATTATCTCTATTTATATCGCACAATTATAAAATGCGGGGATATACATATTGAGAAAATTACATAAAATTTTTCTGAGATTTTAAAATTTAAAATATTATAAACATGGCTAAACTGTAATATGTTCTGGTTTTAATTTTCATATAATAAATGGTATATTACATCTTTCCTTTAAAAATTCACAAGCTGTATATCTTGCACGTTATCTCGTAAATGGTCCCTTTATAACTTCAAAGGTTCTTTTTTTTTTTTTTTTAAGAAATACATTCTAAAAGTTCGAAACTATTTTTGTGATCTATATACTACCATTGAAGCGTTGTCCATACCATATTTTCTTAAAATTAAAAGACATCAACCCCGAAATCATATGTTCTATTTCAGTCATTTCATTGACTCCGAAATCCAAGAGCTTCTCCTTCTCCTTCGTTGCAAGTTGAAGTTCAATTTCCTTCTCCTTTGCATTCCTCAAAGATATCTGAGTTTCTAGTCGGAGAGATTGTACACTTGAATCTCTTTTCCTTCATGAACTTCAACAAGGATTTCGAGGCAGTCCATTTCTCATTTGATTTTCAACTCTTTCATGTCCAAGAGATGACAGGATTGTTTAAATTGGTTTATACTCGCCTTTTTCATACAAACCCAGCAGCTTGTCTCGTTTTCTTCATTCATTTCCATAAGCTCATGCTCGAGATTCTTAGCATCTCCCAACTCAGTTTCCTCTTCTCTTGTGATTTCAAGTAAATAGCCACCATCATCTAATTTCTTGAGCATGCTTGACTTTAATAATAATAATAATATAATAATAATAATAAAATAAAAATATACTTAAGATCATTGTAGTTTCACTCAACAATAAATTTAGTTCTTATATTTTAAAAATAATAAATATAGTACATATAATTTTTAAAATTATAAAAATAAATTAGTACATATGACACTAATTATGATATTTCTATCTATATCATCATCCACATGTGTCAAATAAATCTGCGTCAGATCATTAAGAGTTTTTATATTTTATATTTTTAACTTTTTCCCCTCCAGCTCACACACCAATTCAACTGCTTCTCCACACCCCAATCTCTCTCTGAGCTTCTTCACTCTCACCCACACCTCTTTCGTGACATGCATATCTATTCTCTATCTCTCTCTTCCCTCTCACCGTTCCTCTCTTCTCATTCGAGCTCTTTCTATCCCTGACGGGGACTCTCTATGTCTCATGGCCAGAAAATAGTGTTGGCAGTGACCTCTTGGTTCTGTCTCTGTTTCATGCTCTCTCGTTCTCTCTACTTCACACTCTTTCGCTCTCTCCATGGTTTGCCTTGCACTCTTCTCTCGTCGAGTCTTTCTCTCTATCTTTTTCTCTATTTTAAGCCACCAAAACAGAGGAAATGGCGTCAGTCTGATCCCCTTAAATTTTCCTTTGTTTCTGGGTCAAGCCTCACTCTCTCAGCTCTCGCCTCTCTTAGTCCTCGCGTGCTACTCTGTTTTACATCGGAAAAATAGAACAGACGGCCCTCCCCTTTCTTCTCTCTCTGCCGTCGTATATGTCACTCTCTCTCTTAGTTGTATCTTCCTCCGGACCTTCCCTTTTCTTGAGTGATGCTGGCTGATTCTTTGTTTTTCTTCATGAAAACAGGGGTGAGGGGCTGTGATAGTTGATGCAGCAAAGAGTGGCGGCTAGACGCAAGTATGGGTATACGTGCGCCTCGGGTTATAGCAAAACAATGGCATGAGAATGAGTTGTGGAATGTTTCTGGACTTACAGGGAGGGAGAGCAGCCGACGGAGAGTTGGCATGGGTGTGTTGGTGTGGCTCAGCTAGAGTATGTGGACGGTGTGTGTACTGGCGACTTAGAGTGAATGAGGGATGGATAATGGCTGGTGAACGAAGGACTGTGTGTGTGTCTGGTTGCTTTAAGAGAAAAAGAAGATTGAGGGATGCTAGTGTCACCGGGTAGAAGGTGATATGGATCAGTGTGTATGAGTTGTTGCAGTGAGGAGAAAAGCTTCAAAGAGTGTCAGTCCTCATGAACGCCGATTTGTTGTCAGAGACAGACTCTTTGATGGCATTAATTTAGGAAATTGGAAGAAAATCAGAGTTTGTATCCACGATTGGGAACAAATTAACAAACGAGATAGTGAAATTGGTGGGGGAGGATTGAGATTCGATAAGGAAAGAGGTGTGGATGAGAGTGAAGGAATTTATAGATAATTCCTATACACAAGAATATATTACAGATAGTTCTATAACATATATGAATAATGACAAAAATATGCGTACCTGGAGAAACAGCGGAACTCTTGATAGTAATTGATGATCGGGTATAAATAAAATTGAAGAAAAGAAAACAAAATAACTAAGGAGAGTAAAACTGCTCTCTTAGCCTAATATGTTTTTCAGAGGGTGTTACTTCAATGGGACTGCTACACCACATATATAGGCAGAGAGTAGAGACCCTTCCTTGTGAAACCCTAATGGGCTGACATTCCCATCATTAGTCAGCCCACACAAGGCCCAGTTTCAATTAAATAAGGATTGTTTAATTTATAAAAGAATTTATAATTAACTTATTATTAAAACTGGATAATACATATAAATAAATAAATATATGTATAGATAAATATGATTTGTGGTAGTCCATATAAAAAATCTAACAATCTCCCACTTGGACAACATAAATCATTAGTTTAAAGGATAAATAATTTTTAGAATTAATAATACAACAAAATAGACATGTCAATTATGAGTTGTCATTATAAATTAACAATCCTCAAGTCAAATCAAGAGGCAATAAGTATTTGACAATGCAAAAACCATGTCCGATAGGGGCACTGGCATCTTACATGTCAAGATCCTCAATAAAAGATTTGAATAATATGTGAAATTGGTGTCAGAACATACATTACAAGGATATGATCCTTGTGCAATCCTGACCAATGGTCCAAGCATCTGAAAATGCTCTAAGAGATATGATAGTATAAGTGACATCATCACAAACATATCTCATAAGAATGACACTAAGTAAATATTAAATTTTAGACTCCCACTAACCCAAAACATCAAAAGACTTAACTAAACCCAAATGAGCTACATGATTATGAAGAGCTCTAATAGTTAAGCCTTTAGTTAATGGATCTGCTAACATGTTCTCTGTAGCAAGATGCTCAATACGAGTCTGAAACTCTAGAGTTTTCTCTCTAACAAAAAGATATTTAATATCAAAGTGCTTTGATTGATAAGAGCTTCTGTTGTTTTGAGAGAAAAGGACAACAGCAGTATTGTCGTAATATGTCACAAGTGGCTTAGAAATGCTTTCAACAATATAAAAGCCAAAGATTAAGATTTTCAGCCACATGGCTTGTAATACCCGTTAATTTTAGAATATAATTCGCTTAAGAGTATTTTAGAATTCTACAACGTTACTTTAGTTATTTATTTTGGTCATTTTTAATTTTCATATTTAATTGTTCTCTTTGAATATTATTTATGAAAATTGAGTTAAATGACTGGACTAAATATTTGCACAATGTGGGATATATTCTAAGAATGGTGAAATTCATGGAAAAGTGGTTTCAGAATGGTCAATTAGTCCATTTATTGTAAATTGACTGGATGGGTTTGGATGTTGGGTTATGGATACCCATGGGTTATTGAATAACATAGTACCCCCTCATTTTTTCTCACGCAACCGAAGCCTGAGGAAGTTTTCTCTCCTTTCTTCATTCTCTTCTCAAATCCTTTCCTTGATCTTCAGAAGTTCGATTTTTTGTTCGGTTCAAAAGCTTTGTAAGGATCAAAGGTAAGCTTTAATCCGATTATTTTCCTTAAATTTCAGTTTATGTAGAAGATCAGAGGAGGTTTTGTTCTTGAAGATTTTGATGATAATTCATGAATCTCAGTTGTTTTAGAAGTTATATTTGAGTTATAATCGGTTAAAAGAGTTGAAATTCTGGTTTTGAAACAAGAAAGGGAAAGGATGAAATTGTTAGAAATTTCTGCAAAAACCGAGTTACTGTAGCGACCAGAAATTTCGAAACAAAATCTGGAAAATTTTCTTCGGGTTACTGTAGCAGTACTGTAGTGTCGGCAGTCAACGTTATTGTAGCGAACCGGCACTGTAACGAACCGACACTGTAGCAAACCGTACTGTAGCAACCCGTTACTGTAGCAATCAGAAATTTTGCGTATTTTCGTGATTTTGTTTCCTTTCTTATGTTTCCTTGTAATATATTTTACTAGGAAATTTTCCTACACAAATTCTAGTGTGGAACAAGGTAAACTTGGACAAACATCAAGGTGAGTGAATAACCTTGCTCAGCTAATTTGATATTACTAGTCAAAGTACAATATAAGTCCCATTTACAATATTATTTGAGTAGTAAGCAATCAATTTTCATATGGGAGTATATGATGATCGGTAGAAATAAGAGTATGTAGAAATTATTTTATTTCATGACAATTGTGCTATGTGATAAATTCTCACTATCTTGTCAATGAGTAAAGATCTACGGGATCTAATACACGAGTTTGAAAGGGTTAAAGTCCCATACTACTCAGTGCATATCTATGAAACCCATACACGAGTTGAAAGGGTTAAAGTCCCATACTACTCGGTGTATATCTAAGAAAGCTTATACACAAGTTGAAAGGGTTAGAGTCCCATACTACTCGGTGTATACCGATGAGATCTTATTCACGAGTTTGAAAGGGTTAGAGTCCCATACTACTCGTTGTATATCTAAGAAATCTTATTCATGAGTTTGAAAGGGTTAGAGTCTCATACTACTCGATGTATAAGACAATTAATTATATGAGTAAATGTGGTATTTGTACTTTTGATATTCTATATAGTACAATTATTTACTTACTGAGTTTTTAAATAAACTCACACTCCCTATGATTATTTTTCAGATACAGAAAACAAAGAAGAAGAGAATCCGTTGGAAGATTAGAAGCCCCTTGGGATTACACTCTATTTCTGTCTGGTGGGATACCAGTACTTATTAATGTGGATACTAGAAACGCTCTGTACTTTCTATAGGTCTCCTAGGCTTGCGATGAGATAGAAATATCAGACTATGTATGTCTATATTTGTTTATCAGATGAATATAATTCGGTAGTGTGGAATGAATGATTAAGGTTGAATGTAAAACCTTACAGAATATATGTATATAACGTATGTTTGAGAATTATATCAAATGAGTAGTATCTTTTCACATGCTCAATTTTTGGGATGTGACATGGCTTGACAAGTAGCCTCATAGCAAGCGACATACTCTGCCTACATGGTAAAAGTAGCTGTAAGAGTCTATTTAACACTCTTCCAAGAGATAGCTACTCATGTCATCATAAAAGATAGAGCCAGAAGTAGACTTTTGGTCGTCAGGGCAACCATGCTAAATAAGAATCATAATAATTAATGACCTGAAGTTGATCAGACTTCTTATAGGTCAACATATGATCTTTGGTTCCCTGCAAATTTCTTATGACCTTTTCACGGCTTTAAATGACCTAAATCTGGGTTGCTCAAATATATCCCTAAAGCATTAATAGCAAAAACAATATCGGGATGAGTACAAAATTGAGCGTACATTAATCAGCGGATGCATACGAGACCTTTTTGCTTTCTGGAATTGTAATATCCCAAGAATTTTCATGAATATTTAAAGTCTATTTGAAGTTTATTGAAAAATTTAATTACATGAGAAATGTTCTTTTTGAATTAGTGAAGGAAATTTGGAAATAGAAATTTCGAAAATTTTAATTTAGGACATTTTACAAATTCTCAAGGACTAAAACGAAAAGAAAAGAAAGTATGGAGTACTTTTGAGAAATGACCAAGTAGGAACCTGAGAAGAAGAATAGAGCTTATGGGAATGAATTATGAGTCCGGTACCAAAAGGATGACGGATTCGAGGTTAAAGTGGAGTTTGAGACTTTGAGAGGGACTAAAGTGAAAGAAGAAAATTGTGGGGCAATTAGGATTTAGAATCACCCGAGGTGAGATTTTATGAATTTGTTTTTACTAATCTTGACTGAGGGTCAACTGAAGAGCAAGTGATAATTTCACCCCGGGCGAGTAAATAGGCGGCCTCACCTAAATTTTCTTCATTTTCTCATTTCCTCTCTCTCTCTTCACTTTCTCTCCTCTCTTTCTCTCTACACTCCAACTCCACAACCGAGCTTGGAGGGTGGATCTCGGGCTACGGGGCGAGCCTCTAGGAGCCAAGCAACGTAGGGAAAGCAAGGAATTGAGGTAGAAATGTCTATTTCTCAAGCTTTTTCCTATTTTATAGTTTTCAGAAAGTTTGGGGTAAAAATCGAGATTCCGGCTTCGTTTCTCGATTAAAATTGGTGTTTTTGGTGTCTAAATGCTCCTTAGACATTAAGGGTGAGATCCTATGGAAGAAATCATGGAAAACGGTGAAGATTTGGCCGGATCTGAGCTAAAACCGAGAGGAATCGCGAAAGGTCGCGATCCTGGCGCCCAGGCGCCAGCTCTGGCGCCCAGGCGCCAAGGTTCAGAAACTTTTGGGAAGAAAAGGGACTTGGCGCCCAGGCGCCAGGCTTGTGTTGGCGCCCAGGCGCCATGTGTGGCGCCCAGGCGCCAGGTATGCTGAAAAGCCTTAGCTTATTTTTCAATCAGTCATAACTTCTTCATCCGGACTCCGTTTTGGGCAAACTTTATATCGTTGGAAAGCTCTTTGAGTCTAGTTTCCAATGGTATAAATGTCATTTAGAAATTCATTACCGGTTAGGAGTTATGACTTAAGATGTGAGTAAAGGTCGAGAGTAGTGATAGAAAATTTCTCTATTTTGTAACCCTAATGGTTTTTACCTGGTTACAATAGGGATTTTTGGGGGCGCAAGGTGGGAGCGCTGAGAGCGTGGAATCCAGGTGAGTAGCCAACCTTGCAAAATTAATTTAATAAATTAGTCAAAGCACAATATAAATCCCATTTGCGTTATTTGTGAAATTGAGAAGATTATCAGTGTGTGTTCAGGTTGAGAAAAAGTACAATATCATTGGAAGGTATTTTATTACCTTTGAGAATTGATTTCTCTAGTTGACTAAAGAACTAGATGTGATTGTTCCTTGAATAAATTGGAACATTTTGTAAGTAAATAACTTTACTAAACTAATGTGATCTTATTAGATAAAGTACAATACAAGTCTTGTTTATAACATTATTGAAGTGAGAAATAATCAATCTCGCTGTTGATACTATATGATGATTGTTATGGTTGATGATAGACATTCAAGGGAATAAAAGTATGTGTAAATTCATTTATTTCATAGTAATTATATTGTGATAAATTGTCACTATTTTATTGACGAGCAAAAGATCTACGAGATCTAATACACGAGTTTGAAAGGGTTAGAGTCCCATACTACTCGGTGTATAAATGTGAAAATCTATGCACGAGTTTGAAAGGGTTAGAGTCCCATACTACTCGGTGTATAAATGTGAAAGCCTATGCACGAGTTTGAAAGGGTTAGAGTCCCATACTACTCAGTGTATAACTGTGAAAACTTATGCACCAAGAGTTTGAGGGTTAAATTCCCAAGTCACTCAGTGCAAGTATCTACGACATATAATGCAAAATGATTGAGGGATTGATCACCCAAGAAATCATACGCAAAATTTAGACAAGTGTATTACTATAATTATTTACAATAAATGATAGATTGATTGTATTAGTAAATGTGGTGTTTGTGCTTATGATATTTCCATGTACAGTTGTTTACTCACTGAGTTATGATAAACTCACACTCTCTATGATTATCTTTTCAGATACAGTGGTTGAGGAGAAGAATTTATAGCCTTTAAGGATATACTCTACTTTTGTCTGGTAAACAATTGGTAAGGATTAGGAAACGCTCTGTAATCTAGTAGGTCACCTAGGCTTGGGAGGTTGTATAGTGTTTGAAGGTTGAACATTTTCTGAATATGTATACAAAATATCTTTCTTGGAATATTTATGATTCACATAATTATGGATATTAAGAATGTTCACAGAGATTATGGGGTACCACGGAGGTACACCCTAGGTATTTTATGTTTATATCACATGTAAGTTTTAGGATGTGACAGGAATGGTCTATCTAATTGACTTCTTTATAGTGTATTTCAACACCGTGAGACACATCATATTTGAGTGTTCTTATTTTTTCACAAGAAGCCTTTTCAACAGCAGTGAACGAAGTAGTAAGAGCACCAAGCTCTTTTTTTCTCAAAGCCAAATCCATATTAGTGATAATCAAATAGAGATCCAGAGATTATTTTATTTTAAGTCCTCAAAAATGGTCCTATTCAAAGTCTTGACAGAAGTCAAGCATAGACAAAAAAGGCTTACATTATAACAACAAAAGGAATATTTAATTTACACGATATAATCATGCAATAAGAGAATTAAATAGTTCCTTATACACAGCCAATCATGCCCTTTAGAAAAAATTTTCTTATTTATGATGGTCGGGCCTAAAGGTCCCGAACCATAATAAATAAGAAATGTAATAATTATAATGCACAAATCTTATATTACCAAAGTTTCTAATACCGATAGGATATTCGAAAGATAATTGATATAAGTATAAAACTAACAGTGCATTGTACAACAAATTATATTAATGATAACACACCGATAGGGTATAATTATTATTAATGCAATAAAATAATTATTAAAAAAAATTTAATCATTCAATTCACAAAATTTGTATAATTGTAATGCATTGTACAACAAATTACATTAATGATAACACACCGATAGGGTATAATTATTATTAATACAATAAAATAATGATTAAAAAAATTTAATCATTCAATTCACAAAATTTGTATAATTGTACCCACGATAGGTGAGGTTACAGTTATACAAATAATCAGCAATTATATTCAAAAAATATAATAAATATATATCATGCCTAATGAAATTATTCAATTCATATATGGACTAAGAAAAAAATTAATTCCTTAACTATGACACATCAATAGGGAAGGTATGATATACCAAGGTGCCATTAGTAGAGAGTAAGGAATACTCATAAAATTTCAAGCCCATAAACTGAGAGTACAGTATTTAAAATCACAAACTTACTCCCACTAGTTATCATGTAAAAACACTAATGAGACACATATTCTCCTTGAAGTTGATCAAAGTGACAATATGGTGAAATTTTAGGTACCATTGCCTCAATGCCAATTTTAAAACGTATATGGATCTCTTAATTTGCATACTATATGGTTTTGACCATATTTTTGAAAAAATATATCAGGTTGATCCATGTACACATCATTTGAAAAATCACCATTTAAGAATGTTGTCTTAGCAACTATTTGGTGAAGCTCTAGGTCAAAAGAGCCACCAAGAATTAGGAGAAATATAAATCAAATTAGATTCAATTCAGTTACAATATTCATTAAATTAATTAAAATGCTATATTATAAAACATAATATTTTAATAATTTAGTAATGCTAATCCATATAGGATATATATAATTTAATAATTCTCCCACTTGGATAGCAATAGTCAATTATTAAAATACACTAATCATTAAGGCTAAAATAACAACTATAATTATAACACATGTCAGGAAACATAAGCTTTAACGATGCAGAAATAGTATCCGAAGGGGAAGTAGATCATACACGTTAAAAGCTCATATTTCATATAAAGAATAATGAATATGAAAAAGCATAATTAATTAAGATAAATATGCAATCCAAAGTCAGTAAATTTCAGATCAATTATAGATGCAATATCAAAGTATATATAGTACACATGATATAGAGTAATAAATCAGTGATGTGTACCTGAAGTGATTTCGCAATCCTTTTATATTGCAAAAATATCAAAAGAAAACACCAAAAAAAAATTATTTATCACAAGAAACACACATTAATGTCACTCCGATAGGGAGTGTACACTAATGGTATTTCAAAATAAATTATTTATTGTCACCATAATTACTATTTTTTTTCTTTTTTTAAGCCATAATTATTTTGAAGGAATAAAGAAATATATATATATATATATTATTTGAAAAAATAAGACTAAAGATTAGACTCGCGATAGGCGAGCTTACAATCTCACAAATTATTCAAATTGCATTTTGGATATCCAAAATAATTTGGCAGAATATTTAGAAACAATTTACAATAAAATTTAAATAATTAAATAAAATGTAAATTGTCTCTAAAATAGTAAAAATATACAAACGATTCTCTAAGACAGAGTATAAGGAATATTTAACAGATAATAATATTCAAAATTTATATAAAAAAAATTTCGGACTGAATTTTAGAGAATACAATATTTAAAATATGATTCTTGACAGTTCAGTCTCAAATTCACAAGAAAATTCAAAAAATTTTGATCAATACACTCATGATCAAAATTATTTAGGCATAAAATCCAAATCCAGTTCAAATATTTTCACATCCCAAAAATTGAGCATGTGAAAAGATACTACTCCTTTGATAAAATTCTCAAACATACGTTATATACATATATTTTGTAAGGTTTTACATTTAACCTTAATCATTCATTCCACACTACAGAATTATATTCATCTGATAAGCAAATATAGACATACATAGTCTGATATTTCTATCTCATCGCAAGCCTAGGAGACCTATAGAAAGTACAGAGCGTTTCTAATATCCACATTAATAAGTACTGGTGTCCCACCAGACAGAAATAGAGAATAATCCCAAGTGGCTTCTAATCTTCAAACAGATTCTCTTGTTCTTTATTTTCTGTATCTGAAAAAAAAATAATCATAGGGAGTATGAGTTTATTTAAAAACTCAGTAAGTAAATAACTGTACTATATAGAATATCAAAAGTACAAATACCACATTTACTCATATAATTAATTGTCTTATACATCGAGTAGTATGGGACTCTAACCCTTTCAAACTCATGAATAAGATTTCTTAGATATACAACGAGTAGTATGAGACTCTAACCCTTTCAAACTCGTGAATAAGATCTCATCGGTATACACCGAGTAGTATGGGACTCTAACCCTTTCAACTCGTGTATAAGCTTTCTTAGATATACACCGAGTAGTATGGGACTTTAACCCTTTCAACTCGTGTATGGGTTTCATAGATATGCACTGAGTAGTATGGGACTTTAACCCTTTCAAACTCGTGTATTAGATCCCGTAGATCTTTACTCATTGACAAGATAGTGAGAATTTATCACATAGCACAATTGTCATGAAATAAAATAATTTCTACATACTCTTATTTCTACCGATCATCATATACTCCCATATGAAAATTGATTGCTCATTACCCAAATAATATTGTAAATGGGACTTATATTGTACTTTGACTAGTAATATCAAATTAGCTGAGCAAGGTTATTCACTCACCTTGATGTTTGTCCAAGTTTACCTTGTTCCACACTAGAATTTGTGTAGGAAAATTTCCTAGTAAAATATATTACAAGGAATCATAAGAAAGGAAACAAAATCACGAAAATACGTAAAATTTTCTGACTGCTACAGTAACGGTTTGCTACATTACGGTTTGCTACAGTAACGGTTCGCTACAGTGCCGATTCGCTACAGTAACGTTGACTGCTACAGTACCGTTGACTGCCGACACTACAGTACTGCTACAGTACCCCGAAGAAAATTTTCCAGATTTTGTTTCGAAATTTCTGGTCGCTACAGTAACCCGTTTTTTTGCAGAAGTTTTTGCAGAAATTTCTAACAAATTCATCCTTTCCCTTCTTGTTTCAAAACCAGAATTTCAACTCTTTTAACCGATTATAACTCAAATATAACTTCTAAAACAACTGAGATTCATGAATTATCATCAAAATCTTCAAGAACAAAACCTCCTCTGATCTTCTACATAAACTGAAATTTAAGGAAAATAATCGGATTAAAGCTTACCTTTGATCCTTACAAAGCTTTTGAACCGAACAGATAATCGAAATTCTGAAGATCAAGGAAAGGATTTGAGAAGAAAATGAAGAACTGAGAGAGAAATACTTTTCTGCTTCCTTCGGCTGAGTGAAAAAATGAGGGGTACTATTGAAACTTTATATTAAATATTTCTAATGGGTTATTCAATAACCCATGGGTATCCATAACCCAACATCCAAACCCATACAGTCAATTTACAATAAATGAACTAATTGACCATTCTGAAACCACTTTTCCATGAATTTCACTATTCTTGGAATATATCCCACATTGTGCAAATATTTAGTCCAGTCATTTAACTCAATTTTCATAAATAATATTCAAAGAGAACAATTAAATATGAAAATTAAATATGACCAAAATAAACAACTAAAGTAACGTTGTAAAATTCTAAAATACTCTTAAGCGAGTTATATTCTGAAATTAACGGGTATTAATTTCAATTATCAGAATTCTAAATCAGAATAATCAATATAATGAGAGTTAAATTAGGAATTCAAATTATATATGATTGGATTGAATCAATTGAGATTGATTGCGTCGATTTTCTATATAATTGAACACCAACACTGACGTTGATTTAAATTGAACAGAATCAACATAATCACCAATTAAATTCAAAGTATTATCATTATCACAAATACCTTGATTATCCAATCTCGTTGAAAATCTTATATTACCAATAACTCATGTATATAGTATGTTGACTAGCTTTTCAATCCCAAAAGCAATACATAGTTTATGTAACACCACAAATACATGAGAGGATTATGCACATATACGTGATTACGTCGATTATCATATATATATATATATATATATATATATATATATAATTGCAAAATATAAATTATGCTTTTATTCTGCAAAAAACATCGAATAGATCATGAATCAATATATCTATTTCATCTCGATTCTCAAAAAATTAGGATTTTGATAAAAGTTATCTCAATTTATGATAAATTCTAAGAATTTGATTTAATTCATATACACATAATCAAATTTGAAATATCATAATTATAAGATAAAATTTTCAATAACTCTAAAATTCTTTTCAATCATAAACAAAACAAAAAATTTAGGGTTCTATTGAAAAAATTCCTTCATGAACCCTAATAAAAGGAATTTACCCAAATCACAATAATTTTCCCCAATCAATATGAACGGATATAATCGTCATATGATTCTAATTTCATACAGCCATAGAACAATCTGTAAACCAGGCTCTGATACCAATTGAAGGAATTTATAGATAATTCCTATACACAAGAATATATTACAGATAGTTCTATAGCATATATGAATAATGACAAAAATATGCGTACCTGGAGAAACAGCGGAACTCTTGATAGTAATTGATGATCGGGTATAAATAAAATTGAAGAAAAGAAAACAAAATAACTAAGGAGAGTAAAACTGCTCTCTTAGCCTAATATGTTTTTCAGAGGGTGTTACTTCAATGGGACTGCTACACCACATATATAGGCAGAGAGTAGAGACCCTTCCTTGTGAAGCCCTAATGGGCTAACATTCCCATCATTAGTCAGCCCACACAAGGCCCAGTTTCAATTAAATAAGGATTGTTTAATTTATAAAAGAATTTATAATTAACTTATTATTAAAACTGGATAATACATATAAATAAATAAATATATGTATAGATAAATATGATTTGTGGTAGTCCATATAAAAAATCTAACAAATCAGAGTTTGTATCCACGATTGGGAACAAATTAACAAATGAGATAGTGAAATTGGTGGGGGAGGATTGAGATTCGATAAGGAAAGAGGTGTGGATGAGAGTGAAGGGGTTTAGAGAGAGATTGGGGTGCCTGTGATTCGGAGAAGCGGTGGAACTGGTGTGTAATCTGAAGAGGGAAAGTTAAAAAAAAAAATACTGATGATTTCGTTTAACATGATGTGAATCTAATATGTTGATGGAAGCATCTTAATCTACGTTACTGCCGTCACGTGCACCAATTTAACTGTTGATAAATAGTTAACTAACCTCATAGACTTTTTTTATGATTTTAAAAACTACATAAACTTAATATATTACTTTTAAAATGTGAAAATTAAATTTATTATTAAATAAAATTATAGGGACTTTAAGTATGTTATTATTATTATTATTATTATTATTATTATTAATGTTGTTGTTGTAAAACTAAAAACAAATTGTGCCTTAATGTTTAATGATGTTCATATTAGTAGTTAGCTACTCCTTCCCTTACTTTCTAGCATAAAAGCCAATATCAGTGTCTTCGGCGGTTAGAAAATTTGTGTAGCTAACCATATATCTCAACCATCTTTCAAATCACCTTGACTGAACTGAAATTATAGAGCCTTTGCAAGGGAGTATTATAAATTAATATAAATGGAATATTTAATCATCTTATTGATCTTTCTTACCTGCCTTTGGCCGGCTTATTCTGATGTAAGTTGATCTCGCTAAGACATGTGATAACACAGTGCATATAGGTACTAGTACTAGAATAATCTAGCTATCTTCCAACTCGAGTGCGAAAAAATTTAGGTAAATATTTTTAGATTAAGAGGATGTTTGATTCTGCGTCAAACCATCCTTAACGTGCAGTGATTGAGCTCAATGTGGTTTTGTGCAAAAAAAATGAATGGTTTGATTCTATGCAGGACCTAGGGACGATCGATTCTGTCTTCCAACTTCTCTCAATTTAGCTTAGAAGAAGTTTTCTTCCTGCGCATAAGATCATTTGATTAATGATCCAACGACTTTTATATATTTAAATTTTTTTCAATGATTCTATTTATTTATTTTTTAAAAAAATTACAATTATCATTTCATATTTATTATTGTACTTACAATCATCATTAAATCATTTGATACTTGTAAATTTTTTTAAAAAGAATAAAAAATAAAAAAGTTAAAATAAAAGACTAAATAAATAAAAGCAATTGGATCAAAATGATTTAACGACTCCAGAAAAGCCCTACTTAGCTCACCCTAGCTTCTTCCCTCAGTAATGTGATTCAATCCAAAATTATTTGTCTCTTTTTCCCTTTATTACTCTCTCTCATGAGACATGTAATACCCAAGAAAAATAAAATATAAATATTTGTTTACAAACTACTATTATTATTTCAGTATACAGTACTATTCACCTGTATAATACTATTTACATATACGATACTGTTCATTTATACAATCGAAATGTCAAGCACTAGATGTGGTTTGGTCATAAGAGAAAACTAGAAAGAAGTTCGTGGGAGAAAATGACGTTTTATGTGTAAAAATACCCTCAGGGACTAAATTGAAAGGACTGAATTGAAAAGAAACTTAAAAGTTTAACGTGAAAGGATAGTTTTTCTTTTAAGTTTCTAATAGTAATAACAGAAAAATTTTCCATCGTACGCGTGAGGTGTACAGTAACTGTATTATTAGAAATGTCATTTTTATGAATAGTAAATTGAATATTTTATTAGCGCATAGTATCAAATAGTACCCTTGACTTTTGCTATAAATAGGCCCTTCTATTTCACTTCTAAACTCACACCTTCAACTTCTCTTCTTCTCTCCTTAAGTTTCTCTTACTCCAAAGCTAGGCCTCTGAGATTTTGGGCCTTTCCTTTTCAGCTTAGGTAAGGATACTATGCCCTTTCTATGTCTTTCAAATTTTAGAAGTTATTTTCTTAAGTATGCTCTATGGTTGCGGCCTTTGCTGATCTTCCACATCAGAAAAACTGTCCTTAGCTGTTTATATGTTATTTTGATTCTCTGATTACCGAAATAGAATGTAAAATGTGAAGAATACATGTCTAGGAAAGTTCTGGCTAAGGAAAGACCTGGTTTTTAAGTGTGTCCAGTGTGACCCTCCACTCTTTGCTGGGAACTTACCTGGTGTACTCTTTTACAGATTGTATTCTCTATTTCTGGTATAAATAGTAACCGTACATATAAATAGTAACCATACGAAAACAATCCTAACGTATTTTCTCTAATCTTTCATGAAAATCTCCGAAGCAGAACACTGAAATTCACCTGTGTACTCTTGTCCGTAACGACTTAAAGAAGTGATACTCGTACGGAATCCAGGTGAGTGAAACAACCCCGTTTTAATAGAGTTTTAGCATTACTGGTGATAAAAAGTATGTCGTAGAACACTCCCAAGATTCATAGGGGGAAATTGGATTCAGAATGACGAATATAATGAGATAATTAATCCAGAAGTATAGATAAGAAAAAGCAAGTATCTCATGATGATGTGAACATTGAATCTCTTGAATTGTGGTTTATAAAGCTATAATATAGTTATATATTATACCTGTTATATGGATGAATATTATATTGAGCTTCTGATTATGATATGAAATGCTATTGATTGTGATTGAGCGGAACAGTACCCCCTCTCACGGCAAGGCGGAAAACCCGGTTGACAGGGTGTCTTGACCAATGAGTGTGGAGACAACGATTCCCTCAGTAGGGATATAGCCCGGATTGGTGATAAATCCGTGAGGCGCCCTAGCTAATAGGATGAGGTTGTGCGTCATGGCGGAAATATACATAATTGGTGAGCCGGCCTGTGTGCGCTCTCCGGGATATATTGTCATTGACGAGTACTAGTAACGTTTGTTGAATTGGATGAATTTTTATCTTCTTGTATGTAAGAGGATGATGTTGTGCGTCATGGCAGAAATATACATAACTGGTGAGCCGGCCTGTGTGCGCTCTCTGAGATATATTACCATTGACGAGTACTAGTAACGTTTGTTGAATTGGATGAATTTTTATCTTCTGTCTATTGGTTGAGTATGAGCCTTTGGATATGCTTGCATGACTGGTAATGTATTTGAATTTTATTAACGCGAGGCCGATTCGCTCATTGAGTTTAAAAGCTCACACTGTTTGTACAACCTTTTTGTTCAGATCAGGTTGCCAGCGAAGAATATCTGCTAGAGGAGTAGATCACTTTGGACCTTCCCGTTGTTGGGTAGACCCCTCTTTTGTTATAGATTATGTTGCTCTATAATCGTCTAGGACATCTAGGTCAGGAGTTTGACATTTGGCTTGTATGTTTGTAATACCCAAGAAAAATAAAATATAAATATTTGTTTACAAACTATGATTACTATGCTAGTATATGGTACTGTTTACATGTATAATACTATTTACGTATACGATACTGTTCATTTATACAATCGAAATGTCAAGTACTAGATGTTGTTTGGTCATAAGAGAAAACTAGAAAGAAGTTCGTAGGAGAAACTGACGTTTTATGTGTGAAAATACCCTCAGGGACTAAAGTGAAAGGACTGAATTGAAAAGAAACTTAAAGGTTTAAGGTGAAAGGATAGTTTTCCTTTTAAGTTTCCAATAGTAATAACAGAAAAATTTTCGATCGTACGAAGGTGCACAGTAACTACATTATTAGAAATGTCATTTTCATGAATAGTAAATTGAATATTTTATTAGCGCATAGTGTCAAATAGTACCCTTGACTTTTGCTATAAATAGGCCCTTCCATTTCACTTATAAACTCACACCTTCAACTTCTCTTTTTCTCTCCTTAAGTTCCTCTTACTTCAATGCTAGGCCTCTGAGATTTTGGGCCTTTCCTTTTCAGCTTAGGTAAGGATACTATGCCCTTTCTATGTCTTTCAAATTTTAGAAGTTAATTTCTTAAGTATGCTCTGTGGTTGCGGCCTTGGCTGATCTTCCACATCAGAAAAACTGTCCTTAGCTGTTTATATGTTATTTTGATTCTCTGATTACCGAAATAGAATGTAAACTGTGAAGAATACATGTCTAGGAAAGTTCTGGCTAAGGAAAGACCTGGTTTTTAAGTGTGTCCAGTGTGACCCTCCACTCTTTCCTGGGAACTTACCTGGTGTACTCTTTTACAGATTGTATTCTCTATTTCTGGTATGAATAGTAACCGTACGTATGAATAGTAACCGAATGAATAGTAACCGTACATATGAATAGTATCCGTACATAAAAATAATATTCATACGTATGAATAGTGATCGTATGTACGAATATTATCTGTATGTATAAATAGTATCCGTACGTATGAATAGTGACCGTATATATGAATAGTGACCGTACGTATGAATAGTGACCGTATGAATAGTAACCGTATATATGAACAGTAACCGTACATATGAACAGTATCTGTACGAAAACAATCCTGACGTATTTTCTCTAATCTTTCATGAAAATCTCCGTAGCAGAACACCGAAATTCACCTGAGAACTCTTGTCTGTAATGACTTAGAGAAGCGATGTTCGTACGGAATCCAGGTGAGTGAAACGACCCCGTTTTAATAGAGTTTTAGCATTACTGGTGATAAAAAGTATGTCGTAGGACACTCCCAAGATTCATAGGGGGAAATTGGACTCAGAATGACGAATCTAAATGAGATAATTAATCCATAAGTATGGATAAAATGAAATAAGTATCTTATGATGATGTGAAGTTTGAATGTTTTCAAAAATGGATTAATTGTTATCTTGATATGTGGTTTATAAATCCATAATATAGTTATATACTATACCTGTTATATGGATGAATATTATATTGAGCTTCTGATTATGATATGAAATGCTATTGATTGTGATTGAGCGGGACAGTACCCCCTCTCACGGCAAGGCGAAAAACCCGGTTGACAGGGTGTCTTGACCAATGAGTGTGGAGACAACGATTCCCTCAGTAGGGATATAGCCCGGATTGGTGATAAATCCGTGAGGCGCCCTAGCTAAGAGGATAAGGTTGTGCGTCATGGCGGAAATATACATAATTGGTGAGCCGGCCTGTGTGCGCTCTCCGGGATATGTTGCCATTGACGAGTACTAGTAACGTTTGTTGAATTGGATGAATTTTTATCTTGTATGTAAGAGGATGATGTTGTGCGTCATGGCAGAAATATACATAATTGGTGAGCCGGCCTGTGTGCGCTCTCCGGGATATATTGCCATTGACGAGTACTAGTAACGTTTGTTGAATTGGATAAATTTTTATCTTCTGTCTATTGGTTGAGTATGAGCCTTTGGATATGCTTGCATGACTGGTAATGTATTTGAATTTTATTAATGCGAGGCCGATTCGCTCATTGAGTTTAAAAGCTCACATTGTTTGTACAACCTTTTTGTTCAGATCAGGTTGCCATCGAAGAATATCTGCTAGAGGAGTAGATCACTTTGGACCTTCCCGTTGTCGGGTAGACCTCTCTTCTGTTATAGATTATGTTGCTCTGTAATCGTCTAGGACATCTAGTTCAGGGGTTCGACATTTGGCTTGTATGTCAGTATAATAATGTATTTTAAATTGATAATCTATGATTTTCATATAAGAAAATTTGATATATTTATCGGAAGGCTTACAGTGATGAGAGATTCATCATTGTGCCGGTCATGTGCCCAGAAAACGGGTCGTGACAAAGTTAGTATCAGAGCAAAGGTTGTTAGGTCTCCTAGTGATTACAGAGCAAGGTAACCTTAGTAGGACCTCCTCTATCGTTGTGAACCCGGGCACAACTATAGAGAGATGGCTCTACTGAAGGTCCTGTAGGATGTTTCCATTTCCTTTCCCTCCGAGACTTATCTCTTCTTAGGAATTATGTTCTCAGTTTTAGTTTTAGACAGATGTGGCTACACTTTTGAACTTAGTCAAGGAAAAGTTGTTATTTGTTTTGATTCCGTTGCTGTCGGATCAAATTTTTATATGGTGGATTTTATAAGCTGAATTCATGATTGATTTTGTGTAGCTATATTATTTTAGGGTACCAGCCAATAAAAGAAACCACTCGCATTAAAAACAAAAAAAAACTGAAGGATTAGATTGCAAAAAAGAAGAAGTTTACTCATGCATGAGTAATCTAAAAGCGAGGTGGTCTCGGATTAGGAGGGTTGTATTGTATCATCACCCCTCGACCATTCCTTGGAGCAAGGGACATAGCAATGTCGCGGAGGGTAGTGTAAATCCCATTCATACAATCAACACTTCTTTGTTGTTGATTGCAGAAGCACTGGGTAGACCAATAGAAGAACCTGTCTATTCTTGAAGTCATTTCTGCATGATTGCGTTTAGTTAACTTCTCCAGGTCTCCTATCATCTTTTTCAAATTTTTCACCTCCTGCTCTAGACAGGCGATTTTGTCCTCCGAGGTATGGCCCGTGCTAGTCTCCTCAGCTTCCTCGATCTTCTTCATTTTCTTCTCCTTCTGTTTCTCTGGAGACCCCTCAAAAGGTCTTTTGCCCTTGTCTTTGCCCAGACTTAAGTTTAAGTCGAGCTCTTCTTCCTTAGCCTCTACTGTGAGATCAATGTACTTCCTTGAGGCCATGATTTGGAAAAATTTAGAAATTTTTGTAAGAGTATGAGGCGAGAGGAATACTAGGGGATTGTAGGCTCGGAGATTATTACTCTTTGTGGTGTGGTAACTGAGAACGCTGAGAAGGTTTTTATAGAGAAAAAATTTGGACTAAGAGACAAAGAAGATATCTCTTCACCGCACCCCTACACGATCAACCTATGGATTTCTGCAAGCTGGAAGCCAGAAGTCTAGGGTAGGCGTGCACACCGATAGCACGTTGCATTAATGCCAAAACCACGAAAGTCAGTATTCGGTGGATTTGCGGCCGATTTTACTCGGTTTTCCCATTTCTCCCGTTGGCATTTTTCGAAATTCAAAGAAGTTAATGATATAGCCATTAAAGATTGCCTTAGATGCTTTTATGATGAACTGAAATACATTTCTCCATTTTATTGTGTTGTTCTTAAGAGCCTTCAGTTGAGTATAATATACATAATTGATTGAATCATGTTGTAATTACATTTATGTATGTTATTCATGCATAATGAGTGAAGGCTACGATCAAGGAGAATATGTGATTATCCTACATATACTCATAGAGATGTGAAATCAAAATGACTTGGATAGAATAAAATGTGTAGATGATGATATATCTTCATGGTTACATATACTTACATATAATGCTCTCGTGGGCAAATGAAAGGCAATGATTTCCTTGCATCATGATAATACTTACTGCATGTGACCGTAAGCAGTTAACTTTGTTTTAAAATATATATATTTACATATATATTATGTGTAAATCCAGTATAAAGACACCGATTAGAATCTAAGATACGGCCAATATGAGGCGACCTAATCATAGAGGGACATCGTGATATGGGATTACAGGATAAAACAAGTTAGAGGGAGAAAATCTCAGACTGAAGAGCGTAGTTAGTCAGAACTTTGAGAAAGGTCAAGATTAGCCGAAATTTTTTTTGAGGAAATCTTTGACTTATGTTAATTGCATTAAATTATATTTACTATTTACTTGCATGTCCGACATTAATTGCTGGCATTGCGACGTATGTGATCTGTAAACCTTATAGCGATCGGCGTGTAGGTTGTGGTGGCTTTAGCTCCAGGGGCTTCGGGTTGTCTATAAATCTTGTATGCCCATTACTCTACTCATCGCACCAAGCAAACCTACTACTTTCATTACATACCTATTTCTCAATTTTCATTCCTTTCTCCTTCGAAGTTATTTCTGAGATCCTTAGAGCAATGGCTGATAATAAGTCTTTCAACTTGAATTTTGAGACTGGCAATGTAGAGCTTGATTTAAATCTAAGTCTCGGAAACAACAAAGGGAAGAGACCTGTAGACAGGTCACCAGAAATTAAGAAGAGAAAGAGGGATGTAATAGAGTTGGAGGAGGACAGTACTGCAACATCCTCAGAAAATAAGCTTGCATTCCTGGAACGTAAGATAGAGAGCCTGGAATACAAGATAGAGGACCAGAAGCGACTAATAAGTCGTCTCTTTGAAAACCAAGAGAAACTGATAAACCGTCGTTTCGGGGAACTGGCTAATCGAGTTGATAGACATTCAATGTTTGCAACTCAAAATTTTCGTGACCAACAAGCAAGGTGTATTGACTGTATGAACGGAGTGACTTATGCTCTTCGCCAAATTTCTCAGGCGCTTCCTTCAGAAACCCTTTCTAGGCTGCAACGATTAGCTTCCTCCTTAAGGTCTGAAGCACCTTCCTCTTCTAGACCTGGAGCACCTTTTACATTTCAAAAGCCTCCTCGTCCTTAATTTATTTTTCTTTTGTTTGTACCTAAAGCTACATTTGGTGTAAGCTTCACGTATTAAAATTATCTATGTACTAGAAATAAAATTTAAGTTAATATCTAGATCTTCTTTGTTGAAGTGATTCATTTTACTAAAAGAACTTGAGGAATGAGAAGATATTGGACTTGTTATATTTCATACTTGATTCTAAAGCATAGTATAGTAATATCTTTTTGACTGAGCAGAGTTACTAAAATGATATTTCATTGCACTTCTGAGCTATGGAGGAATGCTGAATAAGTATTTTATGAACCTATAGAACTATGGGTTTGCCTCAATCATTGAAGGGATGCGACTCTATATGAGTCATTGAGGTGAGAGGAATTTCCATACATATAATTATGCGTAAGAAGTATGTTATTTACTTATCATATTTTCTAGGATTGTTCTTCCTAGAGATTTATGTAATGATTTCATTTTATATAACGCCTTCAGCTGAGAGTATCGCCTTAAGGTAGAAGGATCGCCTTCGGGCAAGAGTATTGCTTATGGCCAAAATGATGCCTTCGGGTAAGGTGCTTGTATTCGTAAAAGTTATAAGCTATGTGTGTGGAAACATGTGTTCTGATATTCAATGTGAACTGGAAAGACCACGTGCCACTGTTGAGAAGGCACTTATTTGAGGTTTTACATAGAGACAGAGTTCGTCTCTGATTAGGTGGTTTGAGTTTGGTAAAGGTTATGAGGATGAGACACTTTATGGTACAAAAGGTTGTGGAGAAGATTAAACTGATAGGAAGAGATTACTTGCTGTCTAGAAAAGGCAAAAGTCTTATGCAAATTATTGATAATGCGGTTTAGAGTTCACAGTCAATGGTATAATGTTCTTGTAAATCTCACCAAGGGTGTGATGAGGTTTTGGAAGAAAGAGATACAAAGAATGAGATATAGACGAAGTAATCACACTTATTTCAGTATTGAAATGAGTTTTGAATTCGGGGGACCGAATTCTCTTAAGGGGGTGATAATGTAATACCCAAGAAAAATAAAATATAAATATTTGTTTACAAACTATGATTACTATGCTAGTATATGGTACTGTTTACATGTATAATACTATTTACGTATACGATACTGTTCATTTATACAATCGAAATGTCAAGTACTAGATGTTGTTTGGTCATAAGAGAAAACTAGAAAGAAGTTCGTAGGAGAAACTGACGTTTTATGTGTGAAAATACCCTCAGGGACTAAAGTGAAAGGACTGAATTGAAAAGAAACTTAAAGGTTTAAGGTGAAAGGATAGTTTTCCTTTTAAGTTTCCAATAGTAATAACAGAAAAATTTTCGATCGTACGAAGGTGCACAGTAACTACATTATTAGAAATGTCATTTTCATGAATAGTAAATTGAATATTTTATTAGCGCATAGTGTCAAATAGTACCCTTGACTTTTGCTATAAATAGGCCCTTCCATTTCACTTATAAACTCACACCTTCAACTTCTCTTTTTCTCTCCTTAAGTTCCTCTTACTTCAATGCTAGGCCTCTGAGATTTTGGGCCTTTCCTTTTCAGCTTAGGTAAGGATACTATGCCCTTTCTATGTCTTTCAAATTTTAGAAGTTAATTTCTTAAGTATGCTCTGTGGTTGCGGCCTTGGCTGATCTTCCACATCAGAAAAACTGTCCTTAGCTGTTTATATGTTATTTTGATTCTCTGATTACCGAAATAGAATGTAAACTGTGAAGAATACATGTCTAGGAAAGTTCTGGCTAAGGAAAGACCTGGTTTTTAAGTGTGTCCAGTGTGACCCTCCACTCTTTCCTGGGAACTTACCTGGTGTACTCTTTTACAGATTGTATTCTCTATTTCTGGTATGAATAGTATCCGTACGTATGAATAGTAACCGAATGAATAGTAACCGTACATATGAATAGTATCCGTACATAAAAATAATATTCATACGTATGAATAGTGATCGTATGTACGAATATTATCTGTATGTATAAATAGTATCCGTACGTATGAATAGTGACCGTATATATGAATAGTGACCGTACGTATGAATAGTGACCGTATGAATAGTAACCGTATATATGAACAGTAACCGTACATATGAACAGTATCTGTACGAAAACAATCCTGACGTATTTTCTCTAATCTTTCATGAAAATCTCCGTAGCAGAACACCGAAATTCACCTGAGAACTCTTGTCTGTAATGACTTAGAGAAGCGATGTTCGTACGGAATCCAGGTGAGTGAAACGACCCCGTTTTAATAGAGTTTTAGCATTACTGGTGATAAAAAGTATGTCGTAGGACACTCCCAAGATTCATAGGGGGAAATTGGACTCAGAATGACGAATCTAAATGAGATAATTAATCCATAAGTATGGATAAAATGAAATAAGTATCTTATGATGATGTGAAGTTTGAATGTTTTCAAAAATGGATTAATTGTTATCTTGATATGTGGTTTATAAATCCATAATATAGTTATATACTATACCTGTTATATGAATGAATATTATATTGAGCTTCTGATTATGATATGAAATGCTATTGATTGTGATTGAGCGGGACAGTACCCCCTCTCACGGCAAGGCGAAAAACCCGGTTGACAGGGTGTCTTGACCAATGAGTGTGGAGACAACGATTCCCTCAGTAGGGATATAGCCCGGATTGGTGATAAATCCGTGAGGCGCCCTAGCTAAGAGGATAAGGTTGTGCGTCATGGCGGAAATATACATAATTGGTGAGCCGGCCTGTGTGCGCTCTCCGGGATATGTTGCCATTGACGAGTACTAGTAACGTTTGTTGAATTGGATGAATTTTTATCTTGTATGTAAGAGGATGATGTTGTGCGTCATGGCAGAAATATACATAATTGGTGAGCCGGCCTGTGTGCGCTCTCCGGGATATATTGCCATTGACGAGTACTAGTAACGTTTGTTGAATTGGATAAATTTTTATCTTCTGTCTATTGGTTGAGTATGAGCCTTTGGATATGCTTGCATGACTGGTAATGTATTTGAATTTTATTAATGCGAGGCCGATTCGCTCATTGAGTTTAAAAGCTCACATTGTTTGTACAACCTTTTTGTTCAGATCAGGTTGCCATCGAAGAATATCTGCTAGAGGAGTAGATCACTTTGGACCTTCCCGTTGTCGGGTAGACCTCTCTTCTGTTATAGATTATGTTGCTCTGTAATCGTCTAGGACATCTAGTTCAGGGGTTCGACATTTGGCTTGTATGTCAGTATAATAATGTATTTTAAATTGATAATCTATGATTTTCATATAAGAAAATTTGATATATTTATCGGAAGGCTTACAGTGATGAGAGATTCATCATTGTGCCGGTCATGTGCCCAGAAAACGGGTCGTGACAATGTCAGTATAATAATGTATTTTAAATTGATAATATATTATTACATGCAAATCATCTCTATGATTTTCAGATAAGAAAATTTGATATATTTATCGGAAGGCTTACAGTGATGAGAGATTCATCATTGTGCCGGTCATGTGCCCAATATGTCAAGACACCTACAATAGACTCTTTGTGTGTTTGGAAACCATATTTGCCTACAGTGATGAGAGATTCATCATTGTGCCGGTCATGGTTTATTTTAAATTGCTCTATAAACCATATTTGCCTAACTGTTTTCCAAATTTGAATTTGATATAGACTCTTTGTGTGTTTGGAAAACAGTTAGGCAAATATGGTTTAAGCAAAACATTATTTGCAGAACGTGGTTTGGTAAACTTCGATTTGGGTGAAGGTGATCTGGAAGACAGTTGGACAAAATGGTTTGGAGATTATAAACATGATTTATGTTTGGATGTTGACTTACAAACATAGTTTTAGATGTGTAATTACTACAAAGAACATGCATTTTATATTTCATTATTTCATGTACCCTTATTATTTAAGCAAAAATATACTTTACATCCCTAACGTTTACCCTTATTTTCATTTATGCCTTTCAACTTTTTTTAATCAGATATGTCTTACATATTTCAAAGTTTTACAAATATACCATTTTTGTAACACCATTAACTAGGTTAACGGAATTGCTGACGTGACATATGACGTGGCTAAAAAGATTATCACATCATGTGCCACGTAGTTGCCATGTGTTTACCACGTGGTCACATGCTAAAATATGAACTTTTCATTTTTTTATCAAAATTTTTTTTATTTATTCACTGAGGTCATTGGTCAAAATTTTTCTTTTGTCTTTTGCATGATTTAAGATCATATTTGGCTTTATCTATGTCACGACCTATTTTCTAGGCATATGACCGGCACAATGATGAATATCCCATCACTGTAAGCCTTTCGATAAATTCTTCCCACAAGTAAAATTATTAGTCATTATCTCTATATTCTCAAAATATCATTCCTTAATAAATACAAAGAAAATACATCAGATTTTCTTAATTAAAAATAATAGATCCTCAGTACAAAATACATTATCATACTGAAATATAAGCCAAATACCAAACCCCTGACCTAGATGTCCTAGACGGTTACAGAGCAACATACTGTATAACAAAAGAAGGGCCTACCCGACAGCGAAAAGGTCCAACGTGATCTACTACTCTAGCGGATGTTCTTCAGCGGCAACCTGATATGAACAAAAAGTTTGTACAGAGAGTGTGAGCTTTTAAACTCAGTGAGCAAATCGGCCTCGCGTTAATAAAATTCAAATACATCACCAGTCATGCAAGCATATCCGAAGGCTCAAGCTCAACCAATAGACATAGTTAGAAATTACATACAAGAAGACAAAAATTCATCCAATTCAACAAACGTTACTAGTACTCATCAATGGCAATATATCCCGGAGAGCGCACACAGGCCGGCTCACCAATTCTGTATATTTCCGCCATGACGCACAACCTCATCCTCTTAGCTAGGGCGCCTCACGGATTTATCACCAATCCGGGCTATATCCCTACTGAGGGAATCGTTGTCTCCACACTTATTGGTCAAGACACCCTTTAAACCGGGTTTTTCGCCTTGCCGTGAGAGGGGGTACTGTACCGCTCAATCACAATCAATAGTACAACAGTTCATATCATAATCAGAAGCACAATATAATACTCATCCATATAACATGTATAGTATATAACTATATGATTCAAATTTCACATCATTATGAGATACTTGCTTCGTCTTATCCATACTTCTGGATTAATTATCTCATTATATTCGTCATTCTGAATCCAATTTCCCCCTATGAATCTTGGGAGTGTCCTACAACATACTTTTTATCACCAGTAATGCTAAAACTCTATTAAAACGGGATCGTTCCACTCACCTGGATTCCGTACGAGTATCACTTCTTTAAGTCGTTACGGACAAGAGTACACAGGTGAATTTCAGTGTTCTGCTACGAAGATTTTCATGAAAGATTAGAGAAAATACGTTAAGATTGTTTTCGTACAGATACTGTTCATACGTATAGTTACTATTCATATGATTACTATTCATACATACTGTTATTATTCATACGTACGGGTACTATTCATACCAGAAATAGAGAATACAATCTGTAAAAGAGTACACCAGGTAAGTTCGCAGAAAAGAGTGGAGGGTCACACTGGACACACTTAAAAACCAGGTCTTTCCTTAGCCAGAACTTTCCTAGACATGTATTATTCACAGTTTACATTCTATTTCAGTAATCAGAGAATCAAAATAATATATAAATAGTTAACGACAGTTTTTCTGATGTGGAAGATCGACCAAAGCCGCAACCACAGAGCATACTTAAGAAAATAACTTCTAAAATTTGAAAGACATACAAAGGGCATAGTATCCTTACCTAAGCAAAAAAAGAAAGGCCCAAAATCTCAGAGGCCTAGCGTCGAAGCAAGAGAAACTTAAGGAGAGAAGAAGAGAAGTTGAAGGTGTGAGTTTAGAAGTGAAATGTAAGGGCCTATTTATAACAAAAGTCAAGGGTACTATTTGACACTATACGTTAATAAAATATTTAATTTACTATTTATGAAAATGACATTTCTAATAATGCAATTATTGTGCACCTTACGCGTATGAAGAAAATTTTTTCTTTTATTTACTATTGGAAACTTAAAGGGAAAACTATTCTTTCACCTGAAACCTTTAAGTTTCTTTTCAATTCAGTCCTTTCAATTTAGTCCCTGAGGGTATGTTTACACATAAAACGTCATTTTCTCCTACAAATTTCTTTCTAGTTTTCTCTTATAACCAAACCACATCTAGTACTTGACATTTTGATTGTATAAATGAACAGTACCATATACGTAAATAGTATTATACGGGTGAATAGTACTGTATACTAAAATAGTAACAGTAGTTTGTAAATACGCATTTATATTTTATTTTTCATGGGTATTACAATCTAGGTCCATATATTATGAATATATTTTGTGCTATAATTAAATCTACCCCCGTAAACTTTTCAATTTTTTTCACTTTATTCCCTATCATGCAGTTCTGGACTGGTTTGAAAATCGAAACCGAAAGTTGAACGTGATACATGCATGATAGGGACTAAAATGAATTAATTGAAAAGTTTACATGAGTTGTTTTAATTATAAAATAAAATATATTCACAATCTCTAGACCTATGAAACTAAATATGATCTTAAATTATGCCAAAGATAAAAAAAAAATTTTTGACCAAAGACCTAAGTGAATAAATAGAAAAGTTCTTGATAAAAAAATAAAAAATTTATATTTTAGCGCGTGGCCACGTGGCACATGACGTGGAAATGCTTTTAGCCACGTCATATGCCACATCAGCAATTTCGTTAACCTAGTTGACGATGTTATAAAAAAAAAGATATATTTGTAAAAATGTAAAACATGTAGGATATATCTGATGCAAAAAAAAAGTTGAAGGACATAAATGAAAATAAAGGTAAAATGTTAGGGACATAAAATATATTTTTACCTATTATTTATTGTCACACATTTATGTGTAATATAATGAATTATATTAAATTTTGTTGTGTCTATCAAAATTACTAATTAATCAATAATTACTCATTAAATTAATTTTTTAATTTAATAATTTTTTAATTAACACAATTTACAATTATAATTATATTTTTAATAAATTGCTTATTCACATTTTAATATAATTAAATATAACTTATTTTTAAAATAAAATTTGTATATGTTATTTGTTTATAATTCTTTTTATTAATATATGTTAATAATTATAAAAAAATTAAACTATATATTAATATATAAAATGTATTAGAATAATATATAAAATTCTCAGTCTTGACAATACATGAAGAGTAGTGCAGAATAGGATGTGTCTAGAGAGTGAAAGGGTCAGGAGGATGACAAAGGGATCAAATTACAAACAGTATAGGGACTAAAATGAAGAGAAAGTTTTTAATTTGAGGTCAAACTAAAATTGCAAATAGTGTAGGGCAGAATAGTACGTGTTTACTAGGTGAAAGGGTGAGGAGGAAGACAAAGGGATCAAAGTACAAATAGTGTAGGGACTAAAATGAAGAAAAAAGTTTTTAATTTGAGGTCAAAGTAAAATTGTAAATAGTGTAGATCTGAATAGCATGTGTTTACAAGGTGAAAGGGTGAGGAGGAAGACAAAGGGATCAAATTGCAAATAGTGTAGGGACTGGAGAGAATTTTTTAATTGAGGTCTAAGTAAAATTTTTAAAAAAAGTGAAGCTAAACAATGTAATTTTTTATCCTTCATTGTTGACTGTAAAAAAGATACTGCTCCATCTTTCATCATTCTTCTTCTTTTCTCTTTAACCTCAATTAAATCAAAACAACAATTAAATCATAGGATTCAACTAACTTCTATTTTTTTTTTATATTTTTTTATATTTTTTCTCCCTTTCTAAACTCACTTCAACCTCAAATAAATAAAAAACAACAACAAAATCATAGGATTCAACATTAAAAAAATTTTCCGATTGAGAATAGGGGAGAACAGGGGACAAAACGCAAGGACAAAACCGGCTTCAAACTTAGAAAAAAATTATGGATAAAATGCAATTATGAGAAGGGCAGCAGAAGAAAAACATGTTGGAGGAATGGGTGAAACAGCATTTAAAGCAACACAGTGGCACTATGGTTCAAACGTGGTCCAAGGAGGAAACGTGATTTGGAAATATGCTGTGAATGCTTTGCCAAATACTTCAATTTTCATACAAACCCACGTTTATACTGTGCAAACTTGGTTGATTCACATACACCTGATTTCCAAACACATGCTCTGTAACATTCTTGAATTTGAATTGTGTCACCAAGTGAGCAAACACATCATCTTCTAGTATCTCATATTTGTGCACCCTGTTTTCTTCTTCTCCAATGGTTTCCACCAAGACACAACACCTTGATAGGTTAAAGAGGAAGACAACAACCAAAAACAGAGCATAAGGACTGAGAAAGAATGACAATTCTAAAACTTTTCCTCAACTAAATTCAACTTTGGGGGGCTTGATAAGACAACGGAGCGATAAGGAACGCATATATGGGCTTAACTTGGCTAAAAATGGCTTCTTTTATTTTGGCTAAATTTACACCTTGACCCCATGATTTGACTTTTTTCCATTTTGGTCCTTTTTGTGTTTCGTTTTTATCCCTATATTTTTTTTTTGATGAAATGGAAAGCGAAGAAGGAGATAAAGTACAAAAGAGAAGGATGAAAGCGAATTTGTTTTCCATTATTGATTATTTATACCTTCCCATTGTTTTCCATTATTTTAGAACTAAATTCATTATTTTAAAATTTAATAGTTTCTATAAATCTTATCTGTTAATCCTTAATTTTTGGATAAAATAAAAAATAACACTAATATTAAAAAATAAATAATAATAAAGTAATAATTATTAGAACATTTATATAATTTAATTTATTATATTTAAAAATACGTAACAGTAAATAATAAAAATATATAAAATAATAAAATTTATACCATTTTTGATAATTATACATTTAAAAATATTTTTTTAAATTAACATCTACATATAAATTACGTTCATCTAAATATAAATTTATCCAAGTCAACAATAATTTTTTCAAAGTTTTTCGACATGTCTTCCAAAGACACACTAAGGCTGTGTTCGACAAACAAGCTTATAGCTTATAAGCTAGCTTATAGTTTATTTGACTAGCTTATAAGCTTGTTAAAAGTGTTCGGTAAACGAGCTTATTTTAGTAGCTTATAGCTTATTTTGATAAGCTACTTTGAGTAGCTTATAGCTTAAAGTTTTTTGTTCCTATTTTGCCTTTATTATTTTTTCAAAATACCCATTATGCCCATCATTTTATTATATCCTATTTACTCATCTTTTATTATATTTATATTTATATATAATATATTATACATATATAATATTATATATATATATGATAAAAATATATAAAAATATTATAAATATGTATAATATATATAAAAATAATAAAATATGTAAATATATTTTATTATATATGATAAAATATAATAATATATATAAATATATTCTATATGTAAAAATATATTATTCATATATAAATATATATTTTTAATGAATTTTATATTTATAATAATTTAAATTAATTTAATTAAAAACAAAAATGATATATTATTTATATTATTTTAGAATTAAAAAATACATGCACTTTTATGTCATTTTACACTTTTCAACTACTTCAACATCTACTTTTACCGAACACTTTTTATTCAAATAAGCTAACTTATAAGCTATAAGCTATCAGCTATAAAGTATAAGTTAAAAATTAGCTTATAAACTATCAGCTAGTTTATAAGGTATCCGCTAGCTTATAAGTTAATTTTACCGAACACACTCTAAAGGTAACAACATGAGATGTTCTTTTAAACACTGCATTATTAACTTTTTGCTAAAAGCTTTTTTCACATTCAAGAAAAGCTAGGATTCATAGGCTACTACTGTTTGTAAGTACTCAGGTTCAGACTGAATGATTCTCAACGAATTGTTTGACGATTAGCATCAACTTGTTTGAAGCTTCTGAGTTAGGATCAATAGTGAAGAACCCATGCTGCTTTCCTTCAAATTCTACATACCCCACTTTCTTCCCCCAGTTTTTAAGCCTTCTTGCATAATCCTCAACTCTATCTTTTAGCAAATCGCTTCCTCCAACAATCACTAGGATCGGATCAAGATCAATGGCTTCAATTGTCTTGCTCAATGGTCCAAATGGATTCACAAGTGGATGATCAGTGTCATCTCCAATTGGTATCGAAAGCCTCCAATATCTGGATCATTAGCAAAAACAGAGACTTCATTAAACAACAAATTAACAATTGTCCTTTTGTAAAAAAGCATATATATATATATATATATATACATATATGTATGTATGTATGTATGTATGTATTCCGATTTACGAACCTGTCAATGAGTTCTAAGTTGAGGAAAGCTTCTTTTGGACCTTCGGCCTCCGATTTGGTTATGACGGTACCACCAAAAAAAGGTACCAAGAGGACGTAACCTCTAACCCGAACCGGCGCCAACGCAGGCGAGCCAGAACCGAGCTGAACCGCCAAATTGTGAGCAATGTTTCCGCCGGCGGAGTCACCTGAAATAAACACCCGATCAAAATCGGCGACTTCGCTCAGCCACGCATCCGGCTCATCGCTTACGGCTTGAGCCTGGAGCCACTTGACGGCCTTGAACCCGTCATCAATAGCCGCCGGAAGCCGATTCTCAGGAGCCAGCCGATAGTCCGGAGAGACGACGACGGCTCGGAGCTCCGAAGCGAGCCGGAGGCAGTAGTTCTGACAGTTGGGCCAGGTGCGGGAGCCGATGCAGAAGCCGCCGCCGTGGATGTAGTAGAAAATCGGAAGCTTCGAGGAAGATGACGAATCGGCAGGCTTATAGAGACGAAGCTGAAGGTCATGGGCAGGATCGAAAATGACATCCTTCCACAAAACGGAGCCGTCGTCTTTGACGGGAACGGAGAAACTTGGGTTGGAGGAGCGGACAATGGAACCGTCGCTGTAAACGTGAAGGGCGCCGCGACAATCGTCCACTACATATGGAGGACGGTGAACAGGGGAAGAATTATCCGAAGCGGTGGACATTTTTCTTTTTAAAATTAATTTTCTATTTCGTGCAAGGAAAGGGGAGTGGAGGTGGGATTTGATGTGAGGCAAAGTTAGGAATATAAATGAAAAGGAAAGAGGGGAAAGAGAGTTGGTGAGGTTTGATCTTTGTGTAGTGTACTCCTGGGAATGGCGTTTTCTGATTGTGTTTGCAGGCAGGCGGATTTGTTAAATATGTATGCGGTGGGTGATGTCAACCGAAAGGCTTGTGGTGGGTGATATCAACCGAAAGGCGATCGGTGCCTAGTATTATGTTTATCTTTTAACAACGGTTTTAAACATTACTCAAGGTTAAAATTATTGTTAAAAATTATTTTTTTAAATTTTTAGCAAGGATTTTAAAATTAGCATTTTATTTATTTAAAATTTCTTATTTAATATATTATCTATCAATACCAATTAAACGGTCATGATAGACGGATCAGGATCTACTATAAGTACTTGGAGACTCAAACTCTTTGTTAGTCACGGTTTTATTTATTTAGTCACAGTTAAAACTCTGACTAAATATAAATTTTTGTCACGGTTTGATTCAATTACAATTAAAATCGTGACTAACAAAAGTTGAGCCTCTAAGTGTCGGATCCTAATTTATGATTGACCCAACAAAATTCTAGGTTCATGAGATCATGAAAGCCTCATTATTGATCTCTTATTGTGACATTTTTTGTTAAATAGGACAAAGGAGTCTATATGGAGAATCTCTCAATACCAATCGATAGTCCTATTTTGCGAAACAAAAATTCGGACTCGTGCGGTCATGGAGCATGGAAGCCTCATTATTGGTCTCCAATTGTGACATTTTTTGTCAAACAGGACAAAGGAGTCCATGTGGGGATGAGATCACGGAGCATGGTAGCCTCATGATTTGACTCATATTGTGACATTTTCTGGAGATATTTTTTGCCAAGACGAATATCTTAAACTAGTTGATATATTAAAATGTATGTTATTATTTATTTATTATTAAATAAATTTCTAAATATAAAATAAAATTAGAGTAATTTAAATATTTTAACAATAGTAAAAAAATAAAAATAATAAAAAGTTTTTTATTTTTATAATAAAATTTTATTATATATTATATAAATACTAATATATGATTTTAGGATCAATAATCAAATGATTCTAAAGTTATATATATTAGTATAAATATAAACTAAAAATAAATAAATAATTAAAAATAGATATTTAAAATTACTATAAATAAATTTCGTTTTAACATAGCCGCTTATAGGGGATTTGGCGCCTCTGGTTGGAGTAAATATATGGCATCTCTGCTTAGCCTTTAATAGTCGTTGGATTTGCTCTCATAGACGGCCCAAATTGTAGGGTACGATATATATTTAGGCTGTTGGATCGAGTCGGTCCAACGGCTCAGATCTCTTGCTGAATTTAAAAAATAAAAAATAAAACACCTCACCAATCCCTGAATGACTCATGTATAATGGGACCCACACACTCATAAACCCTTCAGCCCCAGTCGTCTTCTTCCTCTCTTCTTCAACTCTAGGCGCCACTCCCGACCCAACCTGGTACCGAATACTGAATAAACCACAGAACAATTAAAAGGAAACCATGAAGAGCATCTAGGTGCTGGCCCTTCAATGCAGCAACTTAGTTTTCAGAAACAAGAGGAATAGTTTCTTATTGATAGTTTCTTCTCCTTTTATGTTCGATCGCATATAAAAGGCTGATGAAGTTGATGAAACTGGTTATGGAGTTTAGGCAGGTATTTTGACCTTCAACCAAGGTGGTGGAAGCTCTGCAAACTTCTTTTAGTCTCCTCCTGTTCCCTTTGTCAAACCAGCTCTTGCTGTCAATGCAAAGTTTTTTATTCCTCCTCCTGCACAATCATCATCTGAGTAGACAATGCAAAGAAAAAAGAGATATACTGTATCAAAAAAAAATTGTTTCTGCAAGATGCTTAGAAAAAAAAAATGGAAAAGCAGAAAACAGAGGCAGACAGCAATGGCGATGAGAGGAGGAAGATGACTCGGGGGAGCTGTTAGGAGCCTTTTTTGTGGAGTGGGCCTTTTCCCAATGTGATTGTCAAGCTTGCAGCAGATGATGTACGAAACTTGGTTTTGATTGGTTTAATAATAATAGTATATTCACTAAAAATAAAAAATAAATTTCATTTTACAGCTATTGATAAAATTTATTAAAAACATCTATACTTATTTGTAACTAGCCTAATGCATTAATTTTATCCTAAAATTACTTTTTACATTTTCAATTCTAATAAAATATATTGCCACTGCAACAATAATTCAATTTTTCTAATACCAATTTCGATTGAAATTCAACTGAGGTAGTTCATGCGTAATCATGTTGATTCTCTACTAATATTTAGTAGGAAAATTAAAATAGAAGCCAATTTTTGTCGCATGCAAACTACGCAAGCAAGAAAAGTGGTATAATTAACCTACTATTTTTTACCAGGGACATTTTGAACGGTTGAACCTCTCTTATACTTTGTATCTGGCCAACTTTGTTTTAGATCAGTCACCTAAAGACATTTTTTTGTCTTTATGGGACTCAAGTAATTATTACATGAGTCCCATGCAAAAATTTTTTTTCCAAAAAGGCGATATGTCAGACAATTCAAATTGTTTCTTTTTAAATGTGAGACTCTAAATAATTATGAGGGACATACCATGCTATCAAGCTTATCAGTCTGAAAATTTTTTAGAATGTGCATACATTAACATTCCTGACTGAGTATGAAGTAAATATTTTCGGAGAATGATCTTAAGGTGTCGTTATCCAATTTCATAATTTCCACTTTTTTTATTATAGCTTTACCGACCAACAATACATCAGATATTATATCTCCGAGCGTCGTTATCACTAATTGCTCACTTTTTTTTTTTTAAGGTTTAAAAAATTAAATTGATTATTAAATTGATCGAAACATTAGTTCGATAGTTAATAATTAAAATATGGTTAAATTAATGTATTTTAAAAATATTAAAAAAATTATATATATATATATATATATATATATATTATAACATATTATATCTAATATCTATATTAATTCAATAAATAATTAAATATATACTCTTACTCTATAGTTTTAGTTTATACAAATATGTTAATTTTACTTGTAAAATTTAAAATGAAAATAGATAATTAATGTATTATTAAGTCAAAAGTTATATCCAATATTTACATAATTATCAAACAAGATATTAATCATCAATAAATAAATCATATAAAATAAAATTATAATCAATAAATAAATCAATTAAAATTGGAAAAAATGCACTTTATCTCCATGAACTTCACTCCATGTGCAGAAAACTCCTATGAACTTTAAAACTCGATAATGAACTCTCATAAATTTTTGAATATGTACAAGTTATCTCTTCTGTTAAAAAAATTATTAGTCAACATAACGGTCAATGCTTAGTCAACAGAAAAACGCTATATAAGCTACTAACATGACATAATTTGTCTTCTACTAATATGGTCCTCATAATTATATTATTACCAAAAGTTCCTCAAAACAACTATTTACTATCAATATGATCCCCAAAATCACATTATTATAAAAAGTGTCCCAAACTAATTTGTCTTCTACCAATATGGTCTCCATAATTACATTATTACCAAAAGCTCTCCAAAATAATTTTTCTTTTACCAATATAGTTCCCATAATTACATTATTACCAAAAGTTCTTCAAAATAATAATTTACTATCAATATGGTCCCCAAAATCACATTATTATGAAAAATGCCCCAAATTAATTTATCTTCTACCAATATGGTCCCCATAATTACATTATTACCAAAAGTTTCCCAAAATAATTTTTCTTCTACCAATATGGTCTCCATAGTTACATTATAACCAAAAGTTTCCCAAAACAACAATTTACTATCAATATGGTCCCCAAAATCACATTATTATGAAAAGGGCTCCAAACTAATTTGTCTTCTACCAATATGGTCTCTATAATTACATTATTATCAAAAGTTCTCCAAAACAAAAATTTACTATTAATATGGTCCCCAAAATCACATAAATACCAAAAGTTCCCAAAAATAACAATTTACTACCAAAATGGTGCATAAGAGTTATATATTTAGCAAACGTGCCCCAAATTAATAATTTACTACCAAAATGGTGCACAAGAGTTATATAATTAGCAAAGTGCCCAAAATAACAATTTACTACCAAAATGGTGCACAAGAGTTACATAATTACCAAAAGTGCCCCTAAAGAGCTATCTTGTAATGTGGAGGCAAGATCCAATTAAATGTGTTGAAGGACATTAGATGTGTACTTCATATACAAATGCCGCACTCATTGGTTTTGTGTTCGACATTGAGTATTCTTCAACAGATTTAGCAATCCCTTCAAATAAGAAAGTCCTGGTAGGCCCAAAAAAATGAGGAGGAAAGTCGCGGATAAGTCAAAAAATCCCTTCTTGTTCAGAAAATATGGGTTTACATTAAAGTACGGTAATTGTAGTGTAGTTGGTCACAATGCACGTAGATACAAGGGACTAATAAATCCCGCTAGAAAGATATACAAAAAGAAGCCAAAGAAGGCGAGCCAATCCTCAAATTCTCCACCCATGGTTAGTAATTATACATATTTTAGTGAATAATTCATAATTGAAATAATTCTAAGTTATTAACATGCTTACTATTTGTGTAGGCAAGCCAACCCCCTCCTACTCAGAGCACCCAAAGAGATCGTGGTGACATCTTATGAGCAAGAGGAGCCATGTGTATCAATAGTGATTGGGGCACTTTTGGTATTTATGCAACTCTTGTGCATCATTTTGGTAGTAAATTGTAGTTTTGGAGCACTTTTGGTAATTATGTAACTCTTGTGCATCATTTTGGTAGTAAATTGTAGTCTTGAGGCACTTTTGGTATTTATATAATTCTTGTGCACCACTTTGGTAGTAAATTGTTATTTGGGAGAACTTTTATTAATTATGTAACTCTTGTGCACCATTTTGGTAGTAAATTGTTATTTTGGAGAACTTTTGGTAATTATGTGATTTTGGAGACCATATTGATAGTAAATTTTTATTTTGGGAAACTTTTGGTAATAATGTAATTATGGTGACCATATTGGTAGAAGACAAATTAGTTTGGGTCACTTTTCATTATAATGTGATTTTGGGAACCATATTGATAATAAATTATTGTTTTGGGAAACTTTTGGTAATAATGTAATTATGGGGACTATATTGGTAGAAGACAAATTAGTTTAGGGCAATTTTCATAATAATGTGATTTTGGAGACCATATCGATAGTAAATTGTTGTTTTGGGTAACTTTTGGTAATAATGTAACTATTAGGATCATATTGGTACAAGACAAATTAGTTTGAGGCACTTTTCATAACAATGTGATTTTGGGGACCATATTGATGATAAATAGTTATTTTGGGGAACTTTTGGTAACAATATAATTTTGAGAACAATCTTGGTAGAAGACAAATTATGCCATATCAGCAGCTTATGTGGCTTTTTTTTGCTGACTGGACATTGATCGTTAGGTTGACCAACGAATTTTTTAACAGAAGGGATAACTTGCACACATTGAAAAGTTTATAGGTGTTTGTTGTCGAATTTTAAAGTTTATAAGGGTTTTCTGCATATGTGGTATAGTTTATGGGAGTAAAATGCATTTTTTCCAATAGAATTTAAAATTGAAAACATTTTATGATCCAGAACCACATGCCACAGGTGTCACGCCCTACCTAGGACACGTGACCAGCGCAAGAGTGAGTGTAACATCACTTCGGAACCTAATTCATTTTATCAAACTAGCATACACAACATTCCAAATATAGACAGTGACAATAAATAATTAATTTAAACATGTCTTCCTAATTAATCTCTAAGATTTGATTGATTAAGAAGGAAATGAAAAGAACAAGTCAAAAATTACAATTAAGAGCAAATTCTTTTTATTTACTTAGGTCTAAATTTTCCTTTTGTCTTTTACATGATTTAGGATCATATTTAGCTTCATAGGGGTCCCTAGTCCCATAATATATTTTGTTCTAAAATTAAATCAATCATGTAAACTTTTGAGTTTATTCAGTTTAGTCCCTGTCATAGATATAACATGTCTATCTCTCGGTTTTGCTCTCTAAGTTAGTCCAAAACTTCATCCTAGATGTTTTCAAAATAGGTTTGATCATTTCTACCCATAACTAAGTAAAAGAAAGACTTTTTAAGAATGAAAATCTAATTCTAAAACTTACCTAAAGTTCACGTTGTTCTTGAGTGTTTTCTACTGGTTTTTGCTCTCTAATCACTGTCATTACTTCCTCAACAATTTTGTAGGTTAGTCGCACAAGTAACACCCCAAAACACCAAGAAAAACCTAGTTTAAGCTTCTCTCTCTCTCTCTCTCTCTCTCTCTCGTAAAGGCTCTATTTTCATATGAAAAAACAAAGGAAAAAATAATCCACCATTGTACTCTATCTTCTCAATGGAATGGGGAAGGTTTTGGCACAACAATGGAGAAGAAATGCCTCTGTTTTCTTGTTGGAAAACAAAGCAAAGATCTCTCCCTTTCTCACGTTGTTGTGGTCTCACAGAAATGGGAAAAAGCTCATTGTTTTTTTTAATCACGGTCTCTCTCTCTCTCTCTCTCTCTCTCTCTCTCTCTCTCTCTCTCTCTCTCTCTCTCTCTCTCTCGCTTTCTCTGGTTACTTGTAAAAAAAAGGAGAAGAAGACTCAAGAAGTCTTCTCTTTTTTTGATGATTCCAGGCGGCCAAGAAAAGGCATTCAAATTCTTGGACAAGCAACGTGCCTGTAGGATTGAAAGGTCATGATGCAAAGACAGGCTTCCCTTGTAGCTGTTGGATCTCATAGATCTAATGGCCACAATGAACTCTTCTTTTTCTTTTTTTATGTCCAAACCTCCTAGCCAACCAAATGCCACCATGTATTGGACCCACCACCCGTGCGCCTGACCTATTTGCACATGACCTGACTTGTATGGACCAGCTCTTGCCTTGCCATCGTTGTCTTTCATCTTCTCCCTTTAGCTTTGCTTCTCTGTTGTTCATTTGCGCCATTGTCATTCACTTGCATCTTTAGCTTCGCTTCTCCATCGTCCATTGTGGTCGCCTTTCTTGGTCATAGTGAGCTTCGTGGGTTGATGAAGGCTTGATAGCCATTGCAGTGCCTTCCCTCAATTGAAAAGATGAAAAATTAATTTCTCTTAATTGATGAAGGCTTCATCTGCATCATCATCATTCTCTTTTTGGAATTCATATCAGGGAAGGTTTAACTCCAGATTCCCCATTAGGGTTTTGCTCAAAGACTATGGATTCCTCTTGAGAATGCAAAGGAGAATTTTTATTTTCCACTTGAGATCCAAGTGCTTTCAGATAGGGGTTACTTGAAAAGCAGAGAGAGAAAATTGTTAAATTTGGATGAAGCAGAACCACATGTGGTCACACAAAGTCACACTACAATCTTTCTCAATCTTCCCCCTTCAAAAATCATCTTTAGTGAAGTGATCCAACTCTAGGAAAATCAATTCCAAATATTTCTGAGTTTCGAAGCCCAACTAAGCGTGCACGCTTCCATCAATGCCATGATTCCCTCTCTCTCTGTGTGAACAAATTAGAGTTTGAAGCTGCCAGTGAAGCTGAAGATGTAGACAAATGACAGAGAGGTGAAGCTGAAGGAAGACATAGATGAAAGATGGCGACAACGAGGTAAGAGGTGGTCTGCGCTGGTCGGATCATGTGCAAGCAAGTTAGACGCATGGGTGGTAGGTCAGACACGTGGCAACATTTCGTTGGCTTGGAGGATTAGTCATTAAAAAAAAGGAAGAGTTCATCGTGGCTATTGGATCTATGAGATCCAATGACCATAATAGAAGCATGTCTCTGCATCTTGACCATCCTATCAAAAGAAGATCATATGGTTAAGATGCGACAAGCACACTGAGAGGTAGCGAATCTGGACACTAAGAAAAGGGAGCTACACGGGAGTATATGTGTGTGATCACCAATTTGCCAACACATCCATTTTTTGCTAAAATGATGAAAAGTATTCTTTTAAAAGCTTTTACTTGCATGTAAGTCCCTAATCCAATGTGTGGAGATTCTATTTTTGTTTCAATTTTTTATTTCTTGACATACTCTATATTTTAGTTTACTTGTTTATTTAATTATTTATAGTAATTATTATGATCTCTCTCTCTCTTTCTCTCTCTAATAAGTTTTCAAGAATCTATTTTTGCCATTTAATCCTTATGATATATTTGAAATTTAGAATTTTAGTTCCTAAAAAAAAATTTTAAACTTTGAAGGTTCTCCATATTATTTAAAAATATAGGATGTTACAACATGTCTCTCACTCTCCACTCAGTCTTGATTCTTGAATCTCATTCATCTAGACTCTTCCACACTCACCACACTAGTCCGATTTTCAATTTTTCATTCATCTCCACTCTTGCCTCTTTCGCACACCACAATACTCTTAAATACAGACACACACAAACACACAGATGAACAGAGACAGAGCATAGTAGAGGCAAAGCAAAAGGAGTAAAAGGTTCACAAAGCAAAACAGAGGCCACAATGCACGATCACGCAATCGACAACCAACCACAATGCGTGACAATATCTCGATCTCGAGCATCTCTCACTACTCTATCGCAGTCATATCTCTCTTCTTGGTCTCTCTTTCCTCCTTTTCTCTCTCTCTCTCTCTCTCTCTCTCTCTCTCTCTCTCTCACCTGAGCAAGAATTGGAAAAACCAGTCACCCGACCGATTTTCGATTTCTATGTCCATACCGGATCGAATGACTGGCCAGTTCACCGATTTTTTAATTGAACCTGCCAATCAGGTCTGATTTTTTGATCATTGCTTTTTTTTTTACTACATGACAAAAGTGAAAATTTTGGGCTCGAGCCTTATATAATTCAAGGCTAAAAAAATTCTGACTCATCCCAACCCTTTATGGGTCATGGGATGACCCCATGGGCTTACTTATATTGTTTTAAAAATGTAATTTTAGTTATTTTAATGATAAAAACTAAATATTGGAACAATCAAAATTCAAAAGATTAAATTAAACTTCTAAAAAAAATATTAAACCTTAAAATAGGTTGTTTTTCTTTTTAAAAAATGTAATTTTAATTATTTTGAATGACAAAAATTAAGTATTGGAACTATGAAATTTCAAAAAATAGAATTAAACTTCTAAAAAAATAGACTAAAACTTAAAATATAAATAAAAATAAATAAAAAGCACACAAGGGCCGACCCACCTCAACTCATCAAAGTCCCAAGAGCTTAAATAAGCCGAGCTAAAAAATTTTCTTCAAAATGGGTTATTAAATTATTAGCCTACCTTATTTTATTTGCAGAGTTGGAGTGGATCGAGCCCATTTTGACAGCTCTAGCTATGAAGCATTCATCCACTCTTGTGAATGCTCTAAAAATTGTGTTATCCACTTCTGTAGCTTCACATTGTGATGATTGACTGATTGTATTGTATATTATTCAAATAATTGAACTAAATCGGTTAGTTAAACTAACATATTAGTAAATTGCTCACATGACTGATTCCATTTAATCCAATGAATTAGTTAGTGGAAAAATCGATTAAACTGATCAAAATCAGAAAATTGATAAAATCGGGCAGCTTAATAGTTGAACCCGTTTTAGTTTTATTTTTTAATTTTTATACATTTTTTGTTTTTCTTGCATTTTATGAATATTAATGTGTCATTCTATATATAAGTACTATTAATATAATATAATATCTTGTAACTAATTTAAATTTTGTTATGCATTCACATATTATTTAGATTAAATATTATTGTTAAATGTGTATGAAAATGATTAATAATTTGTCTAGGTCCTTTGTAAATTTATCAAACATAAATATTAAAAGACTTATAATTTATTATATTAGATTGTTAAAGTGCAAAATAAAGATTATATATATTAAATTACAATTGGTTCAACTATAACCTGACTAATGAATCTTAAACCAATATATCTGTCGATTCAATAATCAGTCTGAATTTTCTAAACCTTCTTCTTTCCTTTTGTTAGTATTGACTTGGGTAAATTGGGTTCAGTATCTTTTAGTACTTGTATTAGATCTTACTATGAATTTGGAACATGACCAACCTAAGTAGGGGTGTGAGCATGTACAAGATTCATTGGACAACTTCATTTTATTCTTAAAAAATGAAGTAAGTACTAATTTAATATTTTATAAAAAATTAAAAACAAAAAGAGATTTTAATTAGATGCTACCCAAACCTTTGACATTAAGGTAAGCTTAAGTGGGTTAAGGTAAACTTTGCCTCTTTTTTTTTTCTTGTTTAATTTATTTTTTAAGATTTAATATACATTTTTGAAGGTTTAGTTTAATTTGTTGATATTTTATAATTTCAACATCTAATTTTCTTTTTTACAAATGAAATATTATTCATTCATATAGCTCCAAGCCATGAGTACAGAATATCTTAAAAGGCATATAGAGAAATACTCTAACGATATAGGCATTAACTTTTGAGAATAAGAAATATCTACCATGGCATCAGACCTTGTAAAAGGGCTATATAAAATTATTCAACAATATCATCATCATATAAAAATATACAGCAACACACCTTTTTTTTCCCTTTCTTTCTTCTTCGGACGATCTTGAATGCCAAAGTCTTTATAGTTGGTAAATTTTTGTGCGGAAATGAAGATGTGAGTTGTAAATCTTAAAAAGTTTCAAGCGAGCAACAATCTTCTTTTATAAAAAAAAAAAAAAAAGAAGAAATCTTTCACACAAGAAGGGAAAAATTTTAAAAAAAGAAGAGAAAATTTCTCATAAATGAGAAAAAATAAACACATAAGGAAAAAACATTAGATTAAGAATAAAATAACGAGGGGATGCGATTGTGCGGCAACCCCACGCTTGGGTTACTTGATGAGGGCACTAGACCAAGATGAGAAAAAAGCCTAATAGAGCAGCAACAATAATTAAAATTGGGTTAGAAAATTGGTTTATAAATTAGTTCAGATCAACAGAAAACCCTAATAGAGCAGAAAAAATAATTAAAATTGGGTTAGAAAATTGGTCTGTAAATTAGTCCGTATCAATACCCTCTTGTTGATAAATTGGGTTTGACCAAAATTTTTAATTCATTATGTAGACATGACTTAGCCAAACACATATTTTGAATTTTATTAAATCAGACCAGCTAATTTGAAAACCGCAATCCTAACATTTACCAAACTTCCTACAACTCACTTCCAACCTCTCGAGAAGAATTTAATGGCAATGCTAAAAGATACGACATAGAAGAAAAAAAAAAAGGACAAGAACAAGCTACAAGTGTTTTGACCAATAACAAACTTGATGATTTGACATCTATTTATACATGCCTTCAGACATTCGGGAGAATTTCTTCTCGTTTACGAAATAATCGGGTGTTGTTCCTCCTTTATGATTCGTCGGTCTCTACATCGATCCTAAAGATTAATGGTTCATATCTTTTTTTTTTCTTTTAAATTTTTTAATTTAAATAATTATTTTTCTTACTACTTAAAATTAATGGTCCATATAAGCCTAAGAAGTTTCTGTATGTAGAAATGTCAAAATGGCTAAACCTACTAAACCAGTTCGACTCGGCCTTGTAAATGGAATGTGATAGATTAAAAATTTAGTATCCCATATTTAATAAGGATTTTTAGCTCAGTCCATTTAGACCCATAAAACTAAAGTGGAATGGGACAAGCAATCCCATAGGTTTTTTTAATAAAAATATTTAAAAATATTAATATTTTGGATTTGTAACTTTTTTGTTACTTAGATCATGAGTTGTTAAGGTCGTCCAAATATTAAAAAAAAAATAGCCCTTGAAGTAATGTATATGATCCAATCTAATGTCTGTTGTAAAATTTACCATTACTATTACAGTCTAAGTCGCGTCTTAAGAGACACTGTCCTTAAAAAAAATTATTTTGCGACTACAGAAATTATTCTGCGTCTGCAGAACTTCCTCCACCCTTCTGAGTATTCTCTTAAAAACTAGAACACTCAAGTGCCAAAATAGCATAAAATAAAAACATGTAGCTCATAAAATTTGAGAAAAAAGAGACAAGATAGAAGACAACTTTTGTCTGACTCTGTCTAAGATGAGACGAAAGGAATCTTTTTATAGACACAAAAGTGTAATAGTAAAAGACATTGATATAAAAAACTTTTAATAGCAATTAAAAAACAGTTACAAAATATTAAATACTATTAAAAAATATTTATTCTCTTTTAAAATATCATTATTTTTCTAACAATGTCTTAATTAAAAAAAAAAGACTTATAAAATTAAAAATAAAATATCATAAAACTATAAATTTTTATTTTTATTTTAAATCTTTGACACTATCATATATTTCTTTTTTATTAAACTTCATTGACAACTTCCTTAATAACATAACTGAAGTCCGGAGTTCAGAGCATCGAGAGTCCGAAGTTCAGAGCATCGACGAGAGCTGAGGGAAGGTGCTTAATCAATGATAAGATATTAAAAGTATTATAAACAAAGTTCATCTATTATATTTTATTAAATAACCTAATAATATATCCTAGTATCAGCGGTTATATTCTTCACAGTTCTATTTTATTTCATTCTAATCTACATTAATCAGCAAAGCAATTAAACACGAGTTGATGAAGAAACAAGACGCAAGGCTTGGAGGATTCCTCCCGTGCGTTTGCCGTATTATTTTAAAAAGCTGGCAAATCCTAGTATTGTAATACAAATGATTGCTTGTTTATTTTAAAAATATAATATTACCATTAGCTTAAATGTATTTTAAAAAAATTTGTTACAATAAAAGAAAAAAAAACTTTGTAACAATGGGCAAAAAAAAAATTGTGACAAAATATGATGTGACCTATTTTGAAGCAAGGAATATTTTTTGTTGATTAGTTTAAAATAGCCATGGTTCTCATTGATATGTTTCAACGGTCTAAGTGCCACTTCCTAGTCAAATCTAAAGGTTAAGGGGCTGTTTGGTATTCAAAAAAGAGTAATAATTAAAAAGAAATAGGAAAATGAAATAGAAAAAAGAATGGAAGAGGAAAAAGTGAATAAAAAAATATGTTTGGTATGAGATAGAAAATAGAATAGGAATAGAATATTTTATGTGTTTGACATATATTTTTTTAAGAGCAAAGAAAGGAAAAATTAGATCGAAATGATTAAATTACCCTTGTATTATTTTTCGAGAAAACCCCAATCTTTCATTCTGTTGCATTCTCTCACTCAACTAGTGAAGCTCGTGTCAAACTCTGACTCACCGAAGCTCCTGTGAGAATTATATCGACTTGAACCCTGAACTCCCTCTCGTCGACGCCGTCAACTGCACGTCTGGTCAACCACTTGGTACCAGATGATCAACTGCCGCGTATAGCTGGTTGACCGCTTGATGCCAGACGGTCGACTAGGTATAGGTCATCTATCTATCTCTATTTTCAATACTCAGATTCTGCTCCACAAAATGGACATATTGCATCTCTATATTTTGGACCCAATAATAATTATAATCATTACATCAATAATTATTATTGGGTCTCCATATCCATGCCTGTACTATACACCCAATATTTATAAACACCCGTGAGAGCTTACTGTGAGATGAGGATTTTTAGATGAAATGCGTACACAACCTTCGTTGCAGATGAAGGATGAGCCTCTCACCAGCACCGAAAAATAGTTCAGAAGCTCCAACGACAACTCGGAACTCACAGTAGGATGATCAGAATTCACAGTGGTAGCCACAACCACACCCGACCTTCGTTGATATTTCTGCAGGGCATCAAGGCATCCTGACATTTCAATGAACAGAGCATGGATAAATGAGGAATTTCACTTTGCTTTCCATCAAGATGACCGGTTTTCCATTCGAAATGAGAGGAAAGCCAAAATCCTGATTTGGAAGGAAGAGGGAATGCCTGGTTCCATTTCTTGTGTTTACAGTAAGTCATATTAAACAACGAAAAAAAAGCACAATAGTGGACGGTAGCTTTCTTTTTCAGCCACAATCAGCATTCCAAATGGCTCCTAAAGCTTACAAGTCCCTTTTCGCTAATTGACGATGGAGAATAAGCAAAGAATCGTTTATGGAATTGCCTTCTTTAAATTTTATGTCCTCCAAATTCTCTAGTTTTTGTAAGTATGGTTTGAATCTATTAAAATTTTAATTAATTAATTTTTATATTTATGTTCATTCATTTCTCTAATTATTTTTAACAAGAAAAGAGTGTAACTTGAAAAACTTCTATTCAAATCAAACTAACATAGAGTCTATCCAATATTGACATATTAGAGTGACAATGACTATTTGAATTATAAGTAAATATTTAATATTTAGAGACATTAATTTGAGAATAATTTTATTTTTTATGCTCTGTAAATTAAAAAGAGATTAACCTTGCAAAATATCAAGTAGCGAATAGAAAATTATTTTTGTCAAGTTTATTTTTTACTCTTAATATGATTATTATTATTTTTGTGAGAATATCTTATAACTGTTACTTGCTTTATATGGCATTGTCAAAACGGATTGACTCTACTCAACATGTAATGAACCTGCCTTAAAAGGGCCATCTTGTTTTGCCAACGTGGTTTGGTGGTGTCTTTCCACAAAATACCCCCTAAGCCCTTCTGCAAAATACCCTGTGGTCCTCTGTTGACACCTGTTCTCTTGACGTTACCCTTGTGTCCTTTGTTTTTTGCCACCAAAATAGAGTAGACGAAGGAGACGAAGTTCAAATGGCTGAGAAAAATGAAGGAGATCTTACCGAGACGGATGGCTGAGACATAGGCACTGGAACCATACAAATTTTCTGTTAGAGTTCTTCAAGGGGAACTGTTGATTGCCTGCTTCACTATGGCCTCTCTCTTTGGTGCTCTATATATCTCTCTCTAGAGTCGTGGAGGAGCTATTACTCTGGTGCTTTGTATCTCTCTCTAAAGCCGTGGATGAGACTGAGAATGTGAAAATTGAGACACTGTTTGAGATGATTGTGGATTTGGGGGTGAAATTGTGAAAGTGAAACCATGGTCAAGAATTAGATGATTGATTAGATTATGGATGGATTTTCTAATCAAAATTATTTTAGATTCAAATTATATAATATATTATATATGTTTAAGATTAGATATAATATGTTATATATATTTAAAATTAAAAGTTATAACAATTATATACATATTTCGTACATTAAGTAGATAATAGATTAGATACATTAACTAAGTAATTTATGATTAAGCAAGTAATTTATTTAATTTATATTAATTATATAGTAATAATAGTGCATCAAACAATGGTTAGAATTAAATAGATAATAATAAATAACAATGATACTTCAAAAAATAAATATAAAAAGCATACTCTTTCTAGTATTTACACATCCAAAATCATATTTACAAACTAACATTCAAATATCATAGTTTGCCCTTAACTACATTTTCTCAAGTGTCTTCCAAACATAAATAACATGTACCCAGACTACATTCATCAAAACCTAAGTTTGTCCAAACGATGTTTTAGGTTTGTCCAAACGATGTTTTAGGTTTGCCCAAACCATGTTTACCCGTCGATTTTCTAAACACGGAGCAAGATTCTCTCCTGCTCCTTTGATAGTTGTTGAGTCAACTGATCCAACAACTATCATTCCTCTAGTGTTTCTTTCTTCTTTTTTTTTTTTTTTTAATTTTACAACTATCAACTGATCCAATGATATTTGTAAGCACAATAATAAACATAGAATAATAATTATAAAATTAAAAAAAGAGAATAAAAGCTAAAAAAATAATAGTCGTTAGGTCAACTAATCCAACGACTATCAAAGGAGCAGGAGGCGAATCCTGCTCCTCCAAACACACCTTTATGGCCCTTTTGGTATGCAGAACATGAAAGGAAAGGAAAGGAAAACAAAAATGGAAAGGAAAAGGAAAAGAGAAAAGAGAAAAAAAATATATTTGGTATAGGATTAAAAAAATTATGGAAAAAGGAAAAAAAACGTGTTTGGTATGTATTTTTTAATGTAAAGGAAAAAGAGTTATGAGTTTAATTTATTTATTATGAATTTTTTAAAAACATATTAAACACAATCTCTCTTTCCCCATCGCTCAGGTCTCATCTCTTTCTCCTAATCTCGTCTCGCCATTGTCTGGTTCATCTCTTTCTTCTCTGCCTCTCATATTCTCTCTCTTCCGATCGCTCAGGTCTTCTTTTTGTTGTTTCTTCTCGTCGTCGTCTAGTTTATCTCTCTCTCGTCAGTGCTCTCATCTCCCTTCAGCGATCTCATCTCCCTTTGTCTCTTTGTCAGTCTCGTTTCCCTCCAGCATCTCAAAATTCATAACCAAGCTTTATTTGGTGAAATAGACGTTGATGGTCTTATTCAGTAGCACGAATAGACGAACTAGTAGCAGAAGCATAGACAAACAAAGCACAACAAATGCTTCTTAGGGCTTCACTGAGGACATAAACAGAATTGAGGAATAAATTTCAAGGCAGATTTGGAAATTCATCATATTTTCGAGATGGAAATTTTCCATCTCATTTTGGATGGAAAATATCAGTGGAAAAAAAAAACCTCCATGGAAACCAGTTTTCCTTCTTCAGCTTTCCATATTTTGTAGCACATGTCCTACCAAACAATGGAGAATGGAAAATGTGCCTAGAATTCCCTTTTCCTTCTCTCACAGAAATAGCACCAAACACGCCCTTACAGTATGTTTGGTACGCAAGAAAGGAAAAGAAATGAAAGAAAAAGAAAAATGGAAAGGAAGAGGAAAAATGAAAAGGAAAAGGGAAAAAAATATGTTTGGTATGGGATGGTAGAATAAAGGAAAGTAGGATATATATATATATATATATATATATATATATATATAGGGTAAATTTACTAAATTACCCCTTGATTTAAAATTATAATGCTAGAAAAAAAATTAAATCAGATTAATAGCCTTATGCCTTCGTGAGACCTACTTCTCCTAGACGAACCCTACACCTTCTACCCTTCGTCCTAAATGAACGTGTGCCAGGGTGGCTTTGACTGTGACTGGTGCGACGAGGCCTTTGATGGTGCGAGAAATTGGCTCCATCGCTGGTTTGTGGCTTCCTCCTCTATTAAGCTGGAATCCAACTGTTGGAAACTCCCTCCATCCAAAACTAATGTCGAGATTTTGTCACTAGAGAAATCCTCTATAAGGTGAATCTCCTTTTTCATTCACATTCATTTCATTTCATGCTTCTGCTTGCCTTTTTATCTCAACATTTCAGCTTGTTTTTCATGGTTTAGGTAAATTTGATCTTTTATTATGTTAATTTTTCCTTTTAAATGTTCTATTTATTGTATGGTATAATATCAAACCTGAGTTGGTACATGCTAATGGCTTATTCCTTCTCTCTGATATGTAGAAGGAAGTAGCATACTAAACAAAAAATCATATGATTATGGCCCCTTTGACCTATCAGATAAGCATGTGAAAGAAATTTAATTAGGACATTATAACCTGCATAAGATGGCATCGTTCTTAAATTGTTAATTCTTTTTAATATGGTTAGAAATCAAATTGGTCATGAATGAGCTGTTTAATGTTTATGCAACAAATTTCCAAGTTCTTGCAACTCAAGAGTAGCATATAAACACCATCAGATTGTGGCAAACATGCCTAGCTCACTTTCTTCTTCTCTTATGTTTAGCCACTGAAAGAAGCAAAATCAATAACATATGGCAAAATGAGTTCTCATTCAATCAAGTTTTGCCACAATCATAAAAATTATAATTTAATAACAAAAAAATGAGGTTTAATTTGAACCATATTAGCCACCTTTTCAGGCAAGCAAAATAAAAGTGATGTTGTAATTAATTAATTGCTGATATCTTATGATCAATGGAAGCCTTTGGAGATGCTCAAGATGAGTGAAATTGACTTTGATGCAAAAAAGCATTGCAGCCTAACCACTTAAAAAAATGAATAGATCCTTCATAGTCTTAACTGGTTTACTTTCTATTAGAGTCAATGTGCACTAGCTATTTTTAATAGAGGTTTGGATTAAGTATAGAAGCATATTCTATTAATGATGAGTTACATTATATAGATATGCAATTAAAGGTTGTGATTGGTGACTGTTATTTGTGAATGGGTTATTTACATGTACAACATGAGGTCCTCGAGTATGGATGATGCCTCTAGCCATGGTGTCCTTACGTTACAAGATAGATATTGTTTTTATGAACGATGGGTTGTAATAAAAATTCTCATTCAGAAAAGAACCCCAACCATGTGTACACAAAGTGCAAGGATGGCAAGTGTCAGTACTTAGAGTGGGTGAGGCTGAGGAGGAAGAACATGGGGACTCAGTGGACAGCGAATTTCATCCACGTGTTGAGAACAAGGACATTGCTTCACTCTATGACTAGATGGCGCATCTTGAGAGCAATTTTGCCATGATAAAGAGAGAAATTGAGGGCATTAAGTAAGAGGAAGGCACCAAAATGCAAGGGGTGGGGAATATGGTAGTAATGGCTATAGTGATACTTTTGTTATTATTTGTGATCTTTGTTAAACACTAGTAGGTTATGTACAATGGCTATTGTCTTTATATGTATTGTAGCAATGGCATTATGCAATTATATTCAATGGCATAATTTGCATTGAAGTCTTATTTGTGTGGTGAATTTTGATATAGAAGTCTTTTCCTCATCCTCACAACCAACTAGGCAGAAACATGTAATTGGCAAAGTCAAACCATCTAAAATTACTAATCAAATGAGCTACTAATTAGTGATTTCCAGATGCAAAATTGTAACTAAGAACCCAACCATGATATTTAACTGTGACGACCGAATAACCATACTTGTTTACTTAGTTGAATTTAACTGTGAACTGAATAAGTACATTGTGTGGTTATTGCATCTTATAGGTTAAATACGACGATGATTGGGTTTTCATTTTGTGTAGTCATTCCACTAATTTTTTTTTCACTCCTATTTCTAGAAGATACTAAAAATGCACTATTGGTATAAAGAAATTATAATAGCTGAGCCCTCAGGTATTAGTGTGTTTAGTTTTTGGAGGAATAACTAGATGTGGGAAATTCTTTTTTTTCCGTTTGTAACAAAGGAAATTCATGGTAGAGGAAGTGTCATGTCAAGTGATAAGAGGCTGGGGATGAGGGTGTATTTCTAATATAGGAAAGGCAAATGGATAATGAGACCGTGGAGGAACTAGGATGAAATAAAAAAATTTAAGTAATAATCCTATATAAAAATGGAAAATAAGGCGAGTTAAAGGAAGCGATGCTTTAGGAGTTGAGGAAATGAAGGAGAAGTGTATAGTGTTCACAGTGTGTTAAAATACCTGAATCGGGAAATTACAAGATCTACCACTACTTATTTTTATAGAGCTTAAGCAAAAAGGGCAACTTGGTAATTTTCCTTAGGAGGGAATATCCTTACATTTTTATATGCCAAACACACATATTCAGCCTTTATTTCCCTCTCCCTGACATTGCCTCTTCCTTCCCAAGCCCTAACTCTCATTTCTCTCTATCTCCTTCCCCAAAGATCACTACCCAAGCCTCCGGCTACCGACCTCCGGTAAAAGTTCGAGTTCCTGGTGACTAACCATCACCGAAAAAAGGAGAAAACAAGGTAAACTCCCTATTCACTCTTTTTCTACCCAAAATTTAGAATGTAAGGGATTGTAAGGTAAAAATGAGTGTTCTTGGGAGTTTTGAGAACGGGTACTCTTGGGAGTTTTAGGCTGGATTAATGATCTAGAACCCTTCTTAGATGTTTGTTTAACAAATTGCAACAAGAAATGTGATGAATCTATAGATTAAAACATTCAAATCTTGGGTTGGAAAGCATGATAGAAAAAACTGCAGAAGTTAGGGTTCTTGAGGGAATTGTGATAGATTTAAACCTTGATTCTTGGATTTTATTTGGAATTTGAGTGTATATATGTCTCCTAATCATTCCTAGAGCATGTCAAGACTCAAAATCTACGCATGTGACCGGCACAACATAGGGTTATTTACCTATGCCGTAAACATAATTCTCTTAACTCCCAGCTCCCATGCAACATGTATCGTGCATGATCATATAAATAATTGATTAAACATACGAAAAATAAACAAGTAAAAATGTCATGTCAGAATTCTACATATAACCCTTCCTTCTTAGATGTCTTAGTTGACTATAGAACTTATAACGATATACCAACAACTAGGCTTCAACCTTCAAACAAGAAGGGACCGAAAGCCTTAAGCTTCAATTACTCCTTAGGCGATGGTGTCATGACTAAGGCAACCTGCAAGGAAAAGCAATAACAGAATGATATAAACATCTTAGTGAGTAGATAAACCTTTTTCCTTGCCTCTACTCAACTCGTTATCTCCACAGTAAAGTTGATTTAAATAAATCTTGCTTCAGAAACCATACTAACCAAGTGTGTAAAACAACTTAGTAGAAGCTTTATGTGAACATACCGGACATTCTAGATTGCTTAGGGCAATCTTAACCTCTAATATGGCAACTCCTACATATCGACATCAAGTCTACATCTCCAAGCTTAAAGTAATTTGCCTACTCCTAGCCAGAAGGTCATCCTATGCCTCCTAGCTTGTAGGCTAATAATGACTCAAAGCAATAAGTGCTAATGGAACTCCGTTACAGCTGAACAGGTTAATCCATATATTTATACATAGCAATTCAACATAAATGACATTTCCATGTCCTGAAGACTATAATTGTCTTTGGCCAAAAAAGGGCCATAATAATCTCTCGGCCCATAGGCCAATATCATTTCCCGACTCATTGACCAATATTATCTCTTGGTTCATAGTTCGATATTGCTTCCCAGCTCATAGGCTGATATTATCTCCCAATTCATAGGCTAATATTATCTTCATTCCCAAGGGGGAGTTAATATCCATTTAATCTCCATTTGTCTCCTAGTTGATATTATCTCTACGCCCAAGGGGAATTTAATCTCCATGCTCGCAGACAAATAAATCTCCTTACACGTAGACAAGTTAATCTTCATTGCCCAAAGGCAATTTAATCCCTTTACAAGTAGGCAAATTGATCTCCATAACTCCCATGGGCCTAGCCCACAAATCTCCCTTAGAACAATCAAGTTTTAAAGTGCAATTACTCTAATACAATTTAGATGCATCCATAAACATTGCATATGTACATACAAACTAATTACTAAACTTTATAGCGTACTCCAACATAAATTATAATATGAAAACTATGAAACTATATCTCCCTTATTCCATGTTTCATGACTTTGCAAGTATCAAGCAATCCATATTTCAATTCATGAAATAATTCACATACTTTAGTAGGTTGGTAACTTACACTTACCCGTATTCAATAACTCATAATAAAAAGGGATTCACCACATAAAGGATTCTCCAAGCCCAGGGCCAATTGAATTATCTCCCCTCCTGACACAAAGTCGTAGAGTCTCCAGCGTAATGCCACAAGGTATAATTGGCACAATGCCAAAACCATCACCATAACATGTAACAACATATACATGAATACATCCCATTATGATCATAAATGACAGAGGGTCAAACAAACATTCATGTTTCATAAATACCAATTATCAAGAAATTTGCATTTCATAACCACATCTTTCTATAACATTCCTCTACTCCCATGGTAACCCAAGAAGGTTTCCCAACACTTAATTTAATCACAAGCACATCGCTCGTGCACAATAACTAACATATGGTAAAAACATGCTTATAGGCTAGGTTAAACAAGTCTTTAAGTCTCCACAATTTTATTCATGACAATTCATAATACATATATAGTTTAATGCAAATTAAAAGTTGTGAACGAAATTCCAAAAGTGAGCTAACTACTCACTTTCCCTACTTACAAATAAATTCACCCAACATATCTCATACATGAAATATTTCATACGTATATACCCACATACATTTATATTGCCATATCAAAACAATTCATGCATATCACCAATGACACAAATAACTATTCTTTGAAATAAAGATCAAAGAGGCATGGTAGAAAAATCTCTCACCTCTATACCAAGCTAGTCATTCCATCCTTAAAAGATGTGGAAGACACATCAAAAAATTCATCCTTATAATACAACCATGTATTAACATGTCAAGGTTACAAAATAGAGAAATCTTTACCACTAATTATGACCTTTGATCACTTATTTGGTCATGACTCTTAAATTGTATATAATTTTTAAAAGAAACTTATACCATTAGAAGCTAAATTCAAAGATATTTCTAATGATATAAGATTTGACAAAAACGGAGTGCAAATGAAAGAATTATGACCATTTGAAAACTGAGTCTGAATAAGACAAACACTGCAACCCTTTTTTTTACCATGCTGAGGCCTGGGCGCCACATCCTTTGTCCCTAAGCCCTTTGGCTACAAGACCTTTGTCACGCCCTAAATCTAGGCCCGTGACCGGCGCGGACGATGTCTAAACTCACACCACCGCAAGCCTAACTTTCCATTTAACTTATTGCTCTTTCCTTAATCTAATTATTCCTTTAAATATAATTGTTTTAAATTACACAATGAAGAAGTAAAACAAGAGAATGTTTTCATATTTAACCATCTTATACAACAATACATGACCTACCCGATTACAGAGCTTTCTAAAATTACTAAAACAACATAATTAAGTCTGTTACTATACCCCGAACAAAGGGGAGGCATCATCGACATGTTCATCCTCGAAGTTAAAGGGCCTTCTTTACCTGAAACTATGAGGGGGTGAGTCTTATCCACTTGACTCATCATAAAATAGCTTTACCGCACATATAATCAATTATGCATGCCAAAAGTACATATAATCATGTATGAACATGTGAAAAACTCACAACATTAATAATTCATGACATAAATGTAAGTCAAGAGGAATTCATCATAAGAAAGTTCGTAAATAATCACATGCACCTCGCTCGAAAGCATTATCCCACTTATAGATGTCATCCCGCCCGAAGGCATGTTCTGCCCGTAGGTAATATTTCTGCTTAAAGATATATTTATGTCTACAACTATTACATGCATTGGTATCTTGGGAAATCAAACCCTCAACCATTCCATGTGTATAATTCCATGCATTGGTATCTTGGGTCAAGCCCTCAACCATTCCCTTTGTATAATTTCATGTATTGGTATCTTGGGTCAAGCCCTCAACCATTCCATATGTATAATTTCATGCATTGGTATCCTGGGTCAAGCCCTCAACCATTCCCTTTGTATAATTCCAGGCATTGGTATCTTGGGTCAAACCCTCAACCATTCCATGTATATTATATACTCAATTCATAATTCTCATCAATATAATCTTAAATCAACAATAAATTTCATTATCTAGCAATCATCATTAAATATAGAATCTAACTGCGATATGAGATGAAATTTATATTGTATCTTGGAGGGATGAATCCCTCAACTATTCCATGTGTATAATTATATACATTGAATATCTTGTGTCAAGCCCTTAAAAGGACGTCAAACAATTCAACCTTATTTCACCCCTGTCCTCAAAGGACGCAAAAGTGTTCGAAATCTCTGTTTCTTTCAAATACAATCAATTGCACAATCAAGAGCATTCATATGCACATCATGAACTTTAATAAATCCATGTCATTCATAATCATCAATCATTCACATGATTTCCTTTGCAAGCTCTATCCCAATATATAGAAAATATATTCATTCCTTAATTTATTATATCTTCTAACAAACTAATTTTTAAAAATAAATCAAACAAGACAAGGATAGATCAATCCTTCAACTGAGCTCAAATTTTCAAAATTCAGGTATAGTATAAAGTTCTATATTCCTTCATCCACATACAGTTTGCAAGCTCAAATTGTATGCATGTGGTACCTTACATCATGTATGTCAAACTCATAATCACTTTATCACATGATATCATTTTACGAAACTTTAGAAAGTACAATCCTAGAAAATATAATCATACAAGGTATAGCTAGATCCCTCACCTCGAGTCCTAGCTAGATTTCTACATCTTATATCAATCAAAGGATGTCCAAAATCTCATTGAAGGCTCAAAGCTAAACATGCATCTCTATTGGGATGCATTGTTCTCTCCTTTTCCTTCGACTCTTGTAATATTCAAAAATACGTATGATTAATATTTACATGAATAGACATTATTCATACGTACAATTACTATTCATACGTACGGATACTATTCATATATATGATCACTATTTATACATATAAATACTATTTATACATACAGATACTATTCATATGTATGGTTACTATTCATACGTGCATATACTATTCATATGTACAGTTACTATTCATACATATGAATACTATTCATAAATACGATATAAATACATATGATCACTATTCATACTAGGAAAAGTTCTTTTCTGGTGTGGAGGATCAGCTAAAGCCGCAACCACAAAATATACTGAAAAATTTAACTTGTATAATTATAAGAAAGGGTATAGTATTCTCACCTTGGATCTAAGCTGAAAGAAAAATGCCTAAAATCTCAAAGACCTAGTGCCGGGGTAAGAGAAGTTTGAGGAGAGGAAAGAAGAGAAACTGAAGGTGTGAGTTTAGAAGTGAAATAAAATGCCCTATTTATAGGGAAATCAAAGGTACTATTTGATACTATTTCATCTACCGTTCTTCTATACTATTTCATCTACTGTTCTTCTATACTATTCTATCTACTGTTCTTCTATACTATTCCATCTACTGTTCTCCTATACTATTCCATCTACCGGTTTCACTTACCAGTCTCACTTACTAGTCTCACTTACCATTTCACTTACTAGTCTCACATACCAGTCTCACTTACTAGTCTCACTTACCATTTCACTTACTAGTCTCACCTACCAATTTTACTTATAAGTCTCATCTACCAGTTCTACTTATCGGTCTCATCTATCGGTATAATCAATTTACTATTTAAGTTTCCTTTCCATTTAGTCCCTAAGGGAGATTTTCTTATATAAAACGTCATTTTTCTCCCAATTTCTTTCTAGTTTCCTCTTATGCCCAATCCACATCTTACCCGTGGGATCATTGCCACATCCCACAATTTATACAATATTGTGAAAATCTGTATTTTCATCAACATACACATATAAGATAACAAGATTCACATAAGCATATGGGAAATTAAATAGACAGAGAGATCATTTTCTCTATTGAATTATTTCAAATCAAAATTAGCACTCATTCATGATGACCATATACGTGAACAGTTCTGTATATATGAATAGTGCTGTATAGGTAAATAGTATCATATACTGAATTTTTTTTTACGGGTATTACAACCTTGGCGCCTAGGTGTCACGCTACTAGGCAGCCATGGATGGAGCTAGAAAATGACTCCATCCTTGGCCAAACTTCCCTCATTTGGTCCCAATCTTCCATGGGTTTCTCGAGGATGATTTTAGGTGTGTTAAAGACACTATAAAAAGTTCGAAAACTCAGAAATTTATACACGAGGGAAAGATTCAAGAAATACTCTCCAATTTCATCATTTCAACAACTCAAATTTTTCTCTAATGATTCAACAGAATTTAACAAGGGGTTTCCTCTATCTATAAAATTAGAATAACAATTCCACATTAATTGATCAAAAGAAGCATCACACACAATCTTCCCAAAATTGCTAACCTGGGGTTTTCTTCTCGAAAGAAAAGGAAAAAGAAAAAGAATAAGGAGAGTACATGCTTACCAATCTTCCTAAGCTTCCATGTCTTCCTTTCTTTAGCAATTTATGTAGCTGGATGTTGGAGAATAGACTTGAGAGTGCTTCGCCAAAAGAGAGGGGGAGAGCTATAGGAGAGGAAGAAAAAATGGATGGGAAGAAGAGGGTGATGGGTATTTAGGTTAGTGTAGTGTGGGGCACACTTCCATTCCTTTCAATTTGGTCCCTTTGGTAAAATTATGACCTTGCAAGAGAATTGGGAAAACTTGATCATATTTAGGGCACCCAATTACACTTCCATAAAATACACATAATCACATTCCATTTTTATTAAAATACTAAAATCTCATATTTGTTCACTTTAGTTTCTTTCGGTGCCTCAAAGTCCACTCTAACCTCCAATTCATCATCCTTAAGGTATTGATCTCTTAATTTCATTCTCATCTAACCCATTCTCCCTCTTAAGTTCTTATTCAGTCTTTTCTCAAAAGTACTTCATATTTTCTTTTCGTTTCACTTTAGTCCTTGAATGTACTTCCTACATTCACCACACATGTTTCCTTTTCCTGATGCAATCTTACCTGACTAAGAGCAAGTCTTAGTTCTTATTAAACTTTAAGATCCTTCATTTCTCTAGTCAAAACTCCTTAAATCACAAAAACTTTTCATCATCATGGATTTTACATACTTTTAACTATACCATAATACTTGGGGTATTATAGAGCAAAACCATGAAAAGAATCATTAATTTTGGTGGAAAATTAGTCTAGGATGAAGGAAAAACCTTGTAGAAGTCAAAAATCGCATAAACAGAGCATCTCGATCCACCTAGGTGGGCAAATAGCTGCCTAAGCTTGTAGGTGGCAGCAAGGGGGAGCGTTCCACCTGCTTAGGCAGGCATTTTCCTGCCTAGGCACGTATGAGGTAGTGAATTTTGACAATTTTAATCTATTTTCAAATGGTCATAACTATCTCATCAGACTTTATTTTTAGTAAATTGTATATCGTTGGAAAGATATTTAAATCTAGTTTCTAATGAAACAAGATTAAATTGAAAATTCATTACTATTTAAGAGTTATGACCAAAAGAGTAAACAAATGTTAGAATTAGTGATAAAGAGTTCCTTATTTTGTGACCTTAACTTATTTTTACATGATTACCTTATAGGGATAGATTATTTGAGGCTTCTTCCATGTCTTTTAAGGAGGATTAGCTAGTTTGGAGTTGAGGTGAGAGATCTAGTCTTGCCAAGATGGTTTTCTTTTTAAAGAAGCTACTTTCTTAGCATGCTTACATTATGATACATGTTGTTATTTAAAGGGATGACTAGCATACATACACATGACTCTCTATATAGCTAGAGATGGACTAAAAATGTTTGTATGTGATTATTGTATATGAATTACACTATTTATCATGGGGCATAAGTGTATGTTAGAGCTTGTAGAGTGGCTTATACGTAGCTTGCCTGAGATTGATAAATATTCTATTCTTACTTATACGAGTGGTTCCTTTATGATAACAAACTATGTGTGTAAGTCCATACTATTGGATGGTAGCCATTGGGTTGGCTTATTGCATTGTGGTGTATATATATATATATGTATTTCCTTTATTTAAACACAACTTGTGTGTATTTGAGGAAATGGGGAAAATGATCATGTAAACTTCCTAATAACACCATGGATGACCACAATTGCTAGAAGTGGTGCAATGTGGAAGAGTCATAAAGTGATTATGGGAATGTCATTTGGCTACCTTGAGGTTTGAATGGACGATTTGCTGTACCTTTACATTGTTATTAAGTATTGTGTGATGCGGTGCATAATGTAGGTGAATAGCTCTTTGTTATATTGCATTTAATGTTTTAGTTTCGTTGTGCGAGATAAAAATCTTTGTATGTTAGAGGTGGTTACTGATGAGGTAAACTAATCATAAATGAGTTAGTGATAGCTCAAAAAGTTTACGACTCTATCGCACTATGACTAACTAAATGGTACAAAGGCATAGATGGCCTATGGATGTGACTAGATTAGTGGTAGTACGAAGAGTTTATGACTCTATCGCATTATGATTGATCACCTTATGCTAAAAGCCTAATTGGCTCCTGATGGAATGATACATACTAGTGATAATATGAAGGGTTGAGTAGCCCTACCGCACTATGACTAGTACTTATGGTAAGGAGCCTGTATGGCCCTCTCCACTATGGACAAAGGGAGAAAAGCTAAGAAGCTTGTTTGACCCTCTAAAAACATAACCTATGCGCATATAATATTTACTTTCAACTTAGGGAAAAGCCTCTATGGCCCTTTCCACTATGGTGAATGGAAATATAACGAGAAGCATGTATGACTCTCTAAGAACATAACCTATACGCATATGGTATTTACTGGCAACCTAGGAAAAAACCTGTATGGCCCTTTCCACTATAGTGAATGGAAATATAACGAGAAGCCTATGAGGCCCTCTTCACTATAGTTTATGGTATTATTAAACAAAGTCTGTGTGGCCCTCCTATTTATACTTCATTAAGGTGAAATGATATGTATGCTTATGAAGCATGTCTTACTAAAATAATATGACTTTATATTATGATCTCCTTTTTTGATGGATTGTTTAATTTTATAGAAACTGAAATGTGTTGTGTTGTGGATAGCACTAATGATATGATTGGCAAGTATGTGTTTCCATATGATGAATGTTTGTCTGCCATCCTACATTCATGATCATTGAGTGGAAATATGATATGAGCAAGAGTTTTATTGGTTATGTGATAGGAATGTGATGAGCCTGGATTCTTGTGTACTTATACTTAATGTTGTTTGCTCGATGCTTTGGTTTGTATGTCACGAATAATATAGATATTATTCATATGAAGATTTGGACACATTTTATTACCGTTCTCATATTGATATGATGAAACTCCATACACTCAAGATCATAATTTAGATGCATACTTATACATTTATATATATTTTCTATGGCATGCATCACTGTATATTCTTGTTGGGCTAAGCTATTTATGGTGAGTCAAGTAGAGCGAACTCTCCCCTCACAGTTTCAAGTGAAGAAGAGCCTATTATTCAAGGACGTGCGTGCAGAGGAATACCTCCCCTTTTATTTAGGGTATGGTAATATTTTTTAGTTTTGTGTATCTGAGTAGAGATTCTAAAAAGCTCTGTAATCAGGTAGGTCATGTTCTACTGTGTAGTGTGGATGGTTGTAGTGTGTATGGAAAATTCTAGAATTGTAACAAACATTTGAGATTACAAATCCTGAATTTTTGTGAATGATAATTCATATTTATATATGTACTTGTGAGAAGAAAATTCATTCTTTTATGTTCTTGAGTATTTATGTAATAAGCTTTAATTTGCTTAAACTTCAATGGTGTGGTAACTAATATGGATATGGGGTTGGGAAAAGATAGGTTTATGGCGGTATGGCTTAGGCACTGTTTGCACCGGTCATGTGTTCAAATTTTGAGGCGTGACAGAAAGGGAACGTATTTTTGGCTTAAATAAATCAAAATTTTGGTAGATTTTCCAAGCATACAAGTTGTGTAGCTTTTATAATCAGAATTCAGAACACAAAAGCATGTCATTAGACTGGCTAATTATTTTCTCAATTACCCAACTCAAAAAGAAGCAAAAACAAAAATATTCACCAAATACGTATAAGAGAAATCTCTTATGGGGTTTAGAAACATGTATTCCCCAAATAGGCTTGATAGCATTAAGACCACAAACTTGCATCACCCAGATTGCAAAACAAGAAGCAAACATAGGTTGCAACACAAAATAATTATTAATAGTAACACCAAATACATTCCAACACAAGTACATATTCATCTATAAGACACCTAAGTAGGTTTCATCCTCCCATATGTAATCATTGTCACAACAAATATAAATAGCTTTCACCCTTACAAAAAGCAACACAAAATACATAAGTATGTTTCATCCTTACATATAACTCCACCATAAACACATAATTGACATAAAACATCTAAATAGCCTACTGGATGAGAGCTTTTATCCATCGAGCCTTAACAATATCCGAGACGATAGGGAACTGAACAAAGCAAGTTGTTGTCCCTTCCAATCACTAAGGTAGCTGGACTAATTTGTTAGTAGTTAGCCATTCGACCTTCAACAACTCTATATACAGTCCTTCCTTTATTTCAATCATATAAGCCTCATGTGTCAACCTATCAAATGACGATGAAATGATAGTAGAGGCACTCTCCATGCACTCCCCAAGGCCATTTGCCATCTCTTTCAAGGCGCTAGCAAGCTCATTGCTACTACTTCTCCTTCGCTTTCTCCTCGAAGCATATGTGGCTTCGGACATAAAGTGGCCTTCTTGGGAGCAAATACACAGCACATTGATGGTAATCTCTCTTTTTCGATTTTGATACCTTGTTTTGTCTTTCAATAAAACTTTTATCCTTATGTGTGTTGTGTCCAGGGCACTGAGACAATTCTGTACAAACAACAACATTACTATTTGTGGTTCCTACTGCATATACACAATTGGTTATATATAACTGGGGATAAATAATTACCTTGAACTATTTCCACCTGGGATATAAAGAACTTGCAGGCGCAAACTCAGGGGTTCTGAATAGTTATCCTCCTAACTGCATCCCACAAAGTCTATCTAATGTTGACTTATTCATTCTTGTTAATTTGTGGGAAGCGATGTCACTACTATAAATTAGCCTCTTAAAATGAGCCATATGCGAATGGAGATGGACAATGTATGGTTTATTACTAATATGATGCCTATCTAGAACAATCCCAACAATAGAAAAGTAAAATCTGCAGACAACGTACATCATGTTCATCCACCAATTGATAGCAATAGTAATCATCTTTCTTCTCAGCTCATCCATAGCTGTAAAATATGTATTACACCATGCTCCAAAATTTCAAGACATTATCCACTTGCATAGTACTCACTTATTAAGCCACAAGAAGTAGTCTTGACTGCTAGCAAGATTTCCAGATACAGTTCACCCACCCAAAACACAAATCGAACTAGCAAAACCTCAACCAAAAGGCTTTTTATAACTTCCAACTTCCCAACAGATTAATTAATATATTGAATCCAAAACAAAATCGCTTATGGATATGTTTAAGAAGCCTATAATAGGCATATCAGAAAATCGATACTGATTACGATCAATGCTCGCGTCCATTGAGTGTGTGTTTGGAAACAGGTAAACTTAGGTTTGAGCAAAATTGATTTTAAGAATTGATTTTGAACAAAATTAATGTCACATCCCAAAACTTACATGTGATATAAACATAAAATACCTAGGGTGTACCTCCGTGGTACCCCATAATCTCTGTGAACATTCTTAATATCCATAATTATGTGAATCATAAATATTCCAAGAAAGATATTTTGTATACATATTCAGAAAATGTTCAACCTTCATACACTATACAGTACTATACAACCTCCCAAGCCTAGGTGGCCTACTAGATTACAGAGCGTTTCCTAATCCTTACCAATTGTTTACCAGACAAAAGTGGAGTATATCCTTAAAGGCTATAAATTCTTCTCCTCAACCACTGTATCTGAAAAGATAATCATGGAGAGTGTGAGTTTATCATAACTCAGTGAGTAAACAATTGTACATGAAAATATCATAAGCACAAACACCACATTTACTAATACAATCAATCTATCATTTATTGTAAATAATTATAGTATTACACTTGTCTGAATTTGCGTATGATTTCTTGGGTGATCAATCCCTCAATCACTTTGCATTATATGCCATAGATACTTGCACTGAGTGACTTGGGAATTCAACCCTCAAACTCTTGGTGCATAAGTTTTCACAGTTATACACTGAGTGGTATGGGACTCTAACCCTTTCAAACTCGTGCATAGGTCTTCACATTTATACACCGAGTAGTATGAGACTCTAACCCTTTCAAACTCGTGCCTAGGTTTTCACAGTTATACACCGAGTAGTATGGGACTCTAACCTTTTCAAACTCGTGCATAGGTTTTCACATTTATACACCGAGTAGTATGGGACTCTAACCCTTTCAAACTCGTGCATAAGTTTTCACAGTTATACACCGAGTAGTATGGGACTCTAACCCTTTCAAACTCGTGTATTAGATCTCGTAGATCTTTTGCTCATCAATAAAATAGTGACAATTTATCACAATATAATTACTATGAAATAAATGAATTTACACATACTTTTATTCCCTTGAATGTCTATCATCAACCATAACAATCATCATATATTATCAACAGCGAGATTGATTATTTCTCACTTCAATAATGTTATAAACAAGACTTGTATTGTACTTTATCTAATAAGATCACATTAGTTTAGTAAGGTTATTCACTTACAAAATGTTTCAATTTATTCAAGGAACAATCACATCTGGTTCTTTAGTCAACTAGAAAAAACAATTCTCAAAGGTAATAAAATACCTTCCAATGATATTGTACTTTTTCTCAACCTGAACACACACTAATAATCTTCTCAATTTCACAAATAACGCAAATGTGATTTATATTGTGCTTTGACTAATTTATTAAATTAATTTTGCAAGGTTGCCTACTCACCTGGATTCCACGCTCTCAGCGCTCCCACCTTGCGCCCCAAACATCCCTATTGTAACCAGGTAAAAACCATTAGGGTTACAAAATAGAGAAATTTCCTATCACTACTCTCGACCTTTACTCACATCTTAAGTCATAACTCCTAACCGGTAATGAATTTCTAAATGACATTTATACCATTGGAAACTAGACTCAAAGAGCTTTCCAACGATATAAAGTTTGCCCAAAACGGAGTCCGGATGAAGAAGTTATGACTGATTGAAAAATAAACTAAAATTTCCCGGTACACCTGGCACCTGGGCGCCACCCATGCCTGGCGCCTGGGCGCCAAGCCCATTTTCTTCCCAAAATCTTCTGAACCTTGGCGCCTGGGCGCCAGGATCGCGACCTTTCGCGATTCCTCTCGGTTTTGGCTCAGATCCGGCCAAATCTTCACCGTTTTCCATGATTTCTTCCATAGGATCTCATCCTTAATGTCTAAGGAGCATTTAGACACCAAAAACACCAATTTTAATCGAGAAACGAAGCTGGAATCTCGATTTTTACCCCAAACTTTCTGAAAACTATAAAATAGGGAAAAGCTTGAGAAATAGAAATTTCTACCTCAATTCCTTGCTTTCCCTACGTTGCTTGGCTCCTAGAGGCTCGCCCCGTAGCCCGATATCCACCCTCCAAGCCTGGTTGTGGAGTTGGAGTGTAGAGAGAGAAAGAGAGGAGAGAAAGTGAAGAGAGAGAGAGGAAAGGAGAAAATGAAGAAAAATTAAGTGAGGCCGCCTATTTACTCGCCCGGGGTGAAATTATCACTTGCTCTTCAGTTGACCCTCAGTCAAGACTAGTAAAAGTAAATTCATAAAATCTCACCTCGGGTGATTCTAAATCCTAATTGCCCCACAATTTTCTTATTTCACTTTAGTCCCTCTCAGAGTCTCAAACTCCACTTTAACCTCTAATCCATCATCCTTTTGATACCGGACTCATAATTCATTCCCATAAGCTTTATTCTTTTTCTCGGGTTCCTACTTGGTCATTTCTCAAAAGTACTCCATACTTTCTTTTCTTTTCATTTTAGTCCTTGAGAATTTGTAAAATGTCCCAAATTAAAATTTTTGAAATTTCTATTTCCAAATTTCCTTCACTAATTCAAAAAGAACATTTCTCATGTAATTAAATTTTTCAATAAACTTCAAATAGACTTTAAATATTCATGAGAATTCTTGGGATATTACAATTATTTTTGCATAAACGTGATTTATGTTTGAAAACTGTTATAAAAAATGATTTTAGAAAATAAATTTTATTTAGATATTGATTAATAAAAGTACTTTGAATGTGTAATTACCAGAAATGGTATGAATATTATATTATTTTATTTCATTTATTCTTATTTAATTTCTATCATATAAAAATAAAATAAGTTATATTAATGTTTTAATGATAATTTTTAATTATTGATATTAATATTTAATTTCAATATATTCTTATTCTATGTGAACATGTTAATTTCACTTATAAAATTAAAAAAATAGATAATTAATGTGTAAATAAGTTAAAAATCATTTACAATAGTATTTACATAATTTTCAAATTAAAAGTTAATTAAATTAAATATCTAAATTAATTCAATTTAACTAATTATAATCAACTTTTTTTTAATTTCTTTGTCCATACCATACTCCCCCCTCCACAAAAAAATCTCTCGCCTCACGCACACAGTGGTTACAGGGATGCACACACCCATAACCGAATTGAGCACAGGGGAAGAACTCCAACTTTGAAGGGCGATGGCGAACAGAGGGTGCTAGGGCTATGGTGAACAGAGGGTGCGAGGGCGACGACAACGGTTATGGGAAAGTATCTCTCTCTCTCTCTCTATGCTTCATGGCCCAAAAACAGAGCATGACCATACTCGTTACTTTTCCCCCTTTTTCCCATGTTCTCATTCTTTTCGTCTTTCCTCTTATTTGCCATGCTGATATCTGAGAAATAAAGATGAAGAAAAAAAATAGAGAACGAGAGGGTACTATAGGAAAATATGATTTGGGCAAAATCGATTCTCAATGAAAGCTACATGGTTCTGCTTCTAAGAAAAATCGATTCTGATTGCATAATCGATTCTAAAAATTGGAGTTAACGCAGAACTAAACATGCTGTCTTTGATGCAAATGGGATGCTAGATCTTCTAACGCCCGTTCATTCCCCTGTGTCGCAAAACCAAACACGTACTGAATTGAAAACAATATCACTTACACTAATTTATGCAAGTTGTAACAGATTCCACCTAAAAACCGAAATTTATTCTGATCCATACTTGCCCAACCAGAAGTTGAGAACAAATTAACCAATAAATCAAATATAAAAAATCGGATAATCAAAAATAAAAAAGAAGGAAAAGCATAACAGAAAATGGAGACCTTAGCCAGCCCATAGAAGAACATAAAGAAAAAAGAACAGAAAAGATGCCATTAGAGACTTTACTGGCGAAGCAAACAACGGAAGGACGTCGAGCACAGCAGCTGAACACACACGACTAGCGCACGGGCAAGCTACGGCGGCCAATTTCTCAATTTCTGCCTTTCGAAGCTGGGATAGCAACTGGTGGGTGAGAGAAATCCAGAGGGGCAAAAGCGTATTTGTGATACGCGATGTCTTTCCGAATGCGCTTTCCATTGGATTTGGGAGGAAAGTGTCCGTACCAAAAAAATATGGGAGGACAGTAGAGGAATTACAGCCTGTGCCGTCAAACGTGGTGTTAACCTATTAAAGACCAAAATTACCTCTCTTATTTTTATTTTGGAAATTTTCAATATTCATGACATTAACACTTTTTGTGCCAACTTGTAAGTTGTAATCCACATATCTCTTTATTTTCCCTTGTACCTTCCTGATTGGAAACAGAATAGCTGTAAATTTATGCTTCACGGTTTCAATAGCATATCTCTTTCGTGCGAAAAACGTCGAGATTTGGTAGGATACGCCCTACTTCTTTCTCTACGTCTCTGGATCGCCCATTATTATTTATTTATTTGTGTATTCGCCGGCCAATATACGTTCACTTGCCGTTGCTATTCACTTATCGAACTGAGTCATCTCTCTCACGCAACGCTATCTGTTGCTGGAGAGAGAAGGAATTCGGGACCGGAGGCAAATTGGTGGTTTCCGCAGTGATTCTATTGGTTCATGGACGAAGTTATGACAATGGCTGACGTCACCGCAGCCACCCAATCGACGCCATCTGACTCGACTCCTATATCTCTGCTTCCGTCTAACCTTCCTCTTGTCTCAGCGTTTCTCTCGTTTGCTCTCGCCCAGTTCCTCAAGATCTTCACCACCTGGTCCGTGCTATATGCCTCTTCTTTCTTTTTTATTTTTCAAGGTTTATGTAGATCTTACTTTTTTGTGTATATTTTCGTTTTGGGTCTGGTTGATCTGTTTAATTGCTTCGTTAACCGGTGGTTTTGGATGCTGATTTTGACCGGATTCAGCTCTCCATTTGACGATTTGTGGCTCAGTATTTTTCCTGTTGCTACAGGAAATTGTTAGTTGAGACATCAATTAAACCAAAGCCTTGGTAAGGAGGAGGAGCAAATTGTAGCTCAGTATTTTACTTGCTTTTGTTGGTGTTTGTGTTGGAAGAATAGTGGGTTTTTTGACAATTTATGCTTGGTTATATATGGTAAAAAAAATTAGTGAAGATTTAAGTTTAGGGGTTGGAAAATTACTACTGTTTATCCAGCGAGAATGAAGATTTTGGTCTAAACTTTCTAATTTCTACTGATTTAATGTATAGTGAAACGGAAAATTTCCAGGAAAATTCATGGTATGTTTTAGAGTTGTTACTTTATGACTTCTAGTGGTTCTGCATTTTCCTTCCAGGAAGGATTGATGATTAAATCTAATGCCGAAAAAATCTAACAAATGTAGTTCCATATTATGTACTAACGAGCTGGAGGTTAAAATTGGTGATCAGGTCGTATCACAAGTGTCAACGTTTAGGTATTTGGGATCAATTATACAAGATGATGGCGAAGTTATTAGAGATGTGGAACATAGGATACAAGCTGGGTGGTTGAAGTGGAGAATGGCATCAGGGGTTGTTTGTGATCGGAAAGTACCTGATAAACTCAAAGAAAAGTTTTATCGTACTGCTATAAGACCAGCGATTTTATATGGGAGTGAATGTTGGGCAATGAAAGGACAACAAGAACATAAAATTGGAGTGGCGGAGATGAGGATGTTGCGTTGGATGTGTGGTCATACACGAAGAGATAAGATCCGTAATGATCATATACGAGGTAGAGTTGGGGTGGCACCTATTGAGGAAAAAATGGTTGAAAATCATTTAAGATGGTTTGGGCATGTGCAAAGGAGACCGTTGGAAGCGCCAGTTAGGAGAGTTGAGCAGATAGTTTGGAGCCCTATGAAAAAAGGTCGAGGAAGACCAAAAAGGACACTTAGAGAAATTATTGAACGGGATCTTTTAGTAAATGAGATATCTAAAGAGTTGGTCATTGATAGAGCTCAATGGCGTCGTGCGATCCATGTAGCCGACCCCACTTAGTGGGATAAGGCTATGTTGTTGTTGTTGTTGTAGTTCCATATTATGTATTATTTTAAAAGAAAAGAGAGCAAGAGAGAAAGACCTTATTTTTACCTCTCATCTTATGTGCAGGAGATTGTGGATCTAAAACTTTTTCTTTCTCGTTGTTCAAATGTTTGCTGAAATTTGAATCAATCCTTATGTTCTCTCTTAAAGATCTAAGTATTTACTTTAGTTAGAACTTTCATGAAGTCTTTGGGTTTTGATGAATATTATTGCTTGGTTTCATGATTTATTTAAGCTATGTTTTGTTTTAAATGGGGAATTAAAATTTTACTGCATACAAGTACACCTGAAGTATGGATATATTTACTTATTAATTTGAGCTTCACAAGTGTGATAAAATGTTTTGGGGTTTGTGATACTTACTAATGCACTTGAACAATTTTGCAAGTACAATCCTTAGTGAGATTGAAAATATGAGCTCAAGTTTTCTAAATTTTCTCTTAGATACTCAGGTATAAGGAGAGGAGATGGGATTCTAAAAGGATGCTTGATTCAGGTGGAATGCCTTCATCACATTCTGCAACTGTGTCAGCTCTAACAGTGGCTATAGGTCTCCAAGAAGGAACTGGGTCACCCGCATTTGCAGTTGCTTTGGTCTTGGCATGTATTGTATGTACTTCATCTGTGATAAAATATACTGCCCTTTTCAATAATTAGCCTAACTTTCCAACTTCTTTCATTTTCACCCTAGTTTGTATATTTTATATTATTTAGCTTAAATTATAATTTTGGTCCCTGTAGTTCCACCCAACTTGTAAATTGGTTCCTATGTTTTATTTTGTTAAAAATTGGTCCCCATAGTTTTTCAAACCATTGAAAATGGTCCTTGCCGTTAGTGAAAGTTAGTTCTGTGTTAACTTTGGTCTATGTGGCAGATGAGGTGGCATTCTTTTACACATTTAAGCAAGCCACGCTGTCTATTTGTCAAGTCAACTACAAATCAGCACCTCATTCTGTTTTGCCACCACGGTGTGCTCCTCTTGATCTAATGCCTCCCTCCAAACCAAGCCTTGTTGTGGCCATTGTAATTGTAGAAATAGCATGACCAACATCATGATTACAATACCTAAACACACGCTCACTGTACTTCCATGACTTGTGCTAGAAAATTGATGACAACCTGACAAGAAACGAATTTGGAGGAAAGAAATTGTGAAAGAACCTAGATGGAATTTCCACTCTTATTTCCAAACCAAGTGGAGAATCCTTTGGGTTTCCAAGCAGAAAGAGTGAGAGAATCATAGAAGAATTGAGAAATGGTGGATTTGGAAATGGGTTTTGCGGGAGGAAGAGGAAGGAATAGAGAAGATTATAAAGGGTCTTCAATTGGCAACGATGGGTTTTGATTTTCAGTAGTGAAGTGCAAAAGAGGAAGAAGAGAAGAAGACAAGTGTCAAATGTGTGGCAGAAACTCAATAGAAGAAAGAAAAGAAATTTGGCACAAAAAGAAAGAAAGAAGGGTAAGGCAGAATAAGAAGGGAGAGGGGGGGGGGGGGGGGAAGCCATGCATTCAATAGGGTTTAGCATTGACATTGAATAAGCTATTTACATTGTGGTGAATCTTCTCTTAGTTAAAAATAAGAGATTTTTTCTCTTGTTACATTGTATGGTGGTCTGGTCAGAGAGTAAGCGTATGAAGAATATTTTCTAGGAACACCTTGAAAATGGGTTTGGTTGCTGCAATTGACGGGACGATGGCAAAGATTGGGTGGTGAAGTAGAATGAGGAGTTGGTGTAGTTGACTTGGCATTAAATAGACAACGTGACTTCCTTACATGTAGAAAAGAATGCTACCTCATATGCCACAGAGAACAAAATTAATGGAGGACTAACTTTTTCACTAATAGCAAGGACTATGTTTAATGGTTTGAGAAACTATAGGGACCATTTTTCAACAAAAGTATAGGGATCAATTTACAAGCTGGGTGAAATTATAAGGACCAAAATTATAATTTAACCTATTATTTATTTTTGTAGTTTTCGCATTTGATTTGGAATAATTTTTGTTCATGTTCTCTTAAGATTCTTATGTATTCAGTTGACATAAGTTTTATTTATCCATGAACATATCTCTTATCTTCTGAGAAGCCATAATTTTTTCTTTTGTGCTAAATTAAGATTAACAATAACCTCTATCAGTCTTGGCCTCTTGGGATTAAATAGAGAAAATTATAACTGAACCATGCATTTGTGATATTCTTTTGGCTTCATGTATGAAGATTCTTACCAGAAATTTCAGCATTTTGCATTATGATCTTCAATGTGGTCGTAATGATGAGTAATAAAGAAAACAGTGTATCTGGCTTTGAAATTAACTTACTAAGCTTCTTGTAAATGCATTGGTTGTAATCTATGAAAGTTTATTGTTGTTATTATAATAATAAACGTTTTGTTGTCGTGTAATGCACTACAGATTGGAATTTGAAATACTATGCTGATTATTCCCTTACCCATACTTATATCTTTGACACGGATATATTAGGGAACTGTTATGAGATAGTAGTTAACACTTAACAGTAGCTAATATATTTTAATATGTATCAGTATTTGTTTTATGATGTGATTAGTTGTACGTGTGTAGGGAGTTTGTGTGTGGTTATTACAGTTATCCTATATTAGTGTGTGTGTCAGTGTTTGACAGTTGTGTGGGTGGTTACCTACACCCATAGTCTGTATATGGAACTTCTTTTCTGATGAATGTTATGTGAGTTTTATTGTCAAAGAAACTTGGTGAACCTACACCCATAGTCTGTATATGGAACTTCTTTTCTGATGAATGTTATGTGAGTTTTATTGTCAAAGAAACTTGGTGAGTTTACACAAGAGATTTTGGTTCCCTCTATAATTTGAACCATCAACATAGGTAGGAAAAATAAATCCAAATCCTCTCTCTTCCTCTCTGATTTTTACTGTATCTAGACCCATAACTTGATCCATGTCAAGGGACCATAACAGGAACTATTATCTATTGAGTCATTCTTGTCCTTATCTTGAGTATTATTGCCCTTTTTTTTTTTTTTGTTTCCATTTTTTACTTGTATGTGATTTAATCCTTGGAAAAGTATCTTTGATGGTCTTGCTTCCTCACTTTGTGGTTGTATTATTTTGTGCTTACTCTAGTAAGGTGGAGCTGATTAACTTTTGTATAATATTTATAGGTAATGTATGATGCCACAGGAGTTAGACTTCATGCAGGTCGGCAAGCAGAAGTAAGTTTCGTTAACTTCATGTTAATATTGTTGCCTTGCTTTAGTTTTTGCTCTGAATTTTTTTCGTTATTCGTCTTGTTCGAGGACTCTTTATACGATGAGAGTTTATTTCATATGTTCACAACAGTTGCTGAATCAAATTGTATGTGAGCTACCACCAGAGCATCCTTTGTCCAGTGTCAGACCTCTGCGTGATTCACTTGGTCATACTCCACTTCAGGTTTGTTGTGCTTTTTGCTGGACTGATTATTATTACAGTGGTTCCTTGCTATGATTACCTTTTCTAGGTGTAGGACCAGTTACATTAAATAGTTCAGGATTATTCATCTATCTGTTGTGACTTGTGAGGCATTTGACAATCAACATGACAAATTATTATCAGTAACAGTAACTGTATGTGCTGCTTATCATCTCCTGAGTTTATAGGCCCATCAACATGAAGAGGGAATGATAAAGTTACCCCTGCCTCTATTTGTAATAAATTGCATAATGGGCATGTGAACCTCTCACGATATCTCATGCCACAGCATCATCTTGGAATTGGAATTTCCCCAAACTTGTTGATAGTCCAAGCCACCCCCTTTCAAGATGACAACAACACATTCAAAGTTTTTTTTTTTTTCAAAAGAAAAAAGACAATGAAAACTCATTGATAGTAATATAATACTTTTTTTTTTGGATGAAAATGATAATATAATACTTGAATTATCAAATTTTACATATCTTTGCAAATTGTAAGTTTCTGATGACAACAAAAACTTTCGACCTTCAATCATACCCTTGTGAGGGACATCTAAGCTTATGAGTATCACTTGCAAGTAATGCAAATAGGGAAGAGGATCCATGTTTGCACCTTTGATGCTTAAGTTAAATTGGAAACAGAGTGCAAGGAGAATGGGAATGAGGTTAGATTGCGTATTTGATATAGCTAGCGTATTTGATTTAGCTATGTGCTTAGCTATTTATTAAGGTATTGGTATTTGGTGGTCCCAATGTAGCGGCTGTAGGACATTCATGATCGTTGGACTGAGTATGGGAGTAATGTAGTTTGCTTGGCAGTGAGGATGAAGGTAGTTGCACTTCATGTTCATTTAGGGGGTTGATCCTCCCAGTAGTGGGAAGGTTACTATTGGTGGTAAATATTGGACGGCATCTGGAATATAATTATATATCTTTGTGGTGACCTGCAAAATTCTTATTTGCTGTTATATACAAGTAATCCTTGGAGTAAATTTTTCATGAGAACATTGAGGTTCTGCCCAGGCTCTGGAAATATCATATTTCACGCGTGACTTAGCGACATATACTTTTTGGCATTGGCCCGAACCTTTCAAGGCCCAGTTACTAGCATGTTTTATGTGACTTATTTAGTTATTTGCTACTTATCATCAATCCATAGTACTGTAGTTTCTCCATTAGCATACTGCATCACGTGTGATAGGCTATGCTTTCTTCACGTATAATAGAGAGAAGCTACAGAGTTGATATTCTATTTCTGTCTATCTAAATACATGTTTACCCTTTGGTAATGTGGTTATAATGTAATTTTGTTTTTGAATACAGGTTGCTGCCGGTGCTTTATTGGGTTGCTTTATAGCGATTTTGATGAGGAACTCCAATTAGTGTCATGTGACCAGTACAAAGTTTTCTACCATGTCCAAAGTGTCTCTGCATGACCTACTAAACGAGAACATCGCAGAAAGAGCAAAAGGGCCTCCTGTTGCACGCCTGTAAAGTGGGTGGAGTCTTCACCTTGGTGTTGGGGGATACTGCGTCCTTTTTTGCTGGACATTCTCACTTGTACACATCAATCGATCTGTTTATTTCCTCATAGCTTAATTGGATTCTGATTGTGCTCATTCTTTAAGTCATTAAATTCTGCACACTGAAATTGAAGGGCACATTGGGGTTGGCATTTATTGTATAATGTCTTTCTAATATCTAGGAACAAGCTAGTTTGCTTCATTAATCTGTCCTTATATGATTTTCAATGTATGCAAAAAAAAAAAAACCGAACATGACTTAAATGTTCATGGACTAAAAGGATATATCATGCTTGTAGAAGAAAAAAAGAATGAGAAATTAAGACATCTTGAACTTGAGCATTGAGTGAATATAATATACTGATATACTGAGATGACCTTCAATTATTATAATTTGTATGGAATATATGAAGTAAACGTTATTTAAATATTGTGGATCGAGACATTCACTAGTGAGGAAATGAATCTTTTACTGCACGTGTTGGCATGCGTTGGAAAAAAACAGGAATTCCATCCAACAATAACTTCTCCCTTGTTTGTTTCGTTGCCAAGCCCAGAAACTTTTTTGCACTGGTTATTGTTTTTTGTCATTAGTTGCATAGATTATTCCTCCTCACTCACGTTGGAATGTTGCTTTTTCGGATGGAAAACAACTTGCATTGACATCATTGCCCTTGACAAATGGGAGGAATTCCAGTTGCAATCCTCGATTTACCAGTATAAAATTGGAGGGGATGTTAGAGAAGTATTTTCTGAGAAGGCGTCCCTACCTTACACCAGCTTCAAAGGGGATGTCGAAGAGGGCGTCCTTACCTCATCGCCATATGAATCTGTGGGGCATGGCGGCGTAGTGTATCACCTCCATCTACCACCCTCTTTATACGTGTGTCTATGCTTTCCATCTCCACCGTCTCCCCCTTCTGGCTCCTAGAGATCAATCTCATCTTTGCGCAAGATTTCGCTTCGGTTTCCAAATCCACCAAGGCATACGCCGTCGTTTGGCTCGACCTTGAATGGAAATGTCGAAGATTGTGAATCGCCATCGTTTCGTCGCTCTGTTTCGTGTGTTTGCCTGGTTTGAATGGGAGTAGGAATAGGAAAGTTGAATCACAGCTGGGTATGTGAATGTGAATCACTCTCACTGGCTTCTATTCTTTTTTTTTTAAAAAAAATTTCAACAAAGGGTAATTTGATAAATTATCTCGTATATTCATCATTAAAATATATACTCCAACATAATTATTTTTTTCTCTGCTTTTCCTTTTTTTTATCTCATATTAAACAATTTTTTTTTCTCTTTTCTATTTTCCTTTTTTGTTCAGTATTGCGAATGAAACAGAATGTTAGAACACCTTTAGTATTCCTATTTTCCTTCATTTGGTGCGGCGCAGGTGATGGGAAAGGCAATTTCTACGATGAAAAAATCAGAGGCGTTTTTTGTTGACGTTTTCCTTAGTTTCACTGTTGCAAAACCAGCTGTTGGAATGGAAAAAAAATGTTTTCTAATTTGCCCGTGTTTTGCTTCATACCCTTCACATTATTTAGTCATCATTGTTTAAAAAGACAGAGGGAGACAAGATAGACAAAGAAATTGAGAAAGCTAGAAAGAGATAGCAAAGAGGGAGGAAGAAATTGTTAATCAGTTGTCGATAAGCAAAATACCTGTGTTTCTCTTTGGTATTTTTGATTTGTGTTGAATCAAAGAAATAAGTGTTTGAATTTGTTGCAAAGAGAAATTGAGAAAGTCAGAAAGAGAGAGAGATGAAAAAATTGGAAAGAGAAAGACGATAAAGAGAGGGAGAGACATTGGGAGACGAGATCGATTGAGAATGAGTTCGATGTCATCGGAAGTTATGATGCTACTTGAGAAGAGATTGACTGAGAAGGAGATGAAGATTGATAAAATAATCGGTAGAGTTATGAGTTATTTGGAAGAAAAGAGGTCACATTCGTTCTCTATGAAAAATTTTTAAAGATGGAGAGATAACTTCTGATTGAACAATTGAGAGGGAGAGAACAATTGAGAGACAATAGTAGATGGAGAAGATATTTTATTTTTATTATATTTTATTCTTCTTCTTTTACAAAAATTTTAATTGAGGGATTATTTTGTAAAATTATTTTACATCTTTCCTTTTTCTTCTATTAAAAATTTCATAACAAACAAAATTATATCTTTCTTCCTAATACTTTTCTATGTCATATCAGATAAAAAAAAAATTTTTTTTTCCATTTCTCTTTTACTTTCTATTAAAAATCTTTTCATGCATACCAAAAAAGACTTTTACAGTATTTTATAAGATATACCTAGAAAGAGAAAAAGGGATAAGTTCTAGAAGGACTTAAATTCCTTCCATCTCCGTGTATTTCTCTTCAATTTTATGTCATAAATTTTATTTCGAAGTTTAAAAAAATTGAATTCCCCTGGTTAGCTAAAGTTTTACCACAGCCTCAATAACGGAAAAAACTTCCGTACTTGGACGAAAATTAACGGTCGTGATTTTCCGCTCAGATATTGGGCTACGGTCCAATTAGTCTCGTTCTCCCCGCTCTCAGTAGCTCATTTTCTACCAATTCAAACTACAAAAATGGAGGGAAACTACGCAATTTCTTTCTGAATCTTAATTCGAACTCCCAAGAACCAAACGAAACGAGAGCCCCAACCCGAAAGTTCTGCTCAGAACTAAACTCTCCGATCCTACCACGACTACCAGTTTTCTCTAAAATTATTGGAGATTTCTTGGTTCCATCTTCCATGGCGGAAACCCTAAGTCCTAATCCCACTATAGGTCAGAAACAGAGGCTCCCCATGGCCGCTCGTATCCAGTCTCCTACAAGTCCTTTTTTCCTTGGCTCCAACGACGATCAACTCGAACGCGCTCAGGCCCGTGCGGCCCGTGCGGCAGCCATCCGCCGCAAGGCTGTTGCTGCAAAATTGCAGTCCCAATCTTTAGATGCCAGTTCTGATCCCTGTCTCAACAAGCAGCAGATTCTCGATTTGCTCCAGAACTGCATTAAGCTTGCCAGTGAAAATGTAATTGTGCCGTAAATTTTTTTACATTAATCAAACGCTCTTTTTCCAACTAAGAATTTGCATATTTATGTAGGTTTGTGTTTAGATAGTTGTGTTAAATAAGCTTTATGTTTTATTCTTGCCGTGAAGTTTATAATCCAGAGTTCAATATAGATGTAGAATTTGTTTTCAGTATATGACAATTGAGTATGCAGCCATTTTTGCCATTAAATTATCACTGAGGTGATAGTTCTCCCGTTGAGCTTTGATTCCATTTCAATCATGTTGAGATTTTAATGTTGGGTTGCTACTTTCTTCTGCTTGTTTGGATACAGAAAATTAATCAGAAAAATACGTGGGAGCTGAATTTGATTGATCACCTTACTGATATCATTAAAGTTGAAGAAGAAGATGATGTGGAGACTAACTTCCAAAAGGTACGTTGGGTTGATAGAGGATGTTGCGATGTCTGATTCTCATTACTTGATTGGGGCATAATTTGGTTTCCAATGTTGATTAAATGATCAGTCAGATTGGGAGAAACTGATTGATTTATGGATTCAGAAGTCCTCAATTGGAGAACTTAATCATTTATAAGATGTTTGTTATGTAGCATTTCTTCAATGGTGACGTTATCAGCAATAATTTAAACACATATGCAACCGCAAACTCTACCACTAGATTCTGTAGAATTGGATTCCTCATTTATGATTGAGCAGATGGACTTGCAAGGGTGGAAAACGTAGAATTTTAGTAAAATAATGAATCTGTGATCTAGATATTCATTAAACTTCTGTTTTGGTAGGCAAGTTGCACTCTTGAAGCCGGAGTCAAGATTTATGCATTAAGGGTAGATTCCGTGCATTCTGAAGCATATAAAGTCCTTGGTGGAATGAATAGAGCAGGTCAAGAATCTGATCAAGGTTACCATTACTACCCTGTTGAGTCTAATATTTTCTGATCTTCTTTTTTTTTTTTTTGTGTTTTGCTTTTATATTTTATTGTAATTTCCCTCGGCTATTGCTTCTGTTTTTTTGTTTTGTTTTTTTTTGGGGGGGGGGGGGATTTATGGGGATTGCTTTTCTTCTTTACCTTATGGTTAGTGTTTTTAATCTAAATAATTCTTGTCACAAATATATAGTTAAAAAGAAGGAATATTTTGATAGTTTCAGTTATCGTCACTATCATAAAGACCTTTGATGGCTGTACTCAATGTCATATAGCACTTTCAACCGCTAAATATGCCTAAAAGGTGATGGCCTTATCTAGACCAATGTGAAAGAAGAAAGACTTGCTGTTCAAATTTTTATTATTCTGTAAAACCCAATGTTTTTGTTTTCTGTTGTTGATAAGGAAGGAGAACAGAAACTCTGATTTAATATGGACCCACCTCTCTCACCCATACTTTCAAACAACTTCAAACTTAATTTTTGCAAAAAGCTAATGGTTTTAGAATTCACTTAGATACAAATGGATTATTTACGAACAACAAATTTTCAATGAAATTAAATAATTCAAATAAGAACAATATGGAGACAGTTTGAGACTCTCCTATCATGTTAAAATTCTTCAAAAGTTTCAAGCAAACATCTATACAACGTTTTTTATTCAAAAAACAAAAAAAAAAAGAAACCTGTACAGCCTCTTTTAATAATGAACCAGCGGTCATAACGGGTGATATCGTATCTTACGAATATTTGAATAGCTGAAGTACATTTAACTTTTGGTTATTCAATATTTTGTTGTTTACTAGTACTTGGTCGTAAATGTCAGATACCACTTTAGAGGACGATAATCTTGAAAAAGAACAAGAAGGGAGCAGGAAAGAGATGGGCAAAAAGGTCAATAGTCTTTAGATCTCTGGACTTGTCTGCTCGACGAGACTATTCTAACGGTAGTTTATTCATGCAGTTGTCACCTTTGTCAACATTGGAATCGTCTTTCGAGGTTCTTAATGTGAAGAAGTTTGATGGTGATCTCAACTCCCACTCTCTGTTTTACTTGTTTGAGGTGTGGAATTGATATTGTACTGAAAATGTATACGTTTTTTCAGCTGCATTTGCTGTCGATCCCCTCTATCACCAGACATCAGCACAATTTGATGAAGGTGGAGCAAAGGGTCTTTTAATGAATAATCTTAGTGTGTATGGTAAAGGTAGGGTCCTCTTCGATTCTCAGGAGGTGCCAGGGAAGTGCATGATAAGTGAAAACCAAGATGATATTTCAGATAACATTGATCTTTCTTTTGCAAGAGGTGTGTTGTTTTTCCCATATATTTGGCCATATTGTTGTCATTCAATTTGGATAGTTGTGATTTACTTCTCTGTTTTGTAGAATGTGTTGAACAGATGGCATTGAACATGCGTATGAAGGATGAAATTTCTCCAAGTCTCAGGACTATAGTAAATCAATTTGATGAAAATAATAGAAGGCCCTCTGATTTTCAATTTTCTAGTCAGAAGGCAGCGGAAGAGCTTGGTGCTGCCTATGATTGTGAAATTGGTATTGACGGAGAAGATTATGGAAACTGCACATCTTGGAGTGATGATCTTGATGACCAAACCGTTGCTGATGTCGGCTCAAATGATGCTGATTCAAACTTTCCTACCTACCCTCAGGTTTTCTCGTGTTATTTTTATTGAATCATCTATGCCTATCTTAAATGACCTTTAATAAAGTAATGCTTTTTTTTAAATGAGTGAACGATGAGTTGTTTGATAACATGTCAAATTTTGTAGGAAAATGAACCATTCGCTCCTCAAGACCCCGATATGGAAAACAAATTTGACAATGTTGATGAGTATTTATTCTTAAGTCTGGGTTTTAGTTCAAAGCACAACGCATGGGCAGGTCCCGACCACTGGAAGTTCCGAAAAGCTAAAGGTGGAATTCGGAGGACAATTTAGAGATTGTAATTTTTTTATATGTCAGGTTGTAGAATGGTAATTAGTCTAGAATCTGGTTGCAGGTTCAGAGGTTCATCCTGCTTCTGGGGATGGGTCAACCTTAAAACCTAAACAGTCAAGAAGTAAGAGACTGGCAGAAAATGATTTGGATTTCAGTAATTTTGTTGAGAAAAAAATGCCGGATATCTTTCCTCCTCCCAAGAATCCCAAATCATTACTACTCCCTGAGAATAGACCACCTTGTAATACAAAACTCCCAGAGGATTGCCACTATCAGCCAGAAGACCTTGTCAAGTTATTTCTTCGACCTAATGTGAAGGTATTTTCTTTAAGATACAGTAATTCTTACCAAGTTCTCTCTCTGGAATACTATTTTCTTTTTTCTCTGATGATTTTTCCCCACTCATAGTGCCTTGGGCGGAGAGCGAAAAGGTTCACAGGTAAATTATTGTGCCATTATGATTGCAATATATTATTTTCAATACGTATTCTTCAAATTCTTTCGGCATGTTAATATATAGAACATTTCAGTTCTGTTAGCTGTATTTCAAACTTCAGTGTATTTGCAGAGGGAACTGAAGAGCAGTGCAATGCTTATGAGTCATTCCCTTCATGGGATGATGGAAGTGTTGGTGGCGATGACTATGGGGATGTTCATAGTGACAATGAGGACTCTTCCACACTTATTTCTCAGCCTCGTCAGGTTAGATTTTGACTTTTTAGCCCACTGATTACACTTTTGCTCATGACATGTGACTATTTTAGGCATTGAACATGGGCAGGGACTAATACTGACTTTCATCTTGATTTTCGATTTAACTGACAGTTGTGTTAAAATTGTAGTTTGAGCTTAAGTCTGCTTTTCTTCAAATATACAGGTCAATAAAATTGAAGTTGAGTATGACAAAACTTCAAAACAAGTTGACGTCCAGGCACTGAAAAGCACTCTTTGGGACCATATTCAAGAATCTGGTCAACCGCCGTTTCAGGTATGCCAAGATTGCTTTTTCCATTTTATTTAGCATTGACCCACTATGGGTATCTCTCTTCTTGTCTTCTCCATTTTAAACTACAATGAAATGCTTGCTGCAGCCTGCATTACGTTATCTTAGTGACACATCATATTTACTTCGTCATTATTGTTCATTTTCTATATGAATATCCTGTGGGACTCTGTTACTTTGTTAGTGCTCTATTTTTGGGCCTTGGCAGTTCTGTTCTTAGGCTCTTAGTAGATAATCAACGTTTTTTTTTTTTTTTTGATGTTTTCTTTGAGGATGTGTCCTAATTCTTGCCTTGATTTGTTTCTTTGACCCGTTCTTTATTACAAAGGGTCAGAAGGACATAATATCTTTCAGGCAAATATTGGCCAACTTTCCTGGAGAATGCAACGCTGCTACGACTATTAGTGACATCTCTCCTCATTTGTGTTTCATATGTCTATTGCATTTGGCAAATGAGAATGGGTTGAGCATCCGGAGCTGCCCGAACTTGGATGATCTTAGCATATGCCTTCCTTATGACGGTACAGCTACCAGTGGAACAGTCTAGGTACTTCTAGCATAATTATTTTTGTGTTCTGAAATTAGAAATTTCTTGGGTGAATACTCTCTTCTGACTGTTCTCTGGTATCCTTGTCAAATTGGGACTGATGACCGTGGATTTCATTCGAATCTCTTGCCTCTTCTAAGTTTTTTTTTTTCTTTCGTTTGCTGAAAACGCAATAGTTATTACTTCTTACTTTTATTCATTGACATGACCTCATAGTGAGAACCTTGTGACTTGTGGGCCGTTTTTACGATAATAGATCATTTAGAGTTTTGTATATAACAGATTTTGGCTGCAATATAACTGCATGGCATCGTTCTATACTTGTCCTCATTTTTTTCTTGGGGTTAGAAAATAAATATTTGATCATCATAGAAACAAGTGCTTCTGAATTTATGTTTCCTGTCTATCTCCCTGTTAGTATCAGTTTTACACTCTGGAATTTTGTAGTTGACAAACATATAGATCTTCCCAGCCCTTATCATTGCGAAGTTGTGGTTTTACACAATTAAAGGTGAGATAATTGGAAAAGATTTATTTTTAATTGGGAGCGACAGAATGCTGAGACTATTCCCAAATGTGTACATATCTCAATAATCAACGGTCGTCTTGGTTGTATTCATTTACTGAGACATCTTACACGTATTTATGCTTTAATCTTCAGGTGCCGATTCTAATGGTGAAACGAAGACCTAGAAAGCACCAAAATTCCGAGTGTAATGCATGTTTGATAATCGAAGTTAATCTAACCATCACTCCTGAGTGGAAAAAGATATAAATTAGCAATATATTGTATTTCATTAAATAAATCTACTGCAAGAGTATTTTTGTGTAGCATTTGAATCGTTACCGTCATCTCCACTTTATATATTTTTCTCGTCTTTTTGTAATTGTTTATTACGTCAACAGGTAACTGTTTAACATGTGAAGTATTACATGGCTATTCTCATCTTGCAGACTTAGGTTGGGTTCGTCTAATTAACTTTTGGGTTAAGACAGGGCCGAACTAGCATAATTTGCCAGTAACTTTTATATATTTATATTTTATACTTTATATATATATATATTAAATATTAATAATATATGTTAAGTTGAATAATACAAAAGAATAAGAGATATTATTTAAAGATAATTTTATATTAAATTTATGTAATGTTCTAATTAATTAAAAAAGATAATACTAAAAAAAGAAAAAAATCTTTTTTTACCTTAAATTTATATATTTTTTCTCTTTTTTTAAAAAATAAACTATATATTTTTTATTTTAATAAAAAATAAAAAAAACTTGCGAACTACCTTGTTTGACTTACTAACTTACATATGAAAAGTGAGACCAGTATTATAGTAGACCATTTAAAAATAGATTAATTCAACCGATTTATTTTGAAGACAGGCCAACTTTAACAGGTTGGATTGTCCGTTTTGATGCTATGCGTTTGTGATATATATATATATATATGTATATCTTTTTTTATTAATGAACATCTCATTAAATTTGTCACTAGCCTCTTTTTTGTTTGTCGTGATAATTTTGGTTTGCAATGGTGACAAGCTATAAATGGACATTGACATGACATTGTGCTTTATTGCAATCCACAAGTAGAGTGATAAAAAATCAATCTCATCCGAAAATTAAAACGCTTGTAAGCAAGGAATAAAATGATAGAGGGGGATAGCGTTAAAAACTTTATTTTATTAACAATTAAATTAATAAAAATAGTTTTTTGTATGAAGCATTAAAATATGTAAGAATTTACACATGAATAAAAAAAACATACATCCAACTAATAGGGTTAAATCAAGCGGTAGGAGTCAGTTTTCACAAAATGATAAATTAAAGTTTAAATTTTAATTATGAGAAGTATTTATTTTTAGTGGTTGACCAAATTTTGTGCATGATTGTCTTTATTAAAAAATACTTGTACAAAATTAAAATATAGACACAACTTTTTTTTTAATTAGGGGACTATTATCTGGACCCACTCTCTCCCCCATAGAATAGTCTCTCAGGTTACAAGATGTAAATTCATTTCCCTAGTTACAATAAAAAAGCATTCAAAGAAAAATTAATGATACAGATAAAATTATGTTTTTTGAGAAATAAATATACAAAGTTATCCCAGTAACGATTGAAATTTCCGGGTGGAAAGGCGAGGTAACTTCGAAAGCTAGATATCTCAATTAAAGCATTTCGTCCACAACTCATGCCACCTGCAAAATGTGAACTGAACATAAAGGTGGCGGGCCTCATAGGACCCATCTTTTTGGGAGATACCTAGTAGTCATAGCTCTCATCATTATTTTGTTTTTTGATAGAATCATCATTATTGAGTTTGTCAATTCAATAGAAGCAATTCAATTTGTAAAATTAAATTAACATATTAGTTTAGATTTGAGTTTTATAAATTTGTTGAAAAATAATTCAACTCATACTAATCTAAATTAACTTGTTCATCTCATGTAATTTTTAATTTGTTACTTATGTTGAGTTAGGCATTTAAATTTAAATTTTTACTAGGTTATGAATATTTTTCTCTTTCTAATATTTTTAATTAGATATACATGTCAAGCAAAGTTTTTGACAATTTAAGAATGCTTGAGAGTAGGATTAAATCTTTATTATTGAAAAAAAAATTAATTGTTCAAACTTATTCACACTAGTTTGAAATTGGGTTGGCTTTCTTTCCATAAAAAATGTTTAAAACATTTTTTTTTTATAAAGACGATGCTTGAACCTTAACCCCTAACTTATAATATTTTTATTTTATAGTAATTGAATTACAATTTTGGAAATAATAAAATTTTATAACTTAACCTACTATCATATAATTATTCAAGTTAATTTTTTTTAAATACAGTTACCACTCCCTTACAACTTACAAGTGGTTGTATTGTCTGCCAAGAAATTAATGATTTAATTTTCAAACTCTCTTAATATGATCATTAAAAAAAATATTTTAAATTAGTTTTGTTAAAAAAACATTTTTCTCTCAATTTAATCTATTAAAGATAAATTATTTCAATTTAGTATTAAAATCTTATAAAAAAATAAAATGGTTTCTCCTTAAGCATTTGTGGAACCATTTATTTAAAAAAAACATTGTTTTAAAGGTTCAATGAATCTAGATAAACTGGTAAAACTAACTAATTAACAGTTACGTAGAATTTGATTTTCGCTTAACAGTGAGACTATTTTGTTTGAAGAACGTGAAAGCCCTTATTTTAAAAGTAATTGAATTAAAATATATAAAAAATAAATTAAGAGAATTTATTTTGAAATAATTAAATTAAAAAGTAAATGATATTTTAAAACTAGATAATTAATTTACAAAAAGAAAATTGCATGTAGCCTGTCACTAGCTCTACCATTTCAGGTCACGTGTTCTCCGTGTACCTTCTCTGCAAATGTGTTTCATGAAAGGACTATGGCGTGGAGGTCGACCGTGTGACCCCAAAATATTTTTTTGGGTTTCATGTGAAATGAAATAAAAAAAATAATAGATAGGAAAAAATAATGCATAAATGTGTGTGAAATAAGTTAATCTCTTGAAAAGTAGATCGCCTGGTAACATTACTGTTCATGAAACTAGCATTTTTTTTTCTCTTTTTTTCGTTAAAAAGAGATGATAGTTAGTCAATTAAAAAAAATTTTATTTGTAAAATTTTTCTTGACTGTCAAAATTTTTAACAAAAAATATGTTTAAATTATAATATATTGGTTAACTTCTCGAAAAGCTAACTTTATTTCAATAATTTATTAGTTTAATTGTAAATACAAATTAATATACTAATCGCAAAATATACTGACATGCGAGCAAATTTAGCCCAATAAATTTATTTAAAATACAGAAATATTCTTTTATTTAAAATATATTTACAATAAATAACTCAAATGATAAATAAATCTCCAATCATTTCTGTGGATTTGTGCACCCGACAGATTATGCACAAATGCCCTTAGCGCACAGAAAAATTTCAAAAATAGCCCCACACATTTGTATCTTATCACGTTCTGACATGAACGGGACGGTTATGTTGTATATTCAGACTGGTCATATTAAATTAAATAGTATAAAAATATCTTTTGAAATCTGATTTTTTTTTAAAAATTATTTTTATTGATATGGGCCGTTCATGAATAATTATTTAAATTTGTAAAACGTGACCATTATATTTTTGTCAGAACATGTCTTGGTGTCAAATCAGTGGAGGATGTTGGATTGGGTTAGGATGAGGAATCGCCCCTGGAACCTTTATATTTGGTTTTCCTTCTTGGGAAATTTGGGTAAGCAGCATATATAACTGTCTTTAGAGTCCGTGACAACCAACAATTGATTAAAAAAAAAAAACACGATTAAGGGGCGTAAGTGTGATTTCTTTTATTTAAGTGAGAATTTTGTTTGTGGATATTCTGTAAATGTCCCTGTTAGTACCATTCAAGTTTGAAGGCCTACCCGAATTCTAGTGTGGTGTTCAAGTTACCCGCCTGATTTTCTTTCTTTTTTTTTTTTAAATGTTGAGGAAAGTCGAGCACAATTTTTTTTTTTTAAATGTGCTTGACTTCCCATCGATGTATTCCTAATGTGAATTTAAAAAAAAAAACCAATAAAAATCATACCTGCAGTTTTTTTTGTTTTTTATTAATGATTTTTTAAAATGATTTTTTGGATATGAAATTGAAAAATAAATTACATAAAAGAATTAAAATATATTATGAATGAATTTGAAAAGCAAAAATAGTTAAATTAGTGAATATTTAAAATTAATTTATGTTTTAAAAATATGAATTATAATAAAAATATTCTTTAAAATAAATTAATTTATATTAAATATTGGTGAAAGCTTCATGAAGTCAAATGAGGATCTCCTCCAGCTGTTGGGATGTTGGAGGGATCCTCACCCGTTAAATTTATAAATCCAATTAGTTAAAAAAAAAATTTTGTAATTTTTTTTAAGAGACTCTTCATGAAGCTCATGCACGCCATTGCATGGTGAAAAAAAAAAAGAATTACTTCCTCCCATATAAAAGCTTTGACGGTAAGAGTGTATTCATTTCTCTTTTTAGCTTGTTTCTTCTTCTTCCTTCATTGGATTCATTTTGCTTATTTCTTCTTCTTCTTCCTCCATGAAAAATTTTGATAAGCAGTTTATTGCTTTGAAGACCAATTCTCTTTGAAAGCCAATTCTCTTTTTCTTCCACTTCATTGGTTCAAGAATTTTGTATCTTATTTTTTTTCAACATGAGTAGACAAATTTACTCAATATTATTTAATAGCAAATGAAGGATTACAGAGCAACTCTCTCCCAAAACTAAAGCTCCTTTAGAATACTCAAAGGTATTATGCCTACAAAATTAGAACCAAAATGCTCCTATAACAAGGTATTCATTCTCTCTTGAATCAGGATCTGTTATAGACACTTGGAACCACGGTTTTTGTCACGACCCGTTTTCTGGGCACATGACCGGCACAATGATGAATATCCCATCACTGTAAGCCCTTCGATAAATTCTACCCATGAGTTTAGTCATTATCAAAATAACCATTCCTGAAGAAAATATATCAAATTTTCTTATTTGAAATTCATAGAGATGATGTGCACATAATAATAGATTCTCAATATAAAATACATTATTATGCCGACATACAAACCAAATACCAAACTCCTGACCTAGATGTCCTAGACGATTACAGAGCAATATAATCTATAACAAAAGAGGGGTCTACCCGACAATGGGAAGGTCCAAAGTGATCTACTCCTCTAGCAGATATTCTTCGCTGGCAACCTGATCTGAACAAAAAGGTTGTACAAACAATGTGAGCTTTTAAACTCAATGAGCGAATCGGCCTCGCGTTAATAAAATTCAAATACATTACCAGTCATGCAAGTATATCCAAAGGCTCATACTCAACCAATAGACAGAAGATAAAAATTCATCCAATTCAACAAACGTTACTAGTACTCGTCAATGACAATATATCCCAGAGAGCGCACACAGGCCGGCTCACCAATTATGTATATTTCCGCCATGACGCACAACATCATCCTCTTACATACAAGAAGAGAAAAATTCATCCAATTCAACAAACGTTACTAGTACTCATCAATGGCAATATATCCCGGAGAGCGCACACAGGCCGGCTCACCAATTATGTATATTTCCGCCATGACGCACAACCCCATCCTCTTAGCTAGGGCGCCTCACGGATTTATCACCAATCCGGGCTATATCCCTACTGAGGGAATCGTTGTCTCCACACTCATTGGTCAAGACACCCTGTCAACCGGGTTTTCCGCCTTGCCGTGAGAGGGGGTACTGTCCCGCTCAATCACAATCAATAGCATTTCATATCATAATCAGAAGCTCAATATAATATTCATCCATATAACAGGTATAGTATATAACTATATTATAGCTTTATAAACCACAATTCAAGAGATTCAATCTTCACATCATCATGAGATACTTGCTTTTTCTTATCCATACTTCTGGATTAATTATCTCATTATATTCGCCATTCTGAATCCAATTTCCCCCTATGAATCTTGGGAGTGTCCTACGACATACTTTTTATCACCAGTAATGCTAAAACTCTATTAAAACGGGGTCGTTTCACTCACCTGGATTCCGTACGAATATCGCTTCTCTAAGTCGTTACAGACAAGAGTACACAGATGAATTTCAGTATTCCGCTACAGAGATTTTCATGAAAGATTAGAGAAAACAAGTTAGGATTGTTTTCATACAGATACTGTTCATACATACGGTCACTATTCATACATACGGTCACTATTCATACATACGGTCACTATTTATATGTACGATTACTATTCATACATACGAGTACTATTTATACCAGAAATAGAGAATACAATCTGTAAAAGAGTACACCAGGTAAGTTCCCAGGAAAGAGTGGAGGGTCACACTGGACACACTTAAAAACCATGTCTTTCCTTAGCCAGAACTTTCCTAGACATGTATTCTTCACAGTTTACATTCTATTTCGGTAATCAGAGAATCAAAATAACATATAAACAGCTAAGGACAGTTTTTCTGATGTGAAAGATCGGCCAAAGCCGCAACCACAGAGCATACTTAAGAAAATAACTTCTATAATTTGAAAGACATAAAAAGGCATAGTATCCTTACCTAAGCAAAAAGGAAAGGCCCAAAATCTCAGAGGCCTAGCGTCGAAGCAAGAGAAACTTAAAGAGAGAAGAAGAGAAGTTGAAGGTGTGAGTTTAGAAGTGAAATGGAAGGGCCTATTTATAGCAAAAGTCAAGGGTACTATTTGATACTATACGCTAATAAAATATTTAATTTACTATTCATGAAAATTACATTTCTAATAATGCAGTTACTGTGCACCTCACGCGTATATTACTATTAGAAACTTAAAGGAAAAACTATCCTTTCACCTTAAACTTTTAAGTTTTTTTTCAAATCAGTCCTTTCAATTTAGTCCCTGAGGGTATTTTTTACACATAAAACGTCATTTTCTCCTACAAACTTCTTTCTAGTTTTCTCTTATGACCAAACCACATCTAGTACTTGATATTTCGATTGTATAAATGAACAGTATCGTATACGTAAATAGTATTATACGGGTGAATAGTACTGTATACTGAAATAGTAATAATAGTTTGTAAACAAATATTTATATTTTATTTTTCATGGGTATTACATTATCACTCCCTTAAGAGAATTCGGTCCCCCGAATTCAAAACTCATCTCAAGACTGAAATAAATGTGATTACTTCGTCCATATCTCATCTTTTGCATCTCTTTCTTCCAAAACCTCATCACACCCTTGGTGAGATTTACAAGAATATTATACCATTGACTGTGAACTCTAAACCGCATTATCAATCATTTGCATAAGACTTTTGCCTTTTCTAAACAGCAAGTAATCTCTTCCTCATCAGTTTGATCTTCTCCACAACCTTTTGTACCATAAAGTGTCTCATCCTCATAACCTTTACCAAACTCAAACCACCTAATCAGGGACGAACTCTGTCTCTATGTAAAACCTCAAATAGGTGTCTTCTCAACAGTGGCACGTGGTCTTTCCAGTTTATACTGAATATCAGAACACAAGCTACCATACACATAGCTTATAACTTTTACGAATACAAGTATCCTACCCGAAGGCATCATTTTGGCCATAGGCAATATTCTTGCCCGAAGGCGATCATTCTACCTTAAGGCGATACTCTCAGCTGAATGCGTCATATAAAAGGAAAAATCACGTAAAATTATTACATAAATCTCTAGGAAGAACAATCCCAGAAAATGTGTTAAGTAAATAACATACTCCTCATGCATAATTATATATATGAAAATTCCTCTCACCTCAATGACTCATATAGAGTCGTATCCCTTCAATGATTAGGGCAAACCCATAGTTCTCTATGTATAGGTTCATAAAATACTTATTTAGCACTCCTCCATAGCTCAGAAATGCAATGAAATATCATTTTAGTAACTCTTCTCAGTCAAAAGGATATTACCATACTCTGCTTTAGAATTTTCATAATCAAGTACGAAATATAAGTCCAACATTTTCTCATTCCTCAAGTTCTTTCAGTAAAAGGAATCACTTCAACAAAGAAGATCTAAATACTAACTTAAATTTTATTTCTAGTACATAGATAATTTTAATACGTGAAGCTTAGACCAAATATAGCTTTAGGTACAAACAAAAGAAAGAATAAATTAAGGACGAGGAGGCTTTTGAAATGTAGAAGGTGCTCCAGGTCTAGAAGAGGAAGGTGCTTCAGACCTTAAGGAGGAAGCTAATCGTTGTAGCCTAGAAAGAGTTTCTGGAGGAAGCGCCTGAGAAATTTGGCGAAGAGCAGAAGTTACTCTGTTCATACAGTCAATACACCTTGCTTGTTGGTCACGAAAATTTTGAGTTGCAAACATTGAATGTCTATCAACTCGATTAGCTAGTTCCCCAAAACGACGGTTTATCAGTTTCTCTTGGTTTTCAAAGAGACGATTTATTAGTCGCTTCTGGTCCTCTATCTTGTATTCCAGGCTCTCTATCTTACGCTCTAGGCATGCAAGCTTATTTTCTGAGGATGTTGCAGTGCTGTCCTCCTCCATCTCTATTACATCCTTCTTTCTCTTCTTAATTTCTGGTGACCTGTCTACAGGTCTCTTCCCTTTGTTGTCTCCGAGACTTAGATTTAAATCAAGCTCTACATTGCCAATCTCAAAGTTCAAGTTGAAAGACTTATTCTCGGCCATTGCTCTAGGGATCTCAGAAATAACTTCGAATGAGAAAGGAATGGAGATTGAGAAATAGGTATGTAATGAAAGAAGTAGGTTTGCTTGGTGCGATGAGTAGGGTAACGGGCATACAAGATTTATAGACAACCCGAAGCCCCTGGAGCTAAAGCCACCACAACCTATACGCCGCTCGCTAGGAGATTTACAGATCACATACGTCGCAATGCTAGCAATTAATGTCGGACATGCAAGTAAATAGTAAATATAATTTAATGCAATTAACATAAGTCAAAGATTTCCTCAAAAAAATTTCGGCTAATCTTGACATTTCTCAAAATTTTCGACTAATCGCCGTTTCAATCTATAATTTCCTCACTCTATACTTGTCTTATAGTGTAATCTCAGATCACGATATCACTCTATGATCGGGTAGTCTCATATTGGCCGTATCTTAGATTCTAATCGGTGTCTTTACTCTGGATTTACACATAATATATGTATATCAATATATATATATTTTAAAACAAAGTTAACTGCTTACGGTCGCATGCATTAAGCATTATCATGATGTAAGGAAATCACTGCCTTTCATTTGCCCATGAGAGCATTATATGTAAGTATGTGTAACCATGAAGATGTATTATCCTCTACACATTTCATTCTATCCAAGTCATTTTGATTTCTCATTCTCTATGAGTATGTGTAGGATCATCACATATTCTCCTTGATTGTAGCCTTCACTCATTATGCATGAATAACATACATACATGTAATTACAACATGATTCAATCAGTTATGTATATCATACTCAACTGAAGGCTCTCAAGAATAATACAATAAAACAGAGAAATGCATTTCAGTTCATCATAAAAGCATCCAAGGCAATCTTTAATGGCTATATCATTAACTTCTTTGAATTTCGAAAAATGCCAACGGGAGAAATGGGAAAACCAAGTAAAATCGGCCGCAGATCCACCGAATATTGACTTTCATGGTTTTGGTATTAATGCAACGTGTTATCGGTGTGCACGCCTACCCTAGACTTCTGGCTTCCAGCTTGCAGAAATCCATAGGTTGATCGTGTAGGGGTGCGGTGAAGAGATATCTTCTTTGTCTCTTAGTCCAAATTTTTTCTCTATAAAAACCTTCTCAGCGTTCTCAGTTACCACACCACAAAGAGTAATAATCTCTGAGCCTACAATCCCCCAGTATTCCTCTCGCCTCATACTCTTACAAAAATTTCTAAATTTTTTCAAATCATGGCCTCAAGGAAGTACATTGATCTCACAGTAAAGGCTAAGGAAGAAGAACTTGACTTAAACTTAAGTTTATGCAGGGACAAGGGCAAAAGACCTCTCGAGGGACCTCAAGAAATTCAAAAGGAGAAGAAGATGAAGAAGATTGAGGAAGCCGAGGAGATTAGCACAGGCCATAGCTCAGAGGACAAAATTACCTGTTTAGAGCAGGAGGTGAAGATTCTCAAGAAGATGATAGAGGACCTGGAGAAGTTAACCAAACGCAATAACGCGGCAATGACTTCGAGAATAGATAGGTTCTTCTATTGATCCACCCAGTGCTTCTGCAATCAACAGCAAAGAAGTGTTGATTGTATGAATGGAATTTACACTACCCTCCGCGACATTGCTATGTCTCTTGCTCCAAGGAATGGTCGAGGGGTGATGATACAATATAACCCTCCTAATCCAAGACCACCTCGCTTTTAGATTACTCATACATGAGTAAACTTCTCTTTCCTTTTTTTTTTTTGCAATGTAATCCTTCAGTGTTTTTTTTTAATGCAAGTGGTTTCTTTTATTGGCTGGTACCCTAAAATAATATAGCTACACAAAATCAATCATGAATTCAGCTTATAAAATCCACCATATAAAAATTTGATCCGACAGCAATGGAATCAAAACAAGTAACAACTTTTCCTTGACTAAGTTCAAAAGTGTAGCCACATCTGTCTAAAACTAAAACTGAGAACATACTTCCTAAGAAGAGATAAGTCTCGGAGGGAAAGGAAATGAAAACATCCTACAGGACCTTCAGTAGAGCTGTCTCTCTATAGTTGTGCCCGGGTTCACAACGATAGAGGAGGTCCTACTAAGGTTACCTTGCTCTGTAATCACTAGGAGACCTAACAACCATTGCTCTGATACCAACTTTGTCACGACCCGTTTTCTGGGCACATGACCGGCACAATGATGAATATCTCATCACTGTAAGCCTTTCGATAAATTCTACCCATGAGTTTAGTCATTATCAAAATAACCATTCCTGAAGAAAATATATCAAATTTTCTTATTTGAAATTCATAGAGATGATTTGCACATAATAATAGATTCTCAATATAAAATACATTATTATGCCGACATACAAACCAAATACCAAACCCCTGACCTAGATGTCCTAGACGATTACAGAGCAATATAATCTATAACAAAAGAGGGGTCTACCAGACAACGGGAAGGTCCAAAGTGATCTACTCCTCTAGCAGATATTCTTCGCTGGCAACCTGATCTGAACAAAAAGGTTGTACAAACAATGTGAGCTTTTAAACTCAATGAGCGAATCGGCCTCGCGTTAATAAAATTCAAATACATTACCAGTCATGCAAGTATATCCGAAGGCTCATACTCAACCAATAGACAGAAGATAAATATTCATCCAATTCAACAAACGTTACTAGTACTCGTCAATGGCAATATATCCCAGAGAGCGCACACAGGCCGGCTCACCAATTATGTATATTTCCGCCATGACGCACAACATCATCCTCTTACATACAAGAAGAGAAAAATTCATCCAATTCAACAAACGTTACTAGTACTCGTCAATGGCAATATATCCCGGAGAGCGCACACAGGCCGGCTCACCAATTATGTATATTTCCGCCATGACGCACAACCCCATCCTCTTAGCTAGGGCGCCTCACGGATTTATCACCAATCCGGGCTATATCCCTACTGAGGGAATCGTTGTCTCCACACTCATTGGTCAAGACACCCTGTCAACCGGGTTTTCCGCCTTGCCGTGAGAGGGGGTACTGTCCCGCTCAATCACAATCAATAGCATTTCATATCATAATCAGAAGCTCAATATAATATTCATCCATATAACAGGTATAGTATATAACTATATTATAGCTTTATAAACCACAATTCAAGAGATTCAATCTTCACATCATCATGAGATACTTGCTTTTTCTTATCCATACTTCTGGATTAATTATCTCATTATATTCGCCATTCTGAATCCAATTTCCCCCTATGAATCTTGGGAGTGTCCTACGACATACTTTTTATCACCAGTAATGCTAAAACTCTATTAAAACGGGGTCGTTTCACTCACCTGGATTCCGTACGAATATCGCTTCTCTAAGTCGTTACAGACAAGAGTACACAGATGAATTTCAGTATTCCGCTACAGAGATTTTCATGAAAGATTAGAGAAAACAAGTTAGGATTGTTTTCATACAGATACTGTTCATACATACGGTCACTATTCATACATACGGTCACTATTTATATGTACGATTACTATTCATACATACGAGTACTATTTATACCAGAAATAGAGAATACAATCTGTAAAAGAGTACACCAGGTAAGTTCCCAGGAAAGAGTGGAGGGTCACACTGGACACACTTAAAAACCATGTCTTTCCTTAGCCAGAACTTTCCTAGACATGTATTCTTCACAGTTTACATTCTATTTCGGTAATCAGAGAATCAAAATAACATATAAACAGCTAAGGACAGTTTTTCTGATGTGGAAGATCGGCCAAAGCCGCAACCACAGAGCATACTTAAGAAAATAACTTCTATAATTTGAAAGACATAAAAAGGCATAGTATCCTTACCTAAGCAAAAAGGAAAGGCCCAAAATCTCAGAGGCCTAGCGTCGAAGCAAGAGAAACTTAAAGAGAGAAGAAGAGAAGTTGAAGGTGTGAGTTTAGAAGTGAAATGGAAGGGCCTATTTATAGCAAAAGTCAAGGGTACTATTTAATACTATGCGCTAATAAAATATTCAATTTACTATTCATGAAAATTACATTTCTAATAATGCAGTTACTGTGCACCTCACGTATATTACTATTAGAAACTTAAAGGGAAAACTATCCTTTCACCTTAAACCTTTAAGTTTCTTTTCAAATCAGTCCTTTCAATTTAGTCCCTGAGGGTATTTTTTACACATAAAACGTCATTTTCTCCTACAAACTTCTTTTTAGTTTTCTCTTATGACCAAACCACATCTAGTACTTGATATTTCGATTGTATAAATGAACAGTATCGTATACGTAAATAGTATTATACGGGTAAATAGTACCGTATACTGAAATAGTAATAATAGTTTGTAAACAAATATTTATATTTTATTTTTCATGGGTATTACAGTTTTAATTATGGCTAAAATTTATATTTAGCCACGATTTTAGCCATGACTAAATAAATAAAACCGTAGCTAATAAAGAGTTGAAGCCTCCAAGTACCTGTAACGGATTCCGATCCTTCTCTCCTACCTTCACTCACGCGGTCACGACCTTCACAGCACATATATATATATATATATATATATATATATATATATATATATATATATATATATATATATATATATATATATATATATATATATATATGTGTGTGTGTGTGTGTGTATATGTATATATAACTAATCTATTCTAATAAAATCTTTATTTTACCCCTTAACTAAATGGCCCCTCCTCTAATATCTATCAATATCCCTCCCTTAAAATCGATCTTGTCCTCAAGACTGAACTAGGATCAAAGTCACGTGAGCCAAAACCTCTACTTGTCCTTCCTCATCTTCGTCCCCCCATTATAACCAATTATAGAGGCCTCTCATGACATTTGTGTAGCGAATGAAACTTCTCTCTACATCGAAAGTAAAGACCCTTATTCTTTTAATCCATTAACTCCTGATACGAAAGATGGACGATCCCTCTCGTCTTCTTAAATAGCTCGCCTATCATTCTCCTACTTCTAAGACGTTATTGTCTGACTCAAATAATAACTTATAAAATTTCTAACTGACAAATTAATAATAATTTCAATAAAAAATGTAAAAAATTCTTAATACCATATTTTTTTACTAATTTATTTAATTTTTTATACATTCAAAATTTAAAGAAAGAAAAAACAGAAAATTAAAAAAATAAGTTGCTTGTGTTTTCAACAAAAACCAAAAATCATATGCTCGACTTCTCTCGCAATTTTTTTTTTTAAATTTAGAACAAGGGACTCAACTTCCCTTTTAATTTTCTTTTTAAAAATCAAGGGCTTCCATGTAATTTTTTCTTTTTTTAAATAACATCAATGGGAAGTCAAGCACATCCCTCTAACATTAAAAAAAAATAATTAATAATAAGACAGGTAGAACCCCGTCATACTGCAAGGAAGTCGAGTGCCTTATGCTCTCGACTTCGGCAAAACCATGACATTCAGGGAAATAATTTTGAAAGGCTACTGTAGACGGACATAATTTTATTAAATGTAGTGTTGAGGCTAAAAATGGCCTAACGTAGCAAGCACATGAGAAGTTAATTGGATGTCATATTTTTGAAGACTCCCCTAGACATTAGACCCCTCTACTTATGGCAAATTTGCTTTCAATTTTATATTTTTTCAAATAAATGATTTTTGCTTATATTTATGACCTAATTTAATTATACTTTGAAAAAAATACATGCCAGGCTTCTCACGGATCATAGATTTTTATTAACTCCTTAAATTCCCCACATACCCTTTTCCCTTTTCTTAGGAAAAGTCCAAAATCCAAACGTGTGTCCACAAAGAATGCCTCGAAATGTAATTGTCATTAGAATTTCTATTCGAATTTACTCAATCTTTTTTTCTTAAAAAAATATTGAAACAGTGTAATTTAAAAAATAATAAAGAGAATAGGTGTGCCCCATAGTTGAAAAGAAAGCCAATCATTTTGGAAAAACAATAGATTTACATTCAGTTATTTACATTTTTGTTACTATATTATTATTAAAAAGAAAAAATGTATAAAATATTTTTTAAAAATTAATCATATAATATTAAGTTGTAAAAAATATATATAGTTATTTTTAAGAAAGCCAATGTTTAACTTCTCAAAAAAAATTAAACTTTTCTACAGTTGGACCATTTCAAAAAAATATATAAATTATATATTTATTTTTATAAACACATTTTAAAATAATCTAAAAGTAAAAAGATCCATCCTTTAAAAATTGAACGCGATAGCCTTTCTATTATTTCTAAACACTACTTAATTAAAAACTACACACTCATTGTCTCGCCTAATAATTGTTATATAAGATATACTAAATTCTCTTTCAAACCACTGACCCCAATCCAATTTCCGTATATCTGGTTCAATATTTTTCTCGTGTTCTTCTCTGCACAGAAGGACACGGCTTCACTCTGCCACACACGCCAGACCCAACTCAACATCGCCATGCCCTTCCTTATGAGCATGTCCCCAGTCATGTCATTACCACCGTCATCACCGTCGATAGTTACTCCGTCGCCACCGTCCTCGAGCGAATTGCCGGTCCGGCCCGTTCCCGGTAGTTACGGCTGGCCTTTGCTCGGCCCTATCGCCGACCGATTAGACTACTTCTGGTTCCAAAAGCCAGAGGCGTTCTTCAGGAAGCGGATCGAGAAGTACAAGAGCCCCGTGTTCCGTACAAATGTCCCACCGTGCTTCCCTTTCTTCGCGAACGTGAACCCAAACGTCGTCGCTTTGCTCGACTGCAGGTCTTTTTCTCACCTCTTTGACATGGACCTCGTAGACAAGAAGAACGTCCTCGTCGGAGATTTCATGCCCAGCGTCGCCTACACCGGAAACATCAGGGTCGGTGTTTATCAGGACACCTCCGAGCCTCAACACTCAAAGGTTCGATCCATCTTCCTCCCTCCATTTTCTGCAATTTTTTGTTTGCAACCCTAAGAATGAATTTCACTTCAAATGATAGATTAACTACTTCTAAAAGCTTAAATTCCTACAGCATACAGATCTTGTAGTCTTTTTTTCTTTTGATTCGGATAATTACTGAAGAATTACAGTACAGGACATGTGATGTTAAGATGAGGGCAATTTTTTTATTAAAAGCAAAAGGAATTTTATTGGAGGTCATTAGAACTCTGAAAGGGACAAACTAGATCTAAATTTTCAATTCCTGCTTGAAGAGATGAAGTCATTTTCCATATCTTGTAATGTATGGAAATACCAGAATGTGTGGGGGTGGTGTTTGGGGACCATGAAAATAAAGGCGAGCCAGCACTTGTAAGGTGGATGATGATCATAAGGGAATCAGGATCTCTCCGATATCAGAGAGGTGGGTCATGTAAGAGAAAGAGCGCCAAGTGAGGCTGACCCTCTCCATAACTCCTATCATGTTGCGTATAAAAAAAAAAAAAAAGGAAACACAAAGTTGGTTTTTAATTTGGAAAAATTATACATAGTTTTCTCAACTATGACTTGATTATAATTTTAGTATTTGAATTTTAAAATATAATATTTTATCATTTTAAAAGTAAAAATATTTCATAACAATTAAAGTCATCGTAAATTACTTATTTGATTTGTAAAAAATTACAATTGTATTACTTTAGTTCTTAAAAGATTTCAGCTAATAAAAAAAGTTTGTAAGAGATTGTACTTATTTTAATTTGATCCTTCTATTTGTCAAAATAAATTTTGATAAAAAAATTTGAGATTTAGTATTGATTTTGTAATTTAATAATAAAAAAGTATAAAATTAAAATAAAAATAATCTTTTAAAAATTAAATTAAAACAATCGATATTTTAAAAATTAAATCAATAATTAACTCTTAAAATTAATATATAAAAACTGCATCATTTATTATGTGATATTTTATGCCTCTGTTATCTTGAGTTTGGATTCTTTTCCAATTCTAGCGGGAATTAAGATTTGTCTGTTTTGAATCCAATAATCCAAATTTAAAGAAGAAAAAAGAAAGATGCACCATCTTTTAATTTAGACTGTTTGATTTAGAATGGACCACCGAAGTGTCATGAATGAAGCCTGCAATACTTATCCTTTCTGACTTTTCTTCATTCAGATTTCTTAATTGCATTTTTATTGACATCACACAGTTTCTTGTATAATATTTTCGAGTTTTATGATATGAGAATAAAATGTTACATTTTCTAACTAGGATGCTAAAATTATAATTAGTGTATAGTTAAAGAGTTCATATAATTTTCCGTTCTAATTTTGAAAGAAGATGTGCTTTGGAAATTCGAGAAGTAAATAAAATAAGAAATAATTGATGGATACCTATTTATGTCTTCACCAAATAATTAGTGTATGTTTGAAAATAGTTGGGGAAACTTACACAAATTATGATTTGTAAAATTAATTTTAGAGAAATTTAAATTTAAACAAACTAAGATTTGCACAAATAATAACTAAGAGCTTTTATCGAAACTATGATTTAAAGATAAAATTATGTTAATGTAAAGACTTCTAAAGATATAATTTTACACTAAAATCACGTTAATACAATCTAAATTATGATTTGTAAAAATTTAACGTAAAACTAAACATAAATTTAGTGTCAAGTGATTGGAAGTGTCATATCTAATTTTCTTATTTCTGTTTTTGTTTTCTTCTATAAAAACGTGAGATTTTTTTAGTAGAATTGAATTAAAAAACATAAAATAAAATATTTACAAAAATATACTTAAACATAAAATATTTTTAGGTGAAAATAATAAATGTAAGGCAAAATGACATTTTATGTCTCTAAAATTTACACCAAGTTTAATTTATGCCCCAAAATATTTTTTTGGCCCAGTTTTGTTCTATATGTTTCAATTTTTGTCATATATATCATTTGTTTTTGTAACTTAGTCAATCACGTGGCAAAAAAGCATTTATCACATGGATTCCAAAAAAAAAAGTTTTTTTTAAGGTTTCAATTTATTCACTTAGATTCTTGGTCAAAATTTTTTTTGTTCAATTTTTTATATAAACTTATCTTCTGTTTCTTCTAAGCCCATAGTTTAAGAATATATTTTTATCTTTGTCAAAATCATCTCCTACAAACTTTCATTTTGTTCACTTTAGTCTATGTTCTTCACTTTCATGCTTTTTTCTCATTGTTTGGTCCTCTAAATCAGTCAATAGTTTTATTTTTAGTCATAATATGATTAAATCTATCATTTTCACTCAAAAACAACTCAAGAAATGAATTAAAATTCAATTAAAGGTTGCATAAAATTCAAAGTTGTTAATTGAATTTTAATTCATTTATTGAGTTGTTTTTGGATGGAAATGATAAATTTAATCATATTATGACTAAAAATGAAATTATGGATTGATTTGGAAAACTAAACTGTGAGAAAAAAGAATGAAAGTGAAAAATATGGACTAAAATGAACAAACTAAAATGTTTGTAGGGGATGATTTTGACAAAGATAAAAATAAATTCTTAAACTAGGGACCTAGATGAAGTAGAAGATGAGTTTATATAAAAAATTGAACAAAAAAAATTTTGACCAAGAACTTAAGTGAATAAATTGAAATCTTTAAAACATATTTTTTTTTGGGGAGAGTCCACATGACAGGTGTTTTTTTATCACATGACAACCTAGTTAGCATTTCGTTAAGTTGACTGATAGAATTACAAATAAAAAAGTTATATATGACAAAAATTAAAATATGTAAGACATAATTGGATAAAAAAAAATCTTTAGATCATATAAATGAAATTTGATGTAAATTTTAGAGATATAAAATATCAATTTGTCTAAAAGTAATTATTATAATAGATATACTTATACTGTTCTACCTAAAAGTTTTTTATATGTTCAAAGTTTAGCTTATATTTCCATGTTATACCATCCTGGTTCCAATTTCGCATAATTACTCACAGTTCATTGTTCTTGCACAAGTGCATAGCCTTCATCTGTTTGACTCTTTCTGTAAAGAAAGAAGGTAAAAGGCTATGCTCTGTTGTTCGAGTTTCCACTGTTGTTCAGATATTCTTCAAAGCATCATTGTGTTGGTGTGTTTTCAGTTTAATATTTTTAAGCGTTGAATTTGTTAAATATATTAAGATGATTAATCATTAAAGACTCAAAGTACAAGTGAAAAACTCCAGCAACAAGAGTGAGAGAAAAAGACCAAAAAAAAAAAAACTTTACTCTGACTTACACGTCCTTCAATGGCAGTTTCTCTATAACGGGGAACCTTTGTGGTCCCATAACTATAAACCTTTATGATGCCAATATAACACTAGACAAAAACAATGACTGCTTGTAACATAGCCCCACAATTACATGTAACTGGATACCACTAGTTAACAGAAAATATTGAAAGAGATGTCTGATGTTCTAGATATTTTGAAATGCCTCTTTTTATCGCATCTTTTTCTTATGAAAGAACATCAATATGCATTAATCCTTATTTTTACACATTATAGTGTTATTTAAATAATAAAAATAAAATTGTGCTTATTTTCTCTCTTTATTTTTTTGACATTATAAAAAAAATGTAATAATTTTTTTTTTGCAATACTATACTAGTTTATCAAAGATGAAACATGTGAAATGCCATTATTGAAAGGAAAATATCGTGAATTTTATATTTCAAATGTACGCCCTTATATGATTTGACTAGCTTAGTATTAGATTAGATGTTGCCAAGCATATATAATTTTGACTAACATTAATGATAATATGTGTATTAAACTTACAGGAAGAAAAATGAATGTTAGTTATGTCATATAAAAACCCAACTAACCAGATCGAATTGCTTCGTAATTAGCCATTGATATCGCGGCACATAATGAGTAGAAATCCAAACCTATCATAACGAAACGGTGATTAACGGCCAGAAATGACCGTCGGTTTACTGCAGGTGAAGAAGTTCGCCATGGACGTCTTGAAACAGAGCTCCGGCATATGGGTATCGGAACTCGTATCACATCTGGACACTATGTGGGACGGCATCGAAACGACACTGTCGGGATCGAGCTCCGCCAGCTACATCTTCCCACTCCAGCGATTCCTCTTCGCTTTCCTCTGTAAAATCCTCACCGGTGTCGACGCTTCACGCAACCCCAAAATCGCCGAGTCCGGCTACGCCATGCTGGACCGGTGGCTCGCCCTTCAGCTTCTCCCCACTGTCAGTATCGGCATTCTTCAGCCTCTGGAGGAGATTTTCCTCCATTCTTTTGCCTACCCCTTCTTCCTTGTCAGCGGCGACTACAATACGCTCTACGACTTCATCAAAGCAGAAGGTAAGTTTGCGTTGGATAACTATTTTTCTTATGAAAACATAATAATGATAATTCAAGTTAACCTCTTTAATATTCTCTGATTATAGTTTAAATATACTAAATTTAAAATTGTATAAAATACTACTTAAACTTTCAATCAGATAAAAATTAAAATTTGAGTGATTCAAAGGTATAATTAATTTTTATTTAATTATCTAAAAATAAAATATTTTATCTTAATTCTTGTATATTTTTTTGTTTTAAAAAAATTCTCACTACATATTCATCAACAGATAAATAAACAGACAAATGGCATAATTTAAAAAAAAAATGAGTGATATATTAAATGTTTTAAAAACTACTAAACAAAGTTTTCAAAAAATTAAGAATAAATTGTTAATTGAGTTTCTAAATGTTATAGTTCTCTTAATTTAGTTTTTACTAAATTTTACTTGTCTTAATTTTATCTTTTTATCAATTAAGATGACTTTTTGACAATAATAAATTTGAAATATAACAACAATAAAATAAAAAATTAAATTAAAACAATTATAATATTTTAAAATGTATATTGAATTGCCTGATTTTCAAGAACCAAATAATATATGAATAATTACCTAAAGTGACTTTTTTCCTTTCTCTTAATTCTGAACTAAACAGAATTTTTACCTGATTCACTGATAATATGTAGAGAGTGTAGTGTTTTTACGTTTTTCGTGGGTTGTGTTTTTAACCTAATAAAACAATAGGCAAAGAAGTAATAAAAAGGGGTGTAACCGAGTTCGGGTTGAGTGAAGACGAAGCGATCCACAACTTGCTGTTCGTGCTGGGTTTCAACGCATTCGGTGGGTTTTCTGTTTTCCTCCCGAGTTTGATAGACGCAATAGGGAGCGACAAAACCGGGTTACAAGAGAAGCTGAGGATTGAAGCGAGGGAAAAGGGCGGGTCGACCCTGAGCTTCGACTCAGTGAAAGAGATGGATCTTATTCAATCTGTGGTCTACGAAACTCTGCGGATGGATCCGCCGGTGCCGCTGCAGTACGGCCGCGCGAGGAAAGATTTCCGGCTGAGTTCGCATGACTCGGCGTTCGAGATCAAGAAGGGCGAGTTGCTCTGTGGCTACCAGAAGCTGGTGATGCGGGATCCGACCGTCTTTGATGACCCGGAGAGTTTCAAACCGGACCGGTTCACCAAAGAGAAAGGAGGCTCACAATTATTGAACTATCTTTTTTGGTCCAATGGACCTCAAACTGGGTCGCCCAGTGTATCCAATAAACAGTGTGCAGCTAAGGACTCCGTCACGCTCACTGCGTCTCTGATTGTGGCCTACTTGTTTCGCAGATACGATTCCATCGAGGGGAATTCAAGTTCCATCACTGCCCTTCAAAAGGCCAAGTGAAGGGTGAGGATTTGTTTGTTTATGGTGCAAATGATTGTACCCAATCAGATCATATGGTTAATGTGACCGTGATAGTGGCTGGTTCCCATTATTGCAGTTAGCGTGAATCTTATAATTATATGTATATTTGAAATTATTAAACAAAGAACAAGGGAAATAGAAGACAGCCTTAGCCCCTAATTGTTAGAAAATAAAACATATATAAAAATAAATTTTAAAAAAAATCTTACTAGAAGGGCTAAAACTTTAACTATTACACAAGACGTAAATAATCTGTGTATTATTATTCAGTATATCAGTTACAGAGTACATAACTTTAATTATATATACAAATCAATCTGTAAATACTTAAAACTGTAAAACAGAATTAACTACTAAGCTAACTGATACAGATTAGCCTAACTGTAAAATACAAGTGTACATACTAAATAGGACATAAGAAGATGAGTTGTGCATAGAATAAGTGTCTCTATACCCCCTCCTCAAGTTCGACCTTGGTTTACTTGAACCAAGCCCAACTTGGAGAATAAAGTCGTAAACAGGGGAGGGGCTAAAATTTTTGTAAATATGTTAGTAATCTGTTCCTTGGTAGAGATATACATAGGCTGAATAAAACCCTCCTTCACCTTATCCCTAACCAAGTGACAATCGATCTCTAAGTGTTTTGTCCTATCATGAAAAACAGCATTGCGAGAAATGTAGAGAGCTGCCTGACTATCACAATAGAGCTTGACAGGCAGATCTGGAGACATTCCCAAGTCCCATAACACATAGCTGATCCATTGGAGTTCTGAAACCATAGCTGCCATGCTCCGATATTCAGCTTCAGCAGATGATTTTGAAATTGTTGCTTGCTTTTTAGATTTCCTTGATATTGGAGTTGATCCTAAGTAGATACAGAAACCTGTCACTGAGCTCCGAGTATCACGGCAGGTTGCCCAATCGGCATCACATTATGCAGTTAAGTGTAGTGGAGCTGAAGAAGCAAAAAATAGACCTGTAAAGGTAGTGTGTTTCAAATAACGCACCACATGCAAGGCAGCTGACCAATGAGTCTTCCAAGGGTCTTAGAGATATTGACTGAGCAAGTGTACATAATACATAATATCTGGTCTTGTAAAACCCAGATATAACAATCTGCCAATTAACCTCTTGTATTGAGAAGGATCTTCCATAGCTTCTCCTTGTTCATTATGCAGATGTATCCCCTTAAATAACAGAGTATGAGCTTCCTTCGCTTGCTGGAGACCTGTATCCTCGATTATATCAGAGATATATTTTCTTTGATTCACATAAATCCCTACAGAAGAATGTGCGATTTCTATTCCAAGAAAAAATTTGGCCTGACCCAAATCCTTAATTGTGAATGCACTGTGAAGAGACCGCTTGAGTTCAGTGATGAGAACTTCTGATGAACCAGAAATTAGAAGGTCATCCACATACACAAGCAGAAAAATAAACCCTTTGTCTAAATTGAAAACAAACAGGCAATTATCAGCATGAGATTGCTTAAAACCAAAATTGCTTAAATGCTTGGTAAATTCAAGATTCCACTATCGGGAAGCTTGCTTTAAACCATATAAAAACTGTTGTAGCTTACAAACTTCCCCTTCCTTCACCTTATTATACCCATCTGGTGGTGTCATATAGATTTCTTCATTCAAAAAACCATGTAAAAAAGTATTATTGATGTCAATTTGGTGTAAAGACCAATTTTTACTGGCTGCGACAGAAAAAAAAAAACAGTCTAATCGTGACTGTTTTAGCAACAGGGGAAAAACCTCAGTAAAATCCACTCTTCTAATTTGATTATAGCCCTTGGAAATAGGCCGGGCTTTGTAGCTCTCCACAGTTCCATCTGCTCTCATTTTGATCTTATACACCCACTTTGAGCCAATGGGTTTCTTCCCAGTGGGTAAAGTGGTAAGCTCCCAAGTGTTATTTTTCTCCAAAGCACATAATTCTTCTGCCATTGCTTTCTTCCAGTAAGGGGAAGTACAAGCCTGAGTGTAGTTATGGGGTTCACTAATATGGGAAAGTTTGGTGATGAAGTTAGTGTGTGGGACAGTAAAACATGAAGAATTGATGATAGGTGCAATGGGAAATTCATCAGTAATAACAAAAACATTTGAAGTGCAGGTACTGTTCACGACAAAATCAGATAGCCATGATGGTGGTTTTCTGGTTCTTACAACACATGTAGATGGTGCTAAGGTTTGTTCAACAATAGTGGGAGGAGAAAGTGATAAAGTATTTGAAAGAGAGTCAGAAACATTACCAGAGGAAGAGGAAGCTGTATCTGCCTGCATGGGAGTAATGACCCTTTCTGCTACAACACTTAAAGGTTTGTTTCATCCTGTAGAGGGTCAACAATAGGCAAAGAAGGCTAGTAGGTATCCAATTGAAAATTAGAATCCTGGGATGGGAATTTAGACTCATGGAAAATAATGTCTCTGGCCATGATTATTTTATTTTGGGTTAAATGGCCCTTTCTGATATAGCACTTAAAGGTGTAGTTTCATCCTGTAGAGGGTCAACAATAGGCAAAGAAGGGTAGTAGGTATCCAATTGAAAATTAGAATCTTGGGATGGGAAATTAGACTCATGGAAAATAACATCTCTGGCCATGATTATTTTATTTTGGGTTAAATCATAGACCTTAAAGGCTTTAAAACCACAACGGAAACCAAGGAAAATACAAGGATTTGCACGTGGTGACAATTTGTCTTTATGAGGTTGAGTATTTGTGGCATAACAAAGGCACCCAAAGGTTTTTAAAGAGTTGTAATTTGGAAGTTTGTGAAAAAGTATCTCATATGGAGTTTTCCAGCCCAAGAGCTTTGTGGGTAATCGGTTTATCAAAAAAGTAGAATGTAAAATAGTTTCCCCCTAAAAATATTTAGGTAGTCCAGATTGAAACAAGAGTGCTCTGGTTATTTGTAATAAATGACGATTCTTTCTCTCCACAACACCATTTGGTTGTGGAGTATGGGATGTATGATACCATGGGCATGGAGAAGGGATTGACAGGTTGAACTTAAGAACTCTTGACCATTGTCAGTTCTAATGGTTTTTATGACAGTAAGAAATTGAGTTTTGATAGTGTTTAGAAATTTTGTGAGCATTGTAACAGTTTGACTCTTATAAGCCATTAGGGATGTCCAAGTCCCCCTAATGAAGTCATCTACAACGGTGAGAAAATAAGATGCCCCTGTAAAGGTTTCAATGCTATAAGGTCCCCATATATCAATATGTAACAATTCAAAAGGATAGGTGGATTGAATGAAACTATGAGGAAAAGGTAATCTACATTGCTTTGCCATAGGACATACAGAACAAGTATTATCAAGCTTTGAAGACATATTGAAAGGTAAGTGTTGTAAAGCTCAACTACTAGGATGCCCAAGCCTAGAATGCCAAAGCATCGCATCATTATTTGAAATAGCGTTATACATTTGAAAAGAAGAAGTAGAAGAATTCAAGGAAACATCACTATGATATTGTGACAGATCAGTGTCTCGAAAATTTGCTAATGCAACAGAAGAAAAAGAGTGGTTGTCAAGGTAGTATAGGTGCCCCATTACTCTCCCAGCAGCCAACACTTTCCTATTCCTCTAGTCCTGTACAAGACAAAGGCTAGGAAAGAAAAAACATGATACATGGTTACCAAGGGTAAGTTTATTCACAGATAAGAGGTTATGGGTAAAATCTGGAATAAGTAATACTTCTGTGAGTTTTAAACCATGAAATAGTATAGTGCCCATTTGTGTAACCTTAGTCATTGCTCCATTTGGCAAGTGCACTGATATTGGCTTATTTAAGGTCATCAATTCATCAAACATGGAAATAATTGTGCATATATGACTAGATGCGCCTGTATCTATTATCCATGATCCTTTTTCTGAAAATACTGAAGATTTGATGATACTTGCATAATCCTCAGTATGAATGAAGCTAACTTTGCCGCTTTCATCTCCAACTTTCGCTGCCTTAAGTGCCTTAGCTACTTCCTTTTGTACCAATTCAGCCATCCAGTCCTTTTGTGTGCTAGAGATAGATTTCTCCTGCTCAGTCATTGACTCAGCCATGTTTATCAGTTTTGGTCCCTTCTTGTCCTTCTTGGTCTTGAGTAAATCTACATACTAATCAGGATATCCAATGAGTTTGAAACAGCTCTCCTTCAAGTGACCTTGCACCTTACAGTGGTCACAAAACCTATCTTCTTTCTTCTTCGATGCCATCTTATTATTCATGTTCTTTCCACTGTTCTGCGCCTTTACTAACATTGCACTTGCCCCTGTTTCTAAAATCTCTTCATAGCTCTTATTTACTGACTTTTGTGATTCCATATTCTGCAGCATAGCATATGCTTTATTCGCATTTGGTAAAGGTTCTAACATCAATATTTGATTTATGGCTCCTTCAAAAACCTCATTCAATCCCATTAGGAATTGAATAATTTGAACAGAATAATCTCTGTCTGCCAATTTCTTCGAAACACCACAGTTACACCCACCGCACTTACAGCGAGGTACTGGCCGAAGTCTATTTACATCGTCCCATAACTTTTTCAGCTTGTTAAAATAATTTGCAAGGCTAATATTACCTTGATTCATTGAAGCGATCTCCCTATGTAATCTGTAAACTTGTGGCCCATTTCCTTCACCAAATCTTTCTCTTAGCTCTTACCAAAGAACTTTCGCCGTAAAGTAGTAAACGAAAGTCTCAACAAGATCTTTAGATAGTGAGCCAAGGATCCATGACCGAACCATAAAGTCTATCTTCCTCCATTTCTGAAATTCACCACTAGCTTCACCAGGTCTAGCAATCGTTCCATCTATGAATCCTAGTTTATCCTTCGCACCCAAGGATATCTGGATTGCAATACTCCAAGTTAGGTAATTGTTTCCAGTAAAAGGAGTAGTAACTATCGCGATACCTAGGTGATCGTTATTCCCCAGCTGAAACGCACCTCCACTAGTAATGTTTGATTCATCTCGTGTACTATCGGAGTCACCATCGAAATTGATTCTTGGAAAAATTGAACGCAGGAAAATTACCACAATTTATCGCTTGATTCAAAATCAAGTGATGCAGAAAAAAAAAACTTTGAAAGTCAAATAGATGTGGAAAGAACAAGTACGGATGGAATGATTGCTTTTGAGATGAATCACTCATGCTTGAGGTATAGCTCCATGTTACATAAGACGTAAATAATCTGTGTATTATTATTCAGTATATCAGTTATAGAGTACACAACTTTAATTATATATACAAATCAATCTGTAACTACTTAAAACTGTAAAACAAAATTAACTACTAAGCTAACTGATACAGATTAGCCTAACTATAAAACACAAGTGTACATACTAAATAGGATATAAGAAGATGAGTTGTACATAGAATAAGTGTCTCTACATTAACGTTTACAGCCTGATGAAGGATTAGTCTCAAGTTTAAAGTGACTTAGGGATATTTTGGGTTAAAATTTTAAAAAAAATTCTATAAAAAACTTTAGTTTTTGAAAGCTGATACCCGTACGATTTGACTCAGAAAATTTGATGTTGAGATGTTTAGAATGAGTTTGGAAATCTTGCCATTGACGTTATAGGCGCTGAGTTTAGTCTTGAAATTGTGATCATTTCTTTTTAATCGAATAGTCACGTTTTAAAAAAATTTTAAAAAATGTATTTTTTTTTAATAATGACCATTTGATTTAATATAAACGACTATAATTTTTAAATTATATAGTTGTAATACCAATTGTAAAGATTATCCTCATTCGGTTGGAATGGAGCCTTTCTCTAGCAGTCGCATTGACATTAATAAGTATAATATAAAAGCAAGCTGTAAATGTTAATTATTATGTGTTTCATCTTGACATGAAAAGCTTCTAAAGTTGCATACCGGAGTTATCAGAATACTGAATACCAACTGAATACCATTACGAGAGGAGGGATTTTGTGGAATACAACTAGAAAATAAACCAAAAAAAAAAAAGCTGGAAATGAAGTATCTTCATCCCAATTCTTAGGTTGTGTTTGGCATGTAAAATAAGTTAGTTTATAATTTATTTGATTAGTTTATAAATTTGTTAAAAATATTTGATAAATAAACTTATTTAAGTAACTTAGAGTTTATAGCTTTTATATTTTTCTTCTTATTTTTTCTTTAGTATTTTATCAAAATTTCTATTATACCTTTATAACTATTAACAGCTCTATACATTTTTTTTTGTTGTCGTCTGTTGCTATCTACCATCTTCTTTGTCTGTATTTATATATATATACAGACGAAGAAAACGATATATATTATATATATAATATTATATTTATATTATATTATATAATATATATTTAATTAATTATATATATAATAATTTAAATTAAGTTAATTAAGACAAAAAATAATATATTTATTTTTATTATTTTAAAAATATAAAATATATTTCTTTTTATGTCATTTTATATCTATCAGTTAATTTAATAATTACTTTTATTAAATACTTTTAATTCAATAAATTAACTTAACAATTTTTAACTTCTATCTATCAACTTTCAGTTCAAAAATAGTTTATAAATTTTTAATTACCTTTTAACTTTTCAACTAATTTATAAATTATTTTTATCAAACATAACCTTGATAAGTACGCACGTAGTTTGAACCCAAGTCCAACCATGGAGCTTCAGAAATATGCAAGGTTTAAATAGCTAACATGAAGACATTGGAATCAATGAAGTAATTAAAAACAAAAAAGATAGTAAGAATTTATCTAAATTATCCTTCTAAATAATATTAAACTTATTTTTTATATTTTAGTAAAATACCTTATTTTTATTCCATTTCCCTCTCTTTCATTGCATATCAAACATACTCTTAAGACTTGTTTGAAAGGACTTATTTTAAATTTATCTAACTTATTTTATGACATAAACGCTTATACATCCATTTGAGAGAGTTCATAAAAATAATTTATGACATGTCAATAAATTATTTTTAATTTATTTTCATAAGCTCTCTAAAACAACTTACGAAAATAAACTAAAAACTTATATAAAATTTAGCCTCATAAACTCTTCAATTATAAAAATAACTTATATATAAACGTTTATATGACAAACACTTAAATAAGCTATTTACTCAAACAGAGCCTAATTCGTATGTAGACTTGTACCCCAACATTTAACAATTTCCGGCTCACAGCGTTTACTCAAAAATTGAGAGTAGAAGTACATCAGTTCAACTTTTTTACACTTAAGACTTCTCGTGCTTACCTTGCGTATAGACCTATGATGATGATTTGTAACTGCTAAACGTTTATAATCATGTGGCAAAAACACTAGTATGCAACAATTACTCCATTGAAGGCCATGTCATGTCTCTAAGCAGTCTGTGCTTTCCCCTGAGATTGGGTACGAGACTTGGATACCCCTTCTTTCCACCCTTTCTGACGAGCCCTAAGTTCCCACAATACTGTCAGCTTCTTCTGAGCTGCTAATGTCGCTTCAGCTTTCTCCCGGGCTTCCTCGCATGTCTCCATCCCTGAATTACACTTGTCTGCTTCCTTCTGATACTGAGATGTAATCTTCTTAGCCTCAAGTAGAGCCATGTCAGCACGTCGCTGATTTTCCTGAGCTTCAGTTTCCCGTAATTTTAGCTCTTCTGATAACAGCTCTGCAAAATTCTTTTCGGTGTCTCCACTCACCTCTGGATCATGCTTTGCACAATCTGAACAACAGTTACCAATCAAGCAAAGAAGAAGCAATTGGATATGACAATGCAGCTTCAGGCAAAAAGAAAGAGACTTGGGTTTTTATGTCAACTTTCAGGACAGACTCAATCAGTAAAATACTAAAATTTATAAAGAGGGCTAGATCAAACATGAGCCATGAAGCAACATTTGAGTAACTATAGTACAACTTCAGAATGGTTAGAAATTCCAATTAGTTTGATACGTTTAATTTTGAATACATCAGATCATATGCGTCAAACAAAAATTTTTGCATCACCAGTTCCGTACCAAAGTTTTGTTTAGCATGTTATATGACTACTGGATTGACACACACATTTACTACACTACAGATACTCCTCGATTAATAAATCAAGAATGATGACAATTATCTAAAAGGGAAAAAAATAGCACATGATAGATCAGTAATCCCAAAATTTGGCCCAAAGGCCAACCTAAGAAGAAATAAAAGGCTATCTACCTATCTGGGTTACTTCTGCTCTACCATCATACATCATACATGTGGGTTAAAACAGAAAAATTTCAAGAATACCAAACAAGTTGCTTATGTACAATTGTACACCCTATGGATTTGAGAAACTTCGGTGGAATTCATATAGGAAAAAGGAACTAACCTCCAAATGATGTGTTGCTAAGCCCTGCACAATTACGGAGGACAAGAATGAAATAAGTACAAGTTTAATTTGTAGTCAATCCAATAGTAGGAAGTAACATAGCACAAATTGTTTAAATAGCGTGAAAAAAGAATTAACTCTAATAAATAAGAGATGCATCATTTTTTTTCTTGCAATTATATTTTTGATGAGCAGAGGAATCAAACGAATAATAATTAAAGGACGTGATTTTAGGTTCATATTTCAAAAAAATTACAATTGTGAAATGCAGTGACAATCCTTTTAGACACTATAAATGTTCTTATCACTTCTTTAAAGATTTCCTTTGTCATTATCATTGTTCTAAACTGTGCCAGCCAGTCTCCTCAAACCTCAATTGAACAGGTCAAGCCCCACCAGAAAAGGCCAGGCATATCAATGGGATCAATTTAGTACAGAGAAGAAAGCAACTAGCCAAGTGATCTGCATTATCTCTAGTTTCATTGACCCTTTTCTCAAATACAAATGAGGTTTAAATCACACGTTTTAAGACACTTAAACTTACGGTCCTGCAATACAATAATTATGAATGATGGCGTTAAGCACTCGGCAGCTGTTTGCATAACTGAAAGATCCATACAGTGTGGGCTATTGCAAATCCGAATGGCTAACTTCGTATTACAGTTGTATAACTCACGATGCATAACCAAACATTAAGAAAATAATGGTCCATAAACGAAGTATTATAATGAATTTTCCTCACATTTACCCATACTTCAGTTGATAATTCACATAGTTAAAAATTACATCAGGGAAGCTGTCAAGATTCCAGTCGACGAGCACGCCCATATCACTTAAAGCAGAAGTATAATAAGTTTAAGCTAAGACTGAGAGAAACCTACTAGGAAGACCTCAACCGCTTATTTCAATTATAGTTGCAAGGTGAAAGCTTAAATTGCTTATGCGACTAGATCTTCCCAAGTCAAAGAAACTTCCATCAATTGAACTTATGCTCGTTATTAAGCACCTTGGCACCAGATCTCTTGATTTTTTTTTTTTAATATAATTCTGAATTTGATCAAAACAGTGAATAGTTAAATAACCTAGGCGTGCCGTCTTGTTTGCAGAAAAAAGAAACTAATATATGGGATCTTAAAATTAGCCTAAAGATGGTTTATCCAGAAGAGGAGAAAGTTATAAGAGGATATATACATAAGCATAAAACCTATCCTTAAGTAAAATTCAGCTATAAAGAGATAGTTAATGAAGCCGGGAAGAAAAATCAATTTAGGAAAGTCACATTGACACCATATCCGAAAGAGATCTAACCAGATCCGGAATCCAGAAAGCAAGGGCAACGGATCATCAAGGGAGCTTCAATGAGATTACCTTCTGGAAGGGAAAGCACGGGTTCGGAAGAGCAATCGCAGAGGCAAGGCGCACAGGTAGAAGATGAGTGCTTCAGTGCAGCTATGCCTTCCATGAAATGCCAGTACAGAGGAGGACCCAGAATATACCCAGCTATGCACAGCGCCACCACCCCCAGACCCACCTTCAACAAAACTGGACTACACGATACCCGTGACTGGTTCATAGCCATCTCTGTCTCTCCCTCTCTCTCTCTGTCTCTCTCTCACTCTCTCACTCTTCGGTGGATCAGCCAGAAAGAAGTAAATCACAGTGTGAACCGAAAGTTTGAAACGAGAGTTAATGCAGTAGACAATGTACTGTCAACAGCTAAGACGCAACTGCTTCCTCTCGACCTTCTTCTTCCTTGAAAATACCCCTCCATTTATTTCTATTTTAATCCCTCTAGTTTCCTTTGAATAATTTATTTTTATTAAAGGTTTTAACTTTTTCGAGCCGTAATGGAATTGACCCTGTCTCGTAGTCCGGTATAACCCAACAATGACAAATGTTTTTAAGTTTTCTGGTACGGTTGCAATATGGAATAATGGATGGCGATATGACTACAGTTATAAATTTTAATCTTTTAAAAACATATAATTATTTTTTTAAACTTATACAAAAATAATTACAAAATATATATACTGTTTTTCAACGAGGAAGAAGTATTACTCAAATAGTTTAGTTTTTTTAATACTTTTCTTTATTTTTAATGTAGTTATTGGGTTAAATAATGAGAATATTCAAGTTTGTAATTATAACAGAGCCTGACTTGAGCATACTCTATTTTGACAGACAGGTGTCGGTGATAGTTTTAAATAATGCTTGTCCTTTTTTGAAGTTTATGAAGATCAGTCATAGTATTTCGTCCAATCTATATTAGATAGTTAAGATATAATGAAAAATAATAATGATAAAGCTCTGTTGCCTTGAAATATATTTCTCAAATTTTAATTTTAAAAATTAAAATTTTGAATTATCTTTTTTTATTAATATTATAATTCTTATTACTGGAGACCTCCCATGTCAAATATTATAGATAAATAATGAAGGTGATAACAAATTTAAACATATAAAAAGTCTAATTAAGAATATAAGAGAACTATTATTATTAAAAAAAACTCAACGAAAAGACATTTCAAAAAAAGTTTCATGACCTAAATTTTAAAATTAATGTGTGAGTCTATATATATATATATATATATATATATTAGAGAAATGAGTGCTTTTTTATATATAAATAATGGATAAAGAGTTATTTTTTAAAAAATCTTTACAAGTATTTTTCACGAAAAATAATTCTATTTGAAGCACTATGGATCATTAAATATGGACATATTTTTCAACAAAAATTTGAACTTAGATTCACTAAGTTGTAGGAGATTAATTTTTTTCATTAAATTCAATCTCATTAGTAACAGACTAAAAGTTTAAAAATTTAATGCCCTGATTGGATAAACAGTTTAGTTAAGCACTTATGTCATAAGCGCTTAATTCAATAAGTTATTTGTGTTTGGATGCACATTTTGAAAAACGCTTATGCAATATTTTAAGATGTTTGAATACATTACTATATAAGCACTTATAACAGCTAAAATTACTGAAAAGTCCATTATAAACACTTATAAAATAAAGTGTTTGGATAAATAAGCACTTGTTATAATTTTTAAAAAATTAAAAAAATAAAAACTAAAGAACTAATTATTTTAAATCATGAATTATATCATTAGAATTTTAAAATTTTAACATCAATTCTAACTTTCACCACTAAAGAAAGAGTTGAAAAAAAAATTAAAGAATATGTTAACCAAATTGAATATAAAAATAAAGTATAAAAGATTCAACAAATGTCTTAAATTTGTTTAAACTAGGTACATGCCAAGAGTTCTATAAATTTAGGGAGATAAACAATTTACCTTCGCAACCTTAAAAGTAAAATTTTTTCAAAGAGCTTATCAAATTTATCCCTAGAAAGGTAAATATTCCCTTGGTCTCTTAAAATAACACAAGAAAAAAGTAGTAATTTTTTTAAAAATGCAAATTAATATGGTACAGGAGTACATAAAATGTATGTGGAAGTTAATGGCAAGTCATCTAATTCTTAAATTTATATTGTTTATAAAATTAAATTAAAATTTCATTTTATTTAAACATGTTTAAAACTAATTTATAAATATTAACACGTGAAGCAACTAGTATTATGCATTTGCTATGTCAATGTTGTGTAGATGTGTCACATCCTAATTTTAGGCATGTGAATAATTCTATAAACTCGAGGGTATACCCCTATGGTATCTCATAAAATCTCTGCATAACATAATTTTCTAAGAAATATATTTTTACATATATACATATAAAAAGTTCAACATAGTGAAACAGTAAATACAAAGTAAATATCATACAATATGATACAATTTTTCAAGCCTAGGTGACCTATAGAGATTACAGAGCATTCCTAAGCTTTTGGATTCATAAGCTCTCCAGATAATATGAAAAGTATCTTCAAGGAATACTAATTCTCCTGCGGATTTTCTTCATTCACATCCACTGTATCTAAAAAAAATGTTCATGGAGAGTGTGAGTTTAGAAGTGAAATGGAATGTCCTATTTATAGGAGAAGTCAAGGTACTATGCGCTAATAAAATATTTATTTTACTATACACTTTAATAATTTAGTTTACTATACAATTTAATAATTTAGTTTACTATGTTATTTAATAATTTAGTTTACTATACAATTTAATAATTTAGTTTACTATGTTATTTAATAATTTAGTTTATCATATGCTTTAATAATTCAGTTTACTATGCGCTTTAATAATTCAGTTTGGTACTATACATTTTACTGTGCAATCACGAGGCCGCTGAGTTATTTTTCTCCCAGTTTCTTTCAGATTTCATTTATACTCAAGCCATATTTTATTCAATGGATAAATTTCATATCATAATATCTATCATTTCTCACAATTTATGCAATCTATAAATGAAAATCCACATTTTCAACAATATGCATAAATCAGCATACAAAAATTAAATAGATAGGAAAATTATTTTCTCCAAAATAAATTTATCGTAATTATTGAATACTTATAACTTAAAAATATAGCGGGTATTACAAGAGGCATTTGCAAAAATTATATTAAAATCAAAATATAATTGTAGAACTTGATGTACCATGAACTTTATAAAAAAGCTAATAATTACATAATTTTTAAAGTACTATAAAAACATAAAATCAAAGCTACATAGTTGTGGGCATCTGGTTCTAATATTGTCTCCTACTCACTCCATTTGTTGATTTGGTTCCTCCCATGTGATATCTTCAGGTATATTTTCATCTATCTCAATAGCATCGTAGTCTAACTAATCATTATCATTAAATAACAGAAATTTGTCATCACCCGTATCATTGCTTCTTATTAAATTGTGCAAAGCCATACAAGCAAACAATAGTTTGAGTTGTAGTCTTCAATGGAAAAAGAGCCATATTACTTATTCCATCTACCTTTGCAACACCCAAATGATCGTTCAATAGAGTTTTGAAGACTAGAGTGTAAGTAATTGAATACTTCATTTTTTTCCCCCAGCTCTAAGCCCTAATCCAAAATGAGGCAAATGATACCTAGTAGTTTTATAGGGGCCCAAGTATCATGTAAATTTAAGATATCTAACATCAACAAGGTAAAATTTACCTATAAAAAAGCATACAAGAATTTGAACTATGTTACTAACTTGAAACATATATATATGTGTGTGTGTGTGTGTGTGTGTGTGTGTGTGTGTGTGTGTGTGTGTGTGTGTGTGTGTGTGTGTGTGTGTGCGCCTGTAGAAGGATGAGGAAAATGTAAGCTATGTTTGTGTAAAGCATCCATAAAGATCCTAGTATCATGTTTGAAACCTTCCCATCCTGCTAGCAAAATCTGAAGCACAAATTGTAATCACAAGTAGTCATTACATTAGTTGTTGTGTACCATTTTCTACATGTGTGAGAAATTTGACATTCAACAGGGACTATATTTTTCACATGAGTTCCATCTATAACACCAACACAATCCTTAAAATAAGGATAGTATCATTCATCATTTCTAATCTGATGAGGAATATTTGAAAAAGTAGGATTAACAGGCTGAATAAGATCCCTAGAAAGGCCACAAAATACCTTCAAGACGTAATGAAATTGTCTAGAAATAGTTTCTCCAGAATGTTGAAATCTCTCCTCTACATTACAAATTGAATCTGGTTGTCCTACGACATATAACAGAAGATCAACTTGTTCATGAATTCTCATGCCTCTTGTTAGCCTTAAACCATAATTGCATTGCAAAACATTATACAACTATAGAAACACATCTTTACTCATTCTGAACATTTGAAAACAACGAACATCATGTCCATGGATAATTTCTTGAATCTATTCATGACCTGTTAATCCATAAGTCCTACGTGGAGTCTTTATCACATAATTCAAGGAATAGTTCGCAGCATGCATTACCACAAGCAATAAAACCCTTTTTCTTTTAACATGTGATACATGGTTATTGTCAAATGAATCTTCACTATTTGACCTAGATGTAGTATCATTTAAACTAATAGTAGACATCCGGTGCAATTTTTAGGAATAAAAATAACATTATTCACTTTCATAAGCATTAAAAAAAAAGTAAAATGATGAACATCACCATCATAACTTGAACATGTGTCTAATAACATAGTTTTGACTTTGCATCATCAAATATAATTCAAAAAAAAAAATCTAAATAAGTCTAGAAATAAAGTTACAAAATATGTCTAGAATTCAAATAAACCAAAAAAATATGTCTCATAAAGTTACAAAACTAGAATTAAATCAATGATGAGAGACATAAGCTAAAGTGTAACTGTTTATCCAACTCAGTTGAAGTACAGGGACATTCGAAGAAAAAAGTCTCCCTATTTGACTTTTGTTTCATTAGTCTAATAGTAATTACGTTAATCTCACTACCATATTCCAACCTTGGCAATACTTTAAGCATGTCCAAGCAATTAGCAAGTGTAGGAACATGACTAACATTTGCACTAGCAATGGAGTATTCATTGTTGAAACTTTCAATTACACAATCAAATTGATCAAACATTTGATGCCCAATATTATCTCTCTTATTATTTCTCCTAACTCTTTTCCTTTTTGACCTTTGAGTAGAAGGATTTACGTCGGTTTCTAGTTCTTCAAGCCTCTCATATTCTTCCCTTTCTTCAGTCATGGGTGTCTCCATGTTTGATCTGTCATTTGCTTCAACTCTTCCTCCCTCCTCTACTAGGTCTACGAAAGGTGCTCATGCACCAAACCAGTGGCCACAATATCGTTAAAAAGGATCTCCATCTCAGATAAAGTTCCTTAGACCCTTATCTTTGAACTTTGCAACCTCAGAAATATCCTAACATAATTGAATTTAAAGTCACTTAAATATTATACAAATATCATATATATATATATATATATATTTAAATAAGAAATTACCTTAATCTTGGCCTGCCACTACTCTTCACTTGCTGCAATAGTTTGAGTTATCCTATCCAAGATCAGTCTTCTTTCCAACAAGTTTTGACCACAACTGCCATTCTTTTCTCAAAAGGTCCCATTTATTTTTCATTTGCTTGTACTCATAAGATAATCCATTTGCTCATTAAAATTCTTGATCATATTTGCCCACCTAACTTTATTAAAGTGAGCGTGTGGTCTTTTCCTAGCCTGTACTTACTCAATACATAACTTCACAAATATGTGATGATTTTTCTCCCTCCAATCAACCTTGTGTCATTTCCTACTGCCACTATTATTTTCCTTCTCTTGAACTTAGTTTGAATTCATTGCTAATAACATCATGGTAGTGATTTTCACATTAAAAATGAAACATATAAGCATAGTAATTAAACCATCTAGAAGTTAGCAGTTAGCACCAAATAATTGAACCAATAAACTATAATCCACCTAGAAGTTAGTAGCAAATTACATCAAAATACAACAATGGCAAATTGACAGTAATTATTATCAGCAATTGTTAGGTTGATCTGAAATGTTAAAGAATCCTAATGCAAAATCACCATTGGAGGAGATCCAACAATCGTTATTAGCCACAGAAAGTTTTGAACCCAATGGAATTTCAAAAGTGGAAACAAAATGTAGCAAGAACTCAATGAAAATTTTAGAGTGGTAGAGTATCTTGATCATAGCAACTAGCAAAGGCATATTCCTTCAAAAAGAAAGAGCCACCTAATGTCTTAATTAATAATTAACCACTTATGTCTAGCTAGGTTCTTTAGAAACAATTGCTACTACAGATCATGGCATTTAGAAAATATGGGGAAACGAATGGATCAATTAAAAAGCAAACTGCTTTTGAAAGAAAAATATTAATGTACACTTTCGAATATCCCAAACATATTTTCTGATATTTTTAACTTAGTTGTGGAAGACTATTGATCATGTTTAGTACAGTATATGATTTAGATGCACATCTTTAGAGTATTTGCTATCAAAATTTCAATTAAATTATATGTTATTAAATTGAAAAATATATTACTTCTATTTTTGATTAAATAACTAATAACAACACTAACTAAATAAAGTAAACTTTGTTCTTTTCTAATACTTGTTTGCATATATATTGCTTTACCTTTATCAGCCATAGAAAGTTTTGAACTCAATGGAATTTCGGAAGTGGAAACAGAATGTAGCAAGAACCAAGTGAAGATACATAGCAAGAAAGGCCATCTAATCATATAAGCCTCAGGTTCAAGCATATCTAGATATATTCAGAGAAGCAAAATTCCCTAGGACAACATAAACATAGGTTATTCTTAAGAACTCAAAGACACATATTAGGCAAAGAACAATGACAAATTTGAAGGTTTTTGTACAAATCTTCAAAATGAACTAATGGGAAAGAAAACATAATAAGTCTGGTACCTGAATTGAAGGACAATCAACGTCTTAGAAATTCAAGAAATTGTCGAAGACTGATTTTGAGTACTACAAATTGGAACTTTAGGCAACAAAGGGACCTAAATTAAACTTATGGGGAGCACAATGTTGAAAATGCAATCATTTTTCAGGGTTCAAAGAGCCATGACAGTGATATAACAGCAGAGCAACCTTGAATTTCACAAACTAATTTCAATAACAAGTAGACTAAAGAAGATAACCCAAAAACAATGAGAAGGATAAAACCGATTTTAAACAGAGATTACTTTAAATGGGCATGAACTTTCTGGTTAACCAGAAATTTTTTGGTTCGAACTAGAATTTTGGTTTCTGGTTAGGACCAGAAAAACTTCTGATATGAACCAGAAAACCAACTAGATCTACCTGACCAATACAAACACGAGAAGAAGGAAGCAACGAAGCATGAAGGAGAAGGATGGAGAGAGAACTCACTTATTGACCAAGAGAGGCGAAGAGATGACAGAGTGAGAGACTTGAGGAAGGGAAGAGCTGCTGGAGGTGTGGTTTGGCGAAGGACAGACACTGAGGGTAGAGACATAACGAAGGATTGCAGGAGGAATTTTCAAAAATTATGGAGGATATTTTGGTCATATGAATGACCGGTTTTTTAGTGTCACATAAGCTCATTTGAGCTTATTTTGATAAGCTTGTCTTAGGAGCTTATTGAAATAAGCTCAAATGGGCTTATTTGGGGTTATAAGTTATTTATAAAAGCTCTTCCAAAAACTAATTTTTTTTTAAAAAGTACTTATGTGATAAGTTAAGTCCAAATAAGCTGTAAATAAGTTCATCCAAACAAAGCTTAAATCTATAACCAGTTACTAAACTACGTACATTTCTCTACTATTTAATGCCTTATTAAAATAAGTAATTTAATGTGTACATGAATGGAGAAAATAATAATCTTTATTAAATTACAAATAAATGGCTTAGATGAAAGCAAAACCTACTCATACCAAAATAAGTAAAATATTATTGATTTGTGATAATAAATTGTGTAGTAATTTTGTCATTGATTTGTTACCTACCCAAGTATTATCTCCTTCTATATTCCTTCATTCTGTTGGGGTCCTCCTCTTTCACTTGATTAAGGGCTTACGTGATTAAATTTACAAGCATAGGAACAAGGACTCACAATCAAAGTTTAGATCATCTGCTAAGCACCTTGTGCTCAACTAGGTGCTGAGACAAGTAGAGTTATGTAGACCCTACTCTTACCTTAATTGAACGATACTGAAAAGTCAACAGATGATCTATTTGCCACAATGACAATGGACCACAACACAAACAGATTCTTATAGCATAAGTATAGTGTTTGTTTTATTTGGAAAATCCAACAGTTCATATGTCAAGTAAAAGTTTTTTTTCTAAAAATATTAAAATCTAAATTATTAAATTTAAAACTCAACAACTTATATGAAACAAGCACCATGTTACATTATGCGACTCATTTTCGACCACAACATCAACCCCCAACAGTGGATCTACAAAAGTGAAGGAATATAATGGCCAAAGTTGCAGCCTTCAAAAGTGTGGAAAAGGGAATTCCATATTCTGCCTTCCCAAATAGCCCCTTCAGAAACGGCCAATAGCATGCCACCAAGTAACCACTGCACACTAGCTCCCCTACGCCACTTCCATCCCCACTCCCATTCTGTGGCTGCAACCCCAACACTTTGATCCCCAACGCTGCCACCTGAAGCAGCAACACGGTGGTTCCTGGCACGAACACTGGGGACTCGTCGAAGCTGAACCTTCCACTGTCTCTCTCTGAATTCGGCGACGTCGAGGATGGAGGCTCCTTTTGTGTTATTTCGAAAACTGTGTCGGATATCCCCAGAAGCTTCAGTGTGGCATTCAGAAAACCCAGAAGCCAGGGGTTCTGAGACCTTATTATACTCATTCTCTGATTGTTCCACCATGCTCGGATTGAAAGACCGATCGCTATGTATTCTGCTAAACTGTGTATGCTGTAGATCACGAACAGGGAAACAGGAATCCATAGCCAAGGTTCCTGAAAACTCATTTGATGACACAGCAGTTAAGGATGAAGAAGAAACAAGCAGGAGTGAATTAAGATGCTAATTGTATAATTGAAGTGTCGACGCTGGTATTTAATATGCATAAATGTATCAAATAAAAAATGAATAATAGTGGCAGAAAATAGAAATGCTGACCTTAGGCAAGAAAGTGGAGTTGGTGATAATGGAATATGGAGGTAGAAGAGCATAGAGTATTTCGGGGACAGAGCGTAGGCCCCAGCAGGTGATCCACAAATAAGACAGGCACTGCCTGAATTGGATCTTGCCAAAGAAGAAGCCCAAAATGGGACTGTGATGGCCCAATAAGTTCACAAGCAGGCCCGAGGCCCATCTCTTTAGTTGGGTCATTGTGGAAAGGCAGCCTCCAGGGGCACACCCTGTGAACGCAATGGGCTCTGGCGTGCAGCATTCTGATCTCCAACCTCTCCTATGGATGCTCAATCCTGTTAATACATCCTCTGATATTGATCCATATAACCACCCCACCTAAAATCCAAACCCAAAAAGGAAAAAGAAATAATTAAAATTTGTCTGTTATCATGTATGTAATGTGTCAAGAAAAACACACAAAATAGAAAAAATAAAATAGAATAAAAAAAAGTAGAAACACACACATTTACGTGATTTGGTCAATGTGATCTATATCTACGGATAGAAAAAAATATTATATTTCTTTAGATAAAAATATTTTAGTACAGTATTAAAACGGAACAACCATGTATATAAAAATGCATAACCGTTTTAGAAAAAAAATATATAAAACGGGTTGCTCTATACTTCAAGAGTTTCGTCCCTTGCACCCTCCAATAAAGTCAATGTTGCTTGCTTACAGGCTTAGACTATCAGCCCTCACATTGCTCACCCAACAAACCTTTAATTTTTTTTTTCTTTTTTCAGGTCGCACTTCCAAAATTTCAAGTTAGGTCATAATTCGGTTCATCAAATAATTCAAGGCACTGAACATAATAAAAAAAATACCTAAATCTCTAGGTTAAAATGCAAAGATTTTTTTTAATTTAGAAAATTGTGCATTTTGTCCCTCAATTTTAAAAGTTGGGAATAAAATCTCCCAAAGTTTCAATTCCATGCAACATAATAATTCTATTGGCTTTTTTAACAAATAATTTAATGTTACTTGTCCAGGTAGCTTTAAAGATGTCGTATTAATAAAAAAATACATTCAACCTATTTTTTTCAAGTGATAAAACAATGGTTTTGACATTATATTTTTGCAACAAACAAAAAACTTAGGATAATATTAATAGCATAAATGCATTTGTACTAATTTGACTTTTTTAGTCTACAATGACAAGCGATGTAAAAGTTTCGGACAAAAACAAGTCAATACAAGAATTATGCAGTACAAAATTAAAAGTTTGGGACGCTTAAAATTAAGGGTGTAAATTACACAATTATCTAAATTGAAGATTTTTTTTTTTCATTTGAGCCTAAATTTGGACAAAAATATGTATGCGTTTTCCTATACCGAGTGTGATTCTACTTTGGAAGGGAAATCTGTGCGCGTTTTCTTTATGTTATGTTTGCTTTGAAATGATATTTGGCATATTTAAATGGTTTTGATGCAGACCTGTTTACCCCAGCCAGTGCCATATTCATATTCACATCGAGCGACTCCATTTGCTGCCTCCAGTAATTTGGAAGGACTAATAATATTAGTCGGAGAATATGTGTAGTTCCCTTCCAAAGCTTGAGCTGCTAATTTGACAAATTCCTTCGAGCTTCCGAACTTTTGTTCTAGTTCCTTCTCTGATAATTTTTCTGCAATATAATCAATAAATAATAAGAATTTTCTTCTATGTGAATGTTAGTGAGATATAGTGAAGAAGGGAGTGTTAGGTACTGCTATACTATTTAAATTAATGCAAGTAATTAAGACCTTGATTTCTAATATTGGCGTCGTCGTCAGGAGAAAGGCCGTAAATAACTTTTCTTCTATGGAAGCAGTTTGTTCCGCCATAGTAAGGTCCTTGAAGCCCTGCCATTCCAGCTACAATGTACTACATTTGATAGAACAAGAAAGGAAAAGATTACCTACGTATAAATCTTTTTAATATGTCTGTGAAGAGTGAAGTTATGTTTGGATTAAAACGCACCGCAAAGACGGCCACCCACTGGTTTCCGAAAGGATCATCTTTTAAACCATCATAGAATTGCTGAAAACATTGAACAAATCCCACTTCTTTGTGGCCCCTAGAATCCAGAAATATGCACATAGCATGCTGAACAATCTTTGGATTGTTCACCATCATGTCACAGTCTACGTTCAACATGAAAGGGGCGTTGGTCATCAACCCAGACACCCTTGTCTGCACATTACACTACAACACATTAATACAAGTTCATAATTAAGGTTATCAAATAAGTGGTATTGACCAGTTCAGTTTATGTATTATATAGAGTTAATAATAAACATGAGTTGGTAGCACTGAAAATTCTAATCCAACACAACTTTTGAAGAATCATGGGCTAAGTTGGACTAATTGATGGACCATATTTTTAATTATTTTAAACAATAGAAACTAAGTATTGACTATTGAGATCATAAAACTACAAATTAAACTATATAATATATATATATATATATATTATATATAATTTTCAACAGAGTAGTCCACTCATCCTATTTAAATCCTAAGGTTTTAGTAGTTTGGACTAAAAGTTATTATTTAAAATAAGTTGTTAAATTATTAGTTCAACGCACTTTGTTAAGTTGAGGTAAATTCTCCAACAGGCCAAGACTATTTTAGCACCCTTTGTTTAAAAATAAAGTAATTATACCGTTGGGGACCAACAGAGTAAAAATGTAACATTTTTCAAAATACAGAGAATTCAGACTAGTTAATTTAATTAGATGAAAATAATGTTACCAGAACATTCATGGCACCAGCTTTGTAATGATGTGGATGCTCTGGTCTCTTCTCTCTAGATATGTACACTAAGTGGGGCACCTCAGATTGGCCTTCCTTGTTCTCACGTATAACCTACCGACACAAGCACAACACAAATTACAGTTGGTTTAGATATACGACAATGTATACATCAAATTTTTACTCCTCTGGTATGAACTACTCTGGGTCTCACACCGTTCTGAGATAACTTGGATTGACCTTTTTGGCCTTGTTGTACAGCATATGTAAGATATATATGTTAGATAACTTTGTTGTCACTCGTTAATTTCCAGCATATTCGGTGGACTCCTTAAAATTGATTGAGACGTTTCTATGCAAGTTGAGTTTTCATGGTCAGTGTTTGACGTCATGAACTATATATGTGATAGGCTATGACCATGTGCAAGAAGAAAGTGAGATTTCTAAAGATCTTATGCCCCACAGTGGACATGCCAGAGATTGAATAATGATATTTTAATTTTTGGGCCCATCTTTGTTGCTTTCGCTGGTGGAGCTACTAGAGATTCCAAAAAGAGTGTATCAATATTGACAGACGGTCCGGCCATTGTAGGCCATATGACATGACATGACATGACATGATTGATGAGATCATAGCAATGTGCAATTTAATTAAAATCAAAAGGAGCCAACTTTAGAAGACTCAATTATTAAGAGTTTAATTAAAAAATTTCAAAAAGCATTGAATGTGTTAATTCAGAAAGAATTGAGTTATGGATTAGTTCAAAAAATTGTTGGAGATATGGTCACATATATTTAAGATACAGAAGATTAAATTAACAACTAAAAAATTTTTATTTTTTAATAAATTGTATTATGATAGTTGAGCTTTAAGTTATAATTTTTTAGTGTATGTTTAACTGAGACCCAAAGACACTTTTGTTTTTATATAGGGCTTATTAGTCATTCGAAGATATTGTTAATTAGGCCTAATTATGTTAAGTTTATTTTTAACAATAGAGGCTTGACCACTACAATTAAAAGACTAGAGAAGGTTTTTTCCTCCCGAGTGACTTCTTCAGATTCTTCAATTTAGGTTGTGAGGCTTGATTTTATGCGTTGAATTTTTACTTAGCTAAATATCAAGTTTGCATAATTTATCATATGTGATTTTAAAGCATGAATTTTATCTTTGTTGCCGAGTCTCCAATTTTCAATAGGAGGTTTGGTTTACATCAATGACCCCTTTAGTTGAGATGATAGGGTTAAGTACCTTAATGATGGGTGGATGATTTCTCCGCTGTGTATTTGAGAATATTGCAAATTCTCCCTCGAGCTCACTTGGCATTGAATATTTCCGGCCCGCATCTTCTATTTTGCGGCTAAGTTCCTCATACTCTTCCTGCAATTAAATCACGACACACATAATCATTGATTTTTGGAGATTATACAATTTATATCCTCAAATTTAAAAGCTCACAGTATATAGGCCCCTAATTTTTTTTCCCAATATTTAACATTGCATGTTTATGTAAATTTCAAGAATCTAAATCAATAAACAGCATATTTAACCTATCATCTGATCAAGTGATAAAACAATAAACCCTTTTATCATTTTTTTAAATTATTTTTGCATCAAAAATACTCTTTAACATGATAGGTTAAATGTATTTTTTTAAAAAAAGAAAACAATATAAATTTGGCCTCTGGATCTCATCCTACATAGAGGAGGATCCTATACCACTTTTCTGTTTTTTTTTTTGGAGTTTTATTATTATTTTACTCAAAAATAATTTATTATTTAATTTAACAGTAAAAAATTAAATTAAATATTATTGTAGACTCTAAATACTAAATCTTAAATTAAATATTACCCTAAACTCTAAATTTTAAATTTTAAATCTTATATCCTAAATCCTAAACCTTAAACTCTATACTCTAAATTCTAAACCTTAAATTAAATATTATCCTAATCCTTAAAACCTAAATTAAATATTACTATAAATCCTAAACTTTAAATACTAAACTCTAAATTAAATGTTATTATAAATCCTAAACTTTAAATCTTAAATCTAAATTAAATATTACCCTAAATTTAATTTATTGATTGTTATATTTAAAAAACATTATTTGTGAGTAAAAAATTAATAAAACTTAAAAAAAAAAAAGAAATCCTACGCCTAAGAAAAAATCCGTACAACTTTTTCCCGTACATGAAAAAGTAGCCCAATGAAGATGGATAAAAAAGTCAATTGATGGTTAAATTGCATAAAATATTAAAAAGAATGTCCACAAACTTAGCGTATTTTGTATATGTAAACATGACTATGACTATTGAGTATTGACTAGTGGCAATGAGATGATTGATTGTGTTGAAGAGGGGTAAAGTACATTGACTCCCAAGTTTAAAGAGAGTTTTGTGCATTTTTACTCTAAGAAAAAAGGAAATATTGTTTAAATATGGCTGCAGCACTTCACCTTGATTCGTAGCCATTCTTGTGCGAACTGTGGGGAATGTTGAGAATCGGAATCGGAGGGCTGATGAGAGAAGTATCTAAGGGGAGCCCTAAGTTGGAGATTGTGGTTCTTACAGAAAGGGACCCAAAGCTGAGCAAAATGAGAGGCCTCCACAAGAGCATAGAAATTAAGAGGAGAACACCCATCGTCTGAGACGTAACAAGCGAGCTTGTGAGATGGGTAATCAAGTGCTAACAGAGACAGCACTGTGTTCACTGTGATAATGGGTGGTTCCAGCACTGGGTCCGCCGTCGTCACAAACAGGTCCACCGCTGGAAGCTCGTCTTTCCTGTTCACAACACTCAAGCATATATATATACGTATGATTAATTACCAATTATTAAATTCTTAAATATATGCCATATACAGAAAATAAATTTCCTATTAATATATTTGTGGGCCTACTCATTTTTAAAATATTCACGTTATCATTTTTTTTTAATAATAAATCATGTCTGCATGCGAGTTGCTTTTAATGAATATACACACTGCTATATAAAATAAGACAAAAATAAAGACAAAAATTATAGAAAATAAAATCTCTAACCGACCGTAATTTCATCTTTAAATTATTTTTTCGTCCTTAATATGTGGCAATTTCATCTCCGGTTCATGACAATTTTTTCATAGAAAAATTTTAGTAAAATTAGATATAGACGTTTTCCTCAATATTTTTCTTTTGGAAATAAACAAAGGTGCCAGATGTCTAGAACTCTATAGCTTAGGGTTTAGAGAATACACAAAAGACAAATAAGCCAGCTTAATTACGAAACGATACATCATAAGTAAGGTTATTATATGAACTCTAAATCTCTATTGAGATGCGGAAGAAAAAGACATGATAGGAATTAAGGGGAAAGACAAAAAAAGCTAGCCATAATTAAGGAAACAAGAATGAACTAATAACATGCAGTAATTAGTAAGAGATACATATAGGCCATATATATATATATATATATATATATATATACCGATAAAGGAGAGAGTGAAGGTGGGTTCGGACAAGTGCAGGGGTCCATTTGGTGCTGAGAATAGAAAACCAAGTGAAAGCGAACCAGGACTCGCACAGAAAGGCCACGAAGCAAAGGAAAGAGAAGCAGTGAGCGAGAGCGATGACTCGGTGAGCAAGAAGCAAGAGAAGGAGGAGAAAGATGAGGGAATCCATTACTCTCTGAAACCTGCGTTTCAGCCATATCTTCTCATACAGTTGGCCCTCCGTTGACTTCATCTTCTTCAATAATTCACATACATCCTTTTATTTTATTTATACATGGCAGACCCTCCCACCGCTTCTCAATTATTGCAGAATGAATGTGAGGCGGTGTTAATATAGATTTATATATGGTGTCTTATATATTTACTGTTACATTATTTATTAAAAATAAAATATGTGTAAAAAATTTCTTAAAGATCTAATCATATAATAAAAAGTTGTAATATATATATATATATATATATATATATATATATATATATAATTTTTGAAAACTATATGCTTATTATGTTTTGTTTCGAAAATTGTAAATTTGTTGTATTTTGATTAGAAAAATTAATAGCAAAGATATAAGAAATGCTATATAAGTTTTTTTTTCTTTTCTTTTATTATTGTTATTTTCTATTTATATTTTAATATAATATATTATAATTAGATTATAATTTTTATAAAAACTACAATAAATTATATAGAAAATATGCATAAAAGTATTATTAAATTATTCAGTATTACATGAATATTGAAAATAAATTTGACAAAAAATATGTTATTTTCTTAAACTCAAATTTAGTGGTAAGCTAGTACATTAATTTTAAAATGTAAAGAACAATATCTTTTGTTTTTGGAAAAACTAAAGAATGTTGATTTTCAAAATCATTCAGTGTGAGATTTTTTTTGGTATACTCAATTAGCGTGAGGTTGTTTTATGTTTTTTTTTTCTTTTGTGGCCTAATTTGTCCTTTTCAAAAAAATGAACTTGGTTTGGGATATATAAGGTAGATATTTCCCCTAAATCTAGAGTTAAAATTAATAAATTCATGCTTTCCCCACCCTTTTTTCCAGCTCCTAGTATACTTTTTTTTACCAATTCATTTTCAATCCCTTTTTAATTACCATTAACATTAAGCTTGTAATTTAAATCAGTGTATTGAGACTCAGACTGGATCGGCAGGTCGACCCGAAACTTAATAATGTACGACCAAGTTTGATTAGTCACTAGTTCAGACCAATCTACAAGCGGACTGGCAGAGACCCAGTCGAGTCGGTCAGGTCTAAGCCAACTCGGTGACTCAAATTTCTTAGAGAGAGAGAGAGAGAGAGAGACCAAACTAATGGAAGAGGAAGCTAATGATGGGGTGACTGATAATGAGAGAAAATGGTTTGAAGATGAAGAGATAGAGAAGAGAAGATAAGACTGGGAAGAGACTAGAGAGAGAGTTAGAAAGATGGAAAAAAGAGTAAAATTGTAGCCTTATCTCATTGAATGCATGAGTGTTTTACAAGTATACAATATAGTTTGAACTTCCAAGAATAAAGTTGTGAAATTTTCTATTTTATATTGAGAGGGAAGAAAAAACTCTTTTAGAGCCAAAAAAAAGCTTGAGTTATATAACATTTTGATCTCTCAAATCTTTTTATTTTAGTCCTTTTATTTTAAATTAATTTCAATTCATGTGTACAACAGATGATCAATTAGCTCATAGGGCATGTCATATGCAAGAGAAATAGAAGATTCAAAAGTTTGGGATTTATAAGTTAATTAATTTTACAATGTTTGTTTGAATTATTATGAATATTTATAACTTTATAAATTTAATGTAATAATATATATACTTTCAAATTTGACTTTATGTTTAAATTATTATTAATATTTATAACGTCATGAATATTTATATTTTAATTATTTATGACTAATGTCTATAATTTTAAAACTTAAAAGTGTAAAATTTACATATAAATTATTTATTTTACTTTTTTTTTTAAATTTATTTGTAAAAATATAGAAGTATATATATATATATATATATTAATTTTTTTATTCAGTTTAACAATTAATTCGATAATCCAAGATTGATCAATGACTCGGAGGCCAGTTCAAATTAACCCGAGCTGGTTCTAAATAATATAAATTGAGATATTACAAATTTAAGAACGAAAGTTCAAACCTTTAAAAAAAAAATCTTTTCTAAGAGATGACAAAATATCGCTTCTAAGAAAAGAGGGAAAAGGAAAAAGCTGCACGGACCAATATTATTTGTCCATGTAATTTAATCACAAACGATGGCCTTGCACTCTTTATCAAAATAAAGTGTCTAAATCATGATTTTGAATGTTATTTGGTAATTGGTGCTCATCTTCCATTGCCTCCAAATCACTATAAATATCAATAATTGAGAGCTATATATATATATATATATATATATATATATATATGTGCGTGTGCGCGTGCGTAAGTCGGCTGATTTGATATGCCTAAAGCCCTCAACCAATTGTCCCATTGTAAGTCTTCATCTTGGTGTGCTCCTTGAAATACAAAGATGTAACCAAGAAAACGGCATGAGATATTTTTATGAGAAAAATTATAAAAAGCTTAATTTTAAAAATAGGCCGAGATCTATTATTAAATTATTTAAAAATTTAAGAAAAATTACACTTTATTATTTAAATTTTGCTATGTGTAGAATACTCTCCTAAAGTTTCAAACCAGCAAAAGACTCCCATCAACTTTCATCTTGTGCAGAAAACTCCTTAAAGTTAATTGACCGTCATTTAAATGCTGATGTGGACTGAAGCTCCTGCTATTTTATCTTTTTTTATAACTCAACTTTCTTAGTCAGAGTTATCTTTTTACTTATCAATTACCACATGATTCTCGTCATGTCACCTTTCTTTATTTTCCTACTCAACTATTAAAAAAAAAAAGATGATATGGCAAGAGCTTCAGGTTACATTATTATTTAAATAAATTTAGGTAGGGAAATAAAGAAAGGTGACGTGGCAAGGATGATATGGCAAGTGATTACTGAAAAAATGGTTGACTAGGAAAGCTAAACTATAAAAAAAGATGATATAATAAGAGTTTCAATCCACATCATCATTTAAATAATGGTCAATTTATGGTCAACTAGGATTTTTTGCACAAAGTAAAAGTTGAGGGGGTCTTTTGCTAAGTTTAAAATTTTATGGGAATTTTCTACGTATAGAAGAGAGTGTAAAAGGGTTAAGTGCAATTTTTCCAAAAATTTATGTGCATTAAAACAATTTTAAAAATAAAATAAAATAATCAACCTAAAAAAATTGAATATTCCCCGAAGACAAATTTATGTTACGTGTGGCCTGCAAATAAGGACTAATTTTAAATAGATTTGTTTCACTCTCTGTATTTCACTTTGCTGCTTATCTTATATTGCAATCTATAAAGTGATGCATATATATATATATATATATATATATATATGACAGTATATTATTTGAAATCTTAATTGAAAATAGATAAAAAAAGTAATAAAAAATACATTAAACAAACATATTTTTAAAATTTTTATTTCTTGTAATATACATACTAAACATGTTTTTATTGTTTTTATTTTTTAGAAACGGTTTTCAACCTTATAAACCAAATATGTTTTTTTAAAATATTAAAAATTAAAAAATACATTTTAAAAAATAAAAAATATTCATAAATAAAAAATCTTAAACTTCTAAGAGAATTTGGTGCGAATATTAAGATGACAGTGACTTGGTTGAGGGCAGCAAAAGATGCCAATATGGAATTTCCCAGACATATTTTGGCTACCACATGAACTTATTGATGCATCGTTTTCGTTAAAACTTATTCCAATTAAATTTGATTATAAGTCTAAAAGTCCGACTTTATAAATTTGGTTTTAAAAAGTTAAAAATAAGCTGGAATAAAAAAATACAAGTTGAGATTCAGTTTTTTTTTTAATTTCAAATAGGCCCAAATTAATTATATATTTATTTTTAAAAAGTATTTAACATATTCTAAATATATGTATAATATTAAAAAGTATAATTTATATAATATATATATATTATTTTTATTGATATAATATATAATTTATAAATAATTTTTATATTTAATTTGATGCTAAATTATTTAACTTGTACACTTTTGTTGTTACATGTATCTAATTAGAAGACAGGCGTCATGCCCAATTGCCCATCACATTACATATACATCAGAAAGAGAGGGAGCAACAAAGAGTCCAACGAAGAAGACTAAGGGCTCGTTCGGTATTTAGAAAGATTAAGAATGAAAAGGAAATAAGAAAATAGAAAAGAAAAGATAATAAAAAAAATATGTTTAGTATGAAATAGAAAATAGAGTAGGAATGAAATATTTTGTGTGTTTGGTATGTATTCTTTAAGAAGAAAGAAAGAAAAAATTATAACAAAATGACTAAATTATTTTTATGAGAATTTATGCGTTTTGTCAACCGGTCGACCGGCTACTGCAGGCTGGTCGACAGACTGCTATAGGCCGGTCAATAGCTAGTCATTACCCTGCGTGCAGGTCGATTGGCGGGCACGCTACCCCTTGCTTTTGCGCCTTCAATTTCTCATTCACTGCAACCGGCTCTCTCATCTCTGCTTCTCTCTTTCTCTTCCTTTCCCTCATCATCTCTCTTTCTTGAGTGGTAGAGTGAAGATTTGCAACGGTGAACCTTGGTGAACATAGTCAACCCCCTATTTTAAAAACTCATCAGCGATTTTCAATCTTCTGGTTAGCGACGCACATATCAAAGGGCAAAAAAGAAATTGGAGGTACACGGATAAGGACAGTTTTGAAAGTTAGCATCCTTTCTATTCCCGAATGCGTTTTTCCATTGCTTAATGAATGGAAGAATGCCGTACAAAAATAAATGGTAAAAGAAATTTCAAATTCCATCAATATATTTTACATAATAATTACCAAACGTAAGAAAAAAATAACAATACATAAAAAGAATTCTCCTTTCCCCGTTTTCGACCTTACTAGACAGGCCCTAAATATACAATTGATGCCATGCCATAAATTTAAGACTTGATTGAGACTTTAAGATGAAAGAAAAAATAAGACAAAATGGCAGAAACAACCACATAATTTATTGTACAAACTTCAATGAAATAATAAAAAAAAAATCATAACTTATTTTGTCTGGTTTGAAAATTATAATATTAGTAGTTGTTGAGCCTTTAGGTGACTTGAAGACCAATTGGTCCTATGGACTTGGCCCAACTAGGTAGGCATCCTTCCCCACAATTCTCATTATAACAGGACACAAACAAGTGTCCATAGATTCTGGAGGTTTCTCTCTTTGTTTTATTTATTTATTTATTCAAACTGAAATTAGATATAATTGACATTGCGGCCACAGGCTTAGTGCGTGTTTAGGAGTTCGGGCATAAATTTTTTATTTAATTTTTGATTTATTATTATTTTTTATTGTTATTTATTTAAAGAAAATTTAATTTTTTTATTTATCTAATATTATAAATTAATTACTAATGAATTATTTTTAATTAATAATTTTTTTATTTTGTAATTGCTAATTAAAAATTTAATTAATCAGTAATTTCTCACAATAAATTAAAAATCTTTAATTAAATTTCAAAATATTTTTCTTCTTTATTAAATTAATTTTACCGCTAACTAAATTTCAATACAATATTTTTTTTCTCTATTAAATTCATTTTATGTCAATTAAAATTTAAAGATTCATTCTCATAATAAAAAGGAATTGTGTTCTTAATTGTATAATAATATAATTAAATTAATTCTTTAATTAGTTAACTAAAATAATTAGGATGTTTAATTGTGTAAATTAAGTTTTAAAAGTAATTATATAAATTATGATATAATTAGGTTTAATTATATAAATTAGGTTTATTCTCATGATAAAAGAAATTATGTCATCACTAATAACTTTCAAATTTTGATAAATTTCATCAAATCCTAATTAAAATTTCATTTATATTTAATCTGGGAACTTTCAGAAATTTTACTCTCTCCTTCCAACTTCTCATATTATTCAGTTAGGTCCTTGGTAATAATTTTTCCTTTATCTTTTTCATTTTCTAAGACCACATTTAGTTTCATCCAGGTCCATAGGTCACAAATATATTTTGTTCTAAAATTATAGCTACTCCTACAAACTTTTGATTTTATTCACTTAGGTCCTTCATAATAATTTTTATTTTATCTTTTTCATGTTCTAAGATCACATTTAGTTTTATCTAGGTCCATAGATGACAAATATATTTTGTTCTAAAATTATAACTACTCCTACAAACTTTTTATTTTATTCACTTAGGTCCTTCGTAATAATTTTTCCTTTATCTTTTTCATGTTCTAAGACCACATTTAGTTTCATCTAGGTCCATAGGTCACAAATATATTTTTTTATAAAATTATAGCTAACCCTAAAAACTTTTAATTTTATTCACTTTGGTCCCTGCCATGGATGCACACTTCCAATTCATTTTATTTTCCTTCCAAACCATCCCATAATTTTATCTTGAATGTTTTTAGGACACTTAAGGTCATTCTCGACTAATTTTCGGATCTCTCCCTCTTCAGTTCTCATCCATCAATAATTTTGCTGCATCTCTTCCACTTCCCCTGTTTTTTGGCTCTTAAACAGGGGAGAAACGCACAAGAAAAGAACAGCAGACAGAGAGGGAAGTGATGTGATTTCGGGAGGGAAAACACTTAATCGATTTTTCTGGATAGGTTGAAAGAAACAAATAAAGAAAACCAAATCACTCAATTGATAAGTCAAAGGGCGCCACAGTTAAGAGAAATGGGTTGATCTCGCCACACTCAAGAAAGAAGAACGTGAGTGATAAGAAATCTAGCTGCTCTCGCCACTAACCCAAGTTAGATAAGAGAAAGAACTCAAGAATCCTCTTGAAAGCAAAATGCCAATATCTCATATATGATTCAAGGATGGTTTACAACATATGGCAAGGACCCTTTTTATAGAGGGTCTCCAAAACAAAAAGACAAAAGACTCCAACTAATGCATTAAATGCATCAACTAAAAGTCAAGTAGTGTAGGCTAAATGTCAAAGACAATAAATGCATAGGTAGCTAAATGTCAAAGACAATAAATGTATAGGTAGCTAAATGTCAAAGACAATAAATGCATAGGTAATAGACTACAACTATATTCAACAAATGCAACTATCCCACATGCAATCTTTTTCACACTTCTTCTACTTTCAACAATGTGGTTAAGCCCAATCTAAGCCCTTTAGCCCTTGAACGAGTTAGAGGCCCAATTGAAGTGTTCTCCCTTTCTTGGGCTGCAATTAGTCCAAGCTCTTTAACCCTTGAACGAGTTAGAGGCCCAATTGAAGTGTTCTCCCTTTCTTGGGCTGCAATGGGGTTATCCTTGATTACATCAGGAAGGGTCTTCAAAGGGGGAAGGGAAATGGCCCGAAATTGAAGGGAAGGCGACAAAACAGAGAGAGAAGCACCACCTATGATCCTTGCAGCAAGAAAAGACCCTGCACTGGTGAAGCAGAGCAAATGAAGAAGCAAAGTAAATGTGAATATATTGAGGGGCACCAAAGACCAGGGGACAAAATTGAATATATATAGAGGGGAATATAAAAATGAATCCCAACCGCGTTGGTTTGTCCGGAAAAGCAAGAAATTGGCGTGGATGTGCTGCTATGGTTTGCAGAGGCTTCAACGTGGTTGCGTGATTTTCTTCCCAAACATCCAAGATTCACTCAAACGTAGGATGGAATCACAGTAAACTTGGTTACGACATTATGAACATAAATCCAAACACACCCTAATTAGTCGACCAAAATAATTTGTCGTTCTCTATATTTTGTCAGAGGATGTGATGCCCAACACAATTTATATCTCAGCAAAAAAGGAAAGATAACAAATTAAATGAAACAAAATCAGATGTGTAGTTTAAATAAAGAGTACTTTATTAATTTATTTTCTAAAAAAATTTAATTATCACAATTATATTATCGTCCTTGTTAAATTACAAATTTATTATTATTAAATATTAAATTTTTCCTTGCCAAAAGTTAATTTGATAGACAGATGAATGAAATTGGGAAATAAATTGTTCGATGTAGAGGGAGACAACGTCAGGACGATGTTGAATTGTAACTATTTGATCTATGCCAATCCAATGCTCTCCCATGTGTTAATGTTGCCTCCTCATTTTGACTGAAACAATGTCATGTTTGTTCCACGTCGTTGTCACATCCCAAAAATTGAGCATGTGAAAAGATACTACTCATTTGATATAATTCTCAAACATACGTTATATACATATATTCTGTAAGGTTTTACATTCAACCTTAATCATTCATTCCACACTACAGAATTATATTCATCTGATAAGCAAATATAGACATACATAGTCTGATATTTCTATTTCATCGCAAGCCTAGGAGACCTATAGAAAGTACAGAGCGTTTCTAGTATCCACATTAATAAGTACTGGTATCCCACCAGACAGAAATAGAGTGTAATCCCAAGGGGCTTCTAATCTTCCAACGGATACTCTTCTTCTTTGTTTTTTGTATCTGAAAAATAATCATAGGGAGTGTGAGTTTATTTAAAAACTCAGTAAGTAAATAACTGTACTATATGAAATATCAAAAGTACAAATACCACATTTACTCATATAATTAATTGTCTTATACATCGAGTAGTATGGGACTCTAACCCTTTCAAACTCATGAATAAGATTTCATAGATATACACCGAGTAGTATGGGACTCTAACCCTTTCAAACTCGTGAATAAGATCTCATAGGTATACACCGAGTAGTATGGGACTTTAACCCTTTCAACTTGTGTATAGATTTCATAGATATGCACTGAGTAGTATGGGACTCTAACCCTTTCAAACTCGTGTATAAGATTTCTTAGATATACATCGAGTAGTATGGGACTTTAACCCTTTCACACTCGTGTATTAGATCCCGTAGATCTTTACTCATTAATAAGATAGTGAGAATTCATCACACAGTACAATTGTCATGAAATAAATAATTTCTACATACTCTTATTTCTATTGATCATCATATACTCCCATATGAAAAATTAATTGCTTATTATCCAAATAATATTGTAAATGAGACTTATATTGTACTTTGACTAGTAATATCAAATTAGCTGAGCAAGGTTATTCACTCACCTTGATGTTTGTCCAAGTTTACCTTGTTCCACATTAGAATTTGTGTAGGAAAATTTCCTAGTAAAATATATTACAAGGAATCATAAGAAAGGAAACAAAATCACGAAAATACGTAAAATTTTCTGACTGCTACAGTACGGTTTGCTACAGTGTCGGTTTTGCTACAGTGCCGGTTCGCTACAGTAACGTTGACTGCTACAGTATCGTTGACTGCCGACACTACAGTACTGCTACAGTAACTCGAAGAAAATTTCCCGAAATCTGGTCGCTACAGTAACTCAAGTTTTGCAGAAGTTTTTGCAGAAATTTCTCACAATTTCATTCTTTCCTTTCTTGTTTCAAAACCAGAATTTCAACTCTTTTAACCGATTATAACTCAAATATAACTTCTAAAACAACTGAGATTCATGAATTATCATCAAAATCTTCAAGAACAAAACCTCCTCTGATCTTCTACATAAACTGAAATTTAAGGAAAATAATCGGATTAAAGCTTACCTTTGATCCTTACAAAGCTTTTGAACCGAACAAATAATCGAAATTCTGAAGATCAAGGAAAGGATTTGAGAAGAAAATGAAGAACTGAGGGAGAAATACTTTTCTGCTTCCTTCGGCTGAGTAAAAAAATGAGGGGTACTATTGAAACTTTATATTAAATATTTCTAATGGGTTATTCAATAACCCATGGGTATCCATAACCCAACATCCAAACCCATCCAGTCAATTTACAATAAATAGACTAATTGACCATTCTGAAACCACTTTTCCATGAATTTCACCATTCTTAGAATATATCCCTCATTGTGCAAATATTTAGTCCAGTCATTTAACTCAATTTTCATAAATAATATTCAAAGAGAACAATTAAATATGAAAATTAAAAATGACCAAAATAAATAACTAAAGTAACGTTGTAGAATTCTAAAATACTCTTAAGCGAATTATATTCTGAAATTAACGGGTATTACAGTCGTCCACATACATCCACGAAATCCTTCTTCTTTATCTCTCTACTTGTTTTTCGCGACCTCATCCACCTTTTATTCATTGTTAGCCTCAACTCTCTTCTCTCTCGATGTGTGTGGGTCTCTTAGTTACTCTTTCGTTGTTTCTCTTAGTCTCACACACATACACACACACTCTCTCTCTTTATTGTGCTCTATCTCTAACTTTCTTGCTCTTTGTCCCTATCATTCACGGTCTCTTGGTTTTTTGAAATACACATACACTATCTAAAATAGAGAGTCAAGTGAAAAAAACTTTGTTCTATTGTAAAACGAATACAATGGCTAGAATTAAGTCGGTTTTTTATTTTTCAGTCGATGTTTCAAATTTTTAAAAATATGTTTAGGTGAATCATTTTCTTACACAAATACCATCACTATGTGTTTTACTAATTTTTTCTGTTTATAAAAATTAAATTTATTTATCATTGCTCTCTGAGTCTCTGTTTTATCTACTCTGATGCTTTGCTGATCTCTACATGACTACATATATACATCAGAAAGACAGAGAGCAACAGTAACCAAACAGAGAAAACCAAATATACAATATACAACTGATGCAATGAGAAAATTTTAAGATTTGATTGAGTTTAAGAAAAAAAAAAAGACAAAATGAAAGAGATAACCAATTAGTTTATTTTACAAAGTTTAAAGAAACAATAAAAATCATTACTTATTTTGCATTGTTTAGAAGTTATAATATTATTTCAGTAGTGGGATGACTTGGGTAAAATTTCGTTTGTCATGGTATTTTATTTTGTTTTATTTTACCTTAATTATTATTTTTTATTGTATTACCCAAAGTTATCACATCCGAAAAAATCAAAAAATTTGTCTTCGTCCTTATACACAAATTGTAACACCTTATTAGATTTTGGGCACGTGGTAGTGTGCATCTGCGTTTATTTTTTTGGGTCATGAGCATCTGTGTTTGTACAGCTCATATAGTGGTCTTTCGAAATCTACGTTTGCTTTTTTGGTCGCATTCCAGAAGCTGTATTACCGGAGTCTGAGAATAGGTCTGTAATCTGTATGAAGCTACATGATAAAGTATAGATCAAATCTGTAGTTTATGTCACTTGAAGACTAATTGTCCAAAGGGCTTGGCTCAACTAGGTAGTAATCCGTCAGCGCAATTCACGTTACATTAAAAAAGATAAAAACACGGCTTGACAAAAAAGAAAAAAAAAGCAAGATATATTTATAATTATGTTTCTAAAGTTTCCAGAGCTTTTTCTTTTTTATGAAATTGGATATACTTGACATTATATAATTGAAGGCAAAATGGTATTATATGCTCCCAACGTTTACTTTGATTTTCATTTATGCATTTGAAGTTTTTTTATCTGATTATGCCTCTTATCTTTCAATTTTTATTATATATGTCCTAAAATGACGAAAATATCCTCTATCCCTTTCTCTTTTCTCTGTCTTTTGCCGAAGAAGAATGATAGAGACGTCACCACCACTCGCTCTCTTCCCCTGCCACTGTGTCTCTCTTCCCGATATTCCTTCCAACATTCTTGCTTCTCCCTCTTTATAATTGTTGTCCTTTTTTTCGAGTCTCTTTCTTCTTCTTTGAATCTCCAACTCTCTGTCATCTCTCTTATTTTTTGAATCTTTTTTTCTTTTCTGTCAATTCCTCTTTTCTCTCGAATCTCTTTCTTTGTCTTCTTTTCCAATTCCCATTCTTTTCCCAAAATCATTATTTCTTTTCTGATCTCCTCAGTCTGTTGTATTTTTGTTCACCAGAAATTTTCTTTGCTAAACATCTTTGGCGAACTGTCATTAGAGACATTTGATGAACGCCTCTTCAATTATTCCAAGGGGTCACCGGTAGCCATCACACACCTCTTCACACATCTGAGGTGGTACCAGCCGGAGACTAAAGTCTATAACCGGAGATATTCACAGAAAAGAATAGAGAAGAATCAAAGATAAAATAAAATAAAAAGGAAAAAATATTTACCAGCCAAAGGATATATTACAAAATCTCATAATTCTTCTCAGATTAGAATAGGGAAGGATCATAAAATATAAAAGAGATATAACACTACTTACTAGCACTGAGGACCACAGTTGGGCATACAGAGACCATTGCGTGAATAGATGGACCAAATATACAATGGAAACAAGTTCCGGTGACCATTGGAGAGAGACGCAATGGCAGAGGAAAGAAGGGGAATTGGAAAAGAAGAGAAAGAAAGAGATCTGAGAGAGAATAAGAGTTGATAGAGAAGAGAAAAAGATTCAGAAAATAAGAGAGTTGACAGAGAGTTGGAGATCCTAAGAAGAAGAAAGGTTTAGAAAAGAGCGATAATTATAAAGAGGGGGAAGCCAGAAGGGTTTGGGTTCACTCCAAAAGGTTTCTCTCCAAGTTCCCTCTAGCAGACACTAAAAGTGATCCTGAAAAAAATGACTATCTTTTTTACCCGTTAGATCTATAGATCAATGGATGAGAACCCCCTCCAACACTCCAACAACTGGAGGGAATCCTCATTCAAGCGAGAATGTTGGAGGGAATGCCATAGATGGGAAGAGAGACGCAATGGTGGAAGAAAAAGAGCAAGTGGTGATGAGGCCACAGAGAGAAAAAAGAGAGGGATGGAGAGTATTTTCATTATTTTAGAACATATATGATAAAAATTGAAAGATAAAGAGCATAATCAGACCAAAAAAACCTTCAGGAGCATAAAAAAAAATCGAAGTAAATGTTATGTCTATATAATACCTTTTTGCCTACAATTAAATTCAAAAGGTTAAGTGATATATTCTTCTGCGACCACATGTTTAATTGACTTGCAAGCTTTGTTCTCTGTATTTTTTCAGATGATATGTTGCCCAACACAATTCATACCTTAGCAAAAATAAAAGATAACAACAAATTAAATGAACAAACAAATTCATGAATCTAGTTAAAATAAACGGATCATAAAAAATAAATTAAAAAACATATATTGAATATAATTGATTTACCACAATCATTTGGTTCCAAGCATGAAATACAAAAACACAACACATAATTACGTTGATTCAAGACCAGTAGAATGTAAAGCCTTAGCGGCCGGTAATGGTACTTCTAGAAAAGTGCACAAAAAGAAAGGCCAATGCTGCTGACTTGGACACTGTGGACAAAGGAATCCCAAATTTTCCATTCAGAAACAAACCCTTCAAAAATGGCCAATAACACAATATCATATATGAGACGCAAAACAGCTCGCCTAGCCCAGACCCATGATTCCCGCTCTGAGGTTGCAGCCCTAGCAACTTCATGGCCATTGCTGTCAGATGAAGTAACAAAGTGGTGGTGCCTAGTATGAACATTGGAGAGTCGTTGAAGGTGAATCTACCTGCATCTTCATCATCCCCAGAAGTAGAGGGTTGATGTTTTTCTGTTATTTCAAACACTGTGTCAGATAACCCTAGGAACTTGAGTATCATGCTCAAAACAGCAAAAAGCCATGCATTCATGGCTATAATTCTCGACATTCTTTGGTTATTCCACCATGCTCTCATTGACAACCCAGTCACAAGATACTCTGCCATTGTGTGAATCTTGTAAATCACAAAAAGTGCAACATGAATCCATATGCCTTTTCCCTGAATTTCATTTAGTAAACAAGAAAGGGAGATCGAGGTGTAAATTAGGCCTACTACTAGCATGGGAAAGTTAAGGACAAGCTAAATTGAAAAAGTGTGTTGTGTTGAGTAATGAGTGATGATGCTGACCTCGGGGAAGAAAGAGGAATTGGTAATAATGCAGTATACTGGAAGGAGTGCATAGCATGTTTCAGGAACACCACGAAAGCCCCAATTGATGATCCACAAATACGCCAAGCTTTGCCTCAATTGTATCTTGCCAAAAATGGGGCCGAATATTGGACAATGTTTGCTGAAAAAGACTTCAAGCAGTCCTACGGCCCATCTTTTTTGTTGGGTCAATGAGGCAGGCCCACCTTCTGGTGCAAGCCCTACAAATGCAATAGGGTCTGGTGTACACGACACTGATCTCCAACCCTTCGTATGGATTGTTAGCCCAGTAAGAAGATCCTCCGTTTTTGATCCATACATCCAGCCCACCTAAATATTTTCAAACCATGACAACAAAAAAAGTTAATTAAGGGGTATATGTTGTACAAAATTGAAAAATTGAGAGGTCAGTTGTTAAAAATATTTAAGTTAAGGAGAATAAATTGTACAACTCCCTAAATTGAAGGGGTTTATTTGCATTTTTCCATGTTAAAGGTGGACAAAAATTGGACTAATTTAGGGCAAAATAAGAACAAAAGTACATCTTTTAGGAACTAATAATGAATAGCAAATTAAAAGTTTTCAAAATTCAAATCATGCATAGACAAAATTCAAGATGAAAGTAACTGAGACAAGTATATTCAAAGATTATATGTAAATAATATTTATTTTTCAGACCTTTTTGCCCCAGCCATTTCCACGTTCATATCCGCATGAAGCAATTCGGATAGCTTCCTCAAGAGAGTTCGAAACATTGGCATTAGGGGAATAAGTCTTTCCTTCGAAAGCATCAGAAGCTGATTTCACCAACTCCGTTGAATTTCCAAATGTTTCAACTATTACGTCTTTTGATCTGTTTCCTGCACAGTGCACGTGGTCATTATAGCTAGAAGTAAAACTTCTTTTATTGTTGGCAACTAAACCATTATCATTATACGTGCCACTATAATTCATAATATACAAAGGGGGGTGTCTGGTAATTAAATTCATGATGAAGCATGAAATTATAATGAATTTTAAGTACCAGTTTCCATGTCATATGGAGAGAGACCATAAAGTACTTTCCTTCTATGGAAGCAATTTGTTCCACAATAGAATAGTCCTTGGATTCCTTCTATTCCAGTCGCCATGTACTGCATAAGAAGGAAAGTAATGAGCTTGTGATTAATACAATTTACTTGTGATTATTATAGCATTTTTTCTTAATATATTATTTAAAAATTTTACATATTATATCTTATAGTACTTAAAAATTTTGACATGTATGTAATAATAAATATTATAATTCATTTATGATTGACTCATTGAAAAGTAAACCAATTATTTCCTTATCTGATTTAATAATTGGTGAATATAATTGAAGTTAAACACACCGTGAACAAGACAACCATCTGATTTCCATAAGGATCATCCTTCAAGCCACCATAGAATTGCTGAAAACATTGAGCAAAGGCAACTTCTTTTTGGCCAATAGGATCTAGCAAAATGCACAAGGCGTGAAAAGTAATTTGTGGATTGTTGACAAACATATCGCAATCAACGTTCAAAATGAATGGAGCATTGGTCATCAACCCAGAGACTCTTGTCTGAATCACACAACCAAGATAATTAATTAAGGTGTTAGTGAATAAATTAATAAATAATAATAATAATCGAATATGAAGAGAAAATGAAGTAACTGAGAAAATGAAGGAGTTAATATATTATTATTACCAAGACATTCATAGCACCGGCTTTGTAGTGATGTGGCTGTTTTGGACGCTTTTCCCTTGAAATGTAGATCAAATGGGGCAACCCATCCTCACCACTTTCCTTGTTCTCCCATATAACCTACGTATATCTCAAATCTCTTAACCTAAGCCAACAACGTATACAGTATTGCAAAACCCCTTTTTTTTTTTTGAATCAATGAGGGTAAATCCGATTATAAGAGCTTTTTTTTTTTAATTAACATTCTTTAGAAAACTAGAAAGTGTATAGATGTGTTAAGCATGACTTTTAAATTACTTTATAATTTATTTGAATAAAATAGATGTATTTGGTAAACAAGTTTATTTGAGTAACTTATAACTTTTATATTTTTCTTCTCCATTTATTATTATTATTTTATTAAAATTCTTATTCTATCTTTATTCCTTATATACATATAAAATATAATATATATATATATATATATATATATATATATAATATTATAAAATATATATTATATAAAATATTATATATATATATATATATAATAATAATTTACATTAATTTAATTAAAATGCAAAAAGTGATATATTTATTTTGTATTATTTTGAGATTACAAAATATCATATAATTAAGTATGTCCTTTTACGTCACTTTATATCTATAAGCTAATTCAATAACTACTTTTATCAAATACTTCTAATTTAATAAGCTAACTTAACAACTTTAAGCTTTCATCTAAAAATCAATTTTTAAACTTTTAACTAGCTTTTCAGCTATTTTTACCAAATAGAGTCTACGAAAGAGTTTATAGAGTTATTCCATGACTAAACACTCTAAAAAACGTGAATATTTAGAATAAAATAACTGGTAACCTTAATTATAGATGAATGATTTCTATTCTATTCTTATTCCTCATATACATATAAAATATAATATATATATATATATATATAGATATAATATATAATAAAAAATATAATTAATTAATTAATTATATATAATAATTTAAATTAATTTAATTAAAAATCAAAAAATAATATATTTATTTTGTGTTATTTTGGGATTACAAAATATCTCATGAGTATGTTCTTTTATGTCATTTTATATTTATCAACTAATTAAATAGCTACTTTTCTCAAATAGTTCTAATTCAATAAGCTATGTTAACAATTTTTAACTTTCAGCTATCAACTTTCATCTAAAAATTAATTTTTAAACTTCTAGCTAGTTTATCAATTATTTTTGACATATAGTGAAGAGTTTGTTGAATTATTCCATGAGTAAATACTCTGAAAAAACGTGAATATTTAGAATAAAATAACTGGTAACCTTAATTATAGATGGATGATTTCCCCTCTGTGTATCCCTGAAATCTGCAAATTGTGGGTCCAATGGATCAGGGCCAGCTTCAATTTGTCGCCTGAGACGCTCATATTCATGCTGCACACACAAACACACAAATCCCCCTAATCCTATTTTTTCAAAATAACAGTTTAGCTCATGCCATTAAATACTTAATTATCATGACGACTCACCTTCATTCTTACCCATTCTTGTTTGAACTCTTGCGATTCTTCACTATTGGGAGCTTTGTGATCATCAGAGAAGTATTTAAAGGGAGCTCTCACTTCCACACTGAACTTCTTGCAGAAAGATACCCAAAGTTTTGCGAATTTGCAGGCCTCCATGAGGGCATATAAGATAAGAGGAGAACACCCATCGTCTGAGACATAGCAAGCTAGCTTGTGAGATGGGTATTCAAGTGCCAACAGAGACAACACTGTGTTCACAGTCATGATTGGTGGCTCTGCCACTGGGTCTGCTGTCGTCACAAACATGTCTATCGCAGGACGCTCTCTTATTCTGTTCACAAAGTCCGATCATATAAAAGCCAATTTTCATATCCAATAAAACCAATATTTCACCACTTTTAAGTTGTCAATAATGATTCATTAATAGTGTGACGCCTTCTTTTAATTATACTTCCCCTTGTGATAGAAAAAATAAAAATTACCTCAACCTTTATAAGTAAGAGACGACATTGAGTTGAATGATTCTTAAGTAATAATTAACTCTAGAAAATAAAAACAAAACAGCCACATACATTCCCTCTCTGCTTTGTGCCAAAAATGGATTAAAGCCCACAATGATTAAACTTTGACAATTCAATTACAGAATTTATATTATTAGTCAAGAGCAATTTAACTTAAAAAAAGCTCACAATGATATATTCCATAATATATTATATATATAAGAAGGGAATTGAAGCAGTGAGAACGGACGACGAAGAAGACGACTGATGATAAGAATGAAAGTCAGAATAATTGACAGAAATAATGTATATGACATATAAAAATTTTAATAAAATAATAAAAAAAAATATAAAAAATTATAAGTTATAAGCTACTCAAATAAATTTATTTATCAAATACATGTATTTTGATCAAATAAGTTTATAAGATAATCAAATAAACTATAAATTAATTTTTAAATCATGCCAAACAGTTATTTGAGTGTTGACGTGACAAAGATGAATATATATATATATATATATATAGGAGTACTATAGGGTAAGTAATGACGGCATGAGGAAAGGAAAGGGGAGAAGTGAGAGTGAGAGGTGATTAAGATTTAAAATTACCGTTGGAAGAGACGTTGTGGATAGGTTTTGACGACACAAGGCGTCCACCTGGAGCATATCGCGAGAAACCAGGAGATGGCGAACCATGATTCACAGAGAAACGCAGCGAACCAAGGACCAGTGTAGTGGCTGATGCAGATGAGCCTGTAAGCGAGAAGCAACAGAAGCAGAAGCATAATCAACATATCTGACACCCTTTTCCAAGGGCTGGGCTTAACCCACACTTTCTCGTAAAGAGACGCACTCTCTTCTCGCCTGCCCATCGTTACGTTGAGCTTCCCTCTCACAAAGAAGCCTGAGTATGTTAAGGCGGTTGTTTCTTGTTCTTTTAAAGCTCTTCACCGCATCAATTATATGACCTTTGATGACACAATGTGTGGCATTGGAGTGTTTGCATTAAATGTTTGCCTTGAATGGTCTTTATTTGGCGGGCACAAGCTATCTTTTCTTTTCTTTATTTTTTAATTTTTTTTCAAAAATACTTAATATTTAAAATATTTGAAAAAAATGTTACACAATGCATGTTGGATATCATAAATTAATTATTAAGTACTAATATACACAATACTTGATATTCATTTTAAAAATATTAAATTTATATTATATAAATAATATATTATAATTTATATTAAAATTTTATAATTTATAATATTTATTTATATATTATATGAATAATTATTAGGCTCATGTTGAATATATTATACTCATCCATTTATATTGAACGGATTAAAAAAAAGAATTCATATTTTCTGTTTGGCCTTGTTGTTCAAATCAGAGAGAGAGCTTGACGATTTTGGAAAGAGAGATTCAGAGAACTCAAGTGATAGAGGCAGCTGAGAGCAAAGGAAGGAGATGACTTCTTCAGTAGAAAAATAGAGGGAGAGGGAGTAGACAAAGAAAGATGAGCTAGAGAGAGTTTTTTCTTTTTTTTTTTAAAAAATTATTATGAAAGTTATTTTTTGTAATTTTAGGTTATGAGTCTACGTGACAAGTGACGTGATTGATAATTTTTGTCACGTAACAGTCTAGTCAGTATTTTCTGTTAATTTTTTACAATGTTTAAAAAAAATATATTTGTAAAAAAAATAAAATATATAGAACATATCTGACAAAAAATAAATATTAAAAGTACACATGAAACTCAATCTAAATATTAGAGATATGAAATATTTTTAACAATAGTTAAAACCTGTAGTTACAATTAAAACTATGACTAAAGGATAAATATGGTCTCATCTACAATACAGTAAGAGGGAGCTTGCCACTTGCCAGGACATGGACCTTTCTTTCCTCTTTCCATACTCAGCTAATCAATGTGTTGCAGCGTTACTTACTCTAGGGACCCAGAAAAACTCATATCTACAGAAGCCACCACAATTTTCAACAACCTCCATGAAGATAGGATGGACATAGAAAACACTTATATATATTTGTTTATATCTTTATTATTAAGTTCTTTAATACAAATATAGTATGTATAAAATATTTTTATGAAAAATTAATAATGAAATGGTAAGTTATAAAAAAATCTGAAGTTATTTTTCAAAAACTATATACATATGTTTCAATTAAAGAACTACACATTTATCATATTTTAAATAAAAAATTTAATAACAAATCTATAAGAAACTGTATTTAAATTTTTTCCATGAACCCACCTCATTATTTTTCAGACCTTCAATCACTAAATGAAAATATCTTTTTTAGAATTTGAAAATAAATAAAAAATTTGTTGATAAAGAAGTCTAATGTAACATTAATGTTAAAAAATTATATAAAAAATATATTTTTTAGAATTTGAAAGCATATTTTCTGATTTAATTATTCAAGAGTGGACCCAAATTTGAATGCCATTTTTGGATATTATTAATTCCATCTATTACTGGTAATGTAATTTTTGTTTTATACGGACGTAGAGACCAACCTTTTAGATATTATTAATTTCTTCTATTGCTGGTAATATAATTTTTGTTTTATACGTACGCAGAGGGCAAACCTCTTTCTTCAACTCATACACTCCCCTATTCGCCATTCCTTTTGTGGATATACTATTTTCATTTTTTATTTTCTCAAATGACCTTTTTTTGGTCCTTATCTAACAATCTATGTAGTGTGTCTTTTGAAAACAATTAGAAAAATTTAAGTTTGAACAAACAATAATTTATAAATATTTGTTTGAAAAATGATTGTGAAAATTTAAGTTTGGGCAAATTATGGTTTCGAGAATTGATTTTGGAAAAACTTAAATTCTGGTAAACATAATTTATATTTGGAAAAATGACTAGTAAACTTAGTTTTAGGCAAACTGTAATACCCGTTAATTTCATAATATAATTCGCTTAAGAGTATTTTAGAATTCTACAACGTTACTTTAGTTATTTATTTTGGTCATTTTTAATTTTCATATTTAATTGTTCTCTTTGAATATTATTTATGAAAATTGAGTTAAATGACTGGACTAAATATTTTCACAATGAGGGATATATTCTAAGAATGGTGAAATTCATGAAAAAGTGGTTTCAGAATGGTCAATTAATCCATTTATTGTAAATTGACTGGATGGGTTTGGATGTTGGGTTATGGATACCCATGGGTTATTGAATAACCCATTAGAAATATTTAATATAAAGTTTCAATAGTAACCCTCATTTTTTTTCACTCAGCCGAAGGAAGCAGAAAAGATTTCTCTCTCAGTTCTTCATTTTCTTCTCAAATCCTTTCCTTGATCTTCAGAGTTTCGATTATTTGTTCGGTTCAAAAGCTTTGTAAGGATCAAAGGTAAGCTTTAATCCGATTATTTTCCTTAAATTTCAGTTTATGTAGAAGATCAGAGGAGGTTTTGTTTTGAAGATTTTGATGATAATTCATGAATCTCAGTTGTTTTAGAAGTTATATTTGAGTTATAATCGGTTAAAAGAGTTGAAATTCTGGTTTTGAAACAAGAAGGGAGAGGATGAATTTGTTAGAAATTTCTGCAAAAACTTCTGCAAAAACCGAGTTACTGTAGCGACCAGGGATTTCGAAACAAAATCTGGAAAATTTTCTTCGGTTACTGTAGCAGTACTGTAGTGTCGGCAGTCAACGTTACTGTAGCGAACCGGCACTGTAGCGAACCGATACTGTAGCAAACCGTACTGTAGCAACCCGTTACTGTAGCAGTCAGAAAATTTTACGTATTTTCGTGATTTTGTTTCCTTTCTTATGATTCCTTGTAATATATTTTACTAGGAAATTTTCCTACACAAATTCTAGTGTGGAACAAGGTAAACTTGGACAAACATCAAGGTGAGTGAATAACCTTGCTCAGCTAATTTGATATTACTAGTCAAAGTACAATATAAGTCCCATTTACAATATTATTTGGATAATAAGCAATTAATTTTTCATATGGGAGTATATGATGATTAGTAGAAATAAGAGTATGAAGAAATTATTTATTTCATGACAATTGTACTATGTGATGAATTCTCACTATTTTATTAATGAGTAAAGATCTACGGGATCTAATACACGAGTGTGAAAGGGTTAAAGTCTCATACTACTCGGTGTATATCTAAGAAATCTAATACACGAGTGTGAAAGGGTTAAAGTCCCATACTACTCGGTGTATATCTAAGAAATCTTATACACGAGTTGGAAAGGGTTAAAGTCCCATACTACTCAGTGCATATCTATGAAATCTATACACGAGTTGAAAGGGTTAAAGTCCCATACTACTCGGTGTATACCGATGAGATCTTATTCACGAGTTTGAAAGGGTTAGAGTCCCATACTACTCGGTGTATATCTATGAAATCTTATTCATGAGTTTGAAAGGGTTAGAGTCCCATACTACTCGATGTATAAGACAATTAATTATATGAGTAAATGTGGTATTTGTACTTTTGATATTTTATATAGTACAGTTATTTACTTACTGAGTTTTTAAATAAACTCACACTCCCTATGATTATTTTTTTTCAGATACAGAAAATAAAGAACAAGAGTATCCGTTTGAAGATTAGAAGTCCCTTGGGTTTATTCTCTATTTCTGTCTGGTGGGACACCAGTACTTATTAATGTGGATATTAGAAAAGCTCTGTATTTTCTATAGGTCTCCTAGGCTTGCGATGAGATAGAAATATCAGACTATGTATGTCTATATTTGCTTATCAGATGAATATAATTCTGTAGTGTGGAATGAATGATTAAGGTTGAATGTAAAACCTTACAGAATATATGTATATAACGTAGGTTTGAGAATTATATCAAATGAGTAGTATCTTTTCACATGCTCAATTTTTGGGATGTGACAAATTTGGTATCAGAGGAAAGGTTTTATAGGTCCCCTATAGAGTACAGAGCAAAGTGATCTTTGTGGGCCCTTCCCTATTGTCATGAGCCGCGGCATGACCATAGGATTAGGTTCCATAAAAGACCTTGTAGAGTATAACGTCATTTTATAGATAACTTCTCAGTGGGGCTAGTAAGTGATATTTTGTTTATGTCTGAAAATTGTTTGTTATGTGTGTAGATCTGTGACAGATCAATGTCAGAAGGATCTTCTAATAATAATGAGCATATGGGTCCAAGGAGGGCCATAAATCCACCAGTACATGTGCAAGATGATCCTAACCGTGGTGATAGTTTACATGCTCAAAGTACTGAGGGCGCAACTAGTGAGCAAGCAAGAAGAGTCGAACCTGATGCTCACGTCGGTAATGCAACTATTGCACATGTGATTCATTTGATGAATGAACGATTTGACCGATTTGAGGCTGAAATGAGAGGTCGAGCTGCACAAGCTAACCTGCCAGTGGATCCTCCTATTGTTGAAGCTGAAAATGTACCACCAGTTCCGTTAGCGGGAGGAGTTAATGTAAGAGAGGTAAGAATGTCTGAATTCCAGAAAATGAGGCCTCCTACTTTTTCAAGGGAAGATCCCAAAGAGGACCCACAATGTTTCCTTGAAGATTGTGAAGCAATCTGTGATGCTATAGGGTGTTCTCCTACTCAAAAGGTAGAATTCACTTCCTTTCAGTTAAAAGGTAGGGCTGGTAAATGGTGGAGAAACTGGAAGAAAGCTAGAATTCAAGGCGCACCGCCAGTTATGTGGTCAGAATTTTACAGATTGGTTATGGATGAATTTCTTCCGGCAAGTGAACGATCATCCAGGGCCAGAGATTTTCTGTATCTACGGCAGGGAACCATGACTGTTGACGAGTATTCAGCTCAGTTTGTTAAATTATCTGAATATGCCCTTGAAATCATTCCTTCTGAAAGGAAGAAAATAGAAAAGTTTGTGGAAGGGCTTTGTGATGCCTTATATGATCAAGTGGGTTCTAATATGAACGATTACTCTTCGTACTCAGAGGCTGTTGATGTGGCCTGAAGAATGGAAAAGAGGTCAAAGAATAAAGAAGAGTATCGTCAAAAGAAGAAAGCTAGGTATAGAAGATCTTTTGATCAAGGGGAAGACTCAGGGACTTTGAAACCCTTTACTGCATCACAACATGCTCCAGCCACTCCTACTAAGTCATCTTATTCTACAGCCAGTGTGGCTAAGCCTCGTTTAGAGAACAGGGGTGGTTTTAGCTCTTCTAGTAGAGGAGGTACTCATGGTAGAAGGGAAAAACCTCAATGTCCTGAATGTGGAAAGTTTCACTTCGGAGAATGCAGGTTAAACACTGTTGGTACAGGCTGTTTTCACTGTGGACAAAAAGGACATTTTATAAGGGAGTGCCCTCAGCTCATGACAAGACCAGGTCAAGGGTCTACTTTGCCACCTCGACCACAATCTATTACTCAAACACCAACCCCTTCAATAGGGGGTAGTATGGGAAGAGGTTCTGGAAGAGGCCAAGGTGACCGTGGAAAACAAGCTGCTGGCAGAGGAAATGCAAGAGTATATGCTCTAACCCGACAGGATGCTCAAACATCCAATGCTGTAGTTACAGGTATATTATCTGTTAATACTTTTGCTGCACGTATTTTGTTTGACCCCGGTTCTACTCACTCATATGTGTCGCCCCTATTTGCCAAGAGATTTGCATTTGATTCGATTATTCTTAAAGAACCATTCTTGGTTTCCACACCGATGAGAGAGACTTTGATGGTTAAAACATGTTATCGTTCTTGTAAAATAATCGTTGGAGGCATGGAAACTGAGATAGATCTTATGGTTCTCAATATGTTAGATTTTGATGTGATTTTAGGGATGGATTGGTTATCTTCTTGTCATGCTACTATAAATTGTCGTGACAAAGTTATTTCCTTTAATATGCCGGGGAGGAGTAATTTTGTGTTTCAAGGAGATCGAGGTGATGTACCTTGCAACATGATATCTATGTTAAGTGCCCAGCGTATGTTGCGAAAGGGATGTCAGGGATTTCTGGCTTTTATCAAAGATTTAGAAAAGAAAGAACAGAAGTTAGAAGACATTCATGTGGTTAATGAATTTCCAGATGTGTTCCCAGAAGATTTACCTGGATTACCGCCAGAAAGAGATATTGAGTTCAGTATTGATTTGGTCCCAGACACAAGACCAATTTCTATTCCACCTTATCGTATGGCTCCTGTTGAGCTAAAAGAACTCAAAGAACAATTGGAAGATTTGTTAAACAAAGGGTTCATTCGCCCAAGTTTTTCACCTTGGGGTGCTCCTGTTCTTTTTGTGAAAAAGAAAGATGGTTCTATGAGATTATGTATAGATTATTGTCAGCTGAATAAAGTCACAGTGAAGAATAAGTATCCTTTACCAAGGATAGATGATTTGTTTGATCAGCTTCAAGGAGCAAAATACTTCTCAAAGATTGATCTAAGGTCTGGATATCATCAGTTACGAATTAAGAGTGATGATATACCTAAGACTGCTTTTCGTACACGGTATGGACATTATGAGTTTCTTGTGATGTCTTTTGGGTTGACAAATGCACCAGCAGCATTTATGGATTTAATGAACAGAGTGTTCAAATCATTCCTTGATAAGTTTGTAATTGTGTTTATTGATGATATTTTGGTATATTCAAAGAGTCATGAAGAACATACTGAACATTTGAGAATAGTGCTTCAGACTTTGAGAGAGCATCAGTTGTACGCAAAGCTCTCAAAATGTGAATTCTGGATGAGTCATGTAACATTTTTGGGACATGTTATTTCCCAAGAAGGTATTCATGTAGATCCAAGTAAAATTGAAGCAGTTAAACTGTAATACCCGTTAATTTCAGAATATAATTCGCTTAAGAGTATTTTAGAATTCTACAACGTTACTTTAGTTATTTATTTTGGTCATTTTTAATTTTCATATTTAATTGTTCTCTTTGAATATTATTTATGAAAATTGAGTTAAATGACTGGACTAAATATTTGCACAATGAGGGATACATTCTAAGAATGGTGAAATTCATGGAAAAGTGGTTTCAGAATGGTCAATTAATCCATTTATTGTAAATTGACTGGATGGGTTTGGATGTTGGGTTATGGATACCCATGGGTTATTGAATAACCCATTAGAAATATTTAATATAAAGTTTCAATAGTAACCCTCATTTTTCACTCAGCCGAAGGAAGCAGAAAAGCATTTCTCTCTCAGTTCTTCATTTTCTTCTCAAATCCTTCCCTTGATCTTCAGAGTTTCGATTATTTGTTCGGTTCAAAAGCTTTGTAAGGATCAAAGGTAAGCTTTAATCCAATTATTTTCCTTAAATTTCAGTTTATGTAGAAGATCAGAGGAGGTTTTGTTCTTGAAGATTTTGATGATAATTCATGAATCTCAGTAGTTTTAGAAGTTATATTTGAGTTATAATCGGTTAAAAGAGTTGAAATTCTGGTTTTGAAACAAGAAAGGAAATGATGAATTTTTGAAAGATTTTTCTGCAAAAATTCGAGTTACTGTAGCGACCAGAGATTTCGGAAAAATTCTGGAAAATTTTCTTCGGGGTTACTGTAGCAGTACTGTAGTGTCGGCAGTCAACGGAACTGTAGCAGTCAACGTTACTGTAGCGAACCGGCACTGTAGCGAACCGTTACTGTAGCGAACCGTTACTGTAGCAAACCGTACTGTAGCAAACCGTTACTGTAGCAAACCGTACTGTAGCAGTCAGAAAATTTTGCGTATTTTTCGTGATTTTGTTTCCTTTCTTATGATTCCTTGTAATATATTTTACTAGGAAATTTTCCTACACAAATTCTAGTGTGGAACAAGGTAAACTTGGACAAACATCAAGGTGAGTGAATAACCTTGCTCAGCTAATTTGATATTACTAGTCAAAGTACAATATAAGTCCCATTTACAATATTATTTGGATAATAAGCAATTAATTTTTCATATGGGAGTATATGATGATCAGTAGAAATAAGAGTATGACGAAACTATTTATTTCATGACAATTGTACTATGTGATGAATTCTCACTATTTTATTAATGAGTAAAGATCTACGGGATCTAATACACGAGTGTGAAAGGGTTAAAGTCCCATACTACTCGGTGTATATCTAAGAAATCTTATACACGAGTGTGAAAGGGTTAAAGTCCCATACTACTCAGTGCATATCTATGAAATCTATACACGAGTTGAAAGGGTTAAAGTCCCATACTACTCGGTGTATACTGATGAGATCTTATTCACAAGTTTGAAAGGGTTAGAGTCCCATACTACTCGGTGTATATCTATGAAATCTTATTCATGAGTTTGAAAGGGTTAGAGTCCCATACTACTCGATGTATAAGACAATTAATTATATGAGTAAATGTGGTATTTGTACTTTTGATATTTTATATAGTACAGTTATTTACTTACTGAGTTTTTAAATAAACTCACACTCCCTATGATTATTTTTTTCAGATACAGAAAACAAAGAACAAGAGTATCCGTTTGAAGAATAGAAGCCCCTTGGAATTATCCTCTATTCTTGTCTGGTGGGACACCAGTACTTATTAATGTGGATATTAGAAACGCTCTGTATTTTCTATAGGTCTCCTAGGCTTGCGATGAGATAGAAATATCAGACTATGTATGTCTATATTTGCTTATCAGATGAATATAATTCTGTAGCGTGGAATGAATGATTAAGGTTGAATGTAAAACCTTACAGAATATATGTATATAACGTATGTTTAAGAATTATATCAAATGAGTAGTATCTTTTCACATGCTCAATTTTTGGGATGTGACATAAACAGTGGCCTAGACCAACAACTGTGTCTGAAGTACGTAGTTTTCTTGGCTTAGCAGGGTATTACCGTCGCTTTGTCAAAGATTTCTCTAAGACGACTCTCCCATTAAATAAGTTAACCCGAAAGAATGTTAAATACATTTGGGATGATTCATGTGAGCAAAGTTTCACCCAATTGAAAGAGTGTTTAACTTCTGCACCAGTCTTAATCCTACCATCAGGACTAGGGGGTTACTCTGTATTCTGTGATGCCTCAAAGATAGGCTTAGGATGTGTGTTGATGCAACATGGTAAAGTCATAGCTTATGGCTCACGTCAGCTTAAAAAGCATGAATTGAATTACCCCACTCATGATTTGGAAATGGCAGCTGTAGTGTTTGCCCTAAAGATATGGAGACATTACTTGTATGGGGAAACTTGTAAAATTTTTACAGATCACAAAAGCCTTAAGTACATTTTTGAGCAGAGAGATCTCAATCTAAGGCAACGAAGGTGGATGAAACTTCTGAAAGATTATGATTGTACCATCCTTTACCATCCAGGTAAAGCAAATGTAGTGGCTGATGCTCTAAGTCGAAAGTCTATGGGAAGTTTAGCTCACATTGCCACTATAAGGAGGTCTCTAATACATGAACTATAAGAATTGGAAGCTGATGGAGTATTCTTCGAGATCACTGAGTCAGGTACATTTCTGGCTCATTTAACAGTTAGATCATCCCTTGTTGAAAAAGTAAAAGCAACTTTAGAAAATGACATTGATATGGTCAAAATCAGAGATAAGGCAAGGCAAGGTCTAGCACCAAGTTTCTTGGTAGATGAAGAAGGAGTCTTATGGTTTAATGGGAGACTCTGTGTCCCCAACATTGAATCTTTGAAACATGAAATTTTAATGGAAGCTCATGGTTCGCCCTAAGTTGTACATCCTGGTGCTGTGAAAATGTATCAGGACTTGAAATAAGTTTACTGGTGGGAGGGCATGAAGCGAGACGTGACTGACTTTGTAGCTCGATGTTTGACTTGTCAGCAAGTTAAAGCTGAACATCGACGACCATCTGGATTGATGCAAAAACTAGATATTCCCGAATGGAAGTGGGAAAGGATCACTATGGATTTTGTAGTAGGTTTACCTCGGTCAACAAAAGGAAATGACTCAATATGGGTCATAGTGGATCGACTTACTAAGTCAGCACATTTTCTTCCTGTTCATACCACTTTCAGTGTAGCAAAACTTGCTCGAATTTATGTTAAAGAGATAGTGAAACTTCATGGTGTACCAATATCCATTATATCAGACCGAGGACCTCAGTTTACTTCTCGGTTCTGGAAAGTCTTTCAAGAGGCTTTGGGTACCAAAGTGAATCTTAGCACAGCATTCCATCCTCAGACTGATGGACAGTCCGAAAGGACAATTCAGACTTTAGAGGATATGCTAAGAGCTTGTGTGATGGATTTCAGTGGAAGTTGGGAAGATCATTTGTCTCTTATTGAATTTGCTTATAATAACAGTTACCAAGCCAGTATTCAGATGGCACCTTTTGAGGCTTTGTATGGGAGACGGTGTCGATCTCCTATAGGTTGGTTTGAACTTGGTGAAACCAAAATATTTGGACCTGAGATGATACAGGAAGATATAAATAAAGTTAAACTGATCAGAGAGAAGTTGTTAACTGCTCAGAGTAGACAGAAGTCTTATGCGGACAACTGACGACGTGACCTTGAATTTGCAATAGGTGATATGGTTTTCTTACGAATCTCACCTATGAAAGGAGTAATGAGATTCGGGAAGAAAGGCAAGCTTAGTCCAAGGTATGTTGGCCCATATGAGGTTGTAGACAGAGTGGGTAATGTGGCATATCGCCTAGACCTACCTTCCAACCTAGAGGGAGTTCATCCAATATTTCATGTGTCCATGCTACGAAAGTATCTTCCTGATCCTTCTCATGTCATTCAACCCCAAGAAGTTCATTTTGATGAAACTCTCACCTACGAAGAGGTACCAGTAGCTATCCTTGATAGAAAAGTCAAGAAATTGCGTACCAAAGAAATTCCTACTGTCAAGGTTCTTTGGAGAAATCATTCTCGCGAGGAAGCTACGTGGGAGGCAGAAGATGAGATGTGGAAAAACTATCCACATTTATTTGAAACTTGAGGTAAGATTTTAATTCGGAGGACCGAATTCTTTTAAGGGGGGTAGAATGTAATACCCGTTAATTTCAGAATATAATTCGCTTAAGAGTATTTTAGAATTCTACAACGTTACTTTAGTTATTTATTTTGGTCATTTTTAATTTTCATATTTAATTGTTCTCTTTGAATATTATTTATGAAAATTGAGTTAAATGACTGGACTAAATATTTGCACAATGAGGGATATATTCTAAGAATGGTGAAATTCATGGAAAAGTGGTTTCAGAATGGTCAATTAATCCATTTATTGTAAATTGACTGGATGGGTTTGGATGTTGGGTTATGGATACCCATGGGTTATTGAATAACCCATTAGAAATATTTAATATAAAGTTTCAATAGTAACCCTCATTTTTTTTCACTCAGCCGAAGGAAGCAGAAAAGATTTCTCTCTCAGTTCTTCATTTTCTTCTCAAATCCTTTCCTTGATCTTCAGAGTTTCGATTATTTGTTCGGTTCAAAAGCTTTGTAAGGATCAAAGGTAAGCTTTAATCCGATTATTTTCCTTAAATTTCAGTTTATGTAGAAGATCAGAGGAGGTTTTGTTTTGAAGATTTTGATGATAATTCATGAATCTCAGTTGTTTTAGAAGTTATATTTGAGTTATAATCGGTTAAAAGAGTTGAAATTCTGGTTTTGAAACAAGAAGGGAGAGGATGAATTTGTTAGAAATTTCTGTAAAAACTTCTGCAAAAACCGAGTTACTGTAGCGACCAGGGATTTCGAAACAAAATCTGGAAAATTTTCTTCGGTTACTGTAGCAGTAATGTAGTGTCGGCAGTCAACGGTACTGTAGCAGTCAACGTTACTGTAGCGAACCGGCACTGTAGCGAACCGATACTGTAGCAAATCGTTATTGTAGCAAACCGTACTGTAGCAACCCGTTACTGTAGCAGTCAGAAAATTTTACGTATTTTCGTGATTTTGTTTCCTTTCTTATGATTCCTTGTAATATATTTTACTAGGAAATTTTCCTACACAAATTCTAGTGTGGAACAAGGTAAACTTGGACAAACATCAAGGTGAGTGAATAACCTTGCTCAGCTAATTTGATATTACTAGTCAAAGTACAATATAAGTCCCATTTACAATATTATTTGGATAATAAGCAATTAATTTTTCATATGGGAGTATATGATGATCAGTAGAAATAAGAGTATGAAGAAATTTTTTATTTCATGACAATTGTACTATGTGATGAATTCTCACTATTTTATTAATGAGTAAAGATCTACGGGATCTAATACACGAGTGTGAAAGGGTTAAAGTCCCATACTACTCGGTGTATATCTAAGAAATCTAATACACGAGTGTGAAAGGGTTAAAGTCCCATACTACTCGGTGTATATCTAAGAAATCTTATACACGAGTTGGAAAGGGTTAAAGTCCCATACTACTCAGTGCATATCTATGAAATCTATACACGAGTTGAAAGGGTTAAAGTCCCATACTACTCGGTGTATACCGATGAGATCTTATTCACGAGTTTGAAAGGGTTAGAGTCCCATACTACTCGGTGTATATCTATGAAATCTTATTCATGAGTTTGAAAGGGTTAGAGTCCCATACTACTCGATGTATAAGACAATTAATTATATGAGTAAATGTGGTATTTGTACTTTTGATATTTTATATAGTACAGTTATTTACTTACTGAGTTTTTAAATAAACTCACACTCCCTATGATTATTTTTTTTCAGATACAGAAAATAAAGAACAAGAGTATCCGTTTAAAGATTAGAAGCCCCTTGGGTTTATTCTCTATTTCTGTCTGGTGGGACACCAGTACTTATTAATGTGGATATTAGAAAAGCTCTGTATTTTCTATAGGTCTCCTAGGCTTGCGATGAGATAGAAATATCAGACTATGTATGTCTATATTTGCTTATCAGATGAATATAATTCTGTAGTGTGGAATGAATGATTAAGGTTGAATGTAAAACCTTACAGAATATATGTATATAACGTATGTTTGAGAATTATATCAAATGAGTAGTATCTTTTCACATGCTCAATTTTTGGGATGTGACACAAACCATATGAACGCAATTTATATTTAGATGTTAGTTAATAAAAACATTTTTAGATGTATAATTACATAAAATGCATGCATTTTATATTTTATTATTTAATATACCATTATTATTCATTTTCACTCATTTAATTGTAATGTCATGCAGTTATTAATGTTTTAATAAAATATAATTATTTTATAAATTATATTTTTCTTCATTTTTTTCTTGTTGCAGTCACAATTAGAACTTGTGTTTCAGTTTTGAACTTAGGAATGCAACACAAAATTGCAAACATATCCTTTCATACTTTGAAAGATCTTTCAATGCTAGATCTCAAAATTGAGTGATGATAATTAAATATCTCATTTTGATTGATAAATTTGAATGAATGCCTAAAATCAGGTAAGTTTTAATACTCACACTTGAGAAGAATCTCACGAAATAAATGATCTTGAGGCTAAATATATTTAAAGGAAACTTCAAACAAATAATCAACAATGCATAAATGTGTATACCTTAATATAACATATTATATGTTTTTAAATATATTATAAATAGTTAAGTACTCTCATAATACACTACCTCTATGTCAACTTAGATTGATGTTGCTTGTACGAATTATTTGAAAATAGTTTATAAGTTATTTGAGTTTAAATAAGATAACATTGTTGTTATGAGTTATTTGAATTTGAGTGAGATATTATTATTTGTATAAGCTATTTGAATAAATAAGTAGATAATGACTCATAAATTATTTAAATTTCAATGAGATATTATTGTTTTTATGAGTTATTAAATAATTGTAAAAAGTTGAAAAAAATAAAAGCTGATATATAAGTTCAAACTGCTCAAATCAATTATATTATGATTTAGGTTGATTTAGTTTTACACATAAAATTGAACGATTTGATAGATTTTCACAGCCCAACAGCTCTGTTATTAGTTATTACCAACGACCAGTTTGAACTAATTTTCCTTTGACTGGTTGTTCCCCGCCTACTTCATGCACAATTATAATGTGCCGAACTCACGGTCATGTATGTTTCATTTCCTACACTAAATCACTTTACCAAATAGTAGTTACACAAACCATCCCCATAGTTAATTAAAAGAAAATACACCATAACAAATCTCATTTTGACAAACATACATTAAAATATGATAATAAATTTTCAAAATTTTCATTTCAAGCCTATTTATTTTGTGTTAAAATAGCTAAAATTAATTTATTATAAAATTTTACTATATTTGTAATTACTATGCTTATGTTGATAAAATATGTAATTTAATACATGTATCATTGTTATAATTGAATATTAATAATCATCATATTCTGATTGGTTATAATTCTTTAAAATAATTGGTTCCCCTATTTTTTTTTATTTTAAAATTTATGAGAGATTGCTAAAAATAGAAAAAAAAAAAAAAGACACACACACACACACAAAAAGCAATTGTGCATTGCGACCACTCCTATTTTTCCACAATGGTGCCAACTAAATTCATCACAAATTGGTATCCTCGTTCGAGCACGATCATAGCCTTCCAGCCTCAACCTCAAATTTAACTTTTTTTTCCGTCTTCATTCTCTCTTGATACAAAATGTGAAAGCAACGGTGGCATTTATTTGTTTATATATATATATATATATTATCATAAAGTGGTTTGAATATATATATATATATATATATATATATATATATATATATATTTCATTACTAAGATATTAATTATGTTTAAATCTAAGCATTAAATAATTAAAATTATTCATCTTTTTTTTCCATCATCTGACATATTTAATTAAAGCAATTAATATCGAAAAAATGAGCACACTAGACACCTCAAGCCATCTGTCTATCTATTGTAGATTAAAAGCTAGGTGTCTAGGACTATTCCTTTTTTTTTTTTGGTTAAAAGGAAATATATTAAAATAGAAAACGAGTGTACAGGAAGACAAGGCAACAAGTAACAAAAAGTGCAGAAAAACTAAAAGAAGCATGGCCAAACAAAAGGAAGCTCCCAATAGGCTGTCCAAGAGCTTGCATTAGACAAGTTAGAGAGATATTGAGCCTTTACAAAAAAGGAAGTAGAAATATAATTGCATAGTGAGAGATGTGCAAGTTCATGTTTAATAAGTGAAAATTTTTCTTACTATCCATTTCAATCACAAGTTTCCTAATATTCAAAAGAGTTGCTTGTTCCATGCCAAACTAAAGAGTCCAGGCTTTTCTGTCAAATATGCATCTCCTAACCCAATGAATTTAGCAAAACCCTAACGTCAAAGTCCCCTATCTGTTTATATAATTCCTCCAATTGCTATGAGATTATTTTTAATGGAAACATCAACATTAATCGTAAACCAATCAGAAAGAGATTTTTTTTCAAAGAAGTTCAGAATTATGAGTACTTGCATTTAAGGAATTTATGTGAATTGCAGACTTATTGCCACAAAACCATAATCTAGCAGCTATGGAATTTATGGTGTGGGAAATGTTTGCTATATCAAGAGGAACATTTTTGAAAATTTTTTGATTCCTTGCCAGTCAGATGCTTCTAACAACGAAAGCAAAAAGAGTACTCCAAGGAATTTGACTTACAAGGTGATGAGTGTTTTTGCAATTAGTTTTAATCTAGCTTACGTAATCTGAAGTGTAGAAATTTTGCGGGAGATTTAGAGTTTGCCAAATTTGGATTATTTCAGGATAGTCTCTAAGAATATGAAGGTGGGATTCTGCGTTTAAATTATAGAAGGGGCGGGCATCTATCAGAAAAGTTGTTTAATTTCTTGCTAAGACTTTTGTTGGTTAGAAGGCCTTTGTTGATAAGTTGCCAGATAAAGAAAATTTCTCTTGGATGGGCTGTGATTTTTCAGATCCAAGAGAAAGAGTTGTTTTGTCATATCTGAGTAGGGAAGCCAGAGGAAGAAGATAAAAAATTTTGATTTTCTTGTATGATACTTAAGTAAGTCGTTTTTGTTGTGAATAAGCCATTCGAAGAAAGGGGCCAACTAATAACATCATCGGGGGATCACACTCACACAATTGGACTAGAGGTTTGGATTTGATCTTAAGGTATCCTGTGGCAGATTGAGAACAAAATTTTCAAGATTCCAATTCCTACAATTTTCAAGATCACACAATTGAGGACTGTCCCTTTTCATGATCACATCCACACACATCATCATATAATATTTTTTGACACAAGGAAATAGAAATTCACTAGTGGCTGCATGAAAGTTTTTAAAATAATTCGTAATATAAAATTAAATTATAGTTATACATATACATACATACATACATACATATATATATATATATATAATATTTTAAAAATAATAAACTACAATGATAAGATAACTTCTTTTTCTCCCATCTGTTTGAATTTTAATTTTATTATTTTACAGTGTTGTTATAGTTTATGTTATTTGAGTAACAATATATAATTTTGGAACCAATCACTTTAAAACTCTGGGTAATAATTACTGCAAAAAAAATTGTAGATCTAAGATGGAAGATGAGATTTTTAAAAAAATTGTCTCAAATTTAAGGTAAAAAATTCCATCTCAAATTTTTTAAATAAAATATATAATGTTGTCGACGGCCATCACCAACCGTCAACCACCGGCGATACACACTACAAAAATGAATGAAATTTTTTACAATAATTTTTCTACTAAATTAATTTTTTATCTGACTTCTTACCTTTTCCTACTAAAAAGTAGTAGGGAATAATAATTATCCACCTCACTACCCCTAATATGACTTTCTTATTGATAAAAAGCAACTAATATTCGGTAAATAATATTTATCTACTATTTTTTTTTTAACTAAAGTCAATCGCTAACTTATATATGTTTTTAAAATAATTTTTTTATAAAGACGTGTTTATTAAAATAAAACTTTTAAATTACTTTTAACATGAAAATTATATATTTAGAACATTATGTTTGGAGATAAATATTTAAATAAAAAATGTATATATATATATATATTGTTATTTGAATATATTAAATTTTTTGTATTATAAAAATTTTAATTATATTAATTTTTATATGAAAAAAATTATTGAGTTACTAGATAGATTCCACAAATAAATATAAACCCAAAATAGTTACATATATATATATATATATATATATATATATATATATATATATATATATATGTTGTTATTTGAATAAATTAAATATTTTGTAAAATAAAAATTTTAATGATACGAAAATTTTTTTAGTTATATGTGTGGCCTGACAGGATATATTTGTGATCCTTGTCGAGCCACTATAGAGTCATATAATATATCATATTATATATATTTTTTGAAACTTATGATAAAAATTTAATATCAATTAATTTTATTTTTAAAAAAATTTTGTTTGTGTAAATTTTAGATGAAAATTACACTTGTCTTAATTTATAAAATTTGAATAACAAAAATACCTTTAAATAATAAACACTTTCTGAGCAAATAGTTTAAAATAAAAATAATTACTTTTTTAAAATTATACAAAGTAAATGAACATTGTATTAAAATAAATCTAGGTAGGGAAATAAAAGAAAAGTGATGTGGCGAGGATGATGTGGCAAGTGATTACTGAAAAAATGGTTAACTAGGAAAGCTGAACTATAAAAAAAGATGATATGATAGGTGTTTCAGTTCACATCAATACTTAAATAATGGTCAATTGACGATCAACTAACTTTAAAAGATTTTCTACATAAAATAAAAGTTGAGGGGGTCTTTTGCTAAGTTTGAAACTTTAGGGAGTTTTCTGCATATAAAAGAGAGTGTAGGAGGGTTAAGTGCAATTTTTCTAAAACTTTATGTGCATTAAAACAATTTTAAAAATAAAATAAAATAATCAACCTAAAAGAAATTAAATTTTCCCTAAAGACAAATTTATGTTACGTGTGGCCTGCAAATAAGGACTAATTTTAAACAGATTTGTTTCATTTTGTGTATTTCACTTTGCTGCTTATCCTATATTGCAATCTATAAATTGGCGCATATATATATATATATATATATATATGCTTTGATAATTTGAATAGATTTACTTTTTGATTTGTTTATATATATATATATATGAGAATATAATATTTGAAACCTTAGTTGAAAATAGATTAAAAAAAAGTAATAAAAAATACATTCAACAAACATATTTTTAAAATTTTTATTTCTTGTAATATTCATACTAAACATGTTTTTATTTTTTAGAAACGGTTTTCAACCTTATAAACCAAATATGTTTTTTTAAAATATTAAAAATTAAAAAATACATTTCAAAAATAAAAATTAAAAAAATAAAAATATTTTCATAAATAAAAAATATTAAACTTCTAAGAAAATTTGGTGCGAATATTAAGATGATAGTGACTTGGTTGAGGGCAGCAAAAGATGCCAATATGGAATTTCCTAGATATATATTGGCTACCACATCAACTCATTGATATATCGTTTTCGTTAAAACCTATTCCAATTAAATCTGATTATAAGTCTAAAAGTCAGTCCGACTTTATAAATTTGGTTTTAAAAAATTAAAAATAAGCTTGAATAAAAAAAATACAAGTTGAGATTGAATTTTTTTAAATTTCAAATAGGCCCAAATTAATTATATATTTATTTTTAAAAAGTATTTAACATATTCTAAATATATGTATAATATTAAAACGTATAGTTTATATTATATATATATATATATATATATATATTATTTTTATTGATATAATATATATTTTATAAATAATTTTTATATTTAATTTGATGCTAAATTATTTAACTTGTACACTTTTGTTGTTACATGTATCTAATTAGAAGGCAGGCGTCATGCCCAATTACCCATCACATTACATGTACATCAGAAAGAAAGGGAGCAACAAAGAGTCTAATGAAAAAGATTAAGGGCTCGTTTAGTATTTAGGAAAGATTAGACATAGAAAAGGAATAGAAAAATAGAAAGGAAAGGAGAATAAAATAGGAAAAAGAGGATGGAAAAAAAATATGTTTGGTATGAGATAAAAAATAGAGTAGAAATAAAATATTTTGTGTGTTTTAAGAAGAAAGAAAGGAAAAAATTATAATAAAATGATTAAATTATTCTTGTGAGAATTCAAGCATCTTGTCAACCGGTCGACTGACTGCTGCAGGCCGGTCAGCAGTTAGTCAACCGCCCTTTGTCTTTTGCGCCTTCAATTTCTCATTCACTGCAACCGACTCATTTATCTCTGCTTCTCTCTTTCTCTTTCTCTCCCCCTATTTGGAAAACTCATTAGCAATTTTGAATCTTCTGGTCAGCGGCGCACAGACCAAAGGGCAAAAAGGAAATTGTAAGTATACGGATAAGGACAGTTTCAGAAGTTCAGCATCCTTTCCATTTCTAGATGTACTTTTCTATTGCTTAATGGATAGAAGAGTGCCGTATAAAAATAAATAAAAAAAAATTTCAGATTCTATCAATATACTGTATAATGCTTACCAAATGTAATAAAAAAAAAAACAATACATGAAAGGAACTCTCATTTCCACCATTTTCAACCTTATCAAATGGGCCCTAAGTATACAACTGATGCCATGCGAAAAATTTAAGGCTTGATTGAGACTTTAAGAAGAAAGAAAAAATAGGACAAAATGGCAGAAACAACCACATAATTATTGTACAAACTTCAATGAAATAATAAAAGAAATTATAACTTATTTTGTCTGGTTTGAAAATTATAATATTATTAGTGGTTGACCCTTTAGGTGACTTGAAGACCAATTGGTCCTATGGACTTGGCCCAACTAGGTAGGCATCCTTCCCCACAATTCTCAGTATAACAGGACACAAACAAGTGTCCAAAGATTCTGAAGGTTTCTCTCTCTGTTTTATTTATTTATTCAAACTGAAATTAGATATAATTGACATTGCGGCCACACGCGTAGTCAACCAAAATAATTTGTCGTTCTTTATCTTTTGTCAGAGGATGTGATGCCCAACACAATTTATATCTCAACAAAAAAGGAAAGACAACAAATTAAATGAAACAAAATCAGATGTGTAGTTTAAATAAAGAGTACTTTATTAATTTATTTTCTAAAAAAAAATTTAATTACTACAATTAGATTATCGTCCTTATTAAATTACAAATTTATTATTGTTAAATATTAAATTTTTCGTTGCCAAAAATTAATTTGATAGGCAAAGAGATAAAATTGAAAAATGAATTGTCTGACGTAGAGGGAGGCGACGTCACGACAGTGTTGAATTGTAACTATTTGATCCATGCCAATCCAATGCTCTCCCATGTGTTGATGTTGCCTCCTCATTTTGACTGAAACAATGTCATGTTTGTTTCACGTCATCTATATGCATCCACGAAATCCTTCTTCTTCATCTCTCTCTTTATTTCTCGCTACCTCGTCCTCCTTTGATTCATTGTTATTCTCAACTTTCCTCTCTCTCGATGTGTGTGGGCCTCTTAGTTACTCTCTCGTTGTTTCTCTCAGTCTCTCTCTCTCACACACACTCTCTCTCTCTATTTTGCTCTATCTCTAACTCTCTTGCTCTTTGTCCCTACCATTCACGCTCTCCTAATTTTTTGAAATACACATACACTATCTAAAGTAGAGAGTCAAGTGAAAAAAATTCTACTATAAAACGAATACAATAATGGCTAGAATTAAATTAATTTTTTATTTCTCAGTTGGTGTTTCAGATTTTTAGCAATATGTTAGGTGAACATTTTCTTACATAAATACTATCACTATGTGTTTTACTAATTTTTTCTGTTTATAAAAATTAAATTTATTTATCGTTGTCACAGCTCAAAAATTGAACATGTGAAAAGATACTACTCATTAGATAAAATTCTCAAACATACGTTATTTACATATATTCTGTAAGGTTTTACATTCAATCTTAATCATTAATTCCACACTACAGAATTATATTCATCTGATAAGCAAATATAGACATACATAGTCTAATATTTCTATCTCATCGCAAGCCTAGGAGACCTATAGAAAGTACAGAGCATTTCTAGTATCCACATTAATAAGTACTGGTATCCCACCAGACAGAAATAGAGAATAATCCCAAGGGGCTTCTAATCTTCAAACGGATTCTCTTCTTCTTTGTTTTCTGTATCTGAAAAAAAATAATCATAGGGAGTGTGAGTTTATTTAAAAACTCAGTAAGTAAATAACTGTACTATATAAAATATCAAAAGTACAAATACCACATTTACTCATATAATTAATTATCTTATACATCGAGTAGTATGAGACTCTAACCCTTTCAAACTCATGAATAAGATTTCATAGATATACACCGAGTAGTATGAGACTCTAACCCTTTCAAACTCGTGGATAAGATTTCTTAGATATACGCCGAGTAGTATGGGACTCTAACCCTTTCAACTCGGGTATAGGTTTCATAGATATACACTGAGTAGTATGGGACTTTAACCCTTTCAAACTCATGTATTAGATCCCGTAGATCTTTACTCATTAATAAGATAGAGAGAATTTATCACATAGTACAATTGCCATGAAATAAAATATTTTCTACATACTCTTATTTCTACCGATCATCATATACTCCCATATGAAAAATTTGATTGCTTATTATCCCAATAATATTGTAAATGGGACTTATATTGTACTTTGACTAGTATTATCAAATTAGCTTAGCAAGGTTATTCACTCACCTTGATGTTTGTCCAAGTTTACCTTGTTCCATACTAGAATTTGTGTAGGAAAATTTCCTAGTAAAATATATTACAAGGAAACATAAGAAAGGAAACAAAATCACGAAAATACGTAAAATTTTCTGATTGCTACAGTAACAGTTTGCTACAGTAACGGTTCGCTACAGTGCCGGTTCGCTATAGTGTCGGTTCGCTACAGTAACGTTGACTGCTACAGTGCCGTTGACTTCCGACACTACAGTACTGCTACAGTACTCGAAGAAAATTTTTCAGATTTTTTTCGAAATCTCTGGTCGCTACAGTAACTCGAATTTTTACAGAAAAATCTTTCAAAAATTCATCCTTTCCTTTCTTGTTTCAAAACCAGAATTTCAACTCTTTTAACCGATTATAACTCAAATATAACTTCTAAAACAACTGAGATTCATGAATTATCATCAAAATCTTCAAGAACAAAACCTTCTCTGATCTTCTACATAAACTGAAATTTAAGGAAAATAATGAGATTAAAGCTTACCTTCGATCCTTACAAAGCCTTTGAACCGAACAAATAATCAAAGCTCTGAAGATCAAAGAAAGGATTTGAGAAGAGAATGAAGAAAGGAGAGAGAAAATGAAGTTACTGTTCCTTTTGCTTCGCTTCAGAATCGAATTATGAGAAGTTACTATTGAAGTTTTATATTAAATATTTCTAATGGGTTATTGAATAACCCATGGGTATCCATAACCCAATATCCAAACCCATCCAGTCAATTTACAATAAATGGATTAATTGACCATTCTTAAACCACTTTTCCATGAATTTCACCATTCTTAGAATATATCCCACGTGGTGCAAATATTCAGTCCAGTCATTTAACTCAATTTTCATAAATAATATTCAAAGAGAACAATTAAATATGAAAATTAAATATGACCAAAATAAATAACTAAAGTAACGTTGTAAAATTCTAAAATACTCTTAAGCGAATTATATTCCGAAATTAACGGGTATTACAATCGTTGCTCTTTGAGTCTCTGTTTTATCTACTCGGATGCATTGCTGATCTCTACATGACTAAATATATACATCAGAAAGTCATATATACATCAGAAAGATAGAGAGCAATAGTAACCAAACAGAGAAAACCAAATATACAATATACAACTGATGCAATGAGAAAATTTTAAGATTTGATTGAGTTTAAGAAAAAAAAAAAAGACAAAATGAAAGAGATAACCAATTAGTTTATTTTACAAAGTTTAAAGAAACAATAAAAATCATTACTTATTTTGCATTGTTTAGAAGTTATAATATTATTTCAGTAGTGGGATGACTTGGGTAAAATTTCGTTTGTCATGGTATTTTATTTTGTTTTATTTTACCTTAATTATTATTTTTTATTGTATTACCCAAAGTTATCACATCCGAAAAAATCAAAAAATTTGTCTTCGTCCTTATACACAAATTATAACACCTTATTAGATTTTGGGCACATGGTAGTGTGCATCTGCGTTTATTTTTTTGGGTCATGAGCATCTGTGTTTGTACAGCTCATATAGTGGTCTTCCGAAATCTACGTTTGCTTTTTTGGTCGCAATCCAGAAACTGTATTACCGGAGTCTGAGAATAGGTCTGTAATCTGTATGAAGCTACATGATAAAGTATAGATCAAATCTGTAGTTTATGTCACTTGAAGACTAATTGTCCAAAGGGCTTGGCTCAACTAGGTAGTAATCCGTCAGCGCAATTCTCGTTACATTAAAAAAGATAAAAACATGGCTTGACAAAAAAAAAGCAAGATATATTTATAATCATGTATCTAAAGTTTCCAGAGCTTTTTTCTTTTTTATGAAATTGGATATACTTGACATTATATAATTAAAGACAAAATGATACTATATGTTTCTAACGTTTACTTCGTTTTTTATTTATGCGTTTGAATTTTTTTTTACCCGATTATGCCCCTTATTTTTCAATTTTTATTATATATGTTTTAAAATGATAAAAATATCTTCTATCCCTTTCTTTTCTCTCTGTCCTTTGCCGAAGAAGAACACTGGAGATGTCATTGCCACTCGCTCTCTTCCCCTGCTACTATGTCTCTCTTCCCGATATTTCTTCCAACATTCTCGCTTCTTCCTCTTTATAATTATCATCCTTTTTTTGAATTTCTTTCTTCTTCTTCGAATCTCCAACTCTCTATCATCTCTCTTATTTTCTGAATCTTTTTCTCTCTTCTGTCAATTCCTCTTTTCTCTTGAATCTCTTTCTTTCTCTTCTTTTCCAATTCCCATTCTTTTCCCAAAATCATTATTTCTTTTCTGATCTCCTCGGCCTGTTGTATTTTTGTTCACCAGAAATTTTCTTCGTTCAACATCTTCGATGAACTGTCATTAGAGACATTTGATGAATGCCTCTTCAGTTATTCCGAGGGGTCACCAGAGGCCATCACACACCTCTTCACACATCTGAGGTGGTATCGGCCAGAGACTAAAGTCTATAATCGGAGATATTCACAGAAAAGAGTAGAGAAGAATCAAAGAAGAAATAAAATAAAAAGGAGAAAATATTTGCCAGCCGAAGGATATATTACAAAATCTTAGAATTCTTCTCAGATCAGAACAGAGAAGGATAAAAAAATATAAAAGAGATAGAACACTACTTATTAGCATTGAGGACCACGGTTGGGCATACAGAGACCATTGCGTGAACAGATTGACCAAATATACAGTGGAAACAAGTTCCGGTGACAATTGGAGAGAGACGCAGTGGCGGAGGAAAGAAGGGGAATTGGAAAAGAAGAGAAAGAAAGAGATCTGAGAGAGAATAGGAGTTGATAGAGAAGAGAAAAAGATTCAGAAAATAAGAGAGTAGAGAGTTGGAGATCTGAAGAAGAAGAAAGATATAGAAAAGAGCGATAATTATAAAGAGGGATAAGGGAGAAGTGTTTGGGTTCACTCCAAAAGGTTTCTCTTTAAGTTCCCTCCAGCAGACACTGAAAGTGATGCTGAAAAAAAAATGATTATTTTTTTACCCATTAGATCTGTAAATTTAATGGATGAGAACCTCCTCCAGCACTCAAGCAACTGGAGGGAATCCTCATTCAAGAGAGAATGTTGGAGGGAATGCCATAGATGGGAAGAGAGACGCGATGGCGGAAGAAAGAAAGCAAGTGGTGATGAGGTCACAGAGAGAAAAAAGAGAGGGATGAAGAGTATTTTCGTCATTTTTGAACATAAATGATAAAAATTGAAAGATGAAGAGCATAATCAGGCAAAAAAACCTTAAGAGATATAAATAAAAATCAAGCTAAATGTTATGGGTATATAATACCTTTTTGCCTATAATTAAATTCAAAAGGTTCAATGATATATTCTTCTGCGGCCACACATTTAATTGACTTGCAGGCTTTGTTCTCTATATTTTTTCAAATGATATGATGCCCAACACAATTCATACCCTAGGGAAAATAAAAGATAACAACAAATTAAATGAACAAACAAATTCATGAGTCTAGTTAAAATAGACGGATCATAAAAAATAAATTAAAAAACATATCTTGAATATGATTGATTTACCACAATCATTTGGTTCCAAGCATGAAATACAAAAACAAAACACATAAATATGTTGATTCAAGACCTGCAGAATGTGAAGCCTTAGCGGCCAGTAATGGTACTTCTGGAAAAGTGCACAAAAAGAAAGGCCAATGCTGCTGACTTGGACACTGTGGACAAAGGAATCCCGAATTTTCCATTCAGAAAGAAACCCTTCAAAAATGGCCAATAGCACAATATCATATATGAGACGCAAAACAGCTCGCCTGGCCCAGACCCATGATTCTCGCTCTGCGGTTGCAGCCCTAACAACTTCGTGGCCATTGCTGTCAGATGAAGTAGCAAAATGGTGGTGCCTAGTATGAACATTGGAGAGTCGTTGAAGGTGAATCTACCTGCATCTTCATCATCCCCAGAAGTAGAGGGTTGATGTTTTTCTGTTATTTCAAACACTGTGTCAGATAACCCTAGGAACTTGAGTATCATGCTCAAAACAGCAAAAAGCCATGCATTCATGGCTATAATTCTCGACATTCTTTGGTTATTCCACCATGCTCTCATTGACAACCCAGTCACAAGATACTCTGCCATTGTGTGAATCTTGTAAATCACAAAAAGTGCAACATGAATCCATATGCCTTTTCCCTGAATTTCATTTAGTAAACAAGAAAGGGAGATCGAGGTGTAAATTAGGCCTACTACTAGCATGGGAAAGTTAAGGACAAGCTAAATTGAAAAAGTGTGTTGTGTTGAGTAATGAGTGATGATGCTGACCTCGGGGAAGAAAGAGGAATTGGTAATAATGCAGTATACTGGAAGGAGTGCATAGCATGTTTCAGGAACACCACGAAAGCCCCAATTGATGATCCACAAATACGCCAAGCTTTGCCTCAATTGTATCTTGCCAAAAATGGGGCCGAATATTGGACAATGTTTGCTGAAAAAGACTTCAAGCAGTCCTACGGCCCATCTTTTTTGTTGGGTCAATGAGGCAGGCCCACCTTCTGGTGCAAGCCCTACAAATGCAATAGGGTCTGGTGTACACGACACTGATCTCCAACCCTTCGTATGGATTGTTAGCCCAGTAAGAAGATCCTCCGTTTTTGATCCATACATCCAGCCCACCTAAATATTTTCAAACCATGACAACAAAAAAAGTTAATTAAGGGGTATATGTTGTACAAAATTGAAAAATTGAGAGGTCAGTTGTTAAAAATATTTAAGTTAAGGAGAATAAATTGTACAACTCCCTAAATTGAAGGGGTTTATTTGCATTTTTCCATGTTAAAGGTGGACAAAAATTGGACTAATTTAGGGCAAAATAAGAACAAAAGTACATCTTTTAGGAACTAATAATGAATAGCAAATTAAAAGTTTTCAAAATTCAAATCATGCATAGACAAAGTTCAAGATGAAAGTAACTGAGACAAGTATATTCAAAGATTATATGTAAATAATATTTATTTTTCAGACCTTTTTGCCCCAGCCATTTCCATGTTCATATCCGCATGAAGCAATTCGGATAGCTTCCTCAAGAGAGTTCGAAACATTGGCATTAGGGGAATAAGTCTTTCCTTCGAAAGCATCAGAAGCTGATTTCACCAACTCCGTTGCATTTCCAAATGTTTCAACTAATACCTCTTTTGATCTGTTTCCTGCACAGTGCACGTGGTCATTATAGCTAGAAGTAAAACTTCTTTTATTGTTGGCAACTAAACCATCATCATTATACGTGCCACTATAATTCATAATATACAAAGGGGGGTGTCTGGTTATTAAATTCATGATGAAGCATGAAATTATAATGAATTTTAAGTACCAGTTTCCATGTCATATGGAGAGAGACCATAAAGTACTTTCCTTCTATGGAAGCAATTTGTTCCACAGTAGAATAGTCCTTGGATTCCTTCTATTCCAGTCGCCATGTACTGCATAAGAAGGAAAGTAATGAGCTTGTGATTAATACAATTTACTTGTGATTATTATAGCATTTTTTCTTAATATATTATTTAAAAATTTTACATATTATATCTTATAGTACTTAAAAATTTTGACATGTATGTAATAATAAATATTATAATTCATTTATGATTGACTCATTGAAAAGTAAACCAATTATTTCCTTATCTGATTTAATAATTGGTGAATATAATTGAAGTTAAACACACCGTGAACAAGACAACCATCTGATTTCCATAAGGATCATCCTTCAAGCCACCATAGAATTGCTGAAAACATTGAGCAAAGGCAACTTCTTTTTGGCCAATAGGATCTAGCAAAATGCACAAGGCGTGAAAAGTAATTTGTGGATTGTTGACAAACATATCGCAATCAACGTTCAAAATGAATGGAGCATTGGTCATCAACCCAGAGACTCTTGTCTGAATCACACAACCAAGATAATTAATTAAGGTGTGAGTGAATAAATTAATAAATAATAATAATAATCGAATATGAAGAGAAAATGAAGTAACTGAGAAAATGAAGGAGTTAATATATTATTATTACCAAGACATTCATAGCACCGGCTTTGTAGTGATGTGGCTGTTTTGGACGCTTTTCCCTTGAAATGTAGATCAAATGGGGCAACCCATCCTCACCACTTTCCTTGTTCTCCCATATAACCTACGTATATCTCAAATCTCTTAACCTAAGCCAACAACGTATACAGTATTGCAAAACTTTTTTTTTTTGAATCAATGAGGGTAAATCCGATTATAAGAGCTCTTTTTTTTTTTATTAATATTCTTTAGAAAACTAAAAAGCGTATGAGTGTGTTAGACATGACTTTTAAACTACCTTATAGTTTATTTAACTAGATTATAAGTTTATTTAATCAAAGTAGATGTGTTTAGTAAACAATTTTATTTGAGTAACTTATAACTTTTATATTTTTATTCTCCATTTATTATTATTATTATTTTATTAAAATTCTTATTCTATCTTTATTCCTCATATACATATAAATATATATATATATATATATATATATATATATATAATATTATAAAATATATATTATATAAAATATTATATATATATATATATAATATTATAAAATATATATTATATAAAATATTATATATATATATATATATATATATATATATATATATATATAATAATAATAATAATAATAATAATAATAATAATAATAATAATAATTTAAATAAATTTAATTAAAATACAAAAAGTGATATATTTATTTTGTATTATTTTGGAATTACAAAATATCATATAATTAAGTATGTCCTTTTATGTCACTTTATATCTATCAGCTAATTCAAAAAATACTTTTATCAAATATTTCTAATTCAATAAACTAACTTAACAACTTTCAGCTTTCATCTAAAAATCAATTTTTAAACTTTTAACTAACTTATCAATTATTTTTGCCAAATAAAGTCTACGAAAGAGTTTATTGAGTTATTCCATGAGTAAATACTCTAAAAAACGTGAATATTTAGAATAAAATAACTGATAACCTTAATTATAGATGGATGATTTCCCTTTTGTGTATCCCTGAAATCTGCAAATTGTGGGTCCAATGGATCAGGGCCAGCTTCAATTCGTTGCCTGAGATGCTTATATTCATCCTGCACACACAAACACACAAATCCCCATAATCCTACATTTTCAAAATAACATTTTAGCTCATACCGTTAACCACTTAATTATTAGGATGACTCACCTTCAATCTTACCCATTCTTGTTTGAACTCTTGCGAGTCTTCGCTATTGGGAGCTTTGTGATCATTTGAGAAGTATTTAAAGGGAGCTCTCACTTCCACATTGAACTTCTTGCAGAAAGGTACCCAAAGTTTCGCAAATTTGCAAGCCTCCATGAGGGCATATAAAATAAGAGGAGAACACCCATCGTCTGAGACATAGCAAGCTAGCTTGTGAGATGGGTATTCAAGTGCCAACAGAGACAACACTGTGTTCACAGTCATGATTGGTGGCTCTGCCACTGGGTCTGCTGTCGTCACAAACATGTCTATCGCAGGACGCTCTCTTATTCTGTTCACAAAGTCCGATCATATAAAAGCCAATTTTCATATCCAATAAAACCAATATTTCACCACTTTTAAGTTGTCAATAATGATTCATTAATAGTGTGACGCCTTCTTTTAATTATACTTCCCCTTGTGATAGAAAAAATAAAAATTACCTCAACCTTTATAAGAGACGACATTGAGTTGAATGATTCTTAAGTAATAATTAACTCTAGAAAATAAAAACAAAACAGCCACATACATTCCCTCTCTGCTTTGTGCCAAAAATGGATTAAAGCCCACAATGATTAAACTTTGACAATTCAATTACAGAATTTATATTATTATGTCAAGAGCAATTTAACTTAAAAAAAGCTCACAATGATATATTCCATAATATATTATATATATAAGAAGGGAATTGAAGCAGTGAGAACGGACGACGAAGAAGACGACTGATGATAAGAATGAAAGTCAGAATAATTGACAGAAATAATGTATATGACATATAAAAATTTTAATAAAATAATAAAAAAAATATAAAAAATTATAAGTTATAAGCTACTCAAATAAATTTATTTATCAAATACATGTATTTTGATCAAATAAGTTTATAAGATAATCAAATAAACTATAAATTAATTTTTAAATCATGCCAAACAGTTATTTGAGTGTTGACGTGACAAAGATGAATATATATATATATATAGAGGAGTACTATAGGGTAAGTAATGACGGCATGAGGAAAGGAAAGGGGAGAAGTGAGAGTGAGAGGTGATTAAGATTTAAAATTACCGTTGGAAGAGACGTTGTGGATAGGTTTTGACGACACAAGGCGTCCACCTGGAGCATATCGCGAGAAACCAGGAGATGGCGAACCATGATTCACAGAGAAACGCAGCGAACCAAGGACCAGTGTAGTGGCTGATGGAGATGAGCCTGTAAGCGAGAAGCAACAGAAGCAGAAGCATAATCAACATATCTGACACCCTTTTCCAAGGGTTGGGCTTAACCCACACTTTCTCGTAAAGAGACGCACTCTCTTCTCGCCTGCCCATCGTTACGTTGAGCTTCCCTCTCACAAAGAAGCCTGAGTATGTTAAGGCGGTTGTTTCTTGTTCTTTTAAAGCTCTTCACCGCATCAATTATATGACCTTTGATGACACAATGTGTGGCATTGGAATGTTTGCATTAAATGCTTTGCCTTGAATGGTCTTTATTTGGCGGGCACAAGCTATCTTTTCTTTTCTTTATTTTTTAATTTTTTTTCAAAAATACTTAATATTTAAAATATTTGAAAAAAATGTTACACAATGCATGTTGGATATCATAAATTAATTATTAAGTACTAATATACACAATACTTGATATTCATTTTAAAAATATTAAATTTATATTATATAAATAATATATTATAATTTATATTAAAATTTTATAATTTATAATATTTATTTATATATTATATGAATAATTATTAGGCTCATGTTGAATATATTATACTCATCCATTTATATTGAACGGATTAAAAAAAAGAATTCAATATAAATGGATGAGTATAAATGTGTCTATTTTAATATAACATATTATATGTTTTTATATATATTATAAATAGTTAATTACTCTCATAATACACTACCTATATGTCTTGTTGCTACTTTAAACTTAGATTGACGTTGCTTGTACGAATTCATTGAAAGTAATTAATAAGTTATTTGAGTTTAAATGAGATAAGTTATTTGAATTTGAGTGAGATATTATTATTTGTATAAACTATTTGAATAAATAAGTATATAATGACTCATAAATTATTTAAATTTCAATGAGATATTATTGTTTTTATGAGTTATTAAATAATTGTAAAAAATTGAAAAAAAAAGCTGATATAAAAGTTCAAACTGCTCAAATCAATTATATTTTGATTTAGGTTGATTTAGTTTTACACATAAAATTAAACGATTTGATAGATTTTCACAGTCCAACAGCTCTGTTATTAATTATTACCAACAACCTGTTTGAACTAATTTTCCAAAAACAGTGCTTTTGATTGGTTGTTCCAACGACCGGTCATGCACAATTATAATGTGCCGAACTCACGGTCATATATGTTTCAATTCCTTCACTAAATTACTTTACCAAAATTAGTAGTTACACAAACCATCCCTATAGTTAATTAAAAGAAAATACACCATAACAAATCTCATTTTGACAAACATACATTAAAATATGATAATAAATTTTCAGAATTTTCATTTCAAGCCTATTGATTTTGTGTTAAAATAGCTAAAATTAATTTATTATAAAATTTTACTATATTTGTAATTACTATGCTTATGTTGATAAAATATGTAATTTAATACATGTATCATTGTTATAATTGAATATTAATAATCATCATATTCTGATTGGTTAGAATTCTTTAAAATAATTGCTTTCCCTATTTTTTTATTTTAAAATTTATGAGAGATTGCTAAAAATAAAAAAATAATTAAACACACACACACACACACACACACACACACACACACAAAGCAATTATGCAGTGCGACCACTCCTCTTTTTCCACAAATTTAACTTTTTTTCCGTTTCCAGTCTCTCTTGATACAAAATGTGGAAGCAACAGTGGCATTTATTTGTTTAATATTCAAAAGAGCTGCTTGTTCCACACCAAACTAAAGAACCCAGGCTTCTGCCAAATCTGCATCTTCTAATCTAACCCAATGAATTTAGCAAAACCCCAACGTCAAAGTCCCCTATATGTTTATATGATTCCTCCAATTGCTATGAGATTATTTTTTATGGAAACATCAACATTAATCTTAAACTAACCAGAAAGAGGTTTTTTCCAAAGAAGTTCAGAATTATGAGTACTTGCATTTAAGGAATTTATGTGAATTGTAGACTTATTGCCACAAAACCAAAATCCAGCAGCTTTGGAATTTACGGAGTGGGAAATGTTTGTTATATCAAGAGGAACATTTTTGAAAATTTTTTGATTCCTTGCCAGTCAGATGCTTCCAATAGCAAAAGCAAAAAAGAGTACTCCAAGGAATTTGACTTATAAGGTGATAAGCGTTTTTGCAATTAGTTTTAATCTAGCTTACGTAATCTGAAGTGTAGAAATTTTGGGAGAGATTTAGAGTTTGTCAAATTCGGATTAATTTAGGATAGTCTCTAAGAATGTGAAGGTTGAATAAGCCATTTGAAGAAAGGGACCAACTAATAGCATCATCGGAGGATCACACTCACACAATTGGACTAGAGGTTTGGATTTGATCTTAAGGTATCCTGTGGCAGATTGAGAACAAAATTTTCAAGATTCCAATTCCTACAATTTTCAAGATCACACAATTGAGGACTCTCCCTTTTCATGACCACATCCACACACATCATTATATAATATTTTTTGACACAAGGAAATAGAAATTCACTAGTGGCTGCATGAAAGTTTTTAAAATTTATTTTAAAATAATTCGTATTATAAAATTAAATTATAGTTATACATATATATATATATATATATATATATATATATATATATATATATATATATATATATAATATTTTAAAAATAATAAACTACAATGATAAGATAACTTCTTTTTCTCCCATCTGTTTGAATTTTAATTTTATTATTTTACAGTGTGGTTATAGTTTATGTTATTTGAGTAACAATATATGATTTTGGAACCAATCACTTTAAAACTCTGGGTAATAATAAGTACAAAAAAAAATTGTGGATCTAAGATGGAAGATGAGATTAAAAACACAATGTTTCAAATTTAAGATGAAAAATTCGTTCTCAAATTTTTTAAATAAAATATATAATGTTGTTGACGACCATCACCAACCATCAACCACCCGCGATGTACACTACAGAAATGAATGAAATTTTCTATAATAACTTTTCTATTGAAATAATTTTCTATCTGCCCTCTTACCTTTTCCTGCTAAAAAGTAGTAGGGAATAATAATTATCCACCTCACCACTCCCAATATGACTTTCCTAGTGATAAAAAGCAACTAATATTCGGTAAGTAATATTTATCTACTATTTTTTTAACTAAAGTCAATCGCTAACTTATATATGTTTTTAAAATAATTTTTTTATAAAGACGTGTTTACTAAAATAAAATTTTTAAATTTACTTTTTACATGAAAATTATATATTTAGAACGTTATGTTTGGAGACAAATATTTAAATAAAAAATGTATATATATATATATATTGTTATTTGAATATATTAAATTTTTTGTATTATAAAAATTTTAATTATATTAATTTTTTTATGAAAAAAAATTATTGAGTTACAAGCCTAGACAGATTGCACAAATAAATATAAACCCAAAATAGTTACACACACAAATATATATATATATATATATATATATATATATATATATATATATATTGTTATTTGAATAAATTAAATATTTTGTAAAATAAAAAATTTTAATGATATGAAAATCTTTTTAGTTATATGTGTGGCTGACAGGATATATTTGTGATCCCTATCAAGTCACTATAGAGTCATATAATGTATCATATTATATATATATATATATATATATATATATATATATATATATATATATATATTGAAACTTAATATAAAAATTTAATATTAATTAATTTTATTTTTTAAAAATTTTGTTTGTGTAAATTTTAAATAAAAATTACACTTGCCTTAATTTATAAATTTTAAATAACAAAAATACTTTTAAATAATAAACACTTTCTGAACAAATAATTTAAAATAAAAATAATTACTTTTTTAAAATTATACAAAGTAAATGAACACTATATTAAAATTATAAATTAATAAACATAAAAAATAATAAACATTACATATAAAAAAATATTTTTATGTGTGGCTCAACAGGGCCCTTGAACTGCACATCTAATATTTATGAGCGACAAAAATTTTATCGAGCAATATATATATATATATATATATATTAAATAAATATTTATATAATTATTATATGTGGGCTCCACATACACACACATATATATATATATATATATATATGTGTGTGTGTGTGTGTGTATGAAATAAATATTTATATAATTATTATATGTGGGCTCCACATACACACACATATATATATATATATATATAATTTATAAAATATTTTGTTTATTTGTTTCTTTATATTATATATATAAACTATATTTTAATTTAATTAATTATTTTTAAAAAGTTTAAAATTAAAAAAATTTAATTTTTCAATTTAAATAGTAATTACATTTGCTATATAATAATTTATTGACATACAAAATTAATTAATGTATAAATTATTAAATAAAAAATTGACAAAAATATTTTAAATTATAAAGTAAACTTAGAAAAAAAAAGATGTCAATTGTTATTGAAAGTAATGGTTGGAACCCAAGAGGGGGGTGAATTGGGTTTTATAAATTTTTCACAAAAACTTTATTGGAAGCTAAAATGATTTTCTGTAAAAGTACAATGCTTAGGATAATAAATACAACACAGAAAATCAATGTGCTATCAAGATGAATAATTATGAGGAGCAAGGAAATAAAGAATGGATAACAATAAGCACAAATAAAGGAGTAAGGGATAGAGAGAGCAAACTCAGAAATTTATACTGGTTCGGCTAATCTCAAGCCTACATCCAGTCCTCAAGAAGTCACTTGAGTATTTTTACTATACTTGCAAGTTTGATCTGGGTACTTGCAAACCACTACAAAGAATTTCGTTAGCCAGGGCTCCTCCACAACCCAACGGAGAATTTATGAATCCGGGCTCCTCCTCAACTGTCACATCCCAAATTTGGACATGTGAGTAATTCCGTAAACTCAAGGGTATACCTCTATGGTGTCCCATAGAATCTCTGATCAGTATATATAACAAAACTTTCCAAGAAAGGCATTCATGTATATATACATATAAAAGTTTAGCATAGTGAAACAGAAACACAAGTCAAATATCATACAATATGATACAATTTTCCAAGCCTAGGTGACCTATAGAGATTACAAAGCATTCCTAAGCTTTTGGATTTATGAGCCCTCCAGATAAAAGTATCCTCGAGGAATACTAATTCTCCTGTGGATTTTCTTCGTTGACATCCACTGTATCTAAAAAAAAAATATTCATAAAGAGTGTGAGTTCATCAAAACTCAGTGACTAAATGACTGTGCAGTAATAAATATATCACAAGTACAAATACCAGAATCATAATCACAATAACAACAGTTATTTTGATATTCAGGGTTTCTATACCTCTGTATTTTATGTTCAAGAATTCAGTCTCCACTTATAATCTCAATCATTACATGCATTGGTATCTTGGAAATAAAGCCCTCAACCACTCCATGTATAAAATTCCATACATTGGTATCTTGGGTCAAGCCTTCAACCATTCCATGTGTATAATTCCATGCATTGGTATCTTGGGTCAAGCCCTCAACCATTCCATGTGTATTATATATTCATAATAATCTTAAATCAATAATAAATTTCATTATCTAACAATCATCAATAAATATAGAATCTAATTGCGATATGAGATGGAGTTTATATTGTACTTGGAAATAAAGTAAATAAAGTCGGTTAGCAAGGTCATCCACTCACTTAGATTCTGTATCCCAGTCACTTTTCCGAGTTGCTACAAAGAAGAGTACGTAGCTGGATTTCAGGTTTCGCTACGGAGATTTTCATAAAGATCAGATATAGAAAGTCAGGGTTGCTTTTGTACCAAAATATTATTCATATGTATAATCACTATTTATACATATGATCACTATTCATATGTACAGATACGATTCACACGTACAGTTACTATTCACACATACAATTACTATTCATATATATGTTACTATTCATACATACAATTACTATTCGTATGGTTACTATTCATATATACGGGTATGTTCATACCAGAAATAGAGAATACAATCTGTAAAAGAGTACACCAGGTAAGTTCCTAGGAAAGAGTGGAGAGTCCCAATGGACACACTTAAGAACCATGTCTTTCCTTAGCTAGAACTTTCCTAGACATGTATTCTTCACAGTTTACATTCTATTTCGGTAATCAGAGAATCAAAACAACATATAGGTAGCTAAGGACAGTTTTTCTGATGTGGAAGATCAGCCAAAGCCGCAACCACAGAGCATACTTAAGAAAATAACTTTTAAAATCTGAATGGCATAGAAAAGGGGCATAGTATTCTTACCTTGGATCTAGGCTAAGGAAGAAAGACCTAGAATCTCAGAGCCCTAACGTCGGAACAAGAGAAGTTTTGAGGAGAGGAGAGAAGAGAAACTGAAGGTGTGAATTTTGAAGTGAAATGGAAGGGCCTATTTATAGGAGAAGTTATGGTACTATTTGCTACTATTCCATCTACCGTTCTCCTTTACTATTTCATCTACCAGTTTCACTTACCAGTTTTTATCTACCAGTCTCACTTTCAACTATTCATTCTAGATTCCACTTTTGAACTGTATTTTTATTTAATGGGATTAATTCCATATTGTATCATCCATTATATCTCACAATTTATAGAATCTATAAATAAAAATTTGTATTTTCAACAATATGCACAAACGAGTATACAAAAATTAAACCGATAGGGAATTTATTTTCTCCAAAATAAATTTATCATAATGCTTGAATACTTATAACTTAAAAAAAATATAATGGGTATTACATCAACCCTCCGGAGAATTTCTGCTAAACTGGCTTTTTTACAACCCAAAGGAAAGCTCTCTTAATAAATACTCTATCAAGGAATACTCTCCTTGATAATACAACTCAAGATAATATTTGTGTTGATCAAAATCAACAATTACAGAGAAACTCTCTAAAAACAGAGTATATGTTACATTGATAAGCTCACAAGGGTATAATCTGCTCAAGAGAAAATTTACAGATGAAGTTCAGCAATAGAAGTGTTCTCTCTTCAATTTTGATAGCCCCCAAGGTTGATATATATAGCCCAAGGACGAATAAGACCGTTGGAGACAAATCCAAGGTGATTCCATAATGATGTCAGCAAAAACTAGCCGTTACAGCACATTTTTTGATGTCGGTGGTCGACCAGTGTGGCACGTTGGTCGACCAGTGTGGCACGTTGGTCGACCAGTGTGGCACGTTGGTCGACCAGTGTGGCACGTTGGTCGACCAGTGTAGTCCAGAAGTGATTCATTAGTCACATTGGTCGACCAGTGTGGCACGTTGGTCAACCAGTCAGCATAGGGTGGTCGACCAATGCTCAAAGACTTTGCTTCTGGAGCTCGTTGGTCGACCAGTTAGGATAGGGTGGTCGACCAGTCACTTGTTATCTTCAAATACTTTGTTTTTAGAGCATAGTGGTTGCTTTCTTGATGCATCCAAGCTCCCAAGACTTCAAATCTTCTAATTCTTCATTTCTTGGAGCTTTATCCTTGCATGTTGTTTTCCTTGAGTGAAGCATGATATTTCTTTTCCTTGTTCTTCAATCCAATGCTCACTCTTCTTGTTTTGAACCAACCTATAAAATATATCTTACTTGCAAATCCAATGGTTAGTTCAATTCATGATAATAGCATGATTCAATATATGCAACATATATATTAGGTAACATAATCATGCTTAAGTACTTGTAGCATATATATGATAATTAACCTTTATATATATCAATGCTACATTCAATGCTACATTTCAAATACATTTGTCATCATCAAAACTTATGGCATAAAGCCTTATGGTCAACAGTTATTTCAAAGTTACTTATCATCAATACTTCTATGATATTATTAGTTTAGTAATGTACCGTTTGGAAAGCATTCAAAATGAGTAAAAGAAGACAGACCTTGTAATTACAAATCTTTCACATTAAAACTAACTATATTTTAAATTACTTAAAATAATTTTTAATTATATTTATATATTTATATTATATATATATATATATACACATCACATATAGTTGCTCAAGGGGGTTCCCTCGAGTAATTTTATATTGTATATATATATGTCACGACCCGAAACTAGGGTTTATAATTTTCATCATTTTTTAGAAACGTGGATGTGATCAGCGCGGATAGTATGTCATCCACACTGTCGTAAGTCTAGATCTTTTTCAAGAAATATATTATCACCTACATTATATTCTAGGTGGCCTATCCGATTACAGAACTACTATAATAATTAACTTAAATTAAATAAATATTACCTTATCCTGAGCAATTAGGGGGCATTCTCAATTCGCGAGTCCACAAAGTGGTCGGTCTTCTATACTGCAACTGTGAGAGGGTTAGTTGATGTAACCAAGGATAACCCCATTGCAGCCCAAGAAAGGGAGAATACTTCAATTGGGCCTCTAACTCGTTCAAGGGTTAAAGAGCTTGAACTAATTGCAGCCCAAGAAAGGGAGAACACTTCAATTGGGCCTCTAACTCGTTCAAGGGCTAAAGGGCTTGGATTGGGCTTAACCACATTGTTGAAAGTGGAAGAAGTGTGAAAAGATTACATGTGGGTTAGTTGCATTTGTTGAATATAGTTGTAGTCTATTACCTATAAATTAATTGTCTTTGACTTTTAGCTACCTATACATTTATTGTCTTTGACATTTAGCCTACACTACTTGACTTTTAGTTGATGCATTTAATGCATTAGTTGGAGTCTTTTGTCTTTTTGTTTTGGAGACCCTCTATAAAAAGGGTCCTTGCCATATGTTGTAAACCATCTTTGAATCATATATGAGATATTGGTATTTTGTTTTCAAGAGGATTCTTGAGTTCTTTCTCTTATCTAACTTGTGTTAGTGGCGAGAGCAACTAGATTTCTTATCACTCACGTTCTGCTTTCTTGAGTGTGGCGAGATCAACCCATTTCTCTTAGTTGTGGCGCCCTTTGGCTTATCAATTGAGTGATTTGGTTTCATTTGTTTGTTTCGTTCAACCTATCCAGAAAATCGATCAAGTGTTTTCCCTCCGGAAATCACATCATATTGGTATCAAAGCCACTTCAATTCAGGTTCTATTATTTGTTTTGTGTTTTGCCCCTTCGTGGAAAGCTTAATTTTATTGCATTTTATTCTGTGTTTTGCCACCTACATGGAAGGCTTAGTTTTTCTTATTTTGTATTCTGCCACCTATATGAAAGGCTTAGTTTTCCTTATTTTGTAATCTGCCACCTACATGGAAGGCTAATTTTCTGGTCTGTTCATCTTTATCTTTATTTCTATTCTTGTGTTGTTCTATTTTATTACAGCTTTTTTATTTAAAAAAAAAATTCATCGTTACTGTTCATTGTTCAACGCTACTGTTCATTGTTAATCCGAGTGTAAACACTTAGAGAGTGAACCTACCCTTCACCAAACTCAAACCAACAAATTACAAATCACTATGACAGGAGAAAATAGTTCTGAAGTTCCTTTTGGGCTTAGCCTACAACAAGCTCAAATTGTTGGCCTACAAAGAGGTCAAGAAGAAATGATGGAACAAATAGCTCAACTAACCACTCAAATGGCTAGATTTATGGAGCTACAACAACAACAACCAAGAAGAGGAGCTTATGTTGAACACCATGGAGAAGAATCTGAAGCTGAAGAAGGTGAACAACCTAGGCAAAGAAGGCAGCAGAGGGAGCGTGATGCCAACATCAAAATGAAGATTCCTCCATTTAAGGGAACAAGTTCTCCTGAAGAATACTTGGAGTGGGTGCAACGAGTAGAGAAGATTTTTGAATATCAAGAATATTCAGAAGCTACCAAATGCCGGCTTGCAGCCCTTGAATTCACTGATTATGCAAATCTATGGTGGGAAAATTTGAAGAATCAACGAAGAAGAGATGGAGAGGAGGAAGTTCGAAATTGGAGATTGATGAAAAGGCTCATGCAGAGGCGTTTTGTACCTGATTACTACAAGCAAGAGCTTTATTTTAAGCTTCAAAGCTTGAGGCAAGGAGGCATGTGTGTTGAAGATTATGTCAAAGAATTTGAAACTTTGATGATTCGGTGCGAGCTGAATGAACCCCAAGAGCAAACCATAGCTCGATTTCTTGGTGGTTTGAACAAAGAAGTTGCTGACTTAGTAGAGTTGCAGAATTATGTCTTCTTAGAAGATGTAATTAAATTGGCAATTAAGGTGGAGAGACAGAAAAAGAGAGTTTATGGAAGAACCAATGGAGTGTCTAAACCATTGGGGAGTAAACCTTTCCAAACACTTTCCCAAACCTCAAACACTACCAAAGGGAGTAATAAGGAGATATGGAAGAAAGAGCTGAACAAATCTGAAAGTTCTAAAGGGAAGGATAAGAGAGAAGACAACCAGTCCTCTAAAAGAAGCCGAGACATTAAGTGCTTCAAGTGCTTGGGTCATGGCCATATAGCATCCGAATGTCCTAATAGAAGAGTGATGATCTTGAAGGAAAAACAAGGGGAAATAGAGAGTGAAGATGAAGATATTGTGGAGGAATGTGAAGAGGAAGAATATTTTGACGAAGAAGAAGTTGTTGAATATGCTGATGAAGGTGCTGCCTTGGTTATTAGACGTGCCTTGAATATCCAAGCCAAAGTAGAAGAAGAACAGAGGGAGAATATTTTTCAAACAAGGTGTACTATCGGAGGCAAAGTTTGTAACGTGATAATTGATAGTGGGAGCTGCACTAACGTTGCTTCAACCACCTTGGTTAGCAAATTGAAGCTACCTATCATCAATCATCCCCGTCCATACAAGCTGCAATGGTTGAATAATCATGGCGAGATGAAGGTCACCAAACAAGTAAAGGTACCTTTCTCTATAGGGAAGAATTACAAAGATGAGGTATTGTGTGACATAGTCCCTATGGATGCTAGTCATCTTCTACTTGGGAGGCCCTGGCAATTTGATAGAAGAGCACTACATGATGGCTTCAAAAACACCTACGCTTTCGAGAAGGATGGAAAGAAGATTGTGTTGGCACCCTTAAAGCCAATACAAGTACAGCCGAAGGAGGATGTAATCGAGGAGAAGAAGCCTAGCTGTTTTGCTTCTAAGAATGAGTTAAAGAAGGCAATAAGAAGAGAAAACTTTGTATTATTACTAATTCTTAAGGAGCTAAATCCAGAACTTGCAGAAAAGCTTCCTAAGCTTGTGAGGGAGTTGATAGAAGAATTTACAGATGTCTTTCCGAATGAGCTACCTAAGGGATTGCCACCCTTAAGAGGAATTGAGCATCAAATTGATTTGGTGCCCGGTGCTGCCTTACCAAATAAGCCAGCATACAGAATGAATCCAGAGGAGGCTAAGGAGCTAAAAAGGCAAGTCGATGAGTTGATTGAAAAGGGTTATGTAAGGGAATCCATGAGCCCTTGTTCTGTGCCTACATTATTAGTCCCTAAAAAGGATGGCTCTATGAGAATGTGTGTAGACAGCCGTGCTATAAATAAGATCACCATCAAATACCGCTACCCAATTCCAAGATTGGATGACATGTTGGATGAGCTGAATGGTTCCAAGGTGTTTTCAAAAATTGACTTGAAGAGTGGCTATCACCAAATCCGAATGAAAGAGGGAGACGAGTGGAAGACAGCCTTCAAGACAAAGCATGGACTTTACGAATGGATGGTAATGCCATTTGGGCTATCTAATGCCCCTAGCACATTTATGCGATTGATGAATCATGTGCTTAGATCTTTCATTGAAAAATTCGTTGTGGTATATTTCAATGATATTTTGATCTACAGTCAAAGTTATGAGGAGCATGTGCAACATTTGAAGGAAGTCTTGGAAGTGTTGCGAAAGGAGAAACTCTATGCTAATCTAAAAAAATGCTACTTTTGTCAAGACCATGTGATTTTTCTTGGCTTTGTAGTATCTCAGCAAGGAGTGAGAGTTGATGAAGAAAAGGTGAAAGCTATCAAAGAATGGCCCGTTCCAAGAACCATATCTGAAGTAAGAAGTTTTCATGGGCTTGCCTCTTTCTATAGAAGATTTGTAAGGGATTTCAGCACCATCTTAGCACCCATAACTGAATGTATTAAGGGAGGAAAGGAGTTCAAATGGAGTGATGCAGCCCAACGAAGTTTTGAGCTTGTCAAAGAAAAATTGTGCAATGCACCTATATTGGCTTTGCCTAATTTTTCTAAGACTTTTGAGATTGAATGTGATGCTAGTGGAGTGGGAATTGGAGCAGTACTTCTTCAAGAAAAGCGTCCTATAGCTTATTTTAGTGAGAAGTTGAATGGAGCCAGTCTTAACTACTCTACCTATGATAAGGAGTTCTACTCTTTAATTAGAGCTCTTGAGACATGGCAGCACTACTTGTTACCAAAAGAATTTGTAATTCACACAGACCATGAATCACTCAAACACTTGAAAGGTCAGAGCAAGCTGAATAGAAGACATGCAAAGTGGGTGGAATTTCTTGAAGCTTTTCCCTATGTGTTGAAGTATAAGAAGGGAGAAACCAACATTGTTGCAGATGCCTTATCAAGGAGATATGCCTTAATTTCCATGATGAATGCTAAATTGTTGGGATTTGAATCTATTAAAGACCATTACATGGAAGATTCAACACTTGCTGAAATTTATCTCGCTTGTGAGAAAATGGCATATAAGGGATTTTATAGATCTGAAGGTTTTTTATTTCGCTTAGGGAGGCTGGTAATTCCAAATTGTTCTATAAGGGAATTACTTACACGAGAAGCTCACGGAGGAGGATTGGCTGGGCATTTCGGTGAAACCAAGACATTGGAGATGCTGAAAGAGCATTTTTATTGGCCTAACATGATTAGAGATGTGCATCATGTGATTGAAAGGTGTATTGTTTGCAAAAAAGCCAAGAGCAAGGAAGCAGCCCATGGACTTTATACACCTCTACCTGTTCCAGATCAACCTTGGACTGATGTTAGTATGGATTTCGTGCTAGGCTTACCAAGGACACAAAGAGGTAAAGATTCGGTCATGGTTGTTGTTGATCGTTTTTCAAAAATGTCTCATTTTATTCCATGCCATAAGACCGACGATGCTGTGCACATCGCCAATTTATTTTTCAAAGAAATTGTGAGACTTCATGGCATTCCAAAGAGTATCGTGTCAGATCGTGATGCCAAATTTCTTAGCTACTTTTGGAAGACTTTATGGAGAAAGCTGGGAACAAAGTTGCTCTTTAGTACTGCCTGTCACCCACAAACTGATGGGCAAACTGAAGTGGTGAACCGAACGCTTTCTACTTTGCTAAGAACTATCATTGGCAAAAACTTGAAAAGTTGGGATGAATGCTTGGCCTATGCTGAATTTGCTTACAATAGAAGTGTACATGGTACTACTAAACACTCTCCTTTTGAAGTAGTCTATGGATTTAATCCATTGAGCCCACTTGATTTAGTACCATTACCACTTGAAGCTCGAGAATGCATAGATGGAAAAAAGAAGGCTGACATGATAAAGAAGTTACATGAAAACATTAAACAGCAAATTGAGAAGAAGAACTCCATCTATAAGAAGACTGCCAACAAGAGAAGAAAATTTGTTCAATTCAGTCCTGGAGATTTAGTGTGGGTTCATCTTCGAAAAGAAAGATTTCCAAACCAAAGGAAGTCTAAATTAATGCCAAGGGCAGATGGTCCTTTCCGTATCATAGACAAGGTAAATGATAATGCATACAAAATTGATTTGCCTGAAGACTATGTTGTTTCTACTACTTTCAATGTAAGGGATCTTTCCCCGTACTTAGAAGATAAAGAGGACTTGGATTTGAGGACAAATCCATTTCAACCAGGGGAGGATGATGTAACCAAGGATAACCCCATTGCAGCCCAAGAAAGGGAGAATACTTTAATTGGGCCTCTAACTCGTTCAAGGGTTAAAGAGCTTGAACTAATTGCAGCCCAAGAAAGGGAGAACACTTCAATTGGGCCTCTAACTCGTTCAAGGGCTAAAGGGCTTGGATTGGGCTTAACCACATTGTTGAAAGTGGAAGAAGTGTGAAAAGATTACATGTGGGTTAGTTGCATTTGTTGAATATAGTTGTAGTCTATTACCTATAAATTAATTGTCTTTGACTTTTAGCTACCTATACATTTATTGTCTTTGACATTTAGCCTACACTACTTGACTTTTAGTTGATGCATTTAATGCATTAGTTGGAGTCTTTTGTCTTTTTGTTTTGGAGACCCTCTATAAAAAGGGTCCTTGCCATATGTTGTAAACCATCTTTGAATCATATATGAGATATTGGTATTTTGTTTTCAAGAGGATTCTTGAGTTCTTTCTCTTATCTAACTTGTGTTAGTGGCGAGAGCAACTAGATTTCTTATCACTCACGTTCTGCTTTCTTGAGTGTGGCGAGATCAACCCATTTCTCTTAGTTGTGGCGCCCTTTGGCTTATCAATTGAGTGATTTGGTTTCATTTGTTTGTTTCTTTCAACCTATCCAGAAAATCGATCAAGTGTTTTCCCTCCGGAAATCACATCATTAGTCTAATACATGGACTCATCCAAACTAGTCCTATTCTACACAAATATATATATATATATATATATATATATATATATATATATATAGTGTGTGTGTGTATATATATATATATATATTCAAGCAAATGAAAAACCCTGATGTCCACTCCTCCGATCGCACACATATCGTACATGCACGTATATATCTATATATGACATAAAACAACCCACACATCACACCCCATGGGTCTATGTTCCCATAGGTCCACCTCTCAAGAATTTTATCAATGTGGGTATGTATTCCCACAAATTATCACTCAAGAGTCTTGTCACATGGGTCTGTATTCCCATGGACTGATGATTCTCATGGTCCGTTCAAGTGTTTCATTATATGGGTATGCATCCCCATATTTTTGTTTCTTAAGGCTTTATCAACATCGGTCTGCATTCCCACAGATTCATTGCTGAAACACCGTCCCATGGAGCACCCCATGGATACTATGTCCACTGACCCTATGGTTTAACTCTCATTCTGAGCATTGCTCAATACCATGATCCGAAAATTACTAGTATATGATACCAGGAGTGTACCACTAGGCCACGTCCACAAACAAACCACATCCCCTAACCACAATGAATATGATCCTAGCACGATAAGTCCCACCTCTAAGGAGGATGTCATTGACAAGCCGCCCCTTGAAAAATTGAAAAGTCACCCCTGACATTCCTCAAGTCAAGCCTCACCTTGCCATGATGTTGATCCACCCACCTCGGTTCACTCACTCCAGGCACCTTGTTTCTACACCACAAACACACTTAGGATAATAATGAGAGAAAATGGTTTGAAGATAAAGAGATGGAGAAGAGAATATAAGATTGGGAAGAGACGAGAGAGAGTTGGAAAGACAAAAAAAAAAGAGTAAGGTTGTGGTCATATCTCATTGAATACATGAGTGTTTTACATATATATATGTATAGTACAGTTTGAACTGCAAAGAGTAAAGCTGTGTAATTTTCTATTTTGGGTGTGTTCGGCAAAATTAGCTTATAAGCTAGCGGATAGCTTATAAGCTAATTTTTAGCTTATAGCTTATAGCTGATAGCTGATAGCTTATAAGCTAGCTTATTTGAATAAGAAGTGTTCGATAAAAGTAGCTGTTGAAGTAGCTGAAAAGTGTAAAATGACATAAAAGGGCATGTATTTTTTAATTCTAAAATAATATAAATAAATATATCATTTTTGTTTTTAATTAAATTAATTTAAATTATTATAAATATAAAATTCATTAAAAATATATATTTATATATGAATAATATATTTTTACATATATAATATATTTATATATATGATTATATTTTATTATATATAATAAAATATATTTACATATTTTATTATTTTTATATATATTATACATATTTATAATATTTTTATATATTTTTATCATATATATATATAATATTATATATGTATAATATATTATATATAAATATAAATATAATAAAAGATGAGTAAATAGGATATAATAAAATAATGGGCATAATGGGTATTTTGAAAAAATAGTAAGGGCAAAATAGGAACAAAAAACTTTAAGCTATAAGCTATAAGCTATAAGCTACTCAAAGTAGCTTATCAGAATAAGCTATAAGCTACTAAAATAAGCTCGTTTACCGAACACTTTTAACGAGCTTATAAGCTAGTCAAATAAGCTATAAGCTAGCTTATAAGCTATAAGCTTGTTTGCCGAACACAGCCTTTATATTGAGAGGGAAGAGAAAACTCTTTTTGAGATCAAAAAAAAAAACTTGGGTTATATAACATTGTGGTATGCCAAATCCTTGCATTTTAGTCCTTCTTATTTTTTTTAATTAATTTCAATTCACGTGTACAATAGACAATTAGTTGTCTCATAAGACATGTCATATACTAGAGAAATAAAAAATTAAGAAGTTTGGGATTTATAAATTAATTAATTTTATGATGTTTGTTTGAATTATTATAGATATTTATGACTTTATTGTTCTAATGTAATGATATATGTACGTTCAAGTTTGAACTTATATTTGAATTATTATGTATATTTTAACTTTATAAATATTTACATTTTAATTAATTATGACTAAGGACTATGATTTTAAGACTTTAAAGTGTGAGATTTACATATAAATTATTTATTTTACTTGCTTTTAAATTTATTTGTAAACAAATATATATATATATATATATATATATATATATATATATATATATATATAGTTTTTTTAATTTATTTATTCATTTTAGCAATTGATCTGACAACCCAACAATTAACCGGTGACTTGGAGACCAGTTCAAGTCAATGTCCAAGACCAATTTCAGAAACTTTGGTTTAAATTATATGAATTGAGATATTATGAATTTAAGAGCTAGGGTTCAAACCTTTAAAAAAAAATTCTTTTCTAAGAGATGACAAAATATCGCTTCTAAGAAAGAGAGAAAAGGAAAAAGCTACACGGACCAAAATTAATTTGTCCATGTAATTTAATCATAAACGTTGGCCTTTTACTCTTTATCAAAATAAAGTATCTAAATCATGATTTTAATTGTTATTTTGGTGCTCATCTTCTATTGCTTCCAAGTCACTATAAATATCAATAAAGTGTCTAAATCATATTTTAATTGTTATTTTAATTGTACTTCTCTTTGCTGCTTATCTTATGTTGCAATCTATAAAGTGATGCATGTATATGCTTTGATAATTTGAATAGATTTATTTTTTGATTTATATATATATATATATATATGAGAATATATTATTTGAAACCTTAGTTTAAAATAGATAAGATAATAATAGAAAATACATTATCCAAACACGTTTTTAAAATTTTCATACCAAATGTGTTTTTATTGTTTTTATTTTATAGAAATAATTTTTAAGGCCTGTTTGAAAAAATTTATTTTGAGTTTATCTGACTTATCTTATAGTATAAGAGCTTATGCATGCTTTTGGGAGAGCTTATAAAAAAAAACTTATGATATGCCAATAAACTGTTTTTAACTTATTTTCATAAGCTCTCTAAAATAGCTTATAAAAATTAGTTGAAAATAACTTATGTAAAGTTTGACCTTATAAATTTTTCAATTATAAAAAAAATTTATATATAAATACTTATATGATAAGTGTTTATTCTAGAGTACTTAAATAATATTTATCCAAACAGAACTTTAATCTTACAAATCAAACATGTTTTTAAAAATAATAAAAAATAAAAATAAAAATATCTTTTAAAAAATAAAAACTGAATATACAAATAAATATATTTTCACAAAGAAAAGACAGTAGACTTTTCAAAGAATTTGGTGCAATATTAAGATGATAGCGACTTGGGTGAGGGCAGAACAGTGAAAGATGTGGAATTTTCTTAGCTTTCTACAGACCACAAGTGCACATTGGCTATCACATCAACTCATTCATATCTCTTTTGTTGTGAACATTTATGCCAATTAAATCTGATTACAAGTCTAAAAGTCAGTCCAACTTTATAAATTCAGTTTTACAAAATTAAAAATAATCTTGAACAAAAAATACAAGTTGAGTTTGAATTTTTTAAATTCTAAATAGGTCCAAATTAATTATATATTTATTTTTAAAAATAATAAAAATACATATTTAAATAATAAAATATTATATATGATACAAAATATATATCATAGTATGTAACATATTCTATATATATGTACAACATTGAAACGTATAATTTATATAATATATATCTTTTATTTTTATTAATATAGTATATAATTTATAAATAATTTTTATATTTAATTTAATGTTCAATTATTCAACTTGTACTCATGTAATTTGTTGTTACATGTATCTAATTATTGATAGAAATGACTAGTTCCCAAGAGGGGAGTGAATTGAGTTTATAAAACATTTACTAATACTTGTTGGAAGTTAAAGAAGATTTAAAAACAATGACAAGTCTTTTATAACAGTAACATAGAGCAAAATCAGGATGAACTAGAATGAAGTACAAATAATCAAAGATAAATCATTAAGCAATAAAGGAGATGAGAGAAAGAGAGATTAACACAAGTATTTATACTTGTTCATCTTAAACTAAGCCTACATTCAGCCCTCATGACAACTTCTTGAGTATTTCACCATCATCTACAAGTTTATGTAATTGGGCACTTGTAAGTCACTACAACAGAGATCTTTTCTTTCTCAAGGATGCCTCTCCCCCTTACAAGGTGTTTCTCTTAAACACTAACTCAAGAAAACATTCCTTCATCAAATTACTCAGAAGATAAGATAGATGAATTGAGTTCACTCTCTTAAATAAAGTAGATTTACAAATGAAGGCTTTCTAATCAGTAAATGATTGGTAAGATATTAAAACAAAGATTCTAGAACTAAATAACATGTATTCTACTTGATTTGACATCATTTAAGGGTTATATTTATAGTTCAAGGTGTAAAAGATCCGTTGGAAGAAAACCCAGGATAATATCATAAAAAATCTTCAAAAAATGGCCATTAATATTGATGTCATCATGTTGGCGGTCGGCTAATAGGACTACAACAATCGACTAGTACCTTTTAATGAGGTGTTGGTCAACCGGTCCATACCTAGCGGTCGATTGGTAACTCTCTGTTACCTGAAATTAATTTATTCTAAAATCTATCGGTCGATTGATACATTTGTACTGGTCGACTGGTAGTTATTGGAATTAAATTTTTAATTTTAAAATGAGATGCACCGGCCGACTGCTTGAAGACAAGAGGTCAACGGGTGGGTTTATTGAGACTTAGTCAAATTCCAACCAGAGATCAACCGGTCAATTGGTATCCATGTATCGATCGAATGACAACTACTGGAACTTAGAAAATAAGATTTTTCAAAACATTTTATTTTCTAAGACTCAATAATCTTATCCAGTATTTTTCTAACTTAGTTAAAAATATTAAAAACATTATCAAGGATTTTGAAAATAGTTTTCTTTTTTTTCAAATTACTTTACAAAATATCCTAAGTCCTAAGGCATAAAATAAAAAAGATCTTCTTTAGCTCTTTGATGCCTTTGACTTGATGTAATTCCTAAAAGAATAAATGTCACTGTTATCAAAGAAGCTATTGTTTTAATTTGTTTGTTATTCATCAAAATTTAAATAGTTGCTTTATATGCAATAGGGTCAACAATCTCCCCATTTTTTATGATGACAAACTAATTAAAATAGAACGAATATTTTGAAACAAAAATTTGAATTCAAGAAAGGTAAAACTCCCTCTGAATTTCATATTCTTTTTTTTAAAAAAAAAAGCTTCAAAGGAAATAAGCACAACACAGTAGAAGATTTATTGAATATGTCAGCACAGTAAAAGCAATAAGGCATTTGTAAAAAAAAAATATATATCTCATAACCTATAAGCATCAAAGAATGAACAAATATATATATATATATATATATATATACTAGTCAAAATCATAGTTCAAAAACAACTCCATAACAACCAATGTTGATATCAAAACCAAAATCAAAAGACTAATGTTAGGTAACATAATCATAAATAGATAACACAAAAATAGATATATTCTCCCCCTTGTTAATCAACAAAAAAAAGACCCTATTGAACCAGATCCTTTAGTTGCTGAACCTCCAAAGCTTGAGAAGATGAAGCAGTCTCTAAATTGGTCAGTCGATTATTCAGAGATTCCATCATGGTGAGCATATGGTTGGAGTTATCCAACAGGTCATTCAGCAGCCTAGAGGAATTATTAGTAGCAACAGAGGGACCGGCTTCAGCCTCTTCTTCCGTACTTTCTTCTTCAAGCTCATTATCCACATCCTTCTCTCTTCAATCTTTTGCCTTCTTCATGGTCAGATTTTCTACTTTTCTCTTCTAATCATTATCAACCAACCCAAAGTTCATCTGCAAGGAATTACAGTCAATGATACTAGTGAACTCCATAATGTTGAGATGATGGTTAAGGTTGCAACACCAGATAATCTTCGAGATAAAAGTAGCATATGGCAAAGGTGACTTCTTCCTAGCACAGGAAGCCATCTTTTGCATTATGAAGTATAGAATGTTGATATGTTGATCCTTCATAATGCATGTCATTGCAAAGAATTCAGACTAGCTGCCACAAGCCCAATTACTTGGCTTGTTCACCAAAATGTGAGTAATAGCATTAAGTAGAAGTCTATCATTAGCATCCATGTTACTGACCCTTATTCCTTGACCAGAAAACACTGGCTCCCTATTAATGGTTTTATACATTTTTTCTCTATTGAAGAAGGAAGAATTCATGGAGGTGTGATGGTTAGAAAAGCCAGAAATCACTAGGCTGAGGGTGTAGAATACCAAGGATGTCAGCTAGCTTGTTCTCAGTTATTGCAATCTTCTTCCCTCTTACTTTAGTAGTAAACATTATATCTCTAATTTTGTAATCAAAAGTAGTATAAAGTGCCTTAATCATTTCTTTTGACCACTTCCCCTTATATCTAAACATGTTTTCCATACCCAAATTATCCAGATGACCAATAAATGGCATATCCCTATCAGCAAAGTAATCCTAGTCCAGAAATTTGCTTTGAATTACTCTTCTAGATTGAAAGTGTTCTTCATACCTTTGTTTGTGATCACCATTAATCAATAGGTCTCCAATTGGAAGATTGTTTGGGTTTTTAGAGCCAGCACTTTTGGAAGAGAATGCTATTAATGAATGGTTCTTGAGATACTGTTGAGCACAAGGGAGGAGAGGGAAACTGAGGAGAAGACGGAGGAAATCCAAAAGCAATAAGTTAGAAGACGTCGAAGAAGCCCAAGGACCACTAATCCGTGAAGAAATTGAGATTAAAACCGAAGAATCTTGACAAAATCTCCCTGAGGCTTGAAGAGAACCAGTCACACGAGAGAAAACAATGAGCGCGGTAGAGAGAATTTTTTAAATGAGCCTTAAAAGTTTGATTTTCACCTTATAATAGTGCATTTAAGTGATTTAGCAATCGACTGTCGTAATCTTGTTGGTTAACTACTTGTAACAAAAATAGAAATTTTTTGATATTGTGATGTACCGGTCGACCATCGAGAGGCTAACGATCGACTAGTTCCTCTCATGTGCCTTAGATTAAAAAATTAGAAAAAGCTTATAGTCGACCGTTTGATTAGATTGTGGTCAATTGTTAGTTGTTGGGTTTGAAATCAATTTTCAACAGAGGTTATTTGCTCGACTACTATGCCTATGGCAGTCGACTGGCCATTTCTACACTTTAAAATTATTTATAAATAAAGAGTTCCCAGTTTACTGCTACACCTCTAGTGGTCGACTGTCAACTTCTGCACTTTTAAAATTTTGAACTGTTAAGGATTAGATCAACTGGCAAATTCTTAGTAGTTGACTGGCATAGTGTCACGTCCCAAAATTTGAGCACGTGACCGGCACGGAAAGTGAATTTCATTTCACCTCCGTAAGCCTATCTTTCTCTTAAAAATCATACAATTCTTTTTCATGCAACCAAAACGAGTTCTCTATACATACTACAATTACTCACATTACATCACTGAATGAACCTACCCGATTACAGAGATTTCTAGATTTATACAACTTAGAATAAAACTTAACTATTATACCTTTATCCTGAACAAATGAAAAGGTAATTATGGACTAAGGATCCATAATTCCTTGTTCCGATATTTACCTTCAGCTGTCAACTCTGAAAAAAAAAATCAATAAGAGGGGTATGAGCAAACCACGTGCCCAGTGAGTAGATAACACAATACTATGACAAAATAAAAATCATGCATCATAATGATAACATGCAGCAATCATACGTAGATCGATCATCATATGATATAATATTATTCATAATACTTCACAACAATATCCAAGTGAATCAAACGCATTTCAATAAAATTCAAAATTCACAATAGCAATCGATGAAATCAATTTCACATACAATTCCCGTACCAACCGGGTCGTCCAGAATACCTCTGGATCGTTGCCCGTGGCCCCCGCCGCATCCACCCTTATCGCTCCATTTATATTCTCCACCCTTATAGCTTCACATAGATTTCTCCATGGGGTGCACCACCATGCCTTTCCTTTCCAGTCAAACACAATCACAATCACATATAAAAACATCCTCAATCATAATCTTGAGCCACATACACAACTCAGTCATTTACAATTCAAGCCACAACATAATCAATGTGGTTCCAGCAACATAGCATGTATATAACATAACCCATAATATAGAACAATTATTCAACTCGGTTCACATGCCATTCACAATCCATCATATAACCTCCATTCATGGGAAAATAAGAAAATATAATTATATACAATACCAAACACGTTCCACATTTGTTTATGCCTCATCGTTCCACATCATCCTCTTCAAACTTGGATATACAACATATTTCCACTATGATGCAAAAAGTCAATAACAGATATTTAATCATAGCAAGTATTAACCCACTCACCTAGATTTCACGCTCTCGGCACTCCCACTTTGCACTTTGACCATTCCTATTGTAACCAGACAAAAACCATCAGAGTTACGAAATAGAGAAATTTCCTACCACTACTCTCGACCTTCACTTACTTCTCGAATCATAACTCCTAACTGGTAATAAATATTCAAATGAAACTTATACCATTGGAAACTAGACTTAAAGAGCTTTCCAACGATATAAAGTTTGCCCAAAACGGAGTTCGGATGAAGAAGTTATGGCCAATTGAAAAATAAACTAAAATTTCCCGGTACACCTGGCGCCTGGGCGCCAATTCCTTCTTCTTCCCATCTCACCTTGGCGCCTAGGCGCCACACATGGTGCCTGGGCGCCACGATCGCGACCCCTTCTCGATTTCTCTCGGTTTTGGCCCAAATCTGGCCAAATTTTCACCGTTTTTCATGATTTCTTCCATGGGATCTCACCCTTAATGTCTAAGGAGCATTTAGACACCAAAATCACCAATTTTAATCGAAAAACGAAGCCGGAATCTCGATTTTTCCTCAAACACTCTTAAAACTAGAAAATAGAGAAAATCTTAAGAAATAGAAATTTCTACCTCGATTCCTTGCTTTCCCTATGTTGCTTGGCTCCTAGAGGCTCGCCCCGTAGCCCGAGATCCACCCTCCAAAGCCCGGTTGTAGAGTTGGAGTGTAGAGAGAGAAATTAGAGAGAAGGAAGAGAGAAGGAGAGGAGAGAAAGTGAAGAGAGAGAGAGGAAAGGAGAAAAATGAATAAAAAATAGGTGAGGCCACCTATATACTCGCCCGGGGTGAAATTATCACTTGCTCTGCAATTGACCCTCAGTCAAGACTAGCAAAAGCAAATTCATAAAATCTCACCTCAGGTGTTTCTAAATCCTCGGTGCCCCATAAATTTCCTTATTCACTTTAGTCCCTCTCAATATCTCAAACTCCACTTTAACCTCGAATCCATCATCTTTTCGGTACCGGACTCATAATTCATTCCCATAAGCTCTATTCTTCTTCTCGGGTTCCTACTTGGTCATTTCTCAAAAGTCCTCTATACTTTCTTTTCTTTTCACTTTAGTCCTTGAGAATTTGTAAAAATTTCCTAAATTAAAAATAAAAATTTCTATTCCCACATTTTCTTCACTAATTCAAAAAGAAAATTTTTCACATAATTAAATTTTTCACTAAACTTCAAATCAGACTTTAAATATTCATAAAAATTCTTGGGATATTACATTCTTCCCCCTTAAAAGAATTCAGTCCTCCGAATTCAAAACTTACCTCAAGATTGAAGCAAATGCCAATATTTTGTTTATATCTCATTCTCTCTCTTAGAATTTTCACAATCAAGTACAAAATATAACAAGTTCAACATATTTTTATTTCTAATACATAAGTTACAGGCAACAAGCTGAACTTGATTTACAAAACAGATAATTTTAATACGTAAACATTAGATCAAACATCAGTTTTAGGTACAAACAAAAGAAAAGATAAATTAAGAACGAGGAGGCTTTTGAAATGCAGAAGGTGCTTCAGACCTTAAGGAGGAAGTTAATCGTTGCAGCCTAGAAAGAGTTTCTGGAGGAAACGTCTGGGAAATTTGGCGAAGTGCAGAAGTCACTCCATTCATACAGTCAATACATCTCGCTTGTTGGTCACGAAAATTTTGAGTTGCAAACATCGAATGTCTATCAACTCTATTCGCCAATTCCCTAAAATGACGGTTCAAAAGCTTCTCTTGTTCTGTAAAGAGACGATTTATCAATCTCCCCTGGTCCTCAAAGTGGCGGTTTATCAGTCTTTCCAAGTCCTCCATCTTTTGTCTCATAAGCGCAAGCTCATTATTAGAAGATGTTGCTGTGCTAACATCCTCTAACTCTACTACATCCCTTTTTCTTTTCTTAGCCTCTGGTGACTCTTCCAGGGATCTCTTATTCTTATAATTCTCCAGGCTAAGATTTAGATCCAGCTCTACCTTGCCAGCCTCAAAGTTTAAATTGAAAGATTTATTGCCGGCCATATTTTTTTGAGCTATAAAGGTTGTACAGAAGGAGAAGTTTGATGCTAGAAAGCTTATAGATATAAACTCTTAGTGTAGTGAGCAGCGTAATGGGGCATCCATTATATATAGACGAAATTTAGGGCTACAAAACCTTTACATTATACTCTAAAGATGACCTACAGACCTTATCCGACGCAATGCCAACGGTCTCTGATAAGCATGCCAGAAAATAACAAAATATAATCAAATACAACAGATTTCCTCAAAAATTTCGGCTAACTTTTGACTCTTGCTCAAATTATTAAACTAATCACCGCTTCAATTTATGACTTCCTAACTCTGTATTTGTCATATCCAATAATTCTAAATCGAGATATTACTCCATGAACGGGTAGCTTCATATTAACTTTATCTAGGTTTCTAATCCGTGACTTTGCCCTAAGCTTACACATTTTCAAACATACATATTAAAATAAAAACTTCTCACATCTACACATCAAGCGTTCCATAAAGTGAGAGAAAAATTTTACCTTTCACTTGCCTCTACGAGCATATATGTATATATGTATAAACATAGAGATACATCATTATCTATATATATTTTCATCTATTCAAGTTCTTTTAAATTTCAGACTTCTCATTCTCTGAATGTATGTAGAATCATTACATATTATTCCTGGCCATAACAAATAGCCTTCACTCTCTATGCATGAATAACATACATACATATCATATATATTTAGATACATATAATCACAGTATAATTCAATCAATCATGTATATTATACTTAACTGAAGGCTTTCAAGAACAATACAAGAAAGCATAGAAATACATTTTAGTTCATCGTCAAAACATCCAAGACACTCTGTAATGGCTACATTGTCGACTTCCTTCAATTTCAGAAAATGCCAACGAGAGAAATGGAAAAACCAAGTGTAAATCGGCCGTAAATCCACCGAGTATTGACTTTCGTGGTTTTGCCATTAATGCGACGCGTTGTTGGTGTGCATGCCTACCCTAGACTCCTAGCTTTTAGCTTGCAGAAATCCATAGGTTAAGCGTGTAGGGTGCGGCGAAGAGATATCTTCTTTGTCTCTAAGTTCAAATTTTTTCTCTATAAGAACTGTCCCAACGTTCTCAGTTACCACACCACAAAGAGTAATCATCTCTGAGCCTACAACTTCCCAGCGTTCCTCTCTTCTCATACTCCCACATAAATTTCTAAATTTTTCAAATCATGGCCACAAGGAAGTACATTGATCTCACAGTGGATGCCAAGAGAGAAGAGCTCGACTTAAACTTAAGTCTGGGCAAAGACAAGGGCAAAAGACCTTTTGAAGGGTCTTTAGAGAAGCATATGGAGAAGAAAATGAAGAAGAACGAGGAAGCTGAGGAGACTAGCACGGCCCATACCTCGGAGGACAAAATCGCCTGTCTAGAGCAGGAGGTCAAAAATCTGAAAAAGATGATAGGAGACCTGGAGAAGTTAACTAAACGCAATCATGCAGAAATGACTTCAAGAATAGACAGGTTCTTCTATTGGTCTACCCAGTGCTTCTGCAATCAACAACAAAGAAGTGTTGATTGTATGAATGGGATTTACACTACCCTCCGTGACATTGCTCTGTCTCTCGCTCCAAGGAATGGTCGAGGGGTGATGATACAGTACAACCCTCCTAATCCGAGACCACCTCGCTTTTAGATTACTCATGCATGAGTAATTTTTTTTTTTGCAATGTAATCCTTCTGCCAGTGGTTTCTTTTATGGGATGGTACTCCAAAAATAGTAATAATAAAATTAAGAAGGATAAAAGAAACCAGTCACACAAAATCAATCATGAATGTAACATATAAAGCCCCATACATACCATTTGATCCGACAGCAATGAAATCAAACAAATACTAACCTTTCCTTTACCAAGTTCAAAAGTATAGCCATATCTGTCTAAAACTAAAACTAAAACATAATTCATAAGAAAAGACAAGTCTTGGAGGAAATGGAAATGAAAACATCCTACAGGACCTTCAATGGAGCCATCTCTCTATAGTCGTGCCCGGGTTCACCACGATAGAGGAGATCCCACTAAGGTTACCTTACTCTGTAATCGGTAGGAGACCTAATCCCAAAGCTCTGATACCAACTTGTCACGTCCCAAAATTTGAGCACGTGACCGGCACGGAAAGTGAATTTCATTTCACCTCCGTAAGCCTATCTTTCTCTTAAAAATCATACAATTCTTTTTCATGCAACCAAAACGAGTTCTCTATACATACTACAATTACTCACATTACATCACTGAATGAACCTACCTGATTACAGAGATTTCTAGATTTATACAACTTAGAATAAAACTTAACTATTATACCTTTATCCTGAACAAATGAAAAGGTAATTATGGACTAAGGATCCATAATTCCTTGTTCCGATATTTACCTTCAGCTGTCAACTCTGAAAAAAAATATCAATAAGAGGGGTATGAGCAAATCACGTGCCCAGTGAGTAGATAACACAATACTATGACAAAATAAAAATCATGCATCATAATGATAACATGCAGCAATCATACGTAGATCGATCATCATATGATATAATATTATTCATAATACTTCACAACAATATCCAAGTGAATCAAATGCATTTCAACAAAATTCAAAATTCACAACAGCAATCGATGAAATCAATTTCACACACAATTCCCGTACCAACCGGGTCGTCCAGAATACCTCTGGATTGTTGCCCGCGGCCCCCGCCGCATCCACCCTTATCGCTCCATTTATATTCTCCACCCTTATAGCTTCACATAGATTTCTCTATGGGGTACACCACCATGTCTTTCCTTTCCAGTCAAACACAATCACAATCACATATAAAAACATCCTCAATCATAATCTTGAGCCACATACACAACTCAGTCATTTACAATTCAAGCCACAACATAATCAATGTGGTTCCAGCAACATAGCATGTATATAACATAACCCATAATATAGAACAATTATTCAACTCGGTTCACATGCCATTCACAATCCATCATATAACCTCCATTCATAGGAAAATAAGAAAATATAATTATATACATTACCAAACACGTTCTACATTTGTTTATGCCTCATCGTTCCACATCATCCTCTTCAAACTTGGATATACAACATATTTCCACTATGATGCAAAAAGTCAATAACAGATATTTAATCATAGCAAGTATTAACCCACTCACCTGGATTTCACGCTCTCGGCACTCCCACTTTGCACTTTGACCATTCCTATTGTAACCAGACAAAAACCATCAGAGTTACGAAATAGAGAAATTTCCTACCACTACTCTCGACCTTCACTTACTTCTCGAATCATAACTCCTAACTGGTAATAAATATTCAAATGAAACTTATACCATTGGAAACTAGACTTAAAGAGCTTTCCAACGATATAAAGTTTGCCCAAAATGGAGTTCGGATGAAGAAGTTATGGCCAATTGAAAAATAAACTAAAATTTCTCGGTACACCTGGCGCCTAGGCGCCACCTATGGCGCCTGGGCGCCAACCATGCTGTAATACCCGTTAATTTCAGAATATAATTCGCTTAAGAGTATTTTAGAATTCTACAACGTTACTTTAGTTATTTATTTTGGTCATTTTTAATTTTCATATTTAATTGTTCTCTTTGAATATTATTTATGAAAATTGAGTTAAATGACTGGACTAAATATTTGCACAATGAGGGATATATTCTAAGAATGGTGAAATTCATGGAAAAGTGGTTTCAGAATGGTCAATTAGTCCATTTATTGTAAATTGACTGGATGGGTTTGGATGTTGGGTTATGGATACCCATGGGTTATTGAATAACCCATTAGAAATATTTAATATAAAGTTTCAATAGTACCCCCCTTATTTTCTTCTCACGATCGAAGCAGCTGAAGTGAATAGTGAATTCACTTTCTCTCGTTTCTTCACCCTCTTCTCAAATCCTTTCCTTGATCTTCAGAATTTTGATTATCTGTTCGGTTCAAAAGCTTTGTAAGGATCAAAGGTAAGCTTTAATCCGATTATTTTCCTTAAATTTCAGTTTATGTAGAAGATCAGAGGAGGTTTTGTTCTTGAAGATTTTGATGATAATTCATGAATCTTAGTAGTTTTAGAAGTTATATTTGAGTTATAATCGGTTAAAAGAGTTGAAATTCTGGTTTTGAAACAAGAAAGGAAAGGATGAATTTTTGAAAGATTTTTCTGCAAAAATTCGAGTTACTGTAGCGACCAGGGATTTCGGAAAAATTCTGAAAAATTTTCTTCGAGTACTGTAGCAGTACTGTAGTGTCGGCAGTCAAATGGTACTGTAGCAGTCAACGTTACTGTAGCGAACCGTTACTGTAGCGAACCGACACTGTAGCAAACCGTACTGTAGCAACCCGTTACTGTAGCAGTCAGAAAATTTTACGTATTTTCGTGATTTTGTTTCCTTTCTTATGATTCCTTGTAATATATTTTACTAGGAAATTTTCCTACACAAATTCTAGAGTGGAACAAGGTAAACTTGGACAAACATCAAGGTGAGTGAATAACCTTGCTCAGTTAATTTGATATTACTAGTCAAAGTACAATATAAGTCCCATTTACAATATTATTTGGGTAATGAGCAATCAATTTTCATATAGGAGTATATGATGATCGGTAGAAATAAGAGTATGTAGAAATTATTTTATTTCATGACAATTGTGCTATGTGATAAATTCTCACTATCTTGTCAATGAGTAGAGATCTACGGGATCTAATACACGAGTTTGAAAGGGTTAAAGTCCCATACTACTCAGTGCATATCTATGAATCCCATACACGAGTTGAAAGGGTTAAAGTCCCATACTACTCGATGTATATCTAAGAAAGCTTATACACGAGTTGAAAGGGTTAGAGTCCCATACTACTTGGTGTATACCGATGAGATCTTATTCACGAGTTTGAAAGGGTTAGAGTCCCATACTACTCGGTGTATATCTATGAAATCTTATTCATGAGTTTGAAAGGGTTAGAGTCCCATACTACTCGATGTATAAGACAATTAATTATATGAGTAAATGTGGTATTTGTACTTTTGATATTTTATATAGTACAGTTATTTACTTACTGAGTTTTTAAATAAACTCACACTCCCTATGATTATTTTTTTTTCAGATACAGAAAACAGAGAAGAAGAGAATCTGTTTGAAGATTAGAAGCCCCTTGGGATTATTCTCTATTTCTGTCTGGTGGGACACCAGTACTTATTAATGTGGATATTAGAAACGCTCTGTACTTTCTATAGGTCTCCTAGGCTTGCGATGAGATAGAAATATCAGACTATGTATGTCTATATTTGCTTATCAGATGAATATAATTCTGTAGTATGGAATGAATGATTAAGGTTAAATGTAAAACCTTACAGAATATATGTATATAACGTATGTTTGAGAATTTTATCAAAGGAGTAGTATCTTTTCACATGCTCAATTTTTGGGATGTGACAAATTTGGTATCAGAGGAAAGGTTTTATAGGTCCCCTATAGAGTACAGAGCAAAGTAATCTTTGTGGGCCCTTCCCTATTGTCATGAGCCGCGGCATGACCATAGGATTAGGTTCCATAAAAGACCTTGTAGAGTATAACGTCATTTTATAGATAACTTCTCAGTGGGGCTAGTAAGTGATATTTTGTTTATGTCTGAAAATTATTTGTTATGTGTGTAGATCTGTGACAGATCAATGTCAGAAGGATCTTCTAATAATAATGAGCATATGGGTCCAAGGAGGGCCATAAATCCACCAGTACATGTACAAGATGATCCTAACCGTGGTGATAGTTTACATGCTCAAAGTACTGAGGGCGCAACTAGTGAGCAAGCAAGAAGAGTCGAACCTGATGCTCACGTCGGTAATGCAACTATTGCACATGTGATTCATTTGATGAATGAACGATTTGACCGATTTGAGGCTGAAATGAGAGGTCGAGCTGCACAAGCTAACCTGCCAGTGGATCCTCCTATTGTTGAAGCTGAAAATGTACCACCAGCTCCGTTAGCAGGAGGAGTTAATGTAAGAGAGGTAAGAATGTCTGAATTTCAGAAAATGAGGCCTCCTACTTTTTCAGGGGAAGATCCCAAAGAGGACCCACAATGTTTTCTTGAAGATTGTGAAGCAATCTGTGATGCTATAGGGTGTTCTCCTACTCAAAAGGTAGAATTCACTTCCTTTCAGTTAAAAGGTAAGGCTGGTAAATGGTGGAGGAACTGGAAGAAAGCTAGAATTCAAGGCGCACTGCCAGTTATGTGGACAGAATTTTACAGATTGGTTATGGATGAATTTCTTCCGGCAAGTGAACGATCATCCAGGGCCAGAGATTTTCTGTATCTACGTCAGGGAACCATGACTGTTGATGAATATTCATCTCAGTTTGTTAAATTATCTGAATATGCCCCTGAAATCATTCCTTCTGAAAGGAAGAAAATAGAAAAGTTTGTGGAAGGGCTTCGTGATGCCTTATATGATCAAGTGGGTTCTAATATGAACGATTACTCTTCGTACTTAGAGGCTGTTGATGTGGCCCGAAGAATGGAAAAGAGGTCAAAGAATAAAGAAGAATATCGTCAAAAGAAGAAGGCCAGATATAGGAGATCTTTTAATCAAGGGGAAGACTCAGGGACTTTTACTGCACCACAACATGCTCCAGCCACTCCTACTAAGTCATCTTATTCTTAGCCAGTGTGGCTAAGCCTCGTTTAGAGAACAGGGGTGGTTTTAGCTCTTCTAGTAGAGGAGGTACTCAAGGTAGAAGGGAAAAACCTCAATGTCCTGAATGTGGAAAGTTTCACTTCGAAGAATGCAGGTTAAACACTGTTGGTACAGGCTGTTTTCACTGTGGACAAAAAGGACATTTTATAAGGGAGTGCCCTCAGCTCATGACAAGACCAGGTCAAGGGTCTACTTTGCCACCTCGACCACAATCTATTACTCAAACACCAACCCCTTCAACAGGGGGTAGTATGGGAAGAGGTTCTGGAAGAGGCCAAGGTGACCGTGGAAAACAAGCTGCTGGCAGAGGAAATGCAAGAGTATATGCTCTAACCCGACAGGATGCTCAAACATCCAATGCTGTAGTTACAGGTATATTATCTGTTAATACTTTTGCTGCACGTATTTTGTTTGACCCCGGTTCTACTCACTCATATGTGTCGCCCTTATTTGCCAAGAGATTTGCATTTGATTCGATTATTATTAAAGAACCATTCTTGGTTTCCACACCGATGAGAGAGACTTTGATGGTTAAAACATGTTATCGTTCTTGTAAAATAATCGTTGGAAGCACGGAAACTAAGATAGATCTTATGGTTCTCAATATGTTAGATTTTGATGTGATTTTAGGGATGGACTGGCTATCTTCTTGTCATGCTACTATAAATTGTCGTGACAAAGTTATTTCCTTTAATATGCCGGGGAGGAGTAATTTTGTGTTTCAAGGAGATCGAAGTGATGTACCTTGCAACATGATATCTATGTTAAGTGCCCAGCGTATGTTGCGAAAGGGATGTCAAGGATTTCTAGCTTTTATCAAAGATTTAGAAAAGAAAGAACAGAAGTTAGAAGACATACATGTGGTTAATGAATTCCCAGATGTGTTCCCAGAAGATTTACCTGGATTACCGCCAGAAAGAGATATTGAGTTCAGTATTGATTTGGTCCCAGACACAAGACCAATTTCTATTCCACCTTATCGTATGGCTCCTGTTGAGCTAAAAGAACTCAAAGAACAATTGGAAGATTTGTTAAACAAAGGGTTCGTTCGCCCAAGTTTTTCACCTTGGGGTGCTCCTGTTCTTTTTGTGAAAAAGAAAGATGGTTCTATGAGATTATGTATAGATTATCGTCACCTGAATAAAGTCACAGTGAAGAATAAGTATCCTTTACCAAGGATAGATGATTTGTTTGATCAGCTTAAAGGAGCAAAATACTTCTCAAAGATTGATCTAAGGTCTGGATATCATCAGTTACGAATTAAGAGTGATGATATACCTAAGACTGCTTTTCGTACACGGTATGGACATTATGAGTTTCTTGTGATGTCTTTTGGGTTGACAAATGCACCAGCAGCATTTATGGATTTAATGAACAAAGTGTTCAAATCATTCCTTGATAAGTTTGTAATTGTATTTATTGATGATATTTTGGTGTATTCAAAGAGTCATGAAGAACATACTGAACATTTGAGAATAGTGCTTCAGACCTTGAGAGAGCATCAGTTGTACTCAAAGCTCTCAAAATGTGAATTCTGGATGAGTCATGTAACATTTTTGGGACATGTTATTTCCCAAGAAGGTATTCATGTAGATCCAAGTAAAATTGAAGCAGTAAAACAATGGCCTCGACCAACAACTGTGTCTGAAGTACGTAGTTTTCTTGGCTTAGCAGGGTATTACCGTCGCTTTGTCAAAGATTTCTCTAAGACAGCTCTCCCATTAAATAAGTTAACCCGAAAGAATGTTAAATACATTTGGGATGATTCATGTGAGCAAAGTTTCACCCAATTGAAAGAGTGTTTAACTTCTGCACCAGTCTTAATCCTACCATCAGGACCAGGGGGTTACTCTGTATTCTGTGATGCCTCAAAGATAGGCTTAGGATGTGTGTTGATGCAACATGGTAAAGTCATAGCTTATGGCTCACGTCAGCTTAAAAAGCATGAATTGAATTACCCCACTCATGATTTGGAAATGGCAGCTGTAGTGTTTGCCCTAAAGATTTGGAGACATTACTTGTATGGGGAGACTTGTCAAATTTTTACAGATCACAAAAGCCTTAAGTACATTTTTGAGCAGAGAGATCTCAATCTAAGGCAACGAAGGTGGATGGAACTTCTGAAAGATTATGATTGTACCATCCTTTACCATCCAGGTAAAGCAAATGTAGTGGCTGATGCTCTAAGTCGAAAGTCTATGGGAAGTTTAGCTCACATTGCCATTATAAGGAAGTCTCTAATACATGAACTACAAGAATTGGAAGCTGATGGAGTATTCTTTGAGATCACTGAGTCAGGTACATTTCTAGCTCATTTAACAGTAAGATCATCCCTTGTTGAAAAAGTAAAAGCAACTTTAGAAAATGACATTGATATGGTCAAAATCAGAGATAAGGCAAGGCAAGGTCTAGCACCAAGTTTCTTGGTAGATGAAGAAGGAGTCTTATGGTTTAATGGGAGACTCTGTGTCCCCAACATTGAATCTTTGAAACATGAAATCTTAATGGAAGCTCATGGTTCGCCCTACGTTGTACATCCTGGTGTTGTGAAAATGTATCAGGACTTGAAACAAGTTTACTGGTGGGAGGGCATGAAGCGAGACGTGACTGACTTTGTAGCTCGATGTTTGACTTGTCAGCAAGTTAAAGCTGAACATCGATTACCACCTGGTTTGATGCAAAAACTAGATATTCCCGAGTGGAAGTGGGAAAGGATCACTATGGATTTTGTAGTAGGTTTACCTCGGTCAACAAAAGGAAATGACTCAATATGGGTCATAGTGGATCGACTTACTAAGTCAGCTCATTTTCTTCCTGTTCATACCACTTTCAGTGTAGCAAAACTTGCTCGAATTTATGTTAAAGAAATAGTGAAACTTCATGGTGTACCAATATCCATTATATCAGATCGAGGACCTTAGTTTACTTCTCGGTTCTGGAAAGTCTTTCAAGAGGCTTTGGGTACCAAAGTGAATCTTAGCACAGCATTCCATCCTCAGACTGATGGACAGTCCGAAAGGACAATTCAGACTTTAGAGGATATGCTAAGAGCTTGTGTAATGGATTTCAGTGGAAGTTGGGAAGATCATTTGTCTCTTATTGAATTTGCTTATAACAACAGTTACCAAGCCAGTATTCAGATGGCACCTTTTGAGGCTTTGTATGGGAGACGGTGTCGATCTCCTATAGGTTGGTTTGAACTTGGTGAAACCAAAATATTTGGACCTGAGATGATACAGGAAGATATAAATAAAGTTAAATTGATCAGAGAGAAGTTGTTAACTGCTCAGAGTAGACAGAAGTCTTATGCGGACAACCGACGACGTGACCTTGAATTTGCAATAGGTGATATGGTTTTCTTACGAATCTCACCTATGAAGGGAGTAATGAGATTCGGGAAGAAAGGCAAGCTTAGTCCGAGGTATGTTGGCCCATATGAGGTTGTAGACAGAGTGGGTAATGTGGCATATCGCCTAGACCTACCTTCCAACCTAGAGGGAGTTCATCCAATATTTCATGTGTCCATGCTACGGAAGTATCTTCCTGATCCTTCTCATGTCATTCAACCCGAAGAAGTTCATTTTGATGAAACTCTCACCTACGAAGAGGTACCAGTAGCTATCCTTGATAGAAAAGTCAAGAAATTGCGTACCAAAGAAATTCCTACTGTCAAGGTTCTTTGGAGAAATCATTCTCGCGAGGAAGCTACGTGGGAGGCAGAAGATGAGATGTGGAAAAACTATCCACATTTATTTGAAACTTGAGGTAAAATTTTAATTCGGAGGACCGAATTCTTTTAAGGGGGTAGAATGTAATACCCGTTAATTTCAGAATATAATTCGCTTAAGAGTATTTTAGAATTCTACAACGTTACTTTAGTTATTTATTTTGGTCATTTTTAATTTTCATATTTAATTGTTCTCTTTGAATATTATTTATGAAAATTGAGTTAAATGACTGGACTAAATATTTGCACAATGAGGGATATATTCTAAGAATGGTGAAATTCATGGAAAAGTGGTTTCAGAATGGTCAATTAGTCCATTTATTGTAAATTGACTGGATGGGTTTGGATGTTGGGTTATGGATACCCATGGGTTATTGAATAACCCATTAGAAATATTTAATATAAAGTTTCAATAGTACCCCCCTTATTTTCTTCTCATGATCGAAGCAGCTGAAGTGAATAGTGAATTCACTTTCTCTCGTTTCTTCACCCTCTTCTCAAATCCTTTCCTTGATCTTCAGAATTTCGATTATCTGTTCGGTTCAAAAGCTTTGTAAGGATCAAAGGTAAGCTTTAATCCGATTATTTTCCTTAAATTTCAGTTTATGTAGAAGATCAGAGGAGGTTTTGTTCTTGAAGATTTTGATGATAATTCATGAATCTTAGTAGTTTTAGAAGTTATATTTGAGTTATAATCGGTTAAAAGAGTTGAAATTCTGGTTTTGAAACAAGAAAGGAAAGGATGAATTTTTGAAAGATTTTTCTGCAAAAATTCGAGTTACTGTAGCGACCAGGGATTTCGGAAAAATTCTGGAAAATTTTCTTTGAGTTACTGTAGCAGTACTGTAGTGTCGGCAGTCAAATGGTACTGTAGCAGTCAACGTTACTGTAGCGAACCGTTACTGTAGCGAACCGACACTGTAGCAAACCGTACTGTAGCAACCCGTTACTGTAGCAGTCAGAAAATTTTACGTATTTTCGTGATTTTGTTTCCTTTCTTATGATTCCTTGTAATATATTTTACTAGGAAATTTTCCTACACAAATTCTAGAGTGGAACAAGGTAAACTTGGACAAACATCAAGGTGAGTGAATAACCTTGCTCAGTTAATTTGATATTACTAGTCAAAGTACAATATAAGTCCCATTTACAATATTATTTGGGTAATGAGCAATCAATTTTCATATGGGAGTATATGATGATCGGTAGAAATAAGAGTATGTATAAATTATTTTATTTCATGACAATTGTGCTATGTGATAAATTCTCACTATCTTGTCAATGAGTAGAGATCTACGGGATCTAATACACGAGTTTGAAAGGGTTAAAGTCCCATACTACTCAGTGCATATCTATGAATCCCATACACGAGTTGAAAGGGTTAAAGTCCCATACTACTCGATGTATATCTAAGAAAGCTTATACACGAGTTGAAAGGGTTAGAGTCCCATACTACTCGGTGTATACCGATGAGATCTTATTCACGAGTTTGAAAGGGTTAGAGTCCCATACTACTCGGTGTATATCTATGAAATCTTATTCATGAGTTTGAAAGGGTTAGAGTCCCATACTACTCGATGTATAAGACAATTAATTATATGAGTAAATGTGGTATTTGTACTTTTGATATTTTATATAGTACAGTTATTTACTTACTGAGTTTTTAAATAAACTCACACTCCCTATGATTATTTTTTTTTCAGATACAGAAAACAGAGAAGAAGAGAATCTGTTTGAAGATTAGAAGCCCCTTGGGATTATTCTCTATTTCTGTCTGGTGGGACACCAGTACTTATTAATGTGGATATTAGAAACGCTCTGTACTTTCTATAGGTCTCCTAGGCTTGCGATGAGATAGAAATATCAGACTATGTATGTCTATATTTGCTTATCAGATGAATATAATTCTGTAGTGTGGAATGAATGATTAAGGTTAAATGTAAAACCTTACAGAATATATGTATATAACGTATGTTTGAGAATTTTATCAAAGGAGTAGTATCTTTTCACATGCTCAATTTTTGGGATGTGACACATGCCTGGCGCCTGGGCGCCAATTCCTTCTTCTTCCCATCTCACCTTGGCACCTAGGCGCCACACATGGCGCCTGGGCGCCACGATCGCGACCCCTTCGCGATTTCTCTCGGTTTTGGCCCAAATCTGGCCAAATCTTCACCGTTTTTCATGATTTCTTCCATGGGATCTCACCCTTAATGTCTAAGGAGCATTTAGACACCAAAATCACCAATTTTAATCGAGAAACGAAGCCAAAATCTCGATTTTTCCTCAAACACTCTTAAAACTAGAAAATAGAGAAAAGCTTAAGAAATAGAAATTTCTACCTCGATTCCTTGCTTTCCCTATGTTGCTTGGCTCCTAGAGGCTCGCCCCGTAGCCCGAGATCCACCCTCCAAAGCCCGATTGTAGAGTTGGAGTGTAGAGAGAGAAATTAGAGAGAAGGAAGAGAGAAGGAGAGGAGAAAAAGTGAAGAGAGAGAGAGGAAAGGAGAAAAATGAATAAAAAATAGGTGAGGCCACCTATATACTCGCTCGGGGTGAAATTATCACATGCTCTGCAATTGACCCTCAGTCAAGACTAGCAAAAGCAAATTCATAAAATCTCACCTCAGGTGTTTCTAAATCCTCGGTGCCCCACAAATTTCCTTATTCACTTTAGTCCCTCTCAATATCTCAAACTCCACTTTAACCTCGAATCCATCATCTTTTCGGTACCGGACTCATAATTCATTCCCATAAGCTCTATTCTTCTTCTCAGGTTCCTACTTGGTCATTTCTCAAAAGTCCTCTATACTTTCTTTTCTTTTCACTTTAGTCCTTGAGAAGTTGTAAAAATTTCCTAAATTAAAAATAAAAATTTCTATTCCCACATTTTCTTCACTAATTCAAAAATAAAATTTTTCACATAATTAAATTTTTCACTAAACTTCAAATCAGACTTTAAATATTCATAAAAATTCTTGGGATATTACACATAGTGCAGAAGGCTTTTTTCTGAAGATTTTTAGCAGATAAGAGGAGTGTGCCTTAAAGGATATTTTTGAGGATATCGCACTAACAAAACACTTAGTGGACACTCTAATGCTTATGTTAATAGTGAAAATTAAAATTAAAGACAAAATTTAAAATGCATGCAATAAGAAAAACAATTTTAAAGTTCATTTGGATTTGACTTGTCAAGCTCTCTTCTAATAAAACTGAATTTATCTTCAGCAAGAGGCTTTGTGAAAATGTCAGCTAATTGAAAATCCATTACACAAATTCAAGAGAGACATATTTCTTTTATGATCTCTTATAAAATGATATCTAATCTCAATATGTTTTGTTATAGAGTGTATAATAGGATTTTTAGATAGATATATGGCACTTATATTATCACATCTAATGGGTATGTTTTCAAGAAAAACACTAAGATCCTCTAGTTGTTGTTTTATCCACAACACTTGTACAAAACAACTCCCAACTACAATTTATTTAGCTTTACTTATGGATAAAGCAATACTATTTTTCTTTTTGCTAAATCAAGAGACAAGAGAATTACCAAAGAATTGACAAGTTCTACTTGTACTTTTTCTATTAGTTTTGCTACTCACAAAGTCAGCATCCAAATAGCCAGTTAAGACATTTGAGGATCCTTTACGATATCATAAATCCATTTTAGATGTGCCAACCAAGTATCTAAAAATTCTTTTTACAGCTTTAAAGTGAGATTCGTTGGGGCTAGTTTGAAATCATGCACACATGTATACACTAAACATGATATCTGGTATACTTACGATTAAATATAAAAAACAGGAAAGGTTAATCCTCTTCATCCTTGTCCAAGCATGTTAAGGTACTCATTGGTATGGATATTGATTTAGATTTTTCCATTCCAAATTTCTTAAACTACTCCTTAACATATTTGGTTTAGCTCTCAAATGTTCCATTTTTCATGTGTTTGATTTGGAGCCCAAGGAAAAAGTTGAGTTCTCCCATAATTGACATTTCAAATTCACCTTGTATGATCTTTGCAAATTCTTTACACAAGTTCTCATTAATAGCACCAAAAATGATATCATTAACATAAATTTAAATAATAATTAAATTATGATTTTTTTTTTATCAAACTTTCTTTTTGAAAATCCATTGTTCCAAAAAAATAAGAGCTCAATCTCTCATACCAAGCTCTAAGAGCTTGTTTGAGACCATAGAGAGCCTTTTTCAATTTAAATACATGATTAGTCTTATTATGATTTTCAAAACTAAGAGGTTGTTCAACGTAAACTTCATCTATGATATAGACATTTAGAAAAGCGCTTTTTACATCCATTTAAAAAAGTTTGAAATCATTAATGCATGCAAATGCCAACATCATTCTAATGGCTTTAAGTCTAACCACGGGTACAAAAGTTTCATCATAATCAATGCCTTTCTCTTGATTATAACCTTTAGCTATAAGTCTAACTTTGTTTATAATCACTACTCCATTTTAATCAAGTTTGTTTCTAAAAACCCATTTTGTGACAATTATTGTATGATCATTGGGTCTAGGGATTAAATCCCAAACTTAGCTTCTTTCAAATTGATTTACCTCTTCTTGCATAGCTAAGACCCAACATTCATCAATATTTTTTAGTTCAACTTGTGAAAGAAAGGCTAAGTGATTACAAGTATTTCTAATGGAGTTTCGAGTTGTTACCTTTTAAGATGTATCTCCAATGATGAGTTCCTTATGATGACTTTTGACATACCTCCAATCCTTTGAAAGTTCATCATTGTTACTTGGTGGCTTTTCCTCTTGGGATTTCTCTTTTTTCTTGAGGCTTTTCTTCTTCTTGTGGTAGTTTGGCATTCTCTTCACTGTCATTATCTTTTTTTAGAGCTATTTCTTACTTCTTCTCTACTTTGTCATTCAAGGAAAGGTCTTTGAAATGATCTAGCACTCTACTTTTGTTATCACTTTCTTTAAGAAAAGAGTTAGATTCATAAAAAATAATATGTATAGACTCTTCAAACACTAGAGTTTTTTTGTTATTGTAATACCCATGAAAAATAAAATATAAATGCATATTTGAAAACTATAGTTACTATGCTAGTATACGGTACTGTTCACCTATATAATACTATTTATGTATACGATATTGTGCACTTATACAATCGAAATGTCAAGTACTAGATGTGGTTTGGTCATAAGAGACAACTAGAAAGAAATTCGTAGGAGAAAATGATATTTTATGTGTGAAAATACTTTCAGGGACTAAAGTGAAAGGACTGATTTGAAAAGAAACTTAAAGGTTTAAGGTGAAATGATAGTTTTCCCCTTAAGTTTTCTGCCTGCGACTTTTTTGAAATTGCACAGTAACCGTAAACGATTAACGTGTGAATTATTTTATTAGAAATGTCGTTTTCAAATAATACTTTTGACTTTTCCTATAAATAGGCCATTTCATTTCACTTCTAAACTCACACCTTCAACTCTTCTTCTTCTCTCCTTAAGTTTCTCTTGCTCCAATGCTAGGCCTCTGAGATTTTGGGCCTTTCCTTTTCAGCTTAGGTAAGGATACTATGTCCTTTCTATGTCTTTCAAATTTTAGAAGTTATTTTCTTAAGTATGCTCTGTTGTTGCAGCTTTGGCTGATCTTCCACATCAGAAAAACTGTCCTTAGCTGCTTACATATTATTTTGATTCTCTGATTATCAAAATAGAATGTAAACTGTGAAGAATACATGTCTAAGAAAGTTCTGGCTAAGGAAAGACCTGATTTTTAAGTGTGTCCATTGTGACCCTCCACTCTTTCCTAGAAACTTACCTGGTGTACTCTTTTACAGATTGTATTCTCTATTTCTGATATAAACAGTAACCGTACGTATGAACAGTAACCGTATGTATAAACAGTAACCGTACGTATGAACAATATCTGTATGAAAATAATCCTAACATATTTTCTCTAATCTTTCACGAAAATCTCCGTAGCGGAACACTGAAATTCACTTGAGTACTCTTGTCTGTAACGACTTAGAGAAGCGATACTCGTACGGAATCCAGGTGAGTGAAACGACCCCGTTTTAATAGAGTTTTAGCATTACTGGTGATAAAAAGTATGTCGTAGGACACTCCCAAGATTCATAGGGGAAATTAGATTCAGAATGACGAATCTAATGAGTCAATTAATCCAGAAGTATGGATAAGACGAAGCAAGTATCTCATGATGATGTGAAGTTTGAATCTTTTCAAAAATCGTTTAATTGTTATCTTGATTTGTGGTTTATAAATCTATAATATAGTTATATATTATACCTGTTATATAAATGAATATTACATTGTACTTCTGATTATGATATGAAATGCTGTACTATTGATTGTGATTGAGCGGGACAGTATCCCCTCTCACGACAAGGCGAAAAACCCGGTTGAAAGGGTGTCTTGACCAATGAGTGTGGAGACAACGATTCCCTCAGTAGAGATATAGCCCGGATTGGTAATAAATCCGTGAGGTGCCCTAGCTAAGAGGATGAGGTTGTGCGTCATGGCGAAAATATACATAATTGGTGAGCCGGCCTGTGTGCGCTCTTTGGGATATATTGCCATTGATGAGTACTAGTAACGTTTGTTGAATTGGATGTATTCTTATCTTCTTGTATGTAATTTCTAACTATGTCTATTGGTTGAGTATGAGCCTTCTGGTATATTTGCATGACTGGTGATGTATTTGAATTTTATTAACGCGAGGCTGATTCGCTCATTGAGTTTTAAAGCTCATACTCTCTGTGAAACCTTTTTGTTCAGATCAGGTTGCCGATGAAGAATATCCGCTAGAAGAGTAGATCACTTTGGACCTTCCCGCTGTCAGGTAGGCCCCTCTTTTGTTGTAGATTATGTCGCTCTGTAATCGTCTAGAACATCTAGGTCAGGAGTTTGGCATTTGGCTTGTATGCCAGTATAATAATGTATTTTAAATTGATAATATATTATTACATGCAAATCATCTTTGTGACTTTCAGATAAGAAAATTTGATATATTTTCTTCATATTTATTAAGGAATTGTTATTTTGATAACATAGATAATTTAAACTCGTGGGTAGAATTTATCGAAAGGCTTGCAGTGATGAGAGATTCATCATTGTGCCGGTCATGTGCCCAGAAAATGGTCGTGACAGTTATAGACTCTATAAGCTTTACTGTGTTAAAGTATCCAATGAAAATTACTTCATCGGCTTTGGCATCAAATTTTCCTAAATTTTCTTTTCCATTATTCAAAACAAAACATTTGCAACCAAACACATGGAGATGAAAAATATTGGGTTTTTTTCCTCTATATAGTTCATAAGGGGTTTTCTTTAAGATTGGCCCGATCAAGGCTCTATTATCACATAACAAATAGTATTAACTGCATTTGCCCAAAAATATTAAGGAAGCTTCCCTTCATTGAGCATAGTTCTTGTTATCTCTTCTAGAGTTCTATTTTTTTCCTCCCAACAACATCATTTTGTTGAGGGGTTCTAGGAGATGAAAAGTTATGCTAAATTTTATTTTCATCACAAAGGTCCATGAAGTCATGGTTGCCAAATTCTCTACCATGGTGACTTTTAATCCTTATAATAGTTGAGCTTTGTTCATTTTGAATAAATTTTGCAAGTTTTAAGAAAGATTTGAAAGCTTGATCTTTATGAGCTAAGAAGAGTGTCCATGTGTATCTTGAGTTATCATCTAGAACAACAAGCATATAGAAGTTTCCTTCAAGACTCTTTATCCTAGATGATCCTACAAGATCCATGTGAAGTAATTGCAAAGGCTTGGTTATTGAAACAATATCTTTTGTCTTGAAAGAACTTTTAATTTGTTTTCCCATTTGACAAGTACCACAAGGCTTATCTTTTTCAAATTTGATTTTAGGTAAGCTAATTACAAGTTCTTTCTTTACTAGTTTGTCTAAAAGGCTCATGCTAGTATGAGCTAATATTCTATGCCAAATCCAACTCTCATCATTAACACTAATCAAACAAGTAGAATCTATAGAAGGATCTTCATCAAGATTTATAACATAAACATTATTGATCCTTTGACCAGAAAACTTAATTTGCTTATCATTAATATTCTAAACTATGCAACGAGTTGAATAAAAAATAACTCTATTATCTTTGTCATGTAGTTGAGTAATGCTAAGCAAATTATGGTTGAGGCCTTTAACAAATAATATATTTTCGATAAAAGTTGAAGTGTTCTTACTAACCTTACCTACACTCTTGATCATATATTTTGTTGTCTCCCCAAAAGTTACTTTGCCTCCTCTTAGAATTAGGGAGAGGAATTTGGATTGATCATCGGTCATGTATTTGGAGCAACCACTATCCAAATACTACTTCCTACTTTTGGCTTTGAGCCAAACCTACATTACAAATTCAAGGCTTCTTTATAGGTACCCAAATTTGTTTGGGTCCTTCTTTGTTAGAGGTTCCTTTTTGTACCCACTTCTTATTGTTTCCATTTGAAGTATTCTTTCTATACCAACAAGAATGAGAGTTACGCCTTTTTGATCCACAATGTAAACAAGTGTTAAAGGGACTACTTGACATAATTGCTTGTATAAAGAAATTCTTGTAGTATTTTTTATTAGCTTTGGGTTTATATCCTATACCCACTTTATCAAAAACACACCTTTATTTGCCAAGCAATATGTTCAAATTGTCTCTAATTTGAGTAAATTTGGCAAGTGTATTTTTCAAGTCTTCATTTTCTTTTTCCAAATGAATGCATTTGCAATAAGGACAATTTTCCTTTGAAGAAGTGAGCAAAGTTTTGAAGCTTGTATTTTCCTATATCAAAAGTTTATTTTGGATTTCGAAATCAAGGCTTTCTTTCTTGAGTGTGGTAAGATCATTTTTCAGTTTTCAAATTTCACTCTCAAGTAAAGAAATCTTTTGCTTTGAAATGCTCAACTTTTTGGCTAGCTTCAAAGATTCATTGTGAAGCTCTTCAAAGACTTCTTGTAATTCATCAAAGGAGGGTAAGGGTTCAAGAAAGTTTACCTCTTCATCTTCTCTTGCCATAAGACAAAGGTTGGCTTTGTTATTTTCTTCTTCATCAAATTCGCTTTCTCCCTATATTGAAGAAACATATGCTTTCTTTTTGCCTTTGTCATAATTCTTTTTCCCTTCTTGCTTTTTGATGAATTGTGGACAGTCTCATTGAAGATAACTTTCTTGCACATAGCAAGTGGGGTCATCCTTGTTGTTGTCTTGGTCTCTTTTTCATCTTCTTGTATTTTTTCTTTTTAAGAATTTATTGAATTTTTTGTCTAAGAGACCAATATCCTTCATCATTGATTTTAGCTTCTTCTTCTCTTTCATCACTATTAATTTCTACCTTCTTGGAAGAAGAAGACTGTAGAGATAAAGTCTTTTTTTTCTTAGTCTCTTCCTCTTGCCTCATCTCTACTATTTTGGATTCATAATTTTGGAGATTTCCAAATAGTGCAGTGAGGGAATTCATGGATTCTCCTCTTACTTCCATGATAGTTGTCCTCTTTGCTTCCCATTCCAATGTGAAACATCTTAGAACCTTGGTGGTTTGAGATTTTTCTGCATAAGATACACCAAGAGCTTTCAAGTGATTAGTAATGTGAGTGAATTTTAATTGCATCTCACTAATGCTCTCACCACTCTTTATTTTGTAATTTTCATATTCATTTGTAAGAGTGATTATTCTTTATTCTTTGACTCCTAGAATTCCTTCATGTGCAATTTCAAGAGTATCTCACATTTCTTTTGCACTTGCGCAGTTAGATCCTCTAAAATATTCATCTTGACTTAAAGCACTAATAATAATCATCTTGGCTTTAACATTTAGCTAAACAAGTTTCTTTAAGGTTTCATCATATTCACTTTTGGGTTTTGGAATGACTTTCCCTTCAATCTCTTTGGAAGGAGTATAAGGAACCAACATCCCATAAGTCTAGGTCTACCACATCAAAGAACATTCTCATTTTAGACTTCCAATAAGTGTAATAATTACCATTAAAACTAGAGGGTCTTGTGAAGGAATTTCCTTCCTGTAATACACAATAACCAAAGCCAACCATATTTCAACTCTTAGACTATTAAGTCTTTAATCAAGAGGCCAAGCTCTAATACCTATTGATAGAAATAGCTACCTCCCAAAAGGGGGATGAATTAGGTTTATAAAAAATTTACTACAAGATTTAAAAATTGTAATACCCGTTAATTTCAGAATATAATTCGCTTAAGAGTATTTTAGAATTCTACAACGTTACTTTAGTTATTTATTTTGGTCATTTTTAATTTTCATATTTAATTGTTCTCTTTGAATATTATTTATGAAAATTGAGTTAAATGACTGGACTAAATATTTGCACAATGAGGGATATATTCTAAGAATGGTGAAATTCATGGAAAAGTGGTTTCAGAATGGTCAATTAATCCATTTATTGTAAATTGACTGGATGGGTTTGGATGTTGGGTTATGGATACCCATGGGTTATTGAATAACCCATTAGAAATATTTAATATAAAGTTTCAATAGTAACCCTCATTTTTTCACTCAGCCGAAGGAAGCAGAAAAGATTTCTCTCTCAGTTCTTCATTTTCTTCTCAAATCCTTTCCTTGATCTTCAGAGTTTCGATTATTTATTCGGTTCAAAAGCTTTGTAAGGATCAAAGGTAAGCTTTAATCCGATTATTTTCCTTAAATTTCAGTTTATGTAGAAGATCAGAGGAGGTTTTGTTTTGAAGATTTTGATGATAATTCATGAATCTCAGTTGTTTTAGAAGTTATATTTGAGTTATAATCGGTTAAAAGAGTTGAAATTCTGGTTTTGAAACAAGAAGGGAAAGGATGAATTTGTTAGAAATTTCTGCAAAAACTTCTGCAAAAACCGAGTTACTGTAGCGACCAGGGATTTCGAAACAAAATCTGGAAAATTTTCTTCGGTTACTGTAGCAGCACTGTAGTGTCGGCAGTCAACGTTACTGTAGCAGTCAACGTTACTGTAGCAGTCAACGTTACTGTAGCGAACCGACACTGTAGCAAACCGTACTGTAGCAACCCGTTACTGTAGCAGTCAGAAAATTTTACGTATTTTCGTGATTTTGTTTCCTTTCTTATGATTCCTTGTAATATATTTTACTAGGAAATTTTCCTACACAAATTCTAGTGTGGAACAAGGTAAACTTGGACAAACATCAAGGTGAGTGAATAACCTTGCTCAGCTAATTTGATATTACTAGTCAAAGTACAATATAAGTCCCATTTACAATATTATTTGGATAATAAGCAATTAATTTTTCATATGGGAGTATATGATGATCAATAGAAATAAGAGTATGTAGAAATTATTTATTTCATGACAATTGTACTATGTGATGAATTCTCACTATCTTATTAATGAGTAAAGATATACGGGATCTAATACACGAGTGTGAAAGGGTTAAAGTCTCATACTACTCGGTGTATATCTAAGAAATCTAATACACGAGTGTGAAAGGGTTAAAGTCCCATACTACTCGGTGTATATCTAAGAAAGCTCATACACGAGTTTGAAAGGGTTAAAGTCCCATATTACTCGGTGTATATCTAAGAAAGCTCATACACGAGTTTGAAAGGGTTAAAGTCCCATACTACTCAGTGCATATCTATGAAACCTATACACGAGTTGAAAGGGTTAGAGTCCCATACTACTCGATGTATAAGACAATTAATTATATGAGTAAATGTGGTATTTGTACTTTTGATATTTTATATAGTACAGTTATTTACTTACTGAGTTTTTAAATAAACTCACACTCCCTATGATTATTTTTTTTCAGATACAGAAAATAAAGAACAAGAGTATCCGTTTGAAGATTAGAAGCCCCTTGGGATTATTCTCTATTTCTGTCTGGTGGGATACCAGTACTTATTAATGTGGATATTAGAAAAGCTCTGTATTTTCTATAGGTCTCCTAGGCTTGCGATGAGATAGAAATATCAGACTATGTATGTCTATATTTGCTTATCAGATGAATATAATTCTGTAGTGTGGAATGAATGATTAAGGTTGAATGTAAAACCTTACAGAATATATGTAAATAACGTATGTTTGAGAATTTTATCAAATGAGTAGTATCTTTTCACATGCTCAATTTTTGGGATGTGACAAATTTGGTATCAGAGGAAAGGTTTTATAGGTCCCCTATAGAGTACAGAGCAAAGTGATCTTTGTGGGCCCTTCCCTATTGTCATGAGCCGCGGCATGACCATAGGATTAGGTTCCATAAAAGACCTTGTAGAGTATAACGTCATTTTATAGATAACTTCTCAGTGGGGCTAGTAAGTGATATTTTGTTTATGTCTGAAAATTGTTCGTTATGTGTGTAGATCTGTGACAGATCAATGTCAGAAGGATCTTCTAATAATAATGAGCATATGGGTCCAAGGAGGGCCATAAATCCACCAGCACATGTGCAAGATGATCATAACCGTAGTGATAGTTTACATGCTCAAAGTACTGAGGGCGTAACTAGTGAGCAAGCAAGGAGAGTCGAACCTGATGCTCACGTTGGTAATGCAACTATTGCACATGTGATTAATTTGATGAATGAACGATTTGACCGATTTGAGGCTGAAATGAGAGGTCGAGCTGCACAAGCTAACCTGCCAGTGGATCCTTCTATTGTTGAAGCTGAAAATGTACCACCAGCTCCGTTAGCGGGAGGAGTTAATGTAAGAGAGGTAAGAATGTCTGAATTCCAGAAAATGAGGCCTCCTACTTTTTCAGGGGAAGATCCCAAAGAGGACCCACAATGTTTCCTTGAAGATTGTGAAGCAATCTGTGATGCTATAGGGTGTTCTTCTACTCAAAAGGTAGAATTCACTTCCTTTCAGTTAAAAGGTAGGGCTGGTAAATGGTGGAAGAACTGGAAGAAAGCTAGAATTCAAGGCACACCGCCAGTTATGTGGACGGAGTTTTACAGATTGGTTATGGAAAGGAGGTCAAAGAATAAAGAAGAATATCGTCAAAAGAAGAAAGCTAGATATAGAAGATCTTTTGATCAAGGGGAAGACTCAGGGACTTTGAAACCCTTTACTGCATCACAACATGCACCAGCCACTCCTACTAAGTCATTGTATTCTACAGCCAGTGTGGCTAAGCCTCGTTCAAAGAGCAGGGGTGGTTTTAGTTCTTCTAGTAGAGGAGGTACTCAAGCTAGAAGGAAGAAACCTCAGTGTCCTGAATGTGGAAAGTTTCACTTCGGAGAATGCAGGTTAAACACTGTTGGTACAGGTTGTTTTAACTGTGGACAAAAAGGACATTTTATAAGGGAGTGCACTCAGCTCATGACAGGACCAAGTCAAGGGTCTACTTTGCCACCTCGACCACAATCTATTTCTGCTTCTATTACTCAAACACCAACCCCTTCAACAGGGGGTAGTATGGGAAGAGGTTCTGGAAGAGGCCAAGGTGACCGTGGAAAACAAGCTGCTGACAGAGGAAATGCAAGAGTATATGCTCTAACCCGACAGGATGCTCAAACATCCAATGCTATAGTTACAGGTATATTATCTGTCAATACTTTTGTTGCACGTATTTTGTTTGATCCTGGTTCTACTCACTCATATGTGTCACCCCTATTTGCCAAGAGATTTGCATTTGATTCGATTACTCTTAAAGAACCATTCTTGGTTTCCACACCGATGAGAGAGACTTTGATGGTTAAAACATGTTATCGTTCTTGTAAAATAATCGTTGGAGGCACGGAAACTGAGATAGATCTTATGGTTCTCAATATGTTAGATTTTGATGTTATTTTAGGGATGGACTAGTTATCTTCTTGTCATGCTACTATAAATTGTCGTGACAAAGTTATTTCCTTTAATATGCCGGGGAGGAGTAATTTTGTGTTTCAAGGGGATCAAAGTGATGTACCTTGCAATATGATATCTATGTTAAGTGCCCGGCGTATATTGCGAAAGGGATGTCAGGGATTTCTAGCTTTTATCAAAGATTTAGAAAAGAAAGAACAGAAGTTAGAAGACATTCATGTGGTTAATGAATTCCCAGATGTGTTCCAGAAGATTTACCTGGATTACCGCCAGAAAGAGATATTGAGTTCAGTATTGATTTGGTCCCAGACACACGACCAATTTCTATTCCACCTTATCGTATGGCTCCTATTGAGCTAAAAGAACTCAAAGAACAATTGGAAGATTTGTTGAACAAAGGGTTCATTCACCCAAGTTTTTCACCTTGGGGTGCTCCTGTTCTTTTTGTGAAAAAGAAAGATGGTTCTATGAGATTATGTATAGATTATCGTCACCTGAATAAAGTCACAGTGAAGAATAAGTATCCTTTACCAAGGATAGATGATTTGTTTGATCAGCTTCAAGGAGCAAAATACTTCTCAAAGATTGATCTAAGGTCTGGATATCATCAGTTACGAATTAAGAGTGATGATATACCTAAGACTGCTTTTCGTACACGGTATGGACATTATGAGTTTCTTGTGATGTCTTTTGGGTTGACAAATGCACCAGCAACATTTATGGATTTAATGAACAGAGTGTTCAAATCATTCCTTGATAAGTTTGTAATTGTATTTATTGATGATATTTTGGTATATTCAAAGAGTCATGAAGAACATACTGAACATTTGAGAATAGTGCTTCAAACTTTGAGAGAACATCAGTTGTACGCAAAGCTCTCAAAATGTGAATTCTGGATGAGTCATGTAACATTTTTGGGACACGTTATTTCCCAAGAAGGTATTCATGTAGATCCAAGTAAAATTGAAGCAGTTAAACAGTGGCCTAGACCAACAACTGTGTCTGAAGTACGTAGTTTTCTTGGCTTAGCAGGGTATTACCGTCGCTTTGTCAAAGATTTCTCTAAGACGGCTCTCCCATTAAATAAGTTAACCCGAAAGAATGTTAAATACATTTGGGATGATTCATGTGAACAAAGTTTCACCCAATTGAAAGAGTGTTTAACTTCTGCACCAGTCTTAATCCTACCATCAGGACCAGGGGGTTACTCTGTATTCTGTGATGCCTCAAAGATAGGCTTAGGGTGTGTGTTGATGCAACATGGTAAAGTCATAGCTTATGGCTCACGTCAGCTTAAAAAGCATGAATTGAATTACCTCACTCATGATTTGGAAATGGCAGCTGTAGTGTTTGCCCTAAAGATATGGAGACATTACTTGTATGGGGAAACTTGTAAAATTTTTACAGATCACAAAAGCCTTAAGTACATTTTTGAGCAGAGAGATCTCAATCTAAGGCAACGAAGGTGGATGGAACTTTTGAAAGATTATGATTGTACCATCCTTTACCATCCAGGTAAAGCAAATGTAGTGGCTGATGCTCTAAGTCGAAAGTCTATGGGAAGTTTAGCTCACATTGCCACTATAAGGAGGTCTCTAATACATGAACTACAAGAGTTGGAAGCTGATGGAGTATTCTTCGAGATCACTGAGTCAGGTACATTTCTGGCTCATTTAACAGTTAGATCATCCCTTGTAGAAAAAGTAAAAGCAACTTTAGAAAATGACATTGATATGGTCAAAATCAGAGATAAGGCAAGGCAAGGTCTAGCACCAAATTTCTTGGTAGATGAAGAAGGAGTCTTATGGTTTAATGGGAGACTTTGTGTCCCCAACATTGAATCTTTGAAATAAGTTTACTGGTGGGAGGGCATGAAGCGAGACGTGACTGACTTTGTAACTCGATGTTTGACTTGTCAGCAAGTTAAAGCTGAACATCGACGACCATCTGGATTGATGCAAAAACTAGATATTCCCGAATGTAAGTGGGAAAGGATCACTATGGATTTTGTAGTAGGTTTACCTCGGTCAACAAAAGGAAATGACTCAATATGGGTCATAGTGGATCGACTTACTAAGTCAGTACATTTTCTTCCTATTCATACCACTTTCAGTGTAGCAAAACTTGCTCGACTTTATGTTAAAGAAATAGTGAAACTTCATGGTGTACCAATATCCATTATATCAGATCGAGGACCTCAGTTTACTTCTCGGTTCTGGAAAGTCTTTCAAGAGGCTTTGGGTACCAAAGTGAATCTTAGCACAGCATTTCATCCTCAGACTGATGGACAGTCCGAAAGGACAATTCAGACTTTTGAGGATATGCTAAAAGCTTGTGTGATGGATTTCAGTGGAAGTTGGGAAGATCATTTGTCTCTTATTGAATTTGCTTATAATAACAGTTACCAAGCCAGTATCCAGATGGCACCTTTTGAGGCTTTATATGGGAGACGGTGTCGATCTCCTATAGGTTGGTTTGAACTTGGTGAAACCAAAATATTTGGACCTGAGATGATACAGGAAGATATAAATAAAGTTAAACTGATCAGAGAGAAGTTGTTAACTGCTCAGAGTAGACAGAAGTCTTATGCGGACAACCGACGACGTGACCTTTGCAATAGGTGATATGGTTTTCTTACGAATCTCACCTATGAAGGGAGTAATGAGATTCGGGAAGAAAGGCAAGCTTAGTCCGAGGTATGTTGGCCCATATGAGGTTGTAGACAGAGTGGGTAATGTGGCATATCGCCTAGACCTACCTTCCAACCTAGAGGGAGTTCATCCAATATTTCATGTGTCCATGTTACGGAAGTATCTTCCTGATCCTTCTCATGTCATTCAACCCCAAGAAGTTCATTTTGATGAAACTCTCACCTACGAAGAGGTACCAGTAGCTATCCTTGATAGAAAAGTCAAGAAATTGCGTACCAAAGAAATTCCTACTGTCAAGGTTCTTTGGAGAAATCATTCTCGCGAGGAAGCTACGTGGGAGGCAGAAGATGAGATGTGGAAAAACTATCCACATTTATTTGAAACTTGAGGTAAGATTTTAATTCGGAGGACCGAATTCTTTTAAGGGGGGTAGAATGTAATACCCGTTAATTTCAGAATATAATTCGCTTAAGAGTATTTTAGAATTCTACAACGTTACTTTAGTTATTTATTTTGGTCATTTTTAATTTTCATATTTAATTGTTCTCTTTGAATATTATTTATGAAAATTGAGTTAAATGACTGGACTAAATATTTGCACAATGAGGGATATATTCTAAGAATGGTGAAATTCATGGAAAAGTGGTTTCAGAATGGTCAATTAATCCATTTATTGTAAATTGACTGGATGGGTTTGGATGTTGGGTTATGGATACCCATGGGTTATTGAATAACCCATTAGAAATATTTAATATAAAGTTTCAATAGTAACCCTCATTTTTTCACTCAGCCGAAGGAAGCAGAAAAGATTTCTCTCTCAGTTCTTCATTTTCTTCTCAAATCCTTTCCTTGATCTTCAGAGTTTCGATTATTTATTCGGTTCAAAAGCTTTGTAAGGATCAAAGGTAAGCTTTAATCTGATTATTTTCCTTAAATTTCAGTTTATGTAGAAGATCAGAGGAGGTTTTGTTTTGAAGATTTTGATGATAATTCATGAATCTCAGTTGTTTTAGAAGTTATATTTGAGTTATAATCGGTTAAAAGAGTTGAAATTCTGGTTTTGAAACAAGAAGGGAAAGGATGAATTTGTTAGAAATTTCTGCAAAAACTTCTGCAAAAACCGAGTTACTGTAGCGACCAGGGATTTCGAAACAAAATCTGGAAAATTTTCTTCGGTTACTGTAGCAGCACTGTAGTGTCGGCAGTCAACGTTACTGTAGCAGTCAACGGTACTGTAGCGAACCGGCACTGTAGCTAATCGACACTGTAGCAAACCGTACTGTAGCAACTCGTTACTGTAGCAGTCAGAAAATTTTACGTATTTTCGTGATTTTGTTTCCTTTCTTATGATTCCTTGTAATATATTTTACTAGGAAATTTTCCTACACAAATTCTAGTGTGGAACAAGGTAAACTTGGACAAACATCAAGGTGAGTGAATAACCTTGCTCAGCTAATTTGATATTACTAGTCAAAGTACAATATAAGTCCCATTTACAATATTATTTGGATAATAAGCAATTAATTTTTCATATGGGAGTATATGATGATCAATAGAAATAAGAGTATGTAGAAATTATTTATTTCATGACAATTGTACTATGTGATGAATTCTCACTATCTTATTAATGAGTAAAGATATACGGGATCTAATACACGAGTGTGAAAGGGTTAAAGTCTCATACTACTCGGTGTATATCTAAGAAATCTAATACACGAGTGTGAAAGGGTTAAAGTCCCATACTACTCGGTGTATATCTAAGAAAGCTCATACACGAGTTTGAAAGGGTTAAAGTCCCATATTACTCGGTGTATATCTAAGAAAGCTCATACACGAGTTTGAAAGGGTTAAAGTCCCATACTACTCAGTGCATATCTATGAAACCTATACACGAGTTGAAAGGGTTAGAGTCCCATACTACTCGATGTATAAGACAATTAATTATATGAGTAAATGTGGTATTTGTACTTTTGATATTTTATATAGTACAGTTATTTACTTACTGAGTTTTTAAATAAACTCACACTCCCTATGATTATTTTTTTTCAGATACAGAAAATAAAGAACAAGAGTATCCGTTTGAAGATTAGAAGCCCCTTGGGATTATTCTCTATTTCTGTCTGGTGGGATACCAGTACTTATTAATGTGGATATTAGAAAAACTCTGTATTTTCTATAGGTCTCCTAGGCTTGCGATGAGATAGAAATATCAGACTATGTATGTCTATATTTGCTTATCAGATGAATATAATTCTGTAGTGTGGAATGAATGATTAAGGTTGAATGTAAAACCTTACAGAATATATGTAAATAACGTATGTTTGAGAATTTTATCAAATGAGTAGTATCTTTTCACATGCTCAATTTTTGGGATGTGACAAAAATAATGCCAAGCTTTTTATAATAGTAAAACAAAGCAAAGGCTAGATGAACTAGAATGAAGTGCAAATAATCAAAGATAAATCTTTAAGCAATAAAGAAGATGAGACAAAGAGAGATTAACACAAGTATTTATACCGGTTCAGCTTAAACCAAGATTACATTCAGTCCTTAAGTGTCACATCCTAAGATTCAGGCCTGTAACCAGCACAGAGGAGGATTCACCACCACCATCCATAAAGCATCTTATAAATTTTGTTTCACATGCGAATCAAGTCAATAGAACAATTAGTCCCGATTCATACCCTTAGTCAATCAACACACAGGTTGAATGATAATCAACCCCTAATCATCACACACAACCTAGTTAACCTACTCGATTACAGAACTATTTTGAATACATAAGAAAGAGAGAGAAATAGAACTGTACTCTTACTCCGAACAAGGGGAGCTAGACACAATATTCGATGCCACTACTATGCTTCCTTCATACCTGAAAATTGTTGGGGTGTAAGTCATACATACCCGTTAAGTAAAAACCTCTATCCTACTACTAGATAAACAAGGTATATATATAAAGAATGAACATGTAATTATACATACAGTTAGAGACATACTTATAAAGGGTGCACCGTAGGTCCACATATAAAATCCCAAGGCGATTTCACATACAGTTGTAAGGCATCAAATCATAGCAATTCGACACAACCGAGCATCATATATTGTTAAAGCAATATCATCAAGTACAAGTACAAGTACTACCAAATGATTCCTTACTTTCCACATTGCCATATAACTAGTATTATATAAAAGCACTTAGATGGCAATACCAATGAGATATATACATATATATGTATATATCTAAACCTTATCCTTATAACACCGGTAATATAAACCCCATCCTTATAACCCCTCTTGGTCTAACTACCAAATATATATATATATATATATATATATATATATATATATATATATATATATATATATATATATATATATATGTATGTATGTATGTATGTATGTATATATATATATATATTCCATATGTATACCTAACCCTATCATTATGCCTCTAAATAGCCTCCGCGTGTGCCAAATCATCTGGCAGAAAATATTCCACCACATTTGCAAAACCACGATACAATAAAATCACCATAAATCAAGGAATCATAGATATAGTCAAACCATCATTTTTAACAATGAATCAAAAATCAATAACCAACATCCCCATTGGGAATCATAATTCATATAATTTCATCAATCATGTGGAGTTTCAAAATGAATGCCATTCATAATGGTTTCAATGAACCAAAGTCTTCCAAATTGTGGTTTCATATCAACATAATAAAATTATGCATATATATATATATAGAAAATACATCCAAAGTGGTTTAGAGATTTCCCTCTCCCTAACTTCATTAGTTCAATGGCATGTATACATATATACATATATTCACACAGTGAGGCATCAAGAAATATACATGTTGTAAGATATATATATATATATATATATATATATATATATATATATATATATATATATATATATATATATATATATATATATATATATATATATATATATATATATATATATATATATATATATATATATATATATATATATATATATATATATATATATATATATAATACTTAGCACTCACATACCTATACTTCATCGTATGTAGTCATCGATTTTCCCTTTGCATGGCTAAATTCAACCATACATAAAGAAGACCACTAGAATTGTCATATATACTTGTACATCTCAATCCTAAAACATAAATGCACACAACCACAATCACATAGTTGTTAATATTTGAGTACATAATTGACTGCAATAACCATTTGGCACTCTTAGCAATCAAGTAACAACATTTGGACTCTTTAAACTTCATTGTGAAGTTTCCCAAATGGCTTACCTTTCATATAATTCATAAAATGAAATTATGAGTTTTCTCTATCATAAATCATAACTAACTTTTGTGTGTTTCTAACATTATCACAATTATGGTTCATATATGTATATCTCACTTAAGAACTATCTATGAGAAAAAGTAACTCATGTAGGTTAGAGTCCCTCACCTCAATCGGATTTATACATTCCTTCTCAATGTTCTGGAGTAATAGTGTCGTCCATATGCTTTAAGAAAGAAGCCTGAATTTTTTGTCTCGTACTGGTTCTGTTCGGATTTATTCCAAGGTGCTGGTAAAATAAATTAACTATTGAAATCCTAAAGGACTTGAAAATATCATCCTATATTTAATTGAATTTATAATAGTTTTATATTATCAGTAAAATCTATTTTATTCTCCCAATTTCAAACTCAATTTCAAACTTATTTCCTTTTTTCCTCAAGATCCTCGAGTTAATTTACTTTAGTCCTTAGTGTAAACTTTAACCATATAATGACCTTCAAAGTTTGGTGAATTCCATCAAATTATAATTAAGATCCCATTTATACTAATCCTGGACATTTTGACAAATTTTACTCTTTCCCTCCAACTTTTCATTTTATTCACTTAGGTCCTTGGTCATAATTTTTCCCTTATCTTTTTCATGATATAAGAGCATATTTAGTTTCATATAGGTCCATAGGTCACAAATATATTTCGTTCTAAAATTATAGCTACTCCTACAGACTTCCGATTTTATTCACTTTAGTATCTACCATGCATGCATACATCTAAACTCCATATTTTTCCTTTCTTCTTGCTTCAAGGCTATCCTAAACTCATCTTGGGACCCTCTAAACCATGTTTGATCATCTCTTAAGTACATGCAAATCCAAAAAGAAAAGATTCAAGGATTACCAAAAATTCAAAGCTCACTTTCTTCCCTTAATTTTCAGCACTTTCTAGCCACTTCTCTTGATGTTGTAAAGAGTGTCTGGGACCTTAAATACCTATGCTAATATGCTCCTTTGATCGGCACCAAAATTTTCCAAGGGTGGCTTGATGTTTTGGCTAGAAGAGACCTTGCAAAGTCCCTCAAAGTTCCACAGATTGCTTTATTTTAGTGCAGTAAAACAGATGATTTTCTGGTTTGCTAACTCCTTCTTGAAGCTCACGGGTATAGGTTTAAATCCTCAAGGAAACAGTAAGGGTTGAAGCTTCCTCTCTCACTCCCGGGTTGGCTATGTTTGCAGTAAGGAAACTTTGTTTTTACATGCCAAAAACAGAGGTTCACTCTCAGTTTCATTCTTGCAGAAGACGCTCACTGTGGTCTCTCTCGGGTGCACACTAAGATAGCCAAAATGGAGCCAAGGGTCACTCTTTAATCCCATTAGAGGTGCCTCACGTGGTTGCAGAAAAAGGAGAGGACAGATTCCTCAACACATGCTCACGGGTTTGCTGCATCAAGTCTCTCCCTCTCTTGGTTTTCTCGAAAAGAAGATGCATCACGATGATTACTACAGAAAGGAAGGAGTTCACAGGCGGAAGGAATAAAACATGTTTCTTTAGTGACTTTCATGGCTGCTCATCTCTATGACAAATCACCCAAGCTTTACACGGGGTCCAAGTGCAGCACACTCTCATGGATTATACTTTCTCACGTGGCTATCATCGGTTTTTGCTCTTGGCTGAGAGATTCACACCATCCTCTTTTCTGCATTTCCTATATTTCCCTTTTCAGTTGCTCAGCCTTTTGTCCTCAAAATGAAAACACATCCCTTCTGCAACACAAGGGAAAAGCTGGCCGAACATGCTTCCTGAGCACGTGAATAGGCAAGCAACAAGGAAAGAGAAAGAATGCAGTGGCCCTTCCTTATTGGTTCAATTCTACGGGAAGGATAAAGAAGAAGCCACGTAAGCCTTGCATGCTCTCCTACGTGTTTATTGTTATCAAATTTGTCTAGCTAAAATTCTAGATAGGCCCTTCATACTTTTCTGTTCTTGCAATTAAGTCCTTGGTCATATAATAAAAATTTCAATTTGATACCCAAAATTATTTCTAACATTTTCTAATGCTTTTCTCCAAATTTTAAATTATGAAAAGGCATTTCATTTTCCATTTACAAAATTTTCTCTCCAAAAACATATATATATATATATATATATGTATTCTTTTCATAATAGTCCTTCTAATACCAATTTATATAAAAAACCTGGGATGCTACACTTCTTGCCATTTCTCCTTTCACCAAAATGGAAAAGTTTCCTCGTACTTCCACACGTACACACTACTATACCAGCTACAGTAACACTCGAAAATTTGAGAAGTTACATCAAGACAACTTCTTGAATATTTCATTATCAACCACAAGTTTATACAATTGGGTACTTGTGAGCCACTACAACAAAGATCTTTTCTTTCTCAAGGGTGCCTCTCTCCCTTACAAGGTGTTTCTCTCAAACACTAACTCAAGAAAACCTTCCTTGATCAGATTACTCAGAAAATAAGATAGATGAATTGTGTTCACATTCTTAAATATAGTAGATTTACAAATGAAATCTTCTTAATCAATAAATGATTGGCAAGATATTAAAACAAAGATTTCAGAGTCAAAGAAAATGTGTTCTACTTAATTTGACACCATATGAGGGTTATATTAATAGCTCAAGGTGTAAAAGATACGTTGGAAGAAAGTCAAGGATAATATCAGTAAAAATCTATAGAAAGTAGTTGTTAATACTATTATCATGCTAGCAGTCGACTGATAGAAACACGATGTAATGTCTACTAGAATTATGTACATTTTATGCAATTTAGAAAAAATTGCAATATAGACCAAATGGAAATTTGATTAAAGCATGATATTTTTCTTAAATGCTTACAAAATTCCAAATTCATAAAAATAAATAAATTCTGGAATATCTTAAAACATGAAATTTTACACTTGGTAGTAGATGATCGGTCGACTAATATCTAATTATCAGCCGACTGGTTGATTGCAAACTTGCATAAATTAAAAACTGAGAGGCATCAGTTGACTGATGTAAGACAATTAGTCGATTGATATGTCTTAAACTTCAAATCTTATAAAATGTTACTTGAAATATAACACAAACAACTCTGCTTATATATGCACATAACTTATAACACAAAATCAACTATTTAATGCAAATTCTCTTCTCTCATATACATAACATAAAAGGTCTAGTTACAACTCTTATGAAATACAATAAGCTCATAAACCTTATCACTAGTATATACAATACACAATACTTTCTCAAAAATTTCCACCAAAAGGAAGTGACATAACTAACTAACACATTATAAGCTTATTTCTATTCTTTCTCTTTTCTTTTTACTTCAATCCCTAAAATGATAAATCATTAAAAACAAGGTGAGATATGAAATTTCAGTAACTAGCACATTTCATGAAAACATTATCACCATTTCAAACATAAAAGCAAATTTGACAAACATTTCCATGAAGTAAAAGCAATCATCAGAACACATATATCAAATATATGATTTTCAAGTTCTCAAGTTAACACTAAATTCATGCATTTTATTTGAGAATTTCACCTCTACCTTACCTAATATGCTTATTCTGAATTGCTTTTGTCCTCTTAATCACCTTCTAAGTTTTAAAGGCTTCTTGCACATTTCTTATCTTAAATTCCAATTCTTTACTAGTGATATGTGTTATTTTTGGGAATTAAGTGCAGGCCCAAAAGTTTGGAATTATTGGAAGAAAAGAAGCCTTGGTGATGTTGAGCAAAAGAGATCAAAGTATCAAAGAAGCAAGTGAATTTTGAAGCAACAAATTCTGAGGATGTCATATTTCTGCCTTCCACCGCTTAAGCGGTGAGTTCGCACAACTTAAGCGCCAGACCTCCGCTGCATACCTAAGTGTCACGCTAAAGCTTTTCTTTGGGCTATTTTCTGTGCTCCACTGCCGTAGCGGTGAAGACATACCGCTGCAGCGGTGGAATGAGTTTTTAGCCACATCAAAGGAGCTTTAAATAGGTGAAATTTTTAGGGAATTTTGATCCAGCGGAAGTTGAGAAACGCCGTTTTTGCTAAGAAAAGAAGGGAGAACTCGAATTTCAAGTATTTGGGGCTTAAATCTATCATTCAACATTTGATTCATGGCTATTTCTATCCTTATTTATGCTTTCTGTCATTTTTATTCCATGAGTAATTAGATTTTCCTTCTATGATTACTATTAACTCAACTCTAATTTAGATTTTGCTTTCTCTCATGTATCTATAACTTTTATTCAATCAATTTAAATCTTTTTATTCATTTTACTGTTGCATTATATGGACTTGATCAATCTATATTTCTCCTTGTTGCTATCATCGAACTCGGGAGAGGGAGGTGAGAGTAGAACACTGATAGGGAGGACGAGTATGTAAACCTTAACTTAAGTGTTTCTGCTTGTTAGCTAATAGAAATATTAATTAATCTCGTTTAATCAAAACTAAGTTGGTTAGTATAGACTTAACTCACTTAAGGAATTGAGTAGGCGTTGAGTATCTTAATTGAGATTCAGGAGAATTCTTTTAAGTTAATATATTAACCTAGGACGGAGGAGAGGGATTTGTAATATTTGGCTGGTAGTTACTAGAATTAGATATTTAATTCCAGACAGAGATGCATTCGTCGACTACTTAAAGACAAGTGGTCGATTAGTAGGTTTATTGAGACTTAGTCAAATTCCAACCAGAGATCAACCGATCGACTGGCAGAACTGGAACTTAGAAAATAAGATTTTTCAAAACATTTTATTTTTTCAAAACATTTTATTTTCTAAAACTCAATAACCTTATCTAGTATTTTTTCAACTTAGTTAAAAATATCAAAAACATTCTTAAGGATTTTTAAAATAGTTTTCTTGCCTTTCAAATTACTTTACAAAATATCCTAAGTCCTGAGGCATAAAATAAAAAGGGTCTTTTTTAGCTCTTTGATGCCTCTGACTTGATGTAATTCCTGAAAAATAATGGTCAATAACAACAAGGAAGTTATTATTTTAGTTTGTTTATTACTCATCAAAATTTAAATAATTGTTTTATATGCAATGGGATCAACAGAAGGCAGAGTCATTCCTAATTGCCCACACATTACATATGCATCAGAAAGAGAGGAGCAACAAAGAGTCCAATGAAGAAGACCAAATATATTTTACCAAAAAGGAAAAAAAAAGACCAAATATACAACTAATGTAATGCGAAGAATTTAAGGCTTGATTTAGAATTTAAGAGGAAAGAAAAAATAGGACAAAATGGAAGAGACAACCACACGTTTAATTAACTTGCAGGCTTTGTTCTCTATATTTTTTTTAGATGATGTAATGCCCAACACAGTTCATACCTCAGCAAAAATAAAAGATTGCAACAAATTAAATGAACAAACAAATTCATGAGTCTAGCTAAAATAAATAGATCACAAAAAATAAATTAAAAAACATATCTTGAATATGATTGAGTTACCACAATCATTAGGATCCAAGCATGAAATATAAAAACACAACACACAATTACGTTGATTCAAGACCAGAATGTAAAGCCTTAGTGGCCGGTAATGTTCTTTCTAGAAAAGTGGACAAAAAGAAAGGCCAATGCCACTGACTTGGACACTATGGACAAAGGAATCCCATATTTTCCATTCAGAAACAAACCCTTCAAAAATGGCCAATAACACAGTATCATATATGAGACACAAAACAGCTCGCCTGGCCCAGACTCATGATTCCCGCTCTGAGGTTGCAGCCCTAACAACTTCATGGCCATTGCTGTCAGATGAAGCAGCAAAATGGTGGTTCCGGGTATGAACATTGGAGAGTCATTGAAGGTGAATCTACCTGCATCTTCATCATCCCCAGAAGTAGATGATTGATGTTTTTCTGTTATTTCAAACACCGTGTCAGATAGCCCTAGGAACTTGAGTATGATTCTCAAAACAGCAAAAAGCCATGCATTCATGGCTATAATTCTCGACATTCTTTGGTTATTCCACCATGCTCTCATTGACAACCCAGTTACAAGATACTCTGCTATTGTGTGAATCTTGTAAATCACAAAAAGTGCGACATGAATCCATATGCCTTGTCTCTGAAATTCATTTGGACAATGAGATAAATACATTAAACAAGAAAGGGAGATAGTGGTGTATACATTAATAAACAAGAAAGGGAGATTGTGTTGAGTGATGAGTGATGATGCTGACCTCGGGAAAGAAAGTGGAGTTGGTAATAATGCAATATACAGGAAGGAGAGCATAGCACATTTCAGGAACACCACGAAAGCCCCAATTAATGATCCACAAATACGCCAAGCTTTGTCTCAATTGTATCTTACCAAAAATGGGGCCGAATATTGGACAGTGTTTGCTGAAGAAGATTTCAAGCAGCCCTACGGCCCATCTTTTTTGTTGGGCCAATGAGGCAGGCCCACCTTCTGGTGCAAGCCCTTTAAATGCAATAGGGTCTGGTGTACACGACAATGATCTCCAACCCTTCATATGGATTGTTAGCCCAGTAAGACAATCCTCCGCTTTTGATCCATACATCCAGCCCACCTAAATATTTTCAAACCATGACAACAAAAAAAGTTAATTAAGGGGTATATGTTGTACAAAATTGATAAATTGAGAGGTCAGTTGTTAAATATTTAAGTTAAGGAGAATAAATTGTACAACTCCCTAAATTGAAGGGGTTTATTCGCATTTTTCAATGTTAAAGGTGGACAAAAATTGGACTAATTTAGGGCAAAATCAGAACAAAAGTACATCTTTTAGGAACTAATAATGAATAGAAAATTAAAAGTTTTCAAAATTCAAATCATGCATAGACAAAATTCAAGATGAAAGTAATTGAGACATGTATATTCAACGATTATATGTAAATAATATTTATTTTTCAGACCTTTTTGCCCCAGCCATTTCCGTGTTCATATTCGCATGAAGCAATTCGGATAGCTTCCTCAAGAGAGTTCGAAACATTGGCATTAGGGGAATAAGTCTTTCCTTCGAAAGCATCAGAAGCTGATTTCACCAACTCCGTTGAATTTCCAAATGTTTCAACTAATACCTCTTTTGATCTGTTTCCTGCACAGTGCACGTGGTCACTATAGCTAGAAGTAAAACTTCTTTTATTGTTAGCAACTAAACCATCATCATTATACGTGCCACTATAATTCATAATATACAAAGGGGGTGTCTGGTTATGAAATTCATGATGAAGCATGAAATTATAATGAATTTTAAGTACCAGTTTCCATGTCATATGGAGAGAGACCATAAAGTACTTTCCTTCTATGGAAGCAATTTGTTCCACAATAGAAGAGTCCTTGGATTCCTTCTATTCCAGTCGCCATGTACTACATAAGAAGGAAAGTAATAAGCTTGTGATTAATACAATTTACTTGTGATTTTTATAGCATTTTTTCTTAATATATTATTTAAAAATTTTACATATTATATCTTATAGTACTTAAAAACTTTGACATGTATGTAATAATAAATATTATAATTCACTTATGATTGACTCATTGAAAAGTAAACTAATTATTTCCTTATCTGATTTAATAATTAGCGAATATAATTGAAGTTAAACGTACCGTGAACAAGACAATCATCTGATTTCCATAAGGATCGTCCTTCAATCCATTATAGAATTGCTGAAAACATTGAGCAAATGCAACTTCTTTTTGGCCAATAGGATCTAGCAAAATGCACAAGGCGTGAAAAGCAATTTGTGGATTGTTGACAAACATATCGCAATCGACGTTCAAAATGAATGGAGCATTGGTCATCAACCCAGAGACTCTTGTCTGAATCACACAACCAAGATAATTGATTAAGGTGTTAGTGAATAAATTAATAAATAATAATATTAATCCAATATGAAGAGAAAATGAAGTAATTGAGAAAATGAAGGAGTTAATATATTATTATTACCAAGACATTCATAGCACCGGCTTTGTAGTGATGTGGCTGTTTTGGACGCTTTTCCCTTGAAATGTAGATCAGATGGGGCAACCCATCCTCACCACTTTCCTTGTTCTCCCATATAACCTACATATATCTCAAATCTCTTAACCTAAGCCAACAACGTATACAGTATTGAGAAACCTTTTCTTTTTTTTTTTTTGAATCAACGAGGGTAAATCCGATTATAAAAGCTGTTTTTTTTTATTAATATTCTTTAGAAAACTAAAAAGCGTATGGATGTGCTAGGCATGACTTTTAAACTAACTTATAGTTTGTTTGACTAAATTATAAGCTTATTTGACCAAAATAGATGTGCTTGATAAACAAATTTATTTGAGTAACTTGTAGTTTTTATATTTTTTTTCCTCATTTACTATTATTATTTTATTAAAATTCTTATTCTATCTTTATTCATCATATACATATAAAATAGAATATTATAAAATATTATATATATATATATATATATAATAATTTAAATTAATTCAATTAAAATACAAAAGTGATATATTTATTTTATATTATTTTGGGATTACAAAATATCATATAATTAAGTATGTCTTTTTGTGTCACTTTATATCTATCAGCTAATTCAATAACTACTTTTACCAAATATTTCTAATTCAATAAGCTAACTTAACAACTTTCAACTTTCATTTGAAAATCAGTTTTTAAACTTTTAATTAACTTATCAGCTATTTTTGCCAAATAGACTTTGCAAAAGAGTTTATTGAGTTATTCCATGACTAAATACTCTAAATATCGTGAATATTTAGAATAAAATAACTAGTAACCTTAATATTCTTTAGAAAACTAAAAAGCCAATGGATGTGTTAGGCATGACTTTTAAACTATTTTATAGTTTATTTGACTAGCTTATAAGTTTATTTGACCAAAGTAGATGTGTTTGGTAAACAAGTTTACTTGAGTAACTTATAGCTTTTATATTTTTCTTCCTCATTTATATTATTATTTTATTAAAATTCTTATTCTATCTTTATTCCTCATATACATATAAAATATAATATATATATATATATATATATATATATATATATATAATATTATAAAATATATATTATATAAAATATTTTATACATATATATATAATTAATTTAATTTAATTAAAATACAAAAAGTGATATATTTATTTTGTATTATTTTGAAATTACAAAATATCATATAATTAAGTATGTCCTTTTATGTCACTTTATATCTATCAGCTAATTTAATAACTACTTTTACCAAATACTTCTAATTCAATAAACTAATTTAACAACTTTCAGCTTTCATCTAAAAATCAATTTTTAAACTTTTAACTAACTTATTAATTATTTTTGCCAAATAGAGTCTACGAAAGAGTTTGTTGAATTATTCCATGAGTAAATACTCTGAAAAAACGTGAATATTTAGAATAAAATAACTGGTAACCTTAATTATAGATGGATGATTTCCCCTCTGTGTATCCCTGAAATCTGCAAATTGTGGGTCCAATGGATCAGGGCCAGCTTCAATTTGTTGCCTGAGACGCTCATATTCATGCTGCACACACAAACACACAAATCCCCCTAATCCTACTTTTTCAAAATAACAGTTTAGCTCATACCATTAAATACTTAATTATCACGACGACTCACCTTCATTCTTACCCATTCTTGTTTGAACTCTTGCGATTCTTCACTATTGGGAGCTTTGTGATCATTAGAGAAGTATTTAAAGGGAGCTCTCACTTCCACACTGAACTTCTTGCAGAAAGGTACCCAAAGTTTTGCGAATTTGCAGGCCTCCATGAGGGCATATAAGATAAGAGGAGAACACCCATCGTCTGAGACATAGCAAGCTAGCTTGTGAGATGGGTATTCAAGTGCCAACAGAGACAACACTGTGTTCACAGTCATGATTGGTGGCTCCGCCACTGGATCCGCTGTCGTCACAAACATATCTATCGCAGGACGCTCTCTTATTCTATTCACAAAGTCCGATCATACAAAACCCAATTTTCATATCCAATAAAACCAACATTTCACCACTTTTAAGTTATCAATAATGATTCATTAATAGTGTGACACCTTCTTTTAATTATACTTCCCCTTGTGATAGAAAAAATAAAAATTACCCCAACTTTTATAAGTAAGAGACGACATTGAGTTGAATGATTCTTAAGTAATAATTAACTCTAGAAAATAAAAACAAAACAACCACATACATGCCCTCTCTGCTTTGTGCCAAAAATGGATTAAAGCTCACAATGATTGAACTTTGACAATTCAATTACAGAATTTATATTATTATGTCAAGAGCAATTTAACTAAAAAAAAAGCTCACAATGATATATTACATAATATATTATATATATAAGAAGGGAATTGAAGCAGTGAGAACAGCAACAGACGAAGAAGAAGACGACTGATGATAGGAATGAAAGTCAGAATAATTGAGAGAAATGAAGTATATAACATATAAAAATTTTAATAAAATAATAAGGATAAAAGAGAAAAAAATATAAAAAATTATAAGTTATAAGCTACTCAAATAAATTTATTTATCAAATACATGTATTTTAATCAAATAAGTTTAGAAGATAATCAAATAAATTATAAATTAGTTTTGTATTTTGATCAAATAAATTTAGAAGATAATTAAATAAATTATAAATTAGTTTTTAAATCATGCCAAACAGTTATTTGAGTGTTGGTGTAACAAAGAGGAATATATATATATATATATATATATATATAAAAGAGTACTGTAGGATAATTAATGACGGCATGAGGAAAGGAAAAGGGAGGAGTGAGAGTGAGAGGTGATTAAGATTTAAGACTACCGTTGGAAGAGACGTTGTGGATAGGTTTTGACGACACAAGGCGTCCACCTGGAGCATATGGCGAGAAACCAAGAGATAGCGAACCATGATTCGCAGAGAAACGCAGCGAACCAAGGACCAGTGTAGTGGCTGATGGAGATGAGCCTGTAAGCGAGAAGCAACAGAAGCAGAAGCATAATCAACATATCTGACACCCTTTTCCAAGGGCTGGGCTTAACCCACACTTTCTCGTAAAGAGACGCACTCTCTTCTCGCCTGCCCATCGTTACGTTGAGCTTCCCTCTCACGAAGATACCTGAGTGTGTTAAGGCGGTAGTTTCTTGTTCTTTTAAAGCTCTTCACCGCATCAATTATGTGACCTTTCTACGACACGATGTAGAGGAGTGCTTGCATCAAATGCTTTGCCTTGAACGGTTTTTAATTGGCGGGGCACTTGTAGTCTTTTTTTGGTAGGGACGTGCTGTCTTCTTTTCTTTTCTTTTTTTATTTTTATTTATATGCATTCCAAATATCTAATATCGGTATCTTATTTTAATTTTAAAAATTATTTTTTTAAGATTTTTTATCTAAAATACTTGATATTTAAAATATCTGAAAAAAAGTGTTATACAATAAATGTTAGATATCCTAAAATAATTATTGAATATTAATATACGCACTACTTGATATTCATTAAAAATTATTAAATTTATATTATATAAATAATATATTATAATTTACATATTAAAGTTTTATAATTTATAATATTTATTTATATATTATATGAATAATTATTAGGCTAATGTCGAAAATTTTATTTATTCATTTATATTGAACGGACAAAAAAAGTACCCTCTGTCTCTGTCAACATATATATTCGTTCGATATTTAATTGATATTTAATTTTTACCACTTATTTCATAATCTGATGTTCGATAGCTAGTTGTTATTGAATTTTTTTTTTAATAAATACTATCAAATTCTTGAAATACTGGTAACCATTGTCATTTTTAAATAACTTAGGATGAGAGATGAAAACGTAGACAGTTTTCTAAAGCATTAACTTGAATTTGCTAAGTCTTTATGATTTCTAAGAAAACAGAAATGAAATTGACTTGTTTAGTGAGAGGAAAAGAGGAAAAGACAGCATCGGAATGGAGGAGGCACGGTTTTGGGACTGAAAAATCAGAGAGTACATTAGAAACAGAGAGGAAGCTTGACAGTTTTGGAGATAGAGATTCAGAAAACTCAAGTGACAGAGGGAGCCAAGAGCAAAGGAAGGAGATGACTTCTTCAATAGAAAAATAAAGGGAGAGGGAGCAGGCAGAAAATGGTGAGCCAAAGAGAGAGAGAGTTTTTCCTTTTTTTTTTCTTTTAATTATCATAAAGGGTATTTTTGTAATTTTAGGTTATTGGTCCATGTAACAAGTGATGTGGCAGATAATTTTTGTCACGTAGCAGCCTAATCAATGTTTTTCGTTAATTTTTTTTTTACAATGTTAAAAAAGGATATATTTGCCCAAAAAAATATATTGAATATATTTGACACAAAAAAAAAACGTTAAGGACATAAATGAAACTCAATGCGAATGTTAAAGACATGAAATATATTTTTACTTTTTTATTTTTATAAAAAATTTTAGGAAAAATTACACTTTACCTCCCTAAATTTTTTCCTATGTGCAAAAAAACTCAAAGTTTCAAACTCAACAAAAGACTCTCTTTAAATTTCATTTCGTACAAAAAACCCCCTCTCATTAGTTGACTATCAGTCCAATGCTGACGTGGACTAAGACCTTGCCAATGTCACGGGTAAATTTTACACCTCCCATAGGTCACCCATTTTTTTTTAACAAATCACACTCCTGGCACATCATCATCCTGCCACGTCGTCGCCTCCCTTGAAGATGCATATTTTCATTTCCATCATTGTCCTCTGTTTTCTGAAGCTTGTCTCACTTCTGTCACTGTGCTCTGTTTCTTGTCCACCATGCGTCACTGTTTCTCTCTCTTTACCGTGCTCATGTACCTTCGTCTCTCCTTCTCGGCGTACCTTCATCACCTAATCTACACAATCATTCAAAATTTGTAATGCCAACTTACTACTCAAAGAGTTTTAATCTAATCACTTTATGATCAGACATTCTACTCCCCATTAAACGCTCTCGGCCTTTAACTTTTTATGCAGAAAGCTCACTCTTAATTTTCGACTTTCCAGTTCTAAATTTAGTTTTTGAAATCTCCTTAAATTTCAAGAATAAATTAGTCATAGACAGAACCCATATGCAGCACCCCGTTCATGATTTCTGGTGCAAAATTTCTATTGTTATTTCCAACCAATACAGCAAAAGAAAATATTCATAAAATAGACCAAAACATCATTCAATTGACTCTTAACTATATAAACCAGTTTCGCTTCATTCATGCTACCAATCAGCGAAACATCAGCTCAAATAGTCATCCAACTAAAAATTTAATTTAACTCAACCAAATTTTATCAGAAATAGCAAGAAAATTTGTAAAGAAGACCCAATTAATGAATTACTACCCACAGTTGATTAGTGGAGAATTTTCCAAGATTTTTCCCGCTTAATGCAAGAACTTCTAGCTAAGAATTTTACACCATTAATTCTTAAAGTTTTCGCCATAAACTAGTTGAATCTCAAGATTATAATAAGCAAATTTTAGTATGCACACATGCGAGATGAAGGAGCAGAATTAACTCGAGGTTCAGATAATTCTTGCTTATCGGATGAAGCTTCACTGCTCTGCTTCTGATCACAGCCTCTTCTTCTTATTTCTAGCTATAATTTTAGCTCAAGAGCCTCATTGATTCCTATATACCAACAATCAATATGGTTAATTGACACAAAGAAGAGTGCTTAGCCAGAATTTCGCAGAAGAAGTATTTTGCAAGCTAGATTCCTACCTCTCATCGAAGTTGCTCTGTTTTCGGTTTCCTCTATTGCATTTCCTCCTTTGCCTGCTGTGAACACTATTCATATAGCATCTCTAGTCACTGAGAGCCACATATGAAGATGACACTAAGAGGGATAGACGAAGGAACATGAGCATGGTAAAGACAGATGTTAGGTTACTGAAATGCAATTAATCAAGGAGAAGGATAGAGAATAACACACAAAGAAATTACGTGGTTCGGTCAATGCGACCTACGTCCACGGACAGAGAGAATATCTGTATTATTTTCTGAAGGAGGCTATACAGAGAGAAATTACATCAACCACTCTTCTAATGAATTCCCTCACACTCATATATATAGAGACAAATGGGTCGTGGGTCGTGGGTCGGGTTACAAACCGGGTCACCCACAAAATTCAAGTCAAACCCAACAATTTCTCTCCTTGACTTGAATTCTCTCAAATCACCAGAACTAAGTACAAATTCATCTCTGTCATTCAAGCCCTGTAGGGCTTCATGGAATGCGAACATTCACCAAGTCCAAGCTATGCTTGAACTTCTCTGAAGGTAGAGCCTTTGTCAACATATCTGCTAGATTATCTGCTGTGGATATCTTCTCGATGGATAATTTCTTATCTTCTATCACATCTCGAATAAAATTCAATCTAATATCAATATGCTTCGACCTTTCATGGTAGACTGGATTCTTGGCCAAACTTAATGCACTCTGACTATCACAATAAATGATAGGTCTCTGAATATTTAACCCCAGACTATCAATCAAACCATGTAACCACATACCTTCCTTAACTCCTTCTGCCAATGACATGTATTCTGCTTCAGTGGTAGACAAGGCAACTGTAGATTGAAGTGTTGCCTTCCAACTGACAGCACATCCATTCAGAGTCAAGACATAGCATGTTAAGGATCTCCTCCTCAAAAGATCTCCAGCATAATCTGAATCTGTATAACCAACCAAGCCACTATCAGATTTATCAGCACCATAAACCAAGCAAATATTACTCGTACCTTTCAGATACCGCATAATCCATTTAACTGCACTCCAGTGAGCTCTCCCAGGATTACTCATAAACCTGCTTACCACACTGACTGCATGAGCCAGATCAGGCCTAGTACACACCATTGCATACATCAAGCTTCCAACAGCATTACAGTAGGGCACTGAACTCATGTACCCTTTTTCCTCAGCTGTAATAGGTATTGTACTAGCATCAAGTTTAAAATGTGCCGCCAACGGAGTACTAACCGGCTTAGAATTATTCATTTGGAAAGACTGCAACAATTTTTCTATGTATTTCTGTTGAGATACATACAGTAAACCTGCACTTCTATCTCTCCAAATCTCCATGCCCAGTATCTTCTTGGCTGCACCCAAATCCTTCATCTCAAACTCACTGCTCAACAAGGCTTTCAAACTATCAATTTCAACCTTGTTCTTTGCAGCAATTAACATATCATCAACATATAGCAACAAATAAATATAAGAATCATCTGCAAGTTTCTTAGAGTAGACACAGTTATCAAACTGATTACGCAGAAAACCATGGGAAGTCATGAATGCATCAAATTTCTTGTACCACTGTCTAGGAGACTGCTTCAAACCATACAAGGACTTTTTCAGCAAACATACATGATCTTTCTTCTCAGAATCAAGAAATCCTTCTGGCTGTGACATATAGATCTGCTCCTCTAAATTTCCATGTAAGAAAGCAGTTTTCACATCCAGTTGTTCCAACTCCAAGTCAAAAACACTTACCATGGACAAAAGGACACGAATGGTTTTATGCTTCACAACCGGGGAGAAAACTTCATGATAATCAATTCCCTCCTTTTGTGAAAAACCCTTTGCCACAAGTCGTGCTTTGAACCTTGCTGGTTCAACTCCAGGAATACCTTCTTTCTTCTTGAAGACCCATTTGCATCCTACCGGTTTCACTCCCTTTGGTAACGGTACAAGATCCCATGTTTCATTCTTCTCAAGAGATTGCATCTCTTCATTCATTGCAACCAGCCATTCTAATGCTTCTCTACTCTCAACTGCTTCTTTATATGATCTCGGGTCATCAGAATCAATACTTTCACCTACTGCCAAGGCATAAGCAACTGAATTAACATCAACTATATCAACACAATCTGCATACCTCATAGGTTTTCTGATTTCCCTTCTTTCCCTCCTTGTTGCTATAGGTTGTGATTCTTCTTCTTCCCTGGGCTGCTGTACAGGGTCTGTTATAACCCTTTTTGAAGTTTGAACTTCAATTTCCACCTTCTGGTTGGCACCTTGATCATTATTACCTGCATGACTACCAAGCTCCTCCTTCTGACCAAACATAGCAGACTCATCAAAAGTTACATCTCTGCTAATAATAAATTTTGGAGTTCTATCCTTTTCAGTACACCACAGTCTGTACCCTTTAACTCCATGTGCATACCCTAGAAATATGCATTTCATTGCCCTAGGCTCTAGTTTACCATCATTCACATGAGCATAAGCAGGACAACCAAATATACGCAGGCCAGAATAATCAGAAGGTTTACCGGACCATACCTCTTGAGGAGTCTTAAAATCAATTGCAGTAGATGGCGATCTATTCACCAGATAACAAGCAGTGTTAACTGCTTCAGCCCAGAATTGTTTTGGCAAGCCAGCGTTTAATCGCATGCATCTCGCACGCTGCAACAGTGTTTGATTCATACGTTCTGCAACTCCATTTTGCTGTGGTGTATGACGTACAGTGCGATGCCTCACTATACCTTCTTTCTTGCAAAATTCATCAAATAGAGCGTTACAGAACTCCAACCCATTATCAGTTCTGAGTGTTTTGACCTGTTTTCCAGTCCGTTTCTCAACCATGGTCTTCCACTCCTTGAACTTCCCAAACACTTCATCTTTGGATTTCAGAAAATATACCCAAACCCTTCTAGAGTAGTCATCAATGAAAGTAACAAAGTACTTGCATTTGCCCTGAGATTCAACTGGAGAAGGACCCCACAAGTCTGAGTGAACATATTGCAGAACATCCGTAGAAGTATGCTTCCCAGAACTGAACTTAACTCTGCGTTGTTTACCCATAACACAAACTTCACAGAATTTCAGTTTCCCAGTTTCTGCTCCTTCTAACAATCCTTGTTTACTTAGAATTGACAGCCCTTTCTCACTCATGTGTCCCAATCGGCAATGCCACAACTCTGTATAATCATCATTCTTCCCTAAAGATTTAGATACAGCCACTGTCCCCATCACAGAACTACCAATCAGAAAGTAAATGCCATGCTGCAATTTACCCTTCATTATAACCAGAGCACCTTTGGAAATTCTCAACTGTCCATTCTCTCCAGAGTACTTGTACCCTTGTTTGTCTAGAGTACCAAGAGAAATCAAGTTCTTCCGTAGACCAGGAACATACCAAGCATCAAGCGTCCTGACTATTCCATCATACATCTGAATCTGCACAGAACCACTGCCCTTAACACTGAGCTGTTCATCATCACCCAACCTCACAACACCATTCCACTCCTTGAAAGAAGTAAACAGTTCACGTGAGAAAGTCACATGATAAGATGCACCTGTGTCCAAGACCCAAGTATTTGCATAACCAGAGGTGCTGACTGTGAGAACATCAATGTCTTCTTCTCCGTCAGAACTATCTTGCACCACCGAAGCACTACTACTGGTATTCGGTTCCTTCTCGTCATTTTCCTTCTTCCTCTGTGGACAATTCTTCCTGATGTGCCCCTTCTGTTTACAGTGATAACATCGAGGTCCTCCTTTGTTCCTCGACTTAGACCGTGACTTGCTTCTTTTTCCATCATCCCTTTTAGTGTCTCTGCCTCTGCCAACATACAAACCTGCTTCTGCACCATCCTCATTAGAACTAGAGACTCTTCTCTTCAGCTCTTTAGACTGCAAAGCATCTTTGACATCATTAACAGAGATACTATCTCTACCATACAACATAGTGTCAACAAAGTTCTCATATGAATTTGGTAGAGAACACAAAAGAATGATAGCCTGATCTTCATCATCTATCTTAACCCCAACACCCTGTAAATCCAGGATAATTCGGTTAAAATTATCAAGATGATCTTTTACCTGCATATTTTCTGTCATCCGCAGGGTATACAAACGCTGCTTCTGATATAACCGATTTGTGAGAGACTTTTTCTGGTATTTATCATCCAATTTCTTCCACAAACCTGCAGCAGTTGATTCATCAACTACTTCTCTCAACACCTCATCTGTCAGACTCAATAGTAATGCACTATGAGCCTTTGCCAAAATTTCCTTCTTCTCCTCTTCTTTCAACGTGTTAGGTAGACTACTTTCTCCTTCTAATGCCACTGCACATCCCTGCTGAACCAGAAGTGCCCTCATTTTTACCTTCCACAAAGTGAAATCATTCGATCCATTGAACTTCTCAATATCGAATTTATGAGTCGACATCTTCTCAAATAACAGCAGATAAATTACTAGCAAATTTCGCAATCAGAAATTGAATTTCACAAAACTGTTCAGAACCTTGCAAACTGACCAGAACTTCACTAACAGAAATTCAACACAGCAGTCCAACAAAATTCACAGCAGTAAACCAGAAATTCAATCCAGCACAATCCAGTAAATTCACACAGAAATTCAGAATTCTTTTCTGAATTAAACATAAACTTACCGGAACTGTGTCGAGGAAACAATAACGATCGCAACAGAAAACTTGGTCCAAACAACAACAATGACCAAACAGCAGCTTTGACCAAACAACAGCTTTGACCAAACAGCAACTTTGACCAAACAGCAACTTTGACCAAATAGTACCGTTGACCGTTGACCGTGCTACAGTAACCGACGAACCAAAAATGAACCAAAGCTCTGATACCACTTGTTAGGTTACTGAAATGCAATTAATCAAGGAGAAGGATAGAGAATAACACACAAAGAAATTACGTGGTTCGGTCAATGCGACCTACGTCCACGGACAGAGAGAATATCTGTATTATTTTCTGAAGGAGGCTATACAGAGAGAAATTACATCAACCACTCTTCTAATGAATTACCTCACACTCATATATATAGAGACAAATGGGTCGTGGGTCGTGGGTCGGGTTACAAACCGGGTCACCCACAAAATTCAAGTCAAACCCAACAACAGAGAAATAATGACGCACCAAAGCACGGTGACAGAAGTGAGATAGGCTTCGAAAAACATAGCACGGTGATGGATATGAAAATATGCATCTTCAAGGGAGGCGATGACATGGTAGGATGATGGCAGGAGTGTGATTTGAAAAAAATAGGTGACATAGCATGTGAGGTGTAAATTTTACTAGTGACATGGCAGGGTCGTAGTCCACATTATTGTTGGACTAATGATCAACTAACGAGAGGGAGTTTTCTGCACGGAATGAAAGTTAAGGGAGGTCTTTTACTGAGTTTGAAACTTTAAGAGAGTTTTTTGCACATAAAAAAAAGTTTATGAAGATAAAGTATAATTATTCCAAAACTATAAGAATTCATTAATCCCTGAGAGAAGGATCGTGCGTCTACTCTTCCCTTCTCGAAGAGCACTCTGCTCTTCAATTTAACAATAGTTTTAACCGTTACTAAAAAACCGTTACAAAAAAGTATAACAGTTAACAAATTTAACAACAATAAAAATATTTGCTGAAAGTTTATCTGCGACATTTTTTTACACACGGTTTAACCGTTGCTAAAAAATTTAGCAACGGTTAAAACTGTTGCTAAATTGAATAGTAAAGTGCTCTTCAAAACTATTGCTAAATTGAATAGCAAAGTCCTCTTCACTCCTTGAAGAGCAGACGCGCTAGAGAAACATATACAAGAGTGTCTACAATACAGTTAAGAGGAGTCCTTTTTTTTTTTCCAAATGGAAAGCTTTAATTCATTAATCACCAATAGAATCATGTAAAAGGGGGATCGGAACATCTGCAATACTTTTAGTATAACAGAGTACAATATTTTTTTTAGTAATTTTTCTGTTGCTATGACTTTCAATCACAATTTTTTTTGGTTGTTAAAAATTTTAACAATAAAAAAATTATTGCTAAAAGTATTACATTTTTGTAATATTACAAAGAATTCAATTCCGTAAAAAAGTGTGTACAATAACAGTCAGAGGGAGCCTAGGAGGACATGGACGTGTCATTACGTGTTCCATACTCAGCTAGCCTATGTGCTACAGTGTTACTGACTCTAGGACCCACAAAAACTCATCTCTCCAGAAGCCCCCACAATTTTGAAGAACCTCTTCTAAGATGCCTTGAAGATAGGACGGTCCAGGAGGAGAAGACTTACACAAAATTACTTACATTTTTGTTATTAAATTTTTTAATAGTTTTTACTATTAAATTTTTTTAATAAAAATACAGTATGTGTATAAAAATTTTAAAAAAAAGTAATCATACGATAGTGAGTTAAAAGATATAAAATTATTTTTTAAAGGCTATACACCTATTCTCATTGAAAATCACACATTTATCATATTTTAATTAAAAAATTTAATAATACGTATATAAAAAATTGGATCAAAATTATTTTTTGATGAACCCACCTCCTTATTTTTCAGACCTTAAATTACTATATAAAAATATCTTTTTAGAATTTGAAGATAAAAAAAATTTGTTGATAAAAAAGTCTAATATAACATTAATGTTAAAAAATTATATAAAAAATATATTTTTCAGAATTTTAAAACATATTTTCTGATTTAATTATTCAAGAGTAGACCCAAAGTTGAACGCCATTCTTGGATATTAATAATTCCTTTTTTTACTGGTAATGTAATTTTTGTTTTATATGCATGTAGAGTACAAACCTTTGGATATTATTACTTCCTTCTATTGCTGGTAATGTAATTTTTGTCTTATATGTACGTAGAGGACAAGCCTCTTTCTTCCACTCATACACTTCCCCATTGGCCATTCCTTTCATGGATATACCATTTTATTTTTTATTTTCTCAAATGACCTTTGTTGGTTCTTAATTTAAAAAATTTAAGTTTGGGTAAATTATTGTTTCAAGAATTAATTTTGAGAAAACTTAAATTTGAGTAAACGTGATTTATGTTTAAAAAATTGTAAGAAAAATTTAGATTTGGACAAACCACGTGAATGTGATTTATATTTAGATGTCAGTTTACATAATTATTTTTTGATGTGTAATTACAGAAAGCTCATGAATTTTATATTTTCATTCTTTAATGTATTTTCATTATTCATTTTCACTCATTTAATTGTAATTTTATGCATGTATTAATGTTTTAATAAAATGTATTTATTTTATAAATTATATTTTTTTTGTTCTTTTTCTTTTCATTTTTTTCAAATGCTTTTATTTAAAATTATTTAAAATAAATTATAGCAAATAAAATGATCGAAAGAAATGCAAATAATTTTAAAAAGGAACATAAAAGTAAAACTATAAATATTTTTTACAATACAATGAACTTGTACATGTAACTTCTAATGATTTGTTGTATGCTCTACAAGTTATCCTGAATGGTACCTTGAACACGATCCATTTCAAATAAAGATATTATGTTTAGGCTAGGCAGGGGATTTGAGGCAACATGGACTTCACACTCTTCTTGAAGCATATCTTCATCTTCTGAACGACTAAATTCAATATATATTTTAGTATTACTTCTAATAAAATTATGTATAGTCATTGTTGCAGTTACAATTTGAACTTGTGTTTCAATTTTAAACTTAGGCATATGACACAAAATTGCAAACATATTTTTTTATACTCTGAAAGTTCTTAATTTTAATAGTAGATCTCAAAATTGAATGCTGAAAATTAAATACCTCATTTTGATTGACAAATTTGAATGAATGTTTGAAATCAGATAGGTAATAATGCTCACACTTGTATAGACCAATATATCAAATTGGTATTGGATAGCACCCAAAGTTGAATGCCATTTTTGGATATTATTAATTCCTTCTATTACTGGTAATGTAATTTTTGTTTTATACGTACGAGAACAACTCTTTGGATATTATTAACTCCTTCTATTGATGGTAATGTAATTTTTGTTTTATACGTACGAGAACAACCCTTTGGATATTATTAACTCCTTCTATTGCTGGTAATGTAATTTTTCTTTTATACGTACGAGAACAACCCTTTGGATATTATTAATTCCTTCTATTACTGGTAATGTAATTTTTCTTTTATACGTACGAGAACAACCCTTTGGATATTATTAACTCCTTCTATTGCTGGTAATGTAATTTTTGTTTTATACGTACGAGAACAACCCTTTGGATATTATTAACTCCTTCTATTGCTGGTAATGTAATTTTTGTTTTATACGTACGAGAACAACCCTTTGGATATTATTAATTCCTTCTATTGCTGGTAATGTAATTTTTGTTTTATACGTACGAGAACAACCCTTTGGATATTATTAACTCCTTCTATTGCTGGTAATGTAATTTTTGTTTTATACGTACGTGAGGCAAATCTCTTTCTACCACTCATACACTGACCCATTGGTCATTCCTTTCGTGGATATACCATTTTTATTTTTTATTTTCTCAAATGACCTTTTTTGTCCTTATCTATCAATCTATATAGTGTGTATTTTGAAAACAATTAGAAAAATTTAAGTTTTGACAAACCATAGTTTATAAATATTTGTTTGGAAAATAATTGTGAAAAGTTAAGTTTGGACAAACTATGGTTTTGAGAATTGATCTTGGAAAAACTTAAATTCGGGAGAATATAATTTATATTTGAAAAAATGATGAGTAAACTTAGGTTTGGACAAGCCACATGAACGTAATTTGTATTTGAATGTTAGTTAACGAAAGTATTTTTAGATGTATAATTACATAAAATGCATGCATTTTATTATTTTATTATTTAATGTATCATTATTATTCATTTTCACTCATTTAATTGTAATGTCATGCAGATATTAATGTTTTAATAAAATACATTTATTTTATAAATTATTTTTTTTTCATTTTTTTATTGTTGCAGTCACAATTAGAACTTGTGTTTCAATTTTGAACTTAGGCATGCGACACAAAATTACAAACATATTCTTTTATACTTTGAAAGATCTTTCAATGCTAGATCTCAAAATTGAATGATGATAATTAAATACCTCATTTTGATTGATAAATTTAAATAAATGTCTGAAATCATGTAAGTATTAATGCTCACACTTGTATGGACCAATATATCAAATTAGTGTTAGATAGCCAAGAGTGTACCCAAAGTTGAATGCCATTTTTGGATATTATCAATTCCTTCTATTATTGGTACTGTAATTATTGTTTTATACTTTCGTAGAGAACGACCCTTTGGATATTATCAATTCCTTCTATTGTTGGTAATGTAATTTTTGTTTTATAATTATACGTTCGTAGAGGACAAACATCTTTCTTCCACTGATACACTCCTCCCATTGGCCATTCCTTTCGTGGATCTACCATTTTTATTTTTTATTTTCTCAAATGACCTTTTTTTGGTCCTTATCTATCAATCTATATAGTGTGTCTTTTGAAAACAATTAGAAAAATTTAAATTTGGACCAATCATAGTTTACAAAATATTTGTTTGGTAAACAATTGAGAAAATTTAAGTTCGGGCAAACTATGGTTTTGAGAATTGATTTTGAAGAAACTTAGATTCAGGTAAATATGATATATATTTGGAAAATTAAAGAATAAAATTAGGTTTGAATAAATGACATGAACGTGATTTATATTTGGATGTTAGTTAATAGAAGTATTTTTTGATGTATAATTACATAAAGTGCATGAATTTCATATTTTATTATTTAATGTACCATTATTATTCATTTTCACTCACTTAGTTGTAATGTCATGCATATATTTATGTTTTAATAAAATACATTTATTTTATAAATTATATTTTTTTTGTTCTTTTGTTCTTTCATTTTTTCTTGTTCCAGTCACAATTTGAACTTGTGTTTCAATTTTGAATTTAGACATACAACACAAAATTGCAAACCTATTCTTTTATACTCTGAAAATTCTTTCAATGGTAGATCTCAAAATTGAATGATGATAATTAAATACTTCATTTTGATTATCTCAAAATTGAATGATGATAATTAAATACCTCATTTTGATTGACAAATTTGAATGAATGTCTGAAATTAGGTAAGTAATAATGCTCACACTCGTATAGACTAATATATCAAATTGGTGTTGGATAGCCAGCAACCACCAAAATAATATTTATCTAGAAAAATAAACAAATCATTATTAGACATAGCATAAAATTTTTTAAAATACAATAACTTATAGTTATGAGAAATTACTAAAAATAAAGCATTCTAAAAGTAGAAAAATTATCTAGAGGTGGATATGGAAAGTTCATTTCAAAAGTTGCAAGAGCTTGTTGGAAGACATGGACATCATGAGCAGTATCTTTTCATTCGGGTAATGCAAAAGTAAAACACATTTCTCAATCACATATAATTAATATATTTTGGATGGGATATCTTTTTCTTCTAACAATCAATTGGTAACTAGGACTAACCACACATAAGACATGAGTTTCATTAATGACTCCTATGATATCTTTGAAAAATGGCCAATATGATTGATCATTTCATATTTTGGAAGGAATCTCAAGAATTAAATGATCTTGAGACTTAATATAATTGAAAGAAAGTTTCAAACAAGCAATTAACAATGCATGATTGTGTCTACTTTAATATAACATATCATATGTTTTTATATATATTATAAATAGTTAAGTACTCTAATAATACACTACTCCATATGTCGTATTGCTATTTTTAAACTGAAATTGACATTGCTTGTACGAATTATTTGAAAGTAGTTTATAAGTTATTTGACTTTAAATAAGATAACGTTATTGTTATGAATTATTTGAATTTGAGTGAGATATTATTATTTGTATAAGCTATTTGAATAAATAAGTATATAATGATTCATAAATTATTTAAATTTTAATGAGATATTATTGTTTTTATGAGTTATTAAATAATTGTAAAAAGTTGAAAAAAATAAAAGGTGATATATAAGTTCAAACTGCTCAAATCAATTATATTATGATTTAGGTTGATTTAGTTTTACACATAAAATTGAACGATTTGATAGATTTTCACAGCCCAACAGCTCTATTATTAGTTATTACCAACGATCCGTTTGAACTAATTTTTCAAAAATAGTGCTTTTGACTGGTTGTTCCACGCCTACTTCATGCACAATTATAATTTGCGGAACTCACGGTCATATACACAATCTCCATACAAAGTACATAAATTGAAACGCAAAAAGCTTGAACACAAGCTAATAAGATGCTTTTTGTTCCTGAATCTACGAAAGCCAACAATTTTCTACTTTCCCATTAGTGCCATGGAATCTATTCCTACCGTCCTAGGGCTAATTATTGAGGAATAAAGCATTCGAAAGAGAACAAAATAGAATTTTAGACTTTTAAAAACTATGTAAATTAATATAAATAGTTACCACATATTAACTTACATAGCATATTCTCCAATCCTCCGAAATACTTAGCATTTTCTGTTATAATATTTTCTGTTATGTATGAAATTTTTAAAAAATAAAACTAAATTCAGTTTAACTATTAAAATCGCATAATTTTATAAGATTTGGTTGATTCAATCAGTTTTTAATTAACTTTTTTAATACCTGATATATTGGGTCAGACTAAATCATTCATGTAATCAATTTATGGATTTTCTGACCCCACCAATTGGTTGAGTATGATTTTCTAAAGAATGCCGAAAGAGGTGTATACGTAGTTTTAATTGCTGTTGCTAATATTATCAAAACAAAGCCAATGTCCCACTTGTTACAAAGAGGAAAGACTTTATTTATTGCCCATGTTCTATTGCCTCCGAGTCACTGTAAGCTATCAATAATTGAAAGTCTTCAGATTTAAGATGCAAATGTCGCTGTGAGTCTTCAACTTGGCATGCCCTTGATTTGAAAGACAACGGCATCAGATAGTTTAATGGAAGAATTTACGCAGACCTTGACTTGGGACTTTTTCTTTTTAGAAGGTCAAACTCTCCATACAACATCCTAAATCTCCCAGAGATTTTGTTGGTGAGAATATTAAGATGATCAGTGACAATTGTGATAGATACTAACGTAACATGGTAAAATATATATATATGGATCGAATATGTAGTTGGGCCTTTGTGACACTAGAAGACTGATTGTCCAATGGGCCTGGCCCATCTAGATAGACATCCATCTCTGCAGTTCTCGTTACATAACAGGATAGAAACATGGCTAGACCGAAAAAAGAAAAAGAAAGAGTACCTGATATAAACATGTATCTAAATTCTAAAGTTTCTAGAGCTTTTTCTTTTTTATGAAATTGGATATGCTTGACATTATAATTCAATTTAAAAGGTTTACTAATATTATACTGCGGCCACACGTTTAATTGACTTGCATGCTTTGTTGTTTTCTATACTTTTTCCCATGATATGATGCCCAACACAGTTCATACCTCAGCCAAAAAAAGAAAAAGATTCAAGAAAATGGACCAACAAATTCATGCGAGTGTAGTTAAAATAAATAGATCATAAATAATAAATTAAAAGGCATATATAGAATATATTCCTTCTCAACTTTTGAATTGTTTTTATATTTGTTTATGATTGATTTACCACAATCATTTGGTTTCCGGCATGAAATATAAAAAACAAAAGATATAATTACATCAATTCAAGACCAGAATGTAAAGCCCTAGCGACAATGGTACTTCTAGTAAAATGTACAAAAAGATAGGCCAATGCTATTGATTTGAACATGGTGGATAAAGCAATGTTTTAAAAATTAGACTAGTTATTAAATTGTTGGAGGTATCAGTTTAATGTTTAATGGTTAAAATGCGGTCGAACTAGTAGTACTTAAAAAAATTAAAATATATATATATAATTAAATACTATAAATATATATATATACATATATTAATTTTATATTGATATAATAAGAAGAAATTTATAATATTTTATATATTTATATTAAAAATGTAAAACACAAATTTTTAAATATAAAATATACTTTTAAAAAAAATTACAATGAATTTATTGGATTATGCATGTCAGCTGTATGTATATCAAGTTCATTTGTTCGTCGTCTAGATCACTTTCTCTCATCTTCTTCTCGCCTTCTCCAATACTATAACATAGGTTTTGTTTCAGTTCATCGTCTCTCTCAAATCTCCATTCATCTTATCTCTCTCAAATCTCTGTCATCTCTGTCGTTCTCAGATCTTCATCGTCTTCGTCTCTCTCTCATATCTCCACCTTCTCTCACTTACTCTCTCTAAAAAAAGAAGAAGTATGGAATCGGTTTGACCTGTCGGTTTCACAGATTTTTTCGGTTTGGGATAGGTTCAATGGGTTCTATATTGTTTTCACTTTTTTTCAAGTTCAAATGCCCACTCGAACTGAACTTAGGATCGATTTTCGATCCAACCGGCTGGTCTGATCTTTTAAATTACGAGACAAAAAAGCTCTATTGTTACGAAGAGGAAAGACTTTATTTGTTGCCCATCGTCTATTGCTTCCAAGTCATTGTAACTATATCAAGTTTGTGGATCTTCTGGTGGGCCTAGCACTACACTAGGCTAGCATGGATCGTCCCATCGAGTGTGGGAACCACGTGGTGTCCAGTCAAACGGTTCAAAGCTAGCCAACATGGTATTGGATAGTAAAAGATCCGGGCGTGTTTATCAATAATTAAAATCTATGTAGATTTGAGATGCAAAGTATTGGGCTAGAAGCTTCAACCAAATGTTGCTATAAGTCTTCAACTTGGTATGGCCCTTGAAAGCCGAAGACGTAAACAAAGAAAATGACAAAAGATATTTTTATAGAAAAATTTACTCAGACCTTGACTTGGGTTTTTTTTTCTTTGTCACACTAAAATATTTAGATTTAAATACATATTTTGTTATTAATATATTATTTAATTTGAATATTAAATAATTAAGACTATTTATTTTTCAACATCTATACACATTGAATATATATATCTAAAGCAATTAATATCTAAAAAATTTTAAGACTTATCATGATATTTGACCAAATAAGAAGTATTCAATCAAATAAATACTTAACAAATAAAAAATAAGTGCATTTAATCGATTGGAAACCTGAATCATTTTCAAACCTCGTTAAATACAATCAAATATGCCTTTAGAATCATATCTCTTCATGGTTGAATCATTGAGATATATATATATATATATATATGAAATAAAAATGGAGTAATTAACCATGAAAAAAACCCGATCTCTTAAAACATCAAGCTCCATATACAACATCCTAAATTTCCCGGGAATTTTGATGGTGAGTGTTGGAGTCTTGATTGAGTATGTTGCTTTGTGGCCAAAATGCCTAAGACAATTTGGTTTGGTCCCATCATACTTCAAACTAGCTTTATGTTTCTATCTTTTTTTTTTTGTCTGAGCTTGTATTCTTTAAACCTTTGATGCTACAAGCTTTTTCAAATTTACTTGTTTGAGACTTTCTCACTTAGTCTTCTTTCTTTTTAGATTTCAGGTTTTGAGCCACATGTCTTCAACAATTTCTTATTTTTTTTTAAAAAAAACATTATTGTTGGCTTCTCTTTGTATTGGATTAAGGATTTTTGTGGGACACGAGGCTATTGTGCTCTGATACCATGTTAGAAACTTGATGAGCTTGATTAAGTGTGATGACTAATCTTGTATCACCTAAGGTCTAAGAAGGAATGTTCAATGAGAAAGACTCAATCAAATAAATTTAGAAGCATGTGACCTTTGAAGTTCAAATAGTACAAATCTAGGCTAGCCTTCACAATTACGTGTGATGACTAACCTTGTATCACCTGCGGTTCAAGAAAGAAGACTCGGTGAAAAAGACTTAAGCAATTAAATTTAAAAGTCTATGGAATTTGAAATTCAAAGAATACAAACTTAAGCAAAGAAAGAGAGAGACACGAGGCCTCTGAGACTTAATAAATACAAGCCTATGTTAGAAAAAAAGAAAAAAAGGAAAAAAGGCAAGTTACAATTAGACCGGTTCATTTGGAGTTAAGGAGGAGTATTAGAAGGAAATCCCACTATAGTAAAATATAAAGATGTTTCCAGCTATGAGAATAACAAGATGATTAGTGACAATTGTGATAGACACTAACGTATGGAATTGCATTAGTTTGCCAAAAGACGACTCCATGTTGGCTATCATGTCATGTTAATCTTTGATATGTGTACTTTTCTTGGAAAGCTGTTCTAAACTCCAGTTGTGTCCCATTGAATCGCTATCAATGGGCCCATTGGATTTTATCTTGATAAATAGATTGATAATTTGATTTTAAAAGAATACATTTTCAATATGAGTATTCAAAAATAAAATATTTCAATATTTTTTTAATATTTTTCTTTCATTAAAATTTAACTTAAATACAAAATAACATTATACTAAAAGTTAGAAACATTTTATAAAATCTATCAACGGTAAATAATTATACGAGATCTTGTTTTATTTAACGATTGCTTTAATAAAAAATATATTTAAACGATAAAATTGAATGAATTTATTTTGCAATATTAAATTAAAAAAGTAATAATTAGAAACTAATATATATATATATATATGAAAAAATGGTTTTTTAATCTGTAAATTCAAAAAAGAAGAAGAATGAAACCAGTTTAATCTGCCGGTTTCACAGATTTTTCGATTTGGGATAGGTTCAATGGGTTCTATATTGTTTTCACTTTTTTTCAAGTTCAAATGCCCACTCGAACTGAACCTAGGACCGATTTCCGATCCAACCGACTGGTTCGATTTTTTAAATTATGGGACAAAAAAGCTTTCTCGTTACGAAGAGGAAAGACTTTATTTGTTGCCCACCGTCTATTGCTTCCAAGTCATTGTAACTATATCAAGTTTGTGGATCTTCTGGTGGGCCTAGCATTGTACTAGGCTAGCGTGGATCATCCCATCGAGTATGGGAACCACGTGGTGTCCAGTCAAACGGTTCAAACCTACCCAACATGGTATTGGACAGTAAAAGATCCGGGCGTATTTATCAATAATTAAAATCTAAGTAGATTTGAGATGTAAAGTATTGGGCTAGAAGCTTCAACCAAATGTTGCTATAAGTCTTCAACTTGGTATGACCTTTGAAACCCGAAGACGTAAACAAAGAAAATGACAAAAGATATTTTTATGGAAAAATTTACTCAGACCTTGACTTGGGTTTTTTTTTCTTTGTAACACTAAAATATTTAGATTTAAATACATATTTCGTTATTAATATATTATTTAATTTGAATATTAAATAATTAAGACTATTTATTTTTCAACATCTATACACATTGAATATATATATCTAAAGCAATTAATATCTAACAAATTTTAAGACTTATCATGATATTTGACCAAATAAGATGTATTCAATCAAATAAATACTTAACAAATAAAAAATAGTGCATTTAATCGATTGGAAACCTGAATCATTTTCAAACCTCGTTAAATACAATCAAATATGCCTTTAGAATCATATCTCTTCATGGTTGAATCATTGAGATATATATATATATATATATATATATATATATATATGAAATAAAAATGGAGTAATTAACCATGAAAAAAACCCGATCTCTTAAAACATCAAGCTCCATATACAACATCCTAAATTTCCCGGGAATTTTGATGGTGAGTGTTGGAGTCTTGATTGAGTATGTTGCTTTGTGGCCAAAATGCCTAAGACAATTTGGTTTGGTCCCATCATACTTCAAACTAGCTTTATGTTTCTATCTTTTTTTTTGTCTGAGCTTGTATTCTTTAAACCTTTGATGCTACAAGCTTTTTCAAATTTACTTGTTTGAGACTTTCTCACTTAGTCTTCTTTCTTTTTAGATTTCAGGTTTTGAGCCACATGTCTTCAACAATTTCTTATTTTTAAAAAAAAAATCATTATTGTTGGCTTCTCTTTGTATTGGATTAAGGATTTTTGTGGGACACGAGGCTATTGTGCTCTGATACCATGTTAGAAACTTGATGAGCTTGATTAAGTGTGATGACTAATCTTGTATCACCTAAGGTCTAAGAAGGAATGTTCAATGAGAAAGACTCAATCAACTAAATTTAGAAGCATGTGACCTTTGAAGTTCAAATAGTACAAATCTAGGCTAGCCTTCACAATTACGTGTGATGACTAACCTTGTATCACTTGCGGTTCAAGAAAGAAGACTCGGTGAGAAAGACTTAAGCAATTAAATTTAAAAGTCTATGGCATTTGAAATTCAAAGAATACAAACTTAAGCAAAGAAAGAGAGAGACACGAGGCCTCTGAGACTCAATAAATACAAGCCTATGTTAGAAAAAAAGAAAAAAGGAAAAAAGGCAAGTTACAATTGGACCGGTTCATTTGGAGTTAAGGAGGAGTATTAGAAGGAAATCCCACTATAGTAAAATATAAAGATGTTTTCATCTGTGAGAATAACAAGATGATTAGTGAGAATTGTGATAGACACTAACGTATGAAATTGCATTAGTTTGCTAAAAGACGACTCCATGTTGGCTATCATGTCATGTCAATCTAGAATATGTGTACTTTTCGTGCAAAGCTGGTCCAAACTCCAGTTGTGTCCCGTTGAATCGCTATCAATGGGCCCATTGGATTTTATCTTGATAAATAGATTGATAATTTGATTTTAAAAGAATACATTTTTCAAAATGAGTATTCAAAAATAAAATATTTCAATATTTTTTTAATATTTTTCTTTCATTAAAATTTAACTTAAATACAAAATAACATTATACTAAAAGTTACAAACATTTTATAAAATCTATCAACGATAAATAATTATACGAGATCTTGTTTTATTTAACGATTGCTTTAATAAAAAATATATTTAAACGATAAAATTGAATGAATTTATTTTGCAATATTAAATTAAAAAAGTAAAATTTAGAAACTACTATATATATGTGTGTGTGTGTGTGTGTGTGTGTGTGTGTGTGTGTGTGTGTGTGTGTGTGTGTGTGTGTGTGTGTGTGTGTGTGTGTGTGTGTGTGAAAAAAATGGTTTTTTAATCTGTAAATTCAAAAAAGAAGAAGAATGAAATCGGTTTGACCTGTCGGTTTCACAGTTTTTTTCTACTTGGGATAGGTTCAATGGGTTCTATATTGTTTTCACTTTTTTTCAAGTTCAAATGCCCACTCGAACTGAACTTAGGACCGACTTCCGATCCAACCGACTGGTCCGATTTTTTAAATTATGGGACAAAAAAGCTCTCTTGTTACGAAGAGGAAAGACTTTATTTGTTGCCCACCGTCTATTGCTTCCAAGTCATTGTAACTATATCAAGTCTGTGGATCTTCTGGTGGGCCTAGCATTGCACTAGGTAAGCATGGATCGTCCCATCGAGTGTGGGAACCACGTGGTGTCCAGTCAAACGGTTCAAAGCTACCCAACATGGTATTGGATAGTAAAAGATCTGGGCGTGTTTATCAATAATTAAAATCTATGTAGATTTGATATGCAAAGTATTGGGCTAGAAGCTTCAACCAAATGTTGCTATAAGTCTTTAACTTGGTATGGCCCTTGAAAGCCGAAGACGTAAACAAAGAAAATGACAAAGGTTATTTTTATGGAAAAATTTACTCAGACCTTGACTTGGGTGTCTTTTTTTCTTTGTAACACTAAAATATTTAGATTTAAATACATATTTTATTATTAATATATTATTTAATTTGAATATTAAATAATTAAAACTATTTATTTTTCAACATCTATACACATTGAATATATATATCTAAAGCAATTAATATCTAAAAAATTTTAAGACTTATCATGATATTTGACCAAATAAGATGTATTCAATCAAATAAATACTTAACAAATAAAAAATAGTGCATTTAATCGATTGGAAACCTGAATCATTTTCAAACCTCGTTAAATACAATCAAATATGCCTTTAGAATCATATCTCTTCATGGTTGAATCATTGAGATATATATATATATATATATATATATATATATATATATATATGAAATAAAAATGGAGTAATTAACCATGAAAAAAACCCGATCTCTTAAAACATCAAACTCCATATACAACATCCTAAATTTCTCGGGGATTTTGATGGTGAGTGTTGGAGTCTTGCTTGAGTATGTTGCTTTGTGGACAAAATGCCTAAGACAATTTGGTTTGGTCCCATCATACTTCAAACTAGCTTTATGTTTCTATCTTTTTTTTTTGGTCTGAGCTTGTATTCTTTAAACCTTTGATGCTACAAGCTTTTTCAAATTTACTTGTTTGAGACTTTCACACTTAGTCTTCTTTCTTTTTAGATTTCAGGTTTTGAGCCACATGTCTTCAACTTTTTTTTTAAGAACATTATTGTTGGCTTCTCTTTGTCTTGGACTAAGGATTTTCGTGGGACACAAGGCTATTGTGCTCTGATACCATGTTAGAAACTTGATGAGCTTGATTAAGTGTGACGACTAATCTTGTATCACCTAACGTCTAAGAAGGAATGTTCAATGAGAAAGACTCAATCAACTAAATTTAAAAGCATGTGACCTTTGAAGTTCAAATAGTACAAATCTAGGCTAGCCTGATACCAAATTGTCACATCCCAAAAATTGAGCATGTGAAAAGATACTACTCATTTGATAAAATTCTCAAACATACGTTATTTACATATATTCTGTAAGGTTTTACATTCAACCTTAATTTGGACTAAATATTTAGAAATATTTAATATAAAGTTTCAATAGTACCCCTCATTTTTTTCACTCAGCCGAAGGAAGGCAGAAAGCATTTCTCTCTCAGTTCTTCAGTTTCTTCTCAAATCCTTTCCTTGATCTTTAGAAGTTCGATTATTTGTTCGGTTCAAAAGCTTTGTAAGGATCAAAGGTAAGCTTTAATCCGATTATTTTCCTTAAATTTCAGTTTATATAGAAGATCAGAGGAGGTTTTGTTCTTGAAGATTTTGATGATAATTCATGAATCTCAGTTGTTTTAGAAGTTATATTTGAGTTATAATCGGTTAAAAGAGTTGAAATTCTGGTTTTGAAACAAGAAAGGGAAAGGATGAAATTGTTAGAAATTTCTGCAAAAACCGAGTTACTGTAGCGACCAGGGATTTCGAAACAAAATCTGGAAAATTTTCTTCGGGTACTGTAGCAGTACTGTAGTGTCGGCAGTCAACGTTACTGTAGCAGTCAACGTACTGTACCGAACCGGCACTGTAGCGAACCGTTACTGTAGCAAACCGACACTGTAGCGAACCGGCACTGTAGCGAACCGACACTGTAGCAACCCGTACTGTAGCAACCCGTTACTGTATCAGTCAGAAAATTTTACGTATTTTCGTGATTTTGTTTCCTTTCTTATGATTCCTTGTAATATATTTTACTAGGAAATTTTCCTACACAAATTCTAGTGTGGAACAAGGTAAACTTGGACAAACATCAAGGTGAGTGAATAACCTTGCTCAGCTAATTTGATATTACTAGTCAAAGTACAATATAAGTCCCATTTACAATATTATTTGGATAATAAGCAATTAATTTTTCATATGGGAGTATATGATGATCAGTAGAAATAAGAGTATGAAGAAATTATTTATTTCATGACAATTGTACTATGTGATGAATTCTCACTATTTTATTAATGAGTAAAGATCTACGGGATCTAATACACGAGTGTGAAAGGGTTAAAGTCCCATACTACTCGGTTTATATCTAAGAAATCTTATACACGAGTTTGAAAGGGTTAAAGTCCCATACTACTCAGTGCATATCTATGAAACCTATACACGAGTTGAAAGGGTTAAAGTCCCATACTACTCGGCGTATACCTATGAGATCTTATTCACGAGTTTGAAAGGGTTAGAGTCCCATACTACTCGGTGTATATCTATGAAATCTTATTCATGAGTTTGAAAGGGTTAGAGTCCCATACTACTCGATGTATAAGACAATTAATTATATGAGTAAATGTGGTATTTGTACTTTTGATATTTTATATAGTACAGTTATTTACTTACTGAGTTTTTAAATAAACTCACACTCCCTATGATTATTTTTTTCAGATACAGAAAATAAAGAACAAGAGTATCCGTTTGAAGATTAGAAGCCCCTTGAGATTATTCTCTATTTCTGTCTGGTGGGACACCAGTACTTATTAATGTGGATACTAGGAACGCTCTGTACTTACTATAGGTCTCCTAGGCTTGCGATGAGATAGAAATATCAGACTATGTATGTCTATATTTGCTTATCAGATGAATATAATTCTGTAGTGTGGAATGAATGATTAAGGTTGAATGTAAAACCTTACAGAATATATGTATATAACGTATGTTTGAGAATTATATCAAATGAGTAGTATCTTTTCACATGCTCAATTTTTGGGATGTGACAAATGGCCCTCCTTGGACCCATATGCTCATTATTATTAGAAGATCCTTCTGACATTGATCTGTCACAGATCTACACACATAACAAACAATTTTCAGACATAAACAAAATATCACTTACTAGCCCCACTGAGAAGTTATCTATAAGATGACGTTATACTCTACAAGGTCTTTTATGGAACCTAATCCTATGGTCATGCCGCGGCTCACGACAATAGGGAAGGGCCCACAAAGATCACTTTGCTCTGTACTCTATAGGGGACCTATAAAACCTTTCCTCTGATACCAAATTGTCACATCCCAAAAATTGAGCATGTGAAAAGATACTACTCATTTGATAAAATTCCCAAACATACGTTATTTACATACATTCTGTAAGGTTTTACATTCAACCTTAATCATTCATTCCATACTACAGAATTATACTCATCTGATAAGCAAATATAGACATACATAGTCTGATATTTCTTTCTCATCGCAAGCCTAGGAGACCTATAGAAAGTACAGAGCTTTTCTAATATCCACATTAATAAGTACTGGTGTCCCACCAGACAGAAATAGAGAATAAACCCAAGGGGCTTCTAATCTTCAAACGGATACTCTTGTTCTTTATTTTCTGTATTTGAAAAAAAATAATCATAGGGAGTGTGAGTTTATTTAAAAACTCAGTAAGTAAATAACTGTACTATATAAAATATCAAAAGTACAAATACCACATTTACTCATATAATTAATTATCTTATACATCGAGTAGTATGGGACTCTAACCCTTTCAAACTCATGAATAAGATTTCATAGATATACACCGAGTAGTATGGGACTCTAACCCTTTCAAACTCGTGAATAAGATCTCATAGGTATACGCCGAGTAGTATGAGACTTTAACCCTTTCAACTCGTGTATAGGTTTCATAGATATGCACTGAGTAGTATGGGACTTTAACCCTTTCAAACTCGTGTATAAGATTTCTTAGATATACACCGAGTAGTATGGGACTTTAACCCTTTCAAACTCGTGTATAAGATTTCTTAGATATACACCGAGTAGTATGGGACTTTAACCCTTTCACACTCGTGTATTAGATCCCGTAGATCTTTACTCATTAATAAAATAGTGAGAATTCATCACATAGTACAATTGTCATGAAATAAATAATTTCTTCATACTCTTATTTCTACTGATCATCATATACTCCCATATGAAAAATTAATTGCTTATTATCCAAATAATATTGTAAATGGGACTTATATTGTACTTGACTAGTAATATCAAATTAGCTGAGCAAGGTTATTCACTTACCTTGATGTTTGTCCAAGTTTACCTTGTTCCACACTAGAATTTGTGTAGGAAAATTTCCTAGTAAAATATATTACAAGGAAACATAAGAAAGGAAACAAAATCACGAAATTACGCAAAATTTTCTGATTGCTACAGTAACGGGTTGCTACAGTACGGTTTGCTACAGTAACGGTTTGCGAGGAAGCTACGTGGGAGGCAGAAGATGAGATGTGGAAAAACTATCCACATTTATTTGAAACTTGAGGTAAGATTTTAATTCGGAGGACCGAATTCTTTTAAGGGGGGTAGAATGTAATACCCGTTAATTTCAGAATATAATTCGCTTAAGAGTATTTTAGAATTCTACAACGTTACTTTAGTTATTGATTTTGGTCATTTTTAATTTTCATATTTAATTGTTCTCTTTGAATATTATTTATGAAAATTGAGTTAAATGACTGGACTAAATATTTGCACAATGAGGGATATATTCTAAGAATGGTGAAATTCATGGAAAAGTGGTTTCAGAATGGTCAATTAATCCATTTACTGTAAATTGACTGGATGGGTTTGGATGTTGGGTTATGGATACCGATGGGTTATTGAATAACCCATTAGAAATATTTAATATAAAGTTTCAATAGTAACCCTCATTTTTTCACTCAGCCGAAGGAAGCAGAAAAGATTTCTCTCTCAGTTCTTCATTTTCTTCTCAAATCATTTCCTTGATCTTCAGAATTTCGATTATTTGTTCGGTTCAAAAGCTTTGTAAGGATCAAAGGTAAGCTTTAATCCGATTATTTTCCTTAAATTTCAGTTTATATACAAGATCAGAGGAGGTTTTGTTCTTGAAGATTTTGATGATAATTCATGAATCTCAGTTGTTTTAGAAGTTATATTTGAGTTATAATCGGTTAAAAGAGTTGAGATTCTGGTTTTGAATCAAAAGAAAGGAAAGGATGAATTTTTTTGAAAGATTTTCTGCAAAATTCGAAGTACTGTAGCAACTGAAAATCTGAAATTTTTCTTCGAGTTACTGTAGCGACCAGAAATTTCGGGAAAAAATCTGGAAAATTTTCTTCGGGTACTGTAGCAGTTACTGTAGTGTCGGCAGTCAACGGTACTGTAGCAGTCAACGTACTGTAGCGAACAGGCACTGTAGCGAACCGACACTGTAGCAAACCGTTACTGTAGCAAACCGTATGAAAAATTAATTGCTTATTATCCAAATAATATTGTAAATGGGACTTATATTGTACTTTGACTAGTAATATCAAATTAGCTGAGCAAGGTTATTCACTTACCTTGATGTTTGTCCAAGTTTACCTTGTTCCACACTAGAATTTGTGTAGGAAAATTTCCTAGTAAAATATATTACAAGGAATCATAAGAAAGGAAACAAAATCACGAAAATACGTAAAATTTTCTGACTGCTACAGTAACGGGTTGCTACAGTACGGTTTGCTACATTAACGGTTCGCTACAGTGCCGGTTCGCTACAGTAACGTTGACTGCTACGTGGGAAGCAGAAGATGAGATGTGGAAAAACTATCCACATTTATTTGAAACTTGAGGTAAGATTTTAATTCGGAGGACCGAATTCTTTTAAGGGGGGTAGAATGTAATACCCGTTAATTTCAGAATATAATTCGCTTAAGAGTATTTTAGAATTCTACAACGTTACTTTAGTTATTTATTTTGGTCATTTTTAATTTTCATATTTAATTGTTCTTTTTGAATATTATTTATGAAAATTGAGTTAAATGACTGGACTAAATATTTGCACAATGAGGGATATATTCTAAGAATGGTGAAATTCATGGAAAAGTGGTTTCAGAATGGTCAATTAACCCATTTATTGTAAATTGACTGGATGGGTTTGGATGTTGGGTTATGGATACCCATGAGTTATTGAATAACCCATTAGAAATATTTAATATAAAGTTTCAATAGTAACCCTCATTTTTTTCACTCAGCCGAAGGAAGCAGAAAAGCATTTCTCTCTCAGTTCTTCATTTTCTTCTCAAATCCTTCCCTTGATCTTCAGAGTTTCGATTATTTGTTCGGTTCAAAAGCTTTGTAAGGATCAAAGGTAAGCTTTAATCCGATTATTTTCCTTAAATTTCAGTTTATGTAGAAGATCAGAGGAGGTTTTGTTCTTGAAGATTTTGATGATAATTCATGAATCTCAGTAGTTTTAGTAGTTATATTTGAGTTATAATCGGTTAAAAGAGTTGAAATTCTGGTTTTTTAAACAAGAAAGGGAAAGGATGAAATTGTTAGAAATTTCTGTAAAAACCGAGTTACTGTAGCGACCAGGGATTTCGAAACAAAATCTGAAAAATTTTCTTCGGGTACTGTAGTAGTACTGTAGTGTCGGCAGTCAACGGTACTGTAGCAGTCAACCGATACTGTAGCAAACCGTTACTGTAGCGAATCGACACTGTAGCAACCCGTACTGTAGCAGTCAGAAAATTTTACGTATTTTCGTGATTTTGTTTCCTTTCTTATGATTCCTTGTAATATATTTTACTAGGAAATTTTCCTACACAAATTCTAGTGTGGAACAAGGTAAACTTGGACAAACATCAAGGTGAGTGAATAACCTTGCTCAGCTAATTTGATATTACTAGTCAAAGTACAATATAAGTCCCATTTACAATATTATTTGGATAATAAGCAATTAATTTTTCATATGGGAGTATATGATGATCAGTAGAAATAAGAGTATGAAGAAATTATTTATTTCATGACAATTGTACTATGTGATGAATTCTCACTATTTTATTAATGAGTAAAGATCTACGGGATCTAATACACGAGTGTGAAAGGGTTAAAGTCCCATACTACTCGGTGTATATCTAAGAAATCTTATACACGAGTTTGAAAGGGTTAAAGTCCCATACTACTCAGTGCATATCTATGAAACCTATACACGAGTTGAAAGGGTTAAAGTCCCACACTACTCGGCGTATACCTATGAGATCTTATTCACGAGTTTGAAAGGGTTAGAGTCCCATACTACTCGGTGTATATCTATGAAATCTTATTCATGAGTTTGAAAGGGTTAGAGTCCCATACTACTCGATGTATAAGACAATTAATTATATGAGTAAATGTGGTATTTGTACTTTTGATATTTTATATAGTACAGTTATTTACTTACTGAGTTTTTAAATAAACTCACACTCCCTATGATTATTTTTTTCAGATACAGAAAATAAAGAACAAGAGTATCCGTTTGAAGATTAGAAGCCCCTTGAGATTATTCTCTATTTCTGTCTGGTGGGACACCAGTACTTATTAATGTGGATACTAGGAACGCTCTGTACTTACTATAGGTCTCCTAGGCTTGCGATGAGATAGAAATATCAGACTATGTATGTCTATATTTGCTTATCAGATGAATATAATTCTGTAGTGTGGAATGAATGATTAAGGTTGAATGTAAAACCTTACAGAATATATGTATATAACGTATGTTTGAGAATTATATCAAATGAGTAGTATCTTTTCACATGCTCAATTTTTGGGATGTGACAAATGGCCCTCCTTGGACCCATATGCTCATTATTATTAGAAGATCCTTCTGACATTGATCTGTCACAGATCTACACACATAACAAACAATTTTCAGACATAAACAAAATATCACTTACTAGCCCCACTGAGAAGTTATCTATAAGATGACGTTATACTCTACAAGGTCTTTTATGGAACCTAATCCTATGGTCATGCCGCGGAGACCTATAGAAAATACAGAGCTTTTCTAATATCCACATTAATAAGTGCTGGTGTCCCACCAGACAGAAATAGAGTGTAATCCCAAGGGGCTTCTAATCTTCCAACGGATACTCTTCTTCTTTGTTTTCTGTATCTGAAAAATAATCATAGGGAGTGTGAGTTTATTTAAAAACTCAGTAAGTAAATAACTGTACTATATAAAATATCAAAAGTACAAATACCACATTTACTCATATAATTAATTGTCTTATACATCGAGTAGTATGGGACTCTAACCCTTTCAAACTCATGAATAAGATTTCATAGATATACACCGAGTAGTATGGGACTCTAACCCTTTCAAACTCGTGAATAAGATCTCATCGGTATACACCGAGTAGTATGGGACTTTAACCCTTTCAACTCGTGTATAGATTTCATAGATATGCACTGAGTAGTATGGGACTTTAACCTTTTCACACTCGTGTATTAGATTTCTTAGATATACACCGAGTAGTATGGGACTTTAACCCTTTCACACTCGTGTATTAGATCTCATAGATCTTTACTCATTAATAAAATAGTGAGAATTCATCACATAGTACAATTGTCATGAAATAAATAATTTCTTCATACTCTTATTTCTACTGATCATCATATACTCCCATATGAAAAATTAATTGCTTATTATCCAAATAATATTGTAAATGGGACTTATATTGTACTTTGACTAGTAATATCAAATTAGCTGAGCAAGGTTATTCACTCACCTTGATGTTTGTCCAAGTTTACCTTGTTCCACACTAGAATTTGTGTAGGAAAATTTCCTAGTAAAATATATTACAAGGAATCATAAGAAAGGAAACAAAATCACGAAAATACGTAAAATTTTCTGACTGCTACAGTAACGGGTTGCTACAGTACGGTTTGCTACAGTAACGGTTCGCTACAGTAACGTTGACTGCTACAGTACCGTTGACTGCCGACACTACAGTACTGCTACAGTAACCGAAGAAAATTTTCCAGATTTTGTTTCGAAATCCCTGGTCGCTACAGTAACTCGGTTTTTGCAGAAGTTTTTGCAGAAATTTCTAACAAATTCATCCTCTCCCTTCTTGTTTCAAAACCAGAATTTCAACTCTTTTAACCGATTATAACTCAAATATAACTTCTAAAACAACTGAGATTCATGAATTATCATCAAAATCTTCAAAACAAAACCTCCTCTGATCTTCTACATAAACTGAAATTTAAGGAAAATAATCGGATTAAAGCCTACTTTGATCCTTACAAAGCTTTTGAACCGAACAAATAATCGAAACTCTGAAGATCAAGGAAAGGATTTGAGAAGAAAATGAAGAACTGAGAGAGAAATCTTTTCTGCTTCCTTCGGCTGAGTGAAAAAAATGAGGGTTACTATTGAAACTTTATATTAAATATTTCTAATGGGTTATTCAATAACCCATGGGTATCCATAACCCAACATCCAAACCCATCCAGTCAATTTACAATAAATGGATTAATTGACCATTCTGAAACCACTTTTCCATGATTTTCACCATTCTTAGAATATATCCCTCATTGTGCAAATATTTAGTCCAGTCATTTAACTCAATTTTCATAAATAATATTCAAAGAGAACAATTAAATATGAAAATTAAAAATGACCAAAATAAATAACTAAAGTAACGTTGTAGAATTCTAAAATACTCTTAAGCGAATTATATTCTGAAATTAACGGGTATTACATTCTACCCCCCTTAAAAGAATTCGGTCCTCCGAATTAAAATCTTACCTCACGTTTCAAATAAATGTGGATAGTTTTTCCACATCTCATCTTCTGCCTCCCACGTAGCTTCCTCGCGAGAATGATTTCTCCAAAGAACCTTGACAGTAGGAATTTCTTTGGTACGCAATTTCTTGACTTTTCTATCAAGGATAGCTACTGGTACCTCTTCGTAGGTGAGAGTTTCATCAAAATGAACTTCTTGGGGTTGAATGACATGAGAAGGATCAGGAAGATACTTTCGTAGCATGGACACATGAAATATTGGATGAACTCCCTCTAGGTTGGAAGGTAGGTCTAGGCGATATGCCACATTACCCACTCTGTCTACAACCTCATATGGGCCAACATACCTCGGACTAAGCTTGCCTTTCTTCCCGAATCTCATTACTCCTTTCATAGGTGAGATTCGTAAGAAAACCATATCACCTATTGCAAATTCAAGGTCACGTCGTCGGTTGTCCGCATAAGACTTCTGTCTACTCTGAGCAGTTAACAACTTCTCTCTGATCAGTTTAACTTTATTTATATCTTCCTGTATCATCTCAGGTCCAAATATTTTAGTTTCACCAAGTTCAAACCAACCTATAGGAGATCGACACCGTCTCCCATACAAAGCCTCAAAAGGTGCCATCTGAATACTGGCTTGGTAACTGTTATTATAAGCAAATTCAATAAGAGACAAATGATCTTCCCAACTTCCACTGAAATCCATCACACAAGCTCTTAGCATATCCTCTAAAGTCTGAATTGTCCTTTCGGACTGTCCATCAGTCTGAGGATGGAATGCTGTGCTAAGATTCACTTTGGTACCCAAAGCCTCTTGAAAGACTTTCCAGAACCGAGAAGTAAACTGAGGTCCTCGGTCTGATATAATGGATATTGGTACACCATGAAGTTTCACTATTTCTTTAACATAAATTCGAGCAAGTTTTGCTACACTGAAAGTGGTATGAACAGGAAGAAAATGTACTGACTTAGTAAGTCAATCCACTATGACCCATATTGAGTCATTTCCTTTTGTTGACCGAGGTAAACCTACTACAAAATCCATAGTGATCCTTTCATCACATCCCAAAAATTGAGCATGTGAAAAGATACTACTCATTTGATATAATTCTCAAACATACGTTATATACATATATTCTGTGAGGTTTTACATTCAACCTTAATCATTCATTCCACACTACAGAATTATATTCATCTGATAAGCAAATATAGACATACATAGTCTGATATTTCTATCCCATCGCAAGCCTAGGAGACCTATAGAAAATACAGAGCTTTTCTAATATCCACATTAATAAGTACTGGTGTCCCACCAGACAGAAATAGAGAATAAACCCAAGGGGCTTCTAATCTTCAAACGGATACTCTTGTTCTTTATTTTCTGTATCTGAAAAAAAATAATCATAGGGAGTGTGAGTTTATTTAAAAACTCAGTAAGTAAATAACTGTACTATATAAAATATCAAAAGTACAAATACCACATTTACTCATATAATTAATTATCTTATACATCGAGTAGTATGGGACTCTAACCCTTTCAAACTCATGAATAAGATTTCATAGATATACACCGAGTAGTATGGGACTCTAACCCTTTCAAACTCGTGAATAAGATCTCATAGGTATACGCCGAGTAGTATGTGACTTTAACCCTTTCAACTCGTGTATAGGTTTCATAGATATGCACTGAGTAGTATGGGACTTTAACCCTTTCAAACTCGTGTATAAGATTTCTTAGATATACACCGAGTAGTATGGGACTTTAACCCTTTCACACTCGTGTATTAGATCCCGTAGATCTTTACTCATTAATAAAATAGTGAGAATTCATCACATAGTACAATTGTCATGAGATAAATAATTTCTTCATACTCTTATTTCTACTGATCATCATATACTCCCATATGAAAAATTAATTGCTTATTATCCAAATAATATTGTAAATGGGACTTATATTGTACTTTGACTAGTAATATCAAATTAGCTGAGCAAGGTTATTCACTCACCTTGATTTTTGTCCAAGTTTACCTTGTTCCACACTAGAATTTGTGTAGGAAAATTTCCTAGTAAAATATATTACAAGGAATCATAAGAAAGGAAACAAAATCACGAAAATACGTAAAATTTTCTGACTGCTACAGTAACGGGTTGCTACAGTACGGTTTGCTACAGTAACGGTTCGCTACAGTGTCGGTTTGCTACAGTAACGGTTCGCTACAGTGCCGGTTCGCTACAGTAACGTTGACTGCTACAGTGCCGTTGACTGCCGACACTACAGTAACTGCTACAGCACCCGAAGAAAATTTTCCAGATTTTTTTCCCGAAATTTCTGGTCGCTACAGTAACTCGAAGAAAAATTTCATATTTTCAGTTGCTACAGTACTTCGAATTTTGCAGAAAATCTTTCAAAAAAATTCATCCTTTCCTTTCTTTTGATTCAAAACCAGAATCTCAACTCTTTTAACCGATTATAACTCAAATATAACTTCTAAAACAACTGAGATTCATGAATTATCATCAAAATCTTCAAGAACAAAACCTCCTCTGATCTTGTATATAAACTGAAATTTAAGGAAACTAATCGGATTAAAGCTTACCTTTGATCCTTACAAAGCTTTTGAACCGAACAAATAATCAGAAATTCTGAAGATCAAGGAAATGATTTGCGAAGAAAATGAAGAACTGAGAGAGAAATCTTTTCTGCTTCCTTCGGCTGGGTGAAAAAAATGAGGGTTACTATTGAAACTTTATATTAAATATTTCTAATGGGTTATTCAATAACCCATGGGTATCCATAACCCAACATCCAAACCCATCCAGTCAATTTACAATAAATGGACTAATTGACCATTCTGAAACCACTTTTCGATGAATTTCACCATTCTTAGAATATATCCCTCATTGTACAAATATTTAGTCCAGTCATTTAACTCAATTTTCATAAATAATATACAAAGAGAACAATTAAATATGAAAATTAAAAATGACCAAAATCAATAACTAAAGTAACGTTGTAGAATTCTAAAATACTCTTAAGCGAATTATATTCTGAAATTAACGGGTATTACATTTTTGTCACATCCCAAAAACTGAGCATGTGAAAAGATACTACTCATTTGATATAATTCTCAAACATACGTTATATACATATATTCTGTAAGGTTTTACATTCAACCTTAATCATTCATTCCACACTACAGAATTATATTCATCTGATAAGCAAATATAGACATACATAGTCTGATATTTCTATCTCATCGCAAGCCTAGGAGACCTATAGTAAGTACAGAGCGTTCCTAGTATCCACATTAATAAGTACTGGTGTCCCACCAGACAGAAATAGAGAATAATCTCAAGGGGCTTCTAATCTTCAAACGGATACTCTTGTTCTTTATTTTCTATATCTGAAAAAAATAATCATAGGGAGTGTGAGTTTATTTAAAAACTCAGTAAGTAAATAACTGTACTATATAAAATATCAAAAGTACAAATACCACATTTACTCATATAATTAATTGTTTTATACATCGAGTAGTATGAGACTCTAACCCTTTCAAACTCATGAATAAGATCTCATCGGTATACACCGAGTAGTATGGGACTCTAACCCTTTCAACTCGTGTATAGGTTTCATAGATATGCATTGAGTAGTATAGGACTTTAACCCTTTCAAACTCGTGTATGAGCTTTCTTAGATATACACCGAGTAGTATGGGACTTTAACCCTTTCAACTCATGTATAGGTTTCATAGATATGCACTGAGTAGTATGGGACTTTAACCCTTTCAAACTCGTGTATGAGCTTTCTTAGATATACACCGAGTAGTATGGGACTTTAACCCTTTCCAACTCGTGTATTAGATCCCGTAGATCTTTACTCATTGACAAGATAGTGAGAATTTATCACATAATACAATTGTCATGAAATAAAACAATTTCTACATACTCTTATTTCTACCGATCATCATATACTCCCATATGAAAAATTGATTGCTTATTATCCAAATAATATTGTAAATGGGACTTATATTGTACTTTGACTAGTAATATCAAATTAGCTGAGCAAGGTTATTCACTCACCTTGATGTTTGTCCAAGTTTACCTTGTTCCACACTAGAATTTGTGTAACAAAATTTCCTAGTAAAATATATTACAAGGAAACATAAGAAAAGAAACAAAATCACGAAAATACGTAAAATTTTCTGACTGCTACAGTAACGGGTTGCTACAATACGGTTTGCTACAGTAACGGTTCGCTACAGTGTCGGTTCGCTACAGTAACGTTGACTGCTACAGTACCGTTGACTGCCGACACTACAGTAACTGCTACAGTAATTCGAAGAAAATTTCCCGAAATCTGGTCGCTACAGTAACTCGAGTTTTGCAGAAGTTTTTGCAGAAATTTCTCACAAATTCATCCTTTCCTTTCTTGTTTCAAAACCAGAATTTCAACTCTTTTAACCGATTATAACTCAAATATAACTTCTAAAACAACTGAGATTCACGAATTATCATCAAAATCTTCAAGAACAAAACCTTCTCTAATCTTCCATATAAACTTAGATTTAAGGAAAATAACGAGATTAAAGCTTACCTTTGATCCTTACAAAGCTTTTGAACCGAACAAATAATCGAACTTCTGAAGATCAAGGAAAGGATTTGAGAAGAAAATGAAGAACTGAGAGAGAAAATGAAGTTACTGTTCCTTTTGCTTCGCTTCAGAATCGAATTATGAGAAGTTACTATTGAAGTTTTATATTAAATATTTCTAATGGGTTATTCAATAACCCATGGGTATCCATAACCCAACATCCAAACCCATCCAGTCAATTTACAATAAATGGATTAATTGACCATTCTGAAACCACTTTTCCATGAATTTCACCATTCTTAAAATATATCCCTCATTGTGCAAATATTTAGTCCAGTCATTTAACTCAATTTTCATAAATAATATTCAAAGAGAACAATTAAATATGAAAATTAAAAATGACCAAAATAAATAACTAAAATAACGTTGTAGAATTCTAAAATACTCTTAAGCGAATTATATTCTGAAATTAACGGGTATTACATTCTACCCCCCTTAAAAGAATTCGGTCCTCCGAATTAAAATCTTTCCTCAAGTTTCAAATAAATGTGGATAGTTTTTCCACATTTCATCTTCTGCCTCCCACGTAGCTTCCTCGCGAGAATGATTTCTCCAAAGAACCTTGACACTAGGAATATCTTTAGTGCGCAATTTCTTGACTTTTCTATCAAGGATAGCTACTGGTACCTCTTCGTAGGTGAGAGTTTCATCAAAATGAACTTCTTGGGGTTGAAGGACATGAGAAGGATCAGGAAGATACTTTCGTAGCATGGACACATGAAATGTTGGATGAACTCCCTCTAGGTTGGAAGGTAGGTCTAGGCGATATGCCACATTACCCACTCTGTCTACAACCTAATATGGGCCAACATACCTCGGACTAAGCTTGCCTTTCTTCCCGAATCTCATTACTCCCTTCATAGGTGAGATTCGTAAGAAAACCATATCACCTATTGCAAATTCAAGGTCACGTCGTCGGTTGTCCGCATAAGACTTCTGTCTACTCTGAGCAGTTAACAACTTCTCTCTGATCAATTTAACTTTATTTATATCTTCCTGTATCATCTCAGGTCCAAATATTTTGGTTTCACCAAATTCAAACCAACCTATAGGAGATCGACACCGTCTCCCATACAAAGCCTCAAAAGGTGCCATCTGAATACTGGCTTGGTAACTGTTGTTATAAGCAAATTCAATAAGAGACAAATGATCTTCCCAACTTCCACTGAAATCCATCACACAAGCTCTTAGCATATCCTCTAAAGTCTGAATTGTCCTTTCGGACTGTCCATCAGTCTGAGGATGGAATGCTGTGCTAAGATTCACTTTGGTACTCAAAGCCTCTTGAAAGACTCTCCAGAACCGAGAAGTAAACTGAGGTCCTCGGTCTAATATAATGGATATTAGTACACCATGAAGTTTCACTATTTCAAAATCAGTTCACTACAGTATTTTAGAATTCTACAACGTTACTTTAGTTATTGATTTTGGTCATTTTTAATTTTCATATTTAATTGTTCTCTTTGAATATTATTTATGAAAATTGAGTTAAATGACTGGACTAAATATTTGCACAATGAGGGATATATTCTAAGAATGGTGAAATTCATGGAAAAGTGGTTTCAGAATGGTCAATTAATCCATTTACTGTAAATTGACTGGATGGGTTTGGATGTTGGGTTATGGATACCCATGGGTTATTGAATAACCCATTAGAAATATTTAATATAAAGTTTCAATAGTAACCCTCATTTTTTCACTCAGCCGAAGGAAGCAGAAAAGATTTCTCTCTCAGTTCTTCATTTTCTTCTCAAATCATTTCCTTGATCTTCAGAATTTCTGATTATTTGTTCGGTTCAAAAGATTTGTAAGGATCAAAGGTAAGCTTTAATCCGATTAGTTTCCTTAAATTTCAGTTTATATACAAGATCAGAGGAGGTTTTGTTCTTGAAGATTTTGATGATAATTCATGAATCTCAGTTGTTTTAGAAGTTATATTTGAGTTATAATCGGTTAAAAGAGTTGAGATTCTGGTTTTGAATCAAAAGAAAGGAAAGGATGAATTTTTTTGAAAGATTTTCTGCAAAATTCGAAGTACTGTAGCAACTGAAAATATGAAATTTTTCTTCGAGTTACTGTAGCGACCAGAAATTTTGGGAAAAAAATCTGGAAAATTTTCTTCGGGTACTGTAGCAGTTACTGTAGTGTCGGCAGTCAATGGTACTGTAGCAGTCAACGTTACTGTATCGAACCGGCACTGTAGCGAACCGATACTGTAGCAAACCGTTACTGTAGCAGTCAGTACTGTAGCAACCCGTTACTGTAGCAGTCAGAAAATTTTACGTATTTTCGTGATTTTGTTTCCTTTCTTATGATTCCTTGTAATATATTTTACTAGGAAATTTTCCTACACAAATTCTAGTGTGGAACAAGGTAAACTTGGACAAAAATCAAGGTGAGTGAATAACCTTGCTCAGCTAATTTGATATTACTAGTCAAAGTACAATATAAGTCCCATTTACAATATTATTTGGATAATAAGCAATTAATTTTTCATATGGGAGTATATGATGATCAGTAGAAATAAGAGTATGAAGAAATTATTTATCTCATGATAATTGTACTATGTGATGAATTCTCACTATTTTATTAATGAGTAAAGATCTACGGGATCTAATACACGAGTGTGAAAGGGTTAAAGTCCCATACTACTCGGTGTATATCTAAGAAATCTTATACACGAGTTTGAAAGGGTTAAAGTCCCATACTACTCAGTGCATATCTATGAAACCTATACATGAGTTGAAAGGGTTAAAGTCCCATACTACTCGGCGTATACCTATGAGATCTTATTCACGAGTTTGAAAGGGTTAGAGTCTCATACTACTCGGTGTATATCTATGAAATCTTATTCATGAGTTTGAAAGGGTTAGAGTCCCATACTACTCGATGTATAAGATAATTAATTATATGAGTAAATGTGGTATTTGTACTTTTGATATTTTATATAGTACAGTTATTTACTTACTGAGTTTTTAAATAAACTCACACTCCCTATGATTATTTTTTTTCAGATACAGAAAATAAAGAACAAGAGTATCCGTTTGAAGATTAGAAGCCCCTTGGGTTTATTCTCTATTTCTGTCTGGTGGGACACCAGTACTTATTAATGTGGATATTAGAAAAGCTCTGTATTTTCTATAGGTCTCCTAGGCTTGCGATGGGATAGAAATATCAGACTATGTATGTCTATATTTGCTTATCAGATGAATATAATTCTGTAGTGTGGAATGAATGATTAAGGTTGAATGTAAAACCTTACAGAATATGTATATAACGTATGTTTGAGAATTATATCAAATGAGTAGTATCTTTTCACATGCTCAATTTTTGGGATGTGACAAATTTGGTATCAAATTGTCACATCCCAAAAATTGAGTATGTGAAAAGATACTACTCATTTGATATAATTCTCAAACATACGTTATATACATATATTCTGTAAGGTTTTACATTCAACCTTAATCATTCATTCCACACTACAGAATTATATTCATCTGATAAGCAAATATAGACATACATAGTCTGATATTTCTATCTCATCACAAGCCTAGGAGACCTATAGAAAGTACAGAGCGTTTCTAGTATCCACATTAATAAGTACTGGTATCCCACCAGACAGAAATAGAGTGTAATCCCAAGGGGCTTCTAATCTTCCAACGGATACTCTTCTTCTTTGTTTTCTGTATCTGAAAAATAATTATAGGGAGTGTGAGTTTATTTAAAAACTCAGTAAGTAAATAACTGTACTATATAGAATATCAAAAGTACAAATACCACATTTACTTATATAATTAATTGTCTTATACATCGAGTAGTATGAGACTCTAACCCTTTCAAACTCATGAATAAGATCTCATCGGTATACACCGAGTAGTATGGGACTCTAACCCTTTCAACTCGTGTATAGGTTTCATAGATATGCACTGAGTAGTATGGGACTTTAACCCTTTCAAACTCGTGTATGAGCTTTCTTAGATATACACCGAGTAATATGGGACTTTAACCCTTTCAAACTCGTGTATGAGCTTTCTTAGATATACACCGAGTAGTATGGGACTTTAACCCTTTCAAACTCGTGTATAAGATTTCTTAGATATACACCGAGTAGTATGGGACTTTAACCCTTTCACACTCGTGTATTGGATTTCTTAGATATACACCGAGTAGTATGGGACTTTAACCCTTTCACACTCGTGTATTAGATCCCGTAGATCTTTACTCATTAATAAGATAGTGAGAATTCATCACATGGTACAATTGTCATGAAATAAATAATTTCTACATACTCTTATTTCTATTGATCATCATATACTCCCATATGAAAATTAATTGCTTATTATCCAAATAATATTGTAAATGGGACTTATATTGTACTTTGACTAGTAATATCAAATTAGCTGAGCAAGGTTATTCACTCACCTTGATGTTTGTCCAAGTTTACCTTGTTCCACACTAGAATTTGTGTAGGAAAATTTCCTAGTAAAATATATTACAAGGAAACATAAGAAAGGAAACAAAATCACGAAAATACGCAAAATTTTCTGACTGCTACAGTAACGATTTGCTACAGTGCCGGTTCGCTACAGTAACGTTGACTGCTACGGTACCGTTGACTGCCGACACTACAGTACTGCTACAGTAACCCGAAGAAAATTTTCCAATTTTGTTTCGAAATTTCTGGTCGCTACAGTAACTCGGTTTTGCAGAAGTTTTTGCAGAAATTTCTCACAAATTCATCCTTTCCTTTCTTGTTTCAAAACTAGAATTTCAACTCTTTTAACCGATTATAACTCAAATATAACTTCTAAAACAACTGAGATTCATGAATTATCATCAAAATCTTCAAGAACAAAACCTCCTCTGATCTTCTACATAAACTGAAATTTAAGGAAAATAATCAGATTAAAGCTTACCTTTGATCCTTACAAAGCTTTTGAACCGAACAAATAATCGAAACTCTGAAGATCAAGGAAAGGATTTGAGAAGAAAATGAAGAACTGAGAGAGAAATACTTTTCTGCCTTCCTTCGGCTGAGTGAAAAATGAGGGGGGTACTATTGAAACTTTATATTAAATATTTCTAATGGGTTATTCAATAACCCATGGGTATCCATAACCCAACATCCAAACCCATCCAGTCAATTTACAATAAATGGACTAATTGACCATTCTGAAACCACTTTTCGATGAATTTCACCATTCTTAGAATATATCCCTCATTGTACAAATATTTAGTCCAGTCATTTAACTCAATTTTCATAAATAATATTCAAAGAGAACAATTAAATATGAAAATTAAAAATGACCAAAATAAATAACTAAAGTAACGTTGTAGAATTCTAAAATACTCTTAAGCGAATTATATTCTGATATTAACGGGTATTACATTCTACCCCCCTTAAAAGAATTCGGTCCTCCGAATTAAAATCTTACCTCAAGTTTCAAATAAATGTGGATAGTTTTTCCACATCTCATCTTCTGCCTCCCACGTAGCTTCCTCGCGAGAATGATTTCTCCAAAGAACCTTGACAGTAGGAATTTCTTTGGTACGCAATTTCTTGACTTTTCTATCAAGGATAGCTACTGGTACCTCTTTGTAGGTGAGAGTTTCATCAAAATGAACTTCTTGGGGTTGAATGACATGAGAAGGATCAGGAAGATACTTCCGTAGCATGGACACATGAAATATTGGATGAACTCCCTCTAGGTTGGAATGTAGGTCTAGGCGATATGCCACGTTACCCACTCTGTCTACAACCTCATATGGGCCAACATACCTCGGACTAAGCTTGCCTTTCTTCCCGAATCTCATTACTCCCTTCATAGGTGAGATTCGTAAGAAAACCATATCACCTATTGCAAATTCAAGGTCACGTCGTCGGTTGTCCGCATAAGACTTCTGTCTACTCTGAGCAGTTAACAACTTCTCTCTGATCAGTTTAACTTTATTTATATCTTCCTGTATCATCTCAGGTCCAAATATTTTGGTTTCACCAAGTTCAAACCAACCTATAGGAGATCGACACCGTCTCCCATATAAAGCCTCAAAAGGTGCCATTTGAATACTGGCTTGGCAACTGTTGTTATAAGCAAATTCAATAAGAGACAAATGATCTTCCCAACTTCCACTGAAATCCATCACACAAGCTCTTAGCATATCCTCTAAAGTCTGAATTGTCCTTTCGGACTGTCCATCAGTCTAAGGATGGAATGCTGTGCTAAGATTCACTTTGGTACCCAAAGCCTCTTGAAAGACTTTCCAGAACCGAGAAGTAAACTGAGGTCCTCGATCTGATATAATGGATATTGGTACACCATGAAGTTTCACTATTTCTTTAACATAAATTCGAGCAAGTTTTGCTACACTGAAAGTGGTATGAACAGGAAGAAAATGTGCTGACTTAGTAAGTCGATCCACTATGACCCATATTTAGTCATTTCCTTTTGTTGACCGAGGTAAACCTACTACAAAATCCATAGTGATCCTTTCCCACTTCCATTCGGGAATATCTAGTTTTTGCATCAATCCAGATGGTAATCGATGTTCAGCTTTAACTTGCTGACAAGTCAAACATCGAGCTTCAAAGTCAGTCACGTCTCGCTTCATGCCCTCCCACCAGTAAACTTGTTTCAAAGATTCAATGTTGGGGACACAAAGTCTTCCATTAAACCATAAGACTCCTTCTTCATCTACCAAGAAACTTGGTGCTAGACCTTGCCTTGCCTTATCTCTGATTTTGACCATATCAATGTCATTTTCTAAAGTTGCTTTTACTTTTTCTACAAGGGATGATCTAACTGTTAAATGAGCCATAAATGTACCTGACTCAGTGATCTCGAAGAATACTCCATCAGCTTCCAATTATTGTAGTTCATGTATTAGAGACCTCCTTATAGTGGCAATGTGAGCTAAACTTCCCATAGACTTTCGACTTAGAGCATCAGCCACTACATTTGCTTTACCTGGATGGTAAAGGATGGTACAATCATAATCTTTCAGAAGTTCCATCCATCTTAGTTGCCTTAGATTGAGATTTCTCTGCTAAAAAATGTACTTAAGGCTTTTGTGATTTGTAAAAATTTGACAAGTCTCCCCATACAAGTAATGTCTCCAAATCTTTAGGGCAAACACTACAGCTGCCATTTCCAAATCATGAGTGGGGTAATTCAATTCATGCTTTTTAAGCTGACGTGAGCCATAAGCTATGACTTTACCATGTTGCATCAACACACATCCTAAGCCTATCTTTGAGGCATCACAGAATACAGAGTAACCCCCTGGTCCTGATGGTAGGATTAAGACTGGTGCAGAAGTTAAACACTCTTTCAATTGGGTGAAACTTTGCTCACATGAATCATCCCAAATGTATTTAACATTCTTTCGGGTTAACTTATTTAATGGGAGAGCTGTCTTAGAGAAATCTTTGACAAAGCGACGGTAATACCCTGCTAAGCCAAGAAAACTACGTACTTCAGACACAGTTGTTGGTCGAGGCCATTGTTTTACTGCTTCAATTTTACTTGGATCTACATGAATACCTTCTTGGGAAATAACATGTCCCAAAAATGTTACATGACTCATCCAGAATTCACATTTTGAGAGCTTTGCGTACAACTGATGCTCTCTCAAGGTCTGAAGCACTATTCTCAAATGTTCAGTATGTTCTTCATGACTCTTTGAATACACCAAAATATCATCAATAAATACAATTACAAACTTATCAAGGAATGATTTGAACACTCTGTTCATTAAATCCATAAATGCTGCTGGTGCATTTGTCAACCCAAAAGACATCACAAGAAACTCATAATGTCCATACCGTGTACGAAAAGCAGTCTTAGGTATATTATCACTCTTAATTCGTAACTGATGATATCCAGACCTTAGATCAATCTTTGAGAAGTATTTTGCTCCTTGAAGTTGATCAAACAAATCATCTATCCTTGGTAAAGGATACTTATTCTTCACTGTGACTTTGTTCAGTTGACGATAATCTATACATAATCTCATAGAACCATCTTTCTTTTTCACAAAAAGAACAGGAGCACCCCAAGGTGAAAAACTTGGGCGAATGAACCATTTGTTCAACAAATCTTCCAATTGTTCTTTGAGTTCTTTTAGCTCAACAGGAGCCATACGATAAGGTGGAATAGAAATTGGTCTTGTGTCTGGGACCAAATCAATACTGAACTCAATATCTCTTTCTGGCGGTAATCCAGGTAAATCTTCTGGGAACACATCTGGGAATTCATTAACCACATGAATGTCTTCTAACTTCTGTTCTTTCTTTTCTAAATCTTTGATAAAAGCTAGAAATCCCTGACATCCCTTTCGCAACATACGCTGGGCACTTAACATAGATATCATGTTGCAAGGTACATCACTTCGATCTCCTTGAAACACAAAATTACTCCTCCCCGGTATATTAAAGGAAATAACTTTGTCACGACAATTTATAGTAGCATGACAAGAAGATAGCCAGTCCATCCCTAGAATCACATCAAAATCTAACATATTGAGAACCATAAGATCTATCTTAGTTTCCATGCCTCCAACAATTATTTTACAAGAATGATAACATGTTTTAACCATCAAAGTCTCTCTCATCGGTGTGGAAACCAAGAATGGTTCTTTAAGAATAATCGAATCAATTGCAAATCTCTTGGCAAATAGGGGTGACACATATGAGTGAGTAGAACCAGGGTCAAACAAAATACGTGCAGCAAAAGTATTAACAGATAATATACCTGTAACTACAGCATTGGATGTTTGAGCATCCTGTCGGGTTAGAGCATATACTCTTGCATTTCCTCTGCCAGCAGCTTGTTTTCCACGGTCACCTTGGCCTCTTCCAGAACCTCTTCCCATACTACCCCCTATTGAAGGGGTTGGTGTTTGAGTAATAGATTGTGGTCGAGGTGGCAAAGTAGACCCTTGACCTGGTCTTGTCATGAGCTGAGGGCACTCCCTTATAAAATGTCCTTTTTGTCCACAGTTAAAACAACCTGTACCAACAGTGTTTAACCTGCATTCTCTGAAATGAAACTTTCCACATTCAGGACACTGAGGTTTCTTCCTTCTAGCTTGAGTACCTCCTCTACTAGAAGAACTAAAACCACCCCTGCTCTCTGAACGAGGCTTAGCCACACTGGCTGTAGAATACAATGACTTAGTAGGAGTGGCTGGAGCATGTTGTGATGCAGTAAAGGGTTTCAAAGTCCCTGAGTCTTCCCTTTGATCAAAAGATCTCCTATATCTAGCTTTCTTCTTTTGTCGATATTCTTCTTTATTCTTTGACCTCCTTTTCATAACCAATCTGTAAAACTCCGTCCACATAACTGGCGGTGTGCCTTGAATTCTAGCTTTCTTCCAGTTCTTCCACCATTTACCAGCCCTACCCTTTAACTGAAAAGAAGTGAATTCTACCTTTTGAGTAGGAGAACACCCTATAGCATCACAGATTGCTTCACAATCTTCAAGAAAACATTGTGGGTCCTCTTTGGGATCTTGCCCTGAAAAAGTAGGAGGCCTCATTTTCTGGAATTCAGACATTCTTACCTCTCTTACATTAACTCCTCCCGCTAATGGAGCTGGTGGTACATTTTCAGCTTCAACAATAGGAGGATCCACTGGCAGGTTAGCTTGTGCAGCTCGACCTCTCATTTCAGCCTCAAATCGGTCAAATCGTTCATTCATCAAATGAATCACATGTGCAATAGTTGCATTACCGACGTGAGCATCAGGTTCGACTCTTCTTGCTTGCTCACTAGTTGCGTCCTCAGTACTTTGAGCATGTAAACTATCACCACGGTTAGGATCATCTTGCACATGTACTGGTGGATTTATGGCCCTCATTGGACCCATATGCTCATTATTATTAGAAGATCCTTCTGACATTGATCTGTCACAGATCTACACACATAACAAACAATTTTCAGACATAAACAAAATATCACTTACTAGCCCCACTGAGAAGTTATCTATAAAATGACGTTATACTCTACAAGGTCTTTTATGGAACCTAATCCTATGGTCATGCCGCGGCTCATGACAATAGGGAAGGGCCCACAAAGATCACTTTGCTCTGTACTCTATAGGGGACCTATAAAACCTTTCCTCTGATACCAAATTGTCACATCCCAAAAATTGAGCATGTGAAAAGATACTACTTATTTGATATAATTCTCAAACATACGTTATATACATATATTCTGTAAGGTTTTACATTCAACCTTAATCATTCATTCCACACTACAGAATTATATTCATCTGATAAGCAAATATAGACATACATAGTCTGATATTTCTATCTCATCGCAAGCCTAGGAGACCTATAGAAAGTACAGAGCGTTTCTAGTATCCACATTAATAAGTACTGGTATCCCACCAGACAGAAATAGAGTGTAATCCCAAGGGGCTTCTAATCTTCCAACGGATACTCTTCTTCTTTGTTTTCTGTATCTGAAAAATAATTATAGGGAGTGTGAGTTTATTTAAAAACTCAGTAAGTAAATAACTGTACTATATAGAATATCAAAAGTACAAATACCACATTTACTTATATAATTAATTGTCTTATACATCGAGTAGTATGAGACTCTAACCCTTTCAAACTCATGAATAAGATCTCATCGGTATACACCGAGTAGTATGGGACTCTAACCCTTTCAACTCGTGTATAGGTTTCATAGATATGCACTGAGTAGTATGGGACTTTAACCCTTTCAAACTCGTGTATGAGCTTTCTTAGATATACACCGAGTAATATGGGACTTTAACCCTTTCAAACTCGTGTATGAGCTTTCTTAGATATACACCGAGTAGTATGGGACTTTAACCCTTTCAAACTCGTGTATAAGATTTCTTAGATATACACCGAGTAGTATGGGACTTTAACCCTTTCACACTCGTGTATTAGATTTCTTAGATATACACCGAGTAGTATGGGACTTTAACCTTTTCACACTCGTGTATTAGATCCCGTAGATCTTTACTCATTAATAAGATAGTGAGAATTCATCACATGGTACAATTGTCATGAAATAAATAATTTCTACATACTCTTATTTCTATTGATCATCATATACTCCCATATGAAAATTAATTGCTTATTATCCAAATAATATTGTAAATGGGACTTATATTGTACTTTGACTAGTAATATCAAATTAGCTGAGCAAGGTTATTCACTCACCTTGATGTTTGTCCAAGTTTACCTTGTTCCACACTAGAATTTGTGTAGGAAAATTTCCTAGTAAAATATATTACAAGGAAACATAAGAAAGGAAACAAAATCACGAAAATACGCAAAATTTTCTGACTGCTACAGTAACGATTTGCTGCAGTGTCGGTTCGCTACAGTAACGGTTCGCTACAATGTCGGTTTGCTACAGTAACGTTGATTGCTACAGTACCGTTGACTGCCGACACTACAGTACTGCTACAGTAACCCGAAGAAAATTTTCCAATTTTGTTTCGAAATTTCTGGTCGCTACAGTAACTCGGTTTTGCAGAAGTTTTTGCAGAAATTTCTCACAAATTCATCCTTTCCTTTCTTGTTTCAAAACCAGAATTTCAACTCTTTTAACCGATTATAACTCAAATATAACTTCTAAAACAACTGAGATTCATGAATTATCATCAAAATCTTCAAGAACAAAACCTCCTCTGATCTTCTACATAAACTGAAATTTAAGGAAAATAATCGGATTAAAGCTTACCTTTGATCCTTACAAAGCTTTTGAACCGAACAAATAATCGAAACTCTGAAGATCAAGGAAAGGATTTGAGAAGAAAATGAAGAACTGAGAGAGAAATGCTTTTCTGCCTTCCTTCGGCTGAGTGAAAAATGAGGGGGGTACTATTGAAACTTTATATTAAATATTTCTAATGGGTTATTCAATAACCCATGGGTATCCATAACCCAACATCCAAACCCATCCAGTCAATTTACAATAAATGGACTAATTGACCATTCTGAAACCACTTTTCGATGAATTTCACCATTCTTAGAATATATCCCTCATTGTACAAATATTTAGTCCAGTCATTTAACTCAATTTTCATAAATAATATTCAAAGAGAACAATTAAATATGAAAATTAAAAATGACCAAAATAAATAACTAAAGTAACGTTGTAGAATTCTAAAATACTCTTAAGCGAATTATATTCTGATATTAACGGGTATTACACTTCACAATTAATTGTGATGACTAACCTTGTATTACCTGCAATTCAAGAAAGAAGACTCAGTGAGAAAGACTTAAGCAATTAAATTTAAAAGTCTATGGCATTTGAAACTCAAGGAGGAGTATTAGAAAGAAATCCCACTATAATAAAATATAAAAATGTTTCCAACCATGAGAATAACAAGATGATTAGTGACAATTGTGATAGACACTAACATATGGAATTGCATTAGCTTGCTAGACAACGACTCCATGTTGGCTATCATGGATATGTATACTTTTCGTGGAAACTTGTTCCAGACTCCTTGTGTTCCATTGCCAATGGGCTCATTGGATTTTATCTTGATAAATAAATTGATAATTTGATTTTAAAAGAATACGCATTTTTTAATATAAGTATTCAAAAATAAAATATTTTAATATTTTAATATTTTTTAATTTTTTAATTTTTTAATTTTTTAATTTTTTAATTTTTTTCTTTCTTAAATTTAGCTTAAGTACAAAATAACATTATACTAAAAGTTAACGATTGCTTTAATAAAAAATATTTAAACGATTAAATTGAATGAATTTATTTTGTAATATTAAATTAAAAAAGTAATAATTTAGAAACTAATATATATATATATATATATATATATATGAAAAAATGGTTTTTTATCTGTAAATTTAATTGGTTTTTCTATTTTTGCTTAAATTAGATATAATTATATGTTTCGTCTTTGAATTTGAAAGGTTCAATAGATTTTTCTTGTTTATCATTGTCCTTTCCTTTTCTTTTTTTTTTAATCTACGTAGATGCTTTGTCGTTCTCTAATGTCTATGTCTAATTAGGAGGTAAATGTCACGTTCATGACATATACAATTATACATCCGAAAGAGTGAGAACAACTAATAGTCAAACAAATAAAACCAAGCATACAAGTTCCAATTGATGTCATGCGAAAAATGTTAGGACTTGATTGCGAGTTAAAAAACAATAGGACAAAATGGAAGAGACTACCACTTAATTTATTGTACGAATTTTAATAAATAATTAAGACCATTGTTCATTTTGTATTGTTTGAAAGTTAATTATCATAATATTATTACAGCTATAGTAATTTGCATATGTGTTTCAACAGTTTTGTTATTGTGAATGTGCCTATATGAAAGCTTCTTTTTTTTTTTGGACAAATGGATATCAATTTTATTAAATTGATATTAAGTCAGAGTTACATAAGATAGATTATGTTTAAAAATCATTAAACATATTGCAAGCTTAAACTTATGGGAGAATGATACATAATTTAAAATAACATATCCTAAAAATCAATATCATACATACACAACAGAACTATGAGACTAAACAAGGGCAACACACTCTAATCCTAAATCTAGCAGAATAAAAAGAGGCAACATACCTCTAATCCTAGATTAAAGCTAGTTTTCTAAAAAATCAAAACTAAAGATACAAGCTGACACATATGCTCAACATCCAAAGAGGGCTAGTAAAGCCCAGGAAACATCCAAAAAAAAAACACAGACCAGAAAAAGAAAGGAAGAAAAAAGCACATAAGGAACAGAGCCGACGATGGTGGCAGAAATGCGTGCTTTAATAGGAAAGATTGCAAGTTGCTCCAGAAGGGACCAACCAAAGAAATCCTCCGCTCTGGCAAGCGACGGAGATGGGGAAGCCAGGAAATCGTAGAAATCAGTTGTGATAGTAGCAGAAAGATGTGGAGTAATCAAGGAAGGCCTTCCATGAAAGTTCACTCCCAACTTTTTTAGATCTACAAGTTCACAATCTCTTCTGAGATGCCGACAGATGAAGATCAGATTTGGATCTTCAAGGGAAAAAAAAAGCCTACATGATCAAGTGTGGATCGAATTCGTAGTTAGGCCTTTTATGGGACCTGAAGACTATTGCTCCAATGAGCTTGGCCCAACTAGGCATCCATCCCCTCAGTTCTCATTACATTACAGGATTCAAACAAGTGTCTAAAGTTTCTAGCGCTTTTTTCTTTTAATTATTATTAATAAAATTAGATAGACATTGTTGTTATATTCAAAAGGTTTAGTAGATATTAGATAATCCATTGTCGCCACACGTTTAATCGACCAATATGCTATGTCGTTTTCTATATTTTGCCAGAGGATGTGATTACATAATTCATACCTCAGCGAAAGAAAAAGATATATAACAACAAATTAAATGAACCAACAAAACCATATTTTTATTCATAGACTGTAAATTATGAATAAATTAAAAAAGACAAATATTAAATATAACTTTTCAATTTTTTTTACTTGTTTAAAAAATGTTTATAATTGATTTATCCCATAATCATTTGGTTTCTTGCGTGAAATATAAAAACATAATTACACTAATTCTAGACTAGAATGTCAAGCCCTAGTGATAATGGTACTTTTAGAAAAGTGTTGAAGCAATGAAATATTTTTTACTAGTATTTCAATCGATTACATAAATTCCTAAGAGTAGCAATATATATATATATATATATATATATATAGGGAAGGAAATATTAGTTTATCGGGACTCGGATTGATCCAGTTAGTTAACCCAAAACCCAATGACCCAAAGCCGGGACTGGTTTGAGTCACTAGTTTAGATCGGCCTGCTAACCTATCGGCCTTGGTGACCTGACTTTCTTTTTTTTTTTTTGACTGTTTCCCATTTATCACTAACCCACGTAGAGGGCCTTCAAATTTCACCATGCAGGCTGGGAGAGGAGCTTCATCTTTGACCACGCAGGCCAGCAGACAAGCTTCATGTGGCGAGAGAGAGAAAATAGCTCAACAATGAGAGTGAGAGACAGACCGAGTTAGTGGAAAAGGAAGCTTGACGGATAATGGGGTGATTACCGATGAGAGAAAAGGATTTGAAGATGACGAAATGTAGAAGAAGCTGATAAGGTTGGAGAAGAGACTAGAGACTAAAGAGAGATAGAATGCTGGTAGACTAGCACAACTTTTCCCACCACACTAAAGAAAGAGTTCGAAAGAAAGAGTAAAGTTATGGTCTACTAGTCTTATCTTACTGAATACATGAGTGTTTTACACATCGAAGGGTAAAATTGTGGAATTTTCTATTTTATATTGAGAGGGAAGAGAAAACTCTTTTTGAGCCAAAAAAAGCTTGAGTGATATAACAATTTAGTCTCTCAAATCCTTGCAATTTAGTCCTTCTTGGTCTTCTTTTTTATTTAATTAATTTCAATTCACTTGTACAATAGACGACTAGTTGACTCATGTGGCATGTCATGTATTAGAGAAATAGAAAATTCAGAAATTTGGGATTTATAAGTTAATTAACTTTATGATGTTTGTTTAAATTATTATAGATATTTATGACTTTATAGTTTTAATGTAATGATATATATACTTTAATGTTTGACTTTATATTTGAATTATTATGGATGTTTATAACTTTATGAATATTTACATTTTTATTATTTATAACTAATGACTATGGTTTTAAGAATTAAAAGTATGAAATTTGTATATAAATTATTTATTTTACTTGTTTTTACATTTATTTTATATATATATTTTAAATTTATTTACCCAATTCAACAATTGATCTGATAACCTAGAAGCCAACCGGGTCAATGTTTGGGCCGATTTCAAAAACATTGGGAAGTACAATCACAATAAATTATACTAAAATAAGTCAATATTTTTTTTTGACAAAGGGATGGACCAAAGGCCCCAAAAACAAACACCATGGGCTCAAAAAACCCAAAAAAGAGCTACTTGGGATAGCAAAGGCAAGCACCTCCTCACCCCAAGAGAACCAAAATAACAAAGAAGCCTAATGGAGAAACACACTAAAAAAAAAGTACAATGAACACTAACACAATGTATACAACACAACCTTATCTTTTAAGATTTTCTTGATCTTTCTCAATGATTCTCTTAAAAGAAACAGGTAGATTAGAGGACCAATATCACTTCCATCGACCAGTTTTAGCAAGATTTGCCATCATATCAGCCAGAGTTAACTTGTCAAGAAACCCATCTATATATGATCAATTCAAACTGATGCTTCATATCTTCAAAGTCTTTTGTAAGCTTTGAGCTTCTAGTTTTTATTAAGCCCAAAAAAATTGAAGTAAAGATCATTATAGTTCATTTCAAATTCCACTTTCAAATTCCAATGGTTATCCTTATGTTGATTTAAACTATCATCAATGTTGTGTATGTAATAATTATCTGTGACCAATGCTTGCAACTCAAAAAATAAGTTTAAGAGATTTTGATAAAAAGTGATATGGATGTGTAGGAAGAGATCTTCAAGGGTTTCTTCAGCCTCTAAGCAAATAGGGCACTTAGTTTCGAAATCAATCCCCTTTCTAGCAAGGTTCACCTTCACAGGAATAGCATTGTACATCAGCTTCCAAGCAAAACATTTAATTCTAGGAAGGATATTTACCTCCCATATTTGATTCCAAGTCTTCTCCTATATGCTAAAAGAAGAAGAAGCTCATTTTCTGACTAATCTATCTTTTTCCTTTTTAGCATAAAGTAACCTTATACAGCCCGTCAGCTAAATAAGGCCAAATTAACGAATCTTCAACGTGAGCTGAGCTAATAGGGATAGAGAGAACTTTTTTTCAACATATCAACATCCAAGATTTCCTTGAGCATAGATAAATACCAAGTGCTTGAGTTCCTTTCCATTAGCTCACTGACCTTAGTAAAGGGGCTTTAAGTATTGTTACTGTTAGAAATAAGATATGTACCATCGTCTTATCTGTCCTCCCAGATATTCACATTCTCACTTGATCCAATAATAATTTTTTTAAAGAAGTCACACCCTTCAAAATGTATTTCATAGTTGATGACCCTGAGTATGATATGATTTGAGTTTTGCTCAATAATGATATCTTCAAGCAATGGAGAATATGAATGTAAAATTGTTGTGTTCACATTGAACGGAACCCATTCTAGAACAATGGTACTATAACAGCATTGTAGTCCTTGGCACGCCTTGGTATCTAGAACCTCAGCTAGCAGAGGTAAGACAATGCTAGCATTGTGACTTAGCCACTCACAGGAAGGTGTATTTAGTAAAGTATTGAAGAGTATTGAATGTGAGGGTTACATTGGGTGATCGGTTGCCATTTATGGAGATAATGATGAACTTTGTAAATATCTCAGTTCATTATGAATTATATCAAAGTGTGTCACCTTTTCTTAGCAAAAAGGAAATTTGTCTGTGGAAAGTATATAGCCTTTAGGAATTGAACCCATGAGGCATTTGGTTCACTGAAGATCCTCCAAGTCTGTTTGACCAGAAGAGCTAAATTATGATAGTGTAAGTCTCTAAAATTTAAACCACAACTTTCTTACACTTACTAAGTTTATCTCATTTTCCCCAATGAATACCTTTCTCTTTAAAGGCTCTATTCCACCAAAATTTCGCCACCTCTACACACAATTTGTTGCAAAAATCCTTCAGGCACCACACAATCAACATAACATAAGAGAAAATAGCCTAAATCATAGACTTTAAGAGAATTTCCTTCCCCTTAAGAGAAAGGAACTTCTATTTTTAACCACCCAATATCGATACAACCATCTCCTTGATCCAACTTAAGGACAGCCTTTGACCTACCTCATATTGTGAGTAAATTGAAATATTTACCAAGTTCATTCTAATCTACATACCTAAAAGGCATCTCACCCTCTCCTTAACATCCGCAATGATCCCTTTGCCAAAAATTATGCCAAATTTGTTGATGTTAACCCTATATCTAGAGATTTTGGAATAAGTAGATAGAATATTGTTAATGATTTCAGAATTTTCTTCTTCAACCTTAGCAAATAGTAACTAAACATGGGAAATAGATGGAAAGTAAGGGCAATCTTACAATCCTTAAAATTTCCAACAGATATCTCTTTAGTGAGTAATCTAAAAAACTTCTACTTTCCTTAATGAAGAGATAGAGAGAGTGAATTCCCTTGTCTCAAACCTCTAGTTGGTCTAAACTCTTGAGATAAGCTACCATTAATCTTAATTCTATAAGAAACAGAGATGACACATTCAATAATAAATCCAATCAATTTTTGGTTAAAACCAAAGCCAACATAATCATTTCTAAGAAAGACCATTTCATCTTGTTGAAGGCCCTGTTAAGGTCAAGGTTCAAACCCATCCATCATGACTTTATCCTGTTAGCTCTTTTAAAAAAAATTAGAATTCTCTTGCACAATGATGATGTTGTCTTGGATGAGCCTACCTCATACAAAAAAAAAAATATTTTTCAATATGTGAGCACTAATTGTGGATCACATTATTTGTCAGAAGCCAATAAACCCAACTTTTTAATTCTCTCGCTTGGTTGTCTTCTGTTACGACCACTAATAACAAAAAAATGCCAAAGAGAATTGCCAATGTTGCCGACCTGCACATTGTAGATAAAGAAATCTTATATTTTCATTCTGAAACAAAACCATCAAAAATGGCTAATAACGTTGTGTCATATATGAGGTGTGTTAGGTTACTGAAATGCAATTAATCAAGGAGAAGGATAGAGAATAACACACAAAGAAATTACGTGGTTCGGTCAATGCGTCCTACGTCCACGGACAGAGAGAATATCTGTATTATTTTCTGAAGGAGGCTATACAGAGAGAAATTACATCAACCACTCTTCTAATGAATTCCCTCACACTCATATATATAGAGACAAATGGGTCGTGGGTCGTGGGTCGGGTTACAAACCGGGTCACCCACAAAATTCAAGTCAAACCCAACAATTTCCCTCCTTGACTTGAATTCTCTCAAATCACTAGAACTAAGTACAAATTCATCTCTGTCATTCAAGCCCTGTAGGGCTTCATGGAATGCAAACATTCACCAAGTCCAAGCTATGCTTGAACTTCTCTGAAGGTAGAGCCTTTGTCAACATATCTGCTGGATTATCTGCTGTGGCTATCTTCTCGATGGATAATTTCTTGTCTTCTATCACATCTCGAATAAAATTCAATCTGATATCAATATGCTTCGACCTTTCATGGTAGACTGGATTCTTTGCTAAACTTAATGCACTCTGACTATCACAATAAATGATAGGTCTCTGAATATTTAACCCCAGACTATCAATCAAACTATGTAACCACATACCTTCCTTAACTCCTTCTGCCAATGACATGTATTCTGCTTCAGTGGTAGACAAGGCAACTGTAGATTGAAGTGTTGCCTTCCAACTGACAGCACATCCATTCAGAGTCAAGACATAGCATGTTAAGGATCTCCTCCTCAAAAGATCTCCAGCATAATCTGAATCTGTATAGCCAACCAAGCCACTATCAGATTTATCAGCACCATAAACCAAGCAAATATTACTCGTACCTTTGAGATACCGCATAATCCATTTAACTACATTCCAGTGAGCTCTCCCAGGATTACTCATAAACCTACTTACCACACTGACTGCATGAGCCAGATCAGGCCTAGTACACACCATTGCATACATCAAGCTTCCAACAGCATTACAGTAGGGCACTGAACTCATGTACCCTTTTTCCTCAGCTGTAATAGGTATTGTACTAGCATCAAGTTTAAAATGTGCCGCCAACGGAGTACTAACTGGCTTAGAATTATTCATTTGGAAAGACTGCAACAATTTTTCTATGTATTTCTGTTGAGATACATACAGTAAACCTGCACTTCTATCTCTCCAAATCTCCATGCCCAGTATCTTCTTGGCTGCACCTAAATCCTTCATCTCAAACTCACTGCTCAACAAGGCTTTCAAACTATCAATTTCAACCTTGTTCTTTGCAGCAATTAACATATCATCAACATATAGCAACAAATAAATATAAGAATCATCTGCAAGTTTCTTAGAGTAGACACAGTTATCAAACTGATTACGCAGAAAACCATGGGAAGTCATGAATGCATCAAATTTCTTGTACCACTGTCTAGGAGACTGCTTCAAACCATACAAGGACTTTTTCAGCAAACATACATGATCTTTCTTCCCAGAATCAAGAAATCCTTCTGGCTGTGACATATAGATCTGCTCCTCTAAATTTCCATGTAAGAAAGCAGTTTTCACATCCAATTGTTCCAACTCCAAGTCAAAAACACTTACCATGGACAAAAGGACACGAATGGTTTTATGCTTCACAACCGGGGAGAAAACTTCATGATAATCAATTCCCTCCTTTTGTGAAAAACCCTTTGCCACAAGTCGTGCTTTGAACCTTGCTGGTTCAACTCCAGGAATACCTTCTTTCTTCTTGAAGACCCATTTGCATCCTACCGGTTTCACTCCCTTTGGTAACGGTACAAGATCCCATGTTTCATTCTTCTCAAGAGATTGCATCTCTTCATTCATTGCAACCAGCCATTCTGATGCTTCTCTACTCTCAACTGCTTCTTTATATGATCTCGGGTCATCAGAATCAATACTTTCACCTACTGCCAAGGCATAAGCAACTGAATTAATATCAACTATATCAACACAATCTGCATACCTTATAGGTTTTCTGATTTCCCTTCTTTCCCTCCTTGTTGCTATAGGTTGTGATTCTTCTTCTTCCCTGGGCTGCTGTACAGGGTATGTTATAACCCTTTTTGAAGTTTGAACTTCAATTTCCATCTTCTGGTTAGCACCTTGATCATTATTACCTACATGACTACCAAGCTCCTCCTTCTGACCAAACATAGCAGACTCATCAAAAGTTACATCTCTGCTAGTAATAAATTTTGGAGTTCTATCCTTTTCAGTACACCACAGTCTGTACCCTTTAACTCCAGGTGCATACCCTAGAAATATGCATTTCATTTCCCTAGGCTCTAGTTTACCATCATTCACATGAGCATAAGCAGGACAACCAAATATACGCAGGCCAGAATAATCAGAAGGTTTACCGGACCATACCTCTTGAGGAGTCTTAAAATCAATTGCAGTAGATGGCGATCTATTCACCAGATAACAAGCAGTGTTAACTGCTTCAGCCCAGAATTGTTTTGGCAAGCCAGCGTTTAATCGCATGCATCTCGCACGCTGCAACAGTGTTTGATTCATACGTTCTGCAACTCCATTTTGCTGTGGTGTATGACGTACAGTGCGATGCCTCACTATACCTTCTTTCCTGCAAAACTCATCAAATGGAGCGTTACAGAACTCCAACCCATTATCAGTTCTGAGTGTTTTGACCTGTTTTCCAGTCCGTTTCTCAACCATGGTCTTCCACTCCTTGAACTTTCCAAACACTTCATCTTTGGATTTCAGAAAATATACCCAAACCCTTCTAGAGTAGTCATCAATGAAAGTAACAAAGTACTTGCATTTGCCCTGAGATTCAACTGGAGAAGGACCCCAGAAGTCTGAGTGAACATATTGCAGAACATCTGTAGAAGTATGCTTCCCAGAACTGAACTTAACTCTGCGTTGTTTACCCATAACACAAACTTCACAGAATTTCAGTTTCCCAGTTTCTGCTCCTTCTAACAATCCTTGTTTACTTAGAATTGACAGCCCTTTCTCACTCATGTGTCCCAATCGGCAATGCCACAACTCTGTATAATCATCATTCTTCCCTAAAGATTTAGATACAGCCACTGTCCCCATCACAGAATTACCAATCAGAAAGTAAATGCCATGATGCAATTTACCCTTCATTATAACCAGAGCACCTTTGGAAATTCTCAACTGTCCATTCTCTCCAGAGTACTTGTACCCTTGTTTGTCTAGAGTACCAAGAGAAATCAAGTTCTTCCGTAGACCAGGAACATACCAAGCATCAAGCGTCCTGACTATTCCATCATACATCTGAATCTGCACAGAACCACTGCCCTTAACACTGAGCTGCTCATCATCACCCAACCTCACAACACCATTCCACTCCTTGAAAGAAGTAAACAGTTCACGTGAGAAAGTCATATGATAAGATGCACCTGTGTCCAAGACCCAAGTATTTGCAGAACCAGAGGTGCTGACTGTGAGAACATCAATGTCTTCTTCTCCGTCAGAACTATCTTGCACCACCGAAGCACTACCACTGGTATTCGGTTCCTTCTCGTCATTTTCCTTCTTCCTCTGTGGACAATTCTTCCTGATGTGCCCCTTCTGTTTACAGTGATAACATCGAGGTCCTCCTTTGTTCCTCGACTTAGACCGTGACTTGCTTCTTTTTCCATCATCCCTTTTAGTGTCTCTGCCTCTGCCAACATACAAACCTGCTTCTGCACCATCCTCATTAGAACTAGAGACTCTTCTCTTCAGCTCTTTAGACTGCAAAGCATCTTTGACATCATTAACAGAGATACTATCTCTACCATACAACATAGTGTCAACAAAGTTCTCATATGAATTTGGTAGAGAACACAAAAGAATGATAGCCTGATCTTCATCATCTATCTTAACCCCAACACCCTGTAAATCCAGGATAATTCGGTTAAAATTATCAAGATGATCTTTTACCTGCATATTTTCTGTCATCCACAGGGTATACAAACGCTGCTTCTGATATAACCGGTTTGTGAGAGACTTTTTCTGGTATTTATCATCCAATTTCTTCCACAAACCTGCAGCAGTTGATTCATCAACTACTTCTCTCAACACCTCATCTGTCAGACTCAATAGTAATGCACTATGAGCCTTTGCCAAAATTTCATTCTTCTCTTCTTCTTTCAACGTGTTAGGTAGACTACTTTCTCCTTCTAATGCCACTGCACATCCCTGCTGAACCAGAAGTGCCCTCATTTTTACCTTCCACAAAGTGAAATCATTCGATCCATTGAACTTCTCAATATCGAATTTATGAGTCGACATCTTCTCAAATAACAGCAGATAAATTACTAGCAAATTTCGCAATCAGAAATTGAATTTCACAAAACTGTTCAGAACCTTGCAAACTGACCAGAACTTCACTAACAGAAATTCAACACAGCAGTCCAACAAAATTCACAGCAGTAAACCAGAAATTCAATCCAGCACAATCCAGTAAATTCACACAGAAATTCAGAATTCTTTTCTGAATTAAACATAAACTTACCGGAACTGTGTCGAGGAAACAATAACGATCGCAACAGAAAACTTGGTCCAAACAACAATAATGACCAAACAGCAGCTTTGACCAAACAGCAATTTTTGACCAAACAGCAGCTTTGACCAAACAACAGCTTTGACCAAACAGCAACTTTGACCAAATAGTACCGTTGACCGTTGACCGTGCTACAGTGCCTCGCCGTAGAAGACGATGAACAGTGCTTCCGATGAAGATTCCGGCAATGAACAGTATTTCCGATGAAGATTCCGGCGATGAACAGTACTCGCAACCGTAAAAACTCACCGAAACAACTGAAAAACGATCTCCAATGCACTAGAAATGCAATAAACGGTCTCTTTTTCCCCAAAAACAAGCGAATCAAGCTAGATCTGAGATTTAAAACTAGATCTGAAAATTTTCTTACCACCAAAAATTGGTCTCCGACGTTCTTTAACGCACCAAAGATGTAGAGAATGGTCTCCTATGCTCCAAATCAACCAAATCGGGGCAAGATCTGAAATTTTGGAGCCGGATCTGAAAATTTTCGGACGTGCTACAGTAACCGACGAACCAAAAATGAACCAAGGCTCTGATACCACTTGTTAGGTTACTGAAATGCAATTAATCAAGGAGAAGGATAGAGAATAACACACAAAGAAATTACGTGGTTCGGTCAATGCGACCTACGTGCACGGACAGAGAGAATATCTGTATTATTTTCTGAAGGAGGCTATACAGAGAGAAATTACATCAACCACTCTTCTAATGAATTCCCTCACACTCATATATATAGAGACAAATGGGTCGTGGGTCGTGGGTCGGGTTACAAACCGGGTCACCCACAAAATTCAAGTCAAACCCAACAAGGTGCAAAAGAGCTAGCCTAGCCCTAACCCATAATTTCTACTTTGAGTTATTGGTGGCTGCAATCCTAGCAACTTTATGGCCTCGAAAGTGCGGTATCGTTTTTTGAGCTGAGCTGTATCACGAGCTGGGAGAGAGGAATGGCTTTGGAGGTCCTTTAATGTTGATCTATCGGTGGGTCAGTGGCTCTTTGGAACTAGTTTTGTGTAGCTACTCTGTTTTGGGGTTGAAGACTAGCTCTAATATAGAGTTTAAGGGTGTGTTGCCTCTATTTAATCCGCTTGATTTAGGGTCCATGGATGTGTTTCATCTGCTTAGTCTTCTAATTTTGTTGTGTATGCTTTGGTATTGATTTTTAGGGTATGTTGTCTTAAATCATGTACATTTTTTTCATAAGTTCAGGCTTGTAATGTACTTAATGATCTTTAGATCTTGGTTAATCTTATGTAACCCTGACTTTGTACCATTTTAATGGAAATGATTTCAATTTTGTGCAAAAAAAAAAAAAACAAAGAGTGCAACATGAATCTGTTTGCCTCGCCTTTGAAATTTATTTTCACAACTGGATAAAAACATTAAACAAAAAAAAAGATTTTGGAGTAAATTAAGCCTACTACGAGCATGGTCTGGACTTAACATTCAAAGTAATTTGAGCTTAAAATTAAAGTCAATCCTAATACGTTTATATATATCTAAATATTAAGACAGACTTTGTTAGTTATTTTTTTTATTAAAAGAAAAGTAGGTCTAACTTGGCTAAAGATAACATGACAAATATATACTTTAAAAATAATTACATATTTTTTATAACTCATGATTTCATAATAAAATTGATTTTTTTATAATTTTTTACACATATTTTATTTTTAATGAAAAATATAATAACAAAAATATAAAAAATTACGTAAAACTCTATTCCTATTAAATACAACATATTCTTTGAAATACAAAAATGAAATGTTCAAACGGTAAAGAGACAAATCAGAAAAAAAATTTATATTTTTGGAGACGAAAATATTAATTATATCCTCTTTGTTATACATCTCATTTTTTTTCACTTTATAAATTCAATTTTTTCTAACGCCTATTTGGAAAGAAAAGCATCGGTTATAGCAATATTACTAAATTGACAATAAATTTTGTTTAATTTTTTGCATAACAATATTGTTTGTCTGCAAAATATGTTAAATTCACTCAACGATTTTTGCAAAAAAAATAATAATAAATAAATTTTATTATATAAAAATAAGCATAAATTAAGTTCAGATTTTCACCCATAAGCTTAGAACGTTCAAACAAGGATATTCTAAATTGGAAGGTAAAATGATTGATAGTTGTGTTTAGTGACGGGTAAAGCATATGCATTACACAGGACGAACAGGGTAGCACATTTCAGGGACACTTCGGAGGCCCAATTCATGGCCCACAGATAAGCCCAGCTCTACCTCCATTTTAGCTGTCCAAAACTGGTCTCAAATTGGACAGTTCTTGATGAAGAAGATTTCAAGCAGCCCTATGGCCCATCTCTTTTGTTGGGTCAACGAATTAGGGCCATTTTTTGGTGCGGACTCCACAGTGCTGATTTTCAGCCCTTCTTATGGATTGTTAGACCAATAAAGGCATCTTTTGTTTTTTATCCATATATCCAGCCCACCTAATAATTTCAAACAGATTTGGATGATGTTCACCCTCCCTCCCCAAAAACAAAACAGATTTGCATGCAGTGAAAGAACAATACCAAAATTACCAAACATTGGGGGTTGAATTGCAAAGATTTTCTTTAATTTAGTAGATTGTGCAATTTATTCATCAACTTTAAAAGTTAATAATTATCTCCCAAAACTTTTGTGTAACATAATCATTGGTTATTTTTTTTCATTTACAACCCAAAACACTACTTATTCATTTAAATTAAAATAGGATAAATAAAAAAAATACATTCAACTTATAATCTTAAATGCCAAACAATGACTTTATTTTTGTCAATTTTTCTACGTTTTTTAAACAGAAAAAAACCTCCTCAATGATAGGTTTATTTATTTATTTTGTACTAATTTGATATTCTTTATGTAACATCTAAATCGTTGAATATGAAATTCGATTATCTAGATAAGGACAAACACTAGATCTGAATTCTTTAGATAACTACGTCGAGAGAGTTTGAAACATTAGCATTAGGGGAATATGCCTTTCCTTCCAAAGCATCAGAAGTTGATTTCACCAAATCCTTTCAACGTCCTAATGTTTGAACTAATACTTCCTCTGATTTGTTTCCTACACAAGCTCATTATAGAAGCGAAATTGTTCATAGTTTTTTAGGAACTAAACCATTGTCATTATAAGCACTACTTTATTTTTATTATGAAATTTGTAGCCCTCACATCTTACATTGTAATTGTAATTGTGCATGAACGAGAATACGACAATTTGCATTTCGAGCATATATATATATATATATATGAAAGAATTTGACCAAAGCGTATTAAATGCAGTTTGACTGAAACTCTTCATTGAATACATTTTGTCAAACTAAACATTTTTTTCTTTTAGATTAAATGTGCCAACAGATCTTTTGTTATTTTTCAAAGAACAACAGACTATTAGGCTTCTTAATACTGTTGGATTCTGACCATCCCAGTAAGATTAACATAGGCTCCATGTATCCCTGCCGATCATATGGTTTATTTGGCCCAACAAGATGTTGGACGAAGGAAAGAAGCTGAACTCATTAAATGTGTGATTGTTTTATTAACGTACCACATTTATGTGCTCATCTTCAATACACGTAAGATTTTTTATCATTAATGATAAAGCTTCTATCAATTGAAATTTCAAATTTAAAAAACAATTCAATAAATGTTACTTTGAGCCAGTAAAATGAAATCTAATTAATATATTTTATATCAATTGATATTCAAAATTTAAATTTAAAGGATCAATTCATCAGTTTTCTTTATTTTTTTTCGAACATCAAAACTTAGAATGTGGCCACAATGGGCCTCAGCCCAATGCTTAATCGCGTACACCCAACAAGGCACAGTCAAAGCTGTTAAGAAAACTTTTTCCGGGTTCCACCAAGTAGAAAAATTTCAAGGTTTCAAATCTTTCTATAGCCTCTCTGCTAGGGTTTTCCCACTGCCCTATTAGTAGAGGCCGCCCTCACCCACCTCCCCTTTCCTTTTTTCTTCTCCCCTCTTTTGTGTGAGTTTCTCCTATTCTCTTTGCAGAAGTTTTTCTCTCTTCTTGTAAGAGTTTTTTTTTTCTTTTGATGTTATGGATCTTGCTTCTATCCTTGGCTGTCTGTGTTGCTGATGGATGGTGGTGAGATTGCAAGTGTTGTGCGGCTGGCTACAAATCTAAATGGGGTGGGCAAAAAAAAAATGAAAAACCAGAGATCGGGACTCTGCTTCCCGTTGACCACCTCCTTCTTCCCTTTTCTTCCTGTTGCTGATCCTTTCCCAGCGTCACCTTACATCCCTTTGGTTTTTGCTGCTTTCAGCTTTTGTAGGTTTTTGGGTTTGAAGCTCCAGAGGGCGAAGAGGTGCTTGAAGTTTTGGCCCACCATTTCCATCTCCAAATCCATATCTAGTTTTTGTTTTAAAAAGAAAAATGTCCGGCTGCCGTCGATTTCTCCTTCCTAATGATGTTTCCTCATCCTTAGCTTGCATAAACCAAAATGCAGGCCACTCGAGCGACATCAGAGACAGCAGTAGCAAGGGATCTTTTTACAGAGGTTTCAGTTTAAATGTCCAGAAGGGTCTATGTTATTTGGCTTTGCAAGAGGCTCGATTTCTTCCTCTGGCTATTTCATTGGTGCTAACTCTCCCATGTACATGTCTTGCAAGTGTTTGAAAAAATGCTTCACAGAAGGAGTGGATTCCAAAGGAATGGCGGCAGCAACAGCAGAGGGCTTGGAGGAGTTCACGTTTTGGGCCTGAGCTAGTTTCAAATTTTATGTTAAAAAAAAATTTAATGGGCTTTAATATCCCACTTTGTTTTGGGTTAGGCTTTATTAGCCTTAATCCACTTGGTCTAGGAGTGTATTGTCTCTTTTAATACTTAGGTACTAATTTAGGGTACGTTACTATAATTTTATGTACCTGTCATCCCATGAGTCCAGGTCTGTACTGTAATTATTTTATCTTACGTCCTGTATTATCTTATGTATCCAAGCTGAATGCCTTTAATGGAATTCATTTCCATTTGTCCAAAAAAAAAAAAGGTTCCACCAAGTGACCATTCCCATTCTTAACCTTGAAAAGACTTGTCTTCGAAAAGTATTTAGCTTTTTGGATACTAGCCTACAATTCATTTGGATTCTCTTCAAGCCTCCATGCTTGTTTAGCAAGTAATGCTTCGTTTCCTATTTGTGAAAGATATTGATTTTTCAATTTTTAAACTTAGACATCACCCTCTTTCTTATCCAGCTCAAAGCTCTTGTAATACCCAAGAAAAATAAAATATTAATGCGTGTTTTCAAACTACTGTTACTATTTCAGTATACGGTACTATTCACCCTTATAATACTATTTACGTATATGGTACTGTTCATTTATATAATCAAAATGTCAAATACTAGATGTGGTTTGGTCATAAGAGAAAACTAGAAAGAAGTTTGTAGGAGAAAATGACGTTTTATGTGTAAAAATACCCTCAGGGACTAAATTGAAAGGACTGAATTGAAAAGAAACTTAAAGGTTTAAGGTGAAAGGATAGTTTTTCCTTTAAGTTTTCAATAGTAATAAACATAAAAATTTTCCATCGAACGCGTAAGGTGTACAGTAACTGCATTATTAGAAATGTCGTTTTCATAAATAGTAAATTGAATATTTTATTAGTGCATAGTATCAAATAGTACCCTTGACTTTTGCTATAAATAGGCCCTTTCATTTCACTTCTAAACTCACACCTTCAACTTCTCTTCTTCTCTCCTTAAGTTTCTCTTGCTCCGACGTTAGGCTTCTGAGATTTTGGGCCTTTCCTTTTTGCTTAGGTAAGGATACTATGCCCTTTCTATGTCTTTCAAATTTTAGAAGTTATTTTCTTAAGTATGCTCTATGGTTGCGGCTTTGGCCGATCTTTCACATCAGAAAAACTGTCGTTAGCTGTTATTTTGATTCTCTGATTACCGAAATAGAATATAAACTATGGAGAATACATGTCTAGGAAAATTCTGGCTAAGGAAAGACATAGTTTTTAAGTGTGTCCAGTGTGACCCTCCACTCTTTCCTGGGAACTTACCTGGTGTACTCTTTTACAGATTGTATTCTGTATTTCTGGTATGAATAGTACCCATACGTATGTGTCACGTCTCAAAATTTGAGCACGTGACCGGCACGGAAAGTGAATTTCATTTCACCTCCGTAAGCCTATCTTTCTCTTAAAAATCATACAATTCTTTTTCATGCAACCAAAACGAGTTCTCTATACATACTACAATTACTCACATTACATCACTGAATGAACCTACCCGATTACAGAGATTTCTAGATTTATACAACTTAGAATAAAACTTAACTATTATACCTTTATCCTGAACAAATGAAAAGGTAATTATAGACTAAGGATCCATAATTTCTTGTTCCGATATTTACCTTCAGCTGTCAATTCTGAAAAAAAAATATCAATAAGAGGGGTATGAACAAACCACGTGCCCAGTGAGTAGATAACACAATACTATGACAAAATAAAAATATGCATCATAATGATAACATGCAGCAATCATACGTAGATCGATCATCATATGATATAATATTATTCATAATACTTCACAACAATATCCAAGTGAATCAAATGCATTTCAACAAAATTCAAAATTCACAACAGCAATCGATGAAATCAATTTCACACACAATTTCCGTACCAACCGGGTCGTCCAGAATACCTCTGGATCGTTGCCCGCGGCCCCCGCCGCATCCACCCTTATCGCTCCATTTATATTCTCCACCCTTATAGCTTCACATAGATTTCTCCATGGGGTGCACCACCATGCCTTTCCTTTCCAGTCAAACACAATCACAATCACATATAAAAACATCCTCAATCATAATCTTGAGCTACATACACAACTCAGTCATTTACAATTCAAGCCACAACATAATCAATGTGGTTCCAGCAACATAGCATGTATATAACACAACCCATAATATAGAACAATTATTCAACTCGGTTTACATGCCATTCACAATCCATCATATAACCTCTATTCATGGGAAAATAAGAAAATATAATTATATACATTACCAGACACGTTCCACATTTGTTTATGCCTCATCGTTCCACATCATCCTCTTCAAACTTGGATATACAACATATTTCCACTATGATGCAAAAAGTCAATAACAGATATTTAATCATAGCAAGTATTAACCCACTCACCTGGATTTCACGCTCTCGGCACTCCCACTTTGCACTTTGACCATTCCTATTGTAACCAGACAAAAACCATCAGAGTTACGAAATAGAGAAATTTCCTACCACTACTCTCGACCTTCACTTACTTCTCGAATCATAACTCCTAACTGGTAATGAATATCTAAATGAAACTTATACCATTGGAAACTAGACTCAAAGAGCTTTCCAACGATATAAAGTTTGCCCAAAACGGAGTCCGGATGAAGAAGTTATGGCCGATTGAAAATGAGCTAAGGTTTTCCGGCACACCTGGCGCCTGGGCGCCACCTATGGCGCTTGGGCGCCACCCATGCCCGGCGCCTAGGCGCCCCACGTGGCGCCTGGGCGCCATGCCTTTCTCTTCCCCTCATGTCCTTGGCGCCTAGGCGCCACACATGGCGCCTGGGCGCCACGATCGCGACCCTTCGCGACTTTCTCTCGGTTTTGGCCCGAATCTGGCCAAATCTTCACCGTTTTTCATGATTTCTTCCATAGGATCTCACCCTTAATGTCTAAGGAGCATTTAGACACCAAAATCACCAATTTTAATCGAGAAACGAAGCCGGAATCTCGATTTTACCTCAAACACTCTTAAAACTAGAAAATAGAGAAAAGCTTAAGAAATAGAAATTTCTACCTCGATTCCTTGCTTTCCCTATGTTGCTTGGCTCCTAGAGGCTAGCCCCGTAGCCCGAGATCCACCCTCCAAAGCCCGGTTGTAGAGTTGGAGTGTAGAGAGAGAAATTAGAGAGAAGGAAGAGAGAAAGAGAGGAGAGAAAGTGAAGAGAGAGACTGAGGAAAGGAGAAAAATGAATAAAAAAATAGGTGAGGCCACCTATATACTCGCCCGGGGTGAAATTATCACTTGCTCTGCAATTGACCCTCAGTCAAGACTAGCAAAAGCAAATTCATAAAATCTCACCTCAGGTGTTTCTAAATCGTAGGTGCCCCACAGATTTCCTTATTTCACTTTAGTCCCTCTCAATATCTCAAACTCCACTTTAACCTCGAATCCATCATCTTTTCGGTACCGGACTCATAATTCATTCCCATAAGCTCTATTCTTCTTCTCGGGTTCCTACTTGGTCATTTCTCAAAAGTCCTCTATACTTTCTTTTCTTTTCACTTTAGTCCTTGAGAATCTGTAAAAATTTCCTCAATTAAAAATTAAAATTTCTATTCCTACATTTTCTTCACTAATTCAAAAAGCAAATTTTCCACGTAATTAAATTTTTCACTAAACTTCAAATTAGACTTTAAATATTCATATAAATTCTTGGGATATTACAGTATGAATAGTAACTGTATGAATAGTAACTGTATGAATAGTTACCATATAAATAGTAACCGTACGTATGAACAGTATTTATATGAAAACAATCTTAACGTATTTTCTCTAATCTTTCATGAAAATCTCCATAGCAGAACACTGAAATTCACCTGTGTACTCTTGTCCATAACGACTTAAAGAAGTGATATTCGTACGGAATCCAGGTGAGTGAAACGACCCCGTTTTAATAGAGTTTTAGCATTACTGGTGATAAAAAGTATGTCGTAGGACACTCCCAAGATTCATAGGGGGAAATTGGATTCAGAATGACGAATATAATGAGATAATTAATCCAGAAGTATGGATAAGACGAAGCAAGTATCTCATGATGATATGAAATTTGAATCATATAGTTATATACTATACCTGCTATATGGATGAGTATTATATTGTGCTTCTGATTATGATATGAACTGTTGTACTATTGATTGTGATTGAGCGGTACAGTACCCCCTCTCACGGCAAGGCGAAAAACCCGGTTTAAAGGGTGTCTTGACCAATGAGTGTGGAGACAACGATTCCCTCAGTAGGGATATAGCCCGGATTGGTGATAAATCCGTGAGGCGCCCTAGCTAAGAGGATGAGGTTGTGCGTCATGGCGGAAAAATATAAAATTAGTGAGCTGGCCTGTGTACGTTCTCCGGGATATATTGCCATTGACGAGTACTAGTAACGTTTGTTGAATTGGATGAATTTTTGTCTTCTTGTATGTAATTTCTAACTATGTTTATTGGTTGAGCTTGAGCCTTCGGATATGCTTGCATGACTGGTGATGTATTTGAATTTTATTAACGCAAGGCCGATTTGCTCACTGAGTTTAAAAGCTCACACTCTCTGTACAAACTTTTTGTTCATATCAGGTTGCCGCCGAACAACATCCGCTAGAGGAGTAGATCACGTTGGACCTTCCCGCTGTCGGGTAGGCCCTTCTTTTGTTATACAATATGTTGCTCTGTAACCGTCTAGGACATCTAGGTCAGGGGTTTGATATTTGGCTTGTATTTCAATATAATAATGTATTTTGTACTGAGGATCTATTATTTTTAATTAAGAAAATCTAATGTATTTTCTTTGTATTTATTAAGGAATGATATTTTGAGAATATAGAGATAATGACTAACAATTTTACTTGTGGGAAGAATTTATCGAAAGACTTACAGTGATGGGATATTTATCATTGTGCCGGTCATGTGCTTAGAAAATGGGTCGTGACAAAGTTGGTATCAGAGCATAGGTTGTTAGGTCTCCTAGTGATTATAGAGCAAGGTGTCTTTAGTGGGCCTTCCCCTATTGTCGTGACTGCAGCACGACCATAGGATGAAGATCCACCAAAAGCCCTGTAGAGTTTAAAATCCCTTTCTTTCTTGTCTTTACTTGAAGCATAATAGTGACGATATATATTCTTAATTGTAGAATAAGTTTAGATGGCACCAAGAAAATCAAACGCTTCTGGAATCCGCACAAGATCTGGCAGGGCCCTGGTCCCTCCAGCTGCTCAGTCAGCAAATGCAAGACTGGAGATGCCTAACCGTGCAGAAGATAACCATGCACAAAACAGAGAAATATCCACTAAAAACCCTGGAAGAAATGCTGGAGAACCATCACAAATTGACGCGACTGTACTGATGGAAGCATTAGCTGCAATGCAGAACAAGGTGAATGGGCTAAAGGAACTTCTGATGGGACAGTCATCTGAAGATGGCTCACAGGCATCAGTACATGCTGCAAAAGTACAAGAGACAGACCAGATGCCACCTCCACCCCCTCCTCAAGATTGGGTAGGGACAGAGGTCAAGATTTCAGAATTTATGAAGCTGAATCCGCCAACCTTTTGCAGGAGATGTTAATGAAGACCCACAACGTTTTCTAGATGACTGTGAGAAAATCCTTGACACGCTAGAATGCCCTGAACCTCGAAAAGTAACCCTTGTTACCTTTCAATTAAGAGGTAAGGCGGACCGCTGGTGGCGAACATGAAAGAAGGACATGGCCAGAATGCCCCACCCGTTAAATGGAATGACTTTAAAAGAATTTTTTGAGAACAATTTATTCCGGAGAGTATACGAGAAGCAAAGATGAATGAGTTTGAGGCACTCCGGCAAGGAACACGAACCGTCGATGAATACGACAATTTGTTTATAGAGTTGTCTGAATATGCTACTCACATGGTCCTAACTGAGAAAGAAAAGATCCGACGGTTTATTAAAGGCCTTCGAGAGTCTTTATTTGACAGGGTGGGATCGAAAATACGAGATTTTTCATTTTACATAGAAGCCGTCGACATCGCCCGTATGATGAAAGAAAGAGATATGCATAAAGAAAAATGGAATAGCAAAAGAAAGAGGAAACAAGATGAGAAATCACGCTACCACGGAGAGAGTTCTGGACATGCAGCCTCTACTGCTAGTGCACTACAGCGGCAACAAAGTGGTACAGGGGGTCAACAAAGGCCCTGGTGCTCTAAATGTGAAAGAAATCATTTCGGAGCTTGTTTTGTCAACAACAACACTAGGGTCTGTTACCAATGTGGTCAACAAGGCCATATCAAAAGAGATTGCCCCCAACTCTACACGAGATCTGGCCAAGGGTCAGTACGCCCTAATCAATCAGAGGCTACTATTGCCAACAGAGCCCCTGTAACTGTAGGAGGAAATGGAATCGGAAGAGGTGCTGGCAGAGGACAAGGTGGTCGAGGTCAGGCTTCAGCAGGCCGAGGGAACGCTCGAGTATTCGCTTTAAACCATCAAGATGCTCAGGCGTCTAATACGGTGGTAGCAGGTACTCTTCTGATTAAATCAAATTTTGTACATGTATTGTTTGACTCTGGCTCTACGCATTCCTATGTGTCACCATTCTTTGCTAAGAACTGTAAGCAAAAAGTTGTTAGATTAGAATGTCTGTTTTTAGTAACTATGCCTACTGGAGACACCCTACTAATAGAACGAGGCTATCGAGCTTGCAAGGTAAGAGTCGGAGAAATAAATACAACAGTAGACCTAATGCTGTTAGATATGACAGACTTTGATGTCATCTTAGGCATGGATTGGCTGGCATCTTGTCATGCCACCCTGGATTGCTATAATAAGATAGTTAAGTTCAATATTCCGGGAGAGCCCTTTTTCGTATTTCATGGTGAACGGAGTGAAATTTCTGAGAATCTTATATCTTTAATGTGTGCCCAACGTTTATTGCGAAAGGGCTGTCAAGGATACTTGGCATTCGTTAAAGATATTAAGAAAGAAGAACTAAAAGTAGAAGACGTTCCAGTAGTCCAGGAATTTGTAAATGTTTTCCCAGATGATCTACCAGGTATACCCCCACATCGAGAGATTGAGTTCCAGATAGAGTTAGCACCAGATACTCGCCCAATCTCCATACCCCCTTATAGAATGGCACCAACAGAATTAAAAGAGTTAAAGACTCAGTTACAGGATTTGCTAGACAAAGGCTTTATAAGGCCAAGTTATTCATCTTGGGGAGCTCCTGTTCTGTTCGTGAAAAAGAAGGACGGATCGATGAGACTATGCATAGATTACAGGTAACTGAATAAGGTAACTATCAAAAATAAATACCCGTTGCCTCGCATCGACGACCTTTTCGATCAACTTCAAGGAGCCAAGTGTTTTTCAAAGATTGACTTGAGGTCTGGTTATCACCAACTCAAGATCAAGGAGGAGGATGTGCCTAAAACAGCCTTCCGTACCAGATATGGGAATTACAAGTTCTTGGTGATGTCATTTGGATTAACGAATGCACCAGCTGCTTTCATAGATTTAATGAATAGGATTTTTAAATCCTTTTTAGACAAATTTGTCATTGTCTTCATAGACGACATTCTGGTGTACTCAAAGACTTCAGAAGAGCACGAACAACACCTTCGTGTTGTGTTGCAGACATTGAGGGATCATCAATTGTACGCCAAATTCTCTAAATGCGAGTTTTGGATTGATCGTATGACTTTCTTGGGACATGTGATCTCCAAAGATAGCATCCAAGCAGACCCAAGCAAAGTAGAAGCGGTCAAAATGTGGCCTAGACCTACCTCCGTCACAGAGATTCGCAGCTTCTTAGGATTGGCAGGATATTATCGTCGTTTCATCCAAAATTTTTCCCAGTTAGCCGCCCTTCTCACACGACTGACTAGGAAAGGAGTAAAGTACCAATGGGATGACGCTTGTGAAGAAAGCTTCCAAGAACTCAAGAAAAGGTTAATCTCCGCACCTGTATTGGTCTTACCCTCAGGACCAGGAGGTTTTACAGTATACTGCGACGCATCAAGAGTAGGGTTGGGATGTGTTATCATGCAACATGGCCAGGTAGTGGCATATGCATCGAGACAACTTAAGAAACATGAACAAAATTACCCCACCCACGATTTGAAAATGGCAGCAGTAGTTTTTGTTTTAAAGATATGGCGATATTATCTATACGGAGAAACTTGCGAAATCTACACTAACCATAAAAGTCTAAAATATATTTTCGACCAAAAGGACCTAAACTTGAGGCAGAGGAGATTACTAAAAGATTATGATTGCAATATTCTTTACCACCCAGGCAAAGCGAACGTGGTAGCAGATGCCTTGAGTCGAAAATCTATGGGTAGTCTAGCCCATATAGCAGTAACAAGAAGACCATTGATCCAAGAACTACAAGAGCTGAGAGCAAAAGGTGCTACTCTTGAGGTTACAAGGACAGGATCATTCTTAGCCCATATCAGGGCTAGATCTTCCCTTATAAACCAGATACGGATATCTCAAATGGAGGATCCTGAGCTTGTCCAAATTATGGAAAAGGTGAAGATTAGTGAAGTGAATAGTTTCACACTCGACGATACAGGAGTCTTGCATTTTGAACAACGGTTGTGTGTACCACATGCTGGAACTCTTAGATGAGACATCATGGAGGAAGGCCATTGTGCTGCATATGCAGTACATCCAGGAGCCACCAAGATGTATCAGGATCTGAAACAGATCTACTGGTGGAAAGGAATGAAACAAGACATAGCAGAATTTGTGTCTCGTTGTTTAACCTGTCAACAGGTTAAGGCTGAGCATCTAAAGCCAGGAGGCTCGTTACAACAATTAGAGATTCCTGAATGGAAATGGGAACGAGTGACGATAGACTTTGTTGTTAGTCTACCTCGCTCCACAAGAGGTTATGACTCAGTTTGGGTCATTGTTGACCGACTAACCAAATCAGCACACTTCATTCCAGTCAAAACCACTTATGGTGTAGTAACGTTGGCACAATTGTATATTAAAGAAATAGTAAAGCTGCATGGAGTACCTATATCTATCATTTCTGATAGAGGTCCTCAATTTACCTCTCGTTTCTGGAGAAGTTTTCAAGAGGCATTAGGTACTCGAGTGGACCTTAGTACCGCTTTTCACCCACAGACAGACGGACAGTCAGAGCGGACGATTCAGACGCTAGAGGATATGTTACGAGCTTGTATTCTAGATTTCAGTGGTAGCTGGGAAAAGCATTTGTATCTTGTAGAGTTCGCATATAACAACAGCTACCAGGCCACTATTGGGATGGCACCCTTTGAGGCCTTGTATGGGAGACGTTACAGATCTCCGATCGGTTGGTTCGAGGTAGGTGAAGCGAAAGCATTAGGACCTGACTTGGTCCAAGATGCCCTAACCAAGGTTAAGACAATACAAGATAGGATGCCAGCAGCTCAAAGTAGACAGAAGGCATACGCTGACCACAGACGACGTGATTTGGAGTTCTCAGTCGGCGATATGGTATTCCTTAAGGTCTCTCCAATGAAAGGTGTGTTGAGATTTGGAAGGAAAGGAAAGTTGAGTCCTAGATACATCGGGCCTTATGAAATTTTAGAACGAGTGGGAAAAGTGGCTTATCGGCTTGCCCTACCTATGGAACTGGAAGGGATTCACCCTGTTTATCACGTATCTATGTTGAGGAAGTACCTTCCTGACCCTTGTCACATACTTCACCCTTCTCAGAATGATTCTATCCTAGTAGATGAAAACTTGTCATATGAGGAGATACCGGTGGCTATCCTCGATAGTTAAGTAAAGAAACTCCGATCTAAGGAGATTCCATCCGTCAAGGTTTTGTGGAGGAATCAAACTCACGAAGAAGCCACATGGGAAGCCGAGGCCGACATGCGTTCTAAATATCCGCATCTTTTTACGACTTGAGGTAATTTAAATTCGGAGGACTGAATTTCTTAAAGGGGGTGATAATGTAATACCCAAGAAAAATAAAATATTAATGCGTGTTTTCAAACTACTGTTACTATTTCAGTATAAGGTACTATTCACCCTTATAATACTATTTACGTATATGGTACTGTTCATTTATACAATTAAAATGTCAAATACTAGATGTGGTTTGGTCATAAGAGAAAACTAGAAAGAAGTTTGTAGGAAAAAATGACGTTTTATGTGTAAAAATACCCTCAGGGACTAAATTGAAAGGACTGAATTGAAAAGAAACTTAAAGGTTTAAGGTGAAAGGATAGTTTTCCCTTTAAGTTTTCAATAGTAATAAACATAAAAATTTTCCATCGCGTAAGGTGCACAGTAACTGCATTATTAGAAATGTTATTTTCATGAATAATAAATTGAATATTTTATTAGTGCATAGTATCAAATAGTACCCTTGACTTTTGCTATAAATAGGCCCTTCCATTTCACTTCTAAACTCACACCTTCAACTTCTCTTCTTCTCTCCTTAAGTTTCTCTTGCTCCGACGCTAGGCTTCTGAGATTTTGGGCCTTTCTTTTTTGCTTAGGTAAGGATACTATGCCCTTTCTATGTCTTTCAAATTTTAGAAGTTATTTTCTTAAGTATGCTCTGTGGTTGCGACTTTGGCCGATCTTCCACATCAGAAAAACTGTCGTTAGCTGTTATTTTGATTCTCTGATTACCGAAATAGAATATAAACTGTGGAGAATACATGTCTAGGAAAGTTCTGGCTAAGGAAAGACATAGTTTTTAAGTGTGTCCAGTGTGACCCTCCACTCTTTCCTGGGAATTTACCTGGTGTACTCTTTTACAGATTGTATTCTGTATTTCCGGTATGAATAGTACCCGTACGTATGAATAGTAATTGTATGAATAGTGACCGTATAAATAGTAACTGTATGTATGAACAGTATTTATACGAAAACAATCTTAACGTATTTTCTCTAATCTTTCATGAAAATCTCCATAGCAGAACACTGAAATTCACCTGTGTACTCTTGTCCATAACGACTTAAAGAAGTGATATTCGTACGGAATCCAGGTGAGTGAAACGACCCCGTTTTAATAGAGTTTTAGCATTACTGGTAATAAAAAGTATGTCGTAGGACACTCCCAAGATTCATAGGGGGAAATTGGATTCAGAATGACGAATATAATGAGATAATTAATCCAGAAGTATGGATAAGACGAAGCAAGTATCTCATGATGATATGAAATTTGAATCATATAGTTATATACTATACCTGCTATATGGATGAGTATTATATTGTGCTTCTGATTATGATATGAACTGTTGTACTATTGATTGTGATTGAGCGGTACAGTACCCCCTCTCACGGCAAGGCGAAAAACCCGGTTTAAAGGGTGTCTTGACCAATGAGTGTGGAGACAACGATTCCCTCAGTAGGGATATAGCCCGGATTGGTAATAAATCCGTGAGGCGCTCTAGCTAAGAGGATGAGGTTATGCGTCATGGCGGAAAAATACAAAATTGGTGAGCTGGCCTGTGTGCGTTCTCCGGGATATATTGCCATTGACGAGTACTAGTAACGTTTGTTGAATTGGATGAATTTTTGTCTTCTTGTATGTAATTTCTAACTATGTTTATTGGTTGAGCTTGAGCCTTCGGATATGCTTGCATGACTGGTGATGTATTTGAATTTTATTAACGTAAGGCCGATTTGCTCACTGAGTTTAAAAGCTCACACTCTCTGTACAAACTTTTTGTTCATATCAGGTTGCCGCCGAACAACATCCGCTAGAGGAGTAGATCACGTTGGACCTTCCCGCTGTCGGGTAGGCCCTTCTTTTGTTATACAATATGTTGCTCTGTAACCGTCTAGGACATCTAGGTCAGGGGTTTGGTATTTGGCTTGTATTTCAATATAATAATGTATTTTGTACTGAGGATCTATTATTTTTAATTAAGAAAATCTAATATATTTTCTTTGTATTTATTAAGGAATGATATTTTGAGAATATAGAGATAATGACTAACAATTTTACTTGTGGGAAGAATTTATCGAAAGGCTTACAGTGATGGGATATTTATCATTGTGCCGGCATGTGCCTAGAAAATGGGTCGTGACAGCTCTCTTCTAAAACCTCCCCCAAACTATGGGAACCTCCATATACTTTTCCACATCTTCCTAAATCTTCACATTTAAAATATGCTCCAAATTTTATCCTTTATCCTACTATTAAAACCACCACTAAATATCACCTCTAATCTATGTACATTCACCCTTTTCTTCAAGGCTGACGTGTAGCTATTCAAAATGTTAGCCACTGTAGTAGCATTATGCGAAAAAATATGAGTCACCAATGGGATTGGTTCTCTTGTTGGCTAACATCTTGCGAGGCCAATAGGGATAGTTTAATCATAGTAAGACTTACATGGGCTCTACCTCTCCACCTTCGATCAGACGTTTTGCTTAGCCCACTAGGGTGCAATGTTAAGTAGGGAAGCCGGCTCCGTGACCATAGGAGCAGAGTTAGAGTTAGCCACTTTCACAACTTTAATAACCTCATCTTGTATAGCTTTTATGAAATTTCTAGATAATGTTTTTGCGACTAGAATAAATAGGTAGGGTGATAATGGTTCACTTGGCCTAAGGCCTCTCTTCTAGTAAATAGGCACCCCTTAGTTTCAATGAGTTTATAATTCTTAGACTCTCATTATTTATCTTTTAAGAGTTTCAGTGGCTTAGGTTGTGTTTGGCAGTACTTATATACTAGCTTATAAATTATTCTGATATGCTACTTTTAGTAGATTATAACTTATAACTTTTATATTTTTCTTTCATTTTTATCCTTATTATTTTATGAAAATACTCATTATACACTTATCTCATATACATTATATATATATATATATATATATAACATATTTATATATAATAATTTAAATTAATTTAATTCAAAAAAAAAATATATTTATTTGCATTCCTTTCAACTAAAAATTAACTTATAAGCTTTCAGCTAACTTTAAGCTTTCAATTAACTTATTAGCTATTTTTGTCAAACATAGCCTTAGTTAAAAAACTTTTTTGTGCTAAATCATTAATCCAGCTCAATATACTTTTCTAGGTTAAAATTGATTTGGTCTAATGGGCCAGGCTTATATTAACGCGTTCGGATTTCGTACTTGTCTTAATGGTGGCCATTTGATCTGTTGATCGAACGACCACAATTAAGGACAAAACGATATATCGTGGCTGTTGGATCGAATCGATCCAATGGCCACGATTAGTTTTTCTTTTTTTCTTTTTTTTCGTTTAACCTTTTTCAGCCAATCAAGTGCCATCAAATAGTCCTCCATCATACTCATCCGAATGACCGAAAATCTGGAAACATTCAGGTATACTTTCCCTTCTTTTCTTTGTTGTTTCTCTGGTAGCCACCTTCATCTTCAGTCGTCGCTAGTCAACTTTTGACCACCGCATTGTCTCCTTCACCTCCACCACCTACGGCTTCCTCTCCCTCAATCTACCTCCTTTCACCCCACAATTTCACTTCACATTCAGTTCCATATCCCCGAGCCCACTCTCTGAACCCAAGTCTCTTCAGTCTGAGCTCGAGGTCATTAACTTTTAGGAGCTCATGGTAGGCCTTAACGTCGATAGTTTCTGCTTCTCTTCTCTGCCTCCATTTAAATCCTTCACCATAAAAAACCCAAAGGGAGTGGAGTCCTCACCTTCATCCTCCACCCTATCTGACAACCATGAGCCATCGCGGAAGTCATCGTAAGTAGCCACTTTTAAAATTTGATTTTCATTTGAGGGATAAACAAATTAAATGCATGAAATATATATATATGGAATGACGCAAGGGAGGGGTATTACTAGGATCGTCGACGATTGGGAAGAGCAAGACTTTTTTGCACATTTTTTTTTCTGATGAAGAGTTTAACGGTGCTTAAGATGCTAGTGAACATTGGGCTTATATTCCTCTTGTTGTTTTTCTGGTGAGGCTGGAGTTGGATATGCGATTCATTCATCACACGTCGTCGCTTGGATTCTCCTTACTCTTGCCATTGCCCTATCCAGTAAGAACTCTTCCCTTATTCCAATCTGGGTCTTACTGAAAGAAATGGTTGGATCCCAAGAGGGGGGTGAATTGGGTTTTATAAAAATTTTCACAAAACTTAATTGGAAGTTAAAATGATTTTCTGAAATTGGATAATGTTAAAGATAATAATTTAATTCAGAAAATCAAAATGTTTATCAAGATGAATAATTTTATAGTGCAAGGAATTAAGGAGCAAATATAAATCTACACAAATTAATTAATACTTGAGGTAGAAATCAAATATAAACGCAAAGCATTAATTAATTAACTTCAAATGTAAATAGAGTAGGGATAGAGAAAGCAAACTCGGAGATTTATACTGGTTCGGCTAATCCCAAGCCTACATCCAGTCCTCAAGAGACCACTTGAGTATTTCCACTATAATTGCAAGTTTAATCCGGATACTTGCAAACCACTACAACATACTTTTCTCCCTCAAGGGTGTCTCTCCCCCTTACAACGTGTTTTCTCTCAAACACTAACTCAAGGAACCAATCCTTGAGAAACTAAATTTAAAGGCTTAAGGAAAATAATGGTAAACACTCTCAAAGTGTAGATAACGCAGAAATTAAGCTCAGAATATTTCTCTAGCAATTTAGAGAGAATGAAACTCAAGATAATATGAGAAATGAACAATTGAAGCTTGATGCAAATGGTGTTGTGAAGTCCCCTTTATATAGTGAAACCTTGCTGCTACAGTGACTGCTTTAGTCAAAATTGTTACAGTAAGCTTCATCATCATTTTTCAACCTTTCTACAACAACCAAAAAAACTTTATCAATCTTTTTCAACAATCAATATTCTTTTTCAAATTTGCTACAGTAAAAAGTATTCTTTTTCAAAGTTTATTACAACAACCAATAAACTTTATCATACTTTTTCAACAATCAAAATTCTTTTTCAAAAGTGCTACAGTAAAAGATATTCTTTTTCAAATTATATTACAACACCCCATAAACTTTATCATACTTTTTCAACAATCAAATTTCTTTTTCAAAAGTACTACAGTAAAAGATATTCTTTTTCAAATTATATTACAACACCCCATAAACTTTTTCATACTTTTTCAACAATCAAATTTCTTTTTCAAAAGTGCTACAGTAAAAGATATTCTTTTTCAAATTATATTACAACACCCAATAAACTTTATCAAAAATCAATTTATATTACTATATATAAATATATAAAGCATTAAATATATTTGGGCCAAGAAAAATTGAATCATGCATTTGGGCCAATAAGATTAAAATCATACATTTGGGCCAAGAAAATTAAATCACACTATTTGGGCTAAGAAAGATTAAATCATACATTGAGCCAAGAAGATTAAATCATACATTGGGCCAAGAAGATTAAATCATACTATAATTCTCACATATTTGTCATCATCAAAACTTATAGCATAATACATTAGGGCTAACAATCTCCCCCTTTTTGATGATGACAAATCACCAAAGAAAAATATGTTACAATGTAATAATCATTATACAATATACACATATTTTTCTTTCCATATCCTTCTCCCCCTATTTGACATCAACAAAAAGGTATAAGGAAGACAATATATAAAGGCTAAAGCGTATTCCTTCTTTAAGCAAGAATATCATATGACGTCATGGGGTAAAATTTCATCAAAACTTATCATTGATATGCCAAAAATATATAGTTAAGGAAAACATTGCATCTCATATAAAGTGACCCTAAAAATATAGAGCATTTAAGTATAGATTAGGCTCCCCCTCAATCAATGCATATTAAACAAATGTAATTTTCAAGATGTATTCATATATGTATCTTGAGGATGAGCACCTACAAAAATTTTGACAACCACTCCGATGCTTAAGTTAGTAATGTAAATCAAGGATTAAAGGCAAAATTAACTGCTTACGGTTGCATGCATCAAGCATTATCATAATGCAAGGAAATCATTGCCTTTCATTTGCCCACAAAAGCATTATATGTAAGTATGTGTAACTATGAAGATGTATTATCCTCTACACATTTCATTTTATTTAAAAAAAATTTTTTTTGACTTCTCATTTTCTATGAGTGCATGTGGAATCATGACATATTATTCATAGCCTTCGCTCATGATGCATGAATAGCATACACAACATATGTTCTTAGATACATGTAATCATAGCATGATGCAATCAATCATGTATATTATACTGAAAGCTCTCAAGAACAACACAACAAAGCAGAGAAATACGGTTCTGTTTATCACCATTTTATTAATCCTTAAAATTTTTAATCAAAACAAATTAAATCAGCCGCAAATCCACCGAAAATTGACTTTCGTGGTTTTGCCATTAATGCGACGCGTTGTTGGTGTGCATGCGTACCCTAGAGTTCTGGCTTCCAGCTTGCAAAATCCGTAGGATGAACGTGTAGGGGTGCGGCGAAGAGATATCTTCGTTGGCTCTAAGTCATCATTTTCTCTCTATAAAGACTGCCCCAGAGTTCTCAATTACCACACCACAAAGAGTATTCATCTCTGAGCCTACAACTTTCTGACATTCCTCTCTCTTCATACTCCCACAAAAATTTCTAAATATTCCAAACCATGGCAGCAAGAAAGTTCATTGATCTCACAATAGAGGCCAGGGAGGAAGAGCTCGACTTAAACTTGAGTCTAGGCAGGGACAAGGGTAAAAGGCCTTTGGAGGGATCTCAGGAGAATCGAAAGAAGAAGATGAAGATCGAAGAAGCTGAAGAGATTAGTATAAGCCATACGTCAGAAGACAAAATTGCTTGTCTGGAGCAGGAGGTGAAGAAACTCAAGAAGATGATAGAGGACCAAGAGAAGTTAGCTAAACGCAACAATGCGGCACTGACTTCAAGAATAGATAGGTTCTTCTATTGGTCTACCCAATGCTTCTGCAATCAACAACAAAGAAGTGTTGATTGTATGAATGGGATTTACACTACCCTCCGTGACATTGCTCAGTCTCTTGCTCCAAGGAATGGCCGAGGGGTGATGATACAATACGGGCTTCCTAATCCAAGACCACCTCGCCTGTAGATTGCTCATGCATGAGCAAACTTTCCCCTTTTTTTTTTTGCAATGTAATCCTTCAGTTTGTTTTTTAATGCAAGTGGTTTCTTTTATTGGACGATACAAAAAAATAATAATAAAGAAAGATAAAAGAAATCAGCTACACAAATTCAGCATAGTATATATATATATATATTGAAAAATATATATCCATTTTAAAGATGGAAAGAATTTTCTGACATGGACATATATATATCATCATTTCAAAGCAAAAACAAGTTACATACTTATCAAGATAAAACATATTATAACCTGAGTATGTAGTACAATAATTGAGGTAATATGGATTAATAAGATATAATCAGATATAAATTATAATCCATAAACAATCGTTCATAAGCTATATCTTATACAAAGGATATGACATGTATAATGCTCAAACCATGATGAATGGTATAAAGACAATATCTTTATATACAATGATATGATCAAATATGTAAGATATTAGAGAACAATATATCATTGCAATGAAAGTGTGTCAGTAAAAAAATTGCCAACATAGCCAATTATGATCAAGGAGTATCACTTAATTAAATAGTAAAGTGGTAAAGAATAGAGATACTCATCAATTTTGGCAAACTCTTATTACTTCTTGAAGTTTCTCCTCAAGATTTTGATATCCTTGTTTTGCTCATTGCTCTTCTTTTGATTATATCTTCTTGCAATTTTAATAAACTTAATTGATTGATTATTTGCAAGATCCTCTTGAAAACAATCTCTTATAAGATCACTGTCAAGCATTGGTTGACAATTAGGAATGAGCTTAGAGGATAGATTTGAGGACTAACTCCTGCAAAACACTTTTGGTGGAGCACTTTGATGTTCAAATCAGTAATGTTCAAATAAATCTCAAGTACTAGGAGCAACATTATGTTCAAGATATGCCATATTAATAAAAGTGCTATGCTTTCATGAAATGCAATTTTACAAAATATTTGATTTCATTGAAAATATTTAAATAAGATTACAGCAAGGATAAATACTATAGGTAGGAGGAATCTTATTGTTGTGAAGACAAGAAAAATGTGCGTGTAATGGAAGTAAGTTTTCATGATGCGGTAAAAAGGATAGTTTGAGCAAAATTTGGAAGAAAGATTTTAGCTCAAAACAAAATTCGAATCTATAATCTGCATACCTAACAATTGTTTTCAGATATAGCATGCATGAGTATCAAGGATAGATGTAAGGCATATTAGAGAACAGACAAAAGCATTAGAGAGCAGTAAACATATCAGTCAAATTTCTTACAATGCATTCCAGCTTATATGTTTACTTATCCATTGCCTCCTTTTGATGCAAGGAAGTGGAGTTTAAATGATGTAGCCATTAAAATGTCATTTTCGCTCCTTGCTTCGAGGTGAATCTGCAAATTAATCTTTTGTTTTTGGTACCCAAATTTCTTTGGGTCCGCCTGGGTCATGAGTTCCTTTTTGAACCCATTTCATTTTTACTCCATGAACAAGATTTTTCTTATAAAAGCATGAGTAAGATTTGTGTCCTTTCAGTCCACAATAAAAACAAGTGCAAGTTGGACTATTGGACATCTTTACAGAAACAAAGAAGTTTTTAGAATGTTTTTGGTTTATTTCCTTTTAGAAACAAGACCAACTTTGTTAAACCTTCTTCTTTGTTTCAAAACTGAGGTATTTAAAATTTCTCTACCTTGAGAAAATTTTACAAGTGTGTTTTTAAGATTATTATTTTCCTTTTTCAAGGAATCACACTTGGTACAAAAGCAATTTTTGTTGGTAGAGATATTTACTTTTAAAATCAAATTCTCTTCTTGCAAAGTTTTGTTTTGATTTTCAAAAACAAAATTCTCTTCCTTGGAAATAGAAAATTCGTTTTTCAATGTTTCCAACTCATTTTCAAGAGAAGAGTTTTTCTGTTTTGAAACATTTAGTTTCTTTGCAAGTATTAGAGATTCTTTATGTAAATTATCAAAGGCATCTTGTAATTCTTCAAAAGAGTAGTCAAATGAATTTACCTCATCTTTATTTCTGGCCACAAGACAAGTGTTGGCTTCTTCATTTGTGTTCTCCTCATCAGAATTGCTATTTCCCCAAATGGAAGATAGGTAAGCTTTCTTTGATGATTCAACTTTTGGTTGTGGTTTCCCTTTTTCTCCTTTTTCTTTTTCTTCTATCTCCTCGGTGATTTGAGATTTTTCTGTAAGTTCAACACCAAGAGCTTGCAATTGATTAAGCACAAGTTGTATCTCATTAATGGTTTTACAATTGTTCATTTGAGCAATTTCAAGTTCATTAATGAAACTTCTATACCTTAATTCCTCAGCAATAAGATCTTCCTCATGTGCAACTTCAAGAATTTCCCACATTTCTTTTGCAGTTGCACAGTTGGAGATTTTGAAAAATTCATCTTGACTCAATGCACAAGAAATAATCAATTTTGCCTTAGCATTGAGTTGCATTAAACTTCTTTCAGTATCATTCCATTTACTCTTGGGTTTTGGAATGCATTTTCCTTGTTCTTCCTTGACAGGCATATAAAAACCATTTTCTATAACTTCCCAGAGTTTATGGTCTACTGAAATTAAAAACATTTTCATTTCATACTTCCAATATTGAAAATGATTAGCATCAAAAACTGGAGGTTCTGTGAAAGAATAATTTTCAGACATAAACCAATTACTAAATCCAACCATGTTTACTCTTAGACGGTTAAGTCTCAAATCAAGAGCCCAAGCTCTGATACCAATTGAAAGAAATGGTTGGATCCCAAGAGGGGGGGTGAATTGGGTTTTATAAAAATTTTCACAAAACTTAATTGGAAGTTAAAATGATTTTCTGAAATTGGATAATGTTAAAGATAATAATTTAATTCAGAAAATCAAAATGTTTATCAAGATGAATAATTTTATAGTGCAAGGAATTAAGGAGCAAATATAAATCTACACAAATTAATTAATACTTGAGGTAGAAATCAAATATAAACGCAAAGCATTAATTAATTAACTTCAAATGTAAATAGAGTAGGGATAGAGAAAGCAAACTCGGAGATTTATACTAGTTCGGCTAATCCCAAGCTTACATCCAGTCCTCAAGAGACCACTTGAGTATTTCCACTATAATTGCAAGTTTAATCCGGGTACTTGCAAACCACTACAACATACTTTTCTCCCTCAAGGGTGTCTCTCCCCCTTACAACGTGTTTTCTCTCAAACACTAACTCAAGGAACCAATCCTTGAGAAACTAAATTTAAAGGCTTAAGGAAAATAATGGTAAACACTCTCAAAGTGTAAATAACGCAGAAATTAAGCTCAGAATATTTCTCTAGCAATTTAGAGAGAATGAAACTCAAGATAATATGAGAAATGAACAATTGAAGCTTGATGCAAATGGTGTTGTGAAGTCCCCTTTATATAGTGAAACCTTGCTGCTACAGTGACTGCTTTAGTCAAAATTGCTACAGTAAGCTTCATCATCATTTTTCAACCTTTCTACAACAACCAAAAAAACTTTATCAATCTTTTTCAACAATCAATATTCTTTTTCAAATTTGCTACAGTAAAAAGTATTCTTTTTCAAAGTTTATTACAACAACCAATAAACTTTATCATACTTTTTCAACAATCAAAATTCTTTTTCAAAAGTGCTACAGTAAAAGATATTCTTTTTCAAATTATATTACAACACCCCATAAACTTTATCATACTTTTTCAACAATCAAATTTCTTTTTCAAAAGTACTACAGTAAAAGATATTCTTTTTCAAATTATATTACAACACCCCATAAACTTTATCATACTTTTTCAACAATCAAATTTCTTTTTCAAAAGTGCTACAGTAAAAGATATTCTTTTTCAAATTATATTACAACACCCAATAAACTTTATCAAAAATCAATTTATATTACTATATATAAATATATAAAGCATTAAATATATTTGGGCCAAGAAAAATTGAATCATGCATTTGGGCCAATAAGATTAAAATCATACATTTGGGCCAAGAAAATTAAATCATACTATTTGGGCTAAGAAAGATTAAATCATACATTGGGCCAAGAAGATTAAATCATACATTGGGCCAAGAAGATTAAATCATACTATAATTCTCACATATTTGTCATCATCAAAACTTATAGCATAATACATTAGGGCTAACACTTACTCACTACTGTTGGTTTCATCCTCCTCTTATTTTTTTTGGGAGTAAGTAGATTGAAGAAGGGAAGGGATTTGCGGGTTTAGATCTATTTAAGAAAGTGGACTCAGGAAGATGGAACTAAAGGTGAAGCGAGATGGTGGGATGGAAGGAGGTGGGTCAAGGGAAATGAGGCTATAGGTGGTGGAGGTCAGGGAGATGATGTGATAAGATTCAATAGAACAAATAATAAAATGTCAAAGAAAGAGATGGTTAAATGAATGATATTGTATCAATTCCTCTGATTAATGAAAAATTATACAATAAGTAGCCCTTTTCTAGTAAAGGTAGCTCCAAGCATACAGCCAAAATATTCAGATAACTCCTCTCTATAAAACTCACTCCTTATTTATACAAAGAAAAACAACAAAAAAATAAAGAAACATAACATATCAACAGGGCATAACAAACTTGTGGCTTCCTCCAAAAAATTCCTTCTTAGCCCATAGCGTAATAATGTTCCAACTGTGGTGCTTTACGAATCCTTTCCCCTCGCTGATCCATGTTACTTCTAGTAGCCACATCATTCGTAACTTTGTCCCTATTAGCATCACAATTTTCATTAGCCACATTAGCATTCTCTCCTTTAGCCACATTAGTAGCCATATCAGTAAGTGCCTTATCAACAAGTTCCTTCTTTACTTCTTTTAAGGACTGATTCATATCAATTACACACCCCTTCAAAACAATCTTGTCCTCAAAGGTTAATGTTAGAAAGAGTAATTGAAAAATTCAAGTCCATTTCTTTTCCCATGTGCCACCCTACAACCACACAGAAGGAAATCACAAACATATATATATATATATATATATATATATGAATATGTATGTGTGTATGTGTACATGATCCATAGTAACTCAAATTTTCTGTTGGTTCTGTAGCAATATGGTGTATAACCCTTCGTCCTTTAGGATGAACTATTCCTTGTATGACACTTCCCATCCTACCATAGTTCCATCCCATGTTACTGTTACTCGAGGCTGGGTCACTGGAATTTCAATTGTGGAAACTGTGCTTCCTTTGATTTTATGCTCCAAGGCTTTATTAGCAGTGGAGAAGTCTTCGTCGTTTTCCCTCTCAATACCACCTTATTCAACTGGAAGATGTTCTGGGGCTATGAACTTGAGGAGTGTGTGTGTGTGTGGACAGATCATCCGCTCTTGGAAGACCCACTAGAGCATCCCTAATTGGATTAAGCTTGACCAATTCCATAACTTCTTCAACAAGCATCTTTCTTTTTTATGTAGTTACATATGAAGGAAGTCGAAGCCATGCTGAATATAACACGGATTTGTAAACGAGCTTTCTTCCAGCTAATACATCCATGAGTGTTGTCTTCTTAGCACCTTTGACACCCATAAGTGCTGTTAACATGCATGGTCTGAAAGTGCTATTAACGTCTCGTAGTAGTTGAAGTTGGTGTTATTAGATTCCTTGGTTCTTTATTTCCTCACCCATACTGTTGTAATTTTCTCCAAAATAGAAGAAGTACATAGATGAGTTAGATACTAGACAATCATATATCTTTAAAAGACCAATAGGTATATCCTCATCCAGACTAGGCACTAAGTTCTCGCTGGACGGTGCTAGATGTGCCATGGGGTAAACATCACAAAAAACTTGAAGTTCTTGACTTTCATTAGCTTTCCATATGGAAATTCATTATTGAGACATCCTTTTGGATCTAAACTTCCGAGTCAAGTTCCCTAACCTTCTGGTAAAAGCAATATAACTAAATTCCCATTCACTAACCTTCAAACCCATTGTCCACCAAATACAGCATATCCATAAGCACTTAGTGTTCGTTCTAAGGTGAAAGCCTTTTCTGTACGAAAATGAGTATAGTATCCAGTAAAAAAACATGCAACACAAAAGAAACCCCCAAGATCATATATTAGAAGAAAAATCAACTCATCACTTCCCAATCTTATTAGCTTTTTCCCATACAAGACTAATGATCTATTTATATAACTATTATGCAATATATAGGTTACTAATTTAGTTGAAGCTTTTGGCATCCATTGACTTAGCTTTGCATCTACTACATCCAAGTATACTGCCTGCTGGCTTTTCCTCTGAAGCAAATCATACTTGTCTAAAATCCTTCCCCTCAATTCTAAATCGATTATGACACTTTCTCTTCTAGTTCCTTCTGCACCTTCTAGTGTGCCTTACCCTTTGCTCTGACCAGTACGCACGATTCCGTCACCAAGTTTGTCATGTCCATTGTCACAATGTTGTCCGTTAACCATTGTTTGGAAAATAAGACTGGACCAGCCGGTTGGATCGGGAACCAAACCTTAGTCCTGTTCGGACACTCTGAAAAATCAGAAAGCTCTAGAACTGGTCAAACTTGGTCAAAAAAAGGGTTTGATCGGTGATTTTTACTTTGAACTGGTCATGTCAAACCAGTTCAAACTAAAAAAAAGATCTTCATGATTGACCCATTGTTGAAGATGACCGGCCGTCCTTCGTAGTTTGTTCCACCAGAAGAAGAAGAAGGTGGCTGGCATCCAGATCCAGATGCGCGATGAAGAAGAGTTACGAGACAGTGAGGTGGACAGTAGATCGGAGGACTAAGACAACTGGCTGGAGGGATTGAGACTTAAGAGTTAAGAGAAGGCGAGAGTGAGAAGAGAGAAGAGAATTGAGATACAGAAAGAGAAAAGAGGAAATTGCTGGAATATGGTGTGAAGAAATCAAGAAATAGGAAAACGGCCGAAAGCTGTGCATGTAATATATGAACACTGATACCAAAGGATGAATGAAGCTTTGAAAAGAAGAAATTAGATGGACTAAGTGAATGAATGCACTGAAAGGACAAAAGCAGGGTACTAATGAAATGCTTGTGGCCCTACTCCAACATCTAGTTATAATTTATAAATTATAAAATAAACAAAATATGCCAATTGCCAACTCATAACATTTTTTCGAATTATTTACAATGCCACTTTCACTCACATATATATCTATATATAATTATATATATATATATATATATATATATATATATATATATATATATATATATATATATATATAATATTTTTAATTATATATTTATTTTTTTAATATTTTAAAAATACTACCGGTTCGATCACAGTTTGATCTCGATCAGACCATTAACTCTTGAATAGGTGCCTCGATCGATTTAATGATCGGTCCGGTTCTTTGAACATTTCCGTTAACATCTTTGATACTCCATGACGTGGTCTCAGCGATGACAAACTATTTTGATTTCCGCGATTATGATTGGCCTTCTTCGCTTAATCTCTGGCGTATGGATTATCTTCCAGTGTGTTGTGAAACAGGGAATTGAAAATTTCCATCTGTTCATGATACGTATTGTTGAGTGATGCATAGGTAATTTTTCGGTCGGCGTCAACTCCCTGTATGTCGACTATGGTTACTTTGGTGATCCCAAAATCTGAGCCTTTGGATTTGATCTGCCTTTCATTATTCACTTGGTTTTGATTGTCATCTTCTACATCATTAACTATGTTTTCTATATCTTTATATGTGTTGGTTATGGAACACTCCGAAGCTTGAATCAATTTCACCTCATCTCATTCTTGATCGACTTCTTTAAAATAATATTGCTTCATCATAGCTTCAAATCTCTTTAATGAATCTTTCATCTCCAAAGCAGAGCGTTTTGGATGAGCCAGCTTCTCAAGTTTTTCACACTATCGAGAATGAGTTCCTTTAGCTATAGCCCCCTCAATGAAAGCATCAATGATAAGATTTAACAAAAAAAATAATAAAATGTAAAAGAAATAGATGGTTAAATAGATGAGATTGTATCAATTCCTCTGATGAATGAAGAATTATACAATAAGTAGCCTTTTTCTAGCAAGGGTAGCTCCAAGCATACAGCCAAAATATTCAAATAACTCATCTCTGTAAAACTCACTCCTTATTTATACAAAGAAAAATAGCAGAAAAAATAAAGAAAAATAACACATTAGCAAAGAATAACAAACTCGTGGTCCCCTCCGAAAAATTCCTTCTTAGCCCATAGCGTAATCACGTTCCCACAATGGTGCCTTACGAATCCTTTCCCCTTGCTGCTCCATGTTACTTCCAACAGCCATGTCATTCATAACTTTGTCCCTATTAGCATCACAATCTTCATTAGCTACATCGATATTTTCTCCTTTAGCCATATCAATAAATGCCCTTATCAGCAAGTTCCTTCTCTGCTTTTTCTAAGGACTGATTCATATCAATTTGTAGTGGCCGAAGTTGATCAGCGACGACCGGAGACGAAGGTGGTTGCCAGAGCGACGACATAGAAGAGAAGGGAAAACAGGTTTAAATGTGCTAGATTTTGCATCATCCAAACAAGTATGGTAGGGGGCCATATGGATGCACTTGATTGGCTAAAGAAGGTTAAACAAAAAAATAATAATAATCGTGGCCATTGAATCGATTCAATCCAACGACCACGATATATCAACTTGTTCTTAATTGTGGCCGTCTGATCAACAAATCAGATGGCCACCATTAGGATAAGCACTAACACAAGATTCAGACACCATATTAACACGCCTAACCTAAGGTTACCTGTTATACTTGTTAAACATTTTGATGATGTTAGAGAGAAAGAAAATTATAATTTATTTGGAAGTAAATTAAATTGATTTTTTTAATACTACATGTTAAATGGAATTTTAACAAATAATTTTTTAATCATGTGTATTTTGAATAAAATTAATTCATATTAAATAATAAAAATTTTATGAAATCTTTTTAATTTTAATAAATATGTATATTTATAAAATAAAAATGATGTAATATAAAAATATTTCAAAAAAATGATAAAAAAATTTACCCCAATATTGAATACCTAATAAGTGTTATGCAAATAATTTAGTGTCACAATATTTTCACTTTTTCTAAATTCTTTCACATCGTATTATTTGTCATAATTAGTCAAGCATAAAGCAAAGATACAAATAAAATTCTGCTTTACTAGAGTCTCGAAGACCATTGCAGCCAACGCCCAACAGATACGCAAATCGTAAAACGACAGCGTTGTGTAGCTTCGGAAGATGGCGTGTCCCATTTTTAATGATGCTGCAAAGACTGACAAATATAGTGAAAGTGAAACTCACGCACGGTGAAGAATGTTATCTCTAGTCAGATCTTCTGCTTCCAGACTGTTCACTACAATCCCTCGCGACCCTCCTCCTTTCTGCCTCTCGCGCTCTATTTCAGTCGGTGCTTGTCGATTCTCCGTCCGTTCCATGGTTGATTCTGCATCATCGCCTTTCAAGAAAATCCAGATTCAGAGGGATAACACTGTGAGTGTACCTGCCTCATTTCTTCTTTTATTCTCCCTTTCATAAGCATCCTGAATTTTATGCAGTTTTTTTTTGTTTGTCGAGTGTTTCATTCACGAGGTTGTCTACTCGGGGTTTGCGCGAGGTCTTGGGTTAACTGATTTTTTAGCATTTTCTTTTCTTTTTTAATTTTTGGGTTTTGGAGTTGTTGGCATTGCTCTAATCAGTAAAAAATATTTTACTTGATGACACTGGAGTGGACTTTTTGTACTACATTGCAGTACTTTTTTAGCGGTCCGTAAACACTATTTTGAGTAAGGACGTGCTAAGATGACACACAAAGCTTCATGTTATTATGGTAACGATCCTCTGCAATGGATAAAGTTTCTAAATTTTTATGACTGTGTTATGGTAATGAATATTCGTCTTATGATCTTAGATATTAATGTTGGACCTGTGCCTAGGTCATCTTTCTATGAGTATGTGATGTGTGGATGGATATATTAAATGTTGTCCCCACTCCGTTACTCATTTTTTTTTTTGTGTGTGAACCTCAAATTGGAAACTACTATGATGAAATTGTTCGTGGTACTTGCTCCTTTCAGCAACGACGTAGTAGTTTCTAAACCTAGTCTGAAGGCCGAATGATGCCATTTATTTCGTGCCCAAGTATGTTCTCTTTTTTTGGAAATTGCGATATGGACCTAGAATTTCTGTTTAACAACTTGGGCCGACCAAGTGACAGTGTAGGAATTGATTCTCTTTTGCTATGGTAGTAAGATGCTATGCCCAAAATTTTGTATACACTTGAGCTTTAGTGCAGTCTGCAACCGCAAAACTGTGCTTGAGACAAAACTCATTTTATTTATCCTTGTCATCATATTGTACCTAAAGTTTCATTGCACTATTTGCCGTCTCAATTTTCCATGATTTTTGGCCGGTAGAACTCTGTTTCTAATATTTTTCATGCAAATTTGTTTTTCAATAATCAGACATTCGAGGCATATGTTGTTGGCAAAGAAGATGCTCCTGGAATTGTTGTGCTTCAGGAGTGGTGGGGTGTGGACTTTGAAATTAAGAACCATGCTGTGAAGATTTCTCAGCTTGGTCCTGGATTTAAAGCTCTTATCCCAGAGTAAGATATTAGTGCTTCCTAAAGTTTTATGATCATTCTTTATGAACCACATAATATCATTATCACATGCTGCGTCTGGACTTTGGATGACTGATAGCAGGTTTTGCCTTCTTTTTCAGTCTTTACAGAGGAAAGGTTGGTCTGGATGTTGCAGAAGCACAGCATTTGATGGATGGTCTTGATTGGCAAGGTGCTGTAAAGGATATTCGTGCTTCGGTTGACTGGCTTAAAGCAAATGGTTCAAAGAAGGTTTGCCACCGTTCACATGTCTACGTAGAAATTTTATTTATCAATTGAAATCATGTGTCATACATGATACCGTGGTTATTATATATATATATATATATATATATATATTTATATTGATCTTGTTGCATTCACTTATGAAGAATTAACCACTTCTTAATGCCTTTACAGTCATGTTGATTTGATAGTTCCGGAAGGTAATTCTGGTTTTTAGTAGCTCATATACTAACCGCGGCATATGATTCAAAAGAGGATTAGTTTGTGTGTTAGGATTTGACTTGTGAGGCAGTGAATAGGTAGATGCCTAAAAATGTAGGCCCTTTGCCTAAAAATGTAAATTTACTGATAGTAATTCCTTTTTAATGCCGCAGACTGCCATGTATATCCCTAAACTTGACTTCTTCCTGCATTTGTTTCTAATGAGGCAGATCGCCGAATTAGTCCAAACATATGGCCCTTTGTAGCCTTGTTCCCTTCTTTTTTAGTTTGGAGAAGTTGTGTATAGTGATTATAATAATTGATTAATCTCATTGGATAGAAATTGATTTACAGATTTTTTAAATCATTGGCTTAAGTTATAAATATGGGTAGAACCCACCTGTCATTAGTTTTAAGTCTGATTGTTGAGATCTTCAAATTTTCAAATAGTAGAGTACATTACACTGGTTTGTCATTTTTTTTAATGATGATTTTGATTTGATCGATAGTTTGTACTTTTGCTTTATAGCAGAAAATTTAAATTACCATATAGCTTAAGTTAAAGACCTCTTGTTAAACAAATTATAAATTCATGCAACAGGCTGGTGTTACTGGATTTTGCATGGGCGGTGCTCTCTCTATTGCAAGTTCTGTTTTGGTTCCAAATGTTGATGCTGTTGTTGCTTTCTATGGAGTTCCTTCTTCAGAGCTTGCAGATCCTGCCCAAGCCAAGGCTCCTGTTCAGGCTCACTTTGGAGAGCTGGATAATTTTGTTGGGTTTTCGGATGTTACGGTATGGGATTATTTCTGTGTCCCTCACATTTTGTTTCTTAAAATGTCGCTTATTCTGATAGAGACTTCACAGATAATTACACAGAACAGAGCAGGAAACTAAATCTTTATTTAAAGGATTGAATTAAAGATTGAACAATGAAATGGAAATACACCAGAAAACATAAACCAGAGTAGACTTCTCAGATCCTCTCCAGAGGTCTGCCTTCAAGATTCTAATTCTCCAACTCCCCCCTTACTCTCTCTTCCTCCCCTCCATTTATACCAATTTGTCCCTCTAAAATCCTCTTTCTGCCCCTCTTAACAACCTAACAGAATAACCCACTACCCAGTACCCATCATATTCACTTTTGGCAGGCTAGTTTTTCCAGTGTGCGCTCTCTTGGTAAAAGAATAAAAAAAGGAATGAAAATGGAGTGGTCTCTGCTTTTAACAAATCTTTTCATTTATGTTTAGGATGAAAATAAAGTGAAGATAGATTGGCTACCATTTGCATTTTATGATTTTATCTTTTACAAATCCTGACCTAGACCCATCGCAACCTTAGAGACTGGACAAAATAGTTTTGTCATCCATATTTTACCTCTTTAACATCAAGTGAAAATTAAGACCTTTTTGTACTATAAAGTTGAAAAAGTCTTGAGGCTTATACAGCACGGACTCTAATCCTCCATTACCATATTTGACCTGTAGAACTGCAAGGTCTTCAGGCCAAAATGGATCATACCTCATGTGCCTAGAACTTTTCCTCTTAAGAAAGCTTAATCTCATTAGTGAGGTTTCAATCTTTGGCCTTTCAGTCTCCTATGTTGCCAATATGTGATGTGAAACATGATAAATTTCATTTGCATTGTAACCTATTTGGCCTTTCAATCACTCCTAGGTTGCCAATATGTGCACTATGTGTTACAGAATTTATTTGCATTACTTTTATGACCCTGCTATAGTATTCAAGATGAGGATGGTCCTCAGTTTCTTATTCTCTGAGATTACTTTTCTACTTTTTGATCAGTATTCTGTCACACACTGTACATTTTAATCTGCTCTCATTTAATTGGTTGCTATTTTAGCTCCATCATCCAACTTGAAAATGAGTTTATTTTCTGAACCCAAACCCTTTAATTCATGCAATAACCTAACGCTAGTTAGAGATCATTGTTATTCGATAAACCATAGTATGGTGTATTGGAATATGGTTAATGTGAAAGTTCAGAACTGAGAAAAAGGATCAGAGGAACAAAAACTGTCTAAGCTACTTGTGCTGTCTTCTGACATCACTTGATGTCTCAGGCTGCCAAGGCCTTGGAGGAGAAGCTGAAGGCATCTGGAGTTCCATATGAGGTTCACATTTATCCCGGCAACGCTCATGCATTCATGAACAGGTCTCCAGAAGGAATCAAGAGGAGGAAGAGCATGGGATTGCCTGATGAAGATGAAGCTGCAGTTCAGCTAGCTTGGTCTCGCTTCCAGTCATGGATGACTTGTTACTTGTCTAACTAAATAAAATATCCTAAGTGATTTCTAGTTGACTGGTATGTTACCCTTGCGTTGCCTCCCAATGTTTGGAAGCATCTTTGAGAAATTTAGAGTTAAAATAATTCTAAACCAGTTGTGGTTTTCGCGTAATTATGTAAATAGTGTTTGGCTGGTGGTGGATGTGTACTTTGTCCTTGTTTGATTGGAATGACAAAAGAACCTGTATCACCTAAATTTGTTATGGCAGCCAAATTTGTCTTACATCCTTGTTTCTCATTTGTTTTAGTTAAGGTATTTCCCTGAATCCTTATCCTTCTGCAAAATCATCTTGTAGTAGGTGGGAAGAAACGTCATCTATGTTTTGTAAGTTATGATAATACGTTACCCCATGAAAATGGAGGCCTCTATTGCTGAAAATTTTAACAAATTCTCAACAAAGCTAACACGTGTCCCTTAATCCTTTTTGCTTTCCCGTTTGAAATCAAAGGAAAATGCTTTTGAATCTGTTATGACGGGTTTGTAGTTCAACTTTGCACAACCTAAGAAAACTAATCAAATCTGTATGAGAATAAAAGGAGCGTGGTGGTCATAGAAGTTAGGTGGTGCAGAGCTGGTCTGGTAAGGTATGATGAATTTGTGCATGTCTGCGTGAGTGTATGAATGGAAACTGAAGGCTTTTATTACAAGAAAAGGATCATGTGACAAAATCTGAGTAGAAGAAGAACCACTTTAAATAAAACTCAGGCTGCATTCTGACTTTACACACACACCAACACCAAACACCAATTCAAGCAGACAAATGGACCCACTCCTTTTAGAGAAAATGATATTTCGTCAGTTTATTAATCTGATGCCTCACCGATAGATGTTTCCTTTCACACACAAAATGAAGCACGTTATCAATTCATGAATGTGTGGCTCACCCTTTTAAATTTCTCTTCAACTCTGTCTGTCTGTCTCTGGTGTGTGAGAGATAAGAGTTCTCTTCCTTTTTAAGATGTTGTGCATGACTTTCTTAAGCAGAAGGCCTTTATTAGTCACAAAAATCTGCAAATTATTCATGTAGAACAGATGCAAAAAGAATAAAATATTCTGTGATCTCTTGCATTATTTGAATAAGTTTTTAAATTATCAAAATTCACATTGAAAATATGTTAACCTAGAACTAAATTGAAAGACTGATGGTACATAAGCAAGTTGTGACATTGTAATGTATATGTAAATATACACGTGTTTATCCTCATCAACAAAATAAAGACTAACAGCACACGAGAGTCATGGTGCTGTAACGTATTTAGAAATATACAAAACTGACAGCACATCATTTTGAAAAGTTGTACTCTATTCTTTAAAATTAAAATATGCAGTATACTGATATTTTTTGTACCAAAACAAAAAGTTATAATTAAATTATTCTTGACCAAAAAACCTCTTATATCTGTTATTTATATAACAAGTATTAAATATTTATTTAATTAATATAAAAATATTCACTTTTTAAAATCAATAATAAATTAATTTTTTTAGTTTCCAATGTAAAATAATAATATTGAAGTGAGAATTTAAAAATGCATTTTCAAATAGGTTATATTTTTAATATAAAATATATTATTTTTTAGCACATTTTAGTCATATTTTGGCTTACAGAGGTTTGTGATTGTGTATATTTTTATTTTCTGGATAGAAGAGAGTTGTGATATTTAAATATATTTTAAGAGAGAGAAAATAATTTACCGTTATAATAATAACTATATAGATCAAATACAATATGTATGTACATAAACTGTAATGCATATTTAATAAAATATTAAAGTGAAAAACAAAAAATAAAATTATATCAAGTGTTCCAATGTCAAGGTGTATTAATGACAGTTTAATTTGGTGCGTTAGCTACAATCTTACCCAGAAGACAAAAAACTAAATTGTATCATATTTGTTAATTGATCAAACCTGGGTCCCACCTTTTCTTTCAACCTTATTATGTTGCTCTTTATTATACTTACATCCTAATTTCTTTTCTTGGGAAAACGAGCGATCACCCTTACCTGACGATAAAGCCTATCTTTTAATGATGAATATTAAATATTTTTTTTTGTAATTTATTTCCCTTAAATATTGTTTCTTAACTCAAATGTATTAATTAGTTCACTACTAATATAATATGAATAAGTCGAAGTAATTAATAAGGGCCCGTTTAGAAGAGCTTATTTTGAGCTTATCTGATTTATCTCATGCTATAAGCGCTTATGTACACGTTTGGAAGAGTTTATAAAAATAGCTTATGACATGAAAATAAGCTGTTTTTAGCTTATTTTCATAAGCTACTCTGAATAGCTTATGAAAATAAGCTGAAAACAACTTATGTGAAGTTTGTCCTCGTAAATTATTTAATTATAAAAATAGCTTATATATAAGCACTTATATCTTAAATAATTTGTTTATCCAAAGAGGGCCTAAATATAGGAGTAAAGAAGCTTTATCATTTTGTAATACCCAAGAAAAATAAAATATAAATATTTGTTTACAAACTACTGTTACTATTTCAGTATATGGTACTATTCACCAGTATAATACTATTTACGTATATGATACTGTTCATTTATACAATCGAAATGTCAAGTACTAGATGTTGTTTGGTCATAAGAGAAAACTAGAAAGAAGTTCGTAGGAGAAACTGACGTTTTATGTGTGAAAATACCCTTAGGGACTAAAGTGAAAGGACTGAATTGAAAAGAAACTTAAAGGTTTAAGGTGAAAGGATATTTTTCCCTTTTTAAGTTTCACTGCATTATTAGAAATGTCATTTTCATGAATAGTAAATTGAATATTTTATTAGCGCATAGTGTCAAATAGTACCCTTGACTTTTGCTATAAATAGGCCCTTCCATTTCACTTCTAAACTCACACCTTCAACTTCTCTTCTTCTCTCCTTAAGTTTCTCTTACTCCAAAGCTAGGCCTCTGAGATTTTGGGCCTTTCCTTTTCAGCTTAGGTAAGGATACTATGCCCTTTCTATGTCTTTCAAATTTTAAAAGTTAATTTCTTAAGTATGCTCTGTGGTTGCGGTTTTGGCCGATCTTTCACATCAGAAAAACTGTCCTTAGCTGTTTATATGTTATTTTGATTCTCTGATTAGCGAAATAGAATGTAAACTGTGAAGAATAAATGTCTAGGAAAGTTCTGGCTAAGGAAAGACCTGGTTTTTAAGTGTGTCCAGTGTGACCCTCCACTCTTTCCTGGGAACTTACCTGGTGTACTCTTTTACAGATTGTATTCTCTATTTCTGGTATGAATAGTACCCGTACGTATGAATAGTAACTGTATGAATAGTAACCGTATATATGAATAGTAACCGTATATATGAATAGTACTATATGTATGAACAGTATCTGTATAAAAATAATCCTAACTTGTTTTCTCTAATCTTTCATGAAAATCTCCGTAGCGGAATACTGAAATTCATCTGTGTACTCTTATCTGTAACGACTTAGAGAAGCGATATTCGTACGGAATCCAGGTGAGTGAAACGACCCTGTTTTAATAGAGTTTTAGCATTACTGGTGATAAAAAGTATGTCGTAGGACACTCCCAAGATTCATAGGGGGAAATTGGATTCAGAATGACGAATCTAAATGAGATAATTAATCCATAAGTATGGATAAAATGAAATAAGTATCTTATGATGATGTGAAGTTTGAATGTTTTCAAAAATGGATTAATTGTTATCTTGATATGTGGTTTATAAATCCATAATATAGTAATATACTATACCTGTTATATGGATGAATATTATATTGAGCTTCTGATTATGATATGAAATGCTATTGATTGTGATTGAGCGGGACAGTACCCCCTCTCACGGCAAGGCGGAAAACCCGGTTGACAGGGTGTCTTGACCAATGAGTGTGGAGACAACGATTCCCTCAGTAGGGATATAGTCCGGATTGGTGATAAATCCGTGAGGCGCCCTAGCTAAGAGGATGAGGTTGTGCGTCATGGCGGAAATATACATAATTGGTGAGCCGGCCTGTGTGCGCTCTCCGGGATATATTGCCATTGACGAGTACTAGTAACGTTTGTTGAATTGGATGAATTTTTATCTTGTATGTAAGAGGATGATGTTGTGCGTCATGGCGGAAATATACATAATTGGTGAGCCGGCCTGTGTGCGCTCTCCGGGATAAATTGCCATTCACGAGTACTAGTAACGTTTGTTGAATTGGATAAATTTTTATCTTCTGTCTATTGGTTGAGTATGAGCCTTTGGATATGCTTGCATGACTGGTAATGTATTTGAATTTTATTAATGCGAGGCCGATTCGCTCATTGAGTTTAAAAGCTCACATTGTTTGTACAACCTTTTTGTTCAGATCAGGTTGCCATCGAAGAATATCTGCTAGAGGAGTAGATCACTTTGGACCTTCCCGTTGTCGGGTAGACCTCTCTTCTGTTATAGATTATGTTGCTCTGTAATCGTCTAGGACATCTAGTTCAGGGGTTCGACATTTGGCTTGTATGTCAGTATAATAATGTATTTTAAATTGATAATCTATGATTACATGCAAATCATCTCTATGATTTTCAGATAAGAAAATTTGATATATTTATCGGAAGGCTTACAGTGATGAGAGATTCATCATTGTGCCGGTCATGTGCCCAGAAAACGGGTCGTGACAAAGTTGGTATCAGAGCAAAGGTTGTTAGGTCTCCTAGTGATTACAGAGTAAGGTAACCTTAGTAGGACCTCCTCTATCGTTGTGAACCCGGGCACAACTATAGAGAGACGGCTCTACTGAAGGTCCTGTAGGATGTTTTCATTTCCTTTCCTTCCGAGACTTATCTCTTCTTAGAAATTATGTTGTCAGGTTTAATTTTAGATAGATGTGGCTACACTTTTGAACTTAGTAAAGGAAAGATTATTACTTGTTTTGATTCCGTTGTTGTCGGATCAAATTTTTATATGGTGGATTTTATAAGCTGAATTCATGATTGAATTTGTGTAGCTATATTATTTTAGGTTACCAGCCAATAAAAGAAACCACTCGCATTAAAAACAAAAAAACTGAAGGATTACATTGCAAAAAAGAAGAAGTTTACTCATGCATGAGTAATCTAAAAGCGAGGTGGTCTTGGATTAGGAGGGTTGTATTGTATCATCACCCCTCGACCATTCCTTGGAGCGAGAGACAGAGCAATGTCGCGGAGGGTAGTGTAAATTCCATTCATACAATCAACACTTCTTTGTTGTTGATTGCAGAAGCACTGGGTAGACCAATAGAAGAACCTGTATATTCTTGAAGTCATTTCTGCATGATTGCGTTTAGTTAACTTCTCCAGGTCTCCTATCATCTTTTTCAGATTTTTCACCTCCTGCTCTAGACAGACGATTTTGTCCTCCGAGGTATGGCCCGTGCTAGTCTCCTCAGCTTCCTCGATCTTCTTCATTTTCTTCTCCTTCTGCTTCTCTGGAGACCCCTCAAAAGGTCTTTTGCCCTTGTCTTTGCCCAGACTTAAGTTTAAGTCGAGCTCTTCTTCCTTAGCCTCTACTGTGAGATCAATGTACTTCCTTGAGGCCATGATTTGGAAAAATTTAGAAATTTTTGTAAGAGTATGAGGCGAGAGGAATACTGGGGGATTGTAGGCTCGGAGATTATTACTCTTTGTGGTGTGGTAACTGAGAACGCTGGGATGATTTTTATAGAGAAAAATTAGGACTTAGAGACAAAGAAGATATCTTTTCACCGCACCCCTACACGATCAACCTATGGATTTCTGCAAGCTGGAAGCCAGAAGTCTAGGGTAGGCGTGCACACCAACAATGCGTCGCATTAATGCCAAAACCACGAAAGTCAGTATTCGGTGGATTTGCGGCCGATTTTACTCGGTTTTCCCATTTCTCCCGTTGGCATTTTCCGAAATTCAAAGAAGTTGACGATATAGCCATTAAAGATTGCCTTAGATGCTTTTATGATGAACTGAAATGCATTTCTCTGTTTTATTGTATTGTTCTTAAGAGCCTTCAGTTGAGTATAATATACATAATTGATTGAATCATGTTGTAATTATATTTATGTATGTTATTCATGCATAATGAGTGAAGGCTACGATCAAGGAGAATATGTGATGATCCTACATATACTCATAGAGATGTGAAATCAAAATGACTTGGATAGAATAAAATGTGTAGATGATGATATATCTTCATGGTTATACATACTTACATATAATGCTCTCGTGGGCAAATGAAAGGCAGTGATTTCCTTACATCATGATAATGCTTAAGGCATGTGACCGTAAGCAGTTAACTTTGTTTTAAAATATATATATATTGATATACATATATTATGTGTAAGTCTAGAGTAAAGACACCGATTAGAATCTAAGATACGGCCAATATGAGGCGACCTAATCATAGAGGGACATCGTGATATAGGATTACAGAATAAAACAAGTTTAGAGGGAGAAAATCTCAGACTAAAGAGCGTAGTTAGTCAGAACTTTGCGAAAGGTCAAGATTAGCCGAAATTTTTTTTTGAGGAAATCTTTGACTTATGTTAATTGCATTAAATTATATTTACTATTTACTTGCATGTCCGACATTAATTGCTGGCATTGCGACGTATGTGATCTGTAAACCTTATAGCAAGCGGCGTGTAGGTTGTGGTGGCTTTAGCTCCAGGGGCTTCGGGTTGTCTATAAATCTTGTATGCCCGTTACCCTACTCATCGCACCAAGCAAACCTACTTCTTTCATTACATACCTATTTCTCAATCTCCATTCCTTTCTCATTCGAAGTTATTTCTGAGATCCCTAGAGCAATGACCGATAATAAGTCTTTCAACTTGAATTTTGAGACTGGCAATGTAGAGCTTGATTTAAATCTAAGTCTCGGAAACAACAAAGGGAAGAGACCTGTAGACAGGTCACCAGAAATTAAGAAAAGAAAGAGGGATGTAATAGAGTTGGAGGAGGACAGTACTGCAACATCCTCAGAAAATAAGCTTGCATTCCTGGAGCGTAAGATCGAAAATCTGGAGCGTAAGATAGAGAGCCTGGAATACAAGACAGAGGACCAGAAACGACTAATAAATCGTCTTTTTGAAAACCAAGAGAAACTGATAAACCGTCGTTTCGGGGAACTGGCTAATCGAGTTGATAGACATTCAATGTTTGCAACTCAAAATTTTCGTGACCAACAAGCAAGGTGTATTGACTGTATGAACGGAGTAACTTCTGCTCTTCACCAAATTTCTCAGGCGCTTCCTTCAGAAACCCTTTCTAGGCTGCAACGATTAGCTTCCTCCTTAAGGTCTGAAGCACCTTCCTCTTCTAGACCTGGAGCACCTTTTACATTTCAAAAGCCTCCTCGTCCTTAATTTATTTTTCTTTTGTTTGTACCTAAAGCTACATTTGGTGTAAGCTTCACGTATTAAAATTATCTATGTACTAGAAATAAAATTTAAGTTAGTATCTAGATCTTCTTTGTTGAAGTGATTCATTTTACTGAAAGAACTTGAGGAATGAGAAGATATTGGACTTGTTATATTTCATACTTGATTCTAAAGCATAGTATAGTAATATCTTTTTGACTGAGCAGAGTTACTAAAATGATATTTCATTGCACTTCTGAGCTATGGAGGAATGCTGAATAAGTATTTTATGAACCTATATATAGAGAACTATGGGTTTGCCCTAAGCATTGAAGGGATACGACTCTATATGAGTCATTGAGGTGAGAGGAATTTCTATATATATTTATTTTATAATTATGCGTGAGGAATATGTTATTTACTTAACACATTTTCTAGAATTGTTCTTCTTAGAGATTTATGTAATGATTTCATTTTATATAACGCCTTCAGCTGAGAGTATCGCCTTAAGGTAGAAGGATCGCCTTCGGGCAAGAGTATTGCTTATGGCCAAAATAATGCCTTCGGGTAGGGTGCTTGTATTCGTAAAAGTTATAAGCTATGTGTGTGGAAACATGTGTTCTGATATTCAATGTGAACTGGAAAGACCACGTGCCACTTTTGAGATGACACCTATTTGAGGTTTTACATATAGACAGAGTTCGTCTTTGATTAAGTGGTTTGAGTTTGGTAAAGGTTATGAGGATGAGACACTTTATGGTACAAAAGGTTGTGGAGAGGATCAAACTGATGAGGAAGAGATTGTTTGCTATTTAGAAAAGGCAAAAGTCCTATGAAAATTATTGATAATGCGGTCTAGAGTTCACAGTTGATGCTATAGTGTTCTTGTAAATCTTACCAGGGATGTGAAGAGGTTTGGAAAGAAAGAGATACAAAGAATGAGATATAGACGAAGTAATCACACTTATTTCAGTCTTGAAATGAGTTTTGAATTCGGGGGACCGAATTCTCTTAAGGGGGTGATAATGTAATACCCAAGAAAAATAAAATATAAATATTTGTTTACAAACTACTGTTACTATTTCAGTATATGGTACTATTTACCAGTATAATACTATTTACGTATATAATACTGTTCATTTATACAATCGAAATGTCAAGTACTAGATGTTGTTTGGTCATAAGAGAAAACTAGAAAGAAGTTCGTAGGAGAAACTGACGTTTTATGTGTGAAAATACCCTTAGGGACTAAAGTGAAAGGACTGAATTGAAAAGAAACTTAAAGGTTTAAGGTGAAAGGATATTTTTCCCTTTTAAGTTTCCAATAGTAATAACAGAAAAATTTTCCGCGTAAGGTGCACAGTAACTGCAGTCATTTTCATGAATAGTAAATTGAATATTTTATTAGCGCATAGTGTCAAATAGTACCCTTGACTTTTGCTATAAATAGGCCCTTCCATTTCACTTCTAAACTCACACCTTCAACTTCTCTTCTTCTCTCCTTAAGTTTCTCTTACTCCAAAGCTATGCCTCTGAGATTTTGGGCCTTTCCTTTTCAGCTTAGGTAAGGATACTATGCCCTTTCTATGTCTTTCAAATTTTAGAAGTTAATTTCTTAAGTATGCTCTGTGGTTGCGGTTTTGGCCGATCTTTCACATCAGAAAAACTGTCCTTAGCTGTTTATATGTTATTTTGATTCTCTGATTAGCGAAATAGAATGTAAACTGTGAAGAATACATGTCTAGGAAAGTTCTGGCTAAGGAAAGACCTGGTTTTTAAGTGTGTCCAGTGTGACCCTCCACTCTTTCCTGGGAACTTACCTGATGTACTCTTTTACAGATTGTATTCTCTATTTCTGGTATGAATAGTACCCGTACGTATGAATAGTAACTGTATGAATAGTAATCGTACATATGAATAGTATCCATACATAAAAATAGTATTCATACATATGAATAGTGACCGTATGTACGAATATTATCCGTATGTATAAATAGTATCCGTACGTATGAATAGTAACCGTATATATGAATAGTACCATATGTATGAACAGTATCTGTATGAAAATAATCCTAACTTGTTTTCTCTAATCTTTCATGAAAATCTCCGTAGCGGAATACTGAAATTCATCTGTGTACTCTTATCTGTAACGACTTAGAGAAGCGATATTCGTACGGAATCCAGGTGAGTGAAACGACCCTGTTTTAATAGAGTTTTAGCATTACTGGTGATAAAAAGTATGTCGTAGGACACTCCCAAGATTCATAGGGGGAAATTGGATTCAGAATGACGAATCTAAATGAGATAATTAATCCATAAGTATGGATAAAATGAAATAAGTATCTTATGATGATGTGAAGTTTGAATGTTTTCAAAAATGGATTAATTGTTATCTTGATATGTGGTTTATAAATCCATAATATAGTAATATACTATACCTGTTATATGGATGAATATTATATTGAGCTTCTAATTATGATATGAAATGCTATTGATTGTGATTGAGCGGGACAGTACCCCCTCTCACGGCAAGGCGGAAAACCCGGTTGACAGGGTGTCTTGACCAATGAGTGTGGAGACAAAGATTCCCTCAGTAGGCAGTGGCGGAGCCACGTTCATTTCAGGGGGTGCAGCTGCACCCCCTGAAATTTATAAACTTTTATGTAAAAATTTTTTTTTTGTATTTTGCCCCCCCTCTTTATTTTTTTTTGAACCCCCTTAATATTTTTTTGAACCCCAGTGACTCATTTTTTCTCTGTTGTTCATAGTCACAAGATCCCCACTCTCCAAAGTCACAAAATTTTTTTTTGATAATAGTTAATTTCTCATTTTATTGTTAGGGACCTTTTTGTAAAAGTTTGAAATTTAGAGTTTTTGTACATAGGTCTAATTCTATTAAATTGATTAATTGATTATGTAATTAGAATAATGAATAACATATTTGTGAAGTCAATTTCATAAATTTTTTTTATGATGGTTAATTTCTCATTTTATTGTTAGGGACCTCTTTGTAAAAGTTTGAAATTTGAGATTTTTTGTATATAGGTCTAATTCTATCAAATTTATTGATTGATTATACAATGAGGATCATGAGTAACATATTTGTGAAGTCAATTTCATAAAAAATTTTCTTGATGATGGTTAATTTATCATTCCATTATTAGGGACCTCTTTGTAAAAGTTTAAAATTTGGAGTTTTTGTACATATGTCTGATTTTATCAAATTGATTGATTGATTATACAATTATGATCATGAGTAACATATTTGTGAAGTCAATTTCATGAAATTTTTTTCTTGATGATAGTTAATTTATCATTCTATTATTAGAGACCTTTTTGTAAAAACTTGAAATTTGTAGTTTTTGTACGTAAGTCTAATTCTATCAAATTGGTTGATTGATTATACAATTAAGATTTAGAAGAAGAACGATTTTTTGTAATGAAAATATTTAAGAGGAAATTACCATCAAATGAATAATAAATTGAAATTAATTTAAAAGAATTGCCATCATATCTGAAAAAAATGAATGAAAATTTTGCCCCCCCTGACCGAGGGGTCCTAGATACGCCACTGTCAGTAGGGATATAGCCCGGATTGGTGATAAATCCGTGAGGCGCCCTAGCTAAGAGGATGAGGTTGTGCGTCATGGCGGAAATATACAATATTGGTGAGCCGGCCTGTGTGCGCTCTCCGGGATATATTGCCATTGACGAGTACTAGTAACGTTTGTTGAATTGGATGAATTTTTATCTTGTATGTAAGAGGATGATGTTGTGCGTCATGGCGGAAATATACATAATTGGTGAGCCGGCCTGTGTGCGCTCTCCGGGATATATTGCCATTCACGAGTACTAGTAACGTTTGTTGAATTGGATAAATTTTTATCTTCTGTCTATTGGTTGAGTATGAGCCTTTGGATATGCTTGCATGACTGGTAATGTATTTGAATTTTATTAATGCGAGGCCGATTCGCTCATTGAGTTTAAAAGCTCACATTGTTTGTACAACCTTTTTTGTTCAGATCAGGTTGCCATCGAAGAATATCTGCTAGAGGAGTAGATCACTTTGGACCTTCCCGTTGTCGGGTAGACCTCTCTTCTGTTATAGATTATGTTGCTCTGTAATCGTCTAGGACATCTAGTTCAGGGGTTCGACATTTGGCTTGTATGTCAGTATAATAATGTATTTTAAATTGATAATCTATGATTACATGCAAATCATCTCTATGATTTTCAGATAAAAAAATTTGATATATTTATCGGAAGGCTTACAGTGATGAGAGATTCATCATTGTGCCGGTCATGTGCCCAGAAAACGGGTCGTGACACATTTGTATTCGATGACCACTGTTTACATCTCTAGGGACTGGTCATGATCACGTGGTTGTTGTAAAACATGAATCTACATTTCAAATATTTAGGACTGAACAATAAAAAAAGTTATTTTCCTTATTAAAAAAAAACTAAACAAAAACTTCAGAAGATGTCCTATGAAGAAAATACGTTAATATTAAATATTATCGTGAATACCTTGGATGATAATAAAACTGAAGACTAAAATAAAGACATAATATCATGAAAAGATTTGATAACCAGACAGAGTCTGAGCTGCATTTTATGAATTCTAAATTTGATTTTTTCTAAAAAAAATATAAAATTAAAAGTTGCAACTCAGTCAGGTTTTAGAAAAACGAAGTAACAAGCTTGCAGTTACGTCATCAACGTATTATGGGACTTCATATATAGTTCTATTTCGATTGTTGAAAATAATTATACTTTACTGTTACAACATTCTATTTACAGGGATTTGAAAATAAATGATGATTACAATTTTTAGGCAGAATATATAGCTGTAAGGATTAAACTTCGAATATTGGGCATTTCATTTTTAAAAGTGCAGCAAATGCCAGCCATTTTGAAAATTACGTAGGAGAGAAAATTAAAAAGAAGTGTGTTCGGAGCCTATGGAATAATTAATTCCTTTATAGTTAGACAAAATAGTAGCTGGCAAATCAAATAATTCACCTGGTCCAGTCTTGTGGTCTACTATTACACCAAACAAAAGATCCAGTTCAACAACTTCATTTCCTGACATGAGGGAAAACGTATTGTTTTATTAGATGCCATTAAGTATTTCCATGTTATAGAAATTGCAGAGAAATAGAATATCAAACAAACAAAAAAAATCGTAGAACACATATGATGTGATTTATATTCATGGCTAAACGGAGAAAAAGTTTTTTTATTCCTATCAAACTTTACTTTTTTCGTATCATAAACTTCTAATATTTTTTCTTTTTTCGAGTTGAGTTTCAAATTTTAAGTTAAGTCATAAAATAACTTCCTCCAGCCGAGGGATTAATTAGTCTCTCAACTAAATACGAAGGCTAGTAATCTTTGATTGTCTTGCGAAAGCCAATCATCATCATCATCACACGATCTGTTCAACATTCCACTCCTATGGCTTTTTGAAGGCACCTCTATAAATGGTTCAACATTGAGTTAATGCGCAATCTTACTCAACTATTAATTACGTTTTTTTTTCATTTTACTCTTTAACTAATTTAAATATTAGAGGTTCAAACGAAATATCCCCTTTGATTTGTATTATTTACAAATCCCTTTCTCAGACTACTTGTATATTTTGCCATAGTTAATAGTGTACATAAATTTGGCAAGATGCTCGAATTTTTTTTTTTCATTCGTAAATAATATATAGGCAAAAGTATTTTTTTATCTATAATGTTATCTTAAATTTTAATTTTGTCTCTAACGTATTTTGTCTAAATTTCATTTTACATATTTCTTTTGTTTTAATTTTGTCTCTAGAGCTAACATCGTTAATAAAGTTGATAAAGAAAAGCTAATGTAGACTCCTTCAAATAATACTTGGACTTTTTCAAATGACATGTAAAATATTTCATGTGATACTTCAAACATTTAAACGTTAATTTGAAGTGAAATGGATAAATAAAAAAGCATCATTTGAAGCAAAATTGAAACTTAGTCAAATATTTAAAACAAAATTAAAACTAAAATTAATTAATATGATATATTAGTATTGGACGTGTATATGGAGAAATCTACGTTAGCATTTTTCATCAACTATATATCTTAACAGTGTAAGCTTTAGGAATAAAATCAAAATAAAAAAAAACATATAGAATAAAATTGACACAAAAAATATTAGAACGAAATTAAAATTTGAGGTAAACATTAGAGACGAAAAAGATATTTTTACCTTTTATATATATATATATATATTCATCCTACAAAAAAACAATCTACTTAAAAAAGTTGTTGTTGATTCTGTGGGTTAGCAAAGCATCCCATATATATACAAAGGCATGGAGTTGTGATGATTCTCATGAATGCAAGTGAGAAGTAGAGTCACCACACTCGCTTTTGTAACAGGCAAAGGGGACAAAAAGTGCAGTTATGTTGCTTCGTCAAGTTTGCAATCTCGGCATATCTAAATTAAAACCCATATCATCCCTATTCTATACTTTCTCTTCTTTTACATCAATTGATCTCACTGCGACAAAACGAGCTCCCATATTCAAATCTACATTAATAATTAGTCACAGAGAGAGAGAGAGAGAGAGAGAGAGAGAGAGAGAGAGAGAGAGAGAGAGAGAGAGAGAGAGAGAGAGAATATGGTTATGCCCAAAGAATATATGGCGATCGATGTAACAGTGACCAAACTTTGATGAAAAGGTTTAATATATATATATATATATAGATAAAGGGCTTGATATTCAATTAATTAATTAATGTCGGCAAAAAAGTGGGACTGCTTTCTTGAGCCTACAAAGTAGAAACATGATTAACATGAATCACGTTGTTTTCCTTCATATTAAAACCTGCAACTACTTTTCATGAAAAAAATTGTATGAAGCATTTTGCATTAATATATATATATATGTATGGTATAATGTATTATAGAATCACAGTTGTGACAAATTAAAAGAGTAAAATATATATATATATATATATTTGTCCACATCGTTTAATTTGTTTAAAGCGAGCCATGAATTGTTAAGGGAGCTAGGAAGATCAGCATGTCAAATAATAATAATGAAAATAATAGAGGGAGGGTGAGCTATATATAGGTGATATTATGTGCTTTTTTTACCTGCTCTTGAAAGCTTCAAATAATGCGGCCAACAATTCAACATAATCTTAAATCTTCGATCCATATAATAATGATTTTTGTTCTTTTTAGAGAATAACAATTTTTGTTTTTAAGACAATATATGCAAGTGTGTATATTTAATTTGATTAATCATCATTTTTTTTTATCATCCCCTGTACATCATCAATATTCATCACCTTCGATCTTTATCGTGATTTGGTAGGAAACCGCAGTCTTCTCATGCATCTCATATAATTACATTATATTTTTTATATTAATCAAATAAAATTAACCCGAATAATAAATTCCAATAACAGATTCAAACACCCTTCAGGCCCTCTCTCTCTCTCTCTCTCTCTCTCTCTCTCTCTCTCTCTCTCTCTCTCTCTCTCTCTCTCTCTCTCTCTCTCTATATATATATATATATATATATATATATATATATATATATATGAAAACTACGACCCATTTAATACGCAATAAAAAAAGAAAAGTGGAAAGAAAAAGAAACAAAGAAAAGGAAAAATTAAAAAAATATATTTAATATGTAATAAAAAAAATAAATGAAAAACGAAACGATATTTGATATGTATATTTTTAAAAGAAAGAATATAGATATATGTAGATCACATTTATTAGAATGTTCATGTTAAATTTATTATTTATGAAACAAATAAAAATATGTTTAGTAAAATGTTAGCTTAACTATTATTTGTGTCCTTTAATTTTTTTTTAATTTCAATATAATCCTTTTTTCTTTCAATATAATCCCTTTAATTTGAATTTGTGCCATTGATGTCCTTATCCATTTTTTCAATATAGTCCCCTAACTTTTTTCCTTCAATATAGTCCCTATAGTACAAATAATTTTTTTAAAAAATATAGTCTCTGCATTTCGTCTTCCTCTTCTATCTCATCATTGGCCCTTCTCTCCATTCATCACCCCTTTTCTCTCACCGTCGTCTCTTTCTTCTTCGTTGTCATCTCATTCTTTCTCTCCAAGACTTTCAACTCCGATGCGGAGGGTAAATTTGAAATTTTAACCTCTTTTCCTAATGGAAAATTGGTTTTCCATCATGTTTTGATGGAAAACTTCAATGGAAAAATTGCCTCTGGTTCCTCAGAAATTTTCCATCAGGAGCTCTCCCTCAATTGTACCGAACTAGGGAAATGAAAAAAAAACAAGGCAATTCCGTAGTGAGGCTACCAAACATGCCCATATATAGGATTTGATGAACAATCAAATATATATACCATTTTATCTATATATATATTTCTATGTTGAAATTAATTAAACGTTAAAGTTAAGCATAATTAAGATGAGAAAAAAGAACTCCTTTTAATTAAACATCTTTGCCATTATTACAAATTATCATTCCTTTTAGAATTATATTTCACCATATATAAATCAATGTTTCGATCTGGTTTTATCTTCAAACAATTTAGTGATTTAAGAATTTTGGCTACGCAATACGCATTTTGCTTCTCATTGATCTTCAACAGTACTATCTTGCACATATTAGATATGCATGCTCAATCTCTGTATATAGTTATTTGACTATTTTAATTTTTTTTCCAATATATTATCCTTGAATGTTTCTAAATCATACACTTAAGTGAATTTTAAACCAATATAATAATAAACACAAGAAGGGAATGCTTAGAATTAGAAGCCACTTAACTGTATATATAGTTGTTTTAAAAGGATATATGAAATAATGTTGTTTTAATTTCCACAAATATTATTGAATTCACGGTATATATTTTTATTCAATTTGAGTTTGAATGTGGACTTAGACATTCGGTTTTTCAGAGGTCAAAACTTCCATTTAAAGCTAATATTCCGGAATTAACTGTTGAAAATAGCCAAGCAGATCCTAGAAAAAGAATAGAGATGATAAAAAAGATATCTAGATTGTGAACACATAATTTTGTCCCTTAAAATAAAATAAAAATTAGAAAAAGGTATTTTTTAGAAATATGATATCTTAATTTCAAAATGGAGCAAATTAAAAATAAGAAAATAAAATTAAAAAAAAAACACAAAACAAAACAGAAAGAGAGAAGCCGCACACAAGTCCCCCTATATTAGCATATAATATCTGTAATAGACCGTTTATGGAAAAGTAACTTGAAATATTGTTACATAACATATTTGATTAATATTTATTTTTTGTATGTCTAGCGTTGACTGGGTTTAGTGACCCATATTTTTAAAAAATTAGGAAATTGAACTTCTTTTTTCCTTTTTTTTTATCTTTCTTTTTAGGAATTTTTTAAAAATAAACCCCAAAAAAATTTCCTTTTTACAAAACTTTTTTCCTTTCTTTTAGAATAATTTCAAACCTTTGAAAAATTTAGACTTCATTTAGAATAAATCATTTTTTTCCAAAAACCAAAAATCAAAAGAGAGGAAAAATTTAGAGAGTAAGAGATAAGACTCACTAGATTTTAAAATTAAAAATTATTCACGAACTCAAGATTTGACTTTTCTTTTGGCAATTTACAGAAGGCCATTATTTCTTTTTATCAGATTAAAATCTAATAATACACTACTGTTTTTTAGATAAACTAGGTGAACTTTTTTTATTTAATTTTCTTGCATATAAATGACAGGATAATTAAAGCAAGTTTAAAATAACTGTAAATTTTAAAATCAAGCGTATATAGTGCCTAACTTTTTTCATGTGCCAACTAACTTCCGAATCTCTTTTTTTAAAAAAATACAGATCATCAATTTAAAAAATATTTTTTAAATTTTTTTTTATCAAATTAAATTTTAGTGACGATTTCAATAAAATTAGTTATCAATTTTAAAACCTAATTTTTTTAATTAATTAATTATTTATCAAAAATCACCAGCGCATCGCATTCGGGTGTGACACAGATAAACGTAATTTATGTGGTTGGCGATTGCGATCTAATTTTCTAGATCGCAGGAAAATGGTTAGCAATGCGATCAATGATAATGAGGTGGAAGAAGAAGAAGAAGAAGAAGAAGAAGAAGAAGAAGAAGAAGAAGAAGAAGAAGAATGAAGAAAGGCGAAGGATAAAAAGAAGAATAAAGATATGGAGAAGAGGACTGTTGACTTTGACTATTGTTAATGCTTTACTTGGTGCTTGGACAGACGAATTACAGCAAAATTAATTATTAGAAAAAGAGCAAATAAGCAATGGATCCGGTCCCTGAGTTTTGAGAGGTTCAAGCCATTCCGATCGGTCTGAATCGAATCCACGCATCTTACGTGTCCAAAAGTTATTATTATTTAGATTATGGAGAGACTATCCTCTATCTCTCCAAAATTTGTTATTACAGAGATTGCTGGGCCTAAGTTGTTAGTGACAGTCTCAATCTGTGGGCCCCACTTTCCATCAAAACCGTTGACTCTGACTCTCTTTTTCACGAGCCTCAGTCTCAGGCGCCTCCCCATTCGGACCCTTCATTTCTCGGAACGCGTCAATCTCCTTACCTTTTACATCAAAATCATAATCTATTGCCCAAAAAAAAAAAATTCGTAATCTAAATAAATTAAATTCATAATATGCATAACGTTAGAAATTGATTAAAAATTAGATTATATATTATTATTTAAGTAATAATAATACCACTTTTACTATAGTATTGAAAATAAATTCAAAGTACACGAGTCAATTATTGAATATAGTATTGAAATAACTTGTTTTTTTACATGTGTAAAATTTTCTTTATATCATTATTATTAAAAATAAAATATATGTAAAAAAATTTAAAAGCTCAATAATGCAAAAGTAAAATGTAAAAAAATATAAAGTTATTTTTTAAAAAATTATATATTTTTTAATTATAAAATTATATAATAATCATGTTTTAATTGGACAACTAGATGATACAAATTCCAAAAAAGCAATAGCAATTTATTTTTTTTTTCCAAAAAATTAAAAGAGATGGGTAATTTAATTAAAAATTTTGAAGTGCATAGATCAAAAATCAAGACTAAAACCCACATCTAATACTACAAAATTCAACGCAAACCAACAGTTCTACTCCTGTGACACTTGATGGTCTTCTTCTTCCCTTTTTATTGCCGAGTCCATTGCGTCATTTATAAACTCTTCACTTCTCTCTTTCTCTCTCCCTGATTGATCTTCTCTTTCCCCTCTCACTCCCTTCATCGTGATTTATGGCCAGAGGGGGTGGACTCTCCATTGATTCAGATCCACTCGGGAGCTTCTTCTTCCCCAATCACCCTGTGGTTCTCAACTCTTTTCCTTCTGAAGACGCGCTTCAGCCCACCTGCAAACTTGGCTCCATGGACACTTCGATTCCGTTTATGCTCAGAAGAACCACCGATGAGAGGGACTTCTTCTCTAACAACAATGACAGGGCTTCCTCTGCCTCTGCCAACGCTCATACCACATCCACATCTCCAACTGTGATTGAATATCAAGTAAACGTGAGTGATCACTCATTCATGAATCATAATTGTCACTACACGATCGATTAAGTCTTTGTGCTGATTATGAATCTATGTTGTTTTGTAGACTGGTCTGAATCTCTTAACTACCAGCAGTGACCAAGGCATATCTTCTGATTTTGAAGATAAAAGAGCAAAGAGTGAGGTTAGACATTTAGACGCGGAGATTCAATGAAACTAAACCATTTTTTGATTTACTTTTAGTACTGTTTGATTGATCAGGTGGCTGTTCTTCAAGCTGAGGTGGAGAGAATGAAGGGGGAGAATCATCGGCTGAGGGACATGCTTGAGCAGGTAAACGGCAGTTACAACGCGCTGAAGATGCATATGATGAACTTGATGCAGGATCAGAAGGGGAGTGAGGAGGTTGAAGAACGTGAACACGAGGTGTTTGATGAAAGTTCAAAAGGAAAGAAACAAACTGGGAGTAGCAGAGGAGGCTTAGTGCCGAGGCAATTCATAGATCTCGGGTTGGCTTCTATTGATAATGGTGAGACTGACAGTGATGAGGCTGAGGGTGAGGCTGATGCTTCACTTTCTTCATCAGTGGGAAGAAGCCATGACAGGTCAGGATCACCAGGAAACAATGTGGAAGTGGCTTCCAAAGAATTTGCTGCCAGAATTGATCAAGATAAGAAGAAATATGGTAAGGGAACTGAAGTAGAAGAAGATGCTGATCAGATTCCAAAGTTCAGTCCTCCAAAGAATGTTGATGAACAAGTGGAGGCCACTATGAGGAAGGCAAGAGTTTCAGTCAGAGCTCGATCGGAGGCAGCCATGGTAAGCCAGAGCGTATTAATTAATTAATGAGATTGAAGGTTCTGTCATTAGTTTTCCTTGGTTTTAATTTGTTTTAGATAATGGAAAGTTAATTGTTAACGAATGTAATGAATGATCAGATCACTGATGGATGTCAATGGCGAAAGTATGGGCAGAAGATGGCCAAAGGAAACCCATGCCCTCGTGCTTATTATCGCTGCACCATGGCTCCAGGTTGCCCAGTTAGAAAACAGGTATATTTACAATGAAGTTCTCTCTACTCTGTCATACCCATCCAACCACTTCCCGTGATACTTTTAAATTTGATTTACACAAAAAAGAAATTATAAATAACGCGTTAAAATAAGTTATGTTAGCCGTTAAAATTGACTTTAAAAAATTTAGTAAAAAAGATATATATAAGCAATAGTATCAACCAGTTAAAACTGACCCGAACTAGCCAATACCCAGGTTAGTTTGGCTTGGTTGTTTATCCAAAACAATGTGCACGCTATATGTGTGTGTGTGTGTACATAAGTGTGTGTGTATATATACATGTTTGTTTAATTAAACGTTAAATTTTTTGGGGAAAGAATTTTTCAACAATTTCATTAAAAAATTCATACTTGTAGGATTTTTTTTGCTCTTTAATTATACAAATATTTTTATAATTGCTCGTCAAATTTGCTATAAACTTAATTTTTTATGATAATTTTTTAATGAATTATAATACATGTAAATTTTTACATTCATCAAAAAATAGTTAAAAAATAATAATCTGTAAACTTACAATATTTATAGATTACGCCATGAGATATAAATCAAAGTTGTGTTGAGTTGTACATAAAAATAAATTAAGTGTATAAAAAGTTGTTTATTTCAGATCTAGATTCGTTCCAGTTAGCTGAAGAATCTAATATTTTTTAGACACAATTTTGTAATTTTTAACCGTGACTACTGAAGCGGATCCAAATGTTCAGCCCATTTGATTGATAGGCTAGTTATTAGTTTACACTCATTTTTAAACAAATCATTTATAAAATTCTAAAACTGGTTTAATTGGCAGATAAAACAAGCTGAAATGCAAGCCATTTAATAGCTTAATAAGAATATTAATTAGTCATACGAACTTGTTGTTTACAATCGATGAACAAATTATTACAGGTACAAAGGTGTGCGGAGGACAAATCAATCCTAGTAACAACATACGAAGGGAACCACAACCACGCCTTGCCGCCGGCGGCGATGGCGATGGCTCAGACGACGTCATCGGCGGCGAAGATGCTACTCTCAGGATCAATGTCGAGCAACGATGGGCTAATGAACGCGAGTTTCCTTGCAAGAACACTGCTTCCATGCTCTTCAAGCACCATGGCCACAATCTCAGCCTCAGCTCCATTCCCAACTGTTACATTGGACTTAACTCACTCCCCACCTACAAACCACCCTCCCACACAGTTACAAATGCCCTTCACAAATAATAATGGCCCTCACAGTTTTGCTCAGCTCTTGGGTCAGGTTCTGTTTGATAATCGTTCTAAGTTTTCTGGGCTTCAGATTGATCATAAGGACCCTTCACAGTTGGGCGCTGCCATAGCCGCTGACCCAAATTTCACTGCGGCTATAGCGGCGGCTGTTGCTTCCGTCATGGGAGGTGCTTTGCCTAACATTAATGGGAATAATAATAGTAGCAACCTCATCGCTGCCACCGATAGTAATGGCAATGTTACAAGTAGCAACACTAATAATAGCAACGGAAATGGAAGCAGCAAAATCAGCAATAATTCGAATTTCTCAGGGAACGAGCTTAGTTGACTTCCTTTCTTTTTTTTTTTTTTAAAAAAGGACTAATTTGATTTAATTTTATTTTTGTTGCTATGCTAGCTAGGCTAAAAATTGAGCTGGCCTCTTTTCTTTTTTCATTGTCCGGGATTATGATATGTGTTAAGAGATATATAGATTTGATTATATTCTTTTGTTTCACCAGTAGTATGCTCCAAACTGTACGTGAAATTAAATTAAATGTGAAAAATATGAAGATTTATACATAAGAAAGTCGACAGTCTTCCACGCGCGCCTTTCGCATCTTTTGTTTTAATATTTCATTAATTATTTATATTATTAGCTATGTCAAAAATATCATTTTGGTCCCTAATTGACTTTAGTTCAAGCTTCAATTTTCATTCTATTTAAATTATTAATGATAAACATTGATATAATAATATTTAATACACACATTAACTATAAGCTTGTTCATATAAGATGTACATATAAAACGACAAACTACTCTTCAAGAGATAAAAAGAACACTAATATTTATGACTAGTTAAACAGGTTAGTATTGATATATATAATAAATATAACTATATCGTTATGAATAATTTAAATAGTGTTAAATTTGAAGACAAAATTCACATAAAATAAAATTTTAAAACAAAATTAAAAGTTGAATCAAATTTGTGTGACTAAAATGATAGTTTAGCTAATTAAGTCATGTTCAAAAAGTAGTAAATGGAAATCGGTGGAAAGTTGTGTTTGTGTGATATGCTTTTATGTTGTGTTGTCTGAAACTTCGGAAAGGGAGAAGCAAAATTGTTGAGGAAAAAGGAAAAGTAAGAGAGGCAGTGGTAATGAGAGGAATAGTCAAAAGAGTAAAAGGAGTCAAGAAAACCGTCTGAGGGTGGTTGAAAAATATTGAATGGTGAAGAAGAGAATGTATGTGAATGTGGTTGCTTATCGGAGAAGCAATGAAATGAAATGAAATGAAATGAAGGGTGTCAGAGAAAGTGATGGAGAGTGCGAGGGAGACTGCTTCAAAAGGTTGTTTAATTTCTAGATGTTCACACTTCGGCTGATTTCTTCCTCTCCGGTGAATGCTTCTTTAGGACAGACAGATCTCGCGCCCAAATTACATGAAATTAATGTTTTTGGAACCCGTCTAAGCATTAATTCGAATTGATTATCGGAACACATATGTAACTATTATCAATCATTAAATTGAATAAATAAATTAAAAAATTAAAAATTAAAAAATATATATATATATATTTATAAATAAATTTAAAATTAAATAAAATAAATATTTTATATGTAAATTTTATATTTTAAAATTTTAAAATCATAATCAACAACAACAACAACATAGCCTTATCCCACTAAGTGGGGTCGGCTACATGGATCGCATGACGCCATTGAGCTCTATCAATGACCAACTCTTTAGATATCTCATTTACTAGAAGGTCATGTTCAATAATTTCTCTAAGTGTCTTTTTTGGTCTTCCTCGACCTTTTTTCACAGGACTTCAAATCATCTGCTCAACTCTCCTAACTGGCGCTTCCAACGGTCTTCTTTGCACATGCCCAAACCACTTTAAACGGTTTTCAACCATTTTTTCTCAATAGGTGCCACTCCAACTCTACCTCGTATATGATCATTAGCCATAAATAATTAAAATGAAAATATCTATAAATAATTTTTTTGTCATAAAATTACATATAATTTTTTAAAAATATTTGATTGTTATTTTTTAAATTAAAAAAAAATTTATGCTCTTCAATTTTTCTTGATTTAATTTTTAATTAAATAATTATATAAATATAATTTTTTTTCTTATTTCTTCATTTATTAGTAATAATATACTTATTTTTTGTTGAATTAAATGTCTTTTCCATTTTAATTTTTATCATCTTGCTACATGCATGTTTTGGTTTTTGGGTTAAAATAATTTTAGCACCTTTTATATATATATATATATATATATATAATATTCAATCTATATAAATTAAGAAGAAATTAATAGCAATATGGTAAGACACACAATCTATGAGAATAGAATTTGATTTTTGATAAGTGTAAATTTTTCTAAGTTTTCATACAAATTTAAATATTTTAAAAAAAAGAGGTCCGACTCAGCTTTGACCTAACCAGGTCGCTTGCTTGCGCCGGTCCAAAAACTTAACCCAGACCGATTTTAGCTCTAAGTCAACTTATCGAGCTGGTCTGAGTCCAAAAATTATCCATGAAATCATGTGATGAGTTGATATTTTTGTTTTGGTGTTCTAGTTAAAAAGCATGCATCATCCACCATTTAAATCTTTATTTTTAAAATGTTTTTAAAACAATTTAAAAATTAAAAAAATTAATTAAAACTTGAAAAATGTATATCTTTTTTAAAAAAATTATATATTTTTTATAACTCAATATCAATGATTAATTCTTTAAACTTTATACAAGTATTATTTTATTGGAGAACATACTAAGAAAAACATAAGTTTATTCATTCTTTATAAAAGCTACTAAACTGGTGGTCCAATAATAAAGGTGGTCTAATAATAAAGGATGTGAACAATCACTTCAAAAGGAGGGATTCTATATTATTGTTTTTAATTTTTAGCTAATCCTTTTGGGTTATTGGACTGTTTCAAAGAAACATTAATTCATTTCATCTAAAAATGGACGAATTGAATCAACTATAAATAAGCTAACTTCGTTAAAAAAATACAAAACTATATATAACAACATATCTATTAATTATTTGTGCGGTGCATCATATATTTGTTGCATGCCTTCACTATATATATATATATAGGTAATGTAAGTGATTTGGATAATTGAGCAAGTACTCCATGCCCATGCATGCTAGCTGCCTCTGACTCATACGTGACTTGGCATTACACTCAACATTATATATAATCTGTATATTTATCTTTTCAATATTAATTAATTTTATACTATAGAATTAATAATTCTCGTGATAAATATTTCTCATAAAATTTTTTATATTAATTTAAGATTATTTTATGCTCCCATAAGTTAATCTAAAAATTAACGTAGATTATATATTTACGTATAAGAAAATTTTAATTGTTTGAAAATGTATTGTTACCCAGTTTATAACATTTGATATGGAAGATTAGTTAATAAAGTAGTTACTTCTTATTCGATGCATGGTTGAATCAATAAAAATCACATTTTATGATATACAAGATTGAAAGGTATAAAATTGCAAAATCTTACACTATTTCAATTGATCTCCTTGCAATATATATATATAGAGGGACATATTCAATGGGAAGAGTAGTTTAATGTGAGAGTGAAAGGAGAAAATAAACACTCTTAAATGATAAATTAGTAGTTCAAATTAATGCAAAATTTATTTAAGTAAAGATCAAAAAAATATTATTAATTTGTATTAATGAATTTTACATCAATCTACATAATTGATTTGTAATATAAGAATGATTATTTTTTCCTTTCATATTTTATATTAGACTACTTCTTTCACTGAATATGTCTATAGTATGTAATGTACACATTTGTATTACACAATTAGTGAGCCTCAACTACATTTGTTTTAAAAGTAAGTATCAAATTAATTATGTATCTTTCTATTTAAAATTAAAAATATTAATTCATTAGAAAACATCATGACGAATTCTGTCTCATTTATTTTTAGCCTTGACTGTGGGAGATGGATCGCATTGTAGTTCCCTTTTGAATTATGAAATAATTTATATTCTATTTATTTTGAATAAAATCCCCTCTAAATTCTTGAAGGCTCAAGTTTTAATATTTAAAAATTTAATTTGGTTTTTTAATTTAAAAATTCTTAATTTTATCAAACACACCAATGGGCTAGTTAAGTTTCGGGCTGCCTATCTTGACCTTGCTTTTCTTCAAATTTGGGCCTTATAAGGGAACAAAGCCCACGCTTGTTACTTACCTCACAATCCTGCAACAAAAGGCCCAAAATACAAAATGAAAACTGAACGATAATGAGGCCGCATTGGCATATTGACCCAAAAAAAAAGGAGAGAGAGAGAGAGAGAGACAGAGAGAGAGGACTGTTTTGGCAATTTAGCGGTAGAATTCCAGCTCGCAAGAGAGAATGGTCGGTGAGCATGGGACTGGTAGCTGATATCGTCTATAAGGGGATTAGCAAACAAAACAAAGTTTCGTTGTTATTCCCTTTTGGTTGCTGCTGTTCCAGTCATCTTTCTTATGATTCTAAGGTAAGTGACAGTGTGACACAACAACTTAGCCATTTTTTTTAATGAAAAATTTTGAGTTTCGTTTTGTACTTTTGAGCTTGTGCTTTTTTAGTACTGTTGTGTTTTAAGTTATTTATAATGATATGAATTTTCTATGTTAATGTATGAAAGTTCTGTGCTTTTGTTGAGATTGTATTCTGACAAAGAATTATATGCATTTATCAATTCCGCAGAAAAATGGCTTCCAAGTACAGTTCTTTGGTTGCCCTTCTCTTGTTAATTCTCCAACCCGTGGTTCTCTCTGCCCCCAGTACTGGGCTAATCAGAGTTGGATTGAAAAAGAATAAGTTGGATCAAAGCAATCTTCTCGCCAGACGGGCTGCATCTAAGGAAGGAGTTATACTTAAAGATACTGTAAGATATCATTCTCCTCGGAGTTCTGATGACACAAGTATTATAGGGTTAAAGAACTATTTAGATGCTCAGTATTTTGGTGAGATTGGTATTGGAACTCCTTCTCAGAAGTTTACTGTGATATTTGACACTGGAAGTTCCAATCTTTGGGTGCCTTCCTCTAAATGTTACTTCTCAGTAAGTCTTCTTAGTCTCTCTCCTTATTTATATTTGGTCTAAACTTTTTGCAACGAGTGTTTGTTTCAGTTGGATAGAAATAAGAGAAGAATATGATTTTATGTCAATGTGCAGGTTGCTTGCTATTTGCACTCAAAGTATAAGTCAAGACAATCCAGCACTTATAGAAGAAATGGTACAGCCTTTATTTCTCACTTCTCTCAAATTGCCAATTCAAAAATCACCCTGTGCTTCCCTCCATCACTTCCCCTTTATCCTTATGGTTTACATTTAGCTAATTAACAAAAACTGAAAATTATCCTGTGGATAACTTATCATTTGGAGTATGATGAAAAAGAGAAGAAAGCAAAATTTAGACGATAAAAGTGTCCAACATTATCATTATCTTTCCATTTCTGTAGTGTTTATTTCATAATTTTCCACTTCTGAAGATCAACTGTGCAAAAAAAAAAAAAATTTGCTTGAACTGTCCATTTTAATAGAAACATTCTTCAAGAAGTTCTTAGATGAGTTCATTGATCTGTTTACTTGACCTAGACATATATTCAAAAGCACTCTGCAAAAAGTTTTTGAATATCTTAAAACATGTCTTCTTTTGGTTATTGGTGCAGGGACATCAGCTGAGATCCATTATGGAACAGGAGCAATTTCAGGCTTCTTCAGCCAGGATCATGTCACACTTGGTGATTTGGTTGTGAAAAAACAGGTAAGATTTGCTTCATGGTCCTTCAAGAAGCTACAATCAACTTTATTAGTATTCCTTGAGTTTTCTTTACTACTTGGATTTAGGATTTTATTGAGGCAACCAGAGAGCCTAGCATCACATTCTTGGCCGCTAAGTTTGATGGCATTCTCGGCCTAGGATTTCAAGAGATATCTGTTGGGAATGCTGTTCCTGTCTGGTAAGTTATGTGGATGGAGAAATTCTTATGTAGACTCAGTCTAAAAAGAATATATAGACTAAGTGAATTATGAATAAGTAAGCATATCAGATGCACACATTACATTAAGGGCCACCTTCAACAGAACTACATGTCTATTCCTAATTAGCTTAGTCTGCAATTTTTATTGTAGAATGAATTTACACAAGAATTTCTTTAGTAGATGTTTGCTAGTAATATGATGAGGATCATTTGATTGAAGTTTGAATTCAACATTATGAAATTTCCCATTACCTTATTGAGCGCCTGGGTTACTACATCCTTTTATGATATGAGTAGAATATTGTTTATTGTTGTTTCTTTATTTTTGTCTAAATTGAAACTTTGCTTTATGAATTATAGGTATAATATGGTTGATCAACACCTTTTGAAAGAATCAGTGTTTTCATTCTGGTTGAACCGCAATATTGATGGGGAAGAAGGTGGTGAGATCGTATTTGGTGGAGTTGATTCAGATCATTACAAGGGTGAGCACACATATGTTCCAGTCACCCAGAAAGGCTATTGGCAGGTTCTCCATAATGAAACTTCAACCATCTTTTACATTAAATTACATGTTTCAAAATTTGTTTCTAATTTCTCTCTAACATTTTTCCCTTCGTATGCAGTTTGAAATGGGAGATGTCCTAATTGATGGTGAAACAACTGGTATTTATAACTCGACTTGGAAAATTTTTCATGTAAACTTGGTGCACAAAACATAGTAAACCAAGTCAATTATGAATAAACATGAAACATATCTGATGACACCCATATGATTATAATAGGGAAATAAAAAAGAGAGGGAGGTGTAACCAACTCAGTGACACTGGGGTGGGACACGGGGAGATAGAAAGGGAAGGGTAAGGTATTTGATTAGTAGCTGTGGGTATAAACAGGAGGTTTGGAGAGTGGTATGGTGATGGAGAATATGGGAAATGGTCTGGGAGAGTGCTAGCCTCTCGAAAGTCTAGCATTTGTTGAGTGTTTTCTTGTGTGTCATGTTTTCTTCTGCATATTATCCTTTTTGTGTGAGTGTGCTGTTGCATAGTGAGTTCTGCGAGTGTTTATCTGTTTGGTATATTTTATATATCAGTGTAATTTTCTCTACCCCATTGGTAGTGATTTTCCGTAATATTACTGAATATTTCAGTTTCCTTTTCTTTATTTCCGTTTTTCTGTTATTGTTGTGAGTTGGGTCCTATCAAATTGGAATCGGTGACGAGAGGGAATGGTTAGTACTTGAACGGAAGCAAGGATGGAGGCTAGAATGGAAATTGTGGAGCAAGAGATAGCAAGTATCAAGCAATGGATGACAGAGATTAAGGAAACTGTGGAGGAAATGAGAACCTCCCGTTGTGTAGAAGAAGATAATAGGAGTGTTCATGAGAACCAAGCTCCTGGTCAAATGGGGAGGAAATGAGAGTGAACTTGCCCAACGGAATACTAAAGAAATACGAGGGACAAAGGAAAGTTTTGATTCCATCACAGTAGCAACTGTGGATGAATTGGAAGAAACTCAAAACATGTCCGACGCCCCAAAAGTCATGAGAACAGAATCGAAGCAGCACCAAACATGGAGTTCCATCGACAACATCAAGGAGAACATTGCTGCTGGGGACGTGCAGATGATTTCAACATCTTATTTAGGCCAACCAGTAGATACTTTTTACCTTTTCGGTGTCGAGACAACAGTGGGGAGTGGCTGGGGACGCAGTCGCTCCAGAGAAGAAGATTTCCGTGAGAATAGAGAAAGGGAACAACGTTCATTTTTGGCAGAAGGGGACGACGGCAAGAAGGCAAGTCATTGGGTTTTGGATCGGGTTAGGGTAACCAAGTGGGGAACAAGCCCAAAACTTAATGGGGAAGAAGGTTTGTCGGCAGAAGGTGTTGACAAAGGAAAAAGATATTTGGGTAATTGGGTTTTGGACCGGGCTAGAGTTACTTTATGGGGAAGAAGCTCGAAAAGGAATGGGGGTGATAATTTCATTGGGTCTTTTATTTCATATACTAAGGTGGCCCAAAGCAGCATTCAATCGACTCCTCTTATTCCAATAGGCCAGAAACACTATTCAGAATTGGCCTATAAAGAGAACAAAAGTCTGACTTCACAATGGGCCAAGGAAAATGGTCTGCACCCAAAAAAATTAGGGTTTCCTAAAACCCAAATTTTTGACTCCTTAGGAAAAACCCTAACCGCTGAACAAGAGTCAGAAGTCTCCTTCTCACCTGGAGTAGATTCAAACAAGCCAGCGACATAGTTGAGATTGCGGAAGAGAAGAAAAAGGAAAAGAGAATTGATTTTCGAGATGCAGAGTTATTTCAAACAAACCAGAGGGGCAAGAACATCAATGTACATATTGCTGATGGTAGAAGAGGGCAATGAAGGGAGAGATGATGACATGCTGGCTGTCCTATGTGAGAAAATTTTTGAGAAGGCTCTGATCATGAATGGCGTCATCAGGGAGTGTAACAGAGAAGAAATTAGCGGAAAGGTTGGTGTAACCCAACACGCACTCGTGACCCGACCCGTTTTCCTTAAGCAACATATAATCAAAGACCCAAATAGAGGGGGGTCCACTAAAACTTTGGATCTTTTGGGTTGTTATTTAAGGGTCACTCTAATTTCTGAGCCCATTGAGACCGCACAAGTTCTTGACCCAACAACACCCGACAAAAACTAAAAACGGAAAGATGGATCAGGTAAAGCCAAACCAACAAATCCAATTCCTCTGTTTGTAAAATTCGAGGGGGGCAGCATGGAGAAGAGAATTGCGGAATTGCAGTTTTGTAGGGGAAGGTGCCACGGTAACTCAGGAAACTAAGGAGAGGCAACATGGATCATTGGTTTGGATAGAAAGAGACGAAGAAGACACAGGGGGAGAAGCACCAGTGAAGCAAATTATAATTGAGGAGAATGAAAAGATTCATTTTGATGCTTTTACCAATGAAGTTAAAAGTCACAGACTTTTGCCAAGGGTGGAAATATGGAGTGCTTATACCCTAAAGAAGCCATTTTTGATGTTGAAAAAGATTATGCTGAGGCAGAATGTTTTTAGTCAAGATGAGTATTTCAAGAAGGCTGAGTTTGACGGTGTTATAGTTATCAATGTGGGCAAGTCAGCTGTTAAGTCATTTTGCTACAAGATAAGGGTTTTTGCCCCAGTTGTCGGAATTCACTTAACACTTTTACATTGCCTGTGAATTTGAAGAACTTCCATCACTGCAGCAACTACGGCTTGGGAAAGTAGGTGTTTGGAAGCAAGAATAGAATTTTACAGGAAAGAAGCCCCAGAACCAACGTCTACTTCTCACCTTGAGGACAAGGTGCCTCTTAAAGGGGGCGGTATTAATGAGACCCATATGATTATAATAGGGAAATAAAAAAGAGAGGGAGGTGTAACCAACTCCGTGACACTAGGGTAGGACACATGAAGATAGAAAGGGAAGGGTAGGGTATTTGGTTAGTAGTTGTGGGTATAAATAGGAGGTTTGGAGAATGGTATAGGGATGGAAAATATGGGAAATGGTCTGGGAGAGTGCTAGCGTCTCGAAAGTCTAGCATGTGTTGAGTGTTTTCTTGTGTGTCTGTGAATGAGTGAGTTCTGTGAGTACTGAGTGTTTATCTGTTTTGGTGTATTTTTTATATCAGTGTAATTTTTTCTACCCCACTTTCCTTTTCTTTATTTCTGTTCTTCTGTTATTATTGTGAGTTGGTTCCTATCAATATCACACATACTTTTTAATGAGAGGCTCTTCTAATGAGCTTATATGTTTATTTATAATTGGCTTGGCCTACTTATACATAATCTACTTAAGAGACTCGTGTTCTTGAAGGTGGAGACTGTTAAATTTTTCCTGGTCTAGCCTTTGACCTTAGTCATTGATAAAATCGTATGAGATGCATACTTCATTCTTTTCAGGACTATGTGCTGCTGGTTGCTCAGCAATTGCTGATTCTGGAACCTCTTTACTAGCAGGACCCACGGTATGAAAAGAAACGCCTTTTACTCAGTTTAACAGAACGAACCAAATATATCATAATGTTCTAAGGCCATTCTAATATATGCAACTTTCTTACTTGAAGTTCCTATAGAAGATTATTTGCTTCTTACAGTGTAAAAGTTTTTTTTTATCTATTTATGGGAATAAATAGTTGTACCATAGAATTTTCTTGTTATTGCATCAGTTGCTGGATACATATAAAGCTTCTAGGATGCAATGGCATGCAATTGATGCAGCTGCCATATTTTGTATTTCCAGACTGTAATTGTTCAGATTAATCATGCAATTGGAGCAGCTGGAGTAGTGAGCCAAGAATGCAAGGCATTGGTTGCCGAATATGGGAAAACTATATTGGATATGCTGATAAATGAGGTTACTTGATCTGCTTTCATTTCCTGTTCAGTATCTATGCTTTGTTTTCCGATTTTCTGTGTAAATCTTACTAATATGCCTATATACTTGTGTTTCCTTTATAGGCTCTCCCACAGCAGATTTGCTCTCAAATCGGTTTCTGTACTTTTGATGGGACTCAGGGTGTAAGGTCAGAATTATCTTACCATGTTCTGATATCAAATGGCTCTAATTTGGTGACTAACCTACTAAGATTATATTAAAAATTTATTCACAAACCTTTGCTTAAAATCTTAAGCTTCTGATTTGAAGTGGTCAACAATATGATATCAAATAATCTTTTATCAGGAATTCAATTATTGCCACCCTCTATTCTAACTGAGATTAGAAGTAAAACTTATTAATGAGCTTTCACGGAAAAGCTTTGGAATAACTTGGATTATCATTGTGCAGTATGGGCATCAAGAGTGTGGTAGAAAAGAACTCAGAGAAGACATCTGATCATAGTCTTAATGCTGCTGGATGCACTGTGTGTGAGATGGCAGTGGCATGGATGAAAAATAGGCTGAAACTAAATGGGACAGCAGACCAGATCCTAGACTATGTCAACGCGGTAAAACCATCCTTTGCTTTTATGTTTCCTAGAAAAAATGTCCTTTCAGCAAGCTCACACTCAAACCCTCAATCTCGTATGCAGCTCTGTGATAGGCTTCCCAGCCCTAATGGAGAGTCAGCAGTTGATTGTGGAAGCTTATCTTCCATGCCTAACATTTCATTCACCATAGGTGGCAAAGTGTTTGACCTCTCACCAGAACAGGTATAGTGATTAATAAACCCTACCATTATGCTATGACCAACAATATTGGTACGTTTTAGGATCAGCTAGACTTAAAAGTTTCTTCTTTGCCAAAAATGTATGCTATCCTGCTTAGTTGGCATTATAATCAACTGTTAAATGAACTTGGATGACCTCATCTAATAGTCAATATCACTGCCAACTAAGCAGGGCCCTGGTGCATTATGGTTAACAGAATCTTTTCACTTTGAAAGTCTTATGTGGTCTGCTTCTGAACTTGGCTTACTCTTATGAGACGTTTTCATGAATCAGTATGTCCTCAAAGTGGGAGAGGGACAGGCAGCGCAATGCATTAGTGGATTTACAGCTTTGGACATAGCTCCTCCTCGTGGGCCTCTATGGTACTGTTATTACTTCTTTATATAAATGCTTTGCTCTCCAATAATTATGTTCTTTACAACGTTCTTACTTAAAAAGAATGTAGATTTTCTCGCCAATTTCGAAAAGAGAAAAGTGCCTACGCGTTCTATCTAATTTCCTCAATTTTCAAAAATGAGATGCTTAGATGAAGCCTTCAACTCAACAATGCTACTCTGAAACGCAGGATTCTTGGGGACATTTTCATGGGTCGCTATCACACAGTGTTTGATTATGGAAACATGAGAGTTGGATTTGCTGAATCAGCGTAGGTTTGTGATATGTATTGTACGATAATTGCAGAATTTGGCACGATAAGCTTGCTGCTTACACTGACCTGTTAAAACTAGCAAAATGTGAGCAAGGCTAGTAAAAAATGTGCAATAGATAGTGCCACACGGAGTGTAAACTTGCATGTAAAAATGTACTATTGTACTGTTATCATAAGGACCATAAGAAACAGTAACTTGTTCTATTTTGCTGCACAAAGTGCTTGTATTTTCTAATAACTTTAAGTCCATAACAGGTATTTTATATATAGAATCTATAATATTTATTTGGTGGAGAGTGAGTGCACAATTGACATTTTTGTCAAGGGTTTGGCTTCTCTGCTTATCAAACACTATGTTTGACAAGCGAGAGCCGTCCGATCGGACGGCCGATTAGACGACTCTCGCTTGTCAAGCATGGTGCTTGGCAAGCAGAGGATCCCCTCACGTTTAACTATTGGAAGGATAAATGAAATGATATGTAGTACAGATCTTGCTGCAAAAAAGTGGTTTAGTTAGTGATTAAATGTACTCAACAGTACTCAAATCAATGTTAGATTCTGACTCAATTCTTGTCTATATTATCATTCCTTGTCTATATAAGATAAGCCAAGTATAAAATACTATTCACCCTTAGTGCTATGGATACCACTACTCATTTTAACCAGTATTTTTATATGTAATAAACCATTATTGGGTTCAGAAGTTCTTGTTTATGATAAGTATGCAAGTTGTTAATTCATATGAAAGTGATTAATGAACATCCTAAGTAATGATATTTTCAGTGATGAAAAAGAAGTGAACTGAATTAGTTACTCATTGAGAGGGACAATGATTACCAGTTTGAAGCGATTCAACTTGAAGGTTCACTGGAGAAGTGACAAAACGACGAACTTTTCTTTTGTCTTTTCGATCTTTGTTTAATAGCGGCACCGCCACACCATAACGAAACGTCTAAGCAAGCATGAAACGTCATTCTACTTTTCTGTATTAATTTAAATTGTTACCTGTCTCAATCTTAAACCCATCCAATTAAATTTCTTTCTTTTATATCATCAATTAAATTTAGAAGGGACTAATTCCAACAAAATGATAAATTTATGTTCAAATCTCAGTTAAGAAAAAAATTCACATTTAGTATTCAATAATATTTTGAATAATATTATTTCGGATAATAGATCCTTGTGAAAAATTTTAAAAAAAAAATTCTTCCTTTATCTCTTTTCACGTCGAAGGCAACACCTAAGCCTATACTATTCCCTGTCTGGTTTTAATCATTTTCAGCAACATTTATTTAGTTTTTATTGTTTGAATTATGTATATAATGATACCTACTTTTCTTCCTCATTTTTTCAAAGGAGATAATTGGCCCCTTTAATTTATTATAATTATTTACGAGTTAATTAGCAGTTTAATACTCACACTATATCAGGTCTTTTCTTTTGTCGGCAGTGTTTTTCTAAGTATGAACTCGAAGATTGCATCTTCATCAACTTTTCCTATTATAATATCTTACTTCCTACCTTTCGACTTTAGGCTTAGAAGTTGGAACTAACATGTGGGCTCTGGGTATATCATTTTCAAAGGCGTATAAAAACATCTGAAATTAGCAAATGCTTCAAAATTACTTCAAAACATTTTAAGTTATTGTTGTTGCGCTCTTTATAGTCTTTACTTATTAACTTGTTATTTTAATGTAAAATTATAAAGAGTCGGGAGCAATTGATCTGATAATCTAAGATATGAGATGGAACATGTCCATTACTCCAATATTAATATGAGAGACTAGTATAACATGATTATTAACGTATTTCAATTATTTCTTCAATTTTATAGCAATTTTTTAAATACAAAAATAAACTATAGTAAGAGCAATAACTAATATTAATGGCTAAAAAATTGGGAAGTAAATGGAGAAGCAGGTAGGGTAGTTATTAAGAGCAATAAAATTGGCTTGCTATATATGATTACCATTTACCGCCACACCAAACGCATGGAAACAGGAGACGTAGTGACATTCATGACCACACAAATAAAACGTGCTCTTTATGCTCTTATAAACCACACGTGCTACCCTCCTGGTTGGGCCCCACACATTCTTATCCTTCTTCTTCTCAAATATTTACTATGTCCATAAATACTTCTATGCAGGGGAAGAGAGCCAGAGAGGAGAAGAAAGAGAAGAGAAGAGGAGCACGTGAGTTGCGTGTGAGGAAAGCCTCTCCGTCATTAACCATATATTATACCTTCCAAGCGAAGCCAACCCCGAAGAATGGTATTGTAATTAGGTAGTAACTGCACCAACTGGACAGGATTGAACAGTAGGGCACAGTTAGTGAGTAACAGTAGATAACAACCCTCCCTGCCTCTCATCTCAACCCCCCACTCCCACCCTCCTTCTCATTTGTTCCTTCTATAACACATCACTTACAATGTGAATATGATTTATTAAAAATTATAACATATATATGTATAGAGATTAGAGTATGCTAATTAATTAATTGGTGTAACGTTTATTTTACGCCTAAGATTGGACACCTATGTTTCTAAACAATCGAAGCTACCACACGCCATCATAGATTTCGTTAAGTTAAAGAGTGTGGTCGTTGTCAAACCACTTCTTCACACTTCACTTTACTTTAACTAATCAATATTTAATTACTCGTCTTATTCTAAACTTTTTATTTTAATTCTTTTCAATAAATTGTTACTTTGATCAATTAAAAAATTACAAGAATCTCAATTTAATTTTTTTTTTTAAAATAAATATTTTGATTTAATATTTAAAATAATACATTTATTTTTATTTAGTTAATTTTGTTATTACATCATCAAAGTCATCAAATTTTAAATTTTTTATTTTCGAAATGTTACTTTAGATAAATAAAAAGATGAAATAAAACAAACATACTTACTTTAAATAGTTAAATTTTCAAAAATTATATTGAGATAACTATAATTTTTAATGAATAAATTAATAATTTAATCTTTGTTTATTGTGAATGGACAAAATTTGCTTTAAAAAGTTGTTTTCTATGTTGCTTATAAATATTACTTACAGATAATTGATAATCATTATGAAAAAAATGTAACTTGAGCATGATTAAGATAATGATTAACGACTCTACAAATTGAACTCATAAATTTAAGTATGATTTCTTTTTCTAAAGCGGGGTCTCTTTCGAATAATATTGGACTGTTCTTGAAATGCTACTTTCTTTGTAATGGCAATTTCATTGGCAAAAGCAATATCGGATTCACAATCATCCAGTCATATCGTGCTTCATGAAAGATAGTTCAAACCAAAAAAATTGGGAACGAATGGCAAAAACCTAAAAGAAACACTGAAAAAAAATGAGGTCACTTTATGTTGGTGCCCACGTCAATATATTATGATTGGTTGGAAGATTAAATGGGCTAGTTTCTAGAAGTGGGTAAGAAGAATAATTGGTATTTCGCACTTTTGGGCGTCCCATTTTTTCACCAACCTCACATACTCGATTACGTGGCAAATATCATGACAAAGCCATGATGTAAATTTCACTATTCACATACATACTTACCCTTTTGCAGTGTCCAATGCAAATTTTACATATGGTAAAAGTATACTGTCACTTTTCACATAGTTACTCTTTTACAGTGTCCAATACAAAATTTACATATAGTTAAAGTACATTACACTTGTCTTAGTGTTACGTGGTAACTTTTTAAACTCTCCCCTTATTTTATTAAAGTATCTTAAATTTAAAAATTAATTTTTATTTTAATTTATTATATTAACTACTATATGTAGAATGATTCTTATACAAAAAAGTAATAATAAAATAATTAATTTACAATAAATGTTAGTAGAGAGTAATAAATATTATAGTAGTAAAGAGTTGATTGTGGGATCTATTTGTAAATTTTTAAAAATTTTACCATTGTAATAGAGAATTAGTTAAAGTGATGAGGAGTTATTTAATTAAATGTGACATTATACGACTCACAATGAGAACCCAAATGAGATTTACAATTATAGATGTTCTTAGTTTGTATAATAAACTGATAAAAAAGTTATTATAAATAAATAAGTTAATGATTTTTTATTATCTAAAACACTCACTTTATATACTTTTAATTTTTCAAAAGAAACTAATTTATTCTTATATAAATTTACTAATTTAGTCTCTAAAAAAATTACATTTGTGTTAATTTGGCTATTCAAAGCCTACATTGCCAAATTTTAAATTATTTGTTGTCAAAAATTATTTTAACAATAAATAAATAAATAAATGAGATAAATACAATTAAAAAATAAATTAAAATATTCATTTTTTGAAGATGAAATTAGAATTTAAAAATGAAATAAGTATTCAAGAATCTACTCTTTATTCCTAGGAAACTCATAAGGATATTAATATATTTCTCAAAACAATTTTATTTTATTAAATTTTGTAATTAAACGTATATAAATATCATAGAGATTTGATATGTACCTAAGAAATTTTGGTGTGGTGCAAAATATCTAATTTTGTTAACAAAAATGTGATTCTCCCAAACCAAATGTAGCACGGTGTGGAAAAGCCAATTTGGACTTTAACTAATCGCAGTATGCCACGAGAAAAAGGTCGGATGCTACTTCATCAACGTACCAAGTCAATGTCAACAAAAAAATATTAATTAATTAGTACATTATTCAAATGAAACCAATTTGAAAGTGGAAGAATTTCTTCGGACTCATGGAAGCGTCGATGAATCATCAAAACAGCAAAATTATGAGAATTTCCCAACCCCAGTATTCTATTCTGACTTCTATCGTATATATATATATATATATATATACACACACACACATATATGTACCTGCACCATTGACTTGTACAATTCCTCACCCAAACAAGACTTTTAATTTGTCAAACTTACATATATGTTCACACTTAACATTACAAGTTTTAGTTTGAATTCTTCTATCATTTATACATGTTGAATAATTAATTAGGATACTAAAGTTCAACCGTTTTGGTGGTTCAACCCAACCCATATATGCCTTCATCTTATTAAACCCAAAATTTATTTTGGGGTAGGAGCCAAGGAATTTAGTTTTGATTATCCACCTCAGCTACCTCATCCAAACCCTAACTTCTCCCTTCACAAATCACCAATCCAAACCTAATTCTATCTGCACTTTACACGCTCTAACACTTTAATTAAATTAATTATAATTAAATAATATATAAATTTATTTGAAGTGAGTCTCACGAGACCTCCTTACTTACACAAGCATATCAAATAATGAATGTCGTGCATAATTCAAAAGGCTTCATTATATGAAAGTTTCAATTTTTGTACTGTCAGCTCAAAAAAATCATGCCTGGGATTTGAAAGTTATGTAGGGCTTATATATTTATATTACTAATTATTTTGATTTATCCCCACGTGCCACTGACCAAGGCATTGAGGACTGGGCATCATTAGCCACCCATATTGTGACACGTGGAGGACTCTCATTGAAGGAATTGTCAACTCTAGAGAGACAGAGAGAGCGCCAACCATATAACCAACCAATAAAACGAACATCTTTAGAATTTCACCGAGTACTGTCTCTGTTTTCATTATATATAAATATAAACCCTTCGAGTCTTTCACTCAGCAACACGAAACAGAACAGAGCATTTTCCTTCTTTCACACTATGGAATGGAGCAGAGGCCACACCTTAGGCCACGGCTCCTCCGCCACCGTCTCCCTGGCCAGCTCCCTCCACTCCGGAGACCTCTTCGCCGTCAAGTCATCGGAGCTGTCCCTCTCGGAGTCCTTACAGAGAGAGCAGAGGCTCCTATCTTCTCTGTCCTCTCCTTTCATAGTCAGCTACAATGGGTGTGACATAACTAGAGAGAATGAAAAGCTTTTTTACAATCTCTTCTTGGAGTATATGCCCTTTGGGTCAATTCTTCAAGCAGTTCACCGCCGAGGCGGCGGGCTCGACGCGCTGGTCATCGCGAACAACACACGGCAGGTTTTGAAGGGGCTGGAGTATTTACATTCAAATGGGTTGGTGCATTGCGACATCAAGAGCTCCAACATACTGATCGGTGAAGGTGGAGCGAAAATTTCGGACTTTGGATGTGCCAAGCGGAGTGGGGAGACAGCGGCGCCGATCAGTGGGACGCCGATGTTCATGGCGCCGGAGGTGGCGCGTGGGGAAGAACAGGGGTATGCTAGTGATATATGGGCACTTGGGTGCACCGTGATCGAAATGGCCTCTGGGGTTTCGCCGTGGCCGAATGCGGCGGACCCATTTTCAGTTCTTCACCGGATTGCCTGCTCCGGCGAGTCGCCGGAGATTCCTGGGTTTCTGTCGGAGGAAGCAAAGGATTTCCTGGGGAATTGCCTAAGGAGGAATCCGAAGGAGAGATGGACAGCTACTCAACTGTTAAAGCATCCATTCCTCGAGGAATTCAATTTCGAGTCCAATGGGAAGGAAATTCAAAAACCCATTTCGAGTTCCCCCACAAGCATTCTTGAACACGGATTCTGGAATTCCATGGAGGAATCTGAGACCCGTGGAGATTCGATTCGTACGAGGTTTGAAGATTCTGCAGCTGATAGGATCAGAGGGCTAGCTGAGTTTTCAGGGGAACCCAGCTGGGAATGGGACGAGAATTGGATCACAATTAGACGGAAGATTGAATCTGATGCATCGTCGAGCAGTTTTAGAAGTAGAGATAGTGAGTGTGTTTATGAAGATTACAAATGTAGGGAAATTAGCGATGTGATAGTTAGTGTTCACAATTTTGAGAGAGGCCTTCAGAAGATGCTAACTTCTCCCTTCAATGTCAGTTTTTTTATGATTTAATTATTCAACACTCAATTCTCTCTCTCTCTCTCTCTGATATTAATTTTACAGAACAAATACCAATATTGTTTTGTACGAGTGGTGTAGGGTTTATAATTACATGGGGCTTAAATAATACCAATCAGAGCGTATATTGAGGGTTCAAACCCCAAAAAGTTTACAGAAGAAATTCACGAGTGGAGGCGAAACTCCATTAATGGGAGGTTGGTATGTTGGGTTTAATTGCGGTGAGCTCAAATATATTTCTTTGGTAGAAAGAGTAAAATGGGACAAGAGCAGAAGCGAGAGACAAGGAGGTGGAGGGGAAGGGACATGTCCCAAGTGGTTATTTCAATCTTAAAAACACCCCAACCTGTCTCTAGTTGTATTTGGTCGATTTCTACGAACCAAAGGAACCATTGTGTCTGCTTGCCTTTACTGCCATGTCTCTCACTTTTCTCTTTGTTGGCTGTAATTTTCTTTTTCTTTTTATTTTGTCCCCCTTTTTCAGAGTTTATATCTCTATTATCATGGTGGGTATAGAATTTAAATTTTCAGAACGCTAAACCAACTTTAAAAACAATAATAATAACATAAGGTCCCAGTTTTAAATGCAAAGGGAATATGCCGCAAATATTACGTCACGTGAGTTTCTTTCCGAAGTCTGGAGAGCACATAACACAGATGCAAAATGCTTCTAAAAATTTACTGAAATTTGTCTTTCAAATTATGATATTTATTGAAGTATGATAAAATAAAAGATTAATCTCTTTCATTTACTCAATGTAAAGAGTAGATCGTCTTTTTCATATTCGTACTTCTAAGAATGGAACCAATTAAATTAAATTTGTTGAAGTATTCTTTTTAAGTGTAATATATCCAAGATTTTGCAAGTACATTAGGAATTTAGGATAATGAGAGTACGCGGAACTAGTCTTATATTTGAAAGACTTTGAGGTCTTTCTACCGTTAAAATGGAAAAAATAAGAAAGAAAGACTTTGAGGTCTAAAATTTTTGTCAACCCCCACTGTGTAAGGTTACCAAAATTGAAAATTTCAGAGAAAGTCAACTCTTAAATAAAATCTTAATCTTTTTTTTTTTTTTGAAAAAGGAAATATATTAAAACCAGGAACACAAGTTCAAGATTGTAAGGCAACAATTAACAGGTGCAAAGAAATAAAAGAAGCAGGGCCAAACAAAGCCCCCAAAAGCTGTCCAAGAGTTTGCATTTGACAAGTCAGATAGATATTGAGCCTTCATAAAAGAGGCGGTAGAATTATAATTGCAACTTCATTTTTTTCTCCCTTGCTTTTTTGGCCAAAGGATCAACACATTTGTTATGTGTTCTAGAAATTTTTGAAAACTTTTAATCTTCAAAAGTTTGGAGTAGTCATCTGTAATTTAGAATAAGAATGACAAAAGGGTGAGAGATGTGCAAGTTTATATTAAATAAGTCAAAAATTTTTTTTTATTGTCCGTCTCAATCTCAAGTTTCTTAATATTCAAAAAAGCTACTTGTTCTAATCCAAATTAAAGAGTCCAAGCTTCTCCAAATTTGCATCTCCTAACCCAATGAGTTTAGCAAAACCCCAATGCTATAGTCCTCTATCTATTCTTATGATTCTTCCAATTGCTATGAGATTATTTTTCATAAAACCATCAACATTAATCTTAAATCAATCCGAAAGAAGTTTTTTCAAATAAGTTCAGAAGATTGAGAATTTGCATTTTAAGTTATTTTTGTGAATCACAAATATATTGTCACAGAACCAAAATTTAGCAGCTCTGAATTTTATGGAGAGGGAGATGCCAGTTATATCAAGAGGGACATTTTTGAAAATATTTTGGTCAGTGAAGGAGAAGGTACAGTGGTTTCCCCTCTACAAATTATAAAGACACTTGGTCAGTGAAGGCATAAACTTGTTCCAAAATTCCATTTTGTTAATTTATTGTAAAGCTCCAATCACTGTGTCAAAGCTCGAAACTCGAAAGCCTAGCCACAAATTTTTTTCTCAAAAAGCTTTTTCTTTGGAGTTACATATGATGATGCCCTTCTTCAGTAGCATCTTGTTTCTTGGGCCTCAAAATGGTCAACTGGATTTGCTGACTCTTTTAAGCACATCCACACACATTACGTTTATTTGTAAATTGGGTTTAAGGTTAATTGAGTCGCACTCAAATCAAATGGATATTAATTAATATTAGTTGATTTAAGAAGTTGGATACTTTGAGTTTAGTATAAAAAGATATCTCTCATAAGATAGTAAACTCAAATTTAAATTCTCACATAAATAGGTGCTCACATTTACTGTCTAACAATGTCTCGAGCAAAATCGCCTCTATCAAAGTATATTTATGAAAAATTTAAAAAAAAAAGTAGTTCAACACTTATTTTTTTAATAAGAGTTTGAATTTAAGTCTTATAAATAAAAAAAATTAATATTAAGAGAATTTTACATATTTATAATTTGATTTGACGTGACTCAAATGAAATTAATTGAAAGCCAACACATTGTCAATCATCATGGTTAAAAAAAAAAAAAAATCAAACGTATTACTGTGGGAAATAAGCTTTTGGTGGAGTAGCGTTGTAGGTGGCCATATATGCCTAGCAAGTAGAAAGGTTACGCAATAGAAAAAGTAAAAGAAAAGAGAACAACTTTGAACCGCAGGAACCACACACAGCTAGAATCTGCTTTTGTGTTTGGTTGAGACGTTGAAGCCATGAAATGGTTCAATTTCTTTCAAACCAAAAAGGTAGATGCATTCTAACTAACTCTTTAATTTATCTTTTCTATATAACGAACGGGAAAATGGCGATTGATGTTGTAATCCACTGTCTGATAAAATGAAGTAATGTGTAATTCGACTACAAACATGACTTATATTAGACTTTTATGTTAAGCAGATTTTCTTTCTTGGTATTTGGTCAGCTCAAGTATAATCATTTATATTAAGATTAGATCTAGAAGGCTGGACTAATAATACGTCATACATCACATAATCATTTCATTGTTATCTCTAGAACATGTGGTTTAAAGGGTGTAATTTAAAAAAAAAAATCTATAGTATAACTTTTGTTCTTAAAATAATTATAACTGATACATAGTGGGAAAAAAAAAATACACGGACAGCAAAAGCCAGTTAAGTGTCAAAACAGGTGGTTAGTCTTGTTTATTGAGTCAAATTTATCTAGCTTATTTAACCACTATTTTTTTTTTCATTTTTTTAACTAAAAATATAATATTAACCTCAATTACTTAAAACGCAACTTGCAAATGTAAGGTACAACCCATGACCCCATTTTTTTTTCTTTTCTTTTAATGTGATTAAAAAAATTGTTTTTGACAATTCTATTTTTTTCTCAAAAAAATATTTTTTAAAATTATTTTCAGTTTTTCCTAATAGATTTACGAGTTGGTTTGTTAACCAATAAAGCATAGGGGGCGAAGGCCCAAAAACTATTTCCCCATCCGTTAAAGAAAAGCCCAATCAGCTTGGCCCAAAATATTTGAATACTTGTTCTGTTTCGGACGGAGCATGACATGTCGGGTCAAGACCTTCGGGTAACCGTTTTGGCCCTTGTCCACTCAATTTACCATTCATAATGGTAATACGCCGAGTCTCTCTATTGTTATTTTTTATTTTCCATTTTTCATAATTGATTTAAGTTATTATCATGTTTTGATTAATTCCCTCAGTTCTCTTATTTCATCGCATACCTAATTCAAAAATTATATTTTTGTATATACTTTTGTTCAAAGAATACAACATATGATGAGTAATTTTGAATCAGACTAGATCAATGTCTGTGCAATATTATTAATTATTTTTACGTCCTCTGTAACCAAATCAAGATGAGGTCTAGACCAGTTCTCTTATTCAGATTGCAAAACTACACTTCTATTCTGAATTTATCCAGTAAATCAGTAATAATATCATTTTCTTCAAGGAACTTACTCAAGAGTAACATTATTCGCAGTTTTTTCAATCACATATTATGAACGACTGTTGATTTAAATGTATGGATCAGACTAATTTTATGAATGATTGTGCATTGTTTGAGAGAAATTTTTTTTGGCAATTGCAGAGGAAGTCAAATAGCACTTAATTAAAAGCATCACTAAAATTTTATTTTGGTTGCTCATAAATAAGGTATTTTTTAATTTGATCCTTATAAAATAGCCTTCTCTATTTGGTCCCTTATGGATGAGATATTTCTCAATTTAGACTCTCATAAAATTGTCTTTTTTGGTCCTTTACATATAGATATTTGTCAATTTAGTCTTGCAAATAAATATATTATCAATAATTTTCTTTTGTCAATGTGTTATTAATGAAATTAACAAATTTGATGCTATATAATTATAACATGTTTTTGATAGATTACTGTTATATGATATGTAAATTGACAGTTTATTTTATTGATATATAGCAAATTAATAGAAGGACATTATTGATAATAATTTATTTGTCAGGGACCAAATTTAAAAAAATACCCTATTTATGAAGGACCAAAACAGAAAACCAACTCTATAAAAGATCAAAGTAAGAAAGCACTTATCTAAACAAACCAAAATCAGACTTTAGTAATTAAAAAGGACATAGTAGTCAGATACTCAGATGGCGAATGCACTACAGCCAGTGTGGAGAATGTCACTTCACATGGTTCATTTGAACTTGAAGCTAATTACCTCTCTAAATGCACTATCTTTTCTTTTACCATTACAAGGACAAGGAGGATAAGAGAAGAAACCAAATGGATCTAATGCTATTTTTTTCCCCCGATCTAGCAGGTTGAATCTACAGTAGATGGGTGAGATAACCCAAGATTTTGTTGTGGGAAACTAGAGCTACATTTACAGATCAATCTTTGATATACAATAACAAAACTTGATGTTTAATTCTGGTGCTGCATATGTAATATTCTAGGATCATGTGGGTGCAGAATTGGTTTTCGGAGTTAGATGAAGTTTGAGGGAAGGGAAGGGGGTTTTGGTATGAAGAAGAGAGAGAAGCATGAGAGCAAGAGACACCAGAACTGAGAGAGAGGACAAGAACAACATGAGGGCATGAGGCATGACTCCATTAACCTCTTGAGCATACTGTGTGGAAGCCAGGGCGAGAGTGGTGAGAGGGAAAGAGAAAGCCCACCATGCCACGTTGAACTTCCTCATCGCCTTCTTGAATAGCATTGGCCTTGATACCTGCTTTGCCTTAATAATTAACATCACCTTGCCATAATAGTATATATATATATATATATATATATATCTTACCATGCATGCATATATGCATCTTAATTGCTTATATATATAAACTTAGTTTGCCAACTTTCCTCTCGTGTATAAATGTTTTATGCCCACTAGCTTCAATTTTGTGCTTCATATATGCTTATACTAATCAAGTTAATTATGGATTGTATTTCTGAAGTTAAAAATCTTAATTTGTACACAAAAAAATATATTTTATATAAAAGTAGATAGACTAAATCAAATTTATTATTAACATGCTTATATGATCAGTTTTAAATAGACATATAATTGCAATCCATCCGTGCATAAGAATCCATGAAAACTTGCCAAAAAGGATTGGTAATATATTCTATCTCACAAAAACATATATTTTGTTATTTTAGTTTATAAATTTATTGTATAACCAATTGCCACATTACATGTATCCAAACATTTATCATTTACAAATATCTTTAAAAAACCTAAATCATAGTTAAATTTAATAAAATAAAATAAAAGACTAGAAATGTTGTTTAATCAGAAACTAATAATGATCCAGATTAAATTGGAAATTATTAATGTAAAAATTTTAAAAAATTATTCATTTATGATTTTCTTGATTTCCATACTAATGATTTATATATAATATTATGGATGCTTGATTTAGATAATTATTTACTTCTCTTATTTCTTACATTAAATTACTGTTCTGATATGTTTATTATCATAAAAAAAAATAAAAAATTGAATGACAAAGCCAGAGAGCAAGAGTGGAATGAATTACCAGGGACAGGAAGAGGAAAAGGGAGAGGAAGAAGAGCATCTTGGAGGCACAATCGAAGCGGCCAGAAATGGAGTCCCACGCCAAGCTGGCCACACTCGGAGCCGCGAAGAACAAGAACAACACCGGACTCAGCGTCGCCGGAACCCCCCCACACTCGTCCCCGGACAACCTCTGATACAGCGTCACAAACAGCACCACATAATGCGCCATCCCCACCCCAAACATCCCCACCGCGCTCTCCCTCCACCCCACACGCGCCGCAGCCTGCGCGGCCGCCATGTTCCCTATCACCGTCATCTGGCTCGCCGCGTTCCCCGCCCTCGCCAGGTACCTCTTTCCCCTCGTCATCCACCCCCCGTAGATCCTCAAATCCAGCGCCACCACCGGCACCACCACCACCCACCACAGAACCTGCTGATAGTCCGTGCTCTGAGGACGAAACGGCGTCGATTCGAGCAAGAGGAGGAAGGAGATAAAGGGGGCAAAAAGGTAATTCACGCCCACGTGGTTCAAGAACTCTTCCTTAACTTTTTGGAAGTGGAAGAAGCATTTGAGGAGGTAGAGGAGAGAGAGACAGAGGAGGGTGATGAGGGAGAGTGACCAGAGAAGAGTGAAGGCCGTGGAGGGCATTAGTGTAAATAGGTGTCGGAGAGCATGTGCTTCTTGGATTGGCTCTTTGAGGATCTTCCATAGTAAGGCTTGGCTGGAGAGGGAGAGGCTGATTCTGAAGTACCCTGCATGAAACTTGGATAAAATAAGGGATAGGGAAGATTGAGATTTCGTGATTGGAACGTCGATTGAAAGTAGTATATGGGGTTGTGATTTGTTCTGAGTTTCATTCTCAGGCTCAGCCATTTTGGTTCTATGCTTCAGTTCAAGTCTGGTTTTTCGAAAGAGGGTAATGAATTTATAGATATACGCAGAAACAGGGGAGTGGAACACAACTACAAGTCGTCTATATGAGGAGCTTTGCATTAATTTGTAGCTAATCTTTTCACAAGTTTTTTTTACTTTTTTTGTGCATTTATATGTTTGCTAGTTAACCAGTAAACAATTTTAAAAAATTAAAAAAGTGATAAATCATAATTTACTTGATCTAATTTAGGAGTAGATTTACTCATATTCCAATAATCAGATCTGTTGTTTATCGATTCTAATTTCTTTAGATTTTTTTAATTTTAATTTTTTTTTAAAAATTAGACTGTTGATCACGATCACGATGATCGACGGTTCAAATTAGGAGCAAATATGCTCTAATCCAATTGTACAACCATATATTCTAAATATAAAGTCCAACTTATAGAGTTCAATAATTCTAATCTAAAAGAAATATTCTAGATATTGCTCAGGATCTTTTACTAATGATAACTCTCCTCTTTGTCAAGAAGATCAATTGCTTCTAATATGTTGGTGAGGATCAACTACTATCATTTCACAATCTCCTTAATGGCCTATAATGCTTCTGCACTAGAATATGCTTGACTTAAATGAACAACACTCTTATAAATAGGAACTGTCTTCTCTACTTAGCCCAACACTTCTCTTATACTTGTTGGCCCATACAAGCTGTCTCATTAGAAATGACAAGCAGGACTCATGTAAACTATTTCGAATGGACAAAATTTAACTACATTGAAAAACCTAACAAGATGCTATCTTTTGAAGAATAAGCAAGAATACGTTTGCCAATAAATAGTCCACCTCTGAATTAAAGGGAGTACACAATCATTCTCTGTCATTACTTCCTATGCACTTCATTCCTACACCAATTCAAACACCAGAGCAGCGAGGAAACAGGAAATATTACTCTTCACATGTATTACTAGCAACTCTCTGTCGGAGATCCTTGAAAACTATCCATGGAAGACGATTGGTAATAACGAGTATTTTGTATTCATCAAATTGTAGATTTTTAAAGTTTAAAAATTAACTGGGGTATGTATGGTGTAGGAATTGGGAGGAAGGGTAGATTCCTTGTAAAATAATCCAAAGCAAAGCTTGGAGGCGGCTGACTGGGTAGCTCCTTTTGGACTCCATCTGATGCATGGATCAATGAGCCAACAAGCTATCCTGTCTTGTTTGTTTTCTATACGCTATACTTTGTTAAACTCTTAAGCTTCTTCATTTTTTATGTTTTATGAAATTTCTGAATGGAAATTACTAAACCAACGCATTGTCTTATCTTTATCTTTTCTTTTCCAGTGAACCAGACTGAGGGAATTTCATTGATAATGGAGCACAATATCTGATCCTAGCACCTTAATGGGTATTATGTCCTACGTTAACTGAAAGATTTTCTTCAACATGCATAATTGAGAGGTGACAATCTATATCTATAAATGTAATAAATGAAGCTATTAGGTCACTTTCTGATGCATGATGGATCCATATTTAAAAATATCTCTCCCTTTTTTCTGTGATTTTTCCATAGAGCATTAATTAATGGACACTTTCCACATTGCAGAGCTTGAGGCATTTTATTGAAGACGCGTGAGGCTATACACTGAAAGCTTCGTCTCAGACTATCGATGTTATTTTGCATGTGCTAAGGACAAAAGTGTACAGTAGGTTGATGAAAAATATTTGATTTGGGTAGAATTTTTTTTTATTTTTATCTAATTTTCTATTAAAAAAATATAACGTGTGTAATAAAAATTAAAATCTCTAAAATGAATCGATCACGCAACAATAAATTTTAGAAAATCACATGTAGAGACTAAAAACTTGTTATATTCTAATTAAAAAATTTAATATTATGGCACATATAAAAATTATACACCTAAGTTCTACTCGAAAGATAAGAGCATCATTTCGTATTTCAGCACCATAGGCTTGAATTCTTTTCTTTGATATTTCTTTTGAAAAATTCAAAAGGTACTTTTTTAATATTAAATTAATACAGTGAAAAATATACTAATCAATAAAAAGCTTTTCTGAAAAAGGGGTGAATATACAAATAGCTTGAAGTATGGCGGACCACTGATAGTGAAATCATTCATTAAGCAGTTTCGTCGTTCTCAGAACCACATGACGTCCACTTCTAATTAAGAACATCGCTTTCTTCTGATGAAGCAAGCATGCAGATCAATGACTCTTCAAAGTTGATGATTTAAACATAGGCCTCTCTGTATCATCTACTAGAAAATGAGTTCTCTGCTGGACAATAAAATACTGGGCAGGTGTGGATCATTCGATTGGATATGCTGAAGGGCAATCCAATCGTGTGAAGCCAGATATACTATATGTTTTGCTAGCCAAGATCGAACAATTCTCGCTTACCCAGCACTCTACTATTCAGCAAAGAATCCTTTTCTCATTTACTATGACAAATTAGGATTGAAATAAGAAAATTGACCAAGCTGTGCGTACAAAGTAAAATTTGACACTTACCTTTAGCTAAAAATTTGAATGCAAGATGTGGAATCCACCATTTCTGAGAGTACAAGATTTTGTATTACTCCCATGTTGTAGCAAGTGGATAATTAACGAAGACCAAACTTTTTTGTGTCTGCAAGTGGATTCAAGACCACACAATGTTGTATGCCACTGCGCTTTTGTTTGGAAACTTCTATTTAGGATCTTGTATGGCATCATAACTTAATTTATTAGATAGATATTGTTCATGCAATAGTCTTAGATATTTTATCATATTTCATAGTTCACCCATGTAGGTTGACTCTACACTAATTTCCTAACCCAAGCGAACACTACAATACTCACATCACTATTTATATGACACATATTTATAATTGAAACTATAATAGAATGCTTTAGTATCGATTGATGTGACTTAAATCATAAAAAGAACTCATCTCAAAATATTAACATGTTCGATGAAAATAACTCACAACTTAAATATTATTTGAAGTCTCTTGAATTAGTCAATGTGAAACTTTATGATAACATTGGGCACAATTTTTAAAATTAAAATGAAGTTGATGTTTTGAATTCAAACTTTTTTTCTTTTATTTTCTTACTCCTTATCTTATGCAACAGGAAAAATGAACTCACCTATTTATGGTCCAGTTTGAAAGTTAAAGTCGAATTTGCCTACCTTTAATTTATCTATCATATTAGAATTTACCTTTTCTAAATATGGCCCCACTTATTCTGAATCAAGCACGATTAGTCATTGACATTAATGACCAAAAACATATTTGGCCACAAAAACAGAACCCTAATTCTTATTTTCACTTCTCAAGTCTTTTTACTTATAACACGTCCCTTTTAAGAAGCGTCGCATTTCATGGTATCTTAGATACAAGTGATATGATACCCTTATATAAGATATTATAGTATCTGGAATGTCCCTTTTAAGAATCATCGCATTTCATGCTTATAATGGTCATTAAAAGACATACAAACGATATTTGTTACCATGTCTTAAAGACTCTCTAGTTTCAATTCTTGATGGCTGCGAGGTAAATTTACAAATGAAAAAGAAAAGCATACTGATGAGATGTGAACCCAAATAAAAGCAATGAAAATGACATATAGATGGCTATTGCTGAAAATGATGGAACCATTGGTGGGTTAAATGAGGAACTTGGTTTACAATGCCTACAAGTTGAGGAGGACAGGGAAGATAGTGAAAGCAAAAGTTTAGAATTCAAGAAAAATGGGAAAGAGAAGTTACAGAAAACCAAGTCTAATGGGGAGGCTACCAAATGTGGGTTGAGATTAGAAGTAGTAATCATAATTCAGAGAGGAAAAAGAGAGGGTTTTGATCAGAAGAGCATTAGAAGATGGCTTTTTCCTCCTGCTAATGTGGTTAGCCACCATCTGCAACTTGTGTTACTTGTTTCGACTTCTTTGAAAAAAAGAAAACAGAATGTTTCATTAACAACGTAAAATGTAAGGTGGACTATAACACAAGTGAAATTTACTAAAATAATTAATTTTTTTTTATTACTAACTTAGTTTATATATCTTTTTAAGACAGTCTCTTTAAATAATTTTCCAAGAACACAAACAAAAGGGAGAAAGACAGGGCAACTAAGAGTTGGGCCCTCCCCAGTAAGTGGGGGTTCATATTGACAATTTGGTAGCCTTTGCATTTGTGCTAAGTAACTGACAATATAGGAAGTGGCCCAAAAAAAAAAATATAAAGAAAACACAATGAACTAAGGATGCTACCTAGGAATAAAATTTCCGAAGCATGTTCTTTTATTTAGGTTCAAAAAACAATAGCACGTTGGCTGTACAGATAGATGAACCCAAATTCACTTGTGTTCTAGATTGGATGGTTCAAATTCAAAGAAAAATACGTCATTAGGTCCCCCCCTCCTTTTGTTTGACCCTTGTGTATGCACCAGAACATGATGAGATCCAAATTTGAGATAGACAAACTCACTCGTATAACTATGTATTGTGACTTTGTTAAGCCCAAATAAAGGTTAAAAAAGTAAAGAGCATGTAGGCTTTGTCAACTATTTCATCATCCCATTCTCTGAGGAACCACAAAAGGTAAATTAACTGTAAATCAGGGGCAGAGAGATGCCTTGATAATTGCTTTGCCCCCTTTCTTTAAAGCAATTTCCTCCTTTCTTCTACTAGTGTACTATTTTCTTTTTACCATCCGATTTTTCTGCTATGCACATAATTTAAAAAATATCTTCAAGTCTTTGTTTTGAATTTTATCATAAAAACATGATCAGTACATGTTTTTTATAACTCATGACTGAGTACTTCAATTTTTCTTTATATAATTTATTCATTGAAAATTCTAATAAAAACACTCGAAAGTTTAGCCGAGTTTATTCCTTTGTTTAAACTCCTGATAATAGAAAAATAGTGATTTCCATCTGTCCATATTTCAAATCTCGATCAATATGCTCTGCTCAATTTCAAACATGTAGATTTCTCAACACCCTCACCTTACCAAACGACCAAAAGTCATTTAGTCCAGTATTTAACAAAGATCAAAACGCCCAAATTTAATCTGGAAGAATCAACATCCTGTCCTCTTGTTCAAGGTGTCAAAATATTATTTAAGCTTCACCCTGAGCTAACATCTTATCGTATGTTTGTAAAGACTCGACTTGTCAGCATCTGTAGCAAGAACCCACCCTCAAGTCCTCAGCCACACAAATAAAAATCCAAGTTTGAAGGAATCTTGATCAGATTCTACACCTTATCAAGTGTTCCCATTCTGGTAGCAAGTTACCAATCATTGAAAAGAACTTTGTTCCAATAGCAAACAACTTAACCTCATTTAAAATGGATAAAGAGGTGCCTAAGATACATATACATGAAAAACATATCAATTACTTTAACTATAGCCAGTTTACTCAAACATACACACACCAACTCTCTACTCTTTAAACATTAATATTTAAATGTGACCTCACTCTCGAGTTTTCAAACACAAACCTTTGGCAGCCTAACAGAAAAAGCTGAATTGAAGGAGAAATTTGCTTTGCTAAGTGTTCGAGCCATCACATGCTCTTCTGGTCAATACCCTCCAACTGACTCCTAAGATTCTGATTGTCTGCCAACAGCCGATCATATTCCATAAGGAACCCTTCAGATTGCTTCTTAAGAGCCTCTACTTCAGATTCCACAGCCTTACTCTTGCTTCCTTTTGCCTCACATTCAGATTCTAGTTTCTTAATTTTGGCTCTCAATGTGGCAATTTCTTCTGTCAATGCTTTATGCTCATCTGCACTGCCATTTTTACCATCCTCAAAACTTCGACTCTGTTTCTTAGCAGCCTCCATGGTCTTCCTGAGTAACCGAAGCTCCCTTATGTAATGATGCAATCTATCAATCATCAAAGAGAGGAACAGCACAAACCCTGCACATATGATGTGTGAAAACTCAAAATCAGCAACAATAAATATCAGCTAATATCACAATAATTATATTGAAAAAAAAAATCCAGTGAAATTGAAAACATATAGAAACTAATTGACCAAGAATATATTCCTCTCTACAGCAATCAACTGAAGTACACCACAATTTGAAAGATAACTTTGGAAAAACAGTTTAAATTAACCAGCATTGTCCACACAAGCTAGCTGGCCAATCAGATTTTATACACTTAACTTGCTGAGAAGAGGAGCCGATGGAGTAGTAAAGCAGTACAACATGTTACAATTAGTTTCAAAAGGAAGAAAAAAACCATTTAAACAATAAATATACTAACAAACATTTCTGCCAATGAAACTAATCAAACTATGGCAGCCTAGTAAGGCATCAATATGATGAAATCACCCCAGGAGAGGAGAGGAGTTAATAACCAATTTGTCATAAAGGGAGAAATGTACTCTGAAAAAGTTTTGGCAGTTCAATTATTGTAGCAGGCAATCATAAAGCTCTAGCAGGACTTCTATGAAATTGTAACTCTATGATCTACGAACCCGTATGCAACTAATACCTATATCTGTAGCGTAGAAGTGATAATCAACAGTCCAACCATTCCTTCTTTTTTTTTTTTTTCCGGTTCCTGCTTTCTTAAAAAAAATTTTCTATAATTTCTCCGTATCTGTCGCATCTCACATTTCAGATGAGCAACTGTCCAATCAAATACATCCAAAAGGTTTCTTACTTGAAGTACTCTCAAATTTTGAAAGAGTCAATTATATTGAGCATGCCGATGAATATTTCAGTGGCAGCAGCCCCAACATACTCCCCTCGTGTAATATTCATAAAGATCCCCACACCCAGAAAAGAAGAAGGAAATCTCATTTTCTTGAAGTTTGTAGCCCAATATTAAGGCATTTTATGTTAACTTTTAAATCAGAAACAAAAGGAAATGAAGCCCATGTACAGCATTGAGCATATAAATCAGAGCAGGGTAGAAAACAAAATGCCACAACAGCCGCATATTGACTGGGAAATTCCTACTTAGCCTGCAATAGTTTGCAATGTGTGGGAAACAACAGTTGTTTAAAATGCACAACCTCACCTTTTGACTGATGTTTATCACTATTACAAACTACGGATAGCACTTTCTTTGTGGATGATATATCAGTGTGTTATTAGCTAGCCAATCACAAAGTTACAAGACCGACATACCTTAACTAAGACTGTCTATGTCCATAATTCAGTCTTCCTGGCACTTTCGTGGCGGATAATATAATTTCTAACTGAATAATCAAAATATATAATTAAATTAAATTAAACGCACAACCCTAGTGGACAAAAGGGAAGTGGGGCAGCTCAGGGTACGCTTAAATCACCATAGTCAAGAACGACAAAATTTCAAAAAAGGTATTATGGTTATGCAAAAAATCAAAATTCGGGAGGAAAAAAAATAATGATTCGAGGATGGGGAATTACCCATTAGAGATGCTTCAAGCATGTGCCTGGACATAAGAACTTGATCGGTGGGATTGAGGAGTCCGGCCTCGGCGCGTTGCTGGATCTTGTACATACTAAAGAGGCTGGAGGAAAGGACGACAAGCAATGTGGCGCCGACAGTCGAGACGACGACGGGGCCCCGACCTCGCTTGATCTTGTCCAAGGTCAGAATCAGAAGCTTCCTAAATGGGGTCTTGAAAAGAAGGAGCAGAGCTAGAACTGCTTGACCAAAAATCACAGAGTAGAGTAACTGAATCATCTTGTGTAGCTACACGTAGAAACCAGAATCACGAAAGATCACAAAGGAAAATGAAGCCGGTGGGGAGAAATGGCTGATTTTAATCGTAGTTGAAGCAGAGCCTTGCGTGGGCATATGCCCGTGTGATTCCGCGTGTACATTTGAAGTGATATCTGAATGCTTTAGACCAATCAGAATGCGCCACGTGACAAAGGCTACGAATTGCCCTTCGCGTTTTTAAAGTCATTGAAAAGATCAAAACGCATCTACAGATCTACTCGTCTCCTCGGTCAGTCTTCACTGCTTTTCTTCTTCTAGAAGTTTATACTTTGATTTTGATGTTCGTTACAAGGAAGGAACCTCCCCGACATAACATAAATAGATGATCAATGTTTACGCCGACAGCCGCTGAAGTAAGATTACATTTTATGTTGGATGCTGTATATGTTAATAACTAGTTCATTTTTGGCATTCATGTGATATAAGCATTCAATATTAGTCATTATTTTTAATCATGAAATTTTTTCTTTTAAAATTATATGTATACTTATTATAAGGGTGTAATAAACATTTTCATTAATAACAGACATTAAAAGGAGATTTATTTATAATTTCTTTTGGTAAAAGAGGAAAATTAAATTAAATAGTAAAGATACATAGACTGATACAAAAATAAAAGAAGTAGCTTAATTTAGAGACACATAGAGGCTTCCAATTAAGTTAAGTACAGAAAAGAAAAATAGATAAATAAAAGGCAAAGAGAATAGATATGAAGTAGAAGTAAAAAAGAAGTAAAGTTGTGGAAAATAATAAGCAGCAAAAATAGAAGTGGAGAAGGCCAGTAGGACAAAAAATAAAGCTTAGGAGGAACATCTTGGGATTAGGGGGGCAAGATCTGTCTTCATGATACTGCTGTAAAACAAAGTCAGGCATTTCATCATAAATTATTAAAGGTAACCTTTGCAAGGATGTCGGCGCACTTGTTTTGGCACCTACTCACATTAAGAACTTTATAGTCTTCAAATTAAGGAAGAAGATACCTATAATTATCAATTATAGTCCCCAAAGGATGAAAGTCAGAAGAAATATGATGAAGTTCAACTGCTTGAGAAGAGTTGGTTTCAATAATAACTTGTGAGAGATAAGGCAATTAAGTCATAATCTTTAAAGCTAACATGATAGCCCATAATTTTGCTTCAAGGGCATTTCCAAAGCCTGTGAAATGAGAGAAACCCACTATCCAATGACCAGTAGCATTTCGAAGATATCCACCAGCTCCTATAAGTGAATTTGATGAAGAGCCATCACAATTAAGCTTAAACCAAGAGGAGGGGGCCTGCCAAGGAAGAGGGTTGGTGCTTGTGGTGGAAGTAATAACAGAGAGTTGGTTTATTGAAGGTGAGGTGCTATTCAAATGATAATTGGACCAAAATGCAATAGCTTTGCTAGGGCAAGTTTTGCAATCTTAGCAGGATCAATAGGAGAATTTTTGTAAATGAAATTGTTTCTAGCTAACCATAAGGCACGTAAGGTGTACGGGAATAAAGTGCTCCATGGGATACTTAGTTTATTAGTTAAAACATTAGTGGCATTTGAATGTAACCAGTTTTTAATGTTTTCATTGAAAAGTTAGGGGGTTTTGAAAAAATGACTAAGTGATGAGGCAAAATGCCAGTCACAGAGAGTGTGTTTGATAGTTTCTTCTTGAGAGTTGCAAACGAGGCAGACTGGAGAAACTGTTATATTTCTTCAGTAAAGGGATTTAAAGGTGGGAATACCATGCTTGAAAGTTTTCCAAATAAAAAATTTTTCTGTCATATTACATAAGCTCTTCCAAATGCAAGTGAGGTTAGAAGTATTTGAGTTTCCATTAGTAAGAAAGTTGTAAGTAGACTTAAGGGTGAAAGAACCATTAGTGGTGGGATTCCAAAAGATAGAGTCCTTGGAATGAAGGGGAGATAAAGAAAGGGGGATACTGAGAATTTGGAGAGAAATGTGACGAGGAATAAGGAAGGGAATATGTTCAAGGTTCCAGCAAGGGGTGTTATTAGAAGAGGAGATAATGGAAGAGACATTTTTAGAGAGTTCTTCAAGAGGGAAGGGACCAATGAGAAGGCTACGAAGAGAGAATTGTGAATCCAATGATCATGCCATAGATTATTGTCTTTCCCATATTTAGAATTTCATTACTAGATTCTATGCATGCAATTATTATATGTTTAACTTTGACAAAAGAAAAAAAAGTTTAGTATATGTTAAAGACTAGCCACGCTCCTGTAGTGTTTATTGTTAATTGAATTGGAAAATTCCTTTCAACTAAATATGATTATCAAAGTATATTGAAACACTCAAAAAGTTGATTTAATATTATTAAATACTTCCTTATACACAATCTTCATTGTTGAGTTTTTACATTTACCTTCATGATAAGGAGCTAGGATTATCAAACCATTTTTTAATCTTCAATCCAATCACTATGGATTATGTTGACCTTAACTCTAATTACTCATCATTGCAAAACAAACTTCTATTGAGAATTGTCTTTTCTTAAATTTAAAAGGGAATTTTGAATCAAATGGTATCCTTGACCACCTTGGAATAAGTACTTTATTTTTAACATTGTCACCTGAAATAAGTTTTTCTTCTATAGCATGATCTCCCAAATTACTTATTAATAGTCTTGTTCCATTTTATAGACCTATGGATTTGTCAACATTTCTTAGTAGAATGATTAGAATCCCAACTTTCAACTTCAAATTTGTAGATGAAAGTTTGCCCTAGTTCAAAATTCACCACAAGTATTAAGAAAGAAAGGAACTACACTTAATGAAGACAGTGGGAGATGTCACGTCCTAAAATCTGAGCACGTGACCGGCACGGAAGTGAATTTCAATTCACCTCCGTAAGCCTATCTTTCTCTTAAAAATCATACAATTCTTTTTCATGCAACCAAACTGAGTTCTCTATACATACTACAATTATTCACATTACATCACTGAATGAACCTACCCGATTACAGAGATTTCTAGATTTATACAACTTAGAATAAGACTTAACTATTATACCTTTATCCTGAACAAATGAAAAGGTAATCATGGACTAAGGATCCATAATTTCTTGTTCCGATATTTACCTTCAGCTGTCAACTCTGAAAAAAAATATCAATAAGAGGGGTATGAGCAAACCACGTGCCCAGTGAGTAGATAACACAACACTATGACAAAAAAAAATATCATGCATCATAATAATAACATACAGCAATCATACGTAAATCAATCATCATATGATATGATATTATTCATAATACTTCACGACAATATCCAAGTACATCAAATACATTTCAACATAATTCAAAATTCACAATAGCAATCGGTGAAATCAATTTCACACACATTTCCCGTACCAACCGGGTCGTCCAGAATACCTCTGGATCGTTGCTCGCGGCCCCCGCCGCATCCACCCTTATCGCTCCATTTATAATCTCCACCCTTATAACTTCACATAAATTTCTCCATGGGGTGCACCACCATGCCTTTCCTTTCCAGTCAAACACAATCACAATCACATATAAAAACATCCTCAATCATAATCTTGAACCACATACACAACTCAGTCATTTACAATTCAAGCCACAACATAATCAATGTGGTTCCAGCAACATAGCATGTATATAACATAACCCATAATATAGAACAATTATTCAACTCAGTTCACATGCCATTCACAATCCATCATATAACCTCCATTCATGGAAAAATAAGAAAATATAATTATATACATTACCAGACACGTTCCACAATTGTTTATGCCTCATCGTTCCACATCATCCTCTTCAAACTTGGATATGCAACATATTTCCACTATGATGCAAAAAGTCAATAACAGATATTTAATCATAGCAAGTATTAACCCACTCACCTGGATTTCACGCTCTCGGCACTTCCACTTTGCACTTTGACCATTCCTATTGTAACCAGACAAAAATCATCAGGGTTACGAAATAGAGAAATTTCCTACCACTACTTTCGACCTTCATCCACTTCTCAAATCATAACTCCTAACTGGTAATGAATATCCAGATGAAACTTATACCATTAGAAACTAGACTCAAAGAGCTTTTCAACGATATTTATAAAAAAAAACGGATGCTACAGTAACGGTCAACGGTCAACACAGCTACAGTAACGTTGACCGAGTCAATGCTACAGTAACGTTGACCGAGTCAACGCTACAGTAACGAGAAAATCTGGAAAAATTTTCTCGGTGAACAGTAATTTCTGGGGAAAATTTTCGATGTTCTTCGTGTTCTTCATCCAAAAATCCAAAAATCATATCTAAAACAACATTTCTTTAGATTTCTTCCATGGGTTTTCATCCTTAATGTCTAAGGAGTGTTTTAACACCAAAACCCCCAATTTCTACCAACAATCCAAGCTCAAATCTCAAATTTTCATCAAGAACGCTAACTTTTTTCAAATATCCAAATTCTACAAATTTCTCCTAGTTTTCTCCAAATTTCTTGTTCTAATAACCTCATAAACCACCTAAGAATGTTTTAGATTAACATCCACACTTAAATTCATCCATTAAAATATTCTACAAAAATTTTGCAAAAAATGATAACCATGGATTTGGTCTTGTAATAAGAGGAAGAAGAAGAAGAAAATCAACTTACCAATCATCCTAACTTTCATAGCTTCCTTCCCCGTGCAAAAATTGCATGAATGATTGATGAAGAAATTCCTTTGCAAGCATAATCGAGAGAGAGAGAGAAAGTGAAGCTACGGGAGGGAGAATGAGAGAAAGAAAAGAATAAGAGGAAATGTATACGCGTAGGTCCCACCAATTTCTTTTTCGATAAAATTGCTCATAGCCACCTTAGCTTATAATATTTGTTCACGTTAATCCCTCTCGATGTCTCAAATACCACTTTAACCTTGAATTAATCATCTTTTCGGTACCGGACTCATAATTCATTCTCATAAGCTTTATTCTTCCTCTCAGGTTCCTATTTGGTCATTTCTCAAAAGTCCTCTATACTTTCTTTTCTTTTCACTTTAGTCCTTGAGAATTTGTAAAAATCTCCTAAATTAAAAATTAAAATTTCTATTTCCATATTTTCTTCACTAATTCAAAAAGCAAATTTTCCACGTAATTAAATTTTTCACTAAACTTCAAAATAGGCTTTAAATATTCATATAAATTCTTGGGATATTACAGGAGAAAGAAAGGAACTACGTCGGGAGAGGATAAAGCAAACTGAGCATTATAATTACAATTTTGAAATTTTGAAAAAGAAAAAACAAAGAAAGCAGGAGATGAAAAACATTTAATAGTTGCAGATAAAGAACATTATGTTGATAATTTCAGCCAAAATCACAAAGGAGCAGAAAGAGAAAACGTCAGTGAGGAATGCCAGAGATAAGAGTGGGAAGCCAACGAGAAATAAAGGAAAGAAGCACATATTAAGGAGCATTAAATGAAAGAGCAATAAATAAGCATGAATGAAACCAATCAATGGGAATGAGGGAGCATTAAAATAAGGATGGAAGAACAATAAATGCAATAAATGTATGAAGGATAACAATGGAATAGTGATAGTCAAAGACGTCTGAGGAGTCATAGGGATATAAAGGGAATGAAGAAAAGAGAATTAAATGAAAGAGCATTGAATGCTATGCACTTCAGTGGAAATGCTTTATAAGAATATAGTAAAATATAGTAAATATAGTCAATAGAATGCCCTCGTGCAACGTACGGAAATACAATAATTTAAAAGAATAATTATTTATATGTATAAAAGAAAATGCCTTTCAACATAATATGATTAAGAAAAGTATACTCATTAACTGAAAAAATTTATTTAATATTATTAAATACTTTCTTATACACAACATTCACTATAGAGTTTGTATATTTACCTTCATGGTAAAGAGCTATGATTTTCAAACCAATTTTGAATCTTCAATCCAATCACTATGGATTATGTGACCTTGACTCTAATTAATCGTCATTGCAAAACAAACTACCATTGAGAATTGTCTTCTCTTGAATTTAAAAGGTAATCTTGAATAAGATGATGTCATTGACCACCTTCGAATAAGGACTATATCTCTAACATTGTCACATGAAATAGGTTTTCCTTATATGACATGATCTCCCAAATTATTTATTAATAGTCTTATTCCATTTTATAGATCCATAGATTTGTCAATATTCCTGAGTAAAATGATTAGAACTCCAACTTTCAACTTCAAATCCGTAGATGAAAGTTTGCCATGGTTCAGAGTGCACCACAGGTATTAAGAAAGAAAAGAACTGCACCTGATGAAGATGGTGGGAGAAAGAAAGGAACTATGATGGGAGAGGATGAAACAAAGAACACGAATAGAAGACTAAGAATTATAATTACAATTTTGAAATTTTGAATTTTAAAGAAAAAACAAAGCAAGTGGGAGATGAAAAGCATTTAATGGTTGTAGATAGAGAATATGATGTTGATAATTTTAGTCAAAATTACAGAAGAGCAGATGGAGGAAACGTCAGTAAGGAATGTCAAAGATATAAGTAGGAAGCTAGCGAGAAATGGAGAAAAAGAAGCACATATCAAGGAGCATTAAATGAAAGAGCAATAAATAAGCATGGATAAAACCAATCAATGAGAATGAAGGAGTATTAAAATAAGGATGGAAAAACAATAAATGCAATAAATGCATGAATAATAACAATGGAATAGTGACAGTCAAAGCCGTCTGAGGAGCCAAAAGAATAGAAAGGGAATGGAGAAAAAAGCATTAAATAGAAGAGCACTAAATGTTATGCGCTTGAGTGGAACTGCTTTATAAGAATATAGTGAATAGTAAGGGAATACGATAAATTATAAGATTAATTATTCATATGTATGAAATAAAATGCCTTTAAACTAAATACGATTAATAAAAGTGTACACTAATTTATAAGATGCATTATTTTGAAATTTTAAATTTTGAAAAAAAAAAGAAAGAAAGCTGGAGATGAAAAACATTTAATAGTTGTAGATAGAGAACATGATGTTGATAATTTCAGTTAAAATCACAGAACAACAAATAAAGAAAATATCAATGAAGAATATATACTTTAATTTAATTTAATTTCAATACACGTGCAAATTACATTTAAGTAAATAATACTTCAGATTCAAATAAAATGTTGAAAACCGAATATGACAAAGAATGATATATTCACGACCAAATACTTAAAATTAATTTATTAAGATTAAAGAAAAACAAAATGAAAAAGATGTGATTATAATGACAAATACATTTGTCATTAAATTTGTCTTTTGAGCAAAATGATATTAAATGTATATACTAACTTTATATTTGATTTCAAGTTACCACAAAAAATACATATTTTATTGATGAATGAAAAATTACTAAATTATTTGCATTACCACAAAAGGTAAGGTAAATATAATTCAAATACGTAAAATAATATTCTAATGTGTTTCAATTAATACAAGACTGATTTAGTAAATGATATGCACAAAGTTTAATTTATTATTATATTAAAAAGGATTGATATATTTAAAGACAAAGACACAATAACGAACTCATGAACACATCAAATTCATGACTTGATAGCTAATCAAATGTCAGAACACCAATTCTGTTATTATAGTTGACGACCTTGCAACCATTTTTCCTTGCATTTACTGGAATTTAAATTTAATGAAAGGTTGCAGTAGAATGATTGTAAACAACTACACAGTTGGGACTCATTGTATTAGACTGAGATGGTTCAAAGGGGAAAACTAATGGCCAAGGGAGAATTATAGATCATTTCATGTGACAGATCAGTTATTCGAGGTGTAGTAAGAAAACATCAGAACATTTTCCCAACACAATATAGATTTTGAGAACTTCATAATTGTGCTTTGATTTATTCTCCCTTAAAGCAATATAAATATCATGTTTTCAGGACAATGAATAAAAAATAAATTAGAGAACAAACAATAAATAATAAATTGTAATAAACAAAACTAATAATAACAAATAACTATTCTTACCATATTTAATATCAGAGACAATGTCCATGAATTCTATAGATTTCTTAGTTAGGTTAAAGACTATGAAATGACTAGTTGATTGATAAATAAATCCTCTTACACAAATTAAACCATTAGCAGTACCTACAAATCGAACTCTCCGAGGATTGTGATTTGGAGGTGGAATCTCAACAATTTGAACTTAACCGTAGACAGATTCAATAAAATAAGATTATTGAATAGTCTCCCATAAATAAGAGATGCTTTTAACAACACTAAAAGGGGAGTTTTACTATTTTGTTCCAAATTGTGCTTGTCTTGAAAAAAAATCTAACCTGATACTTTTGCACCAATTTTTTGAAAGAATGGTCTGCTGCATACAATTCTTTTGTCCAATCTCAACATTATGTTACACATTATTGAGATATCAAACTTGACGCCATTGACAAAAAGATGATTCATCGCTGACCAAAACCAAGTAAAATTGAAAAGAGTTGAAATTAAGTTTCATAAAGAAATAGAATTCATACATTTTTTTCAACTAATTCATATTGTTTGAATAAGAAGAAACAATGTAATGAACTTAAACACAATTCGTAAAAGTTTTCCAGCTATATTAATTTCATAAGGAATTTAAAAAATACAAAAAACAATTCATAAGTTATAAATTAAATATAGATGATAATTATCAATGATACAAAAGCAAAATAGAATACATGGAGAAAATGAACAACATTCATAACTACAAAACAAATTAATAGTAAAACCATTTTTTTCTGTAAGAAAATTTTTAAGAGAATAGTAAAAGGAGATATCAGGGACAAAACAATACCTATTGAAAATCAAAGAAAGAAGAAGGAGATACCAAAAATACTGAACAAAGTAAAAGATGAACATTAAAGAAAACCAACGGACACGACGCAAAAATTGAAGGAAGAACAACCGAAACAGAAGTGCCTTATATAACAACATTTAAAGAAATTTTAGAAAATATCGTCAGATAAAAATTAATTAATATCATGAAATCATTCAGTGTTGTATAGATAGGTAATGAATAAGAAATAAGAAAAAATAAGATATTTGTGAAGGTAACGAACAATACCCAATGTGTAGTTGAGAGAAGCAAGACAAAGTGAACGAAAACTTTTGAACATTTTTATAAAAATGAGCAAAATAGAATCACTTAAATAAGGGGAAAAAAAAGACAACCAAAGGACACAAAGGAAAAAACCAATCATGAAAAAAGAAAGAAATTGAAATCCCATGTGTCACAATACTTACATAAATAAAGGAAAATAATTTATTAATTAATATTTAATTATTTTAATTGATTAGTTTGTAATAAATAAGTTATCACATCATCAAATCAAGTGAAAGGAAGAGGGAAGAAGATAGAAAAGTGAAAGATAAATAATGGAGAAAGAAAGGAACCACATAGGAAGAAAGATGATGTTGCCGTTTAAAATGGTAGCAGAATATAAAGCAAGCAGCAAAAGATTCAAATTTCAAAACACCTAGGTTTTTTAAGCCCGACAAATGCTGATTGGAAAACAATGGACAACAGAATGCTCATCATTACATCAAAGTCGTAAAAGAACATATAAGACAGAAGGAAAACATGAAGAATAAAAAAAGTGCATATACAGGATATAAACATAATGGGGAGCCAACCAATAAGAATGAAGCAACATTAAATGCTACTTGATGGAACTGCTTTGGATTAAAAGCCTACCATTAGCAATTAGAGTGAGTGTGTCAAATTGAGACATGAACCTTGCACTTGAAACAATTATATAAATACTAAATATAAACTAACAAATATGCCCTCTGTACAAGCAGAAGAAAGATTAAAGTCTAAAGCTTATAGTTTTTATAATATAGATCATAAAATTAACCTTTGAATAGATAGCAATAAAAAAATAATTTTTTCTAAATGAAATAAGGGAAATATAATGGAGTTAGAGAAACGGAAGGATCTTGCAACTCAAAGAATAGAGAAACGGAAGGATCTTGCAACTCAAAGAACATAATTGGTAGGAATCGAGGAGGCTACGCTCGTAGACTTCGTAAGTGTTGTGGACGCCCTTTCCATGCCTTGGCTGAGGCCTTTTATTCAAGAAAACTACCCATTACATTGTTGATAATGTAGGTTTGGATGCCGCTGATTTCAAGAACTTTTTGAATCTCAAACTCTCACTGATGGAATCATTGCAAAACGACTTTGGAGTGGGCAGCCAATAAATGGAAACTCAAATCTCAAAATCTTAGGAAAAGCTGAGATTTTTTACAAAATAACACAAAATAAATACATCCAAAAGCAACCCATTAAGGGAAAGGGATTAATTTTGCAATCAAAAAGTGAGGAAAGTTGATACCAATTGTCAAAAAAAAAATTGAGAAAGAATGAATCAATTAAGGAATGGTAATTGGTAACGGAACTTGAATAGCACAATGGACTTTGTGGTTGGCAAGGCAGATAGAGCATAGAGCGTCGTTCATACAATCCACCACCCTGGCTTCTTTATTGGCCCTTAAGAATTCTCTGTTTTCTTCCTATAATTTTTTGGGAAAAAAAAAGATCATAAGTAGAAAGAAAAAATAAGAAGAGTTTAAATTTTTCGAAAACTCATATTTGCTCTCGCATCTGAAAATGGGAGGAAACCGCCATCAAATGAAGAAGGGAAAGTGAGAAGAATTAGAAGAGATCAAAAGACTGACTAAAACAAACATCAAAGGAAAAAGCAAAATTGAGAAGAAAGAAGGGAAAGAAAGAGAGAGAGGGGGGAAAATACATGAATGATGAGAGAAAGATGAATAAAATATCTATCTAATATTTGGTTTATATTTTGATTTTTGAAATTTGAAATAAAAATTGAAAGGAAAGGCAGGAAAGACAAGTAGACTATATCAAGCTAGATTATTCAAGTAAGCATTAAATGTCATGCTGAGGTGGACCAGTGAGGATGAAAGGTGTCATGACCCGTTTTCTGGGCACATGACCGGCACAATGATGAATGTCCCATCATTGTAAGCCTTTCGATAAATTCTACCCATGAGTTAAATTATTAGTCATTATTTCTATATTATCAAAATAACAATTCTTTAATAAATACAAAGAAAATATATCAAATTTTCTTAATTGAAATTCATAGAGATGATTTGCATATAATAATAGATCCTCAATATAAAATATATTATTGTACTGAAATACAAGCCAAATACCAAACCCCTGACCTAGATGTCCTAGACTATTACAGAGCAACATAATTTATATCAAAAGAGGGGCCTACCCGATAGCGGGAAGGTCCAAGGTGATCTACTCCTCTAGCGGATATTATTCGTCGGTAACCTGATCTGAACAAAAAAAGATTTTACGAATCGGCCTCGCGTTAATAAGATTCAAATACATCACCAGTTATGTAAGTATACCCAAAGGCTCAAACTCAACCAATAGACATAGTTAAAAATTACATACTAGAAGATAAAAATCCATCCAATTCAACAAACGTTACTAGTACTCATCAATGACAATATATCCTGGACAGCGCACATAGGCCGGCTCATCAACTTTGTATATTTCTGCCATGATGCACAACCTCATCCTCTTAGCTAGGGCACCTCACGGATCTGTTACTGATTCGGGCTATATCCCTACTGAGGAAATTATTGTCTCCACACTCATTGGTCAAGACACCTTTCTGCCTTGCCGTGAGAGGGGGTATTGTCCCGTTCAATCACAATCAATAGTATAGTATTTCATATCATAATCAGGAGTACAATGTAATATTCATTCATACAACAGGTATAGCATATAACTATATTATAGGTTTATAAACCACAAATCAAGATAACAATTAAACTATTTTTTAAAAGATTCAAACTTCACGTCATCATGAAATACTTGTTTCGTCTTAACCATACTTCTGGATTAATTATCTCCTTAGATTTGCCACTATGAATCCAGTTTACCCCTATGAATCTTGGGAGTGTCCTACGACATACTTTTTATCATCAGTAATGCTAAAACCTTATTAAAATGGGGTCGTTCCACTCACCTGGATTCCATACGAGTATCACTTCTTTAAGTTGTTACGGACAAGAGTACACAGATGAATTTCAATGTTCCGCTACGAAGATTTTCATAAAAGATTAGAAAAAATAAGTTAGGATTATTTTTATATAGATACTGTTCATATATACGGTTACTAGTTATACATACGGTCACTATTCATATGTATGATTACTATTTATACATATGGATACTATTCATACCAGAAATAGAGAATACAATCTGTAAAAGAGTACACCAGGTAAGTTCTCAAGAAAGAGTGGAGGGTCACAATGGATACACTTAAAAACCAAGTCTTTCCTTAGCCAGAACTTTCCTAGATATGTATTCTTCACAGTTTATATTCTATTTTGATAATCAGGAATTCAAAATAATATATAGGTAGCTAAGGACAGTTTTTTTGATATGGAAGATTAGCCAAATCCGCAACCACAGAACATACTTAAGAAAATAACTTATAAAATTTGTAAGACATAGAAAAGGCATAGTATCCTTACCTAAGCTGAAAAGGAAAGGCCCAAAATCACAAAAGTCTAGCGTCGGACCAAGAAATCTTAAGGAGAGAAGTAGAAAAGTTGAAGATGTGATTTTGAAAGTGAAATGGAAGGGCCTATTTATAAGAAAATTTAAGGGTACTATTCCATCTACCGTTTCACTTATCCCGTCTTACCTACCAATTTCACTTACTAGTCTCATCTACCAATTTCACTTACAAGTCTCATCTACTAGTATAATCAATTTGCTAATTTTGTTTTCTTTCAATTTACTCCCTCAGGGAATTCTCTCATATACAATGTCATTTTTCTCCTAGTTTCTTTCTAATTTTTTCTTATGATCAAACCACATTTAGTATTTGACATTTCGATAATATATGTGAACATTATCATATATGCGAATAGTATTATATAGGTGAATAGTTCTGTATACTAGCATAGTAATCATAGTTTGCAAACATATATTTCTATTTTATTTTATTTTTTTTCCACAGGTATTACATTATCACCCCCTTTAAAAAATTCGGTCCTCTGAATTTAAATTATCTCAAGTCGTGAAAAGATGAGGATATCTAGAGCGCATATCAGCCTCGGCTTCCCATGTGGCTTTTTCATGAGTCTGATTCCTACACAACACCTTGATTGATGGAATCTCTTTAGATCAAAGTTTTTTTACTTGACTATAGAGGATAGTTACCGGTATCTCCTCATATGACAAGTTTTCATCTACTAGGATAGAATCATTGTGAGAAGGGTGAAGTATGTGAAAAGGATTAGGAAGGTACTTCCTCAACATGGATACATGGAAAACAGGGTGAATCCCTTCCAGTTCCATAGGTAGGGCGAGCCGATAAGCCACTTTTCCTACTCGCTCTAAAATCTCATAAGGCCCGATGAATCTAGGACTCAACTTTCCCTTCTTTCCAAATCTCAGCACACCTTTCATTAGGAAAACTTTTAGGAATACCATATCACCAATTGAGAACTCCAAATCACGTCTTATGTGGTCAGCGTATGCTTTTTGTCTACTTTGAGCTACTCGCATCCTATCTTGGATTGTCTTAACCTTGGTTAGGGTATCTTGGGCCAAGTCGGGTCCTAATGCTTTTGCTTCATCTACCTCGAATCAACCGATTGGAGATATACAACGTCTCCCGTACAAGGCCTCATAGGGTGCCATCCCAATAGTGGCCTGATAGCTGTTGTTATATGCGAAATCTACGAGATACAAATGCTTCTCCCAACTACCACTGAAATCTAGAACACAAGCTCATAACATGTCCTTTAGAGTCTGAATCGTCCGCTCTGACTGTCCGTCTGTCTGTGGGTGAAAAGCGGTACTGAGGTCCACTCGAGTACCTAATGCCTCTTGAAAACTTCTCCAGAAACGAGAAATAAATTGAGGACCTCTATTAGAAATGATAGATATGGGTACTCCATGCAGCTTCACTATTTCTTTAATGTATAATTGTGCCAACGTCGCCACACCATAAGTGGTCTTGACTGGAATAAAGTGTGCTGACTTGGTTAGTCGGTCAACAATCACCCAAATTGAGTCATAACCTCTTGTGAAACGAGGTAAACCAATGACAAAGTCCATCGTCACTCGTTCCCATTTCCATTCAGGAATCTCCAACTGTTGTAACGAGCCTCCCGCTTTAGATGCTCGGCCTTAACCTGTTGACAGGTTAAACAACGAGATACAAACTCTGCTATATCTTGTTTCATTCTCTTCCACCAGTAGATCTGTTTCAGATCGTGATACATCTTGGTGGCTCCTGGATGTACAGCATATGCAGCACTATGGCCTTCCTCTATGATTTCTCGTCCAAGAGTTCCAACATCTAGTACTCACAACCGTTGTTCAAAACGCAAGGCTCCTGTATCGTCAAGTGTGAAACTATTCATTTCACCAATCTTCACCTTTTTCATAATTTGGACAAGCTCAGGATCCTCTATTTGGGATATTCGTATCTGGTCTACAAGGGAAGATCTAGCCCTGATATGGGCTAAGAATGATCTTGTCCTTGTAACCTCGAGAGTAACAGCTTTTGTTCTCAGCTCCTGTAGTTCTTGGATCAATGGTCTTTTTGTCACTGCTATATAGGCTAGACTACCCATAGATTTTTGACTCAAAACATCTGCCACTACGTTTGCTTTACTTGGGTGGTAAACAATATTGTAATCATAATCTTTTAGTAATTCTACCCATCTCATCTGCCTCAAGTTTAGGTCCTTTTGGTTGAAAATATATTTTAGACTTTTATGGTCAGTGTAGATTTCACAAGTTTCTCCGTATAGATAGTGTCTCCATATCTTTAGGGCAAAAATTACTGCTGCCATCTCCAGATCGTGGGTGGGGTAGTTTTGTTCATGTTTCTTAAGCTGTCTCGATGCATATGCCACTACCTGGCCATGCTGCATAAGAATGCATCCCAACCCTACTCTTGATGCATCACAGTACATTGTAAAACCTCCAGGTCCTGAGGGTAAAACCAATACATGTGCAGAGATTAACATTTTCTTGAGTTCTTAGAAGCTTTCTTTATAAGCGTCATCCCATTGGTACTTTACTCATTTCCTAGTCAGTCGTGTGAGAGGGGCGGCTAACTGAGAAAAATTTTGGATGAAACGACGATAATATCCTGCCAATCCCAAGAAGCTGTGAATCTCCGTGACGGAGGTGGGTCTAGTCCATATTTTGACCGCTTCTACTTTGCTTGGGTATGCTTGGATGCCATCCTTGGAGATCACATGTCCTAAGAAAGTCACGCGATCAATCCAAAATTCACATTTAGAGAATTTGGCGTACAATTAATGATCCCTCAATGTTTGCAACACAATACGAAGGTGTTGTTCATGCTCTTCTAAATTCTTTGAGTACACCATAATGTCGTCTATGAAGACAATAACGAATTTGTCCAAGAAAGGTTTAAAAATCCTATTCATTAAATCCATGAAAGCAGCTGGTGCATTCGTTAGTCCAAACGACGTTACTAAGAATTCATAGTGCCTATATCTGGTACGGAAGGCTGTTTTAGGCACATCCTTCTCTTTGATCTTGAGTTGGTAATAACCAGACCTTAAGTCAATCTTTGAAAAATACTTAGCTCCTTGAAGTTGATCGAAAAGGTCGTCAATGCAAGGCAACGGGTATTTGTTTTTGAAAGTTACTTTGTTCAGTTGTCTATAATCTATGCATAGTCTCATCGATCCGTCCTTCTTTTTTGCGAACAGAACAGGAGCTCCCCAAGGTGAATAACTTGGCCTTATAAAGCCTTTGTCTAACAAGTCCTGTAACTGAGCCTTAAGCTCTTTTAGTTCTGTTGGCACCATCCTATAAGGGGGTATGGAGATTGAGCGAGTCTCTGGAGCTAACTTTATCTGGAACTTAATCTCTCAATCTGGGGGTACACCTGGTAGGTCATCCGGTAAAATGTCTACAAACTCCTGGACCACTAGAACGTCCTCCACTTTTAGTTCTTCTTTCTTAATATCTTTAACAAAAGCCAAGTATCCTTGACAGCCCTTTTGCAATAAACGTTGGGCACACATTAAGGATATAAGATTTTCAGGAATCTCACTCCGTTCACCATGAAATACGAAGGAGGGTTCCCCCGAAATTTTGAACTTAACTATCTTATTATAGCAATCCAAAGTAGCATGACAAGATGCCAGCCAATCTATGCATAAAATGACGTCGAAGTCTGTCATATCCAACAGCATTAGGTCTGCCATTGTATTTACTTCTCTGACTTTCACCTTGCATGCCCGGTAGCCTCGTTTTATTAGTAAGGTGCCTCCGGTAGGCGTAGTTACTAAGAATGAATATTCTAATCTAATAACTTTTTGCGTAAAGTTCTTAGCAAAGAATGGTGACATATAGGAATGCGTAGAGCCAAAGTCAAATAAAACATGTGCAAAGTTTGATTTAATCAGAAGGGTACCTGTTACCATCGTATTAGACACCTGAGCATCTTGCCAAGTTAAGGCGAATACTCGAGCGGTCCCTCGGCCTACTAAAGCTTGACCTCGATCACCTTGTCCTCTGCCAGCACCTCTTCTGATTCCATTGCCTCTTATAGTTACAGGGGCTCTGTTGGCAACAATGGCCTTTGATTGATTAGAGGGTATTGATCCTTAGCCAGATCTCGTGTGGAGTTGGGGGCAATCTCTTTTGATGTGGCCCTGTTGATCACATTGGTAACGGACCTTAGTTTTGTTATTGGCAAAACAAACTCCGAAGTGGTTTCTTTCACACTTAGGGCACCAGGGCCTTTGTTGACCCCCTGTACCACTTTGTTGACGCTGTGGTGCACTAGCGGTAGAGGCTACATGTCCAGTGGTTTTAGTGGGTACAGAACTCCCTTCGTAGTAGCGTGATTTCTCATCTTGTTTCCTTTTTCTTTTGTTATTCCATTTTTTGCTACGCATATCTCTTTCTTCCATCATACGGGCGATGTCGACAACCTCTATGTAGGATGAAAAGTCTCGTATCTTTGATCCCACCCTATCAAATAGGGACTCTCGAAGGCCTTTAATAAATCGTCGGATCCTTTCTTTCTCGGTTAGGACCATATAAGTAGCATATTCAGACTTCTCCATAAACAGATTGTCGTATTCATCGACGGTTCGTGCTCCTTGCCGGAGTGTCTCAAACTCATTCATCTTTGCTTCTCGTATACTCTCTGGGATAAATTGTTCTCGCAAAATTCTTTTAAAGTCCTTCCATTTGAGGGGTGGGGTGTTTTTGGCCATGCCCTTCTTCCATGTTCGCCACCAGCAGTCCGCCTTACCTCTTAATTGAAAGGTAACTGTAATACCCGTTAATTTCAGAATATAATTCGCTTAAGAGTATTTTAGAATTCTACAACGTTACTTTAGTTATTTATTTTGGTCATTTTTAATTTTCATATTTAATTGTTCTCTTTGAATATTATTTATGAAAATTGAGTTAAATGACTGGACTAAATATTTGCACAATGAGGGATATATTCTAAGAATGGTGAAATTCATGGAAAAGTGGTTTCAGAATGGTCAATTAATCCATTTATTGTAAATTGACTGGATGGGTTTGGATGTTGGGTTATGGATACCTATGGGTTATTGAATAACCCATTAGAAATATTTAATATAAAGTTTCAATAGTAACCCTCATTTTTTTCACTCAGCCGAAGGAAGCAGAAAAGATTTCTCTCTCAGTTCTTCATTTTCTTCTCAAATCCTTTCCTTGATCTTCAGAGTTTCGATTATTTGTTCGGTTCAAAAGCTTTGTAAGGATCAAAGGTAAGCTTTAATCCGATTATTTTCCTTAAATTTCAGTTTATGTAGAAGATCAGAGGAGGTTTTGTTTTGAAGATTTTGATGATAATTCATGAATCTCAGTTGTTTTAGAAGTTATATTTGAGTTATAATCGGTTAAAAGAGTTGAAATTCTGGTTTTGAAACAAGAAGGGAGAGGATGAATTTGTTAGAAATTTCTGCAAAAACTTCTGCAAAAACCGAGTTACTGTAGCAACCAGGGATTTCGAAACAAAATCTGAAAAATTTTCTTCGGTTACTGTAGCAGTACTGTAGTGTCGGCAGTCAACGGTACTGTAGCAGTCAACGTTACTGTAGCGAACCGACACTGTAGCGAACCGATACTGTAGCAAACCGTACTGTAGCAACCAGTTATTGTAGCAGTCAGAAAATTTTACGTATTTTCGTGATTTTGTTTCCTTTCTTATGATTCCTTGTAATATATTTTACTAGGAAATTTTCCTACACAAATTCTAGTGTGGAACAAGGTAAACTTGGACAAACATCAAGGTGAGTGAATAACCTTGGTCAGCTAATTTGATATTACTAGTCAAAGTACAATATAAGTCCCATTTACAATATTATTTGGATAATAAGCAATTAATTTTCATATGGGAGTATATGATGATCAATAGAAATAAGAGTATGTAGAAATTATTTATTTCATGACAATTGTACCATGTGATGAATTCTCACTATCTTATTAATGAGTAAAGATCTACGGGATCTAATACACGAGTGTGAAAGGGTTAAAGTCCCATACTACTCGGTGTATATCTAAGAAATCTAATACACGAGTGTGAAAGGGTTAAAGTCCCATACTACTCGGTGTATATCTAAGAAATCTTATACACGAGTTTGAAAGGGTTAAAGTCCCATACTACTCGGTGTATATCTAAGAAATCTTATTCATGAGTTTGAAAGGGTTAGAGTCCCATACTACTCGGTGTATATCTATGAAATCTTATTCATGAGTTTGAAAGGGTTAGAGTCCCATACTACTCGATGTATAAGACAATTAATTATATGAGTAAATGTGGTATTTGTACTTTTGATATTTTATATAGTACAGTTATTTACTTACTGAGTTTTTAAATAAACTCACACTCCCTATGATTATTTTTCAGATACAGAAAACAAAGAAGAAGAGTATCCGTTGGAAGATTAGAAGCCCCTTGGGATTACACTCTATTTCTGTCTGGTGGGACACCAGCACTTATTAATGTGGATATTAGAAAAGCTCTGTATTTTCTATAGGTCTCCTAGGCTTGCGATGAGATAGAAATATCAGACTATGTATGTCTATATTTGCTTATCAGATGAATATAATTCTGTAGTGTGGAATGAATGATTAAGGTTGAATGTAAAACCTTACAGAATATATGTATATAACGTATGTTTGAGAATTATATCAAATGAGTAGTATCTTTTCACATGCTCAATTTTTGGGATGTGACAGTAACAAGGGTTACCCTTCGGGGTTCAGGGCACTCCAACATGTCAAGAATTTTTTCACAGTCATCTAGAAAACTTTGTGGGTCTTCATTAACATTTTCCGTAAAGGTTGGCGGATTCAACTTCATAAATTCTGAAATTTTGACCTCCGCCCATACCCCATCTTGAGGAGGAGGTGGGGGTGGCATCTGATTTGTCTCTTACACCCTTGCAGTATGTACTAATGCCTGTGAGCCATCTTCAGATGACTGTCCCATTAGGAGTTCCTTCAGCCCATTTACCTCATTTTACATTGCAGCTAATGCTTCCATTACCACAGTCGCATCAATTTGTGGTGGTACTCCACCACTTCTCCTAGGGTTTACAGTAGGCATCTCTCTATTTTGTGCATAGTTACCTTCTACACGGTTAGGTGTTTCTAACCTTCAAGCTACTGACTGAGTAACTGGAGGAACCAGGGCCCTGCTAGATCTTGTGCTGATTCGCGAAGCGTTTGATTTTCCTCGTGCCATCTAAACTTATTCTACAATTAAAAATAATATATATCGTCACTATTATACTTCAAGGGTAAGATATGAAAGAAAAGGATTTTAAACTCTATAGGGCTTTTGGTGGATCTTCGTCTTATGGTCGTGCTGCAGTCATGACAATAGGGGAGGGCCCACTAAAGACACCTTGCTCTTTAATCACTAGGAGACCTAACAACCAGGCTCTGATACCAACTTTATCACGACTTGTTTTCTGGGCACATAACCGGCATAATGATGAATGTCCCATTATTGTAAGCCTTTCGATAAATTCTACCCATGAGTTAAATTATTAGTCATTATCTCTATATTATCAAAATAACTATTCCTTAATAAATACAAAGAAAATATATCAAATTTTCTTAATTGAAATTCATAGAGATGATTTACATATAATATTAGATTCTCAATATAAAATACATTATTGTACTGAAATACAAGCCAAATACCAAACCCTTGATCTAGATGTCCTAGACGATTACAGAGCAACATAATTTACATCAAAAGAGGGGCCTACCCGATAGTGGAAAGGTCCAAGGTGATATACTCCTCTAGCGGATATTCTTCGTCGGTAACCTGATTTGAACAAAAAAAGATTTTACAGAGAGTGTAAGCTTTTAAACTCAATGACCGAATCGGCCTCGCGTTAATAAGATTCAAATATATCACCATTCATGCAAGTATACCTGAAGATTCAAACTCAACCAATAGACATAGTTAGAAATTACATACTAGAAGATAAAAATTCATCCAATTCAACAAATGTTACTAGTACTCATCAATGGCAATATATCCCAGAGAGCGCACATAGACCGGCTCACCAATTTTGTATATTTCCGCCATGACACACAACCTCATCATCTTAGCTAGGGCGCCTCACGGATTTGTTACCGATCCGGGCTATATCCCTACTGAGGAAATTATTGTCTCCACACTCATTGGTCAAAACACCCTTTAAATCGAGTTTTCTGCCTTGCCGTGAGAGGGGGTACTGTCCCGCTCAATCACAATCAATAGTATAGTATTTCATATCATAATCAGAAGTACAATGTAATATTCATTCATATAACAGGTATAGTATATAACTATATTATAGGTTTATAAACCACAAATCAAGATAACAATTAAACTATTTTTTAAAAGATTCAAACTTCACGTCATCATGAAATACTTGTTTCGTCGTAACCATACTTCTAGATTAATTATCTCCCTAGATTTGCCACTATGAATCCAGTTTACCCCTATGAATCTTGGGAGTGTCTTATGATATACTTTTTATCACCAGTAATGCTAAAAACCCTATTAAAACGGTGTCGTTCCACTCACTTAGATTCCATACGAGTATCACTTCTTTAAGTTGTTACAGACAAGAGTATGCAGATGAATTTCAATGTTCCGCTACGAAGATTTTCATGAAAGATTAGAGAAAACAAGTTAGGATTGTTTTCATATAGATACTGTTCATACATATGGTTACTATTTATATGTATGATCACTATTTATACGTACAGATACTATTCATACCAGAAATAGAGAATACAATCTGTAAAAGAGTACATCAGGTAAGTTTCTAGGAAAGAGTAGAGTGTTGCAATGGACACACTTAAAAATTAGGTCTTTTCTTAGCCAAAACTTTTCTAGACATGTATTATTCACAGTTTATATTCTATTTTGGTAATCAGGGATTCAAAATAATATATAGGCAGCTAAGGACAGTTTTTTTTATCTGGAAGATCAGCCAAAGTCGCAACCACAAAGCATACTTAAGAAAATAACTTCTAAAATTTGTAAGACATAGAAAGGGCATAGTATCCTTACCTAAGCTGAAAAGGAAAGGCCCAAAATCTCAAAAGTCTAGCGTCGGACCAAGAAATCTTAAGGAGAGAAGTAGAAAAGTTGAAGGTGTGATTTTGAAAGTGAAATGGAAGGGCCTATTTATAAGAAAATTTAAGGGTACTATTCCATCTACCGTTTCACCTACCCCGTCTCACCTACCAATTTCATTTACTAGTCTCATCTACCAATTTCACTTACTAGTCTCACCTACCAATTTCACTTACAAGTCTCATCTACTAGTATAATCAATTTCCTAATTTAGTTTCCTTTCAATTTAGTCCCTCAAGGAATTCTCTCATATACAATGTCATTTTTCTCCTAGTTTCTTTCTAATTTTTTCTTATGATCAAACCACATTTAGTATTTGGCATTCCGATAATATATGTGAACAATACCATATATGCGAATAGTATTATATAAGTGAATAGTTCTGTATACTAGAATAGTAATCATAGTTTGCAAACATATATTTATATATATATATATATATATTTTTTTTTCCACGGGTATTACAAAAGGCATTAAGGATGTCAGTCAAAAGATATTATACCGATTAAAAAATACATATTCAGTAAATGATGTCAGAAAAGTCAGAGGTACAGTGAAGGGATATCGATAATTTGATATAAGAGAGAAGAGCATAAAAAGAGGAAAGAAGCATTAAATGAAGAGCATTAAATGGAGGCAATAAATTTTAAGTGGCTTGGTGAAATTACTTTATAAGATAAGTAAAATTACATATTTTTATACTTTTCAATTTCAGTGTTTATATATATATATATTGGGTCAAACTAAAGTTCATTAAAACAAAGTGAGAGAAAGTTCGCTTGGTACAGTCCAAAATAAGACATACATCCAACACTAGTGCAAAGTTTGTGACAAAAGAGGCCCATGTTATGAGCCCAAACAAAAAAGATAAGTAGTAGAGATCCGATAGAAATCTAAAAATAGTTTTCTCTTCTCTCTGAAAAAACCCTAGCCATGCTTAGTCTCCACTCTCCAGTACCAACGTTCGTCTCCCACCTTCTCTTCTTCTCTGTCACCATGGTTCAGGTTTCATCTTTGGCTACTATCTCAATCTGTTATCTTTAGCAACAATGATCCTCCTTGCCTCTGTCTCTTCCCCCTTATTCTCTCACCTTTATTCTCCTCATCGTGGTTTCGCTCTCCATTGCTAGTCACTGCTCTATTCAATTCCCGTATAGGTGGATACCATTCCATGGTGAGAAGGCTACGCATGAGTTACTAGAGGCACTCTAGATCTACAGATGTGGAAACGTGTTAGGCCATGACCAACGAACTCTCTATTTTTTATCTAGTCAGAACTTTGGTTTTGGAAGCTCAACATTGCTCGGTGATGATAGAGACGGATGTGACTAGCGGAGATTGGCTTGGTGGGAATTTTTGCCGGCTTCTTTGAGCCTACGTTGTCACCGGAGTTAACGAGTTAGCTTGCTTTTCTTCAGCATGTCATGGATGAGAATTTGTTGAGGCAAGGGTTGTAGGTCTACCATGGTTGGTTCTGAAACTCTATTCGGTGTTTTTTAGGCTTTGGTGTCTGTTTGCCCAATCCAAAGTGTAGCCTCCCAAAAAAAATTGGTCAGTATTTGGGTTAGGCTTGTTTAGTCTTAATCCTTTGGTCTAGGTGTGTGTTGCCTCTGCTAAAGACGTAAGTACTTTTTAAGGGTAAGTCACTCTAAATTTATGTACTTATATTCTCATGAATCCATGTCTGATTTGTAATTGTTTTATTTTGATGTCCTGTCTTATCTTATGTATTTTAAAATGTATGCCTTTAATGGAAATCAATTACATTTGTTCAAAAAAAAAAAGTAGAGATCCGATGAGTATGTTAAAAAAATTGAGGAAAGTCCTCTGTGGGAGCATACTTTTCCTTTCTTCGTTCCCCAAAATATCAGCATGTGTGTTTTATCTTCTCTTGATTTTCTTAATGTGATAGTTCTCAAATGAGAAAAGCATGCTTGTAGCTTAAAACACAAGGCAAAAGTATATTTTTTGTCTTTCAACTTTTACCTTAAATTTTAATTTTATCTCTAACATTTGTTTTATGCCAATTTCATAATTTCTTGATGTGATAGTTCTCAAATGAGAAAATGTAGTTTAAAACACAAGGTAAAAGTATATTTTTTGTTTCGAAGTTGTCTTTAAGATTAACGCTATTAATATAGTTGGCAAAAAATATTGACATGAACTTATTCATGTAACACATCAACCGCAAACGTATCATACTAATTGATTTTAGTTTTAATTTTGTCCTAAACATTCAATTGAATTTCAATTTCACTTCAAATAATATATTCTTTATGTTTCTTTATTTTGCTCCCAAATTAACGTTTAAGTGTCTGATGTGTCACATAAAGAAGTTTGCATGTCATTTGAAGGAATTCACATGTTACTTAAAAAAAATTCATGTCAATATTCTCCGTTAACTTTATTAATGACATTAGTCTTAAAAACAAAATTGAAACCAAAAAAAAATATAAGACGAAATAAAAACAAAAGTAAAAGGGACAAAAAAATACTTTTATCTACAACAAAAAGTATAATGGATAATAAGTGTCAGTTCCTTCATTTAGCATGGTGAAGATGGAAAGAGAGTCAGCTTCAATTTCAATATTTCTAATGGATAGAGAAGTTGCCATCTGGCTGCCCATGTACATGTATCATCCTTCAGCTAAGTTATGTTTCTTTTTCCTATGAATTTAGTGAATCCCAACATCCAACTTCCATTTTCATCTCTAATTACTCCACCTGCCTTTTGCAGAGCCATCAACATTTAGCTTACTTCAGCTTGGGGGAAATGTTCCCCGCTAGTATGAGGGGGATATTGGAATTTCATTATAGGTATATTCCCTCGAGTCAGATTATTTTGTTCCTTTGGTTCCAAATAGCTCTTGGAGTGTAAACAAAGTATGTTCCAGGAAATTTTGAGGAGGATATAGTCGATCTTTTTGAAGGTTTGGTTAAAAAAATTTTGGGGGATGGGGGATTGGGATAAAGAAAGATCCAGGTTGATTTAACTTGGGTGCAGTCTCGGAGGGCATACATGTGGGTTTCAGGGGCTACGTTGCAGAGTGGGCAAGTGGGGGAGGCTTGGCTGCGGGGGAGCCTTTGTTGCAGGTCTGCCAGAGGGAAAGAAGCTCTCTTGGACGGCACTTTAATCTCCAGATCCAGGTGAGGTTTTCCTCGGTTTGGTTTTGGCTTCCTTGTTTTTCTAGGCTTGATTTCGTGAGTCGATTATAAGCAGATTTCGAGGTGAAGAGGCTATTCTGTCAGTCTCCGGGCTAGTTTATTCATAAATTTCAATCGTTATGTTAGGGGACGGATTGCGTTTATTAAGATAAATTTTCAATGGGCAGATTTTGGGGCAACCAATGGAATCTTACATTTTTGGTTAACTTTGTGATTGGATGGCAAGGAGAACTAAAAGCTTTGTTGAGTCACAGCCATCTGGCACAGAAGGTAAAGAACATTTGTCTATCACGAAATGATAAAACAGAATGACTACATTCCAACAATCAACTAGTATATATGATGCGAAGCTTCATTTAGAACTAGATGAGTTTACAATAATCATCAATGCCATTTGAATCTACCACCAACGAACTTGACTATAATTTCTATCAAAATACTGTATGACGTTCCACTCAATCGGATGGGTGAACTGAACTGGGGAACCCGGAGCCATCAAAATTCACCGATATTCAACTCCCCAGTGTACATATTTGCAAAAACTGACTAAACCTCTGAGGACCATTCGTTGGAAAGCTATATGGCACATCAAAATATATTTCAAAAAAAGGCGAGATACAAAACGTTGAATATAACAGGAAGCAGGAACTAATTTTCCTGTTAAATGAACAGGCGCTCAGGTAACAAATAGGAATTTCATGTCTGCCTCCGTCAATTTCCCCAGAGCATCGGCAGAGCCGCCTATAGTCCTGTTGAGGGAAGGAACAAAGAGATGTGTCAGTATGGCAAAACACCCAGCACCTTTCAACTTTCATGCTAGCTTGCACATAACACTTACCCTTCAAATACAAGTTCCTTCTTCTCTTGCAGCTTCAAAATCCTCTCCTCAATAGTGTTTTCAATGACAAACCTAACAATTCTGTATAAGGAAACAAAACAATGTCAAACCTCCATTAAGAACCTACCTGTGATTCTATTAGTTTTTCCATTGCCTGCTCCGAACTAGAGTGAATGGAGTTCTGTAAATATTCCATTCAAAAAAAGATAAAATTCAAAAGCATTGGGATTTTTTTGGAGATTGGATGTAGTTACTAATACATGATCTGGCATGTACAGAATGAAAACAAGCAGCACCTGATTGGTTTATATTGCCCTATTCGGTGAATCCTATCTTGAGCCTGACGCTCCACAGCTGGGTTCCACCAAGGGTCCATAAGGAAAACCTGTGCATGCCAACAATTAAATCCATACGTGAGAAGCCCAGTCTTGGCAATAATAAGAGGGATGGTTTAGACAAAAGCTTTTGCCATATTATTTCGTGGCTTGCACTGAATATAATGTTTTGGATAGTTCATTTACTTGTCTAATTGTCTAGTTTCTTAGGAAGTAAGCACGAGTGAACACATTCAATTCCATCCCCATATAAGCCTCCCACCAAAAAGAATTAAGAGAATCAATTTGCAATACACTGGAGGAAAAAGACAATAGAAAGTCATAACTTTTGGCTGCAAGCAAATCAAAGTATACTAGTTCACAGTAAAGCATTTCTAACGAAATAATGCAGTTGAACAAATTCCAGTGTCATCAATGGCACCTGCCATGGCTTGCACAATTTGAAGAAAACACCATGAGACTTCCATGGCGTTGACATGGCATCCACTTTAGTGTAGCAGCCACCATTGATGGAGTTTGCCAGAGTAGAATATAGAAATTAAATGTAGGACAGAATGTTTTCTATCAAGTAACTATTGGGCTTTCCAAGGCTGAGGTTATTTTGCACATTGGCGCTGCTTTTAGTTAAGTGAGGATATTATTTGCTTGGAAATTTTCTTGATTATTTTTTCCTATTTTCTTTAATTATGTCTACATAATCTTTTGAGGTCTTTATCTAAACCACGCCATCCGCCATGGCAGTTTACAGATTTTGGGCTTGCTGCTATCTGTGGAGCTGAACAAAACTTACCATGAAGTAGAACATCATATAAATTGAATCAATAAACGGACATCATTTTATGATGAAAATCCAGGAATAAAGCATGTTTCCAGCTATTTTCAAACAAAATTTAAAATTGGACAGAGTAAGACTATACAAAGTTTACACAGAGATCACAAGAGCATAAGAAAATTCCACCCCTAAAACGCCCACATACTTATTAACAGTTTACTTGAATATGATGCTAAAGATTACTCACATGTGATGCCACCGTCAAATTGAGAGCAACTCCTCCAGCTTTCAAGCTCATGAGAAAAATTTTGCAGTCTGGATCGTCAGTAAATTTCTTAATGGCAGCGTCCCGAGCAGCCAATGACATGCTTCCGTTCAATTGAACACAAGACACACCAGACTACAGGTAGAGCATTATATTAAAACATGATGCATCTTAAATACATTAATAAAACAGAAAAATACTTGTGAATTTACCTTGAGCAGGGAGTAGTTTATGAGATCCAAGAAAGAAGTGAACTGGCTAAAAACAATCCCTTTTGCAGAACCATCTCTTTCTACCATAAATCTAATTTCTTCTCTCTACAGCCAATTTCAATTCGTTAAGGAACAAGGAAAATATACAGACATTCTAAAAGGTAAGGATAGAACAAAGAATATAGACTAAAGCAAGCATTTAAATTTAGGGCCATCACGGAAGCAATTAGTCAACCCAGCCACATGCTACTCTCTTCCTCTATAGGTCAATGTGAGAAGAGAAACAATTATCACTCCAAGGAGCTAGAATTGCATAAAACCCAACATATTTAAAACTGTACTCTCACAGATTTTGTGGACTCAATGTCATCAGGGCTCCAAACAGCAGAGACTACCATATAAGCCATCTGAGGACTCTTTCTCCTTTCTCAAGTACTACTTGGCATTTCTAAAGCATAACATTACCGTTGTCTTTATGACCTATGCAACATATGAACTTCCAATATGCCCCAAGCCAATTCAACTTTTTTGAATTCTCACCTCCAATCATCCATCACACTATTTATTAATGATAAAAAATTATCATCTTCTTCAAAGTTAAACCTTACTTGTATGTACCCTATCCCATTATTGCCTCTAATGGCATACGTTACGAAACAATACAAACATACATACATACACATATAAACAGGTAAGAGCTAGAGGAACTACTCATACCTTACAGACATTAATAAGCCAAAAAAATAAATCAACATATTATGTAACTAATTTGTAATACACATACCAAAGCCTCTATCTTAGTACTTGTCTGAAAGTTCTCAAGCCAAATTCTGTTCAAAATGCTCGAGGATCTGAAACCCTTAATTGTTGTTTTATTAGACTGATCCCCGACATCCTTGTTTGAAGTTAAATCAACTGTAAGTAATTTAGAGCATGAAGGGCACGATACACGTCCCAAGGATGCAGAGAAGTCTATCAGGCATGCCTTGCAAAATATGTGCTCACATAAGGTAACCTAAGTAAGAAAAAAGTAGTTAAGGAAAATAAGTAGGACACCAAATTTTGCTATTAAGAAGCAACAGTCCAGGAAAAGAAAGGGAAGGGGGGAGTAAAGGTGGAGGAGGAACTAAAATGAAATGAAATCATGTAATTTTATCTACAAAATGGAAAGATGAACTAACCAAATGATCTTCAACAGGGTCATGACAAAGTCCACAAAGTTGTTCAACATTGCCATTGCTAACCTCATCTCCACCTCTTAATGCTGCAGTTTGAGAATATACCACAAGGTATGGATGATCAACAGCCTGTACAATTAAGCAAGAGATTAGAGATGCAAGAGTAGAAAAATCTTATCTAAAGGAGAAAGAACAGGAGAAGAAACCAAAATATGTTTACTATTTACTAAGTGCTGAGAAAACCTATCCCAGTTCTCACAAGAAAAATCGAGAATGAAATAATGAAAGCTTGTTACCATATATCTCAAAATCCAAATATATAGCAGCAATGCCTATAGAACATCCTTCTACTCTTAAATAAAGTATCTATTATAATTTAATAAAGGAAACTAAAATTAAGATAATTCAAAAAAGGCAATCACAATTTAAACTGAATTTAATTTATACCAATCATAGTCCTAGACGGTCTATCTAGTATATCGTTCTTTTCATTGATATATCCCATTAATTTTTTTATTAAACTTTGTTTCAAAAGAAATATTTATAAAACTTAATTAAGATTATATCATTTCTTATTAGTTTGCACTATATGCATCATAAAATATTATTGCAAAATAAATTTACACATCAAAGAATCCAGAAAAGTTCAACAGTATATGTGAAATTTAAGGTCAAGGTCATCCAAAGGTTCCATAAATATGCATTGTCCTCTCTCCATAATATATATAATTATTCATGCATGTTTATTCAAATTTAGGGAAGAGAAAAGAAAAAGAAGGGCAAAAGAAGAGACAATCTATCATGAGGGTAGAAGTATCAATGTTCTTTTTAACACTCACCTGTCTCAGCCGTGTGAGGAGGTCAAATATATGAGCATAATTATTCATCAAAGTATTTGATTCGACATATCTGTAAAGGAGAATCATATCAGCAATTTAAATGGGAGACAGAGGACAGAAAATGGACAAAAGAATCAAAAAAAATCCCTCCCTCCTTTTCCTCCAAATTAAAAACATATTTCATGCATATATTGGTTATTCACATCAGGGATTTATCCCAAAGTCCTGACCCAAGCCACTAAATTAAGTTATTTAACAAAACAAATTTTAGTTTTTACACGAAAAGAATCCGCTTTACATTATCTTCATTGTATTTCTACAGTAAAAAAAAAAGTGACATACGTATTAAACTGTGCCTGACTTTCATTGTATAATGATTCATAATAGTCTTGCTCTTTTATATCCAGGCTATCCTTCCTCAAGGAGACCTGCAGGGGATGATAGGGAAGAAATGAATATATTGTTTCCCAATATTCAAAATTGCACACCTAGCCACATGTGAATAAGAACTTACAATCCTAGGTGGAAGTGCGAGATCAGCAGCCCTGCCTACTTTAGTGCGTCTTAGTACTATGTTCTTCAAAACTTTGTGTTTAAGCAATATCATAGCCCTTCTTCCAATATCGCCAGTTCCATATAATTGAATTGGTGTGGCAACATACTTGTCAAAATTAAATAACAAAGAATGTGTCAAAAGCAATATGCATGGCATTGCAAGGACTTGGTTTCTCTCTCATTTAATAAACGCAAAAAAGACATAAAAAACTACAAAACTTACTTTATTCCACCAACAGAAATGTCTTACAGAACTGTGCTGGCAGATTGAACATTCTTTAGAGGCACTGCATAATACCATCATAATGTCAGATAAGAAATAAACAAATCAGGTTACTAGCAATAAGTTCACACATGTCAATAAATATGACTATTACAAGCTAAAATAGAATTCACATTAAAAATAGTTCATTAAAAATACCGAATCTAAGGCATACCTGTGATCGAGAGTCCTGCAATCACAATCCTTGCACAAGTAATAGGAATAAGGAACTATTTGTAGGAACCGTACCTGTATTCATGGCATAGTAATTAAATTATCTTATAAACACAAACTTTCATGATTACAGCCAAGAATAAAAAGGCAGTAAACATACCAAAGAATATAGCTCTCCCACACGATTTTGAAGGGGTGTGCCACTTAATGCCCATCTATAGGAAGACTCTAGAGCAAGAACTGCTTTTGCAGTGTTACAATGTCTAGATTTTATATAGTGTGCCTATTAAAATAAGAAAGTATAAAGGTCAATAACCTAGAAGACTTTTAGACATATACCAAACTCAATCACTAAGGGCAATAAAATAAGAATTCAACAGTATGAAATAAAAATAGAGCTATGATATGAAGTTAGAAGCCCTCATTTTGAGTCATAATCCTTTGTTTTCTTCCCTACCACAGATAAAGCATAGTCAAAAAAATGGAAGAAAGCAAAATGCAACTATTTAAAATTGGAGGACAGGAGAGAAAGTTGCAATAATAGAAACAAAGAAAAGATGTAAACTGCCAGTTTTATTTTGTAAAACACAACAATTCCAACAATAGTAATGATCACAACTGACCTCATCCAATATGATCCGCTGCCACTTTACAGCATGCAGAAGTGACTTCTCCCTACATGTGGCGTCTGAATTGTCCGCTCTCATGCTTGTTTCCTTTTCTTTTAATCTGTTAAAACCCTTCTCCAATTCTTCACTCCAAAACTTTGTATTCATGTCAGCTCCCTGATCTTTGCCATTCTCATGTTCCTTGATCTTCTTTTTATTAATTTCTCTTTTCTTTTTCTTAAATTGTTTTGATTGTTTTTCTGTTCTCTCAGCATTAGGCCCACAAAAATATCTCTGATGAATAGATAACTTCTTATGGTTAAAAAGTTTGCCACAGTATGGGCACTGCTCCTTGGGAGGCATCATATACTTCCTGTACTCAGACTCAACAATAGAGTACGTAGTTATTACAAAATCATACTCTGAGAACTGTTCGCTACTCTTCCCTCTCTTAGCCCCATGATAAACCAAAACCTTGGTGCTTCCTTTCAAAGTAAACCTATCAATCTCACTAACCCACTGAGTGACTGCAACCACAGGACAAATAACAAGTGTTCCTTTGACCGCAGGTAAGTCTGTGGATGTACCTGGCAAAGATGAGGGATCATCTGGTTCAGGTGCCATTTGCTGGAATTCTCGTTTGGCAAGGACAAGGGCAATTGCTTGAATAGTCTTTCCCATCCCCATTTCATCTGCAAGAATACCCCCTCTAACTGCAGAGTTTTCCTGTTTCAGAGCCCATGCTAGCCATTCTTTTTGGTATCTTAGTAAAGGCATAGTAAGTTCAGAGGATGCCTCAGCAGTTTCATTCATTAGTTCACTCTGATGATCCAGGTCAGCATCCTTTGCTAAATTCTCATCAATCCATCTCTCATGCTGCTCTTCCCATATATTCCACAACAGTGGTGGCCTAGAATCATCATTTCTTGCTTTTCTTGCATATTTCTTCCTTCTTGGCCTAACCAAACCATGGTCAAGTATTTCATTCTGAACCATTGCAGAGCCATTATTATCCCCATGCTCCAACACTGCAACTTCCTGACTGGACTCTCCATATTTTGAACTGGATTTTCTCCTTTTCTTTCTGGAATACACAATTCTTTTCTTACTAGATGAAGGCTTGCAGCTATCAGATAAGTCAGAGGTGTTGTCTTCTCCATCAGAAGCACAAAAGCTTGAAGTAGGTTCTTCATTTAAGTCAAAAAGGTAGTTCACAACGCCTTCATCTGTATGGAATTATTTTTCTTCATCAGGCATGTCATGAGGATGAAATTCGCTACCAAATTTGCAGTATAAAGATTTCTATGTTACACCAGATAATAAAAGAAAGAGGTTTTCTTTGAAAATTTCAGAGTTCAATGGTTAAAACTTGCAAATAGAGTCACATATACTGTGCATTAACAGTCCCGCATATCTGCATATATTTCAAGGATAGCCTTTCATTCCCTTCCCAGTAGAAATAGCTTTCAATATCTTGCCCTCAACCAACATACTATATCACATAAGAAAGTCATCACTAAGTTTAAAACCATGGATTAATGGCAATATACCTTCATAATTAAAATCTGAATCTGAAGATAGAACACGGACATCTTCATCTGCATTGTCGCTGCAATGGCTAGAAGTTTTAGATTTCCCAGATGCATCTCTAGGCTGTTGTTCAATTCCTGTTGCTACATTATACATAAGAATCGCAATAAACAAGGATGAAAAGACTCTCAACTCACTAAAGCTACGTTAAACACAGACCCAGAGCTTTAGCGTTTTAATTAATATAAGATTCGCCTGGTGCTGCCCCAGATTGTTGTGGCTCCTGGCACATAGGTGCGGAACAACAACACAAGAATTTCAAAATGTTACCCCACCAGCATTGGTCCTCACCTCTGTAACATTAACCACCAGTATCCAAACTGGACCAACGCCATGGAAGTTTTCTTAAAATGATTCGAATAAACATAGGACCCGAAGGAACCGAGCCGATCCTAGGTTCTCGCACTTCCTTCATCTTTTTCTAAGATTCTATCACCCTAAGTGTTATCATTCGGATCAAGAGAAAGGGGGGTACTAATAAAAGGATTTAAGCAGTAGCACAAAAAAATAAAAAAGAAGGGCTGGAAAATAGCTAGAAATTCAATACCGTCACCATCCAATTCCCCCAGTGTCGATCATTTTCTCTTGGACCAAACAGTCGAAAACCACAGTAGAGACAGGAATTATAAAAAAAAAAAAACAAAATAAAAAGAGTAGAAACATTCACTGGACATAAAGTTTACCATCAATTTTAGGACTAGAGAGTCGTCTGCGAGAACGAAGCTCCATTGGCGCAGCGAAGAGATATTTAGGGTTTCTGACGATCAAGAGGAGGGAGAACGGTTCAAGGGAGAAAAAGAACGTGAGAGACAGAGAAGGAGAATGTGAGCGGTGACAGTGAAACCAAACGGCGGGAAGAGGCCCTCACTTGTATAGAGTGGATGAAGGCGCCACGCACGCAGTTCAACGTCACCAGCCGCGATTCCATACGGTCAAAACCAGAATAGAATATAAATACATGTAGGCTCGAAGCCGATCTTTTCGTGGACTTACGAGAGTCGCGTCAATGCGTTACATCTATCAACGGCTAAGATCATTTTGAAAATATGGTGTGTGATATTAACGGTTGTATGTTGGCGGTCTGGTAACAATTCCATTGCAACGCACCGTTTCCGGTCCGTACGAGGCACTTGTAAAAGGGAAAATTAACGCGTGTTATGGAAATATTTGAATATGATGGCTTCCCCAGGAAGTTTCACCCGAGCATATATGTTAACGTTCTTGGGTCAAAATAAAAGTAGTATACTCTTTTTTTTTATTGATTAAAAAAGTAGTTTTACAGAAGAAGGTATCTATCTGACTTAAATATGCGTACTGAGAAATGAGAAGTAACATCCTTCAGAGCATCTCATATTGAGAAACAAGCGGGCTATTTTTTTTTTCTATAAAATTATGTGACAATTCCACCAAAATCTCTTCATTAGTTGGAGGAAGAATTCGCATGAATCAAATTTTTTTAAGAACATATTGAGAAAAAAAATTGGATTTAGTTAGACAGTGGATAGTTGGCAAACAAGGATTAATTTTTTGGAACGTACGGAATGTATAGTCAAATATTTAATGAGTCCACAAGGAATGATAAAATAATGATAAGCATGAGTATTATTAGTCTGGGACTTTTCTTTTTTTTGGTAAAAATTAATATAGGTCTTCATCTTGAGAAACAAGCAAGCAAAATTCGAATGTCTTGCAATAAATAGTGTTTATCTTACTAGCAAGTCTCGCGTCTTTAGAGGGCACACGGACAGAGTACTTGATAAGAAGATTAAAATATTAGTATTTAGTAACTGTAAAATTTAAAAATGTTTTGAAAAAAAATGTTGGTAGATTTTAATAAATAAATAAAATACACTAATTTTGATTTAAATAAATCACATATAATACTCTTTTTGTTCCAAACATGTATGTATAGAGACACAAATACACACACTAGTTTTGTCACATCCCAAAAATTAAACATGTGAAAAGATACTACTATTAGGAAAACCTCAGTGGTATTCCAAAATCCTGGACAATCTCAGTATCCACAATTACTTATTTAATAAAATTCTCAAACATGAGTTATTCACATAAATTCTGTGAGGTCTTACATTCAACCTCTATTATTCATTCCACACGACAGAATTATATTCATCTGATAAACAAATATAGGCATACATAATCTGATGTTTTTATCTCATCGCAAGCCTAGGAGACCTATAAAAAGTACAGAGCGTTCCTAGTATCCACATTAATAAGTATTGGTATCCCACCAGACATAAAGAGAAAATAATTCCAAGGGGTTTCTATTCTTCAAACGGATACTCTTCTTCCCTGTTTTCTGTATCTGAAAAGATAATCATAGGGAGTGTGAGTTCATTTAAAAACTCAGTAAGTAAATAATTGTACTATATAAAATATCAAAAGTACAAATACCACATTTACTCATATAATTAATTGTCTTATACACTGAGTAGTATGCGACTCTAACCCTTTCAAACTCGTGTATAGGTTTCATAGATATACACTGAGTAGTATGGGATTTTAACCCTTTCACCGAGTAGTATGGGACTCTAACCCTTTCACCGAGTAGTATGGGACTCTAACCCTTTCAAACTCATGATTAAGATTTCATAGATATACACCGAGTAGTATGGGACTCTAACCCTTTCAAACTCGTGTATAGTTTTTCATCGTTATGCACTGAGTAGTATGAGACTTTAACCCTTTCAAACCCATGTATTAGATCCCGTAGATCTTTACTCATTAATAAGATAGTGAGAATTTATCACATAGTACAATTGCCATGAAATAAAATAATTTCTACATACTCTTATTCCTTTGAATTTCTGTAAAAAAATATACCAATCATCATATACTGTCATATGAAAATTGATTGATTAATATTCAAATAATATTGTAAATGGGACTTATATTGTACCTTGACTAGTAATATCAAACTAGCTTAGCAATGTTATTCACTCACCTTGATGTTTGTCCAAGTTTACCTTGTTCCACACTAGAATTTGTGTAGGAAAATTTTCTAGTAAAATATATTACAAGGAAACATAAGAAAGGAAACAAAATCACGAAAATATGCAAAATTTCTGATTGCTACAGTAACGATTTGCTACAGTACAGTTCGCTACAGTAACGTTGACTGTTACAGTACGTTGACTGCCGACACTACAGTAACTGCTACAGTACTCGAAAAATTTTCTGAAATTTTCTGGTTGCTACAGTGAATTCGAGTTTGCATACGCTTCCCAGAAAATTTCCATCCTTTCCTTTTTTTTTTATTCAAAACCAGAATCTCAACTCTTTTAACCGATTATAACTCAAATATAACTTCTAAAACAACTGAGATTCATGAATTATCATCAAAATCTTCAAGAACAAAACCTCCTCTGATCTTCTATATAAACTGAAATTTAAGGAAAATAATGAGATTAAAGCTTACCTTTGATCCTTACAAAGCTTTTGAACCGAACAAATAATCGAAATTCTGAAGATCAAGGAAAGGATTTGAGAAGATGATGAAGAAAAGAGAGAAAACGAATATCAACCTGCTTCGGTTGCGTGAGAAAATGAAGGGGTACTATTGAAGTTTTATTTTAAATATTTCTAATGGGTTATTGAATAACCCATGGGTATCCATAACCCAACATCCAAACCCATCCAGTCAATTTACAATAAATGGACTCATTGACCATTCTTAAACCACTTTTCCATGAATTTCACCATTCTTAGAATATATCCCACATGGTGCAAATATTCAGTCCAGTTATTTAACTTAATTTTCATAAATAATATTCAAAGAGAACAATTAAATATGAAAATTAAAAATGACCAAAATAAATAACTAAAGTAACGTTGTAAAATTCTAAAATACTCTTAGGCGAATTATATTCTGAAATTAACGGGTATTACATTCTACCCCCCTTAAAAGAATTCGGTCCTCCGAATTAAATCTTACCTCAAGTGTCAAACAAATGTGGATATTTTTTCCACATTTCATCTTCTGCCTCCCACGTAGCTTCCTCACGAGAATGATTTCGCCAAAGAACCTTGACAGTAGAAATTTCTTTAGTACGCAATTTCTTGACTTTTCTATCAAGAATAGCTACTGGTACCTCTTCGTAGGTGAGAGTTTCATCAAAATGAACTTCTTGGGGTTGAATGACATGAGAAGGATCAGGAAGATATTTCCGTAGCATGGACACATGAAATATTGGATGAACTCCCTCTAGGTCGGAAGGTAGGTGTAGGCGATATGCCACATTACCCACTCTGTCTACAACCTCATATGGGCCAACATATCTCGGACTAAGCTTGCCTTTCTTCCCGAATCTCATTACTCCCTTCATAGGTGAGATTCGTAAGAAAACCATATCACCTATTGTAAATTTAAGGTCACGTCGTCGGTTGTCTGCATAAGACTTCTGTCTACTCTGAGCAGTTAACAACTTCTCTCAGATCAGTTTAACTTTATTTATATCTTCTTGTATCATCTCAGGTCTAAGTATTTTGGTTTCACCAAGTTCAAACCAACCTATAGGAGATCGACACTATCTCCCATATAAAGTCTCAAAAGGTACCATCTGGATACTGGCTTGGTAACTGTTATTATAAGCAAATTCAATAAGAGACAAATGATCTTCCCAACTTCTACTGAAATCCATCACACAAGCTCTTAGCATATCCTCTAAAGTCTGAATTGTCCTTTCGGACTGTCCATCAATCTGAGGATGGAATGCTGTGCTAAGATTCACTTTGGTACCCAAAGCCTCTTGAAAGACTTTCCAGAACCGAGAAGTAAACTGAGGTTCTCGGTCTGATATAATGGATATTGGTACACCATGAAGTTTCACTATTTCTTTAACATAAAGTCGAACAAGTTTTGCTACACTGAAAGTGGTATAAACAGGAAGAAAATGTGCTGACTTAGTAAGTCGATCTACTATGACCCATATTGAGTCATTTCCTTTTGTTGACCAGGGTAAACCTACTACAAAATCCATAGTGATTCTTTCCCATTTCCATTCGGGAATATCTAGTTTTTGCATCAAACCAGGTGGTCGTCGATGTTCAGCTTTAACTTGCTGACAAGTCAAACATCGAGCTACAAAGTCAGTCATATCTCGCTTCATGCCCTCCCACCAGTAAACTTGTTTCAAGTCCTGATACATTTTCACAGCACCAGGATGTACAACGTATGGTGAACCATGAGCTTCCATTAAGATTTTATGTTTCAAAGATTTAATGTTGGGGACACAGAGTCTCCCACTAAACCATAAGACTCCTTCTTCATCTACCAAGAAACTTGGTGCTAGACCTTGCCTTGCCTTATCTCTGATTTTGACCATATCAATGTCATTTTCTAAAGTTGCTTTTACTTTTTCAACAAGGGATGATCTAACTGTTAAATGAGCCAGAAATGTACCTGACTCAGTGATCTCAAAGAATACTCCATCAGCTTCCAATTCTTGTAGTTCATGTATTAGAGACCTCCTTATAGTGGCAATGTGAGCTAAACTTCCCATAGACTTTCGACTTAGAGCATCAGCCACTACATTTGCTTTACCTGGATGGTAAAGGATGGTACAATCATAATCTTTCAGAAGTTCTATCCACCTTCGTTGCCTTAAATTGAGATCTCTCTGCTCAAAAATGTACTTAAGGCTTTTGTGATATGTAAAAATTTTACAAGTCTCCCCATACAAGTAATGTCTCCAAATCTTTAGGGCAAACACTATAGCTGCCATTTCCAAATCATGAGTGGGGTAATTCAATTCATGCTTTTTAAGCTGACGTGAGCCATAAGCTACGACTCTACCATGTTGCATCAACACACACCCTAAACCTATCTTTGAGGTATCACAGAATACAGAGTAACCCCCTGGTCCTGATGGTAGGATTAAGACTGGTGTAGAAGTTAAACACTTTTTCAATTGGGTGAAACTTTGCTCACATGAATCATCCCAAATGTATTTAACATTCTTTCGGGTTAACTTATTTAATGAGAGAGCCGTCTTAGAGAAATCTTTGACAAAGCGACGGTAATACCGTGCTAAGCCAAGAAAACTACGTACTTCAGACACAGTTGTTGGTCTAGGCCATTGTTTTACTGCTTCAATTTTACTTGGATCTACATGAATACCTTCTTGGGAAATAACATGTCCCAAAAACGTTACATGACTCATCCAGAATTCACATTTTGAGAGCTTTGCGTACAACTGATGCTTTCTCAAGATCTAAAGCACTATTCTCAAATGTTCAGTATGTTCTTCATGAATCTTTGAATATACCAAAATATCATCAATGAATACAATTACAAACTTATCAAGGAATGATTTGAACACTCTGTTCATTAAATCCATAAATGCTGCTGGTGCATTTGTCAACCCAAAAGACATCACAAGAAACTCATAATGTCCATACCGTGTACGAAAAGCATTCTTAGGTATATCATCATTCTTAATTCGTAACTGATGATATCCAGACCTTAGGTCAATCTTTGAGAAATATTTTTCTCCTTGAAGTTGATCAAACAAATCATCTATCTTTGGTAAAGGATACTTATTCTTCACCGTGACTTTATTCAACTGACGATAATCTATACATAATCTCATAGAACCATCTTTCTTTTTCACAAAAAGAACAGGAGCACCCCAAGGTGAAAAACTTGGGCGAATGAACCATTTGTTCAACAAATCTTCCAATTATTCTTTGAGTTCTTTTAGCTCAACAGGAGCCATACGATAAGGTGGAATAGAAATTGGTCGTGTATCTGGGACCAAATCAATACTGAACTCAATATCTCTTTCTGGCGGTAATCCAGGTAAATCTTCTGGGAACACATCTGGGAATTCATTAACCACATGTATGTCTTCTAACTTCTGTTCTTGCTTTTCTAAATCTTTGATAAAAGCTAGAAATCCCTGACATCCCTTTCGCAACATACGCCGGGCACTTAACATAGATATCATGTTGCAAGGTACATCACTTCGATCTCCTTGAAACACAAATTACTCCTCCTCGGTAAATTAAAGGAAATAACTTTGTCACGACAATTTATAGTAGCATGACAAGAAGATAGCCAGTCCATCCCTAAAATCACATCAAAATCTAACATATTGAGAATCATAAGATCTATCTCAGTTTCCATGCCCCCAATAATTATATTACAAGAACGATAACATGTTTTGACCATCAAAGTCTCTCTCATCGGTGTGGAAACCAAGAATGGTTCTTTAAGAGTAATCGAATCAAATGCAAATCTCTTGGCAAATAGGGGTGACACATATGAGTGAGTAGAACCGGGGTCAAACAAAATACGTGCAGCAAAAGTATTAACAGATAATATACCTGTAACTACAGCATTGGATGTTTGAGCATCCTGTCGGGTTAGAGCATATACTCTTGTATTTCCTCTGCCAGCAGCTTGTTTTCCACGGTCACCTTGACCTTTTCCAGAACCTCTTCCTATACTATCTCTTATTGAAGGGGTTGGTGTTCGAGTAATAGAAGCAGAAATAGATTGTGGTCGAGGTGGCAAAGTAAACCCTTGACCTGGTCCTGTCATGAGCTGAGGGCACTCCCTTATAAAATGTCCTTTTTGTTCACAGTTAAAACAACCTGTACCAACAGTGTTTAACCTGCATTCTCCGAAGTGAAACTTTCCACATTCAAGACACTGAGGTTTCTTCCTTCTAGCTTGAGTACCTCCTCTACTAGAAGAGCTAAAACCACCCTTGCTCTCTGAACGAGGCTTAGCCACACTGGCTGTAGAATAAGATGACTTAGTAGGAGTGGCTGGAGCATGTTGTGATGCAGTAAAGGGTTTCAAAGTCTCTGAGTCTTCCCCTTGATCAAAAGATCTCCTATATCTAGCTTTCTTCTTTTGTCGATATTCTTCTTTATTCTTTGACCTCCTTTCTATAACCAATCTGTAAAACTCCGTTCACATAACTGGCGGTGCTCCTTAAATTCTAGCTTTCTTCCAGTTCCTCCACCATTTACCAGCCCTACCCTTTAACTGAAAGGAAGTGAATTCTACCTTTTGAGTACGAGAACACCCTATAGCATCACAGATTGCTTCACAATCTTCAAGGAAACATTGTGGGTCCTCTTTGGGATCTTCCCCTGAAAAAGTAGGAGGCCTCATTTTCTGGAATTCAGACATTTTTACTTCCCTTACATTACCTCCTCCAGCTAACTGAGCTGGTGGTACAATTTCAGCTTCAACAATAGGAGGATCCACTGACAGGTTAGCTTGTGCAGCTCGACCTCTCATTTCAGCCTCAAATCGGTCAAATCGTTCATTAAATTAATCACATGTGCAATAGTTGCATTACCAATGTGATTATCAGGTTCGACTCTCCTTGCTTGCTCACTAGTTGCGCCCTCAGTACTTTGAGCATGAAAACTATCACCACGGTTAGGATCATCTTGCCCATGTACTGATGGAATTATGGCCCTCCTTGGACCCATATGCTCATTATTATTAGAAGATCCTTCTGACATTGAACTGTCACAGATCTACACACATGACAAACAATTTTCAGACATAAACAAAATATCACTTACTAGCCTCACTGAAAAGTTATCTATAAAATGACGTTATACTATACAAGGCCTTTTATGGAACCTAATCCTATGGTCATGCCGCGGCTCATGACAATAGGAAAGGGCCCACAAAGATCACTTTGCTCTGTACTCTATAGGGGACCTATAAAACCTATCCTTTGATACCAAATTGTCACATCCCAAAAATTGAACATGTGAAAAGATACTACTATTAGGAAAACCTCAGTGGTATTCCAAAATCCTGGACAATCTCAGTATCCACAATTACTTATTTAATAAAATTCTCAAACATGAGTTATTCACATAAATTCTGTGAGGTCTTACATTCAACCTTTATTATTCATTCCACACGACATAATTATATTCATATGGTAAACAAATATAGGCATACATAATCTGATATTTTTATCTCATCGCAAGCCTAGGAGACCTATAGAAAGTACAGAGCGTTCCTAGTATCCACATTAATAAGTATTGGTATCCCACCAGACAGAAAGAGAAAATAATTCCAATGGGCTTCTATTCTTCAAACGGATACTCTTCTTCCCTGTTTTCTGTATCTGAAAAGATAATCATAGGGAGTGTGAGTTCATTTAAAAACTCATTAAGTAAATAATTGTACTATATAAAATATCAAAAGTACAAATACCACATTTACTCATATAATTAATTGTCTTATACACTGAGTAGTATGTGACTCTAACCATTTCAAACTCGTGTATAGGTTTCATAGATATACAATGAGTAGTATGGGACTTTAACCCTTTCACCGAGTAGTATGGGACTCTAACCCTTTCAAACTCATGATTAAGATTTCATAGATATACACCGAGTAGTATGGGACTCTAACCCTTTCAAACTCGTGTATAGGTTTCATAGATATACACCGAGTAGTATGAGACTCTAATCCTTTCAAACTCGTGTATAGTTTTTCATCGTTATGCATTGAGTAGTATGAGACTTTAACCCTTTCAAACTCATGTATTAGATCCCGTAGATCTTTACTCATTAATAAGATAGTGAGAATTTATCACATAGTACAATTGCCATGAAATAATAATTTCTACATACTCTTATTCCTTTGAATTTCTGTAAAAAAATATACCAATCATCATATACTGTCATATGAAAAATTGATTGATTAATATTCAAATAATATTGTAAATGAGACTTATATTGTACCTTGACTAGTAATATCAAACTAGCTTAACAAGGTTATTCACTCACATTAATATTTGTCCAAGTTTACCTTGTTCCACACTAGAATTTGTGTAAGAAAATTTTCTAGTAAAATATATTACAGTGTCGGTTCGCTACAGTAACGTTGACTGCTACAGTACGTTGACTGCCGACACTACAGTAACTGCTACAGTAACTCGAAAAATTTTCTGGTTGCTACAGTGAATTCAAGTTTGCAGACGCTTACCAGAAAATTTCCATCCTTTCCTTTTTTTTTTTATTCAAAACCAGAATCTCAACTCTTTTAACCGATTATAACTCAAATATAACTTCTAAAACAACTGAGATTCATGAATTATCATCAAAATCTTCAAGAACAAAACCTCATCTGATCTTCTATATAAACTGAAATTTAAAGAAAATAATGAGATTAAAGCTTATCTTTGATCCTTACAAAGCTTTTGAACCGAACAAATAATCGAAATTTTGAAGATCAAGGAAAGGATTTGAGAAGATGATGAAGAAAAGAGAGAAAACGAATATCAGCCTGCTTCGGTTGCGTGAGAAAATGAAGGGGTACTATTGAAGTTTTATTTTAAATATTTCTAATGGGTTATTGAATAACTCATGGATATCCATAACCCAACATCCAAACCCATCCAGTCAATTTATAATAAATGGACTCATTGACCATTCTTAAACCACTTTTCCATGAATTTCACCATTCTTAGAATATATCCCACATGGTGCAAATATTCAGTCCAGTCATTTAACTCAATTTTCATAAATAATATTCAAAAAGAACAATTAAATATGAAAATTAAAAATGACCAAAATAAATAACTAAAGTAACGTTGTAAAATTCTAAAATACTCTTAGGCGAATTATATTCTGAAATTAACGGGTATTACAAGTTCCCATGAAATTTAATATATATCACAAAACCTGTTCTTTAATTTGTTTTTGTTAATTTGTTTTTTGTGTAATGCGTTTATTTAAAAGTAAAATTATTTACTTATCTTTATTATTGTATTAAAACTAAAACCATAACACAACATTATAACTTAACATCAATTAAGTAGCTTTTACAATAAAATTATAATTTCATATTTTGCCAAAAAATAAATTCATTGGTAAATTAATTGGATTAAATCTTTTTGTAATATATATTAAATATCAGCGAAATCAAATCACATTTTCCAAATAAAGCAGCAATATCTCCAATAACTTATGGTTTCAAGATGGTGTTAAATTTAATTTTCTATTTTCTCAAATTTAAAAAATGTTTTTTAAAAATATTTTTATAAAATCTGCAGAAACAAATTGTTTTAATTTAGTGTTGAATATACGACTTTTTTTATTTAAAACCAATACACCAAAAAAAATTTTCTATTTTAAAAGTATATTTTTATTAAATTTCCTAAAAAAATGTCAAGATGAAATATAATGGTCAAATATTTAATATACTACTAAATAATCATATAATAATTTTTTATGTCATAGATACATTGTACATATTTTAAAAAGTTAAAAAAGAAAACTATGTTAAATTTCGAAATGGATTATTTCCATTAGAATGCCAAGATCTACTGAATTTTTTGTTAAAATGGTCTAAAGTAATAAAAAGAACAAATTAAAAAGAGTGATAGAACAACCATACTTGTAGCTGAAATGATATACAATTGGAATATTGTGAGTTAGGAGCTACAGTTCACGCCCTTTGTAATGAAAAAGAAGAGAAACAAGTGGTAGAAAATTAGAAATAATAACTTCAACAATATATCACATTTATGGTAAATGAAGCTCAATGTCTAATAATCCACATCCTGGACAAAGAAATTCAACTTTGTCAAGGAAGGAGGAGGAGAATTGGGAAATTGTCTATACTATCGCTAAAGAAAACGCAGGGAAATGAGCAATCTATAATATAGAAGAAGACTTGTGGGAAGGAGCAAAGAGAGAAGAGCGGCTCGAGTTAAGCCTTGAATACTACTCTAGATGAAGCTCCATGAATGAACTGGGTCTTACTTAGCGTTATAGAACTCAAGTCCTGTGGCCTACTGCGCGACCACAAAGCAAAGCATTACTGGGAATAGGGTACTCATCTCTCCATGAATTTGCAGGGGAATACACCCGAAGATAAAATTGCTGGCCTAAGTACTGACGAGCCCAGTTCTCTGATCTCACATTCCACATTCCCACGTTGTCCAAAGGCATGTATATTGCAGTCCACGACTTGGGATACACCTGCTCATTCACAACATAACGAAGGCCAATGATGAACAAGCGTTTCATCCACCAAACCAAATGCCATTATAGTCTATGAACAGAATCTATATGTACCTGAACAGTGCAACGAGAAATTGTGTCTCTCAGGTTGTAACTCTGTCTACTTGCATCTGACCATTGTCCTCCATCCATCCTGTGAAACCCCAAGTGATAAATGGCATTAGAAACTCGATCAATCAAATAAGAAAAGCCCAGCAAGTGCTAATATCAGTGGAGCAAGGTAGGTGAACTGACCCTACAACAAAGAAGTTGTGGCCATCAATGTGCCAAGACTGCAGGGTGTCTTCAGGATTCTCAAACACAATCTCGGCGAAGCCACGGAAATCGGCAGCCATGACAGAAGTTTGGAGGTAGCCACCAGAGCCAGTGGGGTTGTTTGGGATGCTTCCGAGGGAGAAAACCCCTGGGATCTTGAAGTAATCAGCAAGCTTGAGGGGTGTATCAGCAGGGATGAAGGACACACTATTCACAGCATATCTCTGCTTCCCATTGATGACCGGAGCAGAATTTTGAAGCCTAATTGTACTGGTTGTGTTTATCAGACCATAATGGTATGAGCCTTGAGGGTTAGGTCTTGGTCCACTTGCTGTCAGATTACGCCTGGTTTAATTTATAGCAAGCATGTATGAATTATTTAGTTTTGAAGGACGAACCATGGACTTACAGTTTATTGCTGAGTATTGTAAGAAAAAATGCGGACAGAATAATCTCCAAATACTCAAATAGTACATAACCAGATGTTGTGTTAATATAGTGTAATTACCCCACCCCTTGGTCATAGGCATAAATGTTATTTTGGTCCCTTATTCACCTCAAGTTTTATTTTGGTCCCTAAATTTTGTTTTGTGACAATTTGGTTCCTTAACTTTATCTTAGATTTCACCTTGGTTCTTAACTTGACCTCAAGTCTTGCTGTGGTCCCTTAATTTTATTTTGTTCCATTTTAGTCCCTTAACTTCATCATAGATTTCTCTTTAGTCCTTTAATTTTATTTTGTTTCAATCCAGTCCTTTAAGCTATAAAAACCAATCAAATGTTTACTTTTTCTTCTCTTACTGCCACATCTGTGGGGTGTGGGGAAGGGTATACTTAGGCAGCTTTACCCTTGGTTTGCAAGGAGGCTGATTCGAACGCGAGACCTCCAGGCCACAATAGAGAGACTCCACCATCGCGCCAGACCCACCCTTCTTATTGATTAATTAAAAAAAAATGTGGCTTCTTGCTTAACTCAGATAATCTCATAAAACTTTTTTGTTAAGCATCTTGTGGTATTAAAGAAAAGAAAACACTTAAGTGGTTTTTAATTTTTATAAGTTAAAGGACCAAATTGAGACAAAATAAAATTAAGGGATTAAAGGGAAATTTAAGATAAAGTTAAGGGACCAAAATGGAACAAAATAAAGTTAAGGGAGCATAGTCAAACTTAAGGTAAAGTTAAGGGATCAAACTGAACAAAATAAAATGAAGGGACCAAAGTGGAACCTAAGGTAAAGTTAAGGGATCAAAATTCAAATTAGAAAAAAAATTAAATAAGGGACCAAAGAGATATTTTAGCCAAAAATAGCTCTTATTAATAACTTTGTGTTCTATTCTTATCAGCACTCCAAAATTAAAATCTTAAATTAACCACATCATGTATCAGGCCAATGTAAAGGAGTATACATTTACATTGGCCTGATACGGGAAAAAGCACTTTTTAAGATCTCCCAAAGAATGAATTTAGTTTCAGGTTCTAAAAACAGGCAGCTTAATGCATTCAACACAACCACACGTATCAATGATTTCTTACGGAATTACCTGATAGATCGAGCTTGTTCTAAAGACCAATCAACCTGAATGGTAGGGCCACCAGGAGGAGTGCCTGAAACAGCTGAGGCTGAGTTACTGTAACGGAGGATGGAAGTTGCAGACAGAACTTGGGAGGTGAACCTTGTGGAGACAACAATGTAGTAATCCTGAGGTGGTTGATCTGCAGTGACCAATACAGAGTATGTCTGCCCAAGATGGATGTCAAGAGACTCGTAAGTGTTCTGGAGAGTGTGTGTTCCTTCCACCTCAGCTAGCAGCATCTTGTGCCCTTGGATTCTGAAATTGATTGAGGTTGTCAGCCCCACGTTTGATATCCTGAATCTGTATGTCTTGCCTATTCAACAACCAAGTGTGTAATAATCAATGTCCACTTCTAATCTTCATTTGCATATGAATACGGGGAGTTTTTCTTTTTTTTTGGGGGGGGGGGGGGGGTGTGAATTATGACAAACTTTATTATGGTCCCTCACAAACTGATGTTATCAATTTTAGTTTTTTTTCATGTGTGGCTACCATATTTTTTTTTTCCAACTAGTCAAAACCATGTTTTTTTTTTTGCCTCCCCTAATGTTGTGTGTTTGTTGTTCTCTCTCTCTCTCTTTTTGCTTCTTTCGTCCAACAATGTTTTCTTCCTATCTGCAAAAACACACTAACCCTCCCTCCTCTTCTTCAAGAAGTTGTTGTCGTTAATGGTTAAATTTCAACTCATTGAAAATGATTAAATTAAAAATGAAAATATGTGAGGAACTAAAATGATAATATATTAATCTATGAGGAACCAAATTGATACTAAATTGTGAATGGAAATCTACGAAAGCCTAAATTGATAACATATTAATCTATGAGGGACCAAATTGATAAAAAGAACATCTCTAAGGGATCAAAATGGGGTTTTAGTCAAAAAAAGTTGTCTAAAGTTCTTCTTCTATACCTTGATCAACTGTGAATGTGTAAGCATTAGAACCACGGCCGTTGATGATAAGCCCGTCAGGGAAAGGGAGGTCACTTCCACTGTCTAAAATGGCTTTCAAATCCTGCAAGAAGGTTAGAAGGAATACCAAATTATAGAGTTAGAATCCAGAAAGTATGAACATTGACACAGGTGTTCATATACAAGTAACTTACTGTATGATTTCTGTTGTACCAGTCTCCAGCCAAAACGGTGAAATCTCCAGCAGGAGGAGGGAAAGGTACAGGAATGACTGAGCGGCTAGCAATTTTGAAGCCACCATAGCCTCCTGCAGCTTTGTGGAAAGCAAGGGAAGGGAAGTAAAAGTAGCTTCCAATCTGATCTTTCACTTGAAGGACGTAAGTGAAGTTCTGGCCTGGTGGGATTGGACAATTTGTGCCGTACACTCCATCTTGCCATGAATTCCTCCTCTGCTGCACCCCATTCCTGTTAATAATCACATCATCTTCCTATTAAATATACTTCTGATGTTTAAATACTGTGGCTGCTAGATCTAATACAATGTTTTCACTGTGAACTTTGGAAATCTCTATAAAGGGTGTGATGTACCAAGGAAAAGAAAGAATAAACAAGAAAGTGATGGAGGTGACGAGTACTGACCAAGACATGAGGAAAGGTTCATCTAAGCTGTTGATGACATTGATAATCAAGTTATCGTTGGTCACTGATTCGATCTGTGGACCTGGGAACTGCCCGTTAATCAAAATCCCCTGCCATTTCACACAACCAAAGATTCATTACCAAAGAAGATGATGAAGAACACTAAACAATCAGAAAAACCAGAAATAGTTTAAAAAAAAAAAAGTACCTGTTGTTTAACTCCAAGAGGATAAATGTCTCCATAGGTAATATTCCATGTGTAGAACCTGTAAGGGTCTTCCCCATTTACACATGTAACTAGCAATACTAGCAATACTAGAGAACCTAATCTCACAGACACACCCATTTCTCCAATCTTCACTGTTTCGTCCTTCCTCTCAAATCTAGATGCGATTATGGGGAAAAATGCAAAGGACAGACGCCAAAGTTCTGTTTTTACATAACTCCCCTTTTCTTTCTGATAGTTACCTCCTCCTTCTTCTTCTTCTTCTTTTCCTGCTTTTTCTCTTTTTTTCTGCTTTCGAGCTTTTTTCCACCCGGATGAGTTAATGTCGGTGGAGGAGAGAGAAGAAGCAGAGGATTCTTCAACAGTGTGGTAATGGATGAGTCTCCGTCTCTGCTTCTGAGAATAGCGACCAAATGGGTATCTCTGAGCTGTACTCATTCAGTGTCTTAAAAAGAGTGTCATCACTCACAATCTCACCTTCAAACCGCGCCCTTTTTATTACACTCTGAAATTATGGATCACAAATCCGTACTCTGTGCCCAAAGTTTTAGAACCAAAAAAAAAAAATAGTAAAAAAAAACAACGCCCTATCATAGAGCAGAAATGAATGAAAATTGAAAACTCAAAAGCCACTTGCTTTGCCTGTAAGATTGGTGCAGATTCGGCAAAATTGGTATAAAATATATCAAAGCAGTTACTGATAAAAGCTCATATTAAACTCTTAAATTAATCATTGGCACCTTCTAGTCTAGTCAAATCCAAGATTTAACTTTCTCTTTTTCTTTTTTCCATTTTTATATATTAGTAGCCGCTGTTATTGAGTGGAGAAAGTGAAGATCTTAAGCCGATTTACTTGCAGTAACATACTAAGTTTAAGATTATCATGAAACATACTAAGTTTAAGATTATCATGGAATATGCCTCCGATTTTGGAACAATACACTAGTTAATTAACCAGTGGCTAATTGATTGTTGTTTTTTCTTCTGACTCAGCGTCACATAATAATGGTATTAAATTCAAAAGCGGACAAAGACGGCCCATGTCTCCTCTGCATTCATGGCGGGTAACAAATCTCTCTGAGCCTCTCTGACCCTATCAGATTTTTACGCCCAGACATTTAATCAGTATATATATTACTAAAAATTTGACAATTCAACATTTTTGAACTTATCTGTACATTAATCCACAGTCGATTTATCATTGAGATCACATGATATGAATTTTATTAAAATAGTAAATCTCAATTCATGCGTAACGCGTGGAGTTCCTAAACGAAGTAAACAAAGAAAGAATCGACATAAGTCATGCAGGCTATGACATCTTCTTGGCCGTACTTAGCCTCCACAATCCCTTTTAAGGACTAACAACTTCTTTACTCTTTGCGTTTTACTAACTAAAATATTGGATGTGCAGAGAGGAGATTTTCTCCCCGTCAGAGGTTAATGATTCGTTTAGGCAACCTAGCTCCCTGTACTTGATTGATCAAGTAATCTTTACTTCATCAACATTATAATCAACTTAATAATAACATCTAAAAATGATTTAAATGATATTAAATTTAATTTTTAACAACAATGTGTACATGCGATGTTTTAGAATTTTTAAAACAAAAAAAAAATTAAGCATTATGATCATTTTGTGTTTTGTACATCTTAACGTACGTTCCCGATGGATTAACGCATTGCATAATATATTATATGTATTAGCGCAAATTTATTCTAAAATAACACTTTGTCTTATTCATTTAACTAAATTAAACCAATCTTGTATCAGATTTGGCTAAATTAAATATGACATTTATATTATTTTTAAAAACACATTTATTCAATTTACTTTCTCAAAAAAAATATTTTATATATAATATGACATTGGTAATATCATATATAAATTTATTTATTTTCTTAAGTGAGTCTCAATAATTGTATCCGATTTTATTATCTATAGGGTTGTCAAATTGGCTAATCTGGCCCACCCCACCCCAGCCTAAATCCAACAAAATTAATGATGAGCATGAGTTGGATCAAATTAAACCTTATATAATTTATCACTAAAAATAACACTTTATCTTATTCATTTAACTAAATGAAACCAATATTGTATTAGATTTTGCTAAATTAAATATGACATTTTTATTATTTTAAAAACATATTCATTCAATTTACTTTGTCGAAAAAAAATGTATATATAATATGACATTGGTAATATCATATATAATTTTTTTTGTTTTCTTAAGTGAGTATAAGTAACTATATCCAATTTTATTATCCATAAGGCTGTCAAATGAGCCGATCTGGCTCACCACAGCCCAAACCTAACAAAACCAATGATGAGTATGAGTTGGATCATATTGGACCTAATATAATTCATGACTAAAAATTTTTAATCCCTTCCAATCCATCATGAACCATGAGATGGGTGGGTTGGCCATAAAAAGTTGATTATAATTGTTTTTTTTTTTGAGTATAATTGATTTTCAAAATTAATTATGGAATAAACTGATATTTATATAAAAGATTTATATTTAAAAATTATTATTAAAAAATAATTTTAAAAATGAATTTTGTTATGATGTTGATTAGCATAATCACTTTTGGTCAATTGGATGAGAAATTACAAAAAAAAATTTGTATGAATTTTATATGACATTATTTCAATTATTCTTATTATTTATAATTATTTTTTTAATTATTTTTATTTAGATTTATTTAAAAACTATTATTTTATTGTAAGAAAAATAAGATCTACAAACTTATATATATAAAATAATACGTGGTTGTTATGTATGTGGAGTTATTTAGAGTTATGAATTTTTATATTAATTTCGACTTTATTTGCATCTCTTTCTGTATGTGGAGTGGTTGTTCTAATTTTTAAATATTTGAAGCTTTTATTAAAAAATAAATATTACCTAAATATGTGAAAATGTGCATAATTGTTATTGTTTAAGAAGCTCAAAATATAAAAGAAAAAGTTTAATCCTTTATTAATTTTAAACCCACATATTTTATAAATTAATCTTTTAACTATTTAAAAAAATATATAACATATCACTTTGAAGAAAAAAAAAATTTCCTTTCCGGCTAATCTCCTCCACTGAAATTTTGATTTCTACTAAATAAAGATGCACCTTCTTTTTCTCTTTCTCTTTCTCTTTTTTTCTTTCTTTCTTATTTTGGTCAGACCTTCTTCCTATTTCACCATAGGAGAACTTCTTGCCACTTTTGGTGTTGATGGGATTGAGAGAGAGAAAGGGGGGATGGGGGGAGAAAATGAGAGTATAGTTTAGATGAGGTGTGAAATCAAAATAAAAATCAAAATAATGCGGTAAATTATATGATTGATAAGAATCTCACTCTGAAACTAAAGAGTCGAATGGATGTAAATTTAAAATTTTTACTAAAATTATAGTTTAATAATAAAATTACGTTAATGTAAATACTATTAAATGTTTTATTTTACCCTAAAATCGTTATTAATGCAATTCAAACTATTCAAACTATTCTCACTCAATCACCATGACAAAAGCACTACAAGCGTGAATTTGGTTTTGTGGTGGCCCTTTCCCTAGCCACGGTTTGCATAGAAATTGTGACTTGGTGGTTCTGTAGGGTGGAGGAAAGATGGCAAACGTGGTTTACACCCAAAAATTACCAACTGTCTAAAAGTGATGGAGGTGACAAGGACTGACCAAGAGATGTGGAAAGCTTCATCTAAGCTGTTGTTGACATTGATAATCAAGTTATCGTTGGTCACTGATTTGATCTGTGGACCTGGGAAATGCCCGTTAATCAAAATCCCCTGCCATTTCAAACAACCAAAGAAGATGATGAAGAACACTAAACAATCAGGAAAACCAGAAGAAGTAAAAGAAAAAAAGTGTACCTGTTGTTTATTCCATGTGTAGGTGTTGGAGCTGTAAGGGTCTTCCCCATTTACACATGTAACTAGCAATACTAGCACTAGTAGAACCTAATCTCACACTCACAGACACACCCATTTCTCCAATCTTCACTGTTTCGTCCTTCCTCTCAAATCCAGATGTGATTATGGGGAAGATGCAAAGGACAAACGCCAAAGTTCTGTTTTTTACATAACTCCCCCTTTTCTTTCTGATAGATACCTCGTTCTTCTTCTTCTTGTCCCGCTTTTCTCCTTTTTTCTACTTTCGAGCTTTTCTCCACCCGGATGAGTCTCCTTCTCTGCTTCCGAGAATAGCGGCCAAATGGTATCTCTGAGCTGTACTCATTCAGTGTCTTAAAAAGAATGTCATCACTCTCACCTTCAAACCGCGTCCCATGAATGCCTCTGATTTTGGAACGGTACACTAGTTAATTAGTCAGTGGCTAATTGATTTTTTTTTTCTTTCTTTTGACTCAGCGTCACATAACAATGGTATTAAATTCAAATGCGGACGAAGACGACCCAGGTCTCCTCTGCATTCATGGCGGGTAACAAATCTCTCTGAGCCTCTCTGACCCTATCAGATTTTTACACCCAGACATTTAATCAGTATAGTCCTAAAAATTTGACAATTCAACATTTTTTAACTTATCTGTATATTAATCCACAGTCTATTTATCATTGACATCACATGATATGAATTTTGTTAAAATAGTAAATCTCAATTCATGCGTGACCCGTCGAGTTCCTAAACGAAGTAAACAAACAAAGCATCAACATAAGTCATGCATAGTAAGTTTCCTGCTTATGCTAGAAAACCTAAGGCAGAGGTTTTTCGTTTTTGAATTATCAGCACATGTACCTATGCTTTTGGAAGTAATTAGAGATGTCAAAACACTGTGGTTCATGATAGTTTGGGATGGATTAAAATCTTTTAGTCATGAATTATATAAGACTCGACTCGAATTAACCTATACTTATTATTATCTTTGCAGGATTTAGATTGGGATATGCTGAGTCGGTTCATTTAACAACTGTAAAATGTATAAAATCGAATATCGTTAATTATACTCACTTCAGAAAACAAACAAATTATATATGATATTACCAATGTCATATTACATATAAAAGATTTTATCCGAGAAAGTAAATTGAATGAATGTGTTTTTAAAAATAATTAAAATGTCATATTTAATTTAGCCCAATCTAATAAAAGATTGGTTTAATTTAGTTAAATGAACAAGACAAAGTGTTAATTTAAAATAAATTTGCGCTAATACATATAATATATTATGCAATGCGTTAATCCATCGGGAACGTACATTATGATGTACAAAACACAAAATAATCATAATGCTTTAACTTTTTTTTTTAATGTAAAAACATCGTATGTACTTATTGCTGTTAAAAAATAAATATAATATCTTTTAAATCATTTTTATATGTTAGTATTAAATTTGTTTATAATATTGATGAAGTAAAGATTATTTGACCAATCAAGTAGAGGGAGCTAGGCAATGTTAGACGACCTAGCCCGGACCGGCCGGGTCGACCCGGAACCCGCGACCCATGGACATATCCGGGCCGGGTCTCTCTAATGGATCGGATCGCATCCGGACCGGTCAAGACCCGGCCGGGTCTTGACCGACCTGGTCGCCCGGTTTCCCTTTTTTTTTTTCCTTTCCTTTTGGTTATTTTCGCTACAGCCCCTAAAATGAAATCCCTAAATCGACTAACACTGGCCGTCTGCCCCAAATCGTCTGATGCTTCTGCCCTAGCCACTACGAACGGTGACCACCCCTAGCCACTGCGAACGGAGACCACTGAGAGCCACTACGAACGGCGACCACCGAGAGCTACTGCGAACGGCGACCGGCGATCACCGAGAGCCATTGCACGACGACTTCTTCTTCTTCCCACGTGAGCTCCTTCTTCTTCCCACGAGAGCTCCTTCTTCTTTCCAGCCTCAGCAACTTCGTCGAGAGCATCAGCCGAGGACTTCAACGTCATCTTCTCATCCATAGCTTCAAGTCTTCAGAAAGAGGTAACTAAAAGACCAACGCCTAGCGCTCTTTATTGGCAGATCAAAGGTCTCCAAATCCATTTCTTTTCAATCGACTGGGATTACCCTTCCATTGAAGGCGGTTGAAGCAGGTCAGTTTCGGAAATCAGTGAAGCTGCTAATTCTATTCAAACATTAATCGCCTTCTTCTTCGAGGTACTTCTCAGGCTCAGTATTTTTTTTTTAATTTCTGAATGTTCAATGTTCAATGTTGACTCAACCGTGGGAAGTGGCTGATTGCTGAATTTGAATGTTGGCTGAATTGAAATTAAAATTTTTTTTGAGTACTGAATGCTGGCTGGTGCATTGGCTGATCTGAATGGGTAATTTAATTTTTTTTTGATTGCTGAATGTTGGTTGGTGCTGTTGGCTGATCTGAATGTTGGCTTATCTAAATGGAGTAGTTAAATTTTGAGTTGTGCTAAGATTGAAATTAATTATGCATCTCTTAATTATAGATAACTTTGGGACCAATTTTAATTTAGAAATTTTTTTTGTTAATCCTAGATTGTCATAAATGTCGTCTAGCAATCCCACACAAGAGTTAGTTGAGTCTGTGCAACAAGGTGCTTCAAGAGAAAAAACAGATTTAGCATGGGGTCATTGTAGAATTGCTGAAGGAACTGGTTCTAGGCGTCATTTAATATGTTTATACTGTAACAAGACTTTCAAGGGGGGTGGAATTAATCGAATTAAGTTACATTTGGCTGGAATAAAGGGAGATGTGGAGCCATGTAAAAAGGTTCCAGCAAATGTTCTTTTCCAACTACAAAATAGTGTTGAAGAGTTTACTCAAAAGAAAAGAAAGGTTGTAGAAGAATATAAAGAAAGTAATCCTTATCCTGATGAGAGCTTATATAGTGATGATGTTGTAGAATTAAATAACTCTTTTGTTCGGCCTTCTGAAGATAGGGGAAAAGCAAAAGAAAAGGGAAAGAAGCCTATAAGCTCCTATTTTATGCCTAGAACAACTCCTGGAGCCCAACCCACTATTAAAAGTGTATTGCAAAGCAAAGAGGCGAGAGAAATGTGTGACATTGCTATTGCTAAGTGGATGTTTGATGCTAATTTGCCATTCAATGCTATTAATTCATCATACTACCAACCAATGATTGATGCTATTGCTAGTATGGGTGCGTGATATAAGGGTCCTGGATATCAAAACCTTTGTGGATATTTGTTGACGAAAAATGTTGAAGAAATAAACTCATATGTTAATAGTTATCGCAAAACTTGGAAGGAAATAGGGTGTACGATTATGGCAGATGGGTGGACTGATCAATGTAGGAGAACTCTCATAAACTTTTTAGTTTATTGTCCTAAAGGGACTGTGTTCTTAAAATTTGTTGATGCATCTGATGCTTTTAAGACCAGTGATATGTTGTTTAATCTTTTTAAGGAAATTGTGTTGTATGTTGGAGCTGAAAATGTGATTCAGATTGTGACTGATAATGCCGCAAATTACGTTGCTGCCGGTAGAATATTGGAACAAGAATTTCTAACTCTTTATTGGTCTCCATGTGTTGCCCACTGTATTAATTTGATGTTGCAAGATATTGGCAAATTGGATCAGGTGACATTAGTTGTAAATCATGCTTCAAAAATTACTAAATTTATTTACAATCATTGTTTTGCTTTGCATTTGATGAGGAAGCATACTAATGGAAGAGAGATCCTTCGTCCAGCTCCAACTCGTTTTGCAACTAATTTTATTGCTTTGCAAAGCATATTAGTTCAAAAGGTTGCTTTGCAAGCCATGGTAACATGTAAAGAATGGACAAGCTCAGCATTTGCTAGAGACAGCAAATCAAAGAAATTTGTGAATCTTATCTTAGATTCAATGTTTTGGAAAGATTGTGCGTTCATTGTGAAAGTCACTGAGCCATTGATCCGTGTCTTGCGTATTGTAGATAGTGAAGATAAGCCTGCAATGGGTTATTTGTTTGCAGCATTTCATGCAGCTAGGGATGAAATGATGAAAAGGTTTCAAAGAAGGAAAAGAATGGTTCAGCCTTTTCTAAGAATTCTTGATAGGCGTTGGGATAATCAATTACAAAAAAATCTTCATGCTGCTAGCTTTTGGTTTAATCCATCTTATCAATATGATGTTGAAGCAATAGGAAGGCACAAGAACACTATTTCAAGGGTTATTGATGTCATTGAAAAATATACTTATAATGATAGAGAGTTGGAAACCAAGTTATCAAGTGAAATGAAAATCTTTAGGAATGCAGAAGGAGATTTTGAAAGAAGACTTGCAGTAAATAGTCGTCATACAATGATGCCAGGTAATTTTGATATTTATTAACAAAAGAACCTTCATTTGTTTTAGTTTTATTTCATTAATTTGTTTTGCTTAAAATCATTAGATGAGTGGTGGCAATGTTATGGATCAAGTGCTCCAAATTTACAGAAGCTTGCAATTCTAGTTTTAAGCCAAACATGCAGTTCTTCAGGTTGTGAAAGAAATTAGAGTGTATTTGAACATATTCATTCAAAAAAGAGAAATAGATTAGAGCATCAAAGGCTTAATGATCTTGTTTATGTTCATTACAACTTGAAGCTACAAAAGAGGTATATTTCTCTTCATAACAGTATTTGCAATTTTTAAACATATAAATAATCATTTATATTTTTATATGTACAGGAAAGATTTAAAGAAGAGTTATGATCCGATCAGTTTCGAATCATTTGAAGAAAATAGTGATTGAATATTGGAAGAAGAACCATCAAGCTTGACTGCTGAGGAATTAGAAGTTCTTAATCGTGAATTTGCAGCTTGCACCACTGAGAAAGATGATGCTGATTGTGGTTTGTGTTTGATAATTTTGATATATTATTTTGTGAAGTCATTTCAAAATTTTTATTTATCTAAATTATCTACAGAATTGAATTTGGATGAGATTATTGATGATGATGATGATGATGATGATGATGGTGGTGGTGGTGGTGGTGGTGAAGATATTGAGGGGGCTACTAACGTAGAATATAATAGATGACTAGTTGACTCATGGGGCATGCCTCTTACTGGAGAAACGGACAACCCAGATGCTTAGAATTTTTAAATTGATTGTGGATCTTATGAACATTAGCATTTTAATGACTTTATAAATTATTATGGATGTTTAAGACTTTTAATATATGAATTATTATGTTTGGATGATTTTATTTATGACTTTATGATTTATTATGAATATTTATGTCTTTATGTTTAAATTATTATAGATATTTATGAATTATTTTGGATGTTTATGACTTTAAATTGTGAAATTTACATATAAATTATTTATTTTACTTATTTTTTAATTTATTTGTAAAGATATATAGGTATATATATAATTTTAATTTTTTTAATGTATTTATCCGGGTCAGCAATTGACCCAGTGACCCGGCGGTTGACCCAGTGACCCGGCGATTGAACAAGTGACCCAGTGACCCAAAGGCCTGTCCGGGTCAATAGCCGGGCCGGTTCTGACAACATTGGAGCCAGGTCGCCTAAACGAATCATTAAGTGCTTGTTTGGTTCTACGGCAGACTATCTTCAACGCACGTTCGTCTACTAGAAATCGATTCTTCAGTAAAATTATTATGTTTGGTTCTGCGTTCTTCAAAAAATTTAGAATCGATTATCCCTTCAAAATCGATTTTGTGTAGAAGTGAAATCTTATAGCTTTTTCTGAAAATCGATTATCTACAAATCTTCTACTGCCAAAATTTTCCAACGTTGCCCCCTTCATCCTTCACACACACAGAGAGAGAGAGAGAGAGAGACTTGCCTGTTCTGAAAAAGAAGGGGAAATCGCTGATGGTGGCCGACAATGGAGTTGGAGAAGATATCACCGTTTCATTCCAGTATCAACGGGGAAATCTCTTTGGCCATCGCCGTTTTGTCTTTCATCATGAACAGAAGGAGAACACCTGGCCTTGATATTAGTTGAGAGAAGTAGTTTCTAGAAATTATAATGATATTGAAATGAAGAAGCAATAATTTTTTTTTTTGATAAAGTAGTAATAAATGAAGGATGATGTGGCTAAGTGACTTCGTGGTATTTACAAAATGGGTATTTGGGTATTTATATATATATATATATAAATGTTTATTTAAATTATTTAATTATTATTATACCTATTAATGATAAATGGGAAGATAAATGGGTATTTATATATTTAAGTAAATGTTTACTTAAATTATTTAATTATTATACTTATTAATGAATTTCAAATTTTTTTTTTAATTATTATTGTATCATTTGATATTAAAAAAATTAAATAAGGGTGAATGAAATAAAATAATATAAAATACATATCCTTTCTGGTAATTACACATTCAAAAGTACTTCTGTTAACCAATATCCAAACGAAATTTATTTTTCAAAATCACTTTTCTTATAATAGTTTCCAAACATAAATCACGTTCATGCATAATCAAATATATTCAAAATCAATTTTAAAAATCAATTTTACTCAAATCTAAGTTTACCCAACGAGTTTACCCAAACACACACTAAGCTCTGCAAGCAAAGCATAACGTGGAGAAAATCTCCTATTTTCAGTTCCAATATTTAAGTTAGTAACAAGCAGAGTGTAAAGAAGATTAATCTTTCAAAGAGAGTATAAGTTATCTATTATGGACATTGGCCCAAAAAAAAAAGTTATTTATCAGGGTCGAGGTGCAAATTATTTAGTGTGTTTTTGAAAAAATGTTGAATAGAATTGTTTTTGGGTATAATTATTTTCAAAAGTAGTTATGAATAAATAGATATTTACATGAATTTAATTTATGTTTGAAAATTATTATTAAAAAATAATTTTAAAAAATAAATTTTGTTAAGATGTTGATTAACGTAATCATTTTTGGTCTTTAGATTTATATTTACAAAAAAATGATATGAATTTTATACGATATTATTTCATTTACTTTTATTATTTATTATGTATTATTTATTATTTATTTTTTCAATTGTTTTTGTAGAAGGTGTAGCTCAGTTTATGGTAGCCACGTGTACAAAGTCAAACAGCCACATGTACATAATTAGTTTTTGACAGTTGTACATTTATTAACTATTAGTTAATTAGTTTTTTTTTCTGTTTTGAACATATTGATTATCAATATATATATATATGTATTGTTACCCGGTAACTTCAAAATTAATGCAACATGCAATATTTAGTACTTTTTGACTTGTTAGTTTGAATATGGTATCGGAGCTAAAGATCCAAAAGCAAGTGTTTCTTTTCTCTTTCTCTTTGAAAGTGTACGCTACTTTCTTGTTTTTTCAAAATCACTCGCATTTGATATGAATGGAGTTCTTGTTCTGGTTATTCGTCTTGCTATACCTTTTGTCTTCTTCTTTTTTCCTTCTTCTCTGTTTATCCATAGCGAGCATTGCGAGTATGCAACCAGAGCCACAAAATCAATCAAAGGTTAATTAATATAGTCCCTTCTAACTAGAGCTGTCAATGGGCTGGGTTTGGATCGGGCCAGCCCAAGCTTTTTATGACTTTTAATAAATAAGGATTGGACTGGGGCGGACTTTTATTACTAGTTGAGTTAAAAATTCTGACCCAGCTCAACCCTTCAAGGGCCATGGGCTGGGCTGAGCTAGGCCAACCCTTTTTTTTTTTTTTTAAAAAAATTATTTTATCTATAATTTAAATATAATACATGACAAAATAAAAAATATATTATACATGATATTTTTGTTCAATGAAGCTCAATGAAAAAGTAGTGTCAAAGATTCAAAACAGAAATACAAATTTATAGCTTTTTATGACATTTTATTTTTAATTTTAGAAGCTTCTCTTTTGGAATAGAACATTAGGTTGGGTTATATACATAATACATTACTTCAAGGGCTAATTTTTTATACTTGAACAACCTTAACAACTCATGACCTAAATAATAAAAAAAAATTACAAACTCAAAGTATTAATATTTTTAGATATTTTTTATTAAAAAAGCCCATGGGGCCGTCTTGTCCTAACCTTAGCCCTATGGGCTTAAATGGGCTGGACTAAAAGCCCTTGTTAAAAATAGGCCACTAAATTCTTAGCTCGTCCCACCTTATTTACAAGGCCAGCCCGGCCCTATAGGTTTAGCCCATTTTGACAGCTCTACTTCTAACTTAGAATAATGACCATTCAAGCATTGCAATTGTCACATCTCACTTTACCGGCAACAATTACTTGACCTGGAGTACTGCGATCCATATTTCATTAAGGGCAAAGGACAAGCTCAACTTTATAGACAGAACGATTAATAAACCTATAGAAGGAAGTGGTGAATTTCATAAGTGGCGAAGAGTAGATATTATGGTGCGCTCATAGATTTTGGGATCACTATCAAAAGAACTTGCAGAAACATTCATTTACTGTGCAACCGTGAAGATCCTTTGTAAAGAATTGAAAGAGAGATTTAGAGAAGGAAATGGTCCCTAAATCTATAAACTCCAACGTGAAATTAGCTCAATTCAGCAAGGTAACAGTAGTCTTGTGAATTAGTTTAACAAATTAAAAAAAATTGGGATGATTTGAACAGGCTGAGGCTGGTGCTAGCATATCAGTGTAGTGGATGTAGTTGTGGAATCTCTAGAAAATTAGCTGAGAAAGATTCATTTGTGTAGACAATTTAGTTCTTAATGGGACTAAATGAAGCTTTTGAGAGGATCAAATTCTTATGCAAGATCCCTTGTCTAATGCCAACAAAGCCTTTGCTATGATTCAGAATGTGGAGTCGCGAAAAACAGTGCATAAAACATTTGAAGATACTCTAGAAGCCAATGCCATGATGATAAAGACATAGAATGTTGAGAGATTTACAAATAGCACAACAAATTATAAAAAGAGGGCTTCTGAGAAGAAAGAGGATCACTTCTGTGAGCATTGCAAAGTGTAAGGCCATTTAAAGGAGAATTGCTTCAAGATTGTGGGGGTATCCGGATTGGTACGTGGATTTGTTAAAGAACAAGAAGGATAAGGGAATTAAGCAACAAGTAAATGTGACAAAGAAAAAACCAGACCAAGACTCATCTACTCAAATCACTCAACATGATTTGAAGGCAAACATGATAAAACAAGAAGTTGCAAAAGCTCTCAGAGTTGTGAAGTTACAAATGAAGGCAGTAGCAGCATCAATTTCATTCATACTCCTAATTATGTAGATATGGCCCGTGGTTCTGCATATGAACAAAAAGAAAAAAAGATCATGGATTATAGACACGAGTGCTTCAAGCCATATCTATGTGAATCCTGAACTGTTTGATCACTTAGCCACTTTGAAATTCCTAATTAAGTTCATCTCCTTAATGGTACTATTACAGAGGTCATGAAAAGTGGTAGTATCATGCTAAAAGATTTGAGACTCGATGATATTTTGTTTATACTTGAGTTTAGACACAACAAACTGTCTATAAACAAACTTATCTTTGCTAACCATGTTACATGCCTTTTCTTTCCTCAATTTTTCTTGGTGTAAGACCAGAAGAATGAGAAAGTCTTGGCTGTTAGGAAGGTAGCGGGACAACTATACCATCTTGATGACACCTTATTTTCTTCTGATTTACTACAGAACTTTAATAACCTTGATATGTTGCAGAAATACATTACTGCTAGTTATTCAGGCAATCCCAATATTTTTCCCCAATTGTGTAATGTCATGTCTAATACTGATGTATTATGGCATTTAAGGCTTGGTCATACTAGTGACCAAGTTCTCCAGCATTTACCTTTCTTGACAACTACAAAGTTGAATGATAAAGTTTGCATTGTTTGCCCTATGGCTAAACAATCCAGAACCCCTTTCCCTCATAGTTACATATAATCAAAACACTCATTTGAACTATTGCACATTGATATTTAGGGCCCTTATAATACAACAACTTTAAGAGGGTCTTCATACTTCATAACTATCATTGATGATTTTACTTATGGTACTTGGGTATTTTTAATGGCTTTGTAAAAGCCAGACCCCTACCACAATTACAAAGTTCATAACTATGATACAAACACAATTTCATGCCAATGTAAAAATTGTCAGAACCAACAATGGACTGGAATTTTTGAGTGAAGTTTGTCAGAATTTATTTTCTTCTCTTGGCATCATTCATCACAAAACATGTCCACATACTCCCCAACAAAATGGAGTAGTGAAGAGGAAGCACTGCCACCTTCTACAGATAACCCATGCTTTACTGTTTCAATCAGGATCACCAAAAATGCTTATGGGGAGAAGCTCTCTTATATGCTACATTTCTCATCAATCGCCTACCAACCAAGCCCTTATCATGGAAGACGCCCTACAAAATGATTTTTGGGAAGTAACCGAATTATCAACCATTGAAGGTTTTTGGATGCCTCTGTTTCACTATAAATACATAGCCTCACAAGGATAAGTTAGCACCATGAGCAAACCGTTGTGTTTTCTCAGCTTCAAAGATGGTGTTAAGGCATATAAAGTGTTTGATTTGACTTTATGTAAAATAATTATAGCCAGGGATATTGTATTCCATGAATTTAAATACCCTTTTATCAATTCTAGTTCACATGAAGATTCTAACACTGCAATTATCCCTCTTTACCTATACCAGTTGATTTACAAGACACATTTACCTCACTGCCCCTTGCTAGTCTGTAATCCCATGTTCCTAATGACACACAGTCTTCTCCTTTGGACAATCCCACTACTTCTTAGTAGGCAGGAATATCTTTTCCTTTTTCAGGTACATCTTTTCCTCTTCCTTTAATTCCTACTAGACGTAGTGACAGAAATAAAAGGCCCCTTTCTTGGATGTCTAATTTTGTCACTAATCATCATTGTACCCATTGTGTTTCCCATTATGTTATTTCTAGTACACCTAGCTTTAATCCTTTATGTTATTCTCTAACCCATATTGAGTTCACAAAAATGGTTTCAAATTTGCATGAACCATATAGTTATGCTCAAGCTTGTAAATCACCACCAATGGGTTAAGGCTATGGATGAAGAGCTTGATGGTTTGGAGAAAAACCACACTTGGGAGTTCACTACGTTGCCAACAAGGAAAAATACTATTGTGTCAAAATGGGAGCACAAGGTTAAGGTCAAGGTTGATGGTTATGTGATATCAAGCATTTTTATAAATTGAGTTCCTATCTTAGCCTCCTTACCATTTTAATATTGCCAACTCTCTAATTTTATTATGTTTTAGGATTTATTGGGTATGAATTAATTATAGATTTAATATATTTTAATTCCATATTTTTATGAGCTTAAATGGTAAAACTCAATTAATCCATGTTTTCATTTTACATATTTAATTATTAGAGCGTATTTTAATGATTGGACGCTGACATGGACATATTTGATGACATGGTGTTGATTGGGTGTTGACTGGCTGACTAGGGCTGAGTTGGATTGGGGCCCACTATTTTTGCACTATTCTACTTCCCTGATCGCAAATTCTACAGCACATTGTAGCAAAAAATAGCAACAGAACATAGCAGCAAGCAACAGCAAGGAAAAGCAGTAAAACAAAAAACTCTGAAAGAAAGGGATAGCACAATGTAGTCAAACAACAACATTTTCATTCCTCTCTCTATTAGTTTTCATAAAACACCACCAAAAGCCATTTTTAAGTATCGAAGAGATTTCTTCTTCAACTTTTGTAGCAATTTCATAGGTTACCCCCTATTTTCTTCTTTGTTTAGGTGTATTTTAGCCTCCATGGAAGGCTAGAAGTATAGTAATTAATCATATGATGAACTAAAGCTTGGATCTTGAATTCTTGGAGCAATCAGATAAGTATTCCTTCTTGTTCTTCTATTTCATTTCTGTACTGGTTTCTTATCTCTGTTTTCATGTTCATTAGTGTGCTGGTTAGCTTCTATGAGTGTGATTATTGATTTTATTGCTTGAATCTGATATATAATCTTGCTTTAATAAGTTGGTAGAGTAAGTAGAACGAAATGGCTTATAGGGATGGCAATTTTCACCTGAACCGGGCTAACCCGGCTCGAACCGACCCGTTTGGGTCGGGTAATTCAACGTTTAACTGGGGAATGGGGCAGGTTTAGGAATTCTTAGAATATGCAATCACAAGTTGGGGCCGGGTTCGGTTTAGTATCTTCCCCGCCCCGAACACAATATATATATATATATATATTATATAATATATATATATATAATATAAATAAATATATCAGACATTTAGGGTTTGCTTCATTCTTTAATCTTTCGACTTTCCTCTTTCGTTCTTTCAGTCTTTCCAGAATGGCAGAATCTAGACTCGCCTCCTTCGGCCATTCCTCTCTTTTTTCTGGCGATCTCATTGATCGTCGCCCCTACTTTGTTGCTACTTACCATTCCTCTCTTCTCATGATCTCATCGGTCGTTGCCCTTACTCTGTTCCTACTCGTCATTCCTCTCTTCTCTCGTGATCTTGTCGGCCATCCAGTAATGTCTTCTTCTTCTTCTTCTTTTTTATTCTCTTTAACTTTTATGGTGAAATGTTTATGGCTGTTCTAAGTTCGCTTCATTTCTACTATTGTGTTCCTTTTCAAATTAATCGTATTGCATTATAGTTTTGAATGCACCCTATACATTACTGTTGTGCAATTTTTAGTTTTTCGGTTTCAACTCTCTCTATATGGATTTCGAGAGATGGAAAACATAAGATAATTGGAGTTTATGGGCTTTGGGAAATGCAAGTTTCTATAAATATTTAAACCCTAAACACTAAATGTCTGAACCCAAATATTTTCAATTTTTAGTTATGATGGAATTTATTTCTTCTTTTACTTTAATATCTGAACTATAAGGTAACTGAAGTTATATTTATGTAATTTATTCATTTTAATTGCTAATGGCTAACTTTATTCTAGCTTTTCTTTTCTTTTTTTTTTTGGGTTCCCAGAATCCCCATTTTTAGTTGATTCTAATTTAAATTTTCTATCTTGTTCATGCATCAATAAATTAGGATATCTACATTTAGATAACCGCATTTGTAATTGTATTATATTACAGATGGCTTGGTAGCATTGAGGGTTAACTTTTGCATTTCATGTGTTTTAGTTCTCTTTAGAGCTGAGTGGTCAAGTGTTTCTATGCAGTTACTGAAAGTGTTTATAAACCAAATTCTCTTAGTTCATTTAGGATTTGGTTCTATATATTTATCTTTTCTAGTTTGGCTTATTATACTAATAGGACTTTTTTTAAATAGTTTTAATAGTTTTTTTTAAAAAATGGAAGATACTTCAAATAAATGTTCAATGGATAGCAGCAATGGAGTAAGTAAAGTAGGTGATAGTTCTACACCAACAACACAAGCAAGTGAATCGAGAGGAGACACAAGTTCATTACCAACTATCACTTCCTATTTTTCTAATATATGAATACATATTTAATTGGCAATCATTCAATCAAATGAAGTGTATGATTTCTTTTTTTTTTGAACTTACGAATATTTGCAATTAGTAATATTACAATTACCAATTTTTGCAATTGATTAAGAGTACGCTATTGACCATTTATCTTAGTGCATTAACATATTGCCATCTCAAATGTAGTGGTCTCTACCTCTTTGGAATGCATGGTTAGACTTAGTGCAATGCTCAGAATGTATGAATGGGATTGATGAAGTTAAGCATGACAACTTTTTGGAGATTTATGAATGGGACTTTTTTTAATGTTGATGTGTATCTTAAAAAATTGTTGACTATTGTGCTTTTTGTTTTTGAATTAATTTTGTTGAGTATTGTATAATGAGATTTGTTATGATAAATTATGAATATTATGTTTAAAAAATATATTGTTTTACATGTTGCCCTCTTGTTTTATTTTAGTTTTTGTAGTTCTTGTTGTTTAAGCTTGTATGAACTTTCGTTTTTCTCTAAATGAATTTCCCTTTTTCACAAAAAAAAATCATATTGTTAACTTGTGCGGGTTAAGTTCGAGTTCAGGTTCGAGTATGCGAAAAAGACACTCAATAGAATAACTTCGGGACGGGGAGGGGCAAGAACGAGTATTAAAATTACCTGTGGGTTAGGAGATGGGATAAAAAATAAAAAACCTGCGGGATGAGGAAATTTACATGACTACACATTTTCTGTATTGGAAAAGATTAAAGATGAGAATGATGATAGTTACACTTTAGGGATTCTATGACTACACATTTTCTATATTGTTGTTAATGTTTTGTAGTTTATGATTGTTGCACTTTAAATTTATTATCACCCTCAATGGTAATTAGGCTGTAATTAAGTAGTAATTAGTGTTAGAATAATTAATTAGGCAATTAGAAAAAATGCTCCATGAAAGAATACGACTTGAGACGATCATTATACTGCCAGATATCACGAATTCAATTATGGACAATTTGGCAATTCTAGTGGCTTGCATTAGAATCTTGGTGCCATTGCCGGGGAGTCAATTTGTTTCTGAATCACCTAATTAATTGTTCATGTGTGTCTTTGTTTGATTTTAGGTTGACTGGTATTGGTTGAAGTAGTTTACAAGTTTTCGATTTTTCAAGTTACTGATTACTATTCATACACTATTCACTTTTGGCAAAGTAACTCTGATTGACTTGAAAACTGGTAGTCCACTAAATTTTAATGTTCTGAACAAGGCTCCCTAGCCGATTACATCATTAGGAGCCCCACCCTGTTTTGGTCAAATTTAATCGTTTAGACCTTTTTTTTTTCTATTTTACAATGTTTTTCTTGAATTTCTAATATATTTTGATTTTTGGTTTGATGTTTGTAGATCTTATTTTTGGGCTTTGTTTGTTGTTTTTTTGCCTCTAACTTGTGAAATATTTTTTCAAATAAAAATTAGAATTTTATGAGATACTTGATTTTTTAGTGTTTTTCATAAGGTGGGCATACAAATAATAACATAAGTGTTTTTTTTTTTTGTGTTTTGCATACAAACAATAACATAAGTGTTTTTTTTTTTGTGTGTGTTTTTCTTATGTGTTGCATCTTTCTAGTCTATATTGAGGTATGTCAAGAAGAACTAACAAGTTTTGATCTAAAATTGGATAGGCCCTTTCTATAGGCTATTAAGAGTAGTTGTGTTAGGAGTAGTGTAATTGTTGTAGTTTTGCTTTTATTTTAGTAGCATTGTTGTTGTTGGCATAGAATCAGAGTTTCATTCTTGTTTGGGGGATTGATTATAGTGAGTCAGATTAGGACCTTGACCATGGATCCATATAAAGTTAAGCATAGCTTAGATGAACTAATATCCATAGTGAGGTACCTAACCTATAAGTAAGAACCACCCCTTCCCCTTCTCCATTTGTGAGTGGCATAGATTCTTTATCCACATATAGGACAACAAATCAATTTCCAGATTCCAAGAAAATATAGAGTCCTATATAGGAGTCTTTCATGGCTTTAGGGAGTTTCAACAAGATCGTTAAGAATATAACCTCTACCCTAAAACATGTCATCTTGATTATGACCTTTAAGATTTGAGGTATCGGAGCTTATCTCATTCACCATATGAGCACGAAATTCATGCTCCATACCTCAATGATGTCCACCCTCTAGCCACCCCTGGGGAGACCAAGTCAAGTTTGGAAAACTTTATTCAACAGTTGGCCATAAATACCCTGCAGTTCCAAGAGCGAACTGAGGTAAGCCTTCAAAGTTTGAAAACTTAAATAGGCTAACTTGCTAGTACTGTTTATGAGTTGATCAATTAGGGGTTGATAGTCTACCTTCCTACTATATGGGAAATGTAAGAGATATTGATAGTGTCATTTTTCTAGAGAATGGCACAAAGATAGATAGTTTAAGTCCCTAACGTGAGTTAGAAGAATTAAGTAGGCCAAATAGGGAGTCATCATTCTCAAGCAATGTAAGTCAGAAAAATAAAAATAAGGAAGCTAATGAGGATGAGTTCTCTGTCCAAATTAGACCATTACCTTCTCCAAATAGAGTCATCCAACCTGAGGTTGTTGAATGTGAACTAGAAAAAGAATTAGTGACCTTAGAAGAAAAAAAAAGTAGATATAAAAGTGTTAGAGAATGAGTTTGTGAAAGATTTTAATTTTGATTGTGACTGTCATACTTGCCATACATGCATTGGGATATAAAAAACATTAAATCATGACAACTTTGATTTTGTTGAACATGAGCTATATACATTTACACCTGAATCTGCACTTGCATCTAAATTTAAGTTTGCATTTGCATTTGCATCTAATTTTGCACTTGAATTTAAGACTTCTGTATCTGAATGTACATGTGCCTTTAAAAATGACTCCAATTCTCCCTCTGTTTCTATTGTAAATTTTGATTTTGTCCCTAGTGCTAATTATGTTTTTGATGTTGATTTTCTTTCTAGTTTTGTTTCTAAGTTAGATTTTGTTTTAGATGGTAGTTTTAGTTTAGATTTTGTTTTAGATAGTAATTATGTTTTAGATAATTCTTGTTTAGATTATAGATTTAATTCTCATTCTATTTTGGGTAGAAGTTTTAATCTTGATATTGTTTTAGAAAGTAGTTCTCTTTTTGTTTTAAATTGTGTTTTAGTCAGTAGTCCTTCTCTCTTCCCTTTTTGTTTTTCTCTTGGTTCTCACCCCTATGTGGCAAGTAGAGCTTCTTCTATTTTTCTTTAGGTTGGTGACAGTAAATCAATTCTTTCTACCATCCAACCTACTGCTGAGAAAAACTTTTGGAAGAATTAGTGCCAAGCAATTGAAAGACGCGGAAAAGGCGCTCCAAACTGATAAGACTGTCTCTTTTTCCCTTTTCTCTCTTTTATTTTCATGTCCTCTGATTTGCTATGCTTTGATGATATGTGCCGATTGGCATTGAGGATAATGCAAAATTTAAGTGTGGGGGGAGAATGAAATGGTCTTGGTTTATAAATTTCATGCAATTTTAAATTTTTCTGTTATGTGCTTTTTGTTATTTTTTTAACTTCTTTTCCACACTTTTTGGAGTATTTAGCTTTTTTTTTGGGCAGAATTTTAGCATGCTTTTAGATTAGTTTTTAGTGTTCTTTTTTTGGTTTATGGAAGAAGTTTTTGTTGTGGAATTATGCATGTTGGAATAGTTTGGGTTTGAATTGATTTTAGCATGATGGGAATTTAATCTTGCTTTTGTAGAGTTCAAGCTTATATGGCAATAAATTTGGCATCATTGAATTTTTAGTAATAGTCTTTAAATTGTGAGGATTTTGAGCCTTGAATGCAAAATGTTATTCTTTCTTGTTGTGAGTTTCACTTATCATGAATTTTCACTCTAAAATTTGTCTTGAATTTTGGTTGAGACTAAATTTTACATGTTCATGCTTGGAGATGATTTAGGCGTTTCTTTGTGAGCCACTTTCAACCAAATAGTCATTCAATGTGTTGTTTCCATTGTGTGCTATTTTGTGCCTTGTTTCCACTTTTCTTCTTGCATTTTCCACTACTTTTTCTTCCTAAACCAGAATTTCTATTTCCAAATTTGAGATGTGAAAATTTTTGAAATTCTTTTATAGAGATTGATGTGCTCAAAATTATTAGAAATTTTGGGGTTGTAATGAATTGTATAATTCTTTCTCCTCCCAAGAAAAAGAAAAAGAATGACCAAAGAAAAAGAAGAGAAAGAAAGAAAAATTTTGCATGACGTTGACATCGAAAAGAAAGAAAAAGAGGAAAAACAAAAGTATAGAAAGAATGAAAAGAGGAGTAGAAGGAACTTTACACCCAAAATTCGTTTATATTCAATCTCTTGCATTGTTATGGTTAATGCTTTTCGTGTTCTTAAGTTGTTCCCCTTCATTTTCCCAAATTATTTCCTCACTTTATTCTTGCTTTTCTTCCTATATTTCCATTGTTTTCCACCCAACATTACAACCATAGTAAAGTCCTTTTGATTCAAACATGTATGTGAATATGAGTACTTGACAAGCTTATGGTAGTGATTTTATGATAGATTGAATTTTGAGTAAATTACCTTAAATAATTGAGAGAATAGAGAGTAAACACTTACCATGTGAGGAGGCTAATTACTTGAATTTATTCTTGTCAAATGAAATTGCCATGATACTTGAAATTTTAGAAATTTAAGATTCATTTTCTTTGAGTGCTAAATTTTCTCAAATTTAAATTATTCCTTTCATGCATGCTTTCCTTTGGTATCATTTTTAGGGGTGGTCTTTACATCAAATTAATGTAAACAATGCTTTCCTCCATGGGTTCTTGGATGAGGAAATTTACATGACTCCACCACGAGGATATCATAAAGCTAAAGATGGTCAGGTATGTAAACTCAAAAGATCATTATCTGGCATTAAACAGGCTTCTAGTTAGTGGAATTTGGAATTCACCAAGCACTTTCACTCCTTTGGTTTCAAGCATTCTCAAGTAGACAATTGTCTCTTTGCTCTTAATTCAAGAAAGGGTTCTCTTTTCTTGATCATTTACATTGATGACCTTTTAGTTATTGGATCATCAGAGGAACTAATAAAGGAGTTCAAACACTACCTACACCAAGCTTTCACCATTAAAGATATCGGTTTTGCAAAATTATTTCTAGGTTTAGAAGTTGCTTGACTATCTGAAGGCATTTACATTAATGAAAAGAAATATATTCTTCACATAGTCAAAGATACAGGCTTATAACTTGCCCAGGATGCTAATACACCATTGCCAAAAGGTTTAATTTTACAAGAGAAAGAAGGAGAACAACTAAATGATCACTCTCGGTTTCGAAGGTTAATTGGAAGGCTTCTTTATTTGGCCTTTACACAACTAGATATAATGTTTTTAGTACACTTGTTAAGCCAATTTCTTCAAGACCCACGTAAACATCACTGGTTAGCAGCTTTGCATATTTTTGATACTTTAAACACACATCTGCTGCGGGTCTATTTTTCTTTTCCACATCTCCACTGCTCTTAACAACTTTTTGTGATGCTGATTAGCAGCATTTAAAGATACCAGACGTTCAATTACCGGCTTCTATATATATTTGGGTGGCACGCCTATTTCTTGGAAGTTCAAGAAGTAAACAACAGTCTCAAGATTATCTGCGGAGGCCAAATACAGAAGCATGGCAGGCACGGTATGTGAACTTTAATGGATTGTTTATCTTCTGCGTGACCTCAATGTTTCTCTGTCGTTTCCTATCATGTTGGACTTGATAGTCAAGCAGCCCTTCATATCTCCAAAAATGTTTTCTTCTATAAACAGATGAAGCACTTGGAGATTGATTGCCATGTAGCATGAGATAAGGTCAAGGATGGATTTATTTAGCCTTTGCATATGTCCTCAAAGAATCAAGTGGTTGATATGTTTACTAAGATACTTTCATCTTCTTTGTTTCATCACTTACGTTCCAAGTTGGGCCTTGTTCAAATTACCACGACTACATCTTAAGGAGGGGGTGTAGAAGCTTAGTTTATGGTAGCCACATGTATAGAGTCAGACAACCATAGGTACATAGTTTTTTTACAGTTGTATATTTGTTAACTATTAGTTAATTAGTTTCTTTTCTGTTATGAACATACTAATTATCAATATATATGCATTATTACGTTATAACTTCACAATTAATGCAATATGCAATATTCAATACTTTTTGACTTGTTAGTTTGAATAATTTTTATTTCAAGTTATTTAAAAACTACTCTTATATTGTAAGCAAAATAAAATTAGCAAACCTACATATCTTAAGTTGAGAAGTGCAACGGTAGCAATAGACATCGAGATGGAAGGAAAAAAAATGAAGGACTAAAGGTAAGGGATAAAAGGGGAAGTGACAATTGGAAATTAATTCGCAAGCTTCAGTGTAAACCATGTTTGCCATCTTTCCTTCGACACATAACCAACACATCATAATTTCTATGCAAATTGTGGTTGGGGTTTAAGGTTTAGATTTGCATAAACATGATTTATTTTTTGAAACTATTATCAGAAAAATAATTTTAGAAAATAAATTTCGTTTAAATATTAGTTAGCAAAAGCACTTTTGAATATTTAATTACTAGAAAGGATATGAATTTTATATTATTTTATTTTATTTACCTTTATTTAATTTCTCTTATATGAAAATGTAATAAAATAAATTGTATTAATGTTTTAATGATAATTTCTTTATCAATATAGTAATCAAATTAGTATTCTACAAGAAAAATTATGTAGTTATTGATCAGTTAATTTTAAAAAAAAATTAATTTCAATATTATTATTAATTCAAAATAATTTCAACAATTAATTGAAATATTAATTATTAATGTTTTTTGTCTTAACTATTTCATGTATAACTATTTAAAGAGGGAAAATTTAGAAAAGAGGGAATAAGAAATTTCACTTCTTATTTGGGGCAAAAATCAATTTTTGCCTTAGGATGCTATAGAATTAGATGAAATAAAAATCTTTGAGAGATGTTTCCTCATTATAATTTCAGCGAAAAAAATGGCATCCTAAAATCAGATCATGTGTCCTACTTGCTTCGAGAAGCTCCTCCATTTTTTCTCTCTGTGAAGTTTTCCAATTTCATTCACATACACACTACTTCATTCTCTTCACCGACGAGTTTCTCTTCTCTCTCTCTCTCCCCCTTCACTTCTCGATTTGTCTCTAGTTTGAGCTCTCGGTTCTCATCTCTCTTTCTCGGTCCACTTTCCCAATTTCATTCTCACACATACACACACACAAAAGTGACGAAACAGAGTGAGAGAGGAGTTGAAGCAGAGGGGAGGGTATCACAGAAAAAAGTTTTGCATATGATAATCAATTTTGAGTATAATCTACAATATTGTGCATTAGACAAAACCTAAGTTTTGCAAGTGAGAATCGATTATGCTGGAGGCGTGCAGCGGAACCAAACAATACTCCTATGCTGGAGGCGTGCTGCGAACCAAACAACACTCCTTTACCGCAGAATAGATTATAAGCCCGCTAACGTGCGTTCATGAGCTATGAACGCAAAACCAAACACTATCTCAGTGTGTTTGTTTCAAGTTGGGTTTCTACAAATAATAGTTTGGATTACATTAATGTGATTATGGTATAAAATAACATGTTTTGGAATGTTCACATTAACATGATTTTATTCTCAAACCATAAATTTAGTAAAAATTTTAGGGTGTTATTTTTGTAAATTATAATTTATCTAAATTTAAGTTTCTCAAAAATCAATTTTACAAATCGGAGTTTGTCCAAATTTAACTTTCCAACAGTTTTTTAAATTCCTTGTTAATACTTAGAGAGTTAACTAGTTTATATTATGCACGTTTGGTTGACTGTAGTTGAATAATGTAAAATATGATTTATCAAATACATTTTTTAAAAAAAATCTATATAATTTCACAATAATCTACATCTTTCTACAAGAAACAAGATACACTCGCGTGAGTCAAATAGTACTTCAGATAGCAACCGACAGAATCCCGTGATGCAAAATGCAAAACTTCTCGATTTCAATTTTTGAAAAATTCATGTCCACAAAATAATCACATAATTGACCGACAGCCACGAGTCCACATGGACTGTCGTTTTCTCCGCTTAAACGATGTACAAAGGTCTATAGCCCATGGGCTAATTAAATGACGTATTACGGACTATGGCCCAACTTGATACCCGATTACCCACTTGACTCTGGTTTCATAGTGAGATGACAATTCAGTTCCCAAAATAAGAGTATCAGACATATAATTTACCTCATTATTTATATAATAGGTAATATAATTAAGTCATTTATTTTGATTTCACACCTCATCTAAACTATACACAATATAACATTTATTAAATAGAGGCAAATTTATAAATGATTATCTTATATTTGAGTTTAATAATTAATTATTAATTCTAAGACATACTCTCATTTTCTTCCCCTCCTCTCAATCCTATCAACACGAAAAGTGGCAAGAAGTTCTCCTGTGGTGAAATAGGAAGAAGGTCTGACCAAAATAACAAAGAAAGAAAGAAAGTGAGAGAGAGAAAGAAGGTGCATCTTTATTTAGTAAAAACCAAAATTTCAGTGAAGGAGACCAGCATGAAAGTAAAAAAAAAAATTCTTAAAGCGATATGTCATATATTTTTTAAATAATTAAAGATTAATTTATAAAATATGTGGGTTTAAAATTAATAAATAATTAAACTTTTTCTTTTATATTTTGAGTTTCTTAAACACTAACAATTATGCACATTTTCACATATTTAGTTAATTTAATTTTTTAATTAAAGCTTCAAATATTTAAAAATCAGAACGACCACCCCATATACAGAAAGAGATCCAAATAAAGTCAAAATTAAAATAAAAATTCTAATTTTTTTTTGTGAATAAAAAAGACATACACTACGTTATTCATCAATAAATAAATAACTAGTGAAAAAGATATGAAGTTGGACCCCTTCAGATTTTTTCCTCCAATAAACACAAAATTCTCTTGATAAAAAATAAATTATCATTTTTTTACTTGTTAGATCATTAAATCAAACGGATGACATCCCTTCCGGTTCTTCTAAAATTTGGTGGGGATCCAATTCAAAAGATACACCTTCGTTCTCTCTCTCTCTCTCTCTCTCTCTCTCTCTCTCTCTCTCTCTCTCTCTCTCTCTCTCTCTCTCTCTCTCTCTCTCTCCCTTTTTTTTAATCATACCTTCGATCTATTTGACTTGAGGAGAAAATTTTGCCATTTTTGTGCTAATAGGATGAAAGAGTATGTATTAAAATTAATAATTAATAATCACATAAAAAATTAATATTGGTGGTTTGTCTATATCTAATAAATATTATATTTGTTGGAATTATTGTTAGTATTGGTATCACTGTTAGTTTTATGTTTTAATTAACTTTTTTATTAGTGCTAATTATTATATAAATATTAGATGTATTGTATTGAACGTATATTAAGAATAATAGAATAATACTCTCCATGATTGCAAAACTAGACCAGACTGGCCGGCTCGATCGTCCGACCGGGAATCGGATGGTGGTCTGGTTCAGTCCGGCTAAAAAATCAACTGGAGGTTAAATCGGAGTTGAACCGACCGAACTAGGATTAAACTGGAAAAACCGGTCAAACCGACCGGTTAGGTGGTTGAACCAGTTTTGTCTTTTTTTTTGTGGCATTTTTTTTGGTAAGTTTTTTTTTACTATTGTCTATGGTTCTATAAGGTAGAAAAAAATTAATTTTGCAACTATCAAATATGTCCTTGTTCATGTAAGCAAATAAAAAGAAACAAAAATATAACCTAGAGAGAAGACAAACTAAGCAATGTGAGTACTTGGTTCACTCTTGAAATACAAAGGCTTTTACAAGGCTATTTTCACAATAAGACTTAGTTTGAAATTGTGGATATTATGAGTTGTGATGAATTATTAATTATGGATTCATCTAGTTTTTATTTCCTTCACTTATTGTTATGAATTATCAATTATATTAAGTATTTTAATATTTTAAATTATATATATATATAATATTTTAAATTATGTATATTTTTAATATTTTTTAATTATTACCGGTTCGACCACGATTTAACCACGATCCAACCACTGAACCTTGAACATGTGGTTTTACCGGTTCAGTGATCGGTCCGATTTTGAAAATCATGAATACTCTACATTTTTTTATTTTTTTCTTATTCTTTTTTTGAGAATACTTCATTTTATTTATTTTCCCTAATTTCTACGGGAATCAGAGCTGGTTTTGGGATTCACGTTTTCGTCTGTTTTTTATTTTCTCTTCTGTGCGATTCCGTCTGAGTCTTCATTCAAGTACTTGTATTCTGCTCTATGGGTAGCATACTCTGTTCTCCAGTCAGCGTCATCGCCCGGAATCGTGGTCTCGATCTTGATTCTACACCTTCGCCCTTTTTTGGTGTTCGATCTACATCTCCGGTCTGAGTATTTTGCCTGCAGTGATTGAGACCAACAACTCCATAGCACTTCAACCTTCAATCATTGGTGTTCGTTCGTCTGTTCACTGGTGTTCGTTCAATCAGTGGTGTTCATGGACTCTCTCCTCTGGTTTTTCTTCTATCTCGAGTGGCCTCCTCTATTTTTTGTTCCATCTCGGGTTCGTCCAGTTACTTCTCTGTCGTGGTGGTGTTCTTGTCCCTTGCTGATCGACCCTCTTCTTGAACTGATCTACGTGGTCTGTTCTTGCTTCTTGCCGATCAACGTGGCTTGTCGATCAACGGTGTTCGAATGGCTTCTTCTGGTTTCTTTCGTTGAGGGTTTCTCTAATATTACAAGAGAAAATAGTAAATATATACAAATAAGATTAAAAGAATAAACTACCCTTAAGTATAATAAATATTATTTACTAACATCCTCCCTCAAATTCACGATGCATCAGTAGGAATCATCGAGAGTTTGCTAGTCAAGAAATGAAAACGTTGAGTAGAATGCGATTTTGTGAACAAGTCAGCAATTTGCATATAGGATGAGACATAGGGTAAAGTGATAGTGCTATGTCCAAAGTGATGTCGAGTAAAATGGCAATCAATCTCAATATGCTTGGTGCGTTCATGGAAAATTGAGTTACGGGCAATTTGTATAGCACTCATGTTATCACAATACATAGGGGTTGGGCCAGAGAAGGAGACACCCATATCGACAAGTAACCAGCGTAACCAAACTATTTCTAAAGTGGTGGATGCCATGGCACAATATTTAGCTTCTGTAGAAGATCAAGAGACAATGTCTTGCTTCTTACTCTTCTAAGAAATGAAAGAATCTCCCAGAAAAATGCAAAACCATGTGGTTGACTTACGATCGGTGGAATCACCACCCCAATCAGCATCTGAGTAGGCACATAATTCTAAGGAAGAAGATGTAGGAAAGAGAAGACTCTGAAATTGAGTGCCTCTAAGATAACGAAGAATGCGAAGAACAGCTGCCCAATGAACTGAAGTAGGAGAAGTGACAAATTGACTAACAACATGCACTGCATAAGCAATATCAGGTCTAGTGATGGTAAGATATACCAGAATGCCAACAAGTGTACGATACAGAGTAGGATCTGATAAGGGAACGCCATCAGAAGAGGTATACCAGGCATTAGGCTCTAGAGGAGTATCTGTTTTTCGAGTATCAGATAGACGAGCTTCTTCAAGGATGAGAGCGATGTACTTAGATTGGGAAAGAAGATAACCTCTAGGAGAGTAAACCACTTCAATCCCCAAAAATATCGAAGAGTGCCCAAATCTTTCATCTCAAACTGTCAAGCTAATTGCAATTTTAACTCTGCAATCCCATCAATATCATCCCCAGTAATAATCATGTCATCAACATATAAAGAGAGCATGATACAACCATGGGAAGTACTTTTGAGAAACAAGGCGGAGTCATGTGAACTAGAATGAAAACCAAGAGATGCAATCACAATGAAAAACTTTTCAAACTAAACTCGAGGAGCTTGTTTGAGGCCGTATAAAGCTTTCTTTAGTTAACAAACTTCACTAACATTATGAGAAACACCTGGTGGAGGCACCATGTAAACTTCTTCTTGAAGATCACCATTTAAGAAGGCATTTTTAATATCCATTTGAGAGATATGCCACTGATAAACAGATGCAACTGTAATAAGAGTGTGGATGGTAGTCATTTTAGTAATAGGAGCAAATGTTTCTTCATAATCCATACCATATTGTTGGGAAAAACCCTTAGCAACTAAACGAGCTTTGTATCATTCAATTGACCCATCAGACTTAGTTTTGATCTTATATACCCAATGAGAACTAATTGCACTTTTTCTCGATGGGAGAGGAACAATGTCCCAAGCATCTATCTTCTACTAAGCAGAAAGTTCCTCTGCCATAGCTTGCTGCCAAAGAGGGTCAAGAACAGCCTCTTGATAAGAAGAGGGCTCAGACAAATTGTGAATAGAAGTAAAAAAGAAGCAAAAGAATTAGAGTAAGTGGAATAAACAAAATCTGGTAATTTAGTGGACTTACGATCACGTTGAGGGTAACGAGAAGGAGGAACCCCAGTCACAGAGGGTTTTTGAGAAGCAGTAGGGAGAGGGGAAGTATCAACAAGAGGAACATCAAGATCAGCAGAACTACCAGTGTCAACCCTGAAAAACTCAATATCAGAATTATTTAGATGATCCGTCACATGAGGAGGTGTGGTATCTGTATCTGTGTGAAAAGGATCAATACGGGTGAGATCAGACTTTGTAAGACTCTGAGAATTAGAAGGAATAGAGTAAAATGGTATACGTTCAAGAAACACAACATGACGTGAGACATAAAGTTTTTGAATGACAGGATCATAACAACGATATCCTTTCTGACCATCACCATTTCCTAGAAAAACACAGATTGCTGAACGAGAAAACAATTTATTACACTGTACACTAGGAAGAAGAACAAAACAAGTAGAACCAAAAACTCTTAAAGTTGAATAGTCAGGAGCATCGCCATATAGTTTTTCAAAGGGACACAAACCTGAAATAACAGATGACAGAATTCTGTTAATGACATAGACAGCAGTAAGAATAGCTTCCCCCCAAAACTCACTTGGAACTGAGGCAGACAAAAGAAGGGAACGAGCAGTTTCAACAATGTGACGATGTTTCCTTTCAGTAATGCCATTTTGCTGAGGAGTGTCAGTACAAGAAGTTTGATGTTCCATCAAAGGCAAGTAATTCAAAAAATTTACTAGATGTATATTCACCCCCCATATCACATCGAAAACACTTAATAACTGCATTATATTGAGTTTTAACAAAAGCACGAAACATAAGATAAACACTAAAAAATTCAGAATGATTTTTCATAAGATAAACCCAACAATAACGAGTATAGTCATCAATAAAAGAAACATAATATCTAGATCCACCTTTTGTAGGAATAGGTGATGGACCCTAAACATCAAAATAAACCAAGTCAAAAGGTGCAACAGAAACAGAAGCACTTTTGAAAAAAGGTAAAGTAGAAAATTTAGCAAGTTTACAACCACAACAATTAGAAATGTCATAAGTTTGCAACTCTTCTAAAGGTCCGATAGAAGCTAAGTATTTCAAGCGGCAAGAAGATACATGTCCGAGACGAGAATGCCATAGGTAAAAATTAGAAGATGAGGAACCTAAACTAAATGATGACAGGTCAACACTGGAAGCTATAATATCTGAAACTTTGAGCTCATCTAGAATATAAAGTCCCCCTTGCCTACGACCGGTCCCAATGAGCCTCCTGAATTGCGGATCCTGTACATAACAAGAAATGGAGGAAAAAAAACTGAGAAGCCAGAATCACACAACTAATTAACAGAAACAAGGTTCAACGTAAGGTTATGAATGTAGTAAACATTTGAAAGAGATAAAGAAGATGTGCAAATAGACCTAGTGCCCGCTAAAGGCATAGGAGTGCCATCAGCAGTCATAACAGATATAGATGACGTAGGATGTAAAGATGCAAAGGATTGAAAATCAGATGACAAATGATGAGAGGCTCCAGAGTCAAGAATCCATATGGATGAAGATATACCTGATGAGCTAGAGGAAGGCAAACCTATATTTGAGGAGGCAGACATAGCTTGTGGTTGAGTGGCAAGAAACTTCTGAAATTGCTCACCAAGGGCAGCTATTGTAGGGCCAGAAGAATGTGTATGTCTAATACCAAGAGAATCTATTGGAGGAACAACTGCTGCAACATTTGAAGTTGAAGGTTTAAAGTCTCGTTGTTGTAAATGATTAGACTGTTGTGTATGGTGCAATTTGTTCAATAATTTCATGCATTGAGCTTTCCAATGACCCTTCTGCTTACAAAAACTATATTCGTCATAACCAACCTTTCCATGAGATTTGTTTTTGTTAAGAGGAACTACAAATACAGATGGGTGAGGAATAGGAAGAATTCCTTTCTCTATAGTTCCTCTATCAAATTGAGATTTAAGACGAATATCTTCAGTTAACAACTCATTAACCACTGAATCAACTGTTGGAAGAGGATTACGGTGCAATATTGTTCCACGAAGCCCTTCAAAATCATCCCGAACAGCCATCAAAAATTGAACCAGACATTGTTCTTCTCTGCGAGCAATATATGGTGCAAAGGCTCGTAATTCAACATATTCAGTAAGAGCTAGTTGATTCCAATGATTAGTCATAGCAAAATAAAATTCTTGTATGTTCATGTTGTTCTGTTTAAGGGCACGAATATCAATCTCTAATTGATATTGCTTTGCAAAATTTGACTGTATATACAACCTTTCTAAATGATCCCAAACCTCTTTAGCTGTTTCATATTTTGCTAGTTGTACTCTTATTGATTGCAAAATAGAGTTATTGATCCAAGTAATTATCTTCGAATTGTTTGCATCCTAAATTTTCATCTGTTCAATATATTTTGCATCATTTTCATCCTTCGGCTTAACAAAGGTTCCAGAAACATAACCCCACATTCTCTTACCTTTTAAAAAATTTTTCAACACATAACTCCAATATGAATAATTCTGTCCATTCAATTGCACACTAATAGATTGAAGAGAATCATATTTTTCACCAGCCATTGCTACTGTTATTAGATTGAGAATTTAATTATCTAGCAAAATGTACACTGAATGAACAGTAAATGTATCGGAATAGTGTACAAAATTCTAATAAACAGTAAATTCAGCAAATTTCAGACTGCTACAGTAATGTTGACAGTACGAATTTACTACAGTACTCGTGTCGCTATAGTACGGATTTACTACAGTACGTGTTGCTACAGCACGCGCTGCTACAGTAACCCAAATTTGTAGAATCGGAGAAGACGATGAACAGTAACTCCAGCAACTAGAACAGTACTCTGGCAACCATAACAATAACTCCGGCAACCAAAAAACGTACCAGAACAATCAAAAACAATCTCTGACTTACCAAAAATGCAAAAAATAGTTTCTTTCTAACCAAATCCAAGTAAATTAGGCTAGATCTGAGAAATTTTCTCACAGTTACAGTAACAAAAAAAATCTGTAAATCAGATTTTTGCGAACAAGAACCCGATCTGAAATCTGCGAACTCGATGTAAAATCGATCTGAACTGCAAATGGGTTGCCAACAAAAAATAAAAACAACGCACCAAATTTGATTGCTCCAACCCAGATCTGTGATTTGTTGAAAGATCTGCGAAAGCTGTGGATAAATCAAGAATTACGCTCTGATACCATGTAAAGATTGCAATGCGAAAAGAATTGAGAAGGAGAAGAGAGAATTCTTAGAATGGCTAGGGTTGCAACTGCATAATATTACAAGAGGAAATGGTAAATATATACAAATAAGATTAAAAGACTAAACTACCCTTAAATATAATAAATATTATTTACTAATACTCTCATCTTCCTAGTCGCAGGTAACAATGTTTTGGGATGCAATTGCAAATGTATCCTCTTTGCTGGAGGAGATGAATTTTTTCCGCATTTAAAGAACCGTAGCGAGCTTCTTATCTTGAAGCTTGCAGTTTCTGTTTTATCATAACTGGTACAAGGAGTTTTTAAGCAAGATGTTTCATCAGAAGTTTGCTTGCAATTTCATGCACTGTACCAGCAAGGACCCAAAAATTTGTTCTTCGACTGGTATAAAATATTGGGATGGATGGGCAATAGTCTTTATTCCTCCCTTATTATCTTCTTCCATTGTTGGAGAATTGTGAGGAAGGCCATTCTTGAATGAAGGGAATCTTTATCGTGTTCCATCTGGAGATTCAATTCCGCAGTTCATTCTTGGTTGTGCTTCAGTTGCAGTTGCTGCTATACTCATTGTGGTATTGCGTATGTTATTGGAATTTGTGAACTGTATTGTTTTTTCTCCTTTTGTATTTTATCTTAAGCACGATGACTCAATTGTTGTTCTTGGCGTAAGATCTAGTAATTTTGGTCAAGAATACTGAGGATCTTGAAGGGGCTTTTTGGACTAATATTGTACATGGAATGAAGTTTTGTGGGTGCAATGCTTCCTTGTTGTATGGAGATATCTTGCTGTTGTATTGTTTCCTGAGTACTATTCATATATATATATATATATATATATATATCCGACTCTGTCTTGGGTTTGTAGATTATGAAGATTCTTGAATTCAGGTAGATGCAGTTATGGGATTTCTCATTACTGAAAATGGTCTTAGTAGATCATTATTTGACTCATCAATTGGTTCGTTGTATGGATCTTAGGAAAGATTTGACATGATATACTTCTTTTCACAAGGGATATCTTGAATGAGAAGATAATTTTTCAGTTCTTTATTGAAACTCTGAATATGAAGTTTTTTTTTTACTATAATTGGTCTACAGTTATTTGTGACATAATTGGTTATATCATTTACCTGTTTGCGATCGGTGTTTGACGCAAATAATCCTGATTACGTCAAGTTACAGAGCATGATTTTACCTTGTATTAGTTTTGATATTTTTACTTTCTTATGAAATTTTTGTATTTTTTGGTATTCTATTTTTTAAGTTGGATTTAGTTTAGTTCACCATAGTTCTAACTTTAGGGAGAATGTTAGAATTATTATTAGTGTTGGTATTATTGTTAGTTTTATGTTTTAGTTAATTTTTTGTTAGTGCTAATTGTCCTATAAATACGAAATGTATTGTATTGAATGTATATTGAGAAACAATATTACGTGAGAATTAAGTGAGATGTAAAATTACAATAAATAACTTGATTTTATTAGTTATTGTATAGTGATATGGTACATTAAATGATGTCTAAGAATTTCTCCAGAAATAAATTACAAATTACATATTCAAGATATAGTTTGGTTTTAAAATAAACTTTATTTATGTTAAAATGGACATTTGAATAATTTCAGCTATGCGATACGCAATAACAATATTAAAATCATACCCAAAACAAAACATTGATTTAGACCACATGGCAATAATTTTAAAATACACATAACTCAAGATAATATATAAAAAAAAGAGACTCCATGAAAACAAGTGGAGAAAACGTATCTTTTTAGATTTTAATAGAAGATTTTTTATGACATCTAATATTCATTGTAAAATGCCGAACGTGAAAGCCAGCCAGTCAAACATTCGTTTTCCACGTTTCTATCAGTTTTGGGGTCAAACTGTCAGTTCATTTAATGAACCAATTAAAAGCTCCCATTGGCCATTGATATTGTCGAAATCTTAAAAGAAGATAAGTTCATAAAACAGAGTAGCTGTAGAACCAAAAATGAAGAAGAAGCTTTGCCCAATGCATTGTGCATGAGCAGCTAAAGTCATATATTTATATTACAATCTGTTACATCAGAGAGAAGAAATGTGAAAGGGAAATTACTTGGCTCTTGATCCGAGATACAAGCAAAACAGAAATAAAGGGAATTATAAGACAGCAATCTGTTATACAGCTGTGCAACTTGAATATCAGATGGGAGCAATTGGTATTGTATTAGTAACAGAAAGAGATATTATATCTTTAACAGATATATCCGAAAGCACATAATATTTTAGATGATATTATATTAATATTTATGAGATCTAATTAAATTATATAAAATATATTTTTTGCTTAAAAACTTTGATCGTTCTTTTTTGTTTTTACATTTGAAATATTATAAAAATTTATTATTTAATTTATTTATTTTAAATCAAATTATTTTTTATTTAATATGAATTATTTCAAAAGTTATTTAATTGTTTTATTAATATATTAAAAATAGAATTTCAATCTTACATTAAAAATTTAAGATTAACTTAATTATTTTTATTTTCATAATAAAGATATAATTATAATTTCATGTATTATCAAAAGGTTTCATTGACACATCATTATTTACTTGTAATGTATGTGAAATATTATGAGAAAGAAGTAGTATGTTTTTAGACAGAAAAAATGCTAATATAACTTAATCGATTTTTCCAAAGAAAATAATTAAGTTTAGTTTATATTTTGTAATTAAACTTCAAAGCACAATGCATAAATTCGACAAAGAAAAAGCACCTTAACATATTAATAGATTTTAATGGTCATCTTTACGTTTCCAAGATATTTGTTTAGTTATCTGTCAATGTAATCATTAACTAATCATTATTATCAAATCACTTTAAACTTCACAAAGAAAAATGGAAATGAATCCTGATTTTCACGTCTCCCTCATAGCTGTTCATTTTAAATTAAATTAAATGATGTCATTTTAACATATTAAATGATTTAGATAAAAAAAAAAGTAAGATTTCAAAAATATATTTCTTTCTTTAATTCGAATAATCTAATATAAAATAAACAAATGTTATTAGGATCATTTTCTTACCATAAACATGATAGTATCCATTTCCAAAAGATCAATTTAACCTTGTGGTAAACCTCATGGAAACATAGTTATTTATGTCAATTAATTTTTTTTTAACATGAATGATTTGCAACTTGTTTGAATCCTTGCTACTTAAGAGTTAACAATTTTACATTTTAGCCAAAATATCAGAATGTGTTACCATTATTATTATTATTATATATCAAATTAAAAATCAAAATATTATTATCTTTATATAGTGGACAAGCACGAGGCTGGGGTTAGGTAGACTCAACTCAACTACAGTCCACGACGTGGCATGCTTCCATCCTCGAATTGCATATATATTTGCATATCCTCTGTTCCAAATTTGGATCCCCTCAATTCACCACGCGACAGCCTAACTTGGAATCGGAATCTTTGAATATCTGTTGGTCCTTTTCTTTGGGATCTTCATCTTCATATCTCTCTTTCTCAGTCTCTCTGCTTATTCTGTTCTAAGCCACTTAGAGAGAGACTGAAGAAGAAAATGGGGTTGATAAAGGCAGCCATTGGAGACGCAATTCTGACATCAATGTGGGTTTTCAGCGCCTCATGCCTCAGAATCCTCACTTCCCAAGTTGCTTCCTTCCTCAACCTCCACCCTTCTTCCCTCGCCGGCCTCTTCATCACCACCATCATCGCCACCATTCTCGTCTTCACCATTAGCCTCATCGGCAGACTCTTAGGCGGCGCCAGCTTCAACCCCTCCACTACCGTCTCCTTCTACACGGCGGGCCTCCGACCAGATTCCTCCCTCACATCCATGGCTGTCCGGTTCCCTGCTCAGGCTGCCGGTGGGGTCGCCGGAGCTCACGCGATTCTGCACGTGATTCCAACGCAGTACAATTCCATGCTCAAAGGTCCTTCCTTGAAGGTGGATCTGCATACTGGGGCTATAGCAGAGGGGGCTTTGACTTTTGCTCTGAACTTGGCCATACTTTTTATCATGCTTAAAGGTCCCAAGAACCCTCTGGTGAAGGTGTATTTGCTCTCTGTGGCTACGGTGTCTCTGGTTGTCACTGGGTCTGGGTACACAGGGCCTTCAATGAACCCAGCTAATGCATATGGATGGGCTTATGTGAACAATAGACACAACACTTGGGAGCAGTTTTATGTTTACTGGATATGTCCCTTCATTGGGGCCATTCTAGCTGCTTCTGTCTTTCGGTTTCTCTTTATGTCACCAGTTAAGCAGAAGAAAGCTTGAAGGGTCACAACTTCGATAAGCCTTTCACATGTTAAATGTCAATAATTCTGGCCTTTCTTTCCTTTCGATTTCCTCTTTTTCTTGTTAAATGTTTCTGTACAAGTGACTTTCGTGTGAGCCGTCTAATTAGGAGTCTGAAAGAAACGAGTTGGTTGATCTATCAAGGCTCTAAAAGTCTAACATTGTATCTAGACATGATTTATGGTGTGGTACATTGCTTGTTGAGGCTAAGGAATTTTCCTATATAAACTGATTCCACTCTTGACTTGTAATTAAGCTCTTTAAATTATATTTTTCTAGGTTACATAGAGTGCAGTGGTTAAAAAAAAAAAAATGCCGTCAAGATATATCAGATTGTGCAAATGCAAATTATGCAGGTTGGATCATCGAGAATGAAAAAGGCATTACATAGCTGATAATATAATCATTACTTAAAAATATGGAATTCGGAAAATATTCTCACCACACAAACTAAGTAATGACGCTCATACAGTACAATCACAAAAGCTACTGATTATTACATTATGCAGTAACGAGCGGGGAAAAACTCATCAATACTAATACCGGGACAGGATGCAAAAATTGTCATACATTATGCTAAAATCTAGTTCAACAACTGTAAGAAATTAAGAAAGAGACAAGTTTTGAAGTTGCCAAGGGGAACTCTCTTCAGAAGCGGACATAGGATTATGTTGCTTTGATATTCGTGACCATTATCACTGACAAGCTCCTATAAAAGCCATCAATGAAATCTCATTTCTCATGGCAAAATTCAGTGGCTCCAATTAACAGTTGTGCAAGAGGAAGCTTCCAAATTCTGACCTCATCACCCACCAGCTTTTCAGATTGTTTGGCATACAATATTGCCACAGATAAAAAGCAGCACCAATATGCATATAGCAGCAAGAAATATCCTATAGTGTGCATGCAAGTACAGACCAAGCACCCATGGATAATTGCAGGTTGTGCAGCTCCATAGCTATAAGCAAGAACAGAAGGCATCATCTCTTGTTGTTGCTTATCATTTTCTTTGAGGACACTACGTTCTACATCCTTGAGATCCTTGCAGTGACACTTTCCCTCCATCTCAAGCTGCCAGAGAAGGATCTGTCTAGTGTGTGGACGGCATAGAATCATAACATAATCATGAGTAAGAGCAAGCAAACTGCAGAATTCTTCATTCATTGTTCTTCAGTGGTTGTCCATAATCATGAGTAAGAGCAAGCAAACTGTATAATTTCATCAGAGTTGCATCTTCATCATCCCCACTGCAACAAAGCCCATCCGTAAATTGCTAAATTATTGAGCTGATTAACAGTGGTTACTTAGAAACTTTTTACAACTTAACATTATATTATGGACTCTTTAAAAAAGATTTCTTTATATGTTATAATTCTATTGAAAATTATGCACTTACAAAATTATGCCGAGGCAATCTTTTTCTGCTTTAAGAACCAAATGTCACTTTCAATGAGTAGTTTATAATATTCCAATTCATGGTAGGCATGAAAATTTTAATATATTTTTTAGTTATGTCCTCTTGTTAATTCTGGCTGGTTAAAGTACAACTTGAGCTGTTAAGTTATACAACAGACCAGTAATCATAGAGGTTATGTGTCGCAATCAATGAGGCAACTTGCTTATTTATGATATACAACTGGCACTATGTAATTGGAGAAGGGTTTTTCCATAAGCGAAATTGTGGTTTATTCTGCTGTTTTATATAATTACTTATATTATATACAGCATGTTATTCCGTTGGCTAAATTTAAGATAGTTAATCCACCTTTAAGACTTAATGTATGAAAGTAAGATTTAGTCAATGCTCTTTCCGTACACAAAATCCATTACTCACCAATGATAAATAAATGCATCGTTCTGATATGTTTTTTTGGTCATTTATCTTCAAAGAATTTGAGACTACCTCTCGGCTAATCTGCTTTGTTTCACTAGTTCCAACATAGATAATGAAGTATTTTAATTAAGAAACCTCTTTATATCTTATAAGAAGAAGAAAAATCTAGTTTATCATTTTTTTTTCTCAGTTCTTAAAGTTGGGGAAATGGAAAGAAAAGAAAGAAGTGAAAAGAGCATCCCCGAAACCAATTTAATATACCCTTAATCCAATTGTTTGGATTTGGCATATGAAAAAGAATATTCATGTCAAAACCCAGCATAAAAATATCTGAAAATAGCAGCTATTTAATTTGCCCACTTATTTGTAACGGGTTATGTCCAAAATCTTCTAACTGATGCTGCAAATATCAAAAATACTAATGTTGCAATCAAATCGCTGATCTTTCAGAGAAGGGGCTAGTACTGATACAATGGGCCATAAGAGCCTCGTAAACGAGTTAAACCAATCAACCAACAAAGGACTAATTACCCATAAAAAGTCTCTAGATGATCGATATAAACAGATAAACACTAACAAATTCAAAGTAAAGAATCACAGTTTCTAATTCAGAAATGTTATTCTCTCTCTGAGAGTTTGTTAAAGCACAAATATGAGAAACCCAGAAACGTCTATGAGGTTTATTAATAAATCAGCAATAAGCAAAGAGAAACGTACCATTGATCTCAGGGGTTGAAGATGAAGCAGCAGAAGAAGCCAAATTTACATAAAGCACGAAAGGGGTTGGGCCATGAGTGTCTTGCTGCTACTCTTTCCTTCTATCAAAGGGAAGCTTAGGGCTTCAATGATCATATAGTTGGAAGTTGAGAAAAGAAAGATGCCACATTCATTGAATCTAGACACACAGAACCATGGTACGAAGGAATATAATGGGTTGAGGACACGAGATGTAAAAGGGTTTGGTATAATAGAGCATGAGTATTCAGTATAACTTTCCCAGCGAAAAAGCCAAACAGAAAGTGCAGCATCACTGTCACTAGTAACGATGCGTCTTTAGTAACGTTTGTTTGGGTTGGTTGTGTAAAGAGCAATTTAATTGGAATTTTATATTGGGGATTGTCACCTTCCCATTCAAATGAGCAGAACTCGCTAATCGTAGTTGTTTGGTAGCATGTATTTAAGTACTTTTTTTCAGGGGCTCAATAAAGATGGCAGCTTTTCAATAAAAATATATAGTGTTATATTAAAGAAAACTTAAATTTTAATTACAAAATGTATGAATTTTAATGTAAAGTACTATTCCCTTCCCTAAAGACACCAAATTTACATGGCTCTTTTTTATTTTGATTTAAAAAATAAATGTAATTATAATTATCTTTTATTGATGAGCTTTAAATTTTAAAATATAACACTTTTAAACATGAAAATGTAACTAAATACTTCTCATATGATATTTCGTTACCTTTTAAAATACAAGTGGTTAATTACGTTTTCAAATTCATGTATTAATTTTATAATGTATAGTTTAGTTCATAGAAATAAAATGTAATTTCTTCCATATTTAATTAACAAGGTCATGTTAATAAATTTTTGCAACGAAATGTTAGTATATTGTGGAAATCTCCTTAAATTTATCTCTACTTTTATCCGTCAATACAAAATGATTAGATTTCCCTGTTCCTTAGAAGCAAGAGCACTGCATGGCACAGGGTACACTCTGGTTTGGCTAAATTCTTATACATCTGACTATCCTTCCGAACATCATCTTCAACATCAACCTTCATTTGCGTTCCTATGATATGGATTAAGATACGTCAACCATTGCCATCTTACAATCTAACAGCCATGAGAGCTCTTGCTTTGCTTGGACCTCAAGTTTCCTCCATAGATCCTCTTCCACCAGGGTTTGAGCATGATGGCATCAACAGGAAGTTGACGTTGGTGTTAGCGTAAGATCTAGTCAAGGAACAACTAAAAGGAAAATCCTTTTTTCTCTTGCTTGAATTTCTTTCCTTCTTGGACTCTGTTGTGACTAGTTGAGAGAAAACTCTTTTATGTTTTTTATTGAAATGTCTTACGCCTTTTTTATTTATTTATAGCCTTTTAAATAAGATATACAGAGTATTTAGGAAACAAATAAAAGAGAAATCAACTACTAATTCTCTTACAAATCATAACCATTCTTAAAGAAAAACCTTACTAAAATGAAAGTCAAACAATTACTAAAAATAAAACTTGTCAAATCAGAGATGATTCTCCTAATTAAGGTAATTATTGAAATTAAGAATTTCCTATTCTGCTTTTCCATCTTTCTCCTTTATTCCCTTTCTCATATCACATAGATCCTCTTCTACCCAGGTTTGAGCATGATGGCATTAACAGGAAGCTCGTTAATGAGACACGTGTGATGTAACTATATGGTTGAATCCATCGGATAGCAGCCCAGAACTCGAATGAATGTGGCGAATTCCTGCAGGAACAGTTTTCAAAACGAGGCACTCATAATTCAAGACAAAGAAAGTTGAAGGATTAACAATTAAATATAAGCAGACAAGCTTGAGCAAGAAAGCTTCTCTCTGCTAAAGATTATCAGTTGTTAAAAAGAATTTGGCACCCTTGAAAAACCTCCTCTATCACCAGAAGATGAAAACAGAATTTAAAGGCCAACTTGCCTAAAGGGTCAGAAGAGAATTAAATCAACAAAGATGAAGTTCAGGTGGAGAAATGAAGAAGGTAAAGCTGTAAATTTGATACTATATTAAAGGGAGATCTTCATGTTATGAAAAAAGGTCCAAAATCGCAGATCTAGAATCTTTTGTTTTGAGTTCGCATGGATAAATTGAAAGAACTAAGATTATAGGCTTCAAATAAAAATGTGCAGATGTTATCCAAATAGTTATTGTATTCCAATTGAATTTTGCAATGGCAAGTATAATTACTATTAGAGATGTTTAGGCAATTAGGCTCTAATATCTAATATAGTTGTCAGGTTTTAGACTGCAGGAACCTTAAAACTTAAAAAAAAAATAAAACAATAAATAAAATTAAAAAAATTAAACATTTGAACAGAATTTCTCAATATGTTCACTCTGCTTTTTCGCAAGGATAAGTTTGATAAGAGATGAAAAGCAATAAGCATATTTTAATCAGAAAGAATGATGACTATCAAACCTGCAGATGTCCCAAAGCAGTTTGTGCCCGGGGCTCAGCCATAGAAGCCTCAAAATCAATATAGAAAAGGTAGTCAAAATACCTGAATCAGAAAACACCACACACTTTCTCCATGTTTCAACTAGCACAAAATAATAATAATGATATTTCACAAAAGTAAGAGTGCGTTCAACTCAAGGAGTTAGGAGGAAGATGGAACATTATACATAATAGATTGAGCAAGGTAATGGATATGCTGCAATATGATGTGTGAGATGATAACAATTGCAGTCTCCCAAAGTGAGAAGACAGATACATTACTCACTTGGCAGTCCCTGTGTTGGAGTCATCAACCACTCTTAGTGGCCGATTTCTTTGGGGTCGACTTTCAATCTGATTTCATAAGTCATACAGTCAATAAACCTTGTAACATCATGTAATGAGCTAGACTAAGAGAAAGACAGCTTTGTCCAAAGATTACCTTTGTTAAATTTATGTCCCTTAGCGCAAACACTGCCAAGGCCTTAAACAACACCCCGGGACCTTCATCTAAAGTAAACACTATACTTGTCTGAAAGTCACAGATGGTGTTTCGTTCAGGAGGATCTTGTTGGAAAATAAAGATCATGGTGAGAGGTTAAAGGAATACTCACCTTAAAGGGCTTATCAGCTCTTGAAATTATTGGATCCCTTGCAAGAATTAGATAGCGGCTGATTATTTCAGAATCATCCTGTTCAAGACATGGAATCAGACAAATGAGCATTTCTTATTTGCAGTATTTCCTTTGGATAACAAGGATATGCTTGAGACACTATTTCCATGATATAACTGAATTTGGTTTCTTGGTATTGACTAATATTTACGTAAATATAACATTTCCCAGACTAGAGTCATCTAAGCTTTTATAATACAATTCTCCTGATGCTATCACCTAGTTCCTTATAAGACTATTAGATTTATCAAGTGTCAAAATCATATATGCACAGACCAATAACCAAATGCATATTTGTTGACAATCAAAGAAAGGGTAAAAAGAAACAAGTCAATTGAACATATTGCAAATGACGATGACTGGTAAGGGATTTTACTTGGATATTTTCTGCAACTACATTAAGCCCGTAGATTGCTGCAGCTCGAGGGCTTGCAATCACACCAGCATTGTACATGTCATTTGAAGCTACATACTGATCTCAAGTGAACATTAGGAAGAGGAAAAAAAATGAAAAATTATTTTTTTATTAAATATTAAGAAACTCAAAAAAAAAAAAAAAAGATATACAGACAGACTACCTGAGCAGCACCAGCAGTATCATCAACACCTTCTCTGGCAACGTTTAATTTAGTAAGGAAGATATCACTTAGATCAAGCGCCTGCAAACAAAAATCTTTCATTCTACATGGCTCTTATGCAACTAGCACAGATTCGGGTACTTTACAAGTACTTGTTTATTACAGATAGACTCCACTATATGTAAAGAAGGAGATACTTGAGGGGATGACTTGAAAGTAATGCAACTAGTTCATGTTGCTCTATTATATTGATACTTGCTTTACAAATAAGTGGTCTACATCTTCTGCCTCAAAATTAATACCTAAGTTAAATAATCAAATCTGTGAGAATTACTCATTACATGCCTTCTGTTGTGCAACTTACAACGATGATTACAAAGCTTTCAGGTTAAACTCTTTACTATTTAGAAACTTTAATTTCTCAAAAAACTAATTCTATTCATTAATCTTAAACTAGAATAAGAATCTATTCATTCATGTTGCACACGATTAGATGCAACAGATATTAAATGAGTTTTTTACAAAGAAAAACTAACCATTTTACACCACATATCAGAAAGAGCAAAAGAGGATTTATTTTGAGCCTAACCTGGGGATGACTTAGAACACGTTCTAAGTATTCCATTCTGACACCAGGAAGAGCTAGAAGGCAGAAGTTAATAGCCAACTGCTCCTCACCAACAATGTGAAGCCTATGGCGAAGAAGTAGATCATAGTTCCGATGGATGCTTCCCCCTGAAGTATTTTCAATTGGAAGAATAACTTTGTCAGCCAGCCACAATTCAACAGCCTGCCAAACAAATTATTTACTATTTAAGAAGATGACAGAGCAGAAAGGGTCAGGATGATTGCACAGAAATTACTTGAGGTTATCAGAAAGACATGAAAGTCCTTGTGCCAATGCTTTAAGTAAAACATATGGTATGTTGATCAAACATAAATATTTATATTTATCCAGTTTTTTATTGCTTTTTATAGAGAACTTCAAAGACTGAATCAAATCAAACCTTAAAAGCTTCTTCAAAATCACCGCATGGAACTGTTTCACAATTAGGGTAGGCTTTCAATGCTGCATCCTCACTGTATGAACCTGGTACCCCCTAGATCAATAATCCGATCAACAAGGAATTGCAAGAAGCAAATCACTTACAATAGATATCATCACAAACGTCATACCTTAAATGATATTCTCACTTTCGTACCATCATCGGGAGTACCCAAAATATCAGATACAGACAATGGCTCTGCAAAAAGTGATGAAAATACAAGGAGCAAAGTCTGAAATCTGAAACTAAATCTCATGACAGAACACATGAAGGAAACACATACTAAAAAATTATTACTCAATTAGATTGCAAAGAAACAAAATGGGACCGCTTTACTAAACTTCTATTCAAGATGCCCACAAATCTTAAACGATGTCTCCAGAATTCATATAACTGATCATATTGAAAAATAGAAATTGTTCCATGCGAAATAAGAAAGTAAGAAGAGCACAGACATGTCAGGCACTTACTCAATTTGGCAGATGTCATTCTTAATCTATCAATGTTATAATTATAAGCCATATTCAATCAACAAGTTCCCTAATTATATTAGTGAAAAGGAAAAAGTTCCATCCTCACAATTTCTCATTCTATGGGGAAGAAAAGGATCTCCGAATCTATCATATTCAACAATGACGGTGGTCTGTTTGCTTCACCCTCTTGCAACATTATCTTCCTGTAATTCATCAGTCTACTTTGTCTCTTAAAACAAATACTACAAGGAGCAGGAGGAAAAGAACATAATTTTTTCCACTCTTTGGCCAAGAAGTTTAAATGAAATTCCTAGTTTCTGCTTTCTCATGCACAAAAGAACAAAACTCCTAACCAAATTTTGCTTTTTCAATACTCCATGAGAAAGGTCAGTGACTTCTTTTCCTGATGGAGAAAAACATCCATAAACTCAAATCACTTGAAGTCCAATAACTAGTACATACTGAGGCAGCGGATTTTATTTTATTTTCTCTTTCTTTTCTAGCAGCAGACAGCAGTCTAATTCAAGACCGTTCTAAGTTCGATCAATGCAAAGTCGAGCATTTGTTCAGAAACATACAATCATTGACTAGCAAGCAGCATTAATACGAGTCCAATTCGTAGTATTAGAGCTCATTTCTTATTCTCTTTTTGGGTGCATTATTTATTAAAAAGTATCACAAAGAAAGCAAATAATAGCAGACAAGATAACCCACTTGGAAGGGAGGTCAAATCTTTCGGCAATCCCTTGGACAAATCACTACTCGTCTGATCAACCAACCCCATCATTACCTTCCCTGCCTTCCACGGAGCGGATACCCATTTCTGTGCTATTTTCTTGCGATTCTCCCAATTCAACGCAAAACCAGATTGTCTGGTCCACAAATTATGCCAACCAACTTGGGAATTTGCAAGGCCGGGTTCAAGAAAAGATTTCACAGCCATGGAGGGCAAAAGTTTCGAGCCGAAGCAGATAAGAATGGCAGAAGGCCTATTTTCTTGTTATACGAATAGAATACTATTGCATTGAAGATGACTTGTTCAGGGCCTGATGTAACGTATCGTTGAGCTTAAAGGGGATAAACTTTCGGGAGCAAAATAATTGGTCAAATAAGCATATTCGTATAGAAAAATTATCACCAAAATTATCACCAGAGTAAGTGAAAATTTGATCTTTGAAAGGTGACCGTCGCCTGAAAGTCATGTGAGCTGAGTAAGATTGCGTGCAGAAGTCATTCGACGGCGACATGAATGACCCTGGATGGGACCCAAGATAATCTATTTGAAACCACAATAAATAATGCATAGAATAAAATCTATAGAAGGGCCTGTTGATTGTCGGTTTCTTTTTGGGCCAAAACTATTCTTTTATCTCTAGGATTTATCTTGAGGCGTTGGGTTTTGATTTTCGTTCTTAACGATTTTTTCTTGTCAACTTTGTTTCATTTTTTTTTATTTTTAACAATAACATTGTTAATAAAGTTAATAAAAATTATTTAAATTCTTTCAAGTGACATATAAACTTTTTTAAATGACTTATAAATTTTTTTATGTAATACATTAAATGTTTAAACGTTAATTTGAGGTGAAAAATAAAAATAAAAAATCATTTGGGACAGAATTGAAACTTAATAAAATATTTAGAATAAAATTAAAACTAAAATCACTTAGTATTACACGTTGGTTGTCACGACCCGTTTTCTAGGCACATGACCAGCATAATGATGAATATCTCATCACTGTAAGCCCTTCGATAAATCCTACCAATGAGTTTAAATTATCTATGTTATCAAAATAACAATTCCTTAATAAATATGAAGAAAATATATCAAATTTTCTTATCTGAAAATCATAGAGATGATTTGTATGTAATAATAGATTATCAATTTAAAATACATTATTATACTGACATACAAGCTAAATGCCAAACCCATGACCTAGATGTCCTAGACGATTACAAAGCAGCATAATCTATAACAATAGAGGGGTCTACCCGACAGCGGGAAGGTCCAAAGTGATCTACTCCTCTAGCAGATATTCTTTGTTGGCAACCTGATCTGAACAAAAAAAATTTTTTATAGAGAGTGTGAGCTTTTAAACTCTGTGAGCGAATCGGCCTCGCGTTAATAAAATTCAAATACATTACCAGTCATGCAAATATATCTGAAGGCTCATACTCAACCAATAGACATAGTTAGAAACTAAATACAAGAAGATAAAAAATTCATCCAATTCAACAAACGTTACTAGTACTCATCAATGGCAATATATCTCGAAAAGCGCACACAGGCCGGCTCACCAATTTTGTATATTTCCGCCATAACGCACAACCTCATCCTCATAGCTAAGGCGCCTCACGGATTTATCACCAATCCGGGCTATATCCCTACTGAGGGAATCGTTGTCTCCACACTTATTGGTCAAGACACCCTTTCAACCGAGTTTTCCGCCTTGCCGTGAGAGGGGATACTGTCCCGCTCAATCACAATCAATAGTACAACATTTCATATCATAATTAGAAGTACAATGTAATATTCATTTATATAACAGGTATAATATATAATTATATTATAGATTTATAAACCACAAATCAAGATAACAATTAAACGATTTTTGAAAAGATTCAAATTTCACATCATCATGAGATACTTGCTTCGTCTTATCCATACTTCTGGATTAATTATCTCATTAGATTCGTCATTCTGAATCCAATTTCCCCCTATGAATCTTGGGAGTGTTCTACGACATACTTTTTATCACCAGTAATGCTAAAACTCTATTAAAACGGGGTCGTTCCGCTCACCTGGATTCCGTACGAGTATCGCTTCTCTAAGTCGTTATAGACAGAGTACTCAGGTGAATTTCAGTGTTCCGCTACGGAGATTTTCATGAAAGATTAGAGAAAATACGTTAGGATTATTTTCATACAGATACTGTTCATACATACGGTTAATATTCATATGTATGGTCATTATTCATACGTACAGTTACTATTCATACATATGGATACTATTCATATGTATGGATACTATTCGAATATACGGTTACTATTTATACATACGGATATTATTTATACGTACAGATATTGTTCATACATACGGATACTGTTCATACATATGACAATATTCATATATATGGTCACTATTCATATATACGGAGACTGTTTATAACAGAAATAGAGAATACAATCTGTAAAAGAGTACATCAGGTAAGTTTTCAGGAAAGAGTGGAGGGTCGCAATGGACACACTTAAAAATCAGGTCTTTCCTTAGCCAGAACTTTCCTAAACATGTATTCTTCACAGTTTACATTCTATTTTGATAATCAGAGAATCAAAATAATATGTAAACAGCTAAGGACAGTTTTTCTGATGTGGAAGATCAGCCAAAGCCGCAACCACAGAGCATACTTAAGAAAATAACTGCTAAAATTTGAAAGACATAGAAAGGGTATAGTATCCTTACCTAAGCTGAAAAGGAAAGGCCCAAAATTTTAGAGGCCTAGCATTGGAGTAAGAGAAACTTAAGGAGAGAAGAAGACAAGTTGAAGGTATGAGTTTAGAAGTGAAATGAAATGGCCTATTTATAGGAAAAGTCAAAGGTACTATTTGTTACTATGCACTAATAAAATATTTAATTTACTATTTATGAAAATGACATTTCTAATAAAATATTTCACGCGTTACTATGAAAACGCGCGCCTTGAATTATTGGTTACTATTGGAATTTAAAGGGAAAACTATCCTTTCACCTTAAACCTTTAAGTTTCTTTTCAATTCAGTCCTTCACTTTAGTCCCTGAGGGTATTTTCACACATAAAACGTCATTTTCTCCTACGAACATCTTTCTAGTTTTCTCTTATGACCAAACCACATCTAGTATTTGACATTTCGATTGTATAAGTGAACAGTATCGTATACGTAAATAGTATTATATATGTGAACAGTACTGTATACTAACAAAGTAACCATAGTTTGCAAATATGCATTTATATTCTATTTTTCATGGGTATTACATTGGTAGTAAACATGTCATACAGAAAAGTCGACTATGTTAACGTCGTTAATATTAGGAACAAAATCAAAATAAAATAAGAAACAAGTGAGATAAAATTGGCACAAAAAAAAAGTTATAAATAAAATTGAAAGTTAAAATAAATGTTATGAATGGAAAAAGTACTTTTACCAATTTTCTTTTTTGTAAATTGGTTTTTTAAAAAATCAAAATAGATTTCAAAGTATGGGATGATTTCCGATTAAATGAATACTAATTGGATTATCAGTTTCTTAAATTTATTTGGTGGGTCTTTGGGAAATCATTGAGTAAACTTATGTTTGAGTAAAATTGACTTTTAGAATTAATTTTGAGTAAAATTGATTTTGCATGAACGTAATTTATTTAAAAATTGTTGTCAAAGAAGTTATTTTAGAAAATAGATTTCGTTTGGATATTAGTTAGTACTTAGTAGAAGCACTTTTAAATGTGTAATTATTAAAAAAGATATGAATATTATATTATTTTATTTTATTAATTCTTATTTAATTTCTATCATATGAAAATGTAATAAAAAATAATAATATTTTAATGATAATTTTTTGACTATTGGTAATATTGTAATGAAATGAATTTATTTATTTTATCTCAAAATTTGATTTAATTATTTTTTAATAATTATTTAAAAATTATTTTTAGAGTTAAGCAAAATAAGATTAACAAAATCACATAAAAAATAATCCATTCCTGCATTTTTGAGAAATTTTGACAAAAAATTTCAAGAAATAAAAAGGACCTGAGTGGAGTAGAAAATGAAGGAAAGAAGTTTTATGAAATTTAAACTAAAATATGACACTTTGGAGGTTGACAGGTGGACACATAGTGTCACGACCCATTTTCTAGGCACATGACCGACACAATGATGAATATTCCATTATTGTAAGCCTTTCGATAAATTCTACCCACAAGTAAAATTATTAGTCATTATCTCTATATTCTCAAAATATCATTCCTTAATAAATACAAAGAAAATACATCAAATTTTCTTAATTAAAAATAATAGATCCTCTATACAAAATACATTATCAAATTGAAATACAAGACAAATACCAATCCCCTGACCTAGATGTTCTAGACGGTTATAGAGCAATATAATCTATAACAAAAAAGGGGCCTACCCGACAGCGGGAAGGTCCAAAGTGATCTACTCATCTAGCGGATGTTCTTCGCTGGCAACCTGATCTGAACAAAAAAATTGTACAGAGAGTGTGAGCTTTTAAACTCAGTGAGCGAATCGGCCTCGCGTTAATAAAATTCAAATATATCACCAGTCATGCAAGTATATCCGAAGACTCAAACTCAACCAATAGACATAGTTAGAAAATACATAGTAGAAGATAAAAATTCATCCAATTCAACAAACGTTACTAGTACTCATCAATGGCAATATATTCCGGAAAGCGCACACAGGCTGGCTCACCAATTTTGTATATTTTCGCCATGATGCACAACCTCATCCTCTTAGTTAGGGCACCTCACGGATCTGTCACCGATCCGGGCTATATCCCTACTGAGGGAATCGTTGTCTCCACACTCGTTGGTCAAGACACCCTTTTAAACTGGGTTTTCCGCCTTGCCATGAGAGGGGGTACTGTCTCGCTCAATCACAATCAATAGTACAGTATTTCATATCATAATCAGAAGCACAATATAATATTCATCCATATAACAGGTATAATATATAACTATATTATAGATTTATAAACCACAAATCAAGATAATAATTAATTTGTTTTTAAAAAGATTCAAACTTCACATCATCATGAGATATTTATGTCATTTTATCCATATTTCTAGATTAATTATCTCCCCAGATTTGCCACTCTTAATCCAGTTTACCCCTATGAATCTTGGAAGTGTCCTACGACATACTTTTTATCACCAGTAATGTTAAAACCTTATTAAAACGGGGTTGTTCTACTCACCTAGATTCCATACGAGTATCGCTTCTCTAAGTCGTTACGGACAAGAGTACCCAGGTGAATTTCAGTGTTCCGCTACGGAAATTTTCATGAAAGATTAGAGAAAATAAGTTAAGATTGTTTTCGTACAGATACTGTTTATACATATGTTACTGTTCATACATACGGTACTGTTCATACATATGACAATATTCATATATATGGTCACTATTCATATATACGGAGACTGTTTATAACAGAAATAGAGAATACAATATGTAAAAGAGTACACCATGTAAGTTTTCAGGAAAGAGTGGAGTGTCGCAATGCACACACTTAAAAACCAGGTCTTTCCTTAGCCAGAACTTTCCTAGACATGTATTCTTCACAGTTTACATTCTATTTTGATAATCAGAGAATCAAAATAATATGTAAGCAGCTAAGGATAGTTTTTCTGATGTGGAAGATCAGCCAAAGCCGCAACCACAGAGCATACTTAAGAAAATAACTTCTAAAATTTGAAAGACATAGAAAGGGTATAGTATCCTTACCTAAGCTGAAAAGGAAATGCCCAAAATTTTAGAGGCCTAGCATTGGAGTAAGAGAAACTTAAGGAGAGAAGAAGAGAAGTTGAAGATGTGAGTTTAAAAGTGAAATGAAAGGGCTTATTTATAAGAAAAGTCAACGGTACTATTTGTCACTATGTGCTAATAAAATATTCAATTTACTATTCATAAAAATGACATTTCTAATAAAATGTTTTATGCGTTAATCATTTACGGTTACTGTACAAAACATTGAATTATTGGTTACTATTAGAACTTAAAGGGAAAACTATCTTTTCACCTTAAACCTTTAAGTTTCTTTTCAAATCAGTCCTTTCATTTTAGTCCCTGAGAGTATTTTTACACATAAAACGTCTTTTTTTCCTACAAATTTCTTTCTAGTTTTCTCTTATGACCAAACCACATCTAGTACTTGACATTTTGATTGTATAAATGAACAGTACCATATACGTAAATAGTATTATACGGGTGAATAGTACCATATACTGAAATAGTAACAGTAGTTTGTAAACACGTATTTATATTTTATTTTTCATGGGTATTACACATAGTGTCCTCTCCTCTACCTATGTCATTAGATCACATCTCCATCTTTTAGCTTCAGAAGGGGATACACATCTTCAAAACTCAAAAGGTATCCTCTCCTCCATCTTGGCTTTAGAAGTGATACACATCTTCAGAAGGCATCCTCTCCTCCATCTTGGGTTCGTTTTGCAATCTCTGGCTTTATTTCCAATTTTAGTTTCAATGTAAAAAATGATAGTAAGTTTTTTCTTTCTTTTTCTTCTCTTGGTAAATTTTCTCCATTTGTAGTTTCGACATGCTTTATTTTTGTGTAATTGCTGAGAAAATTTGGGTTGCTTCATCTCTTCGTTGTTTCTCACAGGAAGGAGAACTGTGAAGGGGGTAACTCAAGAAAATTTTTGTTGCAGATGATTTGGGGACAACTGATTTTCAAAAAAAGATACATGGTTCCACTTCTACACAATCGATTCTGAGGCAATAATCTATTCTGGTTGAGATGTCCAACGCAAATCTAAACAGAGCCATTTTCATGCAAACGTTCTGCCCCATCAACCGTGCGTTTAATGCAGTTAAACGCCTATCCAAACATGTTTTTGGAAAAACATATAATTCTCGTAATTAGAAGATAAAATGGGATTATATTTCTTTTTGTTGAAATACCAAGTGGCATTACAATTATTTTTTAGTTCAGGATTGAATTTTCTTTTGTTCAAGATTAGATTTTTTTTTTGGTCAAGCAAAGAATCATATTTCATTTAAAGATTTCAATAAGGTCTCGGGCCCACGACATACAAGTCATAGAGATAACACATACTAAATCAATTAGATGCTCTCATAAAGGTAAAATAACACAAAAATAAGGCAACACACCTTACAAAAACAAATATTAAGAACTAGAGTTGCTCTTCCTCTTCATTGGTTTGACATTGAGAAAGTCTTCAGTAACACTAATCGAATGGTCACTGAGGAATTCTAGATCCAAGTAATAGGCAAGTCATGGTTCAAAGCCATTTTTCCTTGCCACTTTATTAGCTTTCCTATTCACTCATAGAAATGCACAGTACTAAAAGCTTTTGACCAATTCTTCGATATTTTTCAACATCGAAGATATTAGGTAGTTGTTACTATCACCCTTACATCCTTCAACAACCATTAGGTTGTCAAACTCAAAAATCACTTCAAATATGCCCATATTATGTGTGAAGTTCATAGCTTAGATCATCGCTTTCATCTTGGCCAACTCAACATTAGCACAAGGAATTCTCGTTTGATAGTTTGGACTCAAAACACTTGCCTCATCCCTTATGACCACTGTAACTACTCCTCTAAGCTCTTTAACTTGATTCATGCCATGTACAATTGCCAAATTGCCCAGAATTGAATTTGTGGCAAATTCTGTAATATAGTGATCTCCATGTCGTTCTCTCACGTGGAGCCTATATTTCTACCATTAATTCATTGTTCAAGACATGAAAACACTAACTACAATAATTACAACAAAGGGGGAGGTTTGACTGAAGACTTAAAAATATACAAAATAAAGGGCAATGTAACAGTAAATTGATACCAACAAAGAAAACATAACCAATCAATGGATTCCAAGAGGTGTATCTATCCCAATTCCTAACTAAATATTGGGGCCAGTTCCTTCTATCTCTTGATTGTATGCTAAAATACCCAGAAAACTTTTCAGGACTAGACTTCCATCAAGGTGAGGTCTAGAAAACTTTCACTATCCAAAACCTTAATCAAATTCTAATAGGCCCTAATCAATATCATGTTTGACAACCGTGTAAACAATTAATTTTCATCTTACTTACTCTACTAATCGGTTACAACAAGTATAAACCATAAAATAAACCTTTGCAACTCTAACCAGAGACAAGCATGAAGTTCATAAATAAAGAGGTAAAAATAGATGAACAATGAAATAGAAAAGAACAAAGATTTATCTGATTAACCAAAGGAATTCAAGATACACTTCTGGTTCACCATAGACTGATTACACAATGTTTTTAGCCCTCCATGAGAGCCAAAAACACATAACAAAGAGGAAAGAAAACTACTTCTACTAGGGCTACAAAATTGCAAGTCTGAAGAAGGTAAAAATGAAGTTTGAAGCTATAGCTAATACAGAATGTGTTTCTGATAGAATATTCCTTCTTGATGCTTTAGTTGACTTTGCGAATGTTGAACTTCTAATGTTGTTATGCTGACCTTGCTGTTGTTGTGCAAGAGCATTTTCAAAATTTAGGGGCTGTAGAGACACTCTTTTTTGGTGCAGAAAGTTGTCATAATGGAGTTGTAATTTTCAGGAAAATTTTAGGAAGCAAATCAAGTTGGTTCATGGCATTGATTTAGAACATATTTGCAACAAAATGGGTTCCACGTTTATGTCACCATGTCAGTCAAAAAGTTACGCCTAACCAGTAACTCATATCTATGTCAACATCTTATTTAGTGTAATCACGTCATCAAATACTCTCCAATAAATTATAGTATGCAAGATTAGAAAGAGGGTCAATGAGTCTTAAATCCCTTAAAGTGCAAAAGAAGGAAATTAAAGTATATTTGATCATTAACAAATATAGACCCAATAAAATTTGAAATTCGATAATTAGAGAGTTAATTAAGATTATCATGCAATAAGACTAAGATAATATGTGTAATTAACATAAATATGCATGATATCACAACTTCAATACAGCATCAAAGTTAATTTTTATAATTCTTAATGGTGGAGGTTCCTCACAAGCTCTATTGCAGTAATGCTTAACTACACTTATTTGTTTTTGTGCTCATACTCTCGATGTACTCCCTTGCCATGTTGTACAAAGTATCCAACGCCTATTTTGGATCAACTTGGATTCCTTCAAAGGCTAAGAGGTTCATTCTTTTCCAAATATTTCACAAGAGAAAAGTCATATAGGCTCTATCTTTTATAGCCTTTTAACAATGTCCCACCTCCCTTTTAACCAATCCATGAAGGACAACATCAAATTTTGGTCTATCCTCTAGTGAAATTGAGATCCAAGCCATACCAGAATTGTCCAGTCGTATTCCAAAAAAATGTGTTCAATACTCTCATTCCCTGACCGAACATTTCAGTGTTGGGGAGTATTTTCTCCAAAAGAGCTTTACCTTTGTGGGTAGTGCACCTTTACAAGCTTTCCATAAAAAGTATTTGCCTTTCAGGTACATGACAAGCTTACTTGCTCTAAAACTTTAGGTTAGGGTTGATTAAAGAAGATGGTCTCTGCATAGCCAACTCCCATTCCTCCTCCTCAGTAAGATGATATCCTGACTTTACATTATACTTTTCGTCCCTATTATATGGGTGTTTAGGAACATTAGAGCATTGTCCACAAAAAAAAAGTGTGTGAACCTTGGAGCTATCCTAGCTAAACAAATCTCTTTAAGCTTACATTCCTTCACTTTTTTTTTCATGTAGGAAATATTTTCCATGTGCAACAATAAACAAGTAAGGGGACAAACAGTCCCCTACCTAATGCTTCTCCCTGGTATAACCCCGCCTTCGTCTTTCCATTAATCTTCACTTGAAAAGAAGTCAAGGTGAAACATGCCATAACCTAATGTTCACTTTTCACAGAATTTGAAGACTTGCATAACCCTTACAATAAACACCTATTCAAGCTTATAATATGTTTTGTTCCAATCTAACTTGATAGATACAATATTCTTCCTTGGGCTCTTCTTCTTCTTCAGCGCATGGAACACTTCATGAGCGATTAAGAGATTAACTTAAATCTGGCATCCACTAACAAAAGCACTTTGTTCCTCCATGACCACCTATCCCAAAATAGCTTTTAATATATTTTCTAGTACCTTGAAGATGATTTTGCAGCTAAAGTTGCTACAACTAATGGATCTAAATTGGGTAACTTCCTTAGGACAGATCTTATTTGGTATTAATGCAACCTAAGCATGGTTAAGTTAGGCTAACATGATCCTATTTTTTAGGAACTCTCTAACTGCACTAACGATTCATTTTATGAAAGAAAGATCCTTTCAAATCATCAAGACCTGGTGCTTTGGAAGCATCTAGGTCAAAAGTGGTTTTTGTGATTTCCTCCTCTGAAATTGGGCCTATTAACTAGTCATTCATATTATAGGACACAAGCGACAGAATGAGTGAAACTACCTTATCGATGCCTTGACACTCGCAAGTCCGATGTAGATCCCCAAAGAAGCTCTCAGATATTTCTCTCACCTCAACCTCTTCTTCCCCCCATTACTTGTTCGCGTCTTTAAACCTTGCTAATCTATTTCTATTTCTTCTGTTGATTGTAGCAACATAGAAGTAATGATAGTTTTTATCTCCATCCTTTAACCACTTGACCCTTGCCCATTTCCTATAAAACTTCTCCTTTTTTCTTATAACTTCATAATCTCTTTTTTACGTTCTTTAATCCTTTGAGCCTTCATCTCCAAGTTTCGATTACTTTGAAGGGTTTGAAGTTCATAGTTAAGCTTCATTATTTCTCTATCTGCTCTTTTAAACGTATCCTAGCTCTTAACTCATATACTTTTCCTCCACACCCACTCTAGTCCCTTATCCTCACATGCAGCATCCTAACTTTGCTCCATAAAATTTGTGAACTCCTAATTGTCTAACTAGAAATTTTCGATCCTAAATGTCTTTTGTCTTCTTTCCCTCCTTGAGAAATTGCCAATAATAATAGGAGAGTGATCAGAGCTAACTGTTGGTAGAGCCACAACAGAAACATTAGGATTTTCACAAAGAAACTTTGTTGAGGCAAATGCTCTATCTATATGTTCCTTAACACAGCCCAAATCCTTATTATTGCTTCACGTGTATGCACAACCCTTCATCAGAAGGTCAAGAAGCATATTATTATCTGTGAAATCTTTGAAAGCTTCTATCTAAAACTGGCTATGTTCTCTTACTCTCAATTTCTCACTATGTTTCAAAATCTAGTTAAAATCACCGCAACAGAGCTATAATTCCCTTGCATCAACATTCTAACTAGAGACATTCTCCCATAATTTCCTCCTTTGCCTTAGGATTGGATTACCTTATACCTATGTGAAAAACCACTTGCTACTCTGACCCTTCTCCTCAACTTTAGCATGTATGGCGTTCTTTATACTCCTCTTAACATGGACTTGTACTTCTTCCTTCCACATAACAGTCAAACCTCTAAACCTCCCAATGGCTTCCTCTACATGTAAACCTTTAAACTCGATCTCCTAGCACAAATTCTCCACATTCCTTCTTTTTGCCATCATCTTGATTATAAACATAATGAAGAGCTCATGGACTGTTGAGGCTACCTCAATGCCTTGACAATTCCAATTCATAATATTTATTTGGGTGGCCTAGGGCATGTTAAGGCTTGCCCCAGTAGCCTTCATCTTTTCTCTCTTCTTGTCATCATCCTTTAACCCTGTCCTAATTGTGCTCTCTATTGCAAGATCCCCTTCCTCTAAGTTTTGCTCTCTAGTTCTCTTAAGTATCAAATCTCTCTCAAGTTTTCCCACCAAACTTCTATCCATCTCGCCCTTATCAACTTGTGATAGCGTCACCTTGCTTTCTTCATTAATCTTCTCTGGTGGTAGCACTACATAATAGCTCTTTTCACTGTTTATTTCAACTTCGACTTGCTTCTATTTAGGGACCCAAATCTCTAGTTCATCTCTCAGTTCCACGTCTCTCCCTCAGGCCCATTAAGACTTTTCTTTATGCTATTCTCAAATCTCTATATACACTCCATGTCTATCTCTACTTCTAAACCTACTAGGTTTTTTAGATTCAATTCTGGTCTTTTTCTTGGGCTAGGATAATTAAGGATCGTGATTGGTTATGGCGGGCCAATATCTTCATGCAATAGGCTCAAATTGCTAAGCTTCTTTAGGCCCAGTCCGGCCCTTATTTTTCCTTCCTTTTGGTCCACTCGAGCTAAGTTTTCAATATTTCCTTAACGACTAATTTCCACCCTAATTTGTTTGTTTGAAAAATATCTTTGTCTATCTCTCTCGATATTCTCATAGCTTTCCATTTCTTTGTTTGTTGTACTTTTTCTTTGTTGCTTTACCTATTGACTTTCCAAAATTGTTTCAATTCCCTCAGTGTCTTCCTTTTGATTTTCTCCTTTCTAACCCTATTTGCTACCTTTTTGCCTATCATCGCTGCTCACACCTACTGATTGGTCTATGTAATACCCGTTAATTTCAGAATATAATTCGCTTAAGAGTATTTTAGAATTTTACAACGTTACTTTAGTTATTTATTTTGGTCATATTTAATTTTCATATTTAATTGTTCTCTTTGAATATTATTTATGAAAATTGAGTTAAATGACTAGACTAAATATTTGCACAATGTGGGATATATTCTAAGAATGGTGAAATTCATGGAAAAGTGGTTTCATAATGGTCAATTAGTCCATTTATTGTAAATTGACTGGATGGGTTTGGATGTTAGGTTATGGATACCCATGGGTTATTGAATAACCCATTAGAAATATTTAATATAAAGTTTCAATAGTACCCCCCTTATTTTTTTCTCACGATCGAAGTAGCTGAAGTGAATAGTAAATTCACTTTCTCTCGTTTCTTCACCCTCTTCTCAAATCCTTTCCTTGATCTTCAGAATTTCGATTATGTGTTCGGTTCAAAAGCTTGGTAAGGATTAAAGGTAAGCTTTAATCTCATTATTTTCCTTAAATTTCAGTTTATGTAGAAGATCAGAGGAGGTTTTGTTCTTAAAGATTTTGATGAAAATTCATGAATCTCAGTAGTTTTAGAAGTTATATTTGAGTTATAATCGGTTAAAAGAGTTGAAATTCTGGTTTCGAAACAAGAAAGGAAAGGATGAATTTTTGAAAGATTTTTCTGCAAAAATTCGAGTTTCTGTAGCGATCAGAGATTTCAGAAAAATTCTGAAAAATTTTCTTCGAGTTACTGTAGCAGCAATGTAGTGTCGGCAGTCAACGTTACTGTAGCGAACCGGCACTGTAGCAAACCGTTACTGTAGCAAACCGTACTGTAGTAAACCGTCACTGTAGCAATCAGAAAATTTTACATATTTTCATGATTTTGTTTCCTTTCTTATGTTTCCTTGTAATATATTTTACTAGGAAATTTTCCTACACAAATTCTAGTGTGGAACAAGGTAAACTTGGACAAACATCAAGGTGAGTGAATAACTTTGCTCAGCCAATTTGATATTACTAGTCAAAGTACAATATAAGTCCCATTTACAATATTATTTGGATAATAAGCAATTAATTTTTCATATGGGAGTATATGATGATCAGTAGAAATAAGAGTATGTAGAAATTATTTATTTCATGAAAATTGTACTATGTGATGAATTCTCACTATCTTATTAATGAGTAAAGATATACGGGATCTAATACACGAGTGTGAAAGGGTTAAAGTCCCATACTACTCAGTGCATATTTATGAAACCTATACACGAGTTGAAAGGGTTAAAGTCCCATACTTCTCGGTGTATACCTATGAGATCTTATTCACGAGTTTGAAAGGGTTAGAGTCCCAAACTACTCGGTGTATATCTATGAAATCTTATTCATGAGTTTGAAAGGGTTAGAGTCCCATACTACTCGATGTATAAGACAATTAATTATATGAGTAAATGTGGTATTTGTACTTTTGATATTTTATATAGTACAGTTATTTACTTACTGAGTTTTTAAATAAACTCACACTCCCTATGATTATTTTTTTCAGATACAGAAAACAAAGATCAAGAGTATCCGTTTGAAGATTAGAAGCCCCTTGGGATTATTCTCTATTTCTGTCTGGTGGGATACCAATACTTATTAATATGAATACTAGAAACGCTCTGTACTTTCTATAGGTCTTCTAGGCTTGCGATGAGATAGAAATATCAGACTATGTATGTCTATATTTGCTTATCAGATGAATATAATTCTGTAGTGTGGAATGAATGATAAAGGTTGAATGTAAAACCTTACAGAATATATGTAAATAACGTATGTTTGAGAATTTTATCAAATGAGTAGTATCTTTTCACATGCTCAATTTTGGGATGTGACAGTCTAGGTGCTTACTAGGCTTACCTTATCTACGTGTCTGTCTCCAATCATCCTTTCTGACATGCACCACCACTATTGCTTACCTAGTTACTGAGCTTTCTATTAAATTAACTGTAGAAGATCTCGCTGGCGGCGCTCCCAAACCTGGTCCAAACCTTTTATCCCCTTGCCATCATCTTTTTTCTTACATTCCTTTTTTTTTCATGCCCTATACACTCGCAAACAAAGCAGTTATCTTGGAGATTTTCGTATTTGAACATGTCACATACCTTTGGTAACTCCTTACAGGGGATCCATACTTTTGTCCTATGCTTTTTAATTATATCAACTAGCCCCTTAGCCTTTAAGAAGCCTCACATTATTCTATTTTCCATGGCAGGATTCTCTATAGAGATAACCTCCTTGACTTTTGTTGCTAGTCTTGATACATTGTTTGTTGAGAAACCTTCCAAATACACCTCATGTATATACACCCAAAATGGGATGTGATCATGGTTGACTTCATGCATTGTGATGTTTGGAGCCCATACTTGTAGACTTAGGAGACTACCAAGAACGTTCTAATGTGACTCTTCTTGGATTTTCCTTAGCATGATAAGATCTTTAAAGTTGAAAATGAAGCTTTTTTTTGGTGTCAAATCCACTATATTCAGACCCTTCGGCTTACCCTAACTTTTCACAATCATCTCTTAAATTATCCTCTTATTTAGCTTCTTTTAGGTAATGACTTTCCTCAGGAAAGCATGTTCAACCACCTTGAAAGTTTTTTTATCATCTAGCTCTAACTCAATGGTATCTTCTTCCATCTCTTCTTACTAGCTACATATCTTAGAGTATGCATAAAGAAAAAAAAGGGTAGAGTAAACATTGGAGAAAAAATTAGAGCAAAACACCCTGAGCTAATCTCATGATTGTAGTCTTCCTATAACTGAAGAGGGGAAACACACTCCCTACTTGAGAGAGGATATCAATGTCTTCCACTATGCTAATACTAGGTCTAGAGCTGTCAAAGTGGGTTGCACTTTTTGTATGGGCCTAAATTCTAAGGGCGTGGCTCTCTTTTTAGTTGGTTGGCAGGCTAAACGGGCTAGTCCACTAACTCACTTTTATTTTTTTACTCCTTTTTGTTTTTATTATTTTTAGTTTTCTTTTGTTCTTTTTTGGTTTTTTTTTCATCAATACAAGCCTAGGGAAACATTTAGTTAATTTCAATTTCATCAAAATTTTTCATCCAAATAAAATTTTAAAACACATAAAACAAAATTAAAAAGGTTACAGATCAAGACTCTGAGAGTGAGAGGAGGCGAGATTGCACCTGTAGGTGCTATGCAAGTTGAGGGCCGAGGAGTAGAGGCGAGACTGCAAGTGCGAGCCGAGGGCTGAGGAGGCAAGACTACGAGACTGCGAGACTGCAAGTGCTGTTGCTGCCTGTGCGGAGAAGAACGTCGAAAGGAGAAGAACTACTACCTGTGTGGAGGGAGAACGACCGTTACTGCTTGTGTCGTTGCAAGTGCGAGGATCGAGGACTTCATCGGAAAGGAGTCACCAAAGTTGAGCTTGTTATGGGATGTAGTGGCTGTAACTGCGAGGCACCGTGCGTTTAAGTGAAGTATGTATGTTGTCTGGTGGTTGTTTGCGGGATGGCTGGTGTATTGATACTGAAGCTTTATTTTACTTTTTAAAAAAATAATAATAAATGAACAATAAAAACAAGTAACCCGTGGGTTAGCTGGGTTTGGTTCGCTTAACCCGCGGCTTACACGGGCCAGGCCAAAAAAAACCTTTTTTTTACAGGCCTAATTTGGTAAAATTCATCCCTTGTAAAAAGTAGGTTAAACGGACCCAATCTACCGGACTAAACTTGTTTTGACAGCTCTAATTAGGTTAGGCCGAGTTAGCTTTTGTCATGTGACAATTGTTAAATGGATGGAAATGAATTGGTCGGTTTATATCACTTTAAAAGTGTTTATATTTTATCACCAAGTTTATTGTTTAAGTCATATGAGATTCGAATATTGTAGAATTAGAAGTTAGAGTTTGCGCCCCTGACATTAAAAAATACTTATACTTTATATTCTTTATTGTGGCTTATAAACATAAACGGGTTATTTTGTAGGTCATTTTTTGTTAAAAAAATATACTTAATTGATTAAATATATTATATTTATTAAATATAATATTATAAAATCTGAAATAAAATAAGATAAAGTGTTATATGTAAAATAAATTAAATTTTGCCGGAAAAAAGGGTTGCCTATCTCGCCTTGCTCATTTGACATGGATAATTTAAATCCCTTTTAAAATAAGCTAAAATTATGGTGTCCAGACCTGGCTTTATTGGCAAGTTAGCCTTACACAATTAAACAACAATATTAGTACATTGCCACTCTCATTTAATCAATTAATTTTATGCTTTTATTGTTTCAAAAAACAACCTTTTTTTCGTCTTGTATTTTGTTCGCATATCATAAAATACCATTTCAGTAGTTTGGCATGTATGATAGTTTTCCTTTAATTTAGTCTAATTTTTAAATAAAAATTAATAATTTTTTATATTTTAAAAATAATAAAAAATAACAAAAGTTATTTAATTCTTTACTCTTCTATAAATATTTAATTTCTCTTTTTTATATTGTATAAGAATATTCTAAAATTATATATAATACTATCGATAGATAATATAAATTCTCTTATTAAAATATTTGAAAAATCAATAAATTTAAATTCTTATAAAATAAGGGAAAATAATTTCATAAGAAAGAAATAATCAGTAAAACCGTTGAACGGTATAAGTGCGATTCTGTTCTGGTTTGATTGATTGTCGAAAGTTTGGTTGGTAACAGTAGAGACAAAGGGGTTTATACTTTATCGTTTCTTTTTTATAATTACGACAATATTACTGATACTTAACAACATATTTATTATTTTCTCAAAAACAATTTCAATTAACTATTATACTTACAGTTATTATTTTTTATAAACATGACAATATTTCTTTCAGAACAATATAAAGTTCAAATATTTGAAAGCTTAAAGAGTAGATATATAACTTATTGTGTAGTCATTGAAATTAAATGCAAAATAAAATAGAATGTAAAATAAATTTTTTATCAGCTATAAATTTAGATTAAAACTAACCATTATGTTTAATTAAATTATATAATTGCTCCTTTTTAAGAATAACATAATAACTGTCTGCAATTGATTTATAACATTGAATAACTAAATTATGTAAAAATTATGATTTTAAAGGCCAAACATTTAATTTATGTATCTTTTAAGAATTAATTAATATAGTCAATATTTAAATTCTAAACTAAAAAAGTTTAAATATGTGCTACCAAACCTCACGAAACTAAACCTTAAATTATTGTAGAATTATTATGTAAATGTTTGTTATTTCAGTTGGGTAGTTAAGGTAGTTACAGTTTAAGTTGTTTAAACTGTTAATTACGTTTTAATTTCGTTTCCTAATTTTCTCCCGTTTTACTGTACAGGGTATAAAATATGTATATTCTGATTTATTTTATGTAGAGGAAATATTCAGATTAACTCTTTTTTACAACATGGTATCAGAGCCTGCAAAGTAACTTTACTTTCTTCCTCTGTGTTTTCCTTTTTGCCCTCGTCTATCACCGATCGCGTCCGTGAACTGGAGACGATTCGCAGTTCGATTTACTTCCTTCCTTCGAAGAATTTCATTGATTAGAATTCTTCGATGGCAGAGAATACTGACGCACAAGGAAATAATACTGATATGAATCAGTTTCATCTTAGCAAGAGTGACCAGCCAGGAATTGCGATTGTCACTACGCCGTTCACCGGAAATAACTATCTTACTTGGAGTACTTCCATTCAAATTTCCCTCGGAGCTAAAGATAAGCTTGGCTTCATCGACGGTACGATCGCGAAGCCAGACGAGAACAGTAGCGAATTTCAGAAATGGAGAAAGGCAGATTTTATGGTGCGTTCTTGGATCTTAGGTTCTTTATCTAAAGATCTAGCGGAGTCCTTTGTGTATTGTTCAACAGCAAGAATTCTCTGGGAAGAACTTAAAGAGAGGTTTGGCGAAAGCAACGGTCCTCAGATATATAGAATTCAGCGGGAGATTTCTTCCATTCAGCAAGGTAATAGTAATCTTGCTGCGTATTTTAATAAACTCAAGAAGCTTTGGGATGATTTAAGTAGGCTCAGGCCATTTCCCTCGTGTGAGTGTGGTGGCTGTAGGTGTAATCTGTCAAGAAAATTGTCGGAAATGGATTCATCAGTGAAATCAATCCAATTTTTGATGGGGCTGAATGAAGGATTTGAAGTGGCCAAGAACCAAGTACTGATGCAAGACCCCTTACCAAACACAAATAGAGTATATGCAATGCTACAAAATGTAGAATCGCAGAAGACAGTATGCAAGAGCTTTGAGGAAACTCTTGAAGCTAGTGCTATGGCAGTAAAAACACAATATACAAACAAAAATATGAACAATAAGAACAGTTTCAAGAAGAGAGATGTAGATAAGAAGGAGGACAGATTTTGTGACCATTGTAAAGTACAGGGGCATTTTAAGGAGAGTTGCTTCAAGTTACATGGATATCCAGATTGGTATGTGGAGTTGTTAAAAACCAAGAAAGAAAAGAAGACAGTAAAACAAGTAAATTTGACTGAGGCTGTGAGTGATTGTGACAAAATTGAAGCTAAGCAAGAAGATTGGATGATAGAATTGGTCAAGAAGGAGGTAGCCAAAGCACTCAAAGCTACGCAGAAAGGCAAGGAAGACTGCAGCAGTGTAAATTTCATTCGAACCTGTGAATACGCAGGTATGGCAAATCTGTCAAATGAAAAAATAGTACATACTGGGGGCTGGATAGTTGATACAGGAGCTTCTAGTCATATCTGTATTGATTCTAATTCCTTTACTGAAATGAATATTCTAAAATCACCTATCTTTGTTAATCTTCCTAATGGTAGTATGATTAAAGTAACAAAGATAGGTATTGTTATTCTTCATGGCTTAAAATTGGAAGAGACCTTATTCTTACCCAATTTTTCTCATAACCTTCTTTCAGTAAACAGACTTGTTCAGACTAACTCTATTTCTTGTCTTTTCTTACCAAATTGTTGCCTATTACAGGACCAGAAGAGTGAGAAGTTTCTGGCTGTCGGGAAAGTAGTAGACCACTTATATCTTCTTAATGAAAGTTCTTTCAATTCTACTGTCATTAAGAATTTTTGTGATAAAATGTTCCTTTTGAATTGCACTACCGATGGTAGTTTACTTAGTTCTGTATCTTTCCAAAATCCTTGTATTGTTGTTTCAAATGTTAATGCACATCTTTGGCATAGAAGGTTGGGTCATCCCAGTGATCAAATATTACATCATTTGCCTTTTTCTTTTGATAGAAAATCTGATGAAGTTTGTGATGTATGTCACTTAGCAAAACAAAATAGACGGTCTTTTCCCCCAAGCACCATACAAACTACTCTTCCTTTTGAATTGATTCATGTGGACATCTGGGGCCCATATCATACACCCACCTTGACTGGAGCAAGCTATTTTTTGACCATAGTTGATGATTTTACCCGTGCCACCTGGACTTTCTTGATGGCCTACAAAACCCAAGTTTCATCTATGCTTGAAAATTTTTTTCATCTAGTGAAAAATCAATTTCACTCTACTGTCAAAATTTTAAGATCTGATAATGGCTTAGAATTTCTGAGTCACTCTTGTCAAACATTGCTCACTAGTCTTGGCATTTTACACCAGCGAACTTGTCCTTATAGCCCACAACAAAATGGAGTTGTGGAAAGAAAACATAGACACTTGTTGCAGATAACCCGAGCCCTTTTATTCCAATCTGCCATGCCTAAGAAATTTTGGGGAGAAGCCTTGTTACATGCCACTTTCTTAATTAATAGGTTACCTACGAGATTGTTGTCTTGGAAAAGCCCTTTTGATTTGTTATTTCATAAAAATCCAGATTATAGGTCCTTGAAAACTTTTGGGTGTTTGTGCTTTGCGGCAAATACTCAACCTCAAAAAGATAAGCTTGCACCTAGAGCGAAACCTTGTGTTTTTTTAGGCTATCAGACTGGTTTTAAGGCTTTCAAGGTATTTGACTTAACTACTGAAAAGATTTTCATGTCTACTGACATTATTTTTCATGAGAATAAATTTCCCTTTCTTCATTCTGATCAACTTTCAGATTCTTGTGATTCTGGTTCTGTTTCTTTGCCTATACCATGTGACTTGCAGGATCTTGATGTCATTGACATCCCTACTGAACAGCAGCCCCCTCCTACTATTTCTCGACAGACAGAAGATGCTTCTCTCCCTTCAGGTAATGTTTCTATCCCTTCTTCATCCAGACGCAGTCTTAGACAAAGAACAAAACCCCATTGGTTGAATGACTTTGTGGTCAATCACACTTCTGTTTCAGACTTATCCATGATTCCATCTATTCAATTTTCCACTTCTCACATAAATTTCCTGGAGAAAACATCTGTTTTTACAGAACCTAACTCCTATGCACAAGCTAGTAAGTCACCTCAATGGGTTGAGGCCATGGAAGCAGAATTAGAAGCCCTTGAAAAAAATCAGACCTGGGAGCTAACTTCGCTACCTAATGGCAAGAAGGCCATCGGTTCCAAATGGGTTTATAAAGTTAAAATCAAGGCAGATGGAGCGGTAGAGAGATTTAAGGCCAGGCTAGTGGCAAAAGGATACAACCAAGTTCAAGGGATTGACTATCATGAGAGTTTTTCACCTGTAGCCAAAAATGTCACTGTCAGACTATTTTTCTCTATGGCAGCAGCAAAAGGATGGCCCCTATATCAAGTTGATATTAATAACGCATTTCTTCATGGTTTTCTAGATGAAGAGGTGTATATGATTCCTCCTGAGGGTTATAAAAAGGCAAAGTTAAATCAAGTTTGTCGCCTTAAACGTTCTCTTTATGGCTTAAAACAAGCGTCACGACAATGGAATGAAGAATTTACCAAACATTTGCATGGTTTTGGTTTTATTCAATCTCAGGCTGATCAGTGTCTTTTTACTTATAGTTCAGAGAAGGGATTCCTAATTTTGATTGTCTATGTTGATGATCTGCTCATTTCCGGTTCTTGTGAGGTTTTAATTCAGCAACTCAAAAATTCTCTTCATCTTGCTTTCACAATCAAAGACCTTGGGCTTGCAAAGTATTTTTTGGGTCTTGAAATTTCAAGGTCCTATGATGGTATTTTTGTAAATCAGAAAAAATATATTTCTGATTTGATTTCATATACTGGACAAATATCTGCCAAGATAGCTAACACTCCTTTACCTACAGGATTGTATTTGCAAACAGCAGAAGGTGACTTATTAGATGATCCTTCGCAGTATAGGAGACTTATTGGAAGGCTCTTGTACCTCAGTTTCACAAGACCTGACATTATGTATGCAGTGCATCTCCTCAGTCAGTTTGTTCAAGAGCCTAGAAAACCTCATTGACTTGCTGCTCTTCATGTTGTCCGTTACCTTAAGTTTACTTGTTCAGTAGGCTTATTTTTTCCAGCAAACGATTCACTAGTTTTGACAGCTTTTTGTGATGCGGATTGGGCTGCGTGTAAGGATACGAGACGATCAGTCACGGGCTTCTGCATTTATCTTGGTTCAACTCCTATTTCATGGAAATCCAAGAAGCAAGTTACCATTTCTAAATCTTCTACGGAAGCAGAGTATCAAAGTATGGCCACCACTGTTTGTGAACTTCAGTGGATCGTTTATTTGCTTCGTGACTTCCACATTAGCCCTCAATTACCAATTCGTTTGCATTGTGACAACTTAGCAGCTATCCATATATCTCGTAATGCTGTATTTCATGAGAGAACGAAACATTTGGAGATAGACTGTCATTTGGTTCGACAGAAGTATAAAGAAGGTTTTATTCAATTCATCCATGTATCCAGTAAGAGTCAAGTGGCAGACATCTTCACCAAATCCTTAGCTGGTCCTCTGTTTCGTCATTTCTTTTCCAAGTTGGGATTGGTACAAGTTCCCAATGCTCCAACTTGAGGGGGGGATGTAGAATTATTATGTAAATGTTTGTTATTTCAGTTGGGTAGTTAAGGTAGTTACTGTAGCAGTTTAAGTTGGTTAAACTGTTAATTACGTTTTAATTTCGTTTCCTATTTTTCTCCCGTTTTACTGTACAGGGTATAAAATATGTATATTCTGATTTATTTTATGTAGAGGAAATATTCAGATTAACTCTTTTTTACAACAATTATAAATCCTAAATTCTAATAGCCTCTTTGGTTGACACGCTGGAAAGGAATCTAGTATTGTACAAAGAACATGTTCTTTTCTTTACAGGTTGGTATGCATTTTTGTACAGTCCATTGATTTCTAGAATTGATTTCCGTTTTCTCATTTTTTGGTAAGGTCCTTTTCCTTCGCGTGAGGGATGGAAAGCTACGGAAGGAAGGGAGAATACACCGCTATCACCATTTTGCCCTCTCTCTTTGTCTCGTGCTGTTTATGGAAGGAAGGGATGAAAAGTTATGGAAGGGAGAGAGACGAATGAAGCCGAGATGGTGGCTGGTTCTGATTTGTGAACAGAGAGATGAACAAAGAGGGAGCCATGGCGAATAAAGAGACAAACAAAGCAAAAGATGGTGGCTAGTTTTGGTCTGCGAACAGAGAGACAAACAGAAAGGGAGTGACAGCAAACAAAGAGACGAATAGAGAGACGAATAGTGTTTGGTTTTAGTAAAGTAAAAAATAATAAATTTTATTTCAAGGATAATGTAGTAAAATTACCATAATTTTCTTTCATTTCCTCTATTTTTTTCTCGTTTTATACCAAATATTTTTTTTCTATTTCCTTTTTTCTTTTTCTTTTCCTTCCATTTTTCCTTTTTTTTTTCCTTTATTGCGTACCAAACATGCTATAAAGTCTAAAAGACTAAAACCCTATACCACTAAACTTTAAATCCTAACCTTAAATCTACATATCCTTAGAGCATTTGCAATGATAAGTTTTATTGTGGGTCCCACAATACCAATCAGTTTAAGTAACTTCTCATTACTTTAAGCAATTCTCTCATCCATTGGTAAACCTTTTAAAAACTTACAAACGGGTTACATAATCAACTCTCCAAGAACTTTAACATTTATTATTCTTCACTAATATTTATTGTGAATTAATTATTTTATTATTACTTTTTTTATAAGAACCGTTCTTATGCGTAGCATCCAATGTGGCGAACTACAATGATGAATTGAAATAAGAATTGGTTCTTAAATTTAAAAACTCCTTAAGAATATCACTGTAAATACTCTTACACCTTAAACTCTTTATTTTATAGGATAGTTTAGTCTTTAAAAATTAGATGCTAGTAACTTTCTCATTATTATCAACTAGAACTAGATGGTGACCCATGCAATGCACGGTATGTAACGTGGGTATTTAAAAAATACATAAAATTGTATATAAAAAGAATTTAAAACTTATTATAATTTATCTTAATATTTTTATAAATTTGTATTTAGAAAAATTATAAATTATTGAATACTTCTTCATACACTATATTTAAAAAATATTTGACATTTTCTTTCTTTGTAAAAAGATTAAATCTTCAAATCTTTTTTGTTGACGATTTCCAACAATAAGAGATTCCAAATACTTCATAAGCTAGACAAATAAAAAAAACAGAAGATATAATTAGAAACAAATATTATAAAATTGAGTTTTAAAAAATATTGAAACATGTTATTATGAATTTCTAATATTTTCCTTAACTCTTTTATCCCATGATATGCTACTTAAATATTGCATTTATTTTCCTTTTACCTAAAGTTTACAACATGGTTGATTTATTTATAATTATTAATTTTCTAAACTTCTCTGTTATGTGTTTGTCCAGAGATCATTGGATGCCTTATTCAACTTTCTTTACCAATTATTGTTTTCGATATTATTGTTCAATTTAAACTTACTGACCAATTCACAACCTCAACATTTGTTTAATATTATAAGGAGCTCCTCTAATACATTGATGTTAAATCTATTTAGTATAATGTTTTCAAAAATTGATTACCCACATGATAGTTGATTGTTTTAAGTAAGTGACATTGTTATTGATTTATTGTCAATTTGAATTTTTTTAAAAAAATCAATTATGTAGATGGTTGTTGGCTGAAATTAGTGACAACATTAAATTATTGAAAAAATGTACTTTACTGCCATGAAGTTTGCTCTATATATAAAAAATACACAGAGTTTAAAATTAAGCAAAATACCCCTATAAATTTTCATATTGTGCCAAAAAACACATGTCGATTAGTTGATTGTTAGTCAACCGATGGTCAATGAGCAGATGATTCATGTGTCATATCAGCCCTCTTCCACTTAATCACAGTATCTAATAGAATTACGACACATGACATATACTTAGCTTTGAAGAAAAATCAAAGTAGTGCATGCAAAGCAAAATTCGAACTTGAGCTTGAATAGAAGAGGAAAGAGTTCTCCGCTATCTAGCTACTGATGCACATTCAACATATATTTGCGAAATTTAATATATATAGAAACTTTCGTTATTATATTCAAAATTCAAAATAATATAGACCAATTATTATATTTTATAAAAAAATAACAAATCTTATAATAAGAAAATATGCTATTATTTTACATAACTCATTTTAAATTATATAAAAATTTAAAAATTTTAATAATAAATCTTATAATATAACTTTAATAATTATTTATACTTAATAAAAATAAAGTTTATATTAAAAAATAATTATACAAATATACTATGTATATTAAAATTATTTTTTCATATAAGATTTGAAAATTATGTTTTTTGAATAATAATTAATTTTTAATATAATTTAAAGTGATTTGATATTATAATATAAAATTTTAATAAAAGATTTGATATTATAAAATTTGATTATTACTAGAAATTATAATATTAAATCTTATATTAAAAAATAATTTTAATATGCATAATATATTTTTATAATTATTTTACTTAATAAAAATAAAATTTATATTATAAGTTTTGTTTTTAAAATTTTTTATTTTTATATAATTTAAAATGAGCTATGTAAAATAATAGTATATTTTTTATTATAAAATTTGTTATTGTTTTATAAGATATAATAATTAATGTATATTGTTTTGAGTTTTGAATACAATAACAGAGATTCCTATATATTTTAAATTTTGCAAATATATGCTGATTTTGCATCAGTGGCTACATGGTAGAAAGCTCTTCATTTTTTTTTATATAAGCTCAAGTTTGAATCTTGTTGTGCATGCGCTATTTTGATTTTTCTTCAAAGTCAAGCATATGCCACGTGTCGTAATTATATTGGATACTATGATTGAATAGAAAAAGACTGATATGACACATGAATCATCTGCTGATGTGGCGCTTAAATGGATATATCTGCATTAACTGTCAGTTGACTAATAGTCAACCAACTGCGACAAGTGATTGTTGGTATAATATGAAAGTTCATAAGGGTCTTTTATTTAGTTTTACACTTCATGGGTGTTTTCTACACATAAAGAAAACTTCATGGGGGTAAAATGTATTTTTTCCTTAAATTATTGATTTCATATTCAAAATTTTCAATATTAATTATTTAGACTATGGTTATAAATAAAATTATTTAAATGATAATTGATTGACTAAAATTAGTTACAAAATTAAAGGGAAGGAGTTGATTTAATTCACGCAGTGGCGGAGCCACATTGTGTTCAGGGGGTGCACTTGCACCCCCTGAAATTTTGGTTAAAATTATAGAAGTAGGTATAATATTTTGTAAATTTATATTTTAACTCTAAATTTTAAATTTTTTTTTCATTTTGACCCCTTAGCTAAATTACAGTTTATGAACAATATTTTAAACATTTGTATTTTAGCTCCAAATTTTAAACTTCTTTTTCACGTCAAGCCCCAACTTTTTGGCTAAAATTACAGTTTTAAGTACAATATTTTGAAAATTTATATTTTAGTCCCAAAATTTTAAACTTCTTTTTTTATTTTAGCCCTTGTAATATTTTGGAAATAAAATTTTACCCCCTTTGACCGAAGGTCCTAGATACGCCACTGAATTCACGCTACATTAGATTCACTTTTATTGATATGAAAAAATAATTAATGGTCTAACATTGCATCAATAAAAGATACATGATAGTTGATTATAATATATTTAATGTTTATATTGCATTAAATGTTTTAAAGTGAAAGTAAAATTATCTATTATACAGATTAACACAATCATTTTTATCATAATAATATTTTTTAACAAAATCGAGGAGCATTTATTAACTAAACTTTATTTTAATTAGACAAAACAATAGTTAACACCAAAATTTTCAGCTAATTTTATTTTGGTCGAAACTGTTTCTTAGTCCTAGCTAAAAGTTTTTTTCCCCCTCTTTCAAATAAATCCAATGGTTTCAAAAATGGAGTAACAAATGCCCAAGGCCAAGGCTAGTATCCTTTGCAGTTGGTTTTGTTTAAGTAAATAAGTTATTTAAACACTTATAAAATGTGTTTATCATATAAAAGTTTATATATAAATTATTTTTATAATTAAAAAATTTATAAAACATACTTTACTAGATAGTTTATAAAAATAAATTAAAAATAATTTATACACATAGTATAAGTTATTTTTATAAATTTTTTTAGATATATAAATAAATATTAATATCATAAATTAAATTAAATAAATTCAAAATAAATTTTTTTAAATGTATTTATAATATGTCAGACTGACTGGATGGCCATAACATTGTCCAACGTGACACTAAAAGTTGCTGTAGGTGGATGTCATTATTGTTGATTACGTGGATGCACGTAATATGTCTAATATAGATATGATTAAAGGGCATTTGTCGGATAGAATTGACTTTGGATTTGCATCAATTTGATTTTTAAATTTAATTTTAATTAAAAGTGAGATTGCATAATTGTAATTTATATTTATGAACTTACTAAAAAGTAATTTTGAAAATTTGATATTATTTATCAAAATCACTTTTAAATCTACAATTATTAAAAAGGTATACATTTTTATATTTTCTTGTTTTACCTTTCAATTTTTCTACTTAACGTGCAATCAAACATACATTATGCTAGAAATCCACTTTTAGAAACCTGAACTTGTTTTTTTTTTTTTTCTTTCTTTTCTCTTTTCAACGTGAAGTCCAGCATGCACTAGCCCTCTATAGTTAGTTTTGTTGGAACATTGTAAAATTGAAATTGAAATATTCTTTATTTTAAAAGATTAAGTGATTCTCTTATCTCATATAATTGCATTTTTGCTATTATAAGCCGTTATTAAAGAAGGGTACGTAGTTATCTGACCTTTATATTTATATATATTTTCTTTCATATTCTTTGTTTAAGAGGACTTGAGAGTTATCAGTATTTAAAAATTATTGGATTTCAATTATTCTAATTAGAACTAAGTCAGATCAATATTTTGAAAATTAGGCCAGTAGAAGTATTAGTTCAAAAGATTAAGTGATTCTCTTATCTCATATAATTGCATTTTTGCTATTATAAGCCGTTATTAAAGAAGGGTACGTAGTTATCTGACCATTATATTTATATACATTTTCTTTCATATTCTTTGTTTAAGAGGACTTGAGAGTTATCAGTATTTAAAAATTATTGGATTTCAATTATTCTAATTAGAACCAAGTCAGATCAATATTTTGAAAATTAGGCCAGTAGAAGTACTAGTTCAAAGTTTATTGATTTGACCACAGTTGAATCAGTTGTAAATAAATATATATATTTTTTCTTTTATACATTAAAAATCTAATATAATAAATTAATAAGAGTTTAGATTTGACAAATTGACAAAAAATCTAGACAAGCTATTAAGATTTTTGTATACGTTGAACTATTATATCTAATTTGAATAATTTATGAACATATAATAAAATTTAAATTAATTACAAAATATTATATTAATAGTACTTATATGTAAAATAACACAAATGTTAATAAAATGTGTGAAAAAAAAAGTGTATGAAAAAAATTTTTTTTAAAAAAAAAGATAAAAGTAAAATTAAAACCATTGAATTGCTCGATCTTTGACCCTTTTTTCTACTACCTATTTCATTAGATTAAACCAAATCGTTTGTATGACTAGTTCACTAATTTTATAGTCTGACCAATCAATTCGGTACATTATTCTAATAGTATGTCAGATACGCTCATGCCTGCTAAAAACACTCCGTTTAATTTGAAATTACTATCTTTATTTTTTTTTGGTCAAATAGAAATGTTTTCCATTAATATATTAAAGGTATAAAACTTGAGATACATGAGATATTATGGGACCTCAAAATAACATAAACACAAATCATATATAAACTCATGGGATAACAAGTACATAAATTTAGGGCAACACACTCTAAAAAGTATCTAGGTCTTAATAGAGACAACATATCTCTAGATCAAGTGGATTAAGCCTAACCCAAAGAGGTAAACAATATATTTTTTTTGGAGACAGAACCCAAAGAAAAAAAAAATTCAAACCCAGAAGGAGAGTGAGTCCCAATCTCGAAATCAGCACATCATCCTTGAGCATTGCCGATCACAGAATGAGTCTTTCGATCATGGTTGGTATCAGCAGATGGGAAGGAAACTTGTCTTCCCACGTGTGCCATCTTCGGCATGTGACCAGAATGCCCCAGAAATTGCTATCTTTATAAAGTTCACTTGGAAAGGAAGCAAAGAAGATAAATGGACCACTCGCACTTGTTCATGTTGTCTCGTGGGTTCATGATGAAAAACCATGGCAAACCTACTCTAGGAGAAATAAAAGTCATATAAACTAGTATTTTATTTTATTGTATTTTGTTTTATGTATATTGTATTTATTTTCTTGAAGCTAGCCTATGTCTAGGGCCAGCCTATGCCTAGGGCCATCCTATGTCTAGGGCCAACTCATGTTTTAGTATTTCAACTCATGCATTAATTTCACTTTTGACTACTTTGCATGCTCAACTACTTGCATTAAGACTCCCTATATAAAGGGGTCTCTTCTGTATTGCAAGGCAGACTTGGATTGAATGTATTGAATCATAATATTTCTCTATCTTCCCCCCTCTCTGCATCTCCCTCCTTTCTCTCTATTTCTCCCTCATTTCTTGTTATTCTCCCTTCTCCCTCTTTCTGTTCTACATCAATTTGGTTTCAAAGCTGGTTTTGTTCCACCCACACTCCCTGCTACTTAAATCACAGATTCAAAACACCCCAAACAGCCCAGAAAATTCATTTTCGTCACTGTTTAGGCTTACCCACCCACGTCCACTTATCAACCCACAAAACTACCACCACTAGCTCCTCCGAAAACCGAAAACCGGCGGATCCCATAAGTCTGGTCGCCGGAGACTCATCCACGCGCCCCCACGCGCCGCCGGAGCTCCCTGCGCGTGGGCTTCACGCACCTCACGCGCCTGCCTATAGATTTCAAATTTTCTACCATTTTTCCAGCCAACTTTCACTCTTCTCAGCTCTGACTGCATCCACAACCATCAAGGAACAACTGGGGGTAATTGTTACACTTATTTGGCTCATAGTTGTTAAGGTAAGGCATTCAAAACTCTCTTTGAAAACTTGTTGCTAACTAACTATATTGGTGGTAATATTGCAAGTGTGCTGAGCCCTTAACTCCTGTCCTTCTTACCTTATTTTCCATTCTTCATTACTGTATTCCATCTTTGCTAATCATCTTCATACCGAAAAAAAAAAGTTCATCAGAAGAACTTTCTTTCCTTATTTTCCACTTCTCATTGCTGTATTCCATCTTTGCTAATCATCTTCATAGTTTTGGAAAAAAAAAATTACAGTGATCAATAGCAGGCATTTTATTTTGTATCTAACCTCAATAGTGTAATTGCTTTCATTTTGCATGACCATTCGTGATTTGTACGATAGCCAAAATTTCCTTGTTGATCAACTTCTTGAAATAAAGTTAACAATGGAACACAATCATCAGAATTTCCAAGATAGATTGGACAAGTTCGAAGAAAGATTTTTAGCTCGTGAAGAATTTGTGGATCAACGTTTTGAGGAACTTATGAGTGCCATTAAATTATTAGGAAGACAAATGAACGGGAAAAATACAGATGGCTTAGATGGGATATTAAGGGATCAATTTCCAATTAGGGAGGATGAAACTATGAGGGAAGAGAATTTATGAATTCATCACCCTCCTAGGATTTCACCAGTAGGTTCTAACAGAACCATTAGTCTTGACAATGGAAATGCTAAGAGAGTTCCTTATGTGCCTTCATCAAGACAACCTCAGTATAGGGAAGCTCGAAGGGATGAGCAAGAATTTAGGTGTCACTTTACTAGGCGTCATGAATTACCTAGTGATGATAGGCAAATCCACAATGACTTAGGTGATATCACAAAAAGGTTAAGGTTGAGGCTCCCAAATTTGATGGGAAGTTAGATCCTAATGCTTTCTTAGATTGGTTAGCTAACATAGAAGATTACTTCGACTGGTATGACATGAATGATGTCCAAAGAGTCCGATTTGCCAAAATGAAACTTGTGGGATCTGCTAAAAGATATTGGCAAACTGTCCAAAGAAACCTAGAGCGCCAAGGGCAACCTCAAATGGAGGTTTGGACTGAGATGAAAATGAAATTAAAAGAAAAATATTTGCCCACATATTACAAGAGCCAATTAATGAATCAATTTCTCAACCTTAGGCAAACCTCTAGTGTTTCTGAATATATGGCCCGTTTTGATGAACTTGCTCTTAGGTATGATTTGCAAGAAGAGCCATGGGTGGCAGTGACTCGATTCATTAATGGGCTCCGGTTGGATATCCAAAGGGAACTCAAAATTAATTTCCCTGAATCTCTTGAAGAAGCATTCCACAAGGCCCTTGAGGTAGAATCTTTGTCTAGATACTCATTTGTTAGGCGCTCTGCCTCTCAAGTAATAGAGTCAAAACAAATTCGCAACCCCAACATTGTTGACCGCTTTATTGGAGCATCATCATCTAGAGCCCAATCCGTGTTACCTTCCAGTCAAGTGTCTGGCCCTAGAAACACCAGGGGCAATGAATCTATAGGATCTAGCTCGTGACCTAGCGGTCCTACCATTAAATGATTTCATTGCCATTCTAAAGGACACATTGCATCGAGATGCCCACATCGCACCTTGACCATTGAACACCAGTCTGAAATTCTAGATGAGAATAAAGAAGCCGATGTAGTGATTGACCCCCTTGACTGCCCTTCTGATATTGAGGATGATACTATATTGAATTTGACTCAATCTTCTGAGCATCTTAGTGTTATGAGATGTATTCTTTCTGTTCCCCTCTCTAAGGATTCTTGGAAGAGAACTAGCATATTCCATACCTTTGTAAAATGTGGGGACAAAGTGTGTAAGTTAGTTATCGATGGGGGTAGCACCAGAAACGTAGTCTCTCACATAGGGGTATCCAAACTTGGGCTTAAAGCAGAACCTCATCCAGAACCTTTTCAGGTAGCTTGGGTAGATAAAACCTCTTTACCTGTTACCCAGCAATGTCGTGTTCCCCTTCAACTTAGAGAATACCAAGAGGAAATTATCTGTGATGTCCTCCCGATGGACGTTGCCCATATTTTACTTGGGAGACCATGGCTTTATGACCATGATGTCATTAACTATGGTAAAGAGAACACTTATGTGTTTAAACATGAGGGAAAGAACATTTGGTTGCGTCCTGCGAAACCCGACAGTGAGACTAAAGCAACAATCGAGTTAAAGAAAAAGGAATCTAAAAGTCACAACATTCACTTGTTAAGTCACAAACAGTTTGAGAAGAAGGTAAAGAAGTTGATGTCATGCTTGCCTTAGTTCCTAAAGCATTAATTGGTGTCACTTCTGAAAACACTTTTCAGGTGCCTGATGAGATTTCTAAACTGTTAGAAGAGTTTCATGACATTGCTCCAAATGAGCTTCCTACGGAACTACCACCAATGAGGGACATCCAACATGCCATTGATTTGATCCCTAGATCTCAACTCCCCAATCTTCTCCACTATAGGTTGAACCCTAAAAATAGGGAAGAATTGAATAGGCAAGTGAATGGATTACTTGAAAAGGGCTATATCTAACATAGTCTTAGCCCATGTGCAGTTCCTGCCTTCTTTAACTCCCAAAAAGGATGGAACCTGGAGAATGTGTGTGGATAGTGGAGCGATTAACAAAATCACTGTCAAATATAGATTCCCAATTCCTAGGCTGGAGAACATGCTTGATTTAGTGGCTGGTTCAAGTTGGTTTTCAAAGATTGACCTCCGTAGTGGCTATCACCAAATTAGAATTAGACTAGGGGATGAGTGGAAGACTGCTTTTAAGACCCAAGACGGGTTATACGAATGGTTAGTCATGCCCTTTGGTCTCTCTAATGCTCCTAGCACCTTCATGAGATTCATGACCCATATTTTCAAATCTTACCTAGGAAAATTCTTGGTAGTTTACTTCGATGACATTTTGATTTATAGCAAGTCTAGGGAGGAACATGTAAATCATCTCCACATAGTTTTTCTCACTCTTCGTCAAGAGAAGTTCTTCATTAACCTCCCAAAGTGTTCTTTATTACAAACTCAAGTTGTTTTCCTAGGATTCATAGTTTCTGAACATGGTCTAGCTGCTGATCCTGAAAAAGTCAAGGCTATTAAATAGTGGCCTGAACCTACCACGATCACTGACGTCCGTAGCTTTCATGGTCTAGCCTCATTCTATAGGCGTTTCATTAGAGAGTTTAGTACCATCATGGCCCCTATTACAGACTGCCTCAAAAGAGACAAATTTTGTTGGACTCCAGCAGCTGCTCAAGCCTTTGCCACCATTAAACACAAGCTGTCTGAAGCTCCTGTTTTAGTTTTACCTGATTTTAAGAAGCCTTTTGAAGTTTCCTATGATGCATCTGGAGTAGGAATTGGGGGAATTCTTAGTCAAGAAGGTCATCCTGTAGCCTTCTTTAGTGAAAAACTCAATGAGGCCAAGCAAAAATACTCCACCTATGACAAAGAGTTCTACGCCATTGTTAGAACTTTTAAACATTGGCAGTTTTATCTTCTTCCCCAAGAATTCATTCTATACTCTGATCACCAAGCTCTTAAGTTTATTCATTCACAAAGGAATCTGAATTCTAGGCATGCAGAATGGGTTGAATTTCTTCAGAGATTCACTTTTGTGATCAAACATCGATCTGGTGTTGAAAATAAGGCAGCTGACGCATTAAGTCGAATGTCCACTATTTTACATTCCTTGAGTGTCAGCGTTACATGATTTAATAGGTTGAAGGAGGAATACACCAATTGTCCTGACTTTGGAATTATCTTTCAAGAAGTTAATAATGAGAATCGTCATACCTACGAAGATTTCCTGATCAAGGATGGTTACTTCTTTCATGGGCCTAAGCTGTGCATCCCTCGTACATCTTTAAGGGATTTTCTTGTCTGGGAGTTACATGCCGGAGGGTTAGCTGGCCATTTTGGTAAGGCTAAAACTATAGCTTTGGTTGAGGATAGATTTTATTGGCCCTCCCTGAAACGTGATGTTGCTCGAATTCTATCTCAATGCAGAACATGCCTCACCTCCAAGGCGAAGAAGCATAACACTGGCTTCTATACTCCCTTACCCATACCTCATGCACCTTGGAAAGATCTCAGTATGGACTTTGTATTGGGACTACCTAGGACTGCCCGGGGACATGATTCTATCTTTGTTGTTGTTGATAGGTTTTCTAAGATGGTTCATTTCATCCCCTGTAGCAAAACCATGGATGCTTCCCATTTGGCTAAATTATTCTTCCGTGAGGTAGTACGTTTGCATGGCTTACCCTCTACCATTGTGTCTGATAGGGATGTTAAATTTGTTAGCTATTTTTGGAAAACCCTTTGGAAGCTCTTTGGCACCCATTTGAAATTCTCTTCAGCATTCCATCCTCAAATAGATGGGCAAACTGAGGTTACAAATCGTAGCCTTGGCGATTTGCTTCGAAGCTTAGTGGGAGATAAATCGGGAAACTGGGACTTGATTTTACCAATAGCTGAGTTTGCCTATAATAATTCGGTGAACAGGTCCACAGGCAAGAGCCCTTTTGAGATTGTCCAAGGTTATACCCCTCGCCAACCCATTGACCTTTTTCCCATTCCTCTCACTACCCGTACCTCTGATTCAGCAGAATCCTTTGCCCAACACATTCGTGACTTGCATGCTGAGGTTAGACGCAAACTCACATTAAGTAATGAACAATATAAATTGTCTACTAATGTTCACCGTTGATACCAAAACTTTAATGAAGGTGATTATGTCATGGCCCGTATTCGACCTGAACGTTATCCTAAACATTCCTTCAAAAAGTTACATGCCCGTGCTTCTGGGCCTTTCAGCATAACTAAGAAACTTGGACCTAATGCATACTTGCTTGAATTGCCACCTCATATAGCCATTAGTCCTGTTTTCAATGTGGAGGATTTGTTTCCTTATCGAGGCACCTTTGAGCCTCCCCCTTTCTTTTCTGATGGCATTGCAGGTACTCAACCTCCTCAAAGTCCAGCACACGTCTTACCTTTCGTGCCTCCATCTACTAAAGTGATTGATGTAGTTCTCGACGACCAGGTTGTTTTCTCCTCACACGGTCCTCTTCACCGCTACCTCGTACAATGGAAAGGCTGTTCTGATTTGGATGCTACTTGGATCACCGAGGACAAGTTTCTATGCCTAGATCCTGATCTGTTACAATCTTACCAAAATTCTCACTCTCATGAGGAGAGTTCTCTCCACCCCGGGGGAAATGATGAAAAACCATGACAAACCTACTCTAGAAGAAATAAAAGTCATAGAAACTAGTATTTTATTTTATTGTATTTTATTTTATGTATGTTGTATTTGTTTTCTTGAAGCTAGCCTATGTCTAGGGCCAGCCTATGCCTAGGGCCATCCTATGTCTAGGGCCAACTCATGTTTTAGTATTTTCAACTCATGCATTAATTTCTCTTTTGACTACTTTGCATGCTCAACTACTTGCATTAAATGCTCTTGTACTTAGACTCCCTATATAAAAGGGTCTCTCCTGTATTGCAAGGCAGAATTGGATTGAATGTATTGAATCATAATATTTCTCTATCTTCCCCCCCTCTCTGCATCTCCCTCCTTTCTCTCTATTTCTCCCTCATTTCTTGCTGTTCTCCCTTTCTACATCAGTTCAGCTTCAAGGATCACATACTGAATATTGAAGCACAGAGAATCATAGAAAACATCATAAGTTCTTTAAATTAATCTAAAGTGGACTTCTATGGGGGGAAAGTATTAGAAAATAAATGCCAGAGAATGGATAATTATTTATATAAAGGCTGCATAGAGAACCCTGCAACTTCCATATATATATATATATATATATATATATATATAAAGATGCATCCCAATCCCTTCTATATATAAAACTTCTATTTTCATTCCAACCCAAATAATACAGATTCTAGTAATTAACAAAATTTTCACACCATATAAAATATTTTCTAATGTCATCATATCTCGCGCATTAATTAATTCGAGAGTATATCTAATTCTAATGCTCAGCGCAGGCCTATATGAATATGTCAACGTTATTTCGTAGCTATGGTTAACTTTTAGACTTGGTCAATATTCTACTGTACTTATTCTTCCATGACTTTCTAACAGCCTTTCAGTGTATTTAAAAATACATCTCAGTAATCATATTGCTTGCAAAAGCAATATAGAATACTTGGAGGTACAGCATATACCCGATTAATGAAAGCATACCCGATTAATGGAATATATATCCTATAAGCAGATTTTTAAAAAATACTTGGACAATCAGTAAGAAAATTTTAGGCGTGTTATAATTTTTTTAATAAAATATAATGAGCGAAAAAATTTAGCAACAAACAACTCTAAAAACTTCACTTATAAGACTTGTCTATATGCAAAATTAATCATCAAAAATTCAAAAACGTAGTCACAAACATTGTCAAACATTGAAAGAGATTGTTACTGACCTCTTCAGAACCTGTTCCGATCCTTTTTCTGGGTGTGACATGTCTCTCTCTCGCACTCGCACATATATATACTAAACGTGCTAGTCCTGAATTCACAATAAAGTCACAAGCAAATTAAACCAAATTAAAGACATAAAGGATAATTTCCAAGAGTTAGGTGAGGTACCAGCCCGAAAGATTAATTGGTTTACAAAAAATATAGGGTCATCATTCGATCGTACGTGAATTATAGAAAAGTGATCATATATATTTAGTCTCCTTATATCTTATATATTCAATTATATTCCAAGTGGAAAAAATGATTCCAATTTTTGTTGTATGCGTCATTGAGGAGTTGTCGATTTTAAATAAAGTGTTCTTGTTGGAACTCATAAATATTAGTGATGACTTGGGGGGCCGTATGCCCTGTAGCACCAAAAACAAGGGGGTGTACAGAAGAATTGAAATCATAAGGCATCTTTGGGAATATCAGAAATTCATCATAGACCTTATATATATATATATATATATATATATATATATATTCCAACTGCTAAAGGCATTTGTCATTGTCAGTGGTCCAGAAAGGTAGGTGACAATCTTGGCAAATCAATTAATTCATATATAATAGGTCCACATTAATTATTTAAAAAAAAGCAAAAATTTCATGTATACACAGGCGGATACAAAGTCATATCTACCCACCAATGTATAGCATAGGCATCTATTCAGAGAAAATACCATGAAATTCCTATCAAAACCTCTCCTCCCATTCAACTAATAACGTCCTTTTTTGTTGTGATTACAGGGCATTTTGTGAAAAATTGGTAGAGAAAGCATGGTGATGAGTAAGCCGGCAAGATACGTACATATATATATATATAAAACATTAGTTTCTAAACATTATTTGAGTCAATTATTCAATCTTTAAAAATTTAATTTTATACGACTTATTCTTTAAATATTATAAAATTATAAAATATTATTATTGAGTTAATTTCTTAAAAATAAATAAATATACAATTTAATTTTATAAAAAAAACTAATTTATATTGTGTTTATAATTAACTTATAGAGACTAATTAATTTGATATTTAAATTTCAAGGATTAAATTACGATAATTTGATAAAAATTATATTTTTTAGAGATTAATTTATATGTTTTTCTTTGAACTACCAATATCTTAAAACTTATGAGATTTTAACTAATCTATTTTAAGTTAGGTAGGACCATTAGAATTATAAAACTCTGTCAACATTAATCTTTTTTTCATTTACAAAGCTTAAGCCTAAGATCATGTTTAAACGAAAAATAAGTGCCGAACAAATTTAACCAACCAACCTTGGTTTTATATGTTTACTCTCTCTCTCTCTCTCTCTATATATATATATATATACTAAATACAGAAACAGTAAGCAACTTTTGGGATATATTTTTTCTTGAAACTATGTAGTGAGGAGAAATAGATTAGGATTCCTCCAGGAGAGAATTCACTCCAGAACTCTTTTGGAGGAAATGAAGGCCTTTGAATTTTAGATCTAAAGATCCTTAATGTTCGTACATTGTTTATCTTTTTTTTATTTTTAAAAAATAAATAGGAAGCAACATTAAGGACTTTTGAATTTAAGATTCAAGTACCTTCACCCTTTCCTGAAGGATCCTGGAGTAAGTCCCTGAATCCGTTTCCGAGGGGACACCGCGTTGGTTTGGCCCCCAAAACAAAAAACCATAAATGCGAAGGGGGGAATAGGTAGTGGGGTCCCTACATGGAGGGAGGTGGCTTTAGTGGGAAGATGGAAAACTTAATTAATAGGCAGTCATTAGTCAAACAGCGCATACGTCCATAGCCACATTCAAACGATATATGGTTTTGAGGGACTTAAGGCCCATTTGCTAGCTGCTTCCTCACAGGCAGCAATTCCCAAGATATGTGTGTGAAGCTTCCTTATTGCAAATACAATACGATGGAAAAGGAAGAATGGATATCTCATCCTCGTGGGTTTAAAAGGGTTTTAATTCGTGTGAAATTAAGCATCCATATATATATATATATATCCTTTCAGATCCTGAAAACCCATGAATTCTGGTTGAAGCTGGAGCTGATGAAGAGAGGAATATTGGAAGGGCATGGAAAGGTGCTATAATCACAAAGGTATTGGCGCGCCTCAATTTGAAGGTATGGTTAAGAGAGTAAAACTAGCCATCTACTTCTAATTGAGCCGCGTCAATATCTCATTTCTGCACTTCTTTCCATTTCCAATATCTCTATATATCCATCCTTCAAAACCCATTAAATCCCGGTATGTATTTGATTGCTCATCGTCTTTAATTTTCTTCTATTTCTTCCTTCTTAATCTGCCTTTCCCTTCTGCATAAATTTGTCTCTTCCTTTTCTTCCTGTCTTTGTGATCCCTCTCACATATATGATCATATTTTGCAGCCATCATATGCAGTTTATTTGGTGGTATTCTTAGGTAAATATATGTTAGATTCTTGATTCCCAATCAAAACAAAAAAAACCCAACAGTGTGCATGGAGGAATTGGAATCATAGGGTGTGAGATGATTAAGTTAATTAAGATAAAAACCTGAAGAATAATGGAGGAAGTAACCAATTTTACGCGCATATGTAAGGAGGAAAGATTGTAGGTCAAAAATAGGTCGGATTGATCATACGAATACGATCTCACTTGTAAAGTCCCTGGTATGATTTCTTGCTGATATGTTTAGGTATTTTTGTCTGTTTTCCTCCTTCCTCTATATCTCTATATATATTAATCTCTACAGAAAGATCGAGATCTAGCTAACATGAATAGAATAGAAAGTGGTAATCATTAATTGCGTAGCTAGAACCTAATCATTATCCCCATATATATTATTCAAAACTTACTGGTTCTGCTTCTGAGATCAGAATTGGAGAGAGACAAAGAGATATAATGGCGTCAGCAGGCGTAGGTAAAAATGGCGTATCAGGTCGGCCATCATAGCCTTGCACTGACCATTTTTCTATTGTATTTATCTAATAATACACAAAACGCAGAGAACCAAGGGTATTAATGATATAGGGAAAGCTTAAAGATAAATAGGGACAGAAATTAAATAGAGGTGCATGCCCTTAAAACATGATAGCTTGTTTGTGTATACACTATATAATAGTTTTAATGGAATGCACCAACCACCGAGTTATTAATGTTAGCTGCCAGAGATAGGAAACTAATTATCAAGGTGGATAGCCCTAAAGAATTTGAGATATTTATCCACCTATAAATGTGCTTGATGTCCCAAAAATATACTTGGTAGCTTGTCAAAATCAATGGCTTATAAATGACATATATATATATAAAAATTAGTTTTACGTCCTCTCTAGGGGAAGAATAACTTTACTAAAACCACAAAAATATTGTTGAGAGGGGGTGGTTGATGTATAGCATAAATTTGATAATATTTGAGTGAGGTGAATAATGAGAATGATAGAGACTCTGAAGGTGGCATTAATGAGTAAGGGAATCCTTGAATGTTTTCTTTTCTTGAGAAGGTAACTTATATCTTGAATCTTGAATAGCTATAGCTGCAACAGTGGGGCCTCCTTTGGCCTTAATTGCTTTTCTGTTGGGTTGCATTAATTTCTATTCTATCAGCTATGTCCCCATTTGGGTACGGGCAAGCCAAACCCTTGTGGTATCTTGTCCTGTCCTTTAAAGATCATTCTTAACTCATTCAAAATGGGAAATTTTAACGCATGAAAAAGGAATAAAGAAATTAGGGTTTTCTGGGTAAGACTTAGGCAGAGGATAGAAAGTATGGCGGGGAGACCCAAATTGATATCTGATTGGATGATAAACACGCCTTTTTTAAATTTAAGATTCATTTTTCACATATAAACTCTATTTATTAATTTATTATTTAATTTATTTATCTCTTATAAACTAGATTAAATTATATTGATTTAATACCTAATAGGTTACAGTTTTCCTTTTCAGTTTTATCATTGAAATATCAAGTATTTTAATTTAATTTTTAAAAAATTATATATTTTTTCAATTTATCCCTTTTGGCAATTTAGAATCTTTCTTATTTGTGAATATATTTTTTATTTTTTTTTTCAATTTTCATTTTCTGAAATACATTTCTTAAAATACTAAAAATATCTTTTTGATATTTTTAGATTTGAGCTTATTTTAAGAAATATTTTAAAAAAATATTTTTATTAAATTCAACAAAATAGATTTTTGAACCCATTTTTATTTTCAATAAAAATAAAAATAAAAAATATTCAAATCAAACAGGTTTTTATTATTCCTCATCTCAAGTTTTTCATTGTCTAAAATTACTTTAACAAATATAGAGATAAAATTTAAACACAAAAATTTTTAGAAACTAAATTGAAATATTTAAATTTTTAAAAAATAAATTAAAATAATTATAATGTTTTAGATAGGATAGAAGCAATTTGCTCTATAAACTAATCTATCTGACATAATCTAAAGTAGATTCACAGTATTAAGAAGTCAAAACTTTTAAGTATTGGTTACCTGTCAATCCATGCAGTGACGTGAGGGGAGCATCAGCGATTCATCATTTAATTTGTTGCATATATTTGAAGAAACCCATTTGATGATTTTTTCCTGTTGTTGATCTTTCTCACTATATACATAATAATAATATAATATCCTTCTTTTCTGTTTTCTTTTCCTTAATGTTGTAGGTCAAGGACATGGAACAAAATTGTTGCGTTATACGTGGGGTTGATTTGATCACAATCCTATTGCTTTCTCTGACCTTTTTGTCTTGACTCATGCCTAAATCAAAATCAGGTGACCCACTGACCAGATACGTTTGGATTTTGGACAAAAAATCATGGGCATCTTGATTTTCTTTCTCACTTGTGCCTTTGCTTTCCCACTTAGATCCCTTTAATTTTTTTATATTATCAATATTAAAAAATTTATTAGTTTCCAACTATTTTAGTTTAAATTGAATTGGAGTATTATAAAAATTAAAAAAATTAATACTATTTTTTTATTAATAAAACTTGAATCTAATATTTTATTTAAAAAATAAATTTCTAACCACTTAAATCAATTAGTATAAATTATAGCCCGTTAATTTGTTTATTTGATGGATGTGAAAATTTCCAAAGCACTGTCTATATATTATTATTTTATAATTATTCAAATTCAGCTAGCTACGTGCTTCTTCCATGCCTGAAGACTGAAAAGCTTACTTTTACGAAACCCACTTCTTTTTCCTTCATTGAAGTCCTCTTATATTTGTATCTACAACAAAGATATTTTATTATGATAAAGTGGTTTATGTATATATATCTATTGTGATATTGTTTCATATAGTTAATGAACTTATAATAACCTATCGGTTCTGATTATTTTTTCTAGGCATCTTTTGATTGACCTTGACTGAAATTAAAGCAACCCCACACCCCATCACATACATACGATCGATGATATTAGAGGAGGGAATCTAAACAATTGCTAACTTATAAATATGAAGGCAAACAAAAAAAAAAGTTTATATGTGAAAAAAGAAAAAAAAAAGAAAGTGATGACATTATTGGAGAAACTTATTTTTTGTCAGAATAATTATTTTATCAAGTAAGAAAGCATTGCAACAATTTTCAATTTCTTGATTTTAAGTTTCATGTATTTTTTCTGTGAAGCACTATTTGGTGCTTCAAGATTCGTAAAGGATTCAAAATCCAGCACTGTCGTATGCTTTCGTCTTTCAATTTTGAATTACGAGATCGAAGAAAATCCATCTTTTTTTTAATTAATTTCTGTGCCTCTCTCTATTAGTAATATCAGCTCTATAAAAATTTCACAAAAACTTCAAGCTAACTTGTAAAAATATGCTCGTACTTAATTACAGAAGATAATAGAATCCTCTAGCTCATACATCAATTTACATTCCCTTCAAACTTCTCAATTTTTTTTTTGTGAAATAGGAAATCATATTAGAAGACAAAAATAGTGTATAGACCCCCTTAAGCAGGGGTAATACAACATAGAAGACGTGAAGTGCCAAAAAGAAAGATGCAAAGTATTACAGATGTAGCAAATTAGCATTGTAATAAGTCTGTTACATAAGCATCAGAGACAAAGGCTGGAGCAGTATGGTAAGTCCTAAAGGGGAGGCTATTTTTCCTTGCTTCTTTTGCCAAAAGATCAGTACAATTGTTTTGCCTCTGAGAGATCTTCATAACTCTGGCTTCCTTAAAGGTGAGAGTAGAAGCTTGTAGTTTGAGATTAAGGTAGCAAGAGGATGAAAATCAGATTGATTACATGTCAGGAGATTGTATAGTTCCTAGCAATCAACTTCAATTTCTATCCTCTTGATTTTGATAGAATTTGCAATCTCTAAGCCTATATGTGAGGACCAGGCTTTAGCCTTCTCTGTTGTTCCCAATACTATAAGTTTAACAAAACCTATAATCCATTCTCCATGGTCAGATCTTATTACTCCTCCTGCTGCCAGAAGGTTCCTTTTTGTTGATCCATCTACATTTAGCTTGCATGCACCAACCAAGTGGAGTTTTAATCCAAGCCGTATTGGTACTGATAGAATCATTTCTTGAAGAAATATTTGTTTCAATCCTACAGGGTGGGCGAGAGGACCAAAACTTAGTGACTTTCAAGATAATCCAATTTATGATTTTCTGATTTGGAGGGGAATTGTTTTTAAATTTTTTTTTGTTTCTATTTAGCTAGAGGAAGGTGGTTTGCCAAAGAATTTGGATATGATTTTCCACTTTGTTGTTGTTGTTTTCTCCCAGCCAGTATGTGTAGTTTAAATGAAAGAAATTAAATTTCGTGGAGGATGAAGGATTTCCCATATTGTTTTGACATGGTTGCAATCTCTAATGGCGTGTTGATGAGTTTCTAGTTCCATGTGGTAGAGTAAACAAATGTCATTATTCATAGTAGAAGTCTTATGGAGAGTTTTGTTGGTAGGTAGGCTTTATGTAAAAGCTTACCAGAGGAAGAATTGTTCATGCAGATGGCATGGGGTTTTCCAAATCCAAGATATTGTAATTTTGTTTTGTGGGTTTTAAATGTGTTAGGGCTTTACTAGAGTTATTCAAAATAAAAAGGTAAGTTGATTTTGATGTGAAAAAACCATTTTTTGTAAGATTCCATATTTGTTTGTCTTGTGGCAAGCTTAGACTTTGGGCCAATTCTTGTGTTGATATTTTGAGGGGTTATTGATTTGGTATTTGAAAGGGTATATAATCTATGTGCTAGTAGGTGTGGTGTGTATCTCTTTTCATAATCGAGTTCATAGTTATTTGATCTTCATCTTTAGAGAGTGGGCCATAAATTTTCTATCTTAGGAGTTTGTTTAGCCAGTTGTCATACCAAAAGTTTGTGTTTTTACCGTCACTTATTAGATTTCTAGCATAGGATTTGTATAAGAAAAGGGTTTGTTGTATGTTCTTGTAAGTATAGGATTGATTTGCTTTCCTCTTAGGAAGGTTACTTTCGTATTTGTTAGTGAAATTTTGGTCCAGGTTTTGTTTGAGGATTGATTGTATCTCCAAATTAAGTTTAAAATATGAACTTTATTTTGATGCTCAGCTTTTCTAATGCCTAGGCCTCCCAATTGCTTTGATTTTGTTATTTTTTCCTAATTAGTTTGTGAAATTTTTTGTCATTTATAAAATGACCCCAGAACAAGTCTATGGTCTTTTTATCTATTTTTGCAAGGATACAATTTTTAAGGGAAAAAACTTTCATTATGTGGTTGGAAAGATTTGAGATGGTGGAGTTTATTAGTTGGGTTCTGCCTACTTTCGACATGAGGTTTGCTTTCCAACTGCAATATCCGTGAAAAATAAAATATAAATATATGTTTGCGAACTACTGTTACTATTTCAGTATACGGTATTATTCACCTGTATAATACTATTCATATATACGATATTGTTCACATATACAATCAAAATATCGAATACTAGATGTGGTTTAGTCGTAAGAGAAAACTAGAAAGAAGTTCGTAGAAGAAAATGATATTTTATGTGAGAAAATACCCTTAGGGACTAAAATGAAAGGACTGAATTGAAAAGAAATTTAAAGGTTTAAGGTGAAAGGATAATTTTTCTTTTAAGTTTCTAGTAACTAATAATTCAGCTATTTATACAGTAAGCTAAATTATTAAAGCGCACAGTAAATTGAATTATTTTATTGGAAATATCATTTTCATAAATAGTAAATTGAATATTGTATTAAAGTATAGTATCAAATAGTACTTTTGACTTTTCCTATAAATATTCTTTTTCATTTCACTTCTAAACTCACACATTTAACTTCTCTTCTTCTCTCTCCTTAAGTTTCTCTTGCTTCAACGCTAGTCCTATGAGATTTTGGGCTTTCTTTTTTAACTTAGATCCAAGGTGAAGATACTATATCCTTTTTATGTCTTTCAAATTTTAAAAGCTATTTTCTTAAGTATGCTGTGTGGTTGTAGTTTTGGTTGATCTTCCACAACAGAAAAACTGTCCTTAGTTGCCTATATGTTATTTTTTAATTACTAAAACAGAATGTAAACTGTGAAAAATACATGTCTAGAAAAGTTCTGGCTAAGGAAAGATTTGGTACTTAAGTATGTCCATTGCGACCCTCTACTCTTTCTTAGGAACTTACCTGGTGTACTCTTTTACAGATTGTATTCTCTATTTCTAATATGAATAGTGACCGTACATATGAATAATAACTGTATGTATGAACAGTGACTGTATGAAACATAACTCTAATTTGTTTTCTCTAATCTTTAATGAAAATCTCCATAGCGAAACACTGAAATTCTCCTGTGTGCTCTTGCCCGTAATGACTGAGAGAAGTTATACTCGTACAAAATTCAAATGAGTGAAACGATCCCGTTTTAATAGGGTTTTAGTATCATTAGGGATAAAAGTATATCGTAGGACACTCCTAAGACTCATAAGGATAGATTGGTTCGGAGTGGCAAATCTAGAGAGGTAATTCAGATTAATCTAGAAGTATGGATAAGACGAAATAAGTATTTTAGGGTGATATAAAGTTTGAATCTTTTCAAAGATAACTTAATTGTTATCTTGATTTGTGATTTATAAACCTGTGATATAGATATATATATATATATATATATATATATATATATGATACCTGTCATATGAATGAATATTACATTGTACTTCTGATTATGATATGAAATATTGTATTATTGATTGTGATTGAGCGGATAGTACCTCCTCTCATGGCAAGGCAAAAAACTTAGTTTAAAAGGTGTTTAACCAACGAATATGGAGACAACGATTTCTTCGATAGGGATATAGCCCGGGTCAGTAACAGATTCGTGAAGCGCCCTAGCTGAGAGGATGAGGTTGTGCATTATCATAGAAATAAATAAATTTGGTGAACCAGCCTATGTGCACTCTCCGGGATATATTGTCATTGATGAGTACTAATACATTTGGATGAATTGAATGACTTTATATCTTTTAGTATGTAATTTCTAACTATGTTTATTGGTTGAGTTTAAGCCTTTGGGTATAGTTGCATGACTGGTGATGTATTTGAATTTTATTAACGCGAGACCAATTCACTCACTGAGTTTTAAAGCTCACACTCTCTGTGAAATCTTTTTATTCAAATTAGGTTATCGGCGAAGAATATTTGCTAGAAGAGTAAATCATTTCGAACCTTCTCGTTATCGGATAAATCCCTCTTTGTTATAGATTAAGTTACTCTGTAATCGTCTATGACATGTAGGTCAGAGGTTTGACATATTTGGCTTGTATTTTAGTATAGTAATGTATTTCATAATGAGGATATATTATTATATACAAGTCATCTCTGTGTATTTTAAATAAAGAAATTTCAATATGATAGCTATTATATCTTACAATCTTCCATTTTGATAACACAGAGATAATTACTAATAATTTAACTCGTGGGTAGAATTTATGAAAAAGCTTACAGTTATGGGAGATTTATCATTGTGCCGGTTATGTGCCCAAGTAACGGGTTGTGACACTAACCGTGAAGTTTCATTTTTAATTTGTATAATATGAAGGTAAAATTATTGTTTTTGAAGGTGAGTTTCAAAGGATAACCTAGAAAGCATCCTAGTGCTTTGGAAGTAATCAATGGTATTAGTGTGCATTGTTTTAGAGAACCATGCTTTTTATTTGTCAAAATTTATATTCATGTTGCTTATTGTACAAAATCTAGTGAGCACTTCATTCATAGCTTGGATGCTTGTGTTGTTTGCTTTACTAAAGAAAAGAATGTCATTTGTAAAGAGAAGATGAGAGATTTGAAATTCTTTGTTTTTAAATTTTTAGGGGTGCCATTGATTTGCATTAATTTTAATTTGAATGAGGTGGCTCAAATATTCCATTCTTAATATAAAGATGTTGAGCGAGATTGGGTCGCCCTGTCTAATTCATCTTGAGGGTCTAAAGGATTGTATTTTCTAGTCATTTATGATAGGGTGTATTGGAAATTTTTTTAGGCAGGATAAAATTCATTTCTAAAGGTCTATAGGTAGGTGGTTCACATCACTATGGTTACCAAACAGTCCAAAATTCAGTTTTATGGCAATTTCTATCACCTAACTAGTTGTTTGGACCCTAATTGCACATTAATTATAATTTAATTACACGAGAGTTGTTAACAGAATTAAAAACACATGCAACTACATTAAAATTAATAAAACAGTAACAACATAGAACAAAAATGCATAATACGTCACAAATTCCCTAGAGTTGTGTCTATTATCATCCTATCCTAAGTTCATTTTTGGTTGATTTCTACCATTTGGTCATCAAACTAATATTTCCAGAAGATCTTCCAGAACTAGACTATATATGAATTAGAATTAAGAAAATCTTCACTAATACCTAACCACATGTAATTTGATTAAGTCCTAACTAAAGCCATGTAAAGCAACCATATTCATACATGTCATTTTCATTCTATTCTCTATACGTGCACAACAATAGCATTCATACATGTACAACAAATTTAATCTTCACATGAAATCATCAAAACATAACTTCTTTTCTTGCTAGTCTAACCAGCACAAGCATAAATATCAAAATAAAGAGGTAAGAAATCAAAATAGAAAATGAAATATAATCAACTAGAAAACTTATTTGATTAATCCCAAAGGATTCAAGTACAACTCTGGTTCATGTGTGACTGATTACACCATAATTTCTGCGGCCAAAATGAACATAACATAAGCGAAAATTACATAAGATAGTAACCTATGATGGATAGAGGAATAAGATGGAAGAAGAGAGTCTTCAACAAGAAGAAATGTTGGTTTGAAGGTATTCTTAATCTGATGCAGCCTTGGAGGACGAAATTCACTTCAACAATATCACTTTCCTAATTCAAAATTGCAGGTCTGATGTGTAAATGGTTTAGCAACAAACCATAATAGATTTGCATGGAATGAGAGGCTAAAATATTGACTTTTTTGCCTATATATTTTGACCTATGAATTTTACTATTTTTGTGCAAGTGGGACAACAAAACAAAATTGAATACATGCCAACGAGTCAGAATCGTTTGTAGAAGGGTAGGGCCCACATTAGTCAGCGTCTTAGTCAACAAATATATCCACATTAGCATTTAGTTGGTGTTCATATCAACATATCAACTCTCTAATTAATTTGTTCGCAAGATTAGCACATAATTTGGGTCTTTAATCATTTAGGTCACAAAAGTATGAAATTAAAACTTATTAATTCTATCATTAATTTAGACCCAATAAATTCCAAAACATGATATAATTAGAGAATTTTCACGAATAAATTGTAATAAGACTAAGATAAAAGCTAAAATGGATGTAAAAATACTAGATATTAGTAGGTTGAAGTGTTCTAATATTTTCCATATGAAAGTCCATGAAATAAAATCAAGTCTTTTCAATATCAATTTTGGCTATCATCCATCCATCTTTATTTTTTGAGTTTTTCATAGAATTCATGGTTTCATAGGCTATGAGGAAAAGATCCGAGGAGTGACTTCCCGCAGTGTAAGCTCCCTGAAGGTATGCATATGTGGTTTTAGTCTATTAACTATGATTTTTGTAAGGATTTTATAGTGAGTGTTATAAGTCTTATAAGTCTGTAGTATGGAACCCTGTGTGTGTTTTCTATTTTAGGAATTCAACATAGGATGGTTTTCTCCCATTCTTTAGGAACTTTGTAAGTTTTAAAGACATTTTGGATGGCAGGGATAATCTGATATTGAGTTAGTTCCTAATTTTTTTAGTAAAAAAATTACATGTAATCCATCTTTTCTCGATATTTTTAGAGGGCTCATCCTGTCTAGTGCCTTTTTTTTATTTCATCTTCCTCAAGTAATTTAATCAAATGCCAGTAGAGTACATTTCTAATTTTGGGAATGCTTAAGTTTGGGGGGATGGTGAGGTCTGTAGATTGGTTGTTTGTTTCCAAAAAGAAGATGTCCTTTAGGCTTGATAAGAATTTTTGTTTAGTGTCTTTTTGTTTTGTAATCCACGATTGGTCAAATTTTTGTATCTAAAGAATTTTTTTTCTTTTGTTTATTGCTGATGTGTGGAAGAATGTAGCATTTCTGTCACCTAATGTTATCCAATGCAATCTTGATTCATTTGCCAGATGCTTTTTTTGTTTTCTAGGAGTTGATTTAGGTGTTTTTGAAGTTCTTCTTCTAGTAGTAAAAGTTGAGGGTCATTATTATTGTCGAGGGACTTTTGAAGACCACTCAGCCTTCTTTTTGTTCTCTTAATTTCATGAAGGATGTTTCCAAAGGTTATTTTGTTCCAATATTTAAGTTCTTCTTGGTAAATAGATATAGTTTTGATGGAGTCATTTGAGTGTCTCTGCCAAACATTAGTTGTTAGAGGGACAAATGAGATGTTTCAACTAAGATTGGTGTGTGCTCTATCAATTCTAATTCTTATAATATATATTGGTTGCCTCCAAATAGTCCAGGTAAATTTGGGCTCCACATGCCTAGGTTAAAGATATTTGTTTTATGCAGAAATCTATTGAAGGTTTCTATTTTTGTTTTATTTGGTGGTCTACCCCCAAAATTTTCTTGGGGTTTTAGGATTTCATTGAAGTTTCCTATTAACAACCATGTGATATTTATATGCTTTGATAGTCTAGAAAGCTTTTGCATACATTTTTTCTACTAAAAATTTTTGAATTAGCATAAATTGTCTTAAGTAAAAAACATATAAGATTTTACCTGGATTTTAAAGTAAATGTTGTCAAATCATGAAGAAATAGACACCATAGCAATGTTGATATGCCTTTAAGGTCGCGAAGGGATATGTGTCAGTTCTCATGACTTGAGTTTGATCTTGTGGCCTACGTCTAATGGCTTAAATAGGGAAGGGCCCGCATTAGATACATGGTGTATATGTCAAAAGTTGCACATTGACTAATAGTTTAAGCTTTTGGCCTAGTGGTAAGCACTATTGGTCATATCATTTGGTATCAGAGCCAATGCAGGTTCGAATCCCAGGGTCGACACTTCCTCATATCTCAAGATTCGAGGGCAAACCTTCCCTAAAAGGGGAGGGAATGATATGCCCTTAAGGTCACGAAGGGGTTTGTGTCAATTCTCATGACTCGAATTCGATTTGGTAGCCCACATCCAATGGCTTAAATAGGAAAGGGCCCGCTTTAGATGCAGAGTGTATATGTCAAAAGTTGTGCTTTGGCTAACAACTTAAGCTTTTAGTCTAGTGGTAAGCGTTCTTGGTCATATCAAATATTGTGTGAGTTCCAAATAACCCAGATACTTCCTGAAAAGCCCATCACATCCACTTTAACAAATCTTTCAAAACCTAAGGTGCTAATGACTGAGTTAGCTCGATCACTACTCAGTTTGGTTTCAGTAAGGATGATTGGCTCAGGGTTGTAGGAGTTTTTCATCTCTCTAAAGACCCTTCTAAATTAGTGTCTGCAACACCTCTTACATTCCAGCTTATTTGTTCATGGAGTTAAAGAGGTTATATATGTTATTAGCTGTAGGAATTATAGGTTGGAAGTAAAATGTTGGGGAGAAAATCTGTTGGTTGTCAATGTTTCTTGTCTTTAAGCTTAGAGAGCAGGTGATGTAAGCATCTATTTGTGCGAGTAAATGATGGGGTGTGAGGGTGGTCAGTTTTAGGAAGGATGGGGTTGGTTCAGATAGATTAAGGGTTTTTTGGATGGATTTTGTAGGGTTTTAGGTGTGAGTGGTAGTGGTTGTGGCGATTGGTTCTCCATTTGGTGGGGGACGATTTTGAGGATGGAAAGTTCTGTGTTTGTTGCAGGATGATAGTGTTTCCATTGCGGTGGTTGCACTTTTGACTGATGGGGGTCAATTTTAGGAAGGCAATGTTTCTAGACTTGGATCTGATTAATTATGTATGTGGTTTGAAGGTAGTTGTTGGGATGGCGGTGTTTCTGTCGAGCTCTTCAGTTGCATTGTTTCCTTTAGTTTCGTCTGAATCTTCATTTTAGTCAAGCACTCTAGTCGCTTTGTGTTCTTCGATTACGACTAAATCTTTGATTTGTGTTTCTGTCTTTTGCAATTACTTAGATGTACAACTCTTGAGCACTAGAAAGTACAATATTTTATTGTGTCAGACCGAATTGCTAAGCATACTCAACTAATAATCATGCATGAAAAAGTACAAAATTGCTTTCACTATAATTTTTTAAAAAACATATTGTCCACTATGATGTCACCATTAAATTTAGATGGTATAATCACCTTTTTTTAATATATATATATATATATATATATATATATATGTATCTAGGCCCACATTGTTATGACTCACTATATATTCTCCTTTCATATATTTTTCAATCGAATTTTTATCCAATGAAAAAATACAGTAAGTATATTTTACGGTTTTTAATCTTAGCCCAAAATAGAGACCCAAAAAAAAAGCCATGAATTTCCCATTTCTTGAGATTTGTGTCTTCATTATTACCTCTAGCAAAAAATCTCGGAGGCCATGGTAATAAACCTCTCTCCCTCTCCATCGTCATATTTGAGTTCCTTTATTAGATTAACCCATCCAAACTCACCGTTCATAAAAGCTGAAAACCAACTTTCCAAAACCTTTTTCTTCTTCTTCTTCTTTCAAGGTATTAGGCTGGATTCGATTTTGTAAACTTTGAGGGTGCTCGATCTGTACTCAAGGCAGCTGGAGTTTTAACAGCCATAATTGTTGTTCATGACAGCGGTCACTTCCTTGCTACTCATCCATGTGAGTAAATTTGCTACTGGATTTGATCCCATTTTAGCAAAATTCAATGCAAACAACGTAGATAAATCTACTAGCGATTTCCCTCTTGGTGGGTTTGTGGAGGTTCCTGATACATTCCCATTGATGATTTAAATTTGCGAACAGACAATATTGGACAGATTAATTGTAGTTTCAACTAGTGTAATTGGTAATATAATTTTTGCATTCGTTATTATTTTTGTGCGAGCCCTATTGGTTGGTCTCCCTTTAAACGAGGTCCTTCCTGGGGTAAATATACCTGAAGTCTCGAGATGGCTTACTTCCTGATGATGCGATCCTTAAGGTTAATGGCGTGATTTGCCTAAACTAGGTCCTAATGTAATCTCTGAAGTTGTTGATGTCATTAAGAAGAACCCTAGAAGATATGTGTTGCTTAAGGATAAAAAAGGGGATCGGGACTTGAATGAAATTCTGATGGTACTGGTAAAATTGGAGTTCAACTTTCGTCAAATGTATAGATAGACAAGGTTATACCCTTATGCAGGTTTGGTTTATATATGAAGTTGGTATGTTCTCTCTTCACTTTTGTAAAATTCTTGAAGTTATTCATTCATTTATAATCTTAAATTATGCATCAGTGCACTTTTTTGGTTCCTACATGATCTGAATGTAAGTCAAAAATCTCAATTTATTAAAGATCTTGACTTTTATGATTCACACAAATAAAAACTTAAACATACCTGGATCTATACTTTTTTTTTTGCGTAGTCGAATTCGTATTCTTTTCTCTGAATTTTTTCCTTTCAATCTCCTTAATGGTTAGGAGTAAAAACAGTAACAGTTAGACTTTTTCTGAACTAATGTTCTTTTTTTTTTATTACTGTTATTTAAAATTTGAAATCAGAGTAAAAATGTTATATTACCTTTTGACCTCTATAAAGTTTTTAATTATTTAATAGTCTCTCAACCATCAGAAAAAAGTCTCAATATATTAAAAATTTTTGATTTAGGTTCTTTAATGTTATATTATGTGAATTTAATAATTAATGTCATTAAACTTAATTACATGAGCCACATATTAAAAAATAATCTGACATTGAATTTCTTGTCACTGTAATATTGCTTCAAAAAAGCATTACAGCAAAATCCTTTCTTTATTTCTTAATACCATTCCTTTTTCTTTTTCTTTTAATTGTTGCTTTCCAAGTAAAGCTGAGACAACTTCATTTCTGGTCATCTAATGTGCAATAGTTGCCTCAAATGAGAACTGTGGAATTTCTATTTTTTAAATATCAGGCCTTCTTGAAGTTTTTCTTCATTTGTCAATGCCATTGTTAAAGCCAATTAGGGCCCCTCATAGGAACACTGAAAATAAAGAAAATGGAAAAAGAAGAAAAAGTAAAGTATCTGTCTATTTGACTGTTTTATGGGGTAAGTGTAAAGAGAAGTTTTCAAGGAATTGCATGGCCATTTAGTGATCTGACTCGCAAAATCCGAAGCTTCGCCTTCAACCTGTTTTATGAAAATACCTTTTACAACGTCGTCTAGTACGAGTTTCAGGGGGGCTATTAATTCTTCAAACCTCTCAACATTATTATTCATTCATTTTAATTTTTTACATGACTTTATATAGCTTATAATAATAGAATTAAAAAAATTTACAAAATAAAAATATTTTATACAAATTTAAAAAGTTTACAATAATATAGCGATAAAACTTTAATATAAAAATTTAAAAATTTCACAAACACAATAATATTTTAATGTTAAATGCTTGATCACATATAAGCTTTAAAAAAAAGCTTTTTCCATATTATCAATAGTCATCCCAATTGAATTTTATAAGGTCATAAAAAATATTAAATCTAAAAAATTTCTATATAGCCACAAAATTATTAACTATTGACCATTAATATTTTTATAAAAAATTTGTATATTTTTATAACAACATACTTATATCTCCTACTTCTTGGTATAAAATAATATCCACAAATATTTTTCTTTTTACCTCCACTATTAATAAAATTCTTCGAAAAAAAAAGAAGGGTTAAAATGATATTACATACTTTTTGGTGTAGGGAAAAGAAATTATTCTTGCATAAATTCGCTTCATGAACAAAAATTGATCACTTAATGATCACGTGCTTCTAAAAAATAGCATATAATAATTTCATCACATGTACATGAATCAATATGCATTTGCCGCGTACACATAACATTACATTTCTACCTGTGGAAAATCTATGCTATCCACAAAGAACCATTAGATGCAAAAATGATTAATAAAATGATTGGTCATTTACTAGTCAATGTTTAAGAAAAAATAAAATAAAATAAAAAAATTTCTAACGTGCAAACCATTCAAGGCCTCATATGCCAAGGGAAAAAATATGTATATGGAAATCAAACATTTGTAACCTTAAAAAAGTTGTTAGAAATATCATATTTTTGAATTCCAAATTTCATAAAAAAATATGAGTTATTTTCACAAAAAAATATTTATGCAATTTCTTGTAAAATAAATATAGCAAACCAAAAGTATTTTCATTGATTTACTTATTTGTGAATCACAAAATTTCTTCTTAGAGAAATTTCACAATTGAAAAAATTTCATAAAAAAATGATTATTCAAATTCTTCATTCAACGTTCTTATATTTCATTTGGTGCTTTCATGGGATTAAACATGAAATTATCTTAAAATTGTTAAAACAGCAACTTGAAAAAATAAAAATAAACATAAAATAGAAGAATTGAATGTTAGCATTAAAATATAAAATACATAGTAGTGGGCTAATATTTGAGTAGCTCGTCTTTCTTTAAGTTAATTTCACGCTTCTCATAAGTTAGTTTTGCTATATCACCAAGTGCAAGGGTACACATACATATTACCTCCAACATACAAGAGCTCAAGATTCATCTATTTGTTTACTATCTCTACACAAAGAAAATAAATTAAACTCTGATTCTCATACACCTTCTCTATCCAAAATAATACACACAAATATTATAGAGACATTTTCTCGCTTAGTATATTTTTTTTCTCTTATTCTTTCATCTGTGTACCCAAAACACGCACATAAAGGCAACTTCAACGTCTATATATGTGTATATATACAATAAGCTAGTTATCAAGTACTACAGTTATACATGTTCATTAATGCTAGCGGTTATATATATATATATATATATATATATATATACACACATTTATTAAGTAACAGTTTCTAAAATATTTTAATTTAATATTTTATAATAATAAAATCCAACACCATTTCATATGGCTCTCCTTGCTGTGAATGATGAAATCGTCCCAAGACTTTAGTTTCAAACTCATTCCACGACTGCACCAGATTCATCACCTCCAACCATCGAAACCAATTTAAGGTCCTTTGACACATTCCAAAAAGTGGACATGTGAGTTATACATATAATATTTAGGGTATACCTCCATGATATTCTTTAATTTTTTTGGATATTGTTAATATCCATAACTATATAAAATATAAATTTTACATAAAAGATATTTTACATATAAATTTAGAAAATATTCAACATTCATACATTACTCAGTATGATATAACCTTGTAGGCTTAGGTGACTTACTAGATTACAAAGTATTTTCTAATACTCACCAAAACTTGGTTCCAAGAACCACCAACCAAACAGTAGAGTATAACTCCGAGAGATAAACATCCCCCTCAACTACCATATTTGAAAAAGACAACAACTGAGAGTATGAGTTTATTAAAATTCAGTGAGTAAACAACTGTGCACGAAAATATCACAAACACATAATTCATTTTCTATTATAGCTAAACTATAATTTAATTTAATATATCATTCATCTTTATATAAGTTATAATTTGCATCAGATTTTTTGGGTGATCAAGTCCTCAATCATCCATGTGTCATATTTGGTTATATTCTAGCATCAGATTTCTTAGGAGATCAAGCCTCAATCTTCCATGCTTGAAATTCGGTTATATCATAGCATTAGATTTCTTGGGAGATCAAGTCTTCAATCTTCTATGCTTAAAATTCGGTTATATCCTAGCATCAAATTTCTTAGGAGATCAAGCCATCAATCTTCCATGTTTAAAATTCAATTACAATCTTGCATCAAAGTAATATAAGATATAATTGCTATCATATCATTCCTCATCTCAAACATACATCAATGTCCTTTTGAATCTTTTTTAAGAGTTAAGGTAATCTAACAATCATCTTTAACAAAAAAATAAAATGTGTATCCAATGTTCCAAAAATATTGCAAATGAGACTTATATTGTGCTTTAGTTAATTTAGTAAATTAATTTTGCATGGTTGTCCACTCACCTTGATATTTGTCCAATTTTACCTTGAATCATCCTAAAAAATATGTAAGATGATGGAAGATAATTCTCTTTACTTCAATCTAATCATAACATTCCAAAAGATGTGAAAATACAACAAAGAATCAATCCCTATAAGATAATCATGCAAAATCATGTCAAGGTCACAAAATAGGAGATTTTTTACTACAATTCTGACCCTTGATCACTCCTCTAAACATAACTCTTAAATAGTAAATAATTTTCAAATGAAACTTATTTTATTTGAAAATAGACTCAAAAAGATTTCAAAAGATACTTTATTTGCTAAAAATGGAGTTCGGATGAAAGAGTTATGATCATTTTAAAATTATTGATAAGTAGCGGTTCGCCATAGTAATGGTTCGCTACAGTAACCCAAATCTGGAAATTTTGTAGCTGCTATAGTACTGGTACAGTAATATGTGATTTTCCTCTTAGTTTTCATGAATTTTGGGTCAAATGTTCACTATTTCTCTTGACACCAAAACCTCCAATTTAAACCAACAATTCAAGTCTCAATCATCAAATTTTCCTTTATAACTCTAACTTTTCTTATTTTTCGAATTTTATCTCTTTCAGCCCCGAAACTACAAATTTCTCCTAGTTTTCTTCAAATTTCTTGTTCCATAATTATTATCTAACGTGTAGAAATGTTTAAACCAACATCCACACTTAAATTCATCCATTAGAACCTCAAATCAACCAAAAATGCTTTAAATCTGAAAATGAAAAAGAGATGGATGATGGAGCTTACCTCTTGCTTCATAAATTCTAGTGAGCCGGAAGATAATGGGAGAACCAAAGATTAACAGAAGAAATTGGAAGAAAAAATGGAGTAGGTTGAGAGAAAACCACTTCCTCCTCTTGTTGCATAACGCCTCTTCTAGAAAAATGGGAGAGCGAAAAAAGATGAAGATTTATTTTATACTATGGGTTAATGGGTGATTCATGGGTACCTATACCCAAATATCCAACCTACTTTGTCTAGCCAATGAAATATATCCATAATTAATTCTCAACTTAAATAAATTAAGCCCATCTCTCATAAATTTCATAGTCCACGAAAATACACCACACAACATAGAAATACTTAATTTAGTCATTTCACCTAAATTTCATAAATAATATTTAAAAAAATTAATTAAGTATGAAAAAATAAAAAATGATTAAATTAAAAATATTAAAATAATACTATAAAGTACCATAATATTCTAAAACACATAACTTCAAATTTGGCCAGTATTACACCCTCTCTTTAAAACAGACAGCGGCAGCTTCGAGTTTCTCAGCCTCCGTGATGTCGTTGATTGCAAATTATTGCTCAACCTGAAAGGCCAGCCAATCGGGTTATCTCCAGTGAACAGTTGTAGTTCAGGTATGCCTCCTTTTGGGCCTTTGTCACCTGGCCCAACTTGTCTCTGTGTGGTTTATAGACTTGGGCAATGGTAGGCCCATCAAAACCATTCTAAACGACAGCATTGTAAATTAGAAGAAAGTATTTGACCAAAAAAAAGAAAAAGAAAAGAAGAAAGTAGCGCTGATCCTCATTGTCTAATAGAATGTTCTATCAGGTCTCAGATTTATGGTCTTGTAATCAACTAATCATAAAAACATGCCTCGATATTATTAAGACCTAAAAAATTGTGAATGTTATATTTTTAATAAAATAAAAAGAAATAAAAAATTAATTTTGTTTAATTTATTTTAACAGTGTTATTATATATAATGTTTGTATAATTTTTTGCATCCATCAGTATTATAGTCATTTATCCATAATTCTTTTTTTTTATTTAAACATAGATTTTTTATTCCTTTTCATGTATAACTAAATATGAGAACGATGTTTATCAGATCATTCCAACAATCGTAAAGAAATTGCTTGTATTGAGGAATTAATAATACACTATTGAATTGTAAATATTATAAAAATATTATTCCATTGTTAAAAACTAAATAAAGAACACTCAAAGAAGGGGAAAAAGATTAAAAAAAATCAACGAATGAGAAGGAAAAAAAAAACTAGATTTGATTTTAAAAAGTCTGTATAAAAATATGAAAATAATTATAATTAAAAGCATATGAGAAGGGAGAGGGAGGAGGAAGTGAGCCTTGTGGTCATGAAATTTTGACTTTCGTATGCATATATGAAGAAATAAAACTTATACAAATTCAAATCTATATTAAAAAAAGTACTCACATTTAATATTTGAAAATATCTCAAATAAGATTTTGAGACATTTTACAAAAAAAAAACTTACAGAGGTTCTCTTTTAAAAAGAATAAAGTTTGTATATGCGTAAATATGATAATATAATTAACAGTATATGAAAATATGTGAAATAATTAACTTTTAACATTAATTTAATATATATCATGCTTTAAGTTCTAAATTGTTATTTTTTTTATGAACAACTGTTTTTATTTCAACAATTAATATTAAAAAATTTATTAGAATCTAATTTAAATCATAAATTGCAAATTTATTTTAGCAATAATTTTTTTATTCACATATTTTGAACATATTTTATTAAAAAAATAAATTTTGCATCACTTAAATAAACAAATAATTAATTTTATGAACATTGTATAATGATTTTAAGGCAAAAGTATATTTTATGTCTTTAAGTTTACACTAATTTTCACTTATGTCCCCAAAATTTTTTTGTCAAATATGTTCTACATATTTCAGTTTTTTGCAAATATGCCTTCACTACAAAAAAATTGACTTTCGGTGATGATATGGTGGCGACTGAAATTGCTGCTGATAGTCTAATTGCTGAAAGTTTTTGTGGCGACAAAATGGGTTGCCACCGAAAGTCATCATTTAGTGGCGAAACTCGCATGAGACATGTGTAATAGAATCGAGTCACCACATAAAAAGAAAATATTCAGTGGTGACTTACAAGAGTTACCACCAAAGGTCACTTCACTGGCCGAAAAAAAAAATTCAATGGTGACTATAAGGAGTCGCCACCAAAAGTTACTTTATTGGCAAGAAAATCATTTAGTGGCAACTTACAAGAGTCATCACCAAAAGTCACTTCGTTGGCAAAAAAACCATTCGATCAGTGGCTGCTGTTGTCACCACCAAAAGTTAAAGTAACCACTAAGTCTATTGAAGAGTTTTTTTTTAGTTGTAGATATTTTTTAACAAATTATAATAAATAACATTTAAATATAAAATATAATAACATTTACAATGTAACTACTACAACTTATACATAATCAATCAGTCATTAAAAAAATCTAAAATTATCATAACATTTACAAAATCAATAATACATAATAATCCAACGTTCCATAGCTTCTACTTTACTATGCTTGTAAGAACAATATCAGTTTTGTTGACCCTAAGGCTTTATGCCATAAGTTTTGATGATAATAAATGTATTTGAATTGTAGCATTGATATACATATAACAATAGAAAAATATATGTACTTATAACATTACATGCATTATCTTGTGATACATATTTTTCTGTGGTGATTTGTCATCATCAAAAAGGGGGAGATTGTTGACCCTAAGGCTTTATGCCATAAGTTTTGATGATGACAAATGTATTTGAATTGTAGCATTGATATATATATAAGATTAATTATCATATATATGCTACAAATACTTAAGCATGATTATGTTATTTAATATGTATGTTGCATATATTGAATCATGCTATTGAACTAGCCATTGGGTTTGCAAGTAAAATATATTTTATAAGTTGGTTCAAAACAAGAAGAATAAGCATTGTATTAAAGAACAAGGAAAAGTAATATCATGCTTCACTCAAGGAAGACAACATGCAAGGATAAAGTTACAAGAAATGAAGAATTAGAAGATTTGAAGTCTTGGAAGCTTGGATGCATCAAGATAGCCTATGTGTTTACATTAGGTATATTTTATATAGGCTAGTATACTTGTGCAACTCAATGATTTAGATTTGCATACATTGGCTCAAGCATTTTTGAACAAAAAGATAGTGAGATATGAAGTTTTACAAAAGTTAGTTTTTGAGCTTTGGTCACTCCTTATATCATATCTCATAAATGAAAATTTGGTTTTTCAAGTATCTTAATCTCATTTGATAGTAGACTCAAAGATCTTTTCAACGGTATATTATTTATTCAAAACGGAGTCCAAATGAGAAATATATGACTATTTAAAATATAGTTTGAAAAACTGAAAGTTGATTTTACTGTACTAAAAAATTATTTTGTTATGACCTATAGTCAGTATTTTGATTATATCTTTTAAACGAAAAATAATTTTTAAGTGAAGCTTTCTCATTTGAAACTAGACTCCAAGAGCTTTCCAATGATATATTATTTGTTAAAACGGAGTTCAAATGAGGGAGTTATGAATTTTTAAATAAAACTTAAAATCTGTATTTCGCTACTGCCAGCCGGTGGTCGACCAGGCAGCTTCCGACTGGTCGACCAGGCAGCTTCCGACTGGTCGACCAAGCAGCTTCCGACTGGTCGACCAGTTGTCCTGAAAATGCTATATTTTGTTACTATCAGTGGGTGGTCGACCAGGTGACCCCAACTGGTTGACCAATCGACATCTAGACTGCATTATAAATGCTGTAACGACTATATAACGGCTAATTTTTTAAAATCTTATATATATGACCGTAGATACACGATTTTGAGCAAGAACCAAGTATTACAATGACATATTAACATGTTCTATCATCTTTGAGAGAAATCCAAATATTCTTGAGCCAAATCTTGCATATTCTCTATCATTAGAGTTATTATAGCTTCATTTGTATTTATCTACTCATTAGAGAGAGTTTCTTTGTATTGTTGATTTTGATCAACAAATATATTATTCCGAGTTGAGGTTCGCAAGTACCGGTGTTGGAAGAACTTGCTTTGGGTTTAGGAGGAGCCCAGATTCATAAATTTTCCATTGTGGTTTCACAAATACCCGGATCAAATTTGTATGGTTGTGGTGGTTTGCAAGTACCCGGATTAAACTTGCAATTATAGTGGAAATACTCAAGTGGTCTCTTAAGGACTGGATGTAGGCTTGGATTAGCCGAACCAGTATAAATCTCTGAGTTTGCTTTCTCTATCCCTTACTCTTTAATTTGTGCATATTGATATCTATTCTTTAATTCCTTGATCTTTATAATTATTTATCTTGATACATTGATTTTCTGTATTGTATTTATTATCCTAAGCATTGTACTTTTACAGAAAATCATTTTAACTTCCAATTAATTATTGTGAAAAATTTATAAAACCCAATTCACCCCTCCTATTGGGTTCCAACCATTACTTTCAAGTTTATGGTTGTTCCTGTTAAAATGAATAACAAATGTCACATAACAAAGTTAAAGATAAAAATATAAAAAAGAATCAAGCATATGCACTCAAAAAAAAAACAAGTTTAGCACATCAAGAGTACAAACTGTAATTAAAATACACCCATTTTAAAAAAATAACTTTATTTGCAAATACAATAAGTATCAATAGACTTCCAAACATGAGCTAACTGGTTCACGCCACTACGATGCCGAATTGCCCAGAATTGAATTTGTAGTAATCTTGTAATATAGTGATCCACAAGTCGTATTCACTCACAGAGCCTCACTTCTAATCACTAATAAGTTGTTCTTAACATTAATTACGCTAATTTAAACCTAACTAACACTGGGGGGTTGTTGACAGATTTAAGGATAAAAGGGCAGTATACCAGTAGAAATCAATAGCAGAACAATAACAGAAAAGATTGATAACAGACAGAAAAATGCAACCAGCCTTGGTCTTTCCTAAAGATGTAATCTTCCTAGTTCTCTTGAAATGCTAAGTCCTTGTTCTATTTATCATCTGATTATATAAATAATAAAGTGACCAAGAAGAAACTTCTAGACTAAATCACACCAAGTTATGATTAAGAAAAACTTCTCTAGCATAATCTTAATGTGACTCTAGTAAATGTAATCAGATTTATGCAAGGTAACTAACATTACATCCCATTTCCATTTCATTTACTATTTCAACCAAATATAGTAAACACTCCTCAGATGCAAAGTGTAAAACCAATAAATGAAATGCTTAACCAAAGCAACATAAATCACAAACCAGAGGCAAATAAGAAACATAAATGGAATAAATAGACAAATATTTATCTCATTAAGCACATGAACTCAGATTACAACTTTAGTTCCAACCAAGGCTGATTACAAAGAGATTTTAGCCCTTCATGAGAGCAAAAGCAGCAAAACAGTAGAGAGAAAAATAGAGAGAATATAACCTACGAATTTTTGCTAAGTTACAACAAACACAATGTCTATTCTGAGTTACAAAACTGATGCTAAATGTCTAAGGAATATTCTGCCCTAGATGCCCTCAAGTTGACTTTCAAAAGATGCTGAAGTGTTGCTATTTTCTTTTGCAGAGGTGGCAGCCAGCAGACAGTAGCAGAAAACATAGAATAAGGGCAGCAAAAGCTTTTTTTCCATGCAGAAGACTGATGTGGGTTTGTTGCCTTTTTCAGCAAAGTTTAGGAAGAGGCAAAATGCATGCAAAAGGGCTGAACAAATTTGAATGTGGGTCCTATATGTCCATGTCATCAAGTCAGCAGAAAAGAGTGCCAAGTCAACATCCTACTCATCCCAAAAGTGCCACATCAGCGTCCATGTTAGCACAAGTGCCTTGTCAGTGCCACATCATTAAGAAATCTCTAAAATTAATTTCTATAAAATACTCAAATTGATTAAATTGAGTCTTTAATAATTTAAGTCCTAAAAGATGAAAATAATTCAATTTCCATCCAAAATTGATTTAGACCCAATAAATCACAAATTGTAATAAAATTGGAGAATTTTCATAGATGAAAATGCAAATAGACCAAAATAGAAATTAAAATATATATAAAAATGCTAGATATCGCTAACTATGAAATTTTCAACAACATTAAAACATACATTAATTCCACTAGTCATCCCCAAAATATGTGGTGCAGGAAACAAATCAAGAACCTTGATTAGATGATGAAGAACATACATGTACATATGATACAGATGTTAAATATATACTAATCCTTGTTTCTCTACTTCTTCTGCTTGACTTTTCATGCTGCCGATATTCAACATGTGGGCATATATGGTTCACATGTTAAATATATACTAATCCTGACCAAGTTAATTCCTCCCTTTTTTTGGTCCAAGTTAAATGAATATATATCAATTGATTTGTATATGTAACATTGATTTATATATGTATTTTGTTGAAACAACCCAATGTGCAAGTGAAAGATTATACCCTCCTCAAATTCCAAAATATTCTACCAAATATCCTCAAACAAGAACCTTACTTAATGTTATTAGTTCCAAGTCAGGAAAAAGGTTATGACACTAAAATCTCCTTCTTTGAACTCAATCACTCAAACTGATGTGTACAACACATTACCAAGGACATGTTATCACTCTAGAGATCCAGAATCAAAGCCAAAGAGGACCAACAAGAAAAGCATTATTAGAATGAAGACCACAACAAGAACAAGGTTTGCAACCATGAGCCTAATCTATTCATTTCTAATTCTCAACAAAGGTAGGATAGAATGCATTGTTGGTCAATTAGAAATTCAAAGAAACAAAAAACACAACAAGAACAAGTGTACAATCATGACTAATGAAGATATCAAGACACCAAATATTTTCAAGTGACCAGAAATTTATCAAAAGAAAACAGTCCAAAAGATGGAAACTAGATCAAGAATGCTAATGTAGATATTAATCCTTCAAGTTAAATGAAATAACATGAAAAACTAAAATGACAAAAAGGAAAGAAAAGAGACACATGCAACCAAAAATAAAACCATTAAAAAACATGCAAACAAAGTAAGCTTTTTAAAAAACAGAATTTAAATCGAAATGAATTCACATATAGATCAAAAGTAGAACTTAAATTGACAAGTAACATGCAAGCACTTAAAACATAATTTAAACAACCATATTAACAAGAAAACGCTTAAAGAGATCTTAAACTCACATATAAACATGAAAATACGTAGAACAAAATTTAAATTGACCTGAAAACACTTAAAACATAATTTAAACTAACACGAAAACACTTAAAATAGACCCTAAGCTCACATATAAGGATAAACGCATTAAGATCAGAATTTAAACTGACCTAAAAACATGAAACCACTTAAAACAAGGATTTAAACTAACATATTTAACATGAATACACTTAAAAATAGAACTTAAACTCAAATATAATCATGAAAACACTTAAAACATAATATCACAAAAAAATGTAAAGAGGAAAGAAAGATTCATTGATATAGTCCTAAACCACTACCCCCTTTCCAACATCAAATAATCTTAAGTCTGCATCCTTTTCTCTGTAAAAAGGATCAAGAAAATACCTTCTGTATTCTAGCCATTAACGTAGCCAATTGTTGACTGATCTTATCGTCAATCTCAATTTGCATCCTTTGTTCCATCTCTTCACGTTCTTTTTGCATCTTTGCTTGCTCCTCCTGTCTCTATCTTTCAATTTCTACTTGTTGTTCTTGTCTTTGTCTTCTCATCTCTGCTCGTGTTTTTTGTAACTTTTGATCCATATCTGCCTGCATTTGTCCACGCACACTATCCAATGTATAAGACACTCGAACATCAATAGCAACTTGGCTTATGGTCCTTTTTCTTTAAGGTTTTGCAACATAACCTTTCCCTCAAACATACTCAGCCTTTTTACCAAGTAATTCCACCAAAATGTCATCCCTAGTCAATTGAGACTCAGCTTCGATGGATTGTTGTTGAAGCACCAGCTCTTAGAGACAACCCTAAAGTTAAACACCAATTGGTTATGATCAATTTATAAGACATGTCAATTTTGTAGAAAAGTTAATAAAATTGTGAAATATACATGAATTTCTTGAGATTTTGGATCTGACTGCATCATTTTTCCTTCATTTGTCTTTCGAGTGTGTTGCATCTCCCACACAACATTAGTCGTTTCCATTTCCACAATATTTGAGTCCCTCTACAAAGAAATTTACACTCATGATATCATAGACAATAAAAGACAAAATGATTATAGAATAAGCAAAATTTAAAAAAAAAAATCATGCGAATGGTCCAAGGGTAGTGACTTATTGGATAAATCTTACATATTCCATAGGCCAAGATATATAATATCATATATGTATATATATATATATGACAATATCAATGAAATTATACAAAATAATACATAAGATTAACAAATAATTAAATTAATTCTTTTTAAAATTATAAATTTTATTTTTTACAATCACATAAGTCTTTATACAGAAAACAAATAAAACAAAAACACTTAGTCTTACAAACATAGATCATAATCCTAAAACACATAAGAACTACATAACAAATAATAAAACTAACCAAAAGAGAGAATCAAGAAACAACAATAGCATCAATGAAGCAACTATGTTTTACCGTAGATGCTTCTATTTCTGCAAATGACTTCGGGCTACAAGAGTGTTTTGTCATTTGTAAACTCCAGTACAGTACTTTCTATGTGCAAAATTTTTTTTATTATTCTCTCACAAAATAGCTCAAAATACCATTTAATAAACTCTCGACTACATAGACCAGGTTTCGCTTCATTCACACTTCCAAACAGCGAAACCTCAGCTTAAATAATAACCCAACTAGTAGAATATTCAATCTCAAATTTCTAGCACTAAACCTTAAGTTTTTAGTCAAATTTCACTCAAATTTAAGGATTTCAAACATCCAAACAGCAAACCATAAACATGCAGAATATTAAATACCCGCGTAATAGCCTCTACTAGTGTTCATTCTCTGTTTATACAAAAATCCCAACTTTAAACATTTTAATTTGAAATTTCTCTTCATTATAAGAGCATCGCCTCATAGCAAATGCAATTACCAAAATAAAGAAAGAAAAGAGGGAAAAAGAAGAAGGGTTATGTTGAGTTACCCAAGTGAAAACCAACAAATGACAACACGAAGAGACGATGGTGGGCTTCAATGGAGAAGAGAACTGAGTAGAGAGAGAAAAGGCGTCCAGACAGCACAGAAAGAGAGATTGAAAAATATGAGAATAGGTTAGGCATGAAGAGAGAAGGTGGGAATTAATTAGAGGCAAGCACAAATGTTCTTTTTATAGATTTGTTTCATCCAAAAAAAAAAATTTACCATTTGATCTAAGTGGCGAGTATACATCCTATTAAGTTACATGTCACAAGTTCAAGTCTTAGTAAAATTTTAATAAGGATAATAATTAGCAAAACGTGTTAAAAAAAATAAATGTAAGTTAGTTAACCAAATGGTACATCTATATATTTTAAACATGAGAAATCCGAGTTTGAATCCTGCCTTTTCCAACTTTAAATATTTTAAATACTTTTTGATGGTGACCTGAAAGTTTTTTCGTGGTGACTCTAATATAGTTGGCACTGAATACCTTTTAGTGGCGACTATATTTGAGTCACCACAACGCCACGTAAAGGTAATCCATGAATTTCTTCACAATGTTTCAGCAGCTACTAAAATTTTTAATGGTAACTTTTTTCATCGCCACTGAAAGTATCACTTTCAATGCCAAATCATGCAGTTGCCACTAAAAGACCAACTTTCAGTGGCGACTTGTTTAATTACCAGCGAAGAGTTGCCATTGAAAACCATATTTTTTTGTAGTGCCTTTTTTAACATCGTCAAAGAAACTAACAAAAAACGCTGACTGGACTACTATGTAGCAAATATTATCCACTACATCACTTGTCATGTGGACTCATCACAAAAATTCCTTAATAATAATTTTAAAAAAAAAGAAAAAAATAAAAGGCATTCTCATGCTCTCTCTCTCTCTCTCTCTCATCTCTGTGTCTCAATATCAATCTCGTCTCTATCTCTTCCTGCAACTCACACACGTTGCCTCCCTTTTATCGGGTCTCTTAGCTCTCTCTCTCTCTCTCTATGTTTCTGTCTCTCAACCTCCTTCTTAATCTCGACTTCTCGTCACCCTCTGTTTCTAAAGTAAATTTTGGTAGAATAACCACTCATTCTCAATCTCGACCTACTGTTACCCTCTCAGCCTCTCTCTCTATTTTTTTTCACTGAGAGGTACACATACATAGAGGTGGGGTTTAGTATGCATGAAAGATTTTTGAAGGAAAGAAAATAAGAATGGAAAGGAAAAAGAAAAGAAAAGGGAAATGAAAAGGGAAAAAAATTGTGTTTGGTATGACAATAAAAATGAATGGAAAGATTTGATTGTTACTTTGTTTGGTAGGTGGTTTAAAATAAAGAAAAGAAAAAATTTTAGTATAGTTTTACTAAATTGCCCCTGAAAATAAAATATAATGAAAAATCATTAAAAAATATAACAACCCCACCCATTCAAGAGTCAAACTATTTCATCTCATCATCTCTTTCTTCATTCTCAGCATCTACTCAAAACTATCTCAGCTTATTTTCTGTCTTCATTCTTTCTTTCTCACTCACTCACTCTCTCACACATACACTCACTCACTCACTCACACACTCATATGTAAGTAAGAAGCCTCACCGTCTTTCTTCATCATTGGCGTCAAAGAAGGAAGGGAAGAAGAAAGAAACACAGACCAGTCGCCAGGTAGTGGTTTCATTTTTTTGATTTCACAAAAGCGAAGAAAGAAAAAAGAAACCCAAATCCCAAGCCCCATCGTTGTTTTCGTTTTGCTGTTGTTCTTTTTGTCAAAATTTGATTTCATTTTCCTGCTTCTTTGTTCATTCTCGGTCTCGGTCTCTCCATTATCTCCCTCTTCATTCCCCACTCTTTCTCAAACTTAGAAGTACACAAGGAACACGAGGGCAAAGAAGGCAACATTGAATCAAAGTTATTATTTTCCTTTCCATTTTGCGATTTTTCATTGCTTAAACAAAGGAAATTTTCCATACAAAAAAAATGGAATACAGAAATGTGCATTCCATTGAAATACTATAGTAGATCGTGTACCAAATGTAAGAAGGCTGAACAGTGAGAGAATTCCCTCTTCCTTTCTGCTAATGGAATGCATACCAAACAGCTCCAGATGGAGGAAGGAGAGAAAAAAAAAGAAAGAGAGACAGAACAAAAAGAGTAAGGTGAGAGGGAGAAAGAAAATTGAGAGAGAGAGAGAGAGAGAGGAAGAGGAAGAAACAAAGGGGAAAATGCGAAACAGAAAGCAAAGAGAGCGGAAATTCGAGAAGAGGGACTCCACATCTACAGCCTTTTTTTTGCTGTGAAATAGAGGTCGTACATCGATGAGAAAGATAGAGAATGTGACAGCAAGAGAGAGTACGAGACAGAGAGAGACAAGCAAAAAAGACTGACAATGAAAGAGAGAACATGAGACAGAAAGGGAGAGCAAAAAGAAAGATATTAAGATGGAGAGAGACAATAAGAAAGACAGAGAGGCAGTGGACGAGAGAGAGAGAAGAGGTGAACGACAGAGAAGCTCTTTTTTTTTCTTTTTTAATTATTATTAAGGGTATTTTTGTAATTTAAGGTGATGGATCTATGTGACAAGTGACGTGATGGATGATATATGCAATGTGGCAGCTCAGTCATCATTTTTTGTTAGTTTCTTTGACGATGTTAAAAAAAATTGGCATATTTGCAAAAAAAAAATGTGAGACATATTTATCCAAAAAAATGTTAGAAGCATAAATAAAAATCAATGTAAATGTCAATGGACATGAAGTATACTTTTGCATAATTTTAATAAAGTTAAAAAGAGTAAAAGACAAACGCGACGCTTGGTCGCAGCTATCACTATGCAACATTGGTAGAGTGGGGTCATATAGGAAGTCCTCTCACATACAAATCTGATCAATGCTAATAATTTCTTCTTCTTCTTTTTTTAAATATTTTCTTTTATAAGGAGAAGCACCCTTCTACTTAACTTTCTAATAACACTTCATTTGATCTACATGAGTTTGATTATATATGTAAACAAGTCTTGGGGTTTTTTTTTTTAGGTTAAAATATATATGAGGCCCTTATAGTTTCACCCAGCCATAAATTTAGTCCCTATATTTTAAAAATCAAGGATTTAATCCCTATAGTTTCTAAATCATAAAAATGGTCCTTTAGTTTAGTCAACAGTTAAGTTAACAGTTATCTAATTCATGTCAACATCCATGTCACTTCAAGTCACCTACTGATGTGGAAAGTGACACGCTAGTGTGGCAACAAAGTTTTGGTTTTTTTTTTTTACTATTCTATTCATGCTGGTCTTTCAAGTCTATTATCTTCTCCTACGCCGAAATTTCTAAGTGTCAATCTATAGATGTTGTAAGCAATCAGAACTCCATGTATCCAAACTTCCCATACTCTACTTCCATTGATCTGTACTCTCTTCTCTTTCACAATACTCTACTTTCTCCAGGATCCGACTTCTCTCCTTAGAGGAAATAGACAAGGACTCTCCTTAGCCTTTCTGGACTATCAGATTCGACACTTTGATGGTGGAGATCTAAGGACGCTGAAGAGTCGTGGGCTGTTGGATTTATACGATCCAATGGCCGAGATCGCATTCGATGGTTTTCTCTCTTTTTTTTAAAAAATGTCAAAATTTATTTATGAAAAATGCATACTATCTCTTCCTCTGGCGCCTCTCTCTCTGTGTCTCCCTCTCTCTATCTCTTTCTTTTTCTGGCGCTTTTCTCTATCTCTTCCTCTCTTTGGCTCTACTATCTCTATCTTTTCCTCTCTCTAACTCATCCCTCTCTACCATAGAATCTCTTTGTCTACCATAGAATCTCTCTGTCTTTTCCTTTCCTTTATTTGAAATTCTTCAACGTGTAAAGAGTGAAGATGCTCCAGCATATTCAAAACTGAAATCAACTAAAAACTGAGACAATTAAGACGACGACATTCAAAATGTGGGAAGACAGTTTGATCAGTGTGAAACTATGAATTCTATCACTGGTGCTTTGAAAAATATTCCTATATTAGTAAAAAAGAAAATTACTATTTGTCACTCTTGAATGTTAATGTAAGACGCTTTTCTGTTTCTCTCAAAAACTACAAACAAAGACAAGCAAAAAGTCATCCTATACATAACTAAAGTTGTTATTTTCTTATTTGTTTTTGGGTTCAGTTCTTGTGGTTGCATTTTGTTTTCTTTCGATTGATTCCCCACTACTAAATTAAAACCAAAAAAACTTTCCTTCCCATTTATTTCCCCCTTTTTCCATTTATTTATTTATTAATGTTGCAGCCCTTTTGGTCTTTGATTATCAGCTACAATATGAAATAGAAGTTCACACCTCAAATAGTCTCATTATCCCTATATAAATTCCATGCATCAATCCCTAACCCTCAAAGCTTCAAGCCTTCAACCCTCCCCATTTCTTCTCACTACAACTTTGCTCTTTACTACTCTGTTTCTTTGTTATATGGTGGCTCACACCTCATCATCAATTACAGTTTTGCCTCATCATCAAGAGATAGAGAGAGTAGAGCCGGAGAAAGATGGGTTGAAGAGAGGAAGAGTCAGAGAGAGAAGAGCCGGAGAGAGAAGTACTGAGAAAGGAAAAGACAAAGAGAGATGCCAGAGAGAGGGAGACACAGAGAGAGAGGCACCAGAGGAAGAGAGTATGTGTTTTTCATAAATAAATTTTGATATATTTTTTTTAAAAAAAGAGAGAAAACTGTTGAACGCGATCTAGGTCGTCAGATAGCGTGGATCCAACAGCCCATGACTCTTCAGCGTCCTTAAATCTCCATCATTCGCATGCCAAAATCTGACGATCCAGAAAGACTAAGGAGAGTCCTTATCTTTTTCCTCTAAGGAGAGAAGTCGGATTCACTTTCTCCATATACTCAACATGGAGATGTACAGAGAAAAAGTGAAGATCACTAAAAAAGGGGGACCTCAACTTGAAAAACTCAACACTAGGAAGGGAAAAAAAGTGATAGAAAATATCAAAATGACAAGAAACCTATAATCACTGACAGTGAAAAGAAAAGCTTATACATACATACATAACCTCAATGGCAAGAAAAAAAAAAAGAGAGAGAAAGTAGGGATATAATGGAGTAAGGAGAAAATTAGCAGTCAAATGTCGTATTTGGACACATATGCTATAGCCGCAGCCTGTGCCCATGCTTTAAGCCTAGCCTTCACATCTCGTGGATCGTCACCTAAATCATGTAAAACAAAATAATTCATGTGAAATCAATGAAGACCTAAATGAATGATTGTTTTGAAATGTGTAAAATGAAAAGCATACTAGGGCTAGAGATGTGCCAATTGGCGATGGGGGAGTTGCCTCTACTGCTAGTGTCTAGTATGGAGTTAGAAAGAGAGAGTTGAGAAGGCATCTCCACCATCCTCTCGTTCTCCAGCTCAACCCTGCATGCCTTCATTTCCTCCATGTCTATGCATAGAGACCTCCTCCCTCCTCTGGGCCTCATTATCACCCTCACTCCATCACCCTCTTCCTCCTTCGTCTTTTTACCTACCTCCAACATCCATATGTTCTCACCTGTAGCATCCATGGTTGGTTAGGAAGATGTGTAGAAGCAAATCGAAGAGAACACTAGTAGCAAATCAAAGAGAACACCTTCAGCGAATCCAAGGTGGCGATGGAGAAGAGGACATAGCAAAACAAAATAGCAAAAAAAAAATCCTAAGTCAAACAAAAAAATCAAAACTTTATTGCCACATTAGCATGTGAGTTGAAGTGACATGGACGTTGACATAGATTATATAACTCTTGATTTAACTGTTGACTAACTTCAGGGACTATTTTCTTAATTTTGGAAACTTGAGGTACTAAATCCTTGGTTTTTAAAGTATAGAGACTAAATTTATGGTTGGATGAAACTGTAGGGACTTTTGTATTTTAACATTTTTTATATAATTATATCGTTCCATTATTTAATTGTATAAAACCTTCATCCAATTTTTATATTTATGCTATTATATTTTTCTAATTAGAACAAAATAAGCGTACAAATTTTTAAAATAATTGTATACGATATATAATTAGATTTTTCTAAAAAAAACTTTATTGCATATGTTTTAATTTTTGTGAAAATATTGATAGTAAAGATAAAAGAAGTTGCATATAAACATAACCTTTTAATTTTGCATCTGTTCGTGGCACTCTGTAACTTCTTTTGTGTTTCTTAAAAATTATTAATTTAATAATTTATTAAAGCACTGAACAATTTAGGAATTGACTAATTAATTAAAATTACTTTGTATAACAATGTTTTTAAAATAAAATTGGCCATCCAAAATATATAAAATAAAAAAAAGTCCGTCGTTAGTTAACCCTTGTTAAATTGCTAACTCTGTGTGTGTGTGTGTGTGTGTATTTGTGTGTGTGTGTGTGTGTGTGTAAAATATAGTAAATAGTGAATTCAAAATATTAATAATTTAAAAATACTGTTATTAAATAAGTTCAATGCATATAAAACATATTATTTATGTCCATTTAAGTAATAGTAAGAGTCAAATTAGCAAATTTTACCGATCCCTTTTCATTTCTGAGCAATGACCAATTCATGTTATCATCCTTTTTAACTAGTTTTTGACCAATTTTTGGAGACCAATTGGACTAATATCATGACTAAGTTATTTATTATTTTCAAACTTATTAAATACAAATGATATAATTCTTTAAAAATTGATATATTTAGGAATTGAAATTTTTTTGTTTTTAGAATTCAAACAATCGTTATTATTGTAATTAATATTGCGTGACTTCTTTTTCATCATATACACCATTATTTGTAGAATTTTTATTTTTTATTTATTTGAAAGCTAACATGAGTTCAAAGGATCCAAATATTATGTGCTATTATTGAAGCTGTTTTTAGTGTTTGTTGTTTAAGGATTTAGATTTAAATCTTAGCCAAAAATGGATTAGTTTAAAATACGTCAAAGTAAAATTAATGCATCCAAAATGCATATACATGCACAAATGGGAAGATGTTAATGCCAAGAAAGAAAACAAAATTGTTAATTAATAATATATATTAAAATATATATGAGGTCCTTATAATTTCAATCAACTATAAATTTGGTTTATAGACTTTAAAAACTAAGAATTTTAGTTCTTATAGTTTTAAAAAATACAAGGATTAATCTCTGGTGTTAATCAATTATTAGTCAACAATTATTGTTATACGTGTGGCGCTAATTAGGATGATTCTATTACCATGTAGGTCCCTGTCAGCGCCATAAAGTAATGTGTTGACGTGGGTCACATATTTAGTTATTATTTCTTTTTTATAAAAAAATCTCTTCTTCTTTTTCGTCTTCGAGTATCGGTCCCCCTCCAATGGCAACACCGTTTCTCTCAGCTCGTCGAGAAGGAAAACAACGTAGTCGATGTTGGTGCTCCTGAATTGCCGCTGTTCGATTGGTTTCCTCCGCCGTACACTGACCCCACCACCGATTAGATCCTCGCCAAGCGTAAAGAGTATCTCAGCCCTTCCTTCTTTCACTTCTGTAAGACCTCCCGTTTTTTCCATTTTCATCTATTGCAGACACCGGCAAATGGAGGAGCATCTCAGGAAGGCCGGTAACAACCACAAAGGAAAGGGCGGTGACAGCGGCGAATCAGGGAGGATGGCGTGACCTCCACAATCTCTAGTGAGGTCTTCTACATTCCTTTTCCTCGAAGATCACTTGGGAATCAAAAGAGAAAGGGTGGTGATGGTGCAATAAGATGGGAGAATCGAGCCGCGATCTTGGACCATCTTCTTTCCAGCATAATTGTCGCCCAACTGCCAAGGACTTTCATGTATAAAGGGAAAGAATAAGCAGCAAACTAAGGGAACGGACAAATGAGAGAAGATTGCAGATTATGTGACACCATGTCAGTACATTACTTTGATACATGTGGCACTGAAGACTTACATGGTAATAAAAGCATTCTAGTTAATGCCACACATACCATAATAACTGTTGATGATAGTTTGACTAAAACCAAGGACTAATCCTTGTATTTTTAGAAACTATAAGAACTAAATCTTTGATTTTTAAAATATAGGGACTAAATTCATAGTTGAGTTAAATTATACGGACTTCAAATATATTTTAACTTTCATAATAATACAAAAAATGTTTGAACTGAAAAAAGAAAAAGATCAAGAAAATTAAATTATTTGTAGGATAAGTTATCATTAACGAAGAATGTAAGATATTTAATTATAAGCAGATTCTCTAATTATAAAATTGTGCTTACATAATCTTTGTCCTTAAAGGTGGCATTTGAATGTTTTATATTAATCGTTATCATTGAATTTAATGATTTCAACAAAACTACGCTTTGAGAATAACAGAAGTAGAGAAATGCACAGTAATTAAGCAGTCTAAGTGTATATAATACGGATACAAATTAAATTACAGCTTGTATAAATTAAAGCTAACCCAAACATTATATGGGACTATGGGTCTAATTGCAAGAGTAATATATTTGCCAATATATATTACAACGTTGATTTGTAATTTGTTTTACTATCAATTATGCCTATTAGGTTCAAATTCACCTCTTAAATATTCAGTCAAAGATAAAAATAATTAAGAGGTCCACAGTTAGTATAGTTAAATTAATTGCATGGGCCATGCAGTTAATGGAAAGACATTACTTTTTTGGTGGTAATTAAATCCAAATTTGTTTTTATTATACTAATAAAAATAAATGAAACAGCACAAAAAACGTGCAATCAATTATTCAAAAACAAAAGTCGGTATGAATAAAATCAAGAAACTAACGAAAGTTATAATTGAAGCACGATTTTCGTCACGCCGTTGAACATCGAAGCGAATAGGAAGGAATCTGTTTCTGTTAAACACTCAAATGAATATAAATTTAATATATTAATAATTTAACCTTTAAAAATATATATGAATGAATTGTTTAATTTTTAAAAGTTTAATTTTACAAAATTTAGTTACTTTTACATAATATTTTTGTTGAATCCATAATTTCTAAGGATTAATTTGACTCTTATAAATTTGAAGAATTAAACAATGAGATAACCTATCTTATAAGAATATATATATATATATATATATATATGTAATATCAAGAAATTTTTTTGTAGCGTATCAATAAGTATATGCAATAATAGATCACATATTTTTATCAAGATTCAAAAAATCAGACAGGTTATTGAATTAGTTGAGGCACCGGTTCAAAGATTAATAGTCGAATCGGTGGTATTTAAAATATATTAAAATATTAAAATATATAATTAATGATATGTTACATATATTAAAATATTAAAATATATAATATATAATATTAAAATATTCTATGCATGCTACAAATATATATTTATACCAATTCTAAATTTTCTCCTAATAACTTAAATTTTTGGAGATTTCTTAAAAATACATAACAATATCCAATAAAAATTCAAAAAAAAGTCAAAAATTCAAATTAAAAACAATTAAACTAGTTGAACCAGCTGAATTGGCCAATTTTACTGGTTTGAGACCGGTTCAAACACTCACATGTTTACAGGTCCAAATCGAACTGATTTTCTGACTAGTTTATCAGTTGAACCGGCTGGTTTGATCCGATTCTCTGAACACTGATTTTTATAGCTATTTACGGTTTTGTCAAACATAAAAATATTATATTTAGACATAATTCTAAAGTGTTATTATTATATTGATGAATTATATAAAATAAAATTTTATTTACAATTCCGTCCCTAAAGTAATATATGGGTCTATACAATTTAGTTATTAAATATTATAAATTCTCTCAATGATATGCAAATATACAATTTAATCCTAAAAATAATTAACTTGTATTAGCTTGTAACTTATAAAGATTACTTTATTTGACACTTGAATTTAAAAAACTAAATTTGTATTGTTCACGAACCAATAAATTTACTCACAAAATTAATATTGCACAACGAAAGAATGAACTATTTTGAGTAAACATGCAAATTGATCCTTAAATTTAATTGTTGAAAGAGTTAATTAAAGTCTGTTTGGTTTGTGAAAATATTTCTTGTTTTTATTTTCAATCTTCATTTCCTGAAATGCATTTCCTGAAACACTGAAAACATCTTTTTTGTGTTTTCAGATTTAGGCTTATTTTAAGAAATGTTTTCAAGAAAACGTTTTCAGTTAACTCAACCAAACGCATTTTCAAGTTCATTTTCTGTTTTCAGTGAAAATGAAAACAGGAAATGCCCAAACCAAACAGGCCCTTAGTATCCTTATAAATCACACACTCAATACAATGCAAATTAGTCTTATAATCAGTGTTATATGACCCGGACCGATCCAGTAGGGTCGACCCGGAAACCGGCGATCCGGAGCATGACCCGTTCCGGGTCAATACTTTAGACCGTTCTGCGCGTGACCCGGTCAAAACTCGTTCGATCTGGTTAAAACTCGGTCGACCCGACGACCCATTGACCCAAATTTCTTTTTTTTTTTTATTTTTTAAAAAAAATTTATGGCTAAAATTGATTAATAACCCTCAAAAAAAAGTTTGTTTTATTTACTCTAAAAATTAATACTTTCTTTTTCTCCATATCTACACCGTTCCACTACAAACAAATTGAAACATAATATTCTCATTTTATTTCTCTAAAAATATTAGTTAAATTCCTCTTTCATTTTCATAAATTTTATTTCAAATTGAAGTTAACTCCTTAAGATTAAAATATGCTAAAGTATTCCGTTAGACAATAAATATTTTTAAAGTAGTCTATAACAAATATTGGTTTCAAATTAGTCCTTTAAATTTATAACAAGTCATTTAAAGGATTAATTTGAATTCTACAAGTAGTGGATTTTTTTTAATAAAATTGAAAATACTATAAAATAAAATATCAAAATTATTATTTTTAATTTAAAGAGGATAAATTAATTTTTTCTTAAAAATTACGTAATTTTTCTTAATTATTAATTACTTTATAAATTATTATGAATGTTTAAGACTTTAAATGTATGAATTATTATATTTGGATGATTTTATTTATGACTTTATGAATTATTATAAATATTTATGACTTTATGTTTAAATTATTATAGATGTTTAGAAATTATTTTGGATGTTTATAACTTTAAATTGTGAAATTTACATGTAAATTATTTATTTTATTTATTTTTTAATTTATTTGTAAAGATATATAGGTATATATATAATTTTAATTTTTTTAATGCATTTATCCGGGTCAGCAATTGAACCGGTAACCCGGCGGTTGAACCAGTGACCCTGTGACTTGAAGGCCTGTCCGGATCAATAGTCGGGTCGATTCTGACAATATTGCTTATAATTCTTTTGTAAGATTAAAGTGTATATTTAGTTATCTTTGAATGACTGATCCAATATCAGTGTTTAATGAATTTATAATATTAAGGGACCAAATCATGTAAAGATAAATTTTTAGGAATTAAACAACTGTAATATATATATATATATATATATATAAATAAGAAAGAAAGAGTGAAGTGGCAAAGAAAGAAAGAGGAAAAAAAAGAGAGAGAGAGAAGGAAGGAGGGGTGCTTGTGGTGTGGAAGTAACATGAAGAAGAAGATGAGAAACGCGTCAATGGACGTAGCACTCAGCATGCAACCCGGACCGAAATGCTTGCTCACACCTCTCATTTCTCTCCCTTTAAATTCCCCCCTCTTCTCTCTCGCCCCTTCTATTCCCTCCATTTCCACTTTGGCCCAACCTTCTCTCTCTCTGTTTCTTCCCAATATACATAACACAACAAAACAACCCCCCCCCCCCTTCCTCCTCTCTCTCTCTCTCTCTCTCTCTCTCTCTCTCTCTCTCTCTCTCTCTCTTCCTGTCTCTTCATTTATCTCTCTTAACACAACAAAACAACCCCCCCCCTTCCTCCTCTCTCTCTCTCTCTCTCTCTCTCTCTCTCTCTCTCTCTCTCTCTCTCTTCCTGTCTCTTCATTTATCTCTCTCTTCTCCTTTTCGTCTTGGGAGAGGAGAGAACTCTGTATCAAACTTTCTCTCATCAATCATCACCGCATTTCAAACCCAGAAGAAAAAAAAAAAAGATTCAATCTTTTTGCTTCCAAAATGCCGAGAATGATCAACGGCGATGCTGCTGAAGAGTTGGCAGAAATTAACGTTGTTGAGGCGTCGAGAGATGGCAGCGGCGGCCAGGAGAAACAGAACATGAAGAAAGGGCCGTGGACGGCGGCGGAAGACGCGATTTTGATAGAGTACGTGAAGAAGTACGGCGAAGGGAATTGGAACTCTGTACAGAGGAATTCTGGGTTGTCCAGGTGCGGCAAAAGTTGCAGACTCCGATGGGCCAACCATCTCCGGCCCAATCTCAAGAAAGGTGCTTTCTCTCAGGAAGAAGAGCAGATCATCATCGAGCTTCACGCCAAGCTCGGAAACAAATGGGCTCGCATGGCCTCCCAGGTATACATATCTATATACAAATCATTTTCATGTGCATGCCTTTTTTGTGCTAGGAACGAAGCTGATCTTTGGTTGCCTTATTCTGTCTCTGAGACTGATATGTTATTGTTTGATTTCAGATGATGGCGACGTTTTATATAAATTCTCCCCTTTTTCCAGATTTATTTTTTACCTTTTCTGTTCTTACTCTGTTTCTGTCTGTACTTTTTTTTTTCGGTGGGGGTTATGTAAGACGTCCTATACGTTCTAGTTTAAGCTTAACGATGAAGCTGGGGTCAATCACAATCTGAAACCCACCTAATAGAACCAAAAAGATTTGATTTTGCAAACTTTTGAACTTTCAAGTTTCAACTGAGTTTCTTTTGCGGCTTTCTGTTTTCAAAATTGGGTCCTTTCTTTGCCCTTTTTCTGATACGCTAATAATTCTGTTTCTGTGCACATGCTGACCTCACCCTTTTTGTCTCCACCTGATAAAGTTTTCATTTTGGTCTCAAATTTCCTTTTTTCTTTTCAGTTACCCGGAAGAACTGACAATGAAATAAAGAATTTCTGGAACACAAGAATGAAAAGACGCCAGAGAGCAGGGCTGCCTCTGTATCCTCCAGAGGTTCAAGACGAAGCTGCTCTATACCATCTTCACCAACACCACCAATACTTCCCAGTTGCACCCTCCACCGAGTCTTCTCCCTCTTTCTCATTCTCTTCCCTCCTCTCTTCCTCCACTTATCCCCAGAATCTCCATCAACAGCCAAACTATTCCGATTCTGCTCATGACAGCACAAATCAGTTTCAATACCAGCAAGCAATGGGGGTTCCATTAGTGTCCTGTGTTTCTCCAGATGGCTTCAATTATGGGTTTGATTACTCCAATGGTGTGACCCCAGGATTGAACACAGAGATCTCTTCGAGCCAATCGGAGACTCCTGCTTCGTCCTACAGCACCAGTAGGGTTCATGGCTTGATGAGAGGTTCCAACATTAATAATGATAATAATAATAATGCCAGTATCGATTATTACGAGGTCGCACCATTGTCACAATCCCCCGAAGGAAACAGTGGCCTTCTGGATGCTCTCGTGGTGGAGGCTCAAGCCCTTTCTCGCACTGACATTAAATCAAAAACGACAAAAAGTGAAGATTCTACTGCAGGAAAAAGGTTATCTCTCAAGAGGAAAACCATGACAGAGGATCGGGAAGATGTGAATAACAATCATTTGAGCTCTTCTCAATTATCCACAGGTACGCATATTCATTCTTCTATCCAAGTGTTTAAATGTGATGAATTGCATTCCTTTTTATATATCTAGTGTGATTATTTGGTATGCAGGGAAGAAGGCAGCTTGTTATGTATTGGAGGAGATGAATGCACTGGACGATGATCTGTTTAGCCTGCTGAACAATTTTCCATCGGAGATGCCAGTGCCAGAGTGGTATCGAAAAGGAGAAAGGCAATCGGTGGATGTTGAGAATCAACAAGATGCTTCACAGAACAACACAGATCAGCAACTTGCTTGGACCCTCGGAACCTGCTGGAACAACATGCCAAGCATATGCTAAATACATAAATAACATAGGAAATCAAATCCCATAATATAAAACCACACAAAAAGAGAAAGACCATATGTTATATGTTATGTTAGAATGTAGAGGACTAGAGAAGAGAGTAGTGTTTATATATATATATATATATATATATATGTGGGTTGATGAAGTGGAGAATTAGGAGGGTTGTTTAGGTTTGGAGTTAGAGGATGAATTAGGATTAAGGGTGATATAAATATATAGACACCAATTATATGTTCTCCCCACTCACTTAGAAGAACAAGGAGTGGTGTGAGATAGAGTAGCTGATTAATCTGCGTTGCCAGCTTTTCATACATATATATATATATATATATATATGGAAGGAAAAATACAAAGAGAAAGAGCTTGTAATTTGCAGCATCCTGGAATGCTGTGTCTGTATCTTTATGTGATGTGTGATTTACAGTTACCAAGTTGGATGTGTTGTGTTTTAACCCAAAAATTAAATAAAATTACTATTTAGCTATATATAAACTTTTCCTTCTCATTTTCCCCCCATTTTCCCTTTTAATTTATATATGGTTACTGCCATTAATTAGTCCCCTACGGCCCTAGCTACCTTAATTTGATGGAAGAAATTAATGATCACACTTTAATAATAATAACAAGAAAAAAAAAATAAATACACTAATCAATATATAAAAATTAAAAGATAAATAAATTAAATTGTTTAAAAAAAGATCATATATAATTATGTTAAACAATTTCTTACTTTATTATTATTTATTTTACTAAAATTTGCAAGGGTGGTGTCAAACTCTCAACTTCTGGGAAAAAAAAAAACTTTAGCTAAAAAGGGAGTTCCTATAATATGAATTGCTTCAATAGCTGATTGTGAATGAAATAATTTTATCTTTTTAAGAAAAGAGAAACAAAACAAAAAACGAAAATGATAAAAGAAGAGGAGAAAAGAAGAAGTAAAGAAAATGGTTCAAGTAAAGAAAAGGGTTCACGCCAATCAGCAGTTTCGGAATAATGGCTTATTTCACTCCCACAATGCTTCCAAATTCCATTGGGCACCATTCATGAAATAGGAGATATATGACAAAAAAAACATTGAACATGTATGCTTAGGTCATGGTCGGCCGACAAAACATACGATTCATGCATCCTCTCTTTGAAGATGTTAGAACCGGCCCGATTATTGATACGAATAGGTCTTCGAGTTACTGAGTTATTGATTTAACTACAGGTCATCGGGTCAATTGTTCACCTGGATAAATATATTAAAAAAATTAAAATTATATATATACCTATATATCTTTACAAATAAATTAAAAAATAAGTAAAATAAATAATTTACATGTAAATTTTACAATTTAAAGTCATAAACATCTAAAATAATTTATAAACATCTATAATATTTTAAATATAAAGTCATAAATATTCATAATAATTCATAAAGTCATAAATAAAATCATCCAAATATAATAATTCATATATTTAAAGTCTTAAACATCTATAATAATTTATAAAGTCATTAATAATTAAGAAAAATTACGTAATTTTTAAGAAAAAAAATTAATTTATCCTCTTTAAATTAAAAATAATAATTTTGATATTTTATTTTATAATATTTTCAATTTTATAAAAAAAATCCACCACTTGTAGAATTCAAATTAATCCTTTAGATGACTTGTTATAAATGTAATTGACTAATTTGAAACCAATATTTGTTATAGACTACCTTGAAAACATTTATTGTCTAACGTAATACTTTGGCATATTTTAACCTTAAAAAGTTAACTTCAATTTTAAATAAAATTTATGAAAATGAAAGAGGAATTTAACTAATATTTTTAGAGAAATAAAGTGAGAATATTATGTTTCAATTTGTTTGTAGTGGAATGGTGTAAATATGGAGAAAAAGAAGGCATTAATTTTTAGAGTAAATAAAACCAACTTTTTTTGAGATTATTAATTAATGTTAACCATAAAAAAATTTTAAAAATTAAAAAAAAAATCTGAGTCAATGGGTCGCCAGGTCACCGGGTCGACCAAGACCCGACCAGTTTGACCGGGTTTTGACCGGGTTGCATGCAAGGCAGTCCAAAGCACCGACCCGAACCGGGTCATGCCCCGTGTCACTGGTTTTTGGGTCGACCCGATCAGGTCGGTCCGGGTCATACAACACTGCTTTCCTTTTAGAAGTACCTTTTTTTTTGGTCTCTAACATTTAGATTGAGATTTAATTTTGTCTCTAATATTTATTTTGTACTAATTTCATTTTTCATATTTTTTTTATTTTAATTTTGTCTTTAAAGCTAATGTTATTAATAAAGTTGACAAAAAATGCTGATGTAGATTCTTCCAGGTGACATGTGGACTTTTTCATATAATTCATCAAATATTTAAACGTTAATTTAGAATGAAAGAGAGAAATGAAATAATATAATTTGGGGTGAAATTAAAATTTAATCAAATATTTGAGACAAAATTAAAATTAAAACAAATTAGTAAGACACTACAAGAAACGAAATTTTCGTCGCTAAACCTGTTGCAAATTTCATCTCAAATCATTTGCGACCAAAATTTCATAGATGAATTACAGATTTTTTTTGTCGCTAATTGATGTATTTCTTATAGTGTGGCTTGTTTGTAATGAATGTATCACATAGAAAAATCTACGTTAACATTTTTCATCATCACTATGTTAACGACAGTAGTCTTAAGAACAAATTAAATTAAAAAAAAATGTGTGAAACAAATTGATACAAAACAAACATTAGAGACGAAATTAAAACTCAAAATAAATGTTATGGACAAAAAATGTACTTTTCCCTTTACTTTTCATTTTTACACTTTAAATTAAAGGAAGCCCTTTTTTATTTTATTATTATTATGTAATGAATATATATTAATTAGAAATGTTAATAAAATTAATCCTGTTTTTTCATTTAACATTTTAAACTTAATCATGAGTAACAATAAATAATCATTACTCTCAAAGGGTAACTATGCTGTTTTCTATTAAAACTCAACCCATAAATATAGGTAACGCTCTCAAGTTTATAATTACGATGTTATATTGTCAGATTTAATTGAGCCTGTTTTGCGGTTTCACCAGGTTTCTTTCTCTAGTTGGTTCAAGACGTCAAGTAGTATGATATTTTTTCTTTTAATCAAACATCTGAGTTTGAGTTATATAAATGAAAAAAATTAACTCAAAAAGTTTTATACTAGTTCGATCCAACTTGAATTAGATTAATTAAAATTTAATAAATTTTTAAATATAATAAATTTATATAAAATTCAATCCCTCAAGAAATTAAGATTTTTATTATTAAATCATGTTGAGATTTGTATAAATTTTTTAATTATCAGACACACAAATCTCAAAATAATTTAATAATAAGAAAATGCAACCTCTTAAGATATTGAACTCTCCATCAATTTTCCAATTCAAATATATATATATATATATATATATAATGGCATATAGAAACTTAGGAAATTAATTATGTATGTGTGAGTATTGAAGGCACAGAGATTGCATGAGTAAAAGAGTGGTTTTCAAACTTTGTGGAGAGATAGAGCATTAAATACTCAGCAACTTTGCTTAAATTCCGCTCACGCATCCCCTTTTCAAGCCAATCTTCTCCGCCACCGCCACAACCCTTTCTAACTTGTCACCTTTTATTCGACTTTTTTTCACAAATTTGGAATTTTAATTAACAGCATATTGAATTAGGAAATAATTAATCTTATAATCCCAACTTTTAAGTGCATCTATATCCATCTTATCTTTTGAAGTCATTTATGTATTCTCACTGCTTCAGTTATCTTTTGGACTCTGTTTTCTGCGTATTGAATATGAAAAAGGCAACAAATAATCTGATTTTACTATATATACTGATATTTGAAAATTTGAGTCGTAGTGTGTTTGATAATTATATATATATATATATAACTGGATCATATGAAATACAATACAATTATAATGTCCTGTAACCAGTACATATATATATATATATATATATCTGTCTCAATGGCTATTAGAGACAGCCAACTTTTATTTATATATCCCATGTTATATATCCACGAAGCAAGAAACAGCAAAGGACAAAACCAGTTTCTTTGCAAGGGACATCTTTGTAATTTAAAACAAAGAGGTCCCTTGCCACTTGGGATACCATTTGCAGTTTTGCACAATTGTTTTTTTATTTAATCTGGCAAGATTTTCATGATACAAACTTTGACTATTAGCAGAGCTAACGAAGTGATTGACGAATGCAATATTTTACACAAAATAAAAGTTTTTGCTAAATTTTAAAATTGAGGAAATACAGTGCATTGACCCTTATAAATTAAATGAATTTTGTGCATTTTAACCAAGGATTAGAAAATTGTGTCAATTATTAAACCAGTTAAAACACCAATTCAAATATCAATAGTAGGATGATAGTTGAACCGCAATTAAACTGATGATACTTAAAATATATTAAAATATATAATAATATATATGTTACAAATATTAAAATATTCAATGTATGTTACATATATATTTATATTTATACCAATTTTATATCTTCTAATAGTTTAAATTTTTGAAAATTTTTTTAAATTATATAAAATTATTTAGTAAAAATTAAAAAAAATTTGAACCAGCTTGTTCAAAACCGATTCAAGCGGTTTAATTACTCATTGATTTTTTGCTCCAACCCAGATTAAAAACATGGCTAGTTCACTGATTTTTTAGTCAAATCGACCGATCCGATCTAGTTTCCAAAAGATTTTAACCAAAGTTTTAATCATGAACCATATAGACTACAATTCTTACTAAAAGAACAAGAACTAAATATACAATACATACTTCATTACTTCCATAATGTGTGCTTTACACTACAAAAAAAAATAAAAGAAACAGAGAAGAAATTTTTTGTCTCTAATTTTACAGAATTTCATCCCTAATGTATCAGGGGCGGAATCAGAGATGGATTTAGTTCTATCTCAAATTTCTGAGACATCCAGTCTTTCCGTCTCAGAGGAATAGATCCGTCTCTAACAAAATTTTGGGAATATGAGACAAAAGGAAGTCTGTTTCAAATATGACACAGATCTTCGATCCCTAGATCCATTTCTATTCAGGGACAGAAAATTCTGTTTCAGTTTTGGGACTGAATATTCAGTCTTTGATTCTTTCTGTAATTAGAGACAAAATTTCAGTCTCTAATTATAGACAGATTTATCCGTCCCAATTTCTGCCTCTAATTTCCCAATAGCTTTTTTTATTATTTAAAAAAAATCATTTTTTGAAAACCTGTGAATGTACAGCAATAAACAGCAGTCTAAACTCGTATCCATAAAGATAAGAAAAATCATTTCACATAAAGATAAATGAATTGTTTAATTACATAATAAATGTAGCAAATTGTCACTCATACATAATAAATATCTAGTCTGGGTCTGAGTCTCATCATTATCAATCAGAGGACCCAAACGTATGTCCATGGGCCCCACGTAGTAGTCCATTATGCGTCGAAACTCATCCAGGATCTCACTTGCTTTTCAAACCATTTCGTCGGATGCGGCCCATCATACAGCGCAGAACCTAGCTAGCCTTCGAGTCCCAATTCTTTCTAATGAGGTCTACATGTTTGGGTAACCATTTGTTGCGTTTCTACTACAATTAAACTTGAGATAATACTTTCAAATAATATAGAAAAAAGAGAAAGTTAAGCCACAAAAATAACTTATCACCTATTTCTCGAACCACAAATCCCACAATTCATCAAGAGTGGAACCATGGTAGAATGCCAGGGCCTCAAATTTCCCCTGTATTGTAATACCCCAATAATTTTTATGAATATTTAAAATTTATTTTGAAGTTTATTCAAAAATTTAATTGCGTGAAAAATATTTTTTTTCTTTCTTTGAATTAATAAAGAAAATTTGGGAACAAAAATTTCAATTTTTAATTTAGGAAATTTTTACAAATTCTCAAGGACCTAAGTGAACAAATCTTACAAGTTAGAGTGAGTATGAGCAATTTTATCCCAAAAAAATTAGTGGGGCCCACACATACAATCATTAAACACATCTTCCTCTCTTCCTTCTTTCCTCCCTGAGGCTCTCCATCTTCTTCTTCATCTACCATTATTCCATCTCCTTTAATACTTTCTCTAATTTTCTTCCGATGATCTTGTATTTTCTAACCATACTTCCGATTATCAAAAGTTCTAAAGGCAAAGAGGCAAATTTTATCTGCTCTATTTCTCTTTTTCTCCATTTTGGACCTATGGAAGAGAATTAGGATTTTGAGTTTTAATGGATGAATTTTAGTGTGGATGTTAATCTAAAACATTCCTAGGTGGTTTATGATGTTATTGGAACAAGAAATTTGGAGAAAACTAGGAGAAATTCGTAGAATTCGGATATTTAAAAAAGTTAGTGTTCTTGATGAAAATTTGAGATTTGAGCTTGGATTGTTGGTAAAAATTAGGAGTTTGGTGTCAAAACACTCTTTAGACATTAAGAAACAAAACCCATGGAAGAAATCAAAAGAAATATTGTTTTAGATGTGATTTTAGGATTTTTGGATGAAGAACACAAACAACGTCACTGTTCATTTTAGAAATTTTCCAAAAAATTTTTAGAAAATACTGTTTATCGAAAAAAAATTTCCAGATTTTTCTCGATTACTGTAACGTTGACTCGGTTAACGTCACTGTAGCATTGACTTAGTCAACGACACTGTAGATGCATTGACCGTTGACTGTTACTGTAGCATTAGTTTTAAAATATTCATAACTCTTTCATCTGGATTCTATTTTTAGTAAATAAGATACCATTAGAAAGCTCTTTGAGTCTAGTTTCTAATAGTACAAGTTTCACTTGAAAATTCATTATTATTTGAGAGTTATATTCAGATGAGTGATCAAAGGTGCAATTCTAACGTATTCTTTATTTTTCATCTTATTTGCATTTTAGGAAATCGTTGAGAGTTATTTCCTAGCACCTCCCATAATTTAACTACAAAAATAAAGGTAGTTAGGGCCACATTCAAGGTGGGTGTGATAATCTTATCTCATCAATATTTCTTCAAAAGTATTGTCATCAATTATCATAAGAAAAATTGAGAAGGTGAACTTTAACGGTATGTTGTGTATTCATTTTCAAGGACTTGTATTCCTTGTATTTAAAGGTATTATGAATTTCAAGCCTCTTGTTTGATTAAATGATAATTCTTATAAAATATGTAAAGTTAATGTTGATATTGCTGTTATTATGTTGAGATTGTGTAAATGCTTGCGTTATGGTAGAACATTGTTACAATATTTTCGTGGTGGTGCACCCTACGGGAGAAGTTAGAGGAGTTATAAGCGAGTAACGATCCACTGGTACCGTGGACGACCCAGTTGGTACAGCATTTTGTATTTGGCACTATATGATTTATACTGCGTATATCATTTGTAACTGATGTAAGTTTTAATTCAATGATATCTTTATGATACTAATTGCTAAATTTACTTTCGATTGATAATGTTATCCATTCACTGAGTATTCCATTACTCATCTTGTTATTTTACAACATTTCAGAATCTCTGGGGACTGTCCAGGGGAATAGTGAGTTTATCTTAAACTGACCATCTTATATTTTTCGGTTGGTTCCTTTGCATTCTATTATCTTGTAAGCTCTAGAAGTAACTCTGTGATCACATAAGTCTCCTAGGATTTTGTAGATGGACTATGTGTAAATATGAATATTTTATTTCCTTATGGTTTCATTGTAAGAAAGCTAAGACCTTGACGATGTTTTAATTTAGAGATAAACTGAATCGGTCACACTGTTGAGGATGTGACATGTATGATGGGGAAATCTCTCGTACCAGATAAACAGTCGGATAGAAACTAAGCAATTCAAATAGGTAAACCATTAGTATTCACAAAGCATAACGTTACTAAGAATTTAAAGACAATCAAATTGCAAAATATAACTCATGAATCTTCAACTAGTCATATCCAATGTCGGCCATCAACCGAATCAGTCCCACGGGGTTGCATCGTAGACTGGACGCTAGTATGAGTCTACTCACCCTTGACTGAAGCAGGAAAAGTGTTAGGGATCTCAGCGGACTCTGTCTGCTCAGAGTCAGTGTTTTGCCTGGGAAATAATGAAGGGGACGAGATAGGTGATGACGACGTAGATGGTAGGGAGGAGGGACAAGGTAATCATATTGTGAAACGGCCTCTTCCACGGCCTCCACCTCAGCTGGTACAACTACTTGACATCTGTATCAAATAGTTAGTTAAAGTCTACATCATGTTAATCAACATAAAAAAAATTAGAAAGAGGACTGTATATCTTCATTGGTCTCTCACATTAATAACTGTCAATTTTCGTGTATCTGATTCCCAACCGGTAGCCAATTTCTTTGTCTGGTAAAAGTTATCGGATAGTTGATGTTAGATGGCATGGCCTCACCCATGAATTGCATGAAAGCATTGAAGCTCCCCTCGACCATGTTAACTTGCTGACCATGTTATATATACCCACATGTTTCAAGAGTGATTGTACAGCTTCTTATAGGCCCTGTATATTTTTTTGGTGAGGTTGAAAAATTCAACCTCACCTATTTTCTATCCCTTTTCTTTACCAAAATTTGTAAGGACAATGGGTTTTTGGGTGTCTTAATAAATAGGCCTTTGTTTGATTAAGTTGTTACTGATTTGGGAACCTTTTTTTTTTTTTGAGTTTTTTTGTTATTTAAAAACATATAATGCTTTGTAAGGCTATGGTCGATGACAATATAGTGGAATAATATCTATTTGTGTCTTTTGCAATCTCATTTTATGTTTGGTTCTCATGTTTTGGATATTCACAGTCACGCTACATGCAGTCTATGGAGATTTTTATCTCTCATCACTAAAAGAGATTTTTATATACATTATAATTCAACCAATATTGAATCATTAATAAGGGATAATAATATCAAAAGACCCAAAAAAAAATCCACTCATCATGTTTTTATTAGAGTACCTAATATCAAAGACCTAAAAAATATACACAAGTTTTTGTCCTAAATTAAAACTGCATCATGTTGAAGTTCAAGAGAGAATAAAATCTAGAAGCAAAACCCAAAAAAAAAAAAAAAAGCATGCCATTGCTATGATAAAACATCAATTTGCCACATAGGAAGCTATACTAATCCAAGCACCTGAAAATATGCTTACATAGCTACTAGATCCAATTTGATGCATAGTTGCATACAAGGGTTAAGTACAGAATCAAAAATAAAGAACACTAAAATAAAAGAAAAGAGATCATGAGATCACCAACACAAATCATTCAAAAATTCAAATACCAGAAAAAAAAAATTATAAAATCAGTAGTAGCACCAACACATCAGAAAAAAAAAAATCAACACATCAGGGGGAAAAAAAGGCTTACTCGTAAGTTAACAATAGAGGAGAGAGGACTTCAAGGACCACAGCAACACTCTTCAATGGTTGTGAGAATGAAGATGATGACGAGAATGAAAGAGTCAGAACGTGAGTGAGAGCGTGAGATAACACAGAAAAAAAAAAATCCAAAAACGTCACATATTGATTCAAAGAAGCATATCTAAACCAATGAGAGATCAACGCATCCAGGGACGATAGCAAGACAAAGAGCTTGAGATGGAGTACCCAAAAAAATGGGAAAAGGGGAGAGAATTTCAAGAAAGAGGGAGTCAAGGACGACGACAAGAATGGGATATAGGAGGATTAGGGCACGGGTTAATACGATTCCCAAATGACGTTGTTTACAAGAAAGGCGTTTAGAGACGGAATTCTAGGATGGAAATATCCGTCTCAAAATCAATATAACATTGTTTTCAATTCACTTATTTGGCAATGGACATTTTGGGATGGAACTATTTGTCCATAACTTTTAAATATATTTAAAAGTTATTAAAAATAATTAGAGACAGCAATAAAAAACAAAAATTATCCGTCTCTAATTTTTAAGTTATTTAAAAATTTGAGAAAAATATTAGAGATAAAGCAGTCTCTAATATTAGGAACATAAATAAAATTAGAGACGAATAATAACCGTCCCAAATTCTGCCTATGATTCTTGCATTTTAAATTGGAAATTATGGACAGAATTTGAGGCAGACCAGGAATGGAATATGAGATGGACATATTTCATTCCTAAATCCGTCTCTGATCCTGGGTTTTTTTTTTTTTGTAGTGTTATCTATACTATTAGATATTGCTTTGGGAACTTCATTGCTTAATGGTCTTCAAAATCATATGTTTGCATATATGTTAAAATACATGTGAAAGTGGAAGAGTGAACAGGTACATAATTTTTCCTACTTTTTATTATTTTAAAAATATAATAAACAAATACTACAATTTATCATTATATTCAAATTTTAAAAAAGAAAATTTATATATATATATATATATATAAAAGATATGCCCCTTAAGTGCATGCCAAGCAACGGTATAGATACGGCTTTCATAAAAAATATTTTCAATTTACAAGCATGTCTTTCAGTAAAAAATGAGAGGAGATTTTGCACAAAAGATCGAACAAGGGCAAATTATGATTCCAAAAGCTAGCAGTAGTAAAATATAACATGTCAATAGTCTCGAATTATTAATACATGTATTAAACATGAAATCAACTAGTTGAACAAACAGAGACATGCATGAAGCATAAAAATAGAGATAGACGACAGCATATATATTATTGCTGAAGTTGAATGACCAGTTTTCCAACATTAGAGCTGGTGAACACGGAAGCCATGGTGTCCAAGAAGCTCTCAATTCCATGGTTGATTTGAATCTTGGACGACCTAATCTTGCCTTGTTTGAGGTTCTCCTCCATCTGTCTAGCAAAATCTCCAAACCCAACCCAAAATGAATCCAACACAAAGCCCTCCATCTTTACCTCCTTCCCTACCATATTCAAAAGGTTCCTTATGCCTGCCCTTTCTGTCCAAACCTGCATGCGCCATATCATATATATATATATATATATATATGTAAACATATATATCACTCGGTCTCAGTTATTTATTTAGAACCAGGAAAAGTCTACAGTGCAAAATTGAAAATTGTAGGTCCATTTTAAGAGTTTGGATTTTCTACAGTTCCCACCAGTGCAATTATGAGAACTGAATTGTCTGATTCAAAATAAATAGATTAATTTGATGACTGAAATATGCAAATATGGTCAAAACCGTAGAAAATTCAGAATTGGAACTCATTTTTATTTACCGTATTATATTCAGATATCATCCCGCAAAGTGTTATTTTGGCGAATTTGTTGACATGGTTGAGTACAGCTTCAAGCATCTTCCCACCGACATTGTCAAAGTAATAATCAATACCATCAGGACAGTACCTACACATTAAATCAATTCTCACATTATATCCTTCAGAATAGTTAGCATAATTGATTTTTGAAAAAAAAAAAGAAAGAAAATGATTACTTGCTCAAAGCAGCATCAAAATCCGTTTCCTTGTGGTAGTTGAATACATCATCATACCCAAATTCTTCTTTTAAGAGCTTCACCTGAGATGTCGTTCATTACAGTTCAAATTAGACACTAGTTGTAAGCAACCTGCAGAAAGCCTTAAAATGTAATGACGAAGCAGGAGGATGAAGAACATTTCCATGCATCCAGCTAGCCATATCACTGAATATATCTTGTATTATTATATTCCTATGAACACACGTATAAACCTATGTATGATAATTGTCAAATCCACATTTAAAAACGTCACCCCCGATTGAAAGGACTGTCAGAGATTTGCGGGAGGCAGTAAATTAGCTCAATTATGGATCATTCTACCGTAAATTAGTTCAATTAATTTTCTTGATATGATGGCTTGAGGTATAAAATCTATAACTCAACTTAGCCATTACTCACCTCATCTATTGATGATTAGGTGGGTTGGGTCGAATTGGTTCTCAAGTCAACCTAAATTTTTTCTCTAGTTTTACTGTTAGTTTTTATTGAATTTTAGTCCAAAATTAATGCTTCATCTTAACTCACTAACTCACGAGCATCTCCAGCAAAATAATATGTTAAATATTATTATTAGAAGTAATATGTATAATTTTTTTAATGTTTTTGTTTATTAGATTTAATTATAATATAGGTTTGAAGGATATTCTTGATATATGATTAATTGTCATGTTTATTTATAAAATTATTTTAGCTCAATTCAGTATTATTATTATTATTATTATTATTATTATTATTAGATTAATTTGTATAATCCACCAATCCCGATATTTTGACATATATGTATCCTTTTTATTTTTCACTATGATTTTTTTTTATTTTCTTATTTATATGCATGTATCAACTTTGGCTGCATTAGATAATTATTTTTATCAATTATTTCTTTGTGTTCCATTTTAAACCACAACATAGTAAATTATTTAATGTACGTTATCATTCTAAAAAGTTATACACATTAAAAATATTACTAAGCACAATAATTGATAACTCATCATTGCATGATTACTCTTTTAAACAATTTTTTATATTGCCCTATTATTAGTGAAAAAATTGATATTAAACATATAAAGAATTGTATATATAAATATTTTCCTAAATATAATTGAATTTATTTTTCAACTATATTGTATTCATTGAATAGGGTCAATCTATCAAAACCAAGCCAACCCATACGATTGTGTTAAGTTGGGTTGGACTGGGGTGATAAAATTGGTTTAGGATTTTAGGCTTTTTTTTTTCTTCTTAATTACTCTTTTTCTTAAGAAACAAAACTAACCTGTTCAACAACTCACTTAATTTTTTTTTTTTCAAATGATACTTATATTAATATGAATATTTAAACTCAAAAGTTTTATTAAATTATAAAGATATTTCACTTTTCCATGTTTTAAATTGAAGTTATATCTTGAGAATAATTTTTAACAATTTAAAAATAATTAAATATGATACCTTTTGATCAGAGCCAGTACTTCCGATGACCCTACAACCTCGGAGCTTGGCCAATTGGCCGGCGACCGTACCGACTGCGCTGGAGGCTGCAGAGATGAACACATTGGATCCTGCCTTTGGCTGTCCCACACTCTCTATCCCCGCCCAGGCTGCAAACCCCGGTACTCCTGTGCGTAATTAATCAATTATTCATTAATAATTAAAAATTAATGAATTAATTATGATGTCATGCTTTGCTTAATTTCTAGTTAGGCATTCAGAGTGTCTGACCCAGAGTGCTGAGATAATCTGGCAATGCAATCCCACTTGTGGCATCAATTTTTCTGAGGACCTGTGACGATGTCACACAGTACTCTGCCACCGGACAAAATGGAACCACGACCACGTCGCCCTCCTTGTACTCTTTCTCCTTCGATCTTATCACCCTTCCGATCCCAAACGTTTTCATCACCTGCATAATTCTCCCCCATTATATATATATACATAAATCATAACATTTTAACCCACTCACTCATTTTTTCAGAGTAAAGGGTAAAATGGCACTTTACTCTTAAAAAGATTAAGTATCTTAATTTAGTTATTAAAAAATTATGTTTTTAATTTGATCTCTCGTTTTATTTGTTTAGCAACAAAAATTTTGAAATTTATCAATAATAGATTGCGATTTAGTAATGAAAATGATTAAATTAATACAAATCAAATTTTTGACGGATTAAATTGAAACAGTTGGACTTTTAAAGACCTAGTTGGGAATATTTGTAATTTTTCAAGGACTAAATCAATAATTTATTTGAGAGTAAGTTATTGATTTGGTTTATGAATTATTACAGTTATCTCAATTTGGATCCTGAAAATCTGTATCTTAATTTAGTCATTAAAATATTGTATTTATTTTAATTTTATTCTTACATTTATTAAGGTAACTTTTGACAATGAAAAGTTTGAGATTTAAAAATAGTAGGTTAATTTTGATATTTAACAACAAAAAAGACCAAATTAAAATATATAGTCAATAAGTTGAGATCTTCTACTGTACTGCATAGTGGTGGATTTTTCAATATCATCCGATTGATAGCGAAGCCCACATAAGCTCACCTGTTAAAGTTATCAGACGATGCTAGAAGCCCAACACCCTGCTATTCCATATCCTCTAAAACTACTCTCTTATTTCTTTCTTTCTCTCTCTCTCTCTCAATTAGGTCCACTTTTTGTTATTTTCAATTTGGTTCTTCTAAATCTCTCTAACTACCACATCTAGAACTACTCACTCACTCTTTCTCTCTCCGTGCTCTCTTTTCTTTATCTTTCCGCCATATGTCATGCATCCAATGGCAAAAACAAATCAAACAAATCACAATTAATTCATGTCAATGGATGTAATTTTTTTTATAATTAACGAGTTTATAAATAATGAAACTCATATAGGTCACACCTATTAAAATTATTAGAACAATGCTAAAAAACTTAACACCCTGCTATTTCTTAGAGCATAGAATTCTGACTAAGACATCTAAATTAAGACAACTTTTGTAATAATTTACTCCATTTTTTATTATCACACGTGTATATATATATATATATATATATCACAAAATAATTTAATAGAATATACTTCTGAAAAGGTCAAGCGATATCAAAGGGTAGGAGGGGTACGTACGTGGTTGAGGGGAAGTTGGGGGAAGTAAAGGCCGTCGGAGGATCCAGTGAAGGTGGCGCGCATGTAAGGCTCGACGGAAAGAATGAGCAACTGAAGTGCCACGTGGCCGTCGGGGATGGAATCTCCGGCCACTGATACCTCAACGGTTCGGAGTTTCAGATGTTCCGATGTGGGAACGCCCTCCGAGCAATACGCTGCCACGTACCATTCTCGGCTTTTCACCACTTCCCCCATTGCTCTCTTTCTTCTCTCTTTATTTTTATTTCTACTGTGTGTTCAATGGGTTGGAGGAGACTCAGAATTTCACAGATTGGCTTGGCTTGTGCTGTATGTGTGTGTGTGTATATATATATATATATATATATATATTCTTAATTTGAAAGAATGTTTTCATGTTGATATGGCCTGTATATTGGAGATTGATTTTCTGCTTTTTAAAGTCAAACAGTTGGCTCAATTGATTGTTAATTAATGAACCAGATTTTTATGATTTTTTGTAAAAGAAATAATAAAAAAATAAAAAAAATATTTGGAATGTAAATCTTGTGAAAATTAACTATTCAGATGAATCAAATATTTTGTTTGGCTTTTAAACAGTACTATATCTGCCAACTACTATGATTTAATTACCTTAATTATCCTTGGAATTTTCTTGACTTTTAGACTGTTTTATAGAAACTAGGGATCGATTTACCTTCACGTGTGTAGGGCAATTGCCCCCAATAAGGAATTTTTTTAATTAATATATGTGATATTTTTTTTTTGTTCTTACAAAAAATTAGATATTGCTCTCATATGATAAATTATGATCACTTATCTTATTAAATGTACTTCACCCAATAATTTTTTTTTAAATTGAATTTAAAAATTAGCTTTACTCCATCACAGCACCACCAATAAGTTTATATCATATGCATTTTCTATCATTTTTTATCGTTTATGTATATTTATATTTTTTTAATAAAAATATTTATACATTATTTATTACTCCCACTAACCAAAATTTCTAGATGCATTATTGGTAGAAAAGTAATTTCACCCATCCCAAGGATGTGGATGATACGTTCATACGTTGGCATTTTTGCATTAGTATATACATATATGTCGAGTATTTTAATTATGGCATTTTAAACAGGTTTTTAATGAAATTTTGTCTTTGCCATGTCCATTTTGTCAATTGATTCTTTAAGACATTGAATACAGAAAATAACGGGATATATAAATGTTGACTGTTAATATTTATCAAAAGATATCCATTTTTGTTAATTGCTATATCCATTTTTGCTAATTGATTCTTAATTAAAAACATTGAATACAGGTCTATTATAATAAATGTTAACTTTTCATTAAAAGATATCAGCATTAACTAAATATAGATTTTCAAAATAATGATGTATCTTACCTAATCATATTCTTTAAATATATCCTTAAAAAAAAAAGGTTTGATACATTCTTACACAAAATTAATTAGAAGGATTCTACATAAAGCGAAATAGTAAAGGGGAGAAAAATGAAGACGCACGCTAGAAGGAGGGCTTGAACCTCCGACCTTGTGGTTAACAGCCACACGCTCTAACCAACTGAGCTATTCCAGCTAATGAATAATGGCTGCTTCAATAGATATAAAACACAACATTGTGTTAATTATAGCTCGTTCATCAAGGAAAGGAAGGAATTAAATAGGTACGTTACGTAGGCTTTGGACATGCTACGATACAGAAGGTGCATTTTTTTAAAAAATATTTTTTAACCTTTAAAATTCCCGTTCTTCTAGATTTATTTATCCCTTAATATAAAATGCATGATAAATTATATTAAACTAGGTGTGACTAAATTGCAGTTCATAGTATAAAAACCTTCTCTTTATATAATATAAAATCATAATTTTATTTTTGACATAATAACAAAGAAAACTAAATTAATATAAAAATAACAATTTTTAAATGATTTTAATATTAAAAAATGTATATTTACAATAAATTAATTTTAATGACCCGATAGGACTGGAAATCGGTCTTAGATTTGATTTAGAAGTAACTTTTGAATCGACGAAGGAATGAATTAGTGTAAAATCAACCTGATCCATGTTAAATCAGAAAAATCAGCCAAATTGACAAGATTTATGGGTTGATCTACTCGTTAAAAAAAAAAATGCTTTAGATTTCGCCTTCACCTTCTCCTAGTGACCCACTGCCATCTCCCGTCACCATCGCTGCCAAATATGGTTGATTTTGCCGCCGAAGAATGACATACCCACATAAGACATACGAAAACAGCATCGTCGAAGAAAAAGAAAAAGAGCCGTAAGACGGGAGATTTGAAAGACTGAAAGTGAGAATGGAGGAGGAGAAGAAGGATACAGCCACAGGCGAAACATCTGAAAAATGAAACTCAGAGAGAGAGAGAGATAGGCAACGTCTCTTTTTTTATTTTTTCCTCCAGCCAACTATCCAACACCTTTAAATTGAAATGAATCTGTTCAACTGTCTAGCACATGTGAGAAAATAGAACCACAATTAATTACAATTAATTTCATTGGTGTGAATGTAAAAGAATTGATTTTGATAAAAAATGAGGCGACTCTATATATATAATAATAGCATAGGAGACCAGAATAGTCATAGGCAAGAAAGAGTAGTGGTGTGTTTTTAATATTTTTAATTGTGTAAAGAAATATTCTAATTATTTTAATTATATATTTTATTTTTTAATATTTTTAAAATATTATTAATTTTAATTCGATTTAATTCAATTTAACTATTAATTATTAAATTAATATTTAAATTAATTTAATGACTAATCTAATTTTTAAAACATTAGTATTTTTAAAGTGAAATAGTCTTGAAATAAAAAAAAATTTGAGGAGAAAGTAACAATCCCACTAAGACCTCGCCAATATGGGCCTCTCTAGGCTTTATAGTAGCAGTCTTTATCCCAAAATTTTTCAAACAATAATTGACAATGTTTGAGGCCGATAACTCATTACTTCTTGATTTTAAATCCGTTCTATCTCAACAATAAATGTTTAGAGAGATTTAAAAAAAAAAAAAACTAAAGACTTCTACGTTGCTCTTCTATTCAAACTGTTACTCTTTACTCCAATCAAACAATGTTTTTTGGAAAATATTCCGATAATACAGAGGATACCTTCATTCGGCAATAGAACAATTCTTCTCATATTACCTCTTGCATAAAATAATCACAAGCCAAGTTACCAAAACAGGAATTAAATCCAATGGAACTATAAGAATTTCATCTGTTTGCAATAAAGATAATTATAGAGTATGTTTCAGAATTCATAGGGGATAGCCAGCAGTCAAATTAACAACTTAATGAGAAATGATTCAAACGAGAGGATTTACAACTACGCTAACTACTTCGGATTCTTTATTCTTTTTGATAAGTTGTGTATTCACATGGCTGCTGCGGGAGACTGCAGATAATTCCCAAATGTGTTCTCCCCGCTGTAAGTCATATACAGGAACCCATCTTCATCCTTATTTTCCTCATATATTGCAGACATCATAGCCGCTGCATCAACAGAAAACCCACTGTTCAGTTCTTGAATTACGCTAAAGATCATGATAATCACCGGTGAACAAAATATGTGGGTAATTTCCCGTTTTATCTCACCAGTTGGAGGTAAAATGTTTTTGACAAAGATGAAGATGGCCTTCTCAGGACTCAGCTTGATTCTCTTTCGCACGACATACACAAACTGTCCAACAGTCAGATCAGCGGGAACCAGATACCTACATTCATCCCAACAGCGAGCAAAAGCATATGACTTAAAATGGATGGAAAAAATCAAAACGAAAGAATGGGTTATTAAGGTATCTAAAAGTACAACTAACATAGGAACAAGAAAATATTAGACCATAATAAAAAATGCCTTTATCTATTAAAAGTACTTTTTCACAACTAATTTTGTTACTGATCTTCCTCCTATCTAAAGATTACATTTAACAAACACTTTTTCTTCAATTTAGGGTAGCTATTGGGAAGGGAAGGCGATTCAACTTTAAAATTTTGCAACTGCCAACCCCCAAAAAAGAGAACAAAACACACACACAAAAAAAAGGGGCGCGAATTCATTGAATCTGTTTGATGTCATAAATAGACATAAAATAACTTAGGGGTTATAAATCAAAGATTCAGATCCACTGCAGCCAAATCTCAAGAAACATGACTAATTTGACTCAAGTCAAAGAGTAAGTAATGATGAGTAGATAGCGTCAATATCATCACATCTAAAGATAGAAGTTAGTTGACTATTCAAAATTTTCAATAGATGAATCATGGTAACTCTTTCCTAAAGAATAAATTACAGAAACGAATAAAAATACCAAAAAGCAATTTGCAATTCATAAACTAAGTGAAAATTTAAAGTTACAAAGAAGAAGAAGTAGGGACTAACTTCTTCTTATCAATTTCAGGAACATCACTCTTTTCAGCCCTTTCAACAATCACCTACACCAAAAGATCAACCAGACAAATAAGCAAGAAACAAGATAAAGTAATGGGTAAATAATAAAAATTCAGGCAATAGTAAATCTTACCGGTATTCTATCAGGATACTTTTCTCTTATGCGAGCTGCTTCAGCCTGCCTTCTCTCTGGCACGTAATGTTTGTATAAATCAGACAATACAAGTTCGAAGTAATGTGTAAATTACAAATTTTAAATTTATGTGCACTTGAGCTGGTTGTCTGGTTAGTAGATACTAACAGCTTTTAGTAAAATAAATAAATAAAACATATCATTAATGGCTGTGAATTTGACATCACCAATCAGATCATTGTTTCGCCTAAGCTCAACGTACAGGGAAACAAACGACATAAGGATTTTGCACTCAGTTAAGTAATTATTTCGATCTATAAAGATTCATTCTAATCAGAACAACATATAATGTGGTTCAAAAATACTTTTGTGAACCAGATTTTGCGCATATAGTCTACTTCGTATGATCACGAGGAGTTTGACCTAAATTTTCATATCACACCTAAACCCCAAAAAATAAATTACAAGCCAGGTCACCAATTTGTCTGATAACTTGAAATTCATAAGATTTTACCTACTACACGAGAACCTAGGGCACAAAGTCACTTCTTGCACGAAAATATATAATCCAACTTAGGACCATAAAATGAAAATATGAGAAAAAATTAAAAATATAATAGGAAAACAAACCAAGGGGGTGTTCCATCTTGAATGAACTCTTAGCCATGGCAACAATTCTGCAGCAGAAAGGAGGAAAACACCTAATTAGTAAGTTAGGGTTTACTACACGCGAAAAGATCGATCAAAAGGAAAAAAAACTGAATTCGCCAAATAAAAAGGAAAGCAAGACAAGAACTATAAAATTGGAATAAGAAGAAAAGAAATTTCACACCAACTGAGAGTGAAGAAGAAAGCGAATAGAGGGTTCAAGATACCCAAAACGAAACACAGCGAAAGAAGGAAAGACGAACTCCCTGCTAGCGAAGGAAATCTTATTATATTCTGTTCTTTTTATTTTATTTTATGATTTTATCGGAACCGAAGAAAGGGGGCTTCCTGGACTTACCAAAACGACATCGTTTAAAAAACACTGATTCCTTTCTTTAACTTTTACATAACAGACTGATAGTCTAATACCAAACTTTTAAGAAATTGATCCATGAAAAGATTAAATAATAAATAATATACAATTCATATAAAAAAATTAAATCCCGATCTTATCAATTCAGTGAATACACCTCATGTATCATAAAATAATCCTAATTATTGTCTTGTCTTTTATATTGTATTTTTTAGCTAAACGGCTAAACCAGGAAGGTTCACAACTTTTTAAGAGAATAATGCCAAAAGAATTTCCTGCCGTTGTTTTTTTTTTTCCTTGCAATTTCCTTCTTCGTTTGTTTTCTTTTGAATTCTCCTTCGAAAAGTGTCATTCGTGCAGTGTATTTTGTTTTAGTATAATGACATCTTAACTTTCCATGTAAATATATTTTTTGATTGACAAGAAAAATATTAGCAGCTGCCTTTTTTTTTTTGGGTCATTATTAGCAGTTGCTTACACAATAAATAACATCATCATTCTAAGCAGGAGGCGCAATCCACCCAATCACTGGCCAACTCATACAAGCCCATGCTTTCACTTTTTTGCCTTTTGGTCAGAAGATGCCCAAGCTTGCACTACGCTGACATGCATTTCTTATAGGGCTACCAAATGGGCCAACTAGGCCTAGCCAGCCCATCAAAGGCAATATACTGGTTAAATCAGTGCATTTTATTTTAAAAATAGTTTTTAGCCACTTTGAATAATAAAATTTAAATATTAGAATTATAAAACTTTAAAATTGAACTAAATTTTTTTAAAAAATATTAAATCTAAAAAAATAAATATTTTATAAAAAAATTACACTTTACTCCAATAAATTTTTCTTTATATGCAAAAAATTATTATAAACTTTAAAACTCAACAAATGACTCTTATGAACTTTTTATTTTTTGCAAAATCTCCTAATGGTCAATGATGACGTGAACACTAAACTGCCATGTCAGCTTTACTTTTTACCATAGTTTTCAAATTCGGACCGGCCCGACGAGTCTACCCGGGACCCGACTACCCAGGACTGGGGATTGGTTCGGGTCACACTTTTTTGTCCCGGATGCAAGCTACCCAGTTGACCCGACCACATCTTTCCTTTTTTAAAAAAAAATTTAACTTACTATTGCTCTATTATTATTTAAAAAAAAACAATCCCTTAATTTTTGAAATTAACTCAATCAATTTTGTAATTAACATATTCTCATATGTTCAAATAGGTATAAAAAAATTAAATTAAAATTATTTTAAAAAAAAAACTAGTCCAAGTCAACAAATATAAAAGTTTTTTATAACACAATTTTCACAACAAATATTTCATGATCTAAGTCATTAAATGTGACTGAGAAATTCAAATATGCATTCTTAAAAAAATGATATTCTGCATCTTAGTCATATTATTTTATTTGAATGATATTATTTATGATTTTATGAATCATTATAAATATTTATGACTTTATGTTTGAATTATTATAAATGTTTATGACTTTAAAGTTTGAAATTTTGTATATAAATTATTTATTTTACTTGTTTTTTAATTTATTTGTAAAGATATATAGGTGTATATATATATAATTTTTATTTTTTTAATTTATTGATCTGATTTAGTAATTGACCTGGTGATCTATAGGCTAACTTGGGTCAATGACCGAGCCGGTTCTAAAAAAATTACTTTTTACACTTCATTTGCCACATCAGCTTCAAATTCACTTCCAAATCAACTTTCTCCAATTTCCACTTCGCATGTGTCCCTCTTACTCACAAGCATCACATCCATATCTCACACCTCAAATATCCAGACCACCCCATTCTTCATCCTCACCTTCCAAAGCGAATGATTTCTATCATCATCAAAGATGTCGTCATATTGCTTCGTTCGTTACTTTTTTTTTTATTTCTGCACAAATTAATTCAACCTATGTTTGAATGTGTTCTGTAATTATTTAATTTTTTTTCCATGTTAAAGAACAGAATAGCAAAGCACAGTTCATCACCAAGCGATAACAAAATCGTACTGATGGATTCTAAAACGACACCTGAATCATCGTTGTTGAGTTCTTCATCTTCGCAAGGTTTGGCTTCATCTTGTTCGAGCCTGGTTTTGGAACTAAAGAAATCATCCAAGTCATAGTCTAATAAAGCAAAACAAAGAGAAAGGAAGAGCAAAATAGAGAAGCAGAAGAGGTTGAAGAGCACTAGAATATGCTTGATTCTCGCAAGCTTAACATTTACGGTGTTATGGGATAAGTATTGGGGTGTTATTTTGACATCAACATGGCTTCGAGGTAGCTAAAGCTAATGTTAAAATAACTTTAGCAAGTAGTCAAACTATTGAAAGAGGATCAACAATTCAAGAATTTCATGTAGGCTTTAATACAAACAAGTAGTTCACCAAAGTAATGGAATTATCTACCAATTAAGCCATTTCTTTGCAAATGTAACAAGAATAAGAAGACTACTCGTTGTGGGGTTGGAGTAGAATGAGGGTGAGAACGGTGAGATTGAGGTTAAGAAGGAAGAGGGTTTGAAACTCTGTGTAATACAATCCTCAATGGATTAGTGGGGTTCAACCTCTGTAACCTCGAGAACTGAAATTCTTCATGATCATTATTATAACTCTCAGTCTCGTTACTATTCATCTGAATCACTTTCTCCTCCACACCCACTTCTCCTTTCTCCAAATCTTTCACTTCATCCTTCTCTTTTCTTTTCCTTCGCCTTCTCTGACTTGAGCTTCAACTACATTTTCTCTCTCAACCACCTATATTCAGAGAGAGAAAAAATTCAAACTTTACATAAATGGCAGCCATTTTTAACGCATTTGCTCAAAAATGCTAAAACTTCAATTTCAAGGCTTGGAACTCGGTGGTTCAGAATTGAAATACTAACCCAAAAATTGCAGTTCTTTCTTGTCATAAATTTCCAAAAAGAAATCCCCAAGCATATGAGTCGCAGTAATGCAGTAGTCATAGCACTAACACTAGAACTCATTCCTGAGCTCAAAGTAGGAGCCATCGTTGATGATGAGTTCGTAAAACCTGAAGCGGAAGCTCCATTCAAAGTGGAACTCGAAGCCCCTAGTTGGTCACCAGGTTGCATCATCGCAGACATGTAATTTGAAATGAGTCTTGATTGCACATTGAAAAATGGCGCTGCACTCACTAGAATCGCCCAGTACCGAGGCTTATTAGCAAAACCACCTGTATTTGGAAACATTAAGAATAGACTTGAAGCGATTAACCCACCCAATGGCCACAAAGGGACTAGTCCTCCTGGATTAATGCTGGCGATGCCCCCAACAGTGTCGTATGGCATTGGAGGTGCAACCAAAACTAGCCCCGAAGAGATTGAGACTTCAATATGATGGAGATCGTGACTTCAATGTAAAGGAGAAGGGAGATGCATAGGATTATCGCTCGCGGGCAGAGATTTGACGTTAGGGAGATGATGCAGCTTGCTAATATGACCTACTGATTTGTAAAAAATAAAGTTGACACGGAAGTTCAGTGTCCACGTCAATATTGATCATTAATTTGACTAACAGACAACTAGATGGAAAGGGTATTTTACACAAAATAAAAAGTTCATAGGGGTCTTTTGCTGATTTTCAAAGTCCTTGGGAGTTTTCTACATATAGAAGTTCATGGAGGTAAAGTGTAATTTTTCCTAAAAAAAGCCAACAAGAATGGTCCACCTTAGCACTCCTAAGTTACAAAGACAATGATGGGTTGAATTAGAAGTTTTTCTTTAGAATGAGTTATTAAATTATTAACCTAACTCACTTTATTTTGCAAGGCTAGGTGGTCTAGTCCAATAAACCAAACATATATTTAACACTCTTAATTCCTTGTGAACAACGTAAAAAAGTTTATTCAATCATATAAATTTGATCTTATAGTAAGTTTTTCTGAAGGTTCTTTTAATTGTTTGGCTTCCTTCGTCAAAGTTCCTTTTTTTTCTTTTCTTTTTTTTTTTTCCAAGGAGAAAAGCTTTGAATTTTTGGCTAGGATTTTAATTGATTGGCTTCAGAAAGTTTAGCCCTCATATATGAGAGCTAAGATACCTTTCTAATTATGTCTATTTGTTATTCTTTAAAAAAATTTAATATTTATTTCTCTTGGGTTTGAGTTGGAATGTGTTGCTATTTTTTCTAGTTCTTGTACTTGGTTCTAGTCCTCTAGAAAAATAGGCATAGATTGATTTGTTTTAAGTTTCATTCAACTATATCTTTTGTTTATAGTCTTTTTTTTCTTGTTTGTATTTGAGCTTCTTCTTTAATTTTTTCTCTTCATAAAAAATACTTATTTTTTGTTAAACAAAATGGATTAATTTATCTTTTTCTTTTTTGGTGAAAATGAGGCCTAAGCCACAACTACACACTGCTTAATCTAAGAGTAGCATAGCCATTCCTATCATTATCTACCAATAACCTAAATTGGTAAAAAAAATGTTCTAACATGTATGAATTATGTGTCTGATTGGCGATGAAATTTGCACACTCATTGCCTTCATTCACAAATATCCTCGATGATAGTCATATAAGGGTGGGTCTCGGGCATATTAGTGGAAATGAGCAAGACTACTTCTTTGGAGTTAGATTCGATCATTGTGTTACAAATACCTCCATTCTAAGCAACCTCAAGCTCGTATGGAATGCGTACAAGCTCAGCTTCAATGATATCACACGAGCCTAGCACTACAAAAAAAAATATCAGAGATGAAATTACGGACATAAATGTTCCATCTCATATTCTGTGCCTAAATCGTCCCAGAATCCATCCTTGATTTGAATATTGATTGGTGCGAAGATTAAATAATCAGAGACAGAACTGGTTGAATTTCTGTCCTTAATGTTAGAGACGAATTATGGCATGCCTGAAATCCATCCCTAAATATTTAATATATTTATTTTTTTAATTCAATTATTAGAGACAAATATTTTCGTTTCAAACATCCATCTCTAATTAAAACGACATCATTCCTATTGATTTGTGCCAAATGACGTCGTTCTCCACATCCTTGATCGTGACCTAAGTCAAACATTGTTATCGTCTCTTTCACGCCTCCCTCTTGTCGGCTGTAATATCTACTAGATTTGTATTAAATTTATGCAATTAAAGAAAATTGTAATATAGATCTTGTGAAAAATGTGGTTAAAACCATGAGATTTTTCTGAAACTTATTATAAAATATCCAATTGTACAAAAATAGGTAAATTACGGAGCATATAGCTATATAAAATTTTAAACTTGGTAGAAGATGATTAGTCGATCAATAGATGTCTATCAGTCATCGACTGATAAACCTCAAGTTTTTATATTTTATGTATTTAGGAGATACTAGTCGATTGATAGAGGATAATCAGTAGATTGATATATGATAATTAATCGATTGATATATCATATATCTCAAACTTTAAGAAAAAATTGCAACTTAAAACATAGTACAATCACTTCTCTTCTCAATATACTACGACACAAAAGTTTATATTAGAAGTCATATGGGATTACAACAAGCTCATAAACTTTTTTATTATTATATATAACATACATAAACCTCTTCCAAAATTTTCCATAAAAGGAAAAAGACACAACTAGCTAATACACTACAAACTTATTCATTTTCTTTCTCTTTTCTTTCTACTTTAGTCTATGAAATTGTAAGTCATCAAAAACAAAGTGAGATATAAAATCTTAGTAACTAGTATATCTTATGAAAACATTACAACCATTTTAGTCATAAAAGTAATTCTGATAACAATTATCATTTACATGAAGTAAAAGCTAATATATGAACACATATACAAAAATATGATCATTTTTAATATAGTACACTATACTTTAACTCTTTTCTCATAAAAAGTACTCTATATCCCATGAAGATTTTCTGTTATTTCATGAGAAATTTCTAGTTCTATCATCCCATGAAGATTCTTATATCCTATGAGGAATTTCTATCATTCCATGAGGAATTTTTGGTTCTACCATCTTATAAGGACATAAGCTTTACTTTTCATGAGAAAACTTCTACACATTCATGGAAAGCTTTAAAATGTAAATACTTGACAAATCATACAAGAGCACGATAAATATATCTAATACTTTACTTTTATGAAAAACTAGCTATCTTTAGTTCTCATAGAGTTGAAGTTTGTGTAATATCTTGTAGTTCCTCTCTGGTGCTCCTTATTTTTCGCAACTTCTAGACAAACCCTGTCACGACCCGTTTTCTGGGCACATGACCGGCACAATGATGAATCTCTCATCACTGTAAGCCTTCCGATAAATATATCAAATTTTCTTATCTGAAAATCATAGAGATGATTTGCATGTAATAATATATTATCAATTTAAAATACATTTTTATACTGACATACAAGCCAAATGTCAAACCCCTGACCTAGATGTCCTAGACGATTACAGAGCAACATAATCTACAACAATAGAGGGGCCTACCCGATAGCGGGAGGGTCCAAAGTAATCTACTCCTCTAGCAGATATCCTTCGCTGGCAACCTGATCTGAACAAAAAGGTTGTACAAACAATGTGAGCTTTTAAACTCAATGAGCGAATCGGCCTCGCGTTAATAAAATTCAAATACATTACCAGTCATGCAAGCATATCCAAAGGCTCATACTCAACCAATAGACAGAAGATAAAAATTCATCCAATTCAACAAACGTTACTAGTACTCTTCAATGGCAATATATCCCGGAGAGCGCACACAGGCCGGCTCACCAATTATGTATATTTCCGCCATGACGCACAACATCATCCTCTTACATACAAGAAGATAAAAATTCATCCAATTCAACAAACGTTACTAGTACTCGTCAATGGCAATATATCCCGGAGAGCGCACACAGGCCGGCTCACCAATTATGTATATTTTCGCCATGACGCACAACATCATCCTCTTACATACAAGAAGATAAAAATTCATCCAATTAACAGGTATAGTATATAACTATATTATAGATTTATAAACCACATATCAAGATAACAATTAATCCGTTTTTGAAAAGATTCAAACTTCACATCATCATGAAATACTTGTTTCGTCTTATCCATACTTATGGATTAATTATCTCATTTAGATTCGTCATTCTGAATCCAATTTCCCCCTATGAATCTTGGGAGTGTCCTACGACATACTTTTTATCACCAGTAATGCTAAAACTCTATTAAAACGGGGTCGTTTCACTCACCTGGATTCCGTACGAGCATCGCTTCTCTAAGTCATTACAGACAAGAGTACTCAGGTGAATTTCGGTGTTCTGCTACGGAGATTTTCATGAAAGATTAGAGAAAATACGTTAGGATTGTTTTCGTACAGATACTGTTCATACGTACGGTCACTATTCATATATACGGTCACTATTCATATGTACGGATACTATTTGTACATATGATCACTATTCATATGTACGGTTACTATTTATATGTACTGTAATACCCGTTAATTTCAGAATATAATTCGCTTAAGAGTATTTTAGAATTCTACAACGTTACTTTAGTTATTTATTTTGGTCATTTTAAATTTTCATATTTAATTGTTCTCTTTGAATATTATTTATGAAAATTGAGTTAAATGACTGGACTAAATATTTGCACAATGAGGGATATATTCTAAGAATGGTGAAATTCATGGAAAAGTGGTTTCAGAATGGTCAATTAGTCCATTTATTGTAAATTGACTGGATGGGTTTAGATGTTAGGTTATGGATACCCATGGGTTATTGAATAACCCATTAGAAATATTTAATATAAAGTTTCAATAGTAACCCTCATTTTTCACTCAGCCGAAGGAAGCAGAAAAGCATTTCTCTCTCAGTTCTTCATTTTCTTCTCAAATCCTTCCCTTGATCTTCAGAGTTTCGATTATTTGTTCAGTTCAAAAGCTTTGTAAGGATCAAAGGTAAGCTTTAATCCGATTATTTTCCTTAAATTTCAGTTTATGTAGAAGATCAGAGGAGGTTTTGTTCTTGAAGATTTTGATGATAATTCATGAATCTCAGTAGTTTTAGAAGTTATATTTGAGTTATAATCGGTTAAAAGAGTTGAAATTCTGGTTTTGAAACAAGAAAGGAAAGGATGAATTTTTGAAAGATTTTTCTGCAAAAATTCGAGTTACTGTAGCGACCAGAGATTTCGAAAAAATTCTGGAAAATTTTCTTCGGGTTACTGTAGCAGTACTGTAGTGTCGGCAGTCAACGGCACTGTAGCAGTCAATGTTACTGTAGCGAACCGTTACTGTAGCAAACCGGCACTGTAGCGAACCGTTACTGTAGCAGTCAGAAAATTTTGCGTATTTTTCGTGATTTTGTTTCCTTTCTTATGTTTCCTTGTAATATATTTTACTAGGAAATTTTCCTACACAAATTCTAGTGTGGAACAAGGTAAACTTGGACAAACATCAAGGTGAGTGAATAACCTTGCTCAGTTAATTTGATATTACTAGTCAAAGTACAATATAAGTCCCATTTACAATATTATTTGGATAATAAGCAATTAATTTTTCATATGGGAGTATATGATGATCAATAGAAATAAGAGTATGTAGAAATTATTTATTTCATGACAATTGTACTATGTGATGAATTCTCACTATCTTATTAATGAGTAAGGATCTACGGGATCTAATACACGAGTGTGAAAGGGTTAAAGTCCCATACTACTCGGCGTATATCTAAGAAATCCTATACACGAGTTTGAAAGGGTTAGAGTCCCATACTACTCGATGTATAAGACAATTAATTATATGAGTAAATGTGGTATTTGTACTTTTGATATTCTATATAGTACAGTTATTTACTTACTGAGTTTTTAAATAAACTCACACTCCCTATGATTATTTTTCAGATACAGAAAACAAAGAAGAAGAGTATCCGTTGGAAGATTAGAAGCCCCTTGGGATTACTCTCTATTTCTGTCTGGTGGGATACCAGTACTTAATAATGTGGATATTAGAAACGCTCTGTACTTTCTATAGGTCTCCTAGGCTTGCGATGAGATAGAAATATCAGACTATGTATGTCTATATTTGCTTATCAGATGAATATAATTCTGTAGTGTGGAATGAATGATTAAGGTTGAATGTAAAACCTTACAGAATATATGTATATAACGTATGTTTGAGAATTATATCAAATGAGTAGTATCTTTTCACATGCTCAATTTTTGGGATGTGACAAATTTGGTATCAGAGGAAAGGTTTTATAGGTCCCCTATAGAGTACAGAGCAAAGTGATCTTTGTGGGCCCTTCCCTATTGTCATGAGCCGCGGCATGACCATAGGATTAGGTTCCATAAAAGACCTTGTAGAGTATAACGTCATTTTATATATATAACTTCTCAGTGGGGCTAGTAAATGATATTTTGTTTATGTCTGAAAATTGTTTGTTATGTGTGTAGATCTGTGACAGATCAATGTCAGAAGGATCTTCTAATAATAATGAGCATATGGGTCCAAGGAGGGCCATAAATCCACCAGTACATGTGCAAGATGATCCTAACCGTGGTGATAGTTTACATGCTCAAAGTACTGAGGGCGCAACTAGTGAGCAAGCAAGAAGAGTCGAACCTGATGCTCACGTCGGTAATGCAACTATTGCACATGTGATTCATTTGATGAATGAACGATTTGACCGATTTGAGGCTGAAATGAGAGGTCGAGCTGCACAAGCTAACCTGCCAGTGGATCCTCCTATTGTTGAAGTTGAAAATGTACCACCAGCTCCGTTAGCGGGAGGAGTTAATGTAAGAGAGGTAAGAATGTCTGAATTCCAGAAAATGAGGCCTCCTACTTTTTCAGGGGAAGATCCCAAAGAGGACCCACAATGTTTCCTTGAAGATTGTGAAGCAATCTGTGATGCTATAGGGTGTTCTCCTACTCAAAAGGTAGAATTCACTTCCTTTCAGTTAAAGGGTAGGGCTGGTAAATGGTGGAGAAACTGGAAGAAAGCTAGAATTCAAGGCGCCTCGCCAGTTATGTGGTCAGAATTTTACAGATTGGTTATGGATGAATTTCTTCCGGCAAGTGAACGATCATCCAGGGCCAGAGATTTTCTGTATCTACGGCAGGGAACCATGACTGTTGACGAGTATTCAGCTCAGTTTGTTAAATTATCTGAATATGCCCCTGAAATCATTCCTTCTGAAAGGAAGAAAATAGAAAAGTTTGTGGAAGGGCTTTGTGATGCCTTATATGATCAAGTGGGTTCTAATATGAACGATTACTCTTCGTACTCAGAGGCTGTTGATGTGGCCCGAAGAATGGAAAAGAGGTCAAAGAATAAAGAAGGGTATCGTCAAAAGAAGAAAGCTAGGTATAGAAGATCTTTTGATCAAGGGGAAGACTCAGGGACTTTGAAACCCTTTACTGCATCACAACATGCTCCAGCCACTCCTACTAAGTCATCTTATTCTACAGCCAGTGTGGCTAAGCCTCGTTTAGAGAACAGGGGTGGTTTTAGCTCTTCTAGTAGAGGAGGTACTCATGGTAGAAGGGAAAAACCTCAATGTCCTGAATGTGGAAAGTTTCACTTCGGAGAATGCAGGTTAAACACTGTTGGTACAGGCTGTTTTCACTGTGGACAAAAAGGACATTTTATAAGGGAGTACCCTCAGCTCATGACAAGACCAGGTCAAGGGTCTACTTTGCCACCTCGGCCACAGTCTATTTCTGCTTCTATTACTCAAACACCAACCCCTTCAATAGGGGGTAGTATGGGAAGAGGTTCTGGAAGAGGCCAAGGTGACCGTGGAAAACAAGCTGCTGGCAGAGGAAATGCAAGAGTATATGCTCTAACCCGACAGGATGCTCAAACATCCAATGCTGTAGTTACAGGTATATTATCTGTTAATACTTTTGCTGCACGTATTTTGTTTGACCCCGGTTCTACTCACTCATATGTGTCGCCCCTATTTGCCAAGAGATTTGCATTTGATTCGATTATTCTTAAAGAACCATTCTTGGTTTCCACACCGATGAGAGAGACTTTGATGGTTAAAACATGTTATCGTTCTTGTAAAATAATCGTTAGAGGCATGGAAACTGAGATAGATCTTATGGTTCTCAATATGTTAGATTTTGATGTGATTCTAGGGATGGACTGGCTATCTTCTTGTCATACTACTATAAATTGTCGTGACAAAGTTATTTCCTTTAATATACCGGGGAGTAGTAATTTTGTATTTCAAGGAGATCGAAGTGATGTACCTTGCAACATGATATCTATGTTAAGTGCCCAGCGTATGTTGCGAAAGGGATGTCAGGGATTTCTAGCTTTTATCAAAGATTTAGAAAAGAAAGAACAGAAGTTAGAAGACATTCATGTGGTTAATGAATTCCCAGATGTGTTCCCAGAAGATTTACCTGGATTACCGCCAGAAAGAGATATTGAGTTCAGTATTGATTTGGTCCCAGACACAAGACCAATTTCTATTCCACCTTATCGTATGTCTCCTGTTGAGCTAAAAGAACTCAAAGAACAATTGGAAGATTTGTTAAACAAAGGGTTCATTCGCCCAAGTTTTTCACCTTGGGGTGCTCCTGTTCTTTTTGTGAAAAAGAAAGATGGTTCTATGAGATTATGTATAGATTATCGTCAGCTGAATAAAGTCACAGTGAAGAATAAGTATCCTTTACCAAGGATAGATGATTTGTTTGATCAGCTTCAAGGAGCAAAATACTTCTCAAAGATTGATCTAAGGTCTGGATATCATCAGTTACGAATTAAGAGTGATGATATACCTAAGACTGCTTTTCGTACACGGTATGGACATTATGAGTTTCTTGTGATGTCTTTTGGGTTGACAAATGCACCAGCAGCATTTATGGATTTAATGAACAGAGTGTTCAAATCATTCCTTGATAAGTTTGTAATTGTATTTATTGATGATATTTTGGTGTATTCAAAGAGTCATGAAGAACATACTGAACATTTGAGAATAGTGCTTTAGACTTTGAGAGAGTATCAGTTGTACGCAAAGCTCTCAAAATGTGAATTCTGGATGAGTCATGTAACATTTTTGGGACATGTTATTTCCCAAGAAGGTATTCATGTAGATCCAAGTAAAATTGAAGCAGTTAAACAGTGGCCTAGACCAACAACTGTGTCTGAAGTACGTAGTTTTCTTGGCTTAGCAGGGTATTACCGTCGCTTTGTCAAAGATTTCTCTAAGACAGCTCTCCCATTAAATAAGTTAACCCGAAAGAATGTTAAATACATTTGGGATGATTCATGTGAGCAAAGTTTCACCCAATTGAAAGAGTGTTTAACTTCTGCACCAGTCTTAATCCTACCATCAGGACCAGGGGGTTACTCTGTATTCTGTGATGCCTCAAAGATAGGCTTAGGATGTGTGTTGATGCAACATGGTAAAGTCATAGCTTATGGCTCACGTCAGCTTAAAAAGCATGAATTGAATTACCCCACTCATGATTTGGAAATGGCAGCTGTAGTGTTTGCCCTAAAGATTTGGAGACATTACTTGTATGGGGAAACTTGTAAAATTTTTACAGATCACAAAAGCCTTAAGTACATTTTTGAGCAGAGAGATCTCAATCTAAGGCAACGAAGGTGGATGGAACTTCTGAAAGATTATGATTGTACCATCCTTTACCATCCAGGTAAAGCAAATGTAGTGGTTGATGCTCTAAGTCGAAAGTCTATGGGAAGTTTAGCTCACATTGCCACTATAAGGAGGTCTCTAATACATGAACTACAAGAATTGGAAGCTGATGGAGTATTCTTCGAGATCACTGAGTCAGGTACATTTCTGGCTCATTTAACAGTTAGATCATCCCTTGTAGAAAAAGTAAAAGCAACTTTAGAAAATGACATTGATATGGTCAAAATCAGAGATAAGGCAAGGCAAGGTCTAGCACCAAGTTTCTTGGTAGATGAAGAGGGAGTCTTATGGTTTAATGGGAGACTCTGTGTCCCCAACATTGAATCTTTGAAATATGAAATCTTAATGGAAGCTCATGGTTCACCCTACGTTGTACATCCTGGTGCTATGAAAATGTATCAGGACTTGAAACAAGTTTACTGGTGGGAGGGCATGAAGCGAGACGTGACTGACTTTGTAGCTCGATGTTTGACTTGTCAGCAAGTTAAAGCTGAACATCGACGACCACCTGGATTGATGCAAAAACTAGATATTCCCGAATGGAAGTGGGAAAGGATCACTATGGATTTTGTAGTAGGTTTACCTCGGTCAACAAAAGGAAATGACTCAATATGGGTCATAGTGGATCGACTTACTAAGTCAGCACATTTTCTTCCTGTTCATACCACTTTCAATGTAGCAAAACTTGCTCGAATTTATGTTAAAGAAATAGTGAAACTTCATGGTGTACCAATATCCATTATATCAGATCGAGGACCTCAGTTTATTTCTCGGTTCTGGAAAGTCTTTCAAGAGGCTTTGGGTACCAAAGTGAATCTTAGCACAGCATTCCATCCTCAGACTGATGGACAGTCCGAAAGGACAATTCAGACTTTAGAGGATATGCTAAGAGCTTGTGTGATGGATTTCAGTGGAAGTTGGGAAGATCATTTGTCTCTTATTGAATTTGCTTATAACAACAGTTACCAAGCCAGTATTCAGATGGCACCTTTTGAGGCTTTATATGGGAGACGGTGTCGATCTCCTATAGGTTGGTTTGAACTTGGTGAAACCAAAATATTTGGACCTGAGATGATTCAGGAAGATATAAATAAAGTTAAACTGATCAGAGAAAAGTTGTTAACTGCTCAGAGTAGACAGAAGTCTTATGCGGACAACCGACGACGTGACCTTGAATTTGCAATAGGTGATATGGTTTTCTTACGAATCTCACCTATGAAGGGAGTAATGAGATTCGGGAAGAAAGGCAAACTTAGTCCGAGGTTTGTTGGCCCATATGAGGTTGTAGACAGAGTGGGTAATGTGGCATATCGCCTAGACCTACCTTCCAACCTAAAGGGAGTTCATCCAATATTTCATGTGTCCATGCTACGGAAGTATCTTCCTGATCCTTCTCATGTCATTCAACCCCAAGAAGTTCATTTTGATGAAACTCTCACCTACGAAGAGGTACCAGTAGCTATCCTTGATAGAAAAGTCAAAAAATTGCGTACCAAAGAAATTCCTACTGTCAAGGTTCTTTGGAGAAATCATTCTCGCGAGGAAGCTACGTGGGAAGCAGAAGATGAGATGTGGAAAAACTATCCACATTTATTTGAAACTTGAGGTAAGATTTTAATTCGGAGGACCGAATTCTTTTAAGGGGGGTAGAATGTAATACCCGTTAATTTCAGAATATAATTCGCTTAAGAGTATTTTAGAATTCTACAACGTTACTTTAGTTATTTATTTTGGTCATTTTTAATTTTCATATTTAATTGTTCTCTTTGAATATTATTTATGAAAATTGAGTTAAATGACTGGACTAAATATTTGCACAATGAGGGATATATTCTAAGAATGGTGAAATTCATGGAAAAGTGGTTTCATAATGGTCAATTAGTCCATTTATTGTAAATTGACTGGATGGGTTTGGATGTTGGGTTATGGATACCCATAGGTTATTGAATAACCCATTAGAAATATTTAATATAAAGTTTCAATAGTAACCCTCATTTTTCACTCAGCCGAAGGAAGCCGAAAAGTATTTCTCTCTCAGTTCTTCATTTTCTTCTCAAATCCTTCCCTTGATCTTCAGAGTTTCGATTATTTGTTCGGTTCAAAAGCTTTGTAAGGATCAAAGGTAAGTTTTAATCCGATTATTTTCCTTAAATTTCAGTTTATGTAGAAGATCAGAGGAGGTTTTGTTCTTGAAGATTTTGATGATAATTCATGAATCTCAGTAGTTTTAGAAGTTATATTTGAGTTATAATCGGTTAAAAGAGTTGAAATTCTGGTTTTGAAACAAGAAAGGAAAGGATGAATTTTTGAAAGATTTTTCTGCAAAAATTCGAGTTACTGTAGCGACCAGAGATTTCGAAAAAATTCTGAAAAATTTTCTTCGGGTTACTGTAGCAGTACTGTAGTGTCGGCAGTCAATGGCACTGTAGCAGTCAATGTTACTGTAGCGAACCGTTACTGTAGCAAACCGGCACTGTAGCAGTCAGAAAATTTTGCGTATTTTTTGTGATTTTGTTTCCTTTCTTATGTTTCCTTGTAATATATTTTACTAGGAAATTTTCCTACACAAATTCTAGTGTGGAACAAGGTAAACTTGGACAAACATCAAGGTGAGTGAATAACCTTGCTCAGTTAATTTGATATTACTAGTCAAAGTACAATATAAGTCCCATTTACAATATTATTTGGATAATAAGCAATTAATTTTTCATATGGGAGTATATGATGATCAATAGAAATAAGAGTATGTAGAAATTATTTATTTCATGACAATTGTACTATGTGATGAATTCTCACTATCTTATTAATGAGTAAAGATCTACGGGATCTAATACACGAGTGTGAAAGGGTTAAAGTCCCATACTACTCGGCGTATATCTAAGAAATCCTATACACGAGTTTGAAAGGGTTAGAGTCCCATACTACTCGATGTATAAGACAATTAATTATATGAGTAAATGTGGTATTTGTACTTTTGATATTCTATATAGTACAGTTATTTACTTACTGAGTTTTTAAATAAACTCACACTCCCTATGATTATTTTTCAGATACAGAAAACAAAGAAGAAGAGTATCCGTTGGAAGATTAGAAGCCCCTTGGGATTACTCTCTATTTCTGTCTGGTGGGATACCAGTACTTAATAATGTGGATATTAGAAACGCTCTGTACTTTCTATAGGTCTCCTAGGCTTGCGATGAGATAGAAATATCAGACTATGTATGTCTATATTTGCTTATCAGATGAATATAATTCTGTAGTGTGGAATGAATGATTAAGGTTGAATGTAAAACCTTACAGAATATATGTATATAACGTATGTTTGAGAATTATATCAAATGAGTAGTATCTTTTCACATGCTCAATTTTTGGGATGTGACATGTACAGTCACTATTCATATGTACGGTCACTATTCATACGTATAGTTACTATTCATACGTACAGTTACTATTCATACCAGAAATAGAGAATACAATCTGTAAAAGAGTACACCAGGAAAGTTCGCAGGAAAGAGTGGAGGGTCACACTGGACACACTTAAAAACCAGGTCTTTCCTTAGTCAGAACTTTCCTATACATGTATTCTTCACAGTTTACATTCTATTTCGGTAATCAGAGAATCAAAATAACATATAAACAGCTAAGGACAGTTTTTCTGATGTGGAAGATCAGCCAAGGCCGCAACCACAGAGCATACTTAAGAAAATAACTTCTAAAATTTGAAAGACATAGAAAGGGCATAGTATCCTTACCTAAGCTGAAAAGGAAAGGCCCAAAATCTCAGAGGCCTAGTATTGAAGTAAGAGAAACTTAAGGAGAGAAGAAGAGAAGTTGAAGGTGTGAGTTTAGAAGTGAAATGAAAGCGCCTATTTATAAGAAAAGTCAAGGGTACTATTTGATATTATGCGCTAATAAAATATTCAATTTACTATTTATGAAAATGACATTTCTAATAATGCAGTTACGAGTAGGAAAATTTTTCTGTTATTACTATTGAAAACTTAAAGGGAAAACTATCCTTTCACCTTAAACTTTTAAGTTTCTTTTCAAATCAGTCCTTTCAATTTAGTCCCTGAGGGTATTTTTACACATAAAACGTCATTTTCTCCTACAAACTTCTTTCTAGTTTTCTCTTATGACCAAACCACATCTAGTACTTGACATTTCGATTGCATAAATGAACAGTATCGTATACGTAAATAGTATTATACGGGTAAATAGTATCGTATACTGAAATAGTAACAGTAGTTTGTAAACAAATATTTATATTTTATTTTTCATGGGTATTACAAACCCTTTCTTCACTCTTCTTTTCTTAGCTTGAAAATCTTTATTATATCAATTTCAAGCTCTAGAATCCATATAGACTAGAAGAACTAAGTTAGAAACTCACCGTTGATGATCTTCTTGCTAGAATCTCTACTAAAACTCCTTCTTTTTCTTCTTCTTGCTCTTCACGTTTTCTCTCTCTTTCTCTCTCTTCTTTGGTTTTTCAGAAAATAATATTTCTCTCACTTCTTGCTTCAAAAAGAGTCTAGAGAGTTTTTTATTGTAAAAATTTCTCTTTTACTTCTACTTTCTTGTTTCTAAGCTTTGTTAGCAAGTTGGAGGTATTCTAGTCAATTTCTCACTAATTTTTCAATTTAAACCGACTTATTTTTGTACTCCAGCAATTCATTAGTTAACTGTTTCCCTCAAAACTTCATTTTTCTTCTACACTAGCTAATTTGTCCTAGTTCTTTATGTCTTTCCATTATTACTTCCTCCTAGGCATCCAAAGACATATTTAACTAGTTTCTAACATCATTCCAAACTTTAAATAAAGAAAGTATGACTTAGATAAAAGAAAATATATGATGTTACACTGGCTGTCTCTCTCTCCATCTGAAGCTCTCTTGCCGTCAACTCTACCATGTGCCCCCATCGTCTATCTTGTCTCTGTCATCTCTCCTCGCCTCCATCGTTTAATACGAGCAAGTGAGTTTTTTTTGTGTTAAACCTTTTTTTTTCGCTGTCCTGGTACTCCCTCTCTCCCTCTCTTCCCTCCTTCCCATTCATTAATGGAGAATATTTTGCTCTCTTCATTGAACTTTTTTTTGTCTCTCATAATTTATCTCTTCATTAATCGAAGGCTCCCTTCCTCCCTACAGAAAATTTTTTACAATGATTTGCACAAATGAAAGCCCCCTCCTCGCGTGGAGCATTTTAGTTCAACCTTGGCGGAGTACAGGTTGGTTTTTCATTTGTGCAAATTTTTTTGTCAATGATAGAAATTAACTGTTGAAATAGCTGGAATTGCTGGAATTATATATCATGCTTTCTATAGCTAATCTCTTTGTTGTCACCTATGCAATGTTGAATATAAAGAAATCAACAATTACAAACTAAATATAATAACCAATAGAAGCTAAACCAGTGGTTAAAAGAGAACAGTTCAAAAAATATATCTTCATCTACTGTAAATGCAAAATGGGTGAAACCTATATAGACAAATAAAAGATACTGTACAATGAAGTAAAAGCAATCAAGTAAATATTAAACAGAATATAAGGTGGAAGACAATATTTCTTTTCAATGGTTGAGAAAACTTATATCAATTATTGAAGAAATTTCTTACAAATAAATGTGACTAGAGCATTATCTATTTATTATTATTTAAAAAGGTTTGTAGCTACCCCTTGTTGCTATTTTTAGAAGTTGTCATCTTCTTTAAGGATCTTTATGTATTAAGATTTATCTAGTTCAACATACATATAAATATAAAGGGGAAAGATTCCATTCTAGATTGGTTTGATTTTGCATCTGTTGCTGCCCAAAGTCAAGTAACAAAAAACCTTACAGTCACTAGACATAGTCACCATACATTTTTAATTGTTGGTACCCCTAACTTTATTTACTTTCTTTTTTCATTTATGGCGCTAGGCTATTGTGTGTTTTTTTTTTTAAATTTCTTTCATTTCTAGTGGTCTGGACATTGTAATTTGAGCTTCTGGTGGCTGTATCATTTTAATACAGTATTCTGTATGTCTTAACTTTAATGTACCATTAATTTATTTTTGGTTACTGTGTATGATTTATTAAAGTGATATTTAATAATGCTTCATTTTTTTTTGTCAGCACTTGTGTGTGCTGAAGTACTGACCATTGGGCTGTTTTCTTTCAAGGATGACATCAAGACTTTTTGTTGTTTTGTCAACATTTGATAATAGGTATTATTAGTATATTTTATATTTAGATATGTTCTATTTTAAAGGAAAACTCTGCCAAAATTTTCGCTGACTTATAATATACTTTAAACTTAGTATTGCACCTAATGATACCATAGGGTTAAGATAAAAGACATAAATCTCAAATATTAAGATACTAACTTATTCAAATTTGTGTAGTTAATCTTAGAATGTCTTACCCTCTTAGGTGAGAAACATGGATGTGCCACAAAATTGTCACTAGATGTACAACATGATAAGACTTAATAGGGTTGGGTTTACAGATAAGTTTCTGGAGAGGGTAGAGACATTTATTAGTCATGCTGAGAAATTATGGGTTTATTTGATGGAAGGGACGATAAAGTGTCCTTGTGTAAGGTGCAAGTGTAGGAATCTTATGGAACCTGATGACGTGAGGTTGCACCTTTATCAGAAGGGTTTCTAACCAGATTACTATCACTGAACATCTCACAGAATGATTGCCACAGGTAGGTAAATCATAGTCAACAAGAAATCTTCTCGAAATTAAGCAAACTACCAACCATGGACAGTCTGAAGCTCTAGAGGGTCGATATGAAGACATGGTTTATGATGGAACTAGACATGCACTCGGTGAAGAGCTTACCTAAACATTAGACGAGTCCCCTAACCTAACTACCTAAGCTTTTTATGATTTGTTACAATCTACTCAAGCCCCGTTATAGAAAGGGTACAGTACCCATTCTGAGTTGTTAGTGACTGTACATATGTTGAGCATCAAGTCAGATTACAACATGGCTGAAAGGAACTTCAATGCGTTCATGCAATTCATGGGTGAGGCCCTGCCATCTGGACATCGCCTACTAGAAAACTTTTACCAAACAAAGAAATTGGCCGCCAGGTTAGGACTCAAATACATGAAAATTGATTATGTGTGAATAGTTTCATGCTTTACTACAAGGGCGATAGAGATGCAACAAAGTGTAAGTTTTGTGAATGTCACGTCCTAAAATCTGAGCACGTGACCGGCACGGAAAGTGAATTTCATTTCACCTCCGTAAGCCTATCTTTCTTTTAAGCATCATACCATTCTTTTAAATACAACTAATTTAAATTACATAATTTAAGAATTTAAAATAAGAGAAATATTCTTTTGTTTTTTTTTTTACAAAAGATAAGAAAATACGGCTAAACCGAGTTCTCTATACACACTACAGTCATTCACATTACATCACTGAATGAACCTATCCGTTACAGAGATTTTCTAAATTTATACAACTTAGAATAAGACCTAAACATTATACCTTTACCCTGAACAAATGAAAAGGTAATCATGGGCTAAGGATCTATAACTCTTTGTATAGATATTTACCTTCAACTGTCAACTCTGAAAAAAATGTTAATAAGAGGGGTATGAGCAAACTACGTGCCCAGTGAGCAGACAACACAACACTATGACAAAAAAATACTATGCATCATAATGATAACATGCAGCAATCATACGTAATCGATCATAATATAATATAATATAATTCATAATACTTCACAACAATATCCAAGTAAATCAAATATATTTCAACATAATTCAAATAATTCACAACAGTAAACAGTGAAATCAATTTCACACATTTTCCATACCAACCGGATCATCCAGGGTACCTCCGGATCGTTGCCCGCGGCCCCTGCCGCATCCACCCTTATCGCTCTATTTATATTCTCCACTCTTATAGCTTCACATAGATTTCTCCATGGGGTGCACCGCCATACCTTTCCTTTCTAGTCAAACACAATCACAATCACATCTAAGAGCATTCTCAATCATAATCATGAGCCACATACACAACTCAATCATTTACAATTCAAGTCACAACATAATCAATATGGTTCCAGCAACATAGCATGTATACAACATAATAACCCATAATATAGAACAATTATTCAACAATAACATACTTCAACTATCCGTATATGAATGAACTCAACAATCAGAGTATGACACATTTCAACTCAGTTCACATGCCATTCATAATCCATCATATAACTTCCATTCATGAGAAAATAAGAAAATATAATTATATACATCATCAGGTAAGTTCCACAATTGTTTATGCCTCATCGTCCCACATCATCATCTTCAAACTTGGATATACAACATATTTTCACTATGATGTAAAAAGTTAATAACAAAGATATTTAATCATAGCAAGTATTAACCCACTCACCTGGATTTCATGCTCTCGGCACTCCCACCTTGTGCCTTGACCATTCCTATTGTAACCAGATAAAAATCATCAGGGCTACGAAATAGAGGAATTTCCTACCACTATTCCCGACCTTCACTCACTTCTCAAATCATAACTCCTAACTGGTCATGAATATCCAGATGAAACTTATACCATTGGAAACTAGACTCAAAGAGCTTTTCAACGATATAAATTTCACTCAAAATGGAGTCCGGATGAAAGAGTTATGAACGGTCAACGGTCAATGTAGCTACAGTGTAGTTGACTAAGTCAATGCTACAGTGACGTTGACCGAGTCAATGCTACAGTAACGAGAAAATCTGGAAAAACTTTCTCGGTGAACAGTATTTTCTGGAAAATTTCTAGAATGAACAGTGACGTTCTTCGTGTTCTTCATCCAAAAATCCTAAATCACATCTAAAACAACATTTCTTTTGATTTCTTCCATGGGTTTTCATCCTTAATGTGTAAGGAGTGTTTTAACACCAAAATCCCCAATTTTTAGCAACAATCCAAGCTCTAATCTCAAATTTTGATTAAGAACTCTAACTTTCTTCAAATTTTCTAATTCTTGAATTTCTCCTAATTTTCTTCAAATTTCTTGTTCCACAATTATTATCCAACATGTAGAAATATTTTAAACTAATATCTTTACTTAAATTCATCCATAGAAACAATATACAAAGATTTCCCAAAATGATAACCTAGGATTTATTCTTGTAAGAGGAGGAAGGAAAAAAAAAAGAAGAACATCTATCTACCAATCTTCCTAGCTTCCAAGGCTTCCTTCCTTAAGCATTTGGCATAGATGGAGGTGAAGAAGAGAACTTGGGAGTCCTTGGCCGAGAGTGTAATACCCGTTAATTTCATAATATAATTCGCTTAAGAGTATTTTAGAATTTTACAACGTTACTTTAGTTATTTATTTTGGTCATTATTAATTTTCATATTTAATTGTTCTCTTTGAATATTATTTATGAAAATTGAGTTAAATGACTGGACTGAATATTTGCACCATGTGGGATATATTCTAACAATGGTGAAATTCATGGAAAAGTGGTTTAAGAATGGTCAATTAGTTCATTTATTGTAAATTGACTGGATGGGTTTGAATGTTGCGTTATGGATACCCATGGGTTATTGAATAACCCATTAGAAATATTTAATATAAAGTTTCAATAGTACCCCCTCACTTTTCTCACGCAACCGAAGCCTGAGGAAGTTTTCTCTCCTTTCTTCATTCTCTTCTCAAATCCTTTCCTTGATTTTCAGAACTTTGATTATTTGTTCGGTTCAAAGGCTTTGTAAGGATCGAAGGTAAGGTTTAATCTCATTATTTTCCTTAAATTTCAGTTTATGTAGAAGATCAGAGGAGGTTTTGTTCTTGAAGATTTTGATGATAATTCATGAATCTCAGTTGTTTTAGAAGTTATATTTGAGTTATAATCGGTTAAAAGAGTTGAAATTCTGGTTTTGAAACAAGAAAGGAAAGGATGAATTTTTGATAGATTTTTCTGCAAAAATTCGAGTTACTGTAGCGACCAGAGATTTCGGAAAAATTCTGGAAAATTTTCTTCGAGTACTGTAGCAGTTAGTGTAGTGTCGGCAGTCAACGTACTGTAGCAGTCAACGTTACTGTAGCGAACCGACATTATAGCAAACCGGCACTGTAGCAAACGGTTACTGTAGCAATCAGAAAATTTTACGTATTTTCGTGATTTTGTTTCCTTTCTTATGTTTCCTTGTAATATATTTTACTAGGAAATTTTCCTACACAAATTCTAGTGTGGAACAAGGTAAACTTCGACAAACATCAAGGTGAGTGAATAACCTTACTCAGCCAATTTGATATTACTAGTCAAAGTACAATATAAGTCCCATTTACAATATTATTTGGATAATAAGCAATTAATTTTTCATATGGGAGTATATGATGATCAGTAGAAATAAGAGTATGTAGAAATTATTTATTTCATAACAATTGTACTATGTGATGAATTCTCACTATCTTATTAATGAGTAAAGATCTACGGGATCTAATACACGGGTGTGAAAGGGTTAAAGTCTCATACTACTTGGTGTATGTCTAAGAAATCTTATACACGAGTTTGAAAGGGTTAAAGTCCCATACTACTCAGTGCATATCTATGAAACCTATACACGAGTTGAAAGGGTTAAAGTCCCATATTTCTCGGTGTATACCTATGAGATCTTATTCACGAGTTTGAAAGGGTTAGAGTCTCATACTACTCGGTGTATATCTATGAAATCTTATTCATGAGTTTGAAAGGGTTAGAGTCCCATACTACTCGATGTATAAGACAATTAATTATATGAGTAAATGTGGTATTTGTACTTTTCATATTTTATATAGTACAGTTATTTACTTACTGAGTTTTTAAATAAACTCACACTCCTTATGATTATTTTTTTCAGATACAGAAAACAAAGAACAAGAGTATCCGTTTGAAAATTAGAAGCCCCTTGGGATTATTCTCTATTTCTGTCTGGTGGGATACTAGTACTTATTAATGTGGATACTAGAAACGCTCTGTACTTTCTATAGGTCTCCTAGGCTTGCGATGAGATAGAAATATCAGACTATGTATGTCTATATTTGCTTATCAGATGAATATAATTCTGTAGTGTGGAATGAATGATTAAGGTTGAATGTAAAACCTTACAGAATATATGTAAATAACGTATGTTTGAGAATTTTATCAAATGAGTAGTATCTTTTCACATGCTCAATTTTGGGATATGACAGAGAGCTACGGGAGGAAGATAGAAAAATGAATAAGAGAGAATGATGAATGTTTAAGTGTGTAGGTGTGGGTCCTACTCATTTTCTTTTCAATTTAGTCCCTTTGGCAACCATCTTACCTAGGACTTGCAAGGGAATTGAAAAAGTTTGATTATACTTAGGGCACCCAATAGACTCCCAAAAAATACACCTCATCACATCCCATTTTTATTAAAATTTCAAAATCTCGTATTTGTTCATTTTAATCTCTCTCGATGTCTCAAATACCATTTTAACCTCGAATCCATCATCTTTTCGGTACTGGACTCATAATTCATTCTCATAAGCTTTATTCTTCCTCTCATGTTCCTATTTGATCATTTCTCAAAAGTACTCCATATTTTCTTTTCTTTTCACTTTAGTCCTTAAGAATTTGTAAAAAATTTTCAAATTAAAATTTTGAAATTTATATTCCCAAATTTCCTTCACTAATTCAAAAATAACATTTTCTACGTAATTAAATTTTCTAATAAACTTCAAAATAGATTTTAAATATTCATATAAATTCTTGGGATATTACAGTGGAAGTGATAGGTATACCACTAGAAGGACCATCGTGATACTAGAAGAAGGGTGGCAAATAAGTATCTGTAGTACCTTCCTCTGAGGCTAAGACTTCAAAGGTTGTTCACTTCCGAGGTTGTGATAAAGGAAATAAGGTGGCGCCATAAAAATTATTGTGAAGCTAGAGTGTTATCCCACCTGTTTGACGGACTCGCACGAAAAATGTTTGACCAGACACACTCATAATTTACAACAGATCCTCGAAACGTAAGGCTCAGGTTATACGCTAATGGGTTCACCCAATTTGGACAATATGGAAAAGTATATTCATGTTGGTCTGTCATTCTTATGCTGTATAACTTGCCTCCTAAAAAGTGCATGCGATAAGAATATATGTTCCTGACACTGATCATTCCCAGGCCTAGTAATCCGAACGCATTGATAGATCTTTATTTACAGCCATTAGTTGATGAGTTGAAGGAGTTGTGAGAGAAAGGAGTTTTGACATACGATGCTTTATTGAAGCAAAATTTTAATATGCTTATCACGCTTATGTGGACTGTAAATGATTTTCCTTCCTATAAAATATTGTCTGGCTAGATGACAGCTGGAAGTTCTTGCCTCGTCTGCATGGAAAAATTAAAGGTGTCTATGCTGAAGCATGGTTGAAAAACATCATTTTTCGATTGTCATCGACAATTCCTGCCAATGGATAATTCATACTGAAGAAACAAGAATACCTTCCTATGAAATCAAAATGAAAGATCTTCACCTCCTCCTAAGTTAGATGTGGTGAAATGGTTTAAGTGCGAATGGTTTGATCCATCCATCAGCTGTGGCACAAGAATTAACGCTCAACTTGGAATTATTGAGGTTCACAAGTCTCGAAGGCTAGCTATATATGACTCTTTTGTGTTCGCCCAACAAGCATTACATGTATGCTATTATGCTTATCCTGCAAATTGCAATAAAGCTGACTAGCTAGCAGTGATTAAGGTGAAGTCTAAAAGAGCTATTGATGGACAAAGTACTCACATTGATGCTGATGCATTTCAAGAAGAAGATATGAGCCCAGTCATGCCAGCCATGGATGAGGATGATAATGACCTTCAAGTGCTACATGATGATGGTCAATATGAAGAGGTTAAAGGGCATGCGAATGATCAAGGGTTCATCAATGACAAAGAGGAAGAGGAAGAAGACAAGGAAGATGACACGAGAGAGGACGAATGTGACACAGTGTCTGAAGGAGATAGCGAAGAGGTGGTGAATCTAGAAGAACAAGACTCCTTCAATTGATTGTTTTATTTATATGGAATGTGGTATTAGATTAATCCTAGAATTTAACTAAAGCACTAATTTATTTTATGGTCATTAACATACTGTAGACTTTAACTAACTATTTGATGCAGATGTCAAGTGATATCAATAGTTAGGGTGGAGGCCGAGGAGGAGGTCATTTGACAATACAATTACCTCATCCCTCCCATATACCATCTACATCATTAATTCATGCCCTTTCACCTCCAATATTTCCCAAACAGAGCACCGACTCTGAGCAAACAGAGTCAGCTGAGGTCCCCAACACTTTTCCTGGGTCAGTGGACAGGGAGCATACTCCTGTTAGTGCCCAGTCTACTGTGCACATTCTCCAAATTAATTCAATTGACGGCCGACGATGGATACGACCAGTTAGAGATTCGTGAGTCATTTTTTGTATTGTTTTTATTGAAAGAAATGGTTGGATCCCAAGAGGGGGGTGAATTGGGTTTTATAAAAATTTTCACAAAACTTAATTGGAAGTTAAAATGATTTTCTGAAATTGGATAATGTTAAAGATAATAATTTAATTCAGAAAATCAAAGTGTTTATCAATATGAATAATTTCATAGTGCAAGGAATTAAGGAGCAAATATAAATCTACACAAATTAATTAATACTTGAGGTAGAAATCAAATATAAACGCAAAGCATTAATTAATTAACTTCAAATGTAAATAGAGTAGGGATAGAGAAAGCAAACTCAGAGATTTATACTGGTTCGGCTAATCCCAAGCCTACATCCAGTCCTCAAGAGACCACTTGAGTATTTCCACTATAATTGCAAGTTTAATCCGGGTACTTGCAAACCACTACAACATACTTTTCTCCCTCAAGGGTGTCTCTCCCCCTTACAACGTGTTTTCTCTCAAACACTAACTCAAGGAACCAATCCTTGAGAAACTAAATTTAAAGGCTTAAGGAAAATAATGGTAGACACTCTCAAAGTGTAGATAACGCAGAAATTAAGCTCAGAATATTTCTCTAGCAATTTAGAGAGAATGAACTCAAGATAATATGAGAAATGAACAATTGAAGCTTAATTGCTAATGGTGTTGTGAAGTCCCCTTTATATAGTGAAACTTTGCTGCTACAGTGACTGCTTTAGTCAAAATTGGTACAGTAAGTTTCATCATCATTTTTCAACCTTTCTACAATAACCAAGAAACTTTATCAACCTTTTTCAACAATCAATATTCTTTTTCAAATTTGCTACAGTAAAAAGTATTCTTTTTCAAAGTTTATTACAATAACCAATAAACTTTATCATACTTTTTCAACAATCAAATTTCTTTTTCAAAAGTGATACAGTAAAATATATTCTTTTTCAAATTATATTACAACACCCAATAAACTTTATCATACTTTTTCGACAATCAAATTTCTTTTTCAAAAGTGCTATAGGAAAAAGCATTCTTTTTCAAATTATATTACAACAACCAATAAACTTTATCATACTTTTTCAATAACCAATAAAGTTTATCATACTTATTCAACAATCAAATTTCTTTTTCAAAAGTGCTACAGTAAAAATATTCTTTTTCAAATTATATTACAACAATCAATAAACTTTATCAAAAATCAATTTATACTACTATATTTAAATATATAAAGCATTAAATATATTTGGACCAAGAAAGATTGAATCATGCATTTGGATCAAGAAGATTAAATCATACATTTGGGCCAAGAAGATTAACTCATTCATTTGGGCCAAGAAAACTAAATCATTCATTTGGGCCAAGAAGATTAAATCATACTATAATTCCCACATATTTGTCATCATCAAAACTTATAGCATAATACATTAGGGCTAACAATCTCCCCCTTTTTGATGATGACAAATCACCAAAGAAAAATATGTTACAATGTAATCATTATACAATATACACATATTTTTCTTTCCATATTCTTCTCCCCCTATTTGACATCAACAAAAAGGTATAAGGAAAGCAATATATAAAGGTTAAAGCGTATTCCTTCTTTAAGCAAGAATATCATATGACGTCATGGGGTAAAATTTCATCAAAACTTATCATTGATATGCCAAAAATATATAGTTAAGGAAAACATTACATCTCAGATAAAGTGACCCTAATAATATAGAGCATTTAAGTATAGATTAGGCTCCCCCTCAATCAATGCATATTAAACAAATGTAATTTTCAAGATGTATTCATATATGTATCTTGAGGATGAGCACCTGCAAAAATTTTGACAACCACTCCGATGCTTAAGTTAGTAATATAAATCAAAGATTAAAGGCAAAATTAACTGCTTACGGTCGCATGCATCAAGCATTATCATAATGCAAGGAAATCATTGTCTTTCATTTGCCACAAAAGCATTATATGTAAGTATGTGTAACTATGAAGATGTATCATCCTCTACACATTTCATTTTATTTAAAATTTTTTTTTTGACTTCTCATTTTCTATGAGTGCATGTGGAATCATGACGTATTATTCTTAGTCATAGCCTTCGTTCATGATGCATGAATAGCATACACAACATATGTTCTTAGATACATGTAATCATAGTATGATACATGTAATCATGTATATTATACTGAAAGCTCTCAAGAACAACACAACAAAGCAGAGAAATAGGTTCTGTTTATCACCATTTTATTAATCCTTAAAATTTTTAATCAAAACAAATTAAATCAGCCGCAAATCCACCGAAAATTGACTTTCGTGGTTTTGCCATTAATGCGACGCGTTGTTGGTGTGCATGTGTACCCTAGACTTCTGGCTTCCAGCTTGCAGAAATCCATAGGATGAGCGTGTAAGGGTGCGGCGAAGAGATATCTTCTTTGGCTCTAAGTCATAATTTTCTCTCTATAAAGACTGCCCCAGAGTTCTCAATTACCACACCACAAAGAGTATACATCTCTGAGCCTACAACTTCCTGACATTCCTCTCTCTTCATACTCCTACAAAAATTTCTAAATATTCCAAACCATGGCAGCAAGAAAGTTCATTGATCTCACAGTAGAGGCCAGGGAGGAAGAGCTAGACTTAAACTTGAGTCTAGGTAAGGACAAGGGCAAAAGACCTTTGGAAGGATCTCAAGAGAACCGAAAGAAGAAGATGAAGATCGAAGAGGCTGAAGAGATTAGTACAGGCCATACGTCAGAAGACAAAATTGCTTGTCTGGAGCAGGAGGTGAAGAAACTCAAGAAGATGATAAAGGACCTGGAGAAATTAGCTAAACGCAACAATGCGGCAATGACTTCAAGAATAGATAGGTTCTTCTATTGGTCTACCCAATGCTTCTGCAATCAACAACAAAGAAGTGTTGATTGTATCAATGGGATTTACACTACCCTCCGTGACATTGCTCAGTCTCTTGCTCCAAGGAATGGCCGAGGGGTGATGATACAATACAACCCTCCTAATCCGAGACCACCTCGCCTATAGATTGCTCATGCATGAGCAAACCTTTCCTTTTTTTTTTTGCAATGTAATCCTTCAGTTTGTTTTTTAATGCAAGTGGTTTCTTTTATTGGACGGTACAAAAAAAATAATAATAAAGAAAAATAAAAGAAATCAGCTACACAAATTCAGCACAGTATATATATATTGAAAAATATATATCCATTTTAAAGATGGAAAGAATTTTCTGACATGGACATATATATCATCATTTCAAAGCAAAAGCAAGTTACATACTTATCAAGATAAAACATATTATAGCCTGAGTATGTAGTACAATAATTGAGGTAATATGGATTAATAAGATATAATCAGATATAAACTATAATCCATAAATAATCGTTCATAAGCTATATCTTATACAAAGGATATGACATGTATAATGCTCAAACCATGATGAATGGTATAAAGACAATATCTTTATATACAATGATATGATCAAATATGTAAGATATTAGAGAACAATATATCATTGCAATGAAAGTATGTCAGAAAAAAAAATTGTTAACATAGCCAATTATTATCAGGGAGTATCACTCAATTAAATAGTAAAGTGGTAAAGAATAGAGATACTCATCAATTTTGGCAAACTCTTATTGCTTCTTGAAGTTCCTCCTCAAGATTTTGATATTCTTGTTTTGCTCATTGCTCTTCTTTTGATTCTATCTTCTTGCAATTTTAAAGAACTTAATTGATTGATTATTTGCAAGATCCTCTTGAAAACAATCTCTTATAAGATCACTGTCAAGCATTGGTCGACCATTACGAATGAGCTGGCATTGGGTGTTGGTCCAATATAGGCTTCGTTAGTTGACAACTGATAGGAGCGTTGGTCGACCAACCAACTTCAGAATCAAAAATCTTACTGATTTCAGAGTGCAAAGGAAAGAGAGTGCCTTAGAGGATAGATTTGAGGATTAACTCCTGCAAAACACTTTTGGTGGAGTACTTTGATGTTCAAATCAGTAATGTTCAAATAAATCTCGAGTACTAGGAGCAACATTATGTTCAAGATATGCCATATTAATAAAAGTGCTATGCTTTCATGAAATGCAATTTTGCAAAATATTTGATTTCATTGAAAATATTTAAATAAGATTACAGCAAGGATAAATACTATAGGTAGGAGGAATCTTATTATTGTGAATACAAGAAAAATGTTCGTGTAATGGAAGCAAGTTTTCATGATGCGGTAAAAAGGATAGTTTGAGCAAAATTTGGAAGAAAGATTTTAGCTCAAAACAAAATTCGAATCTATAATCTGCACACCTAACAATTGTTTTCAGATATAGCATGCATGAGTATCAAGGATAGATGTAAGGCATATTAGAGAACAGACAAAAGCATTAGAGAGCAGTAAACATATCAGTCAAATTTCTTACAATGCATTCCAACTTATATGTTTACTTATCCATTGCCTCCTTTTGATGCAAGGAAGTGGAGTTTAAATGATGTAGCCATTAAAATGTCATTTCCGCTCATTGCTTCGAGGTGAATCTGCAAATTAATCTTTTGTTTTTGGTACCCAAATTTCTTTGGGTCCGCTTGGGTCATGAGTTTCTTTTTGAACCCATTTCATTTTTACTCCATGAACAAGATTTTTCTTATAAAAGCATGAGTAAGATTTGTGTCCTTTCAGTCCACAATAAAAACAAGTGCAAGTTGAACTATTGGACATCTTTACAGAAACAAAGAAGTTTTTAGAATGCTTATGGTTTGATTTCCTTTTAGAAACAAGACCAACTTTGTTAAACCTTCTTCTTTGTTTCAAAACTGAGGTATTTAAAATTTCTCTACCTTGAGAAAATTTTGCAACTGTGTTTTTAAGATTATTATTTTCCTTTTTCAAAGAATCACACTTGGTACAAAAGCAATTTTTGTTGGTAGAGATATTTGCTTTTAAAATCAAATTCTCTTCTTGCAAAGTTTTGTTTTGATTTTCAAAAACAAAATTCTCTTCCTTGGAAATAGAAAATTCGTTTTTCAATGTTTCCAACTCATTTTCAAGAGAAGAGTTTTTCTGTTTTGAAACATTTAGTTTCTTTGCAAGTATTAGAGATTCTTCATGTAAATCATCAAAGGCATCTTGTAATTCTTCAAAAGAGTAGTCAAATGAATTTACCTCATCTTTATCTCTGGCCACAAGACAAGTGTTGGCTTCTTCATTTGTGTTCTCCTCATCAGAATTGCTATTTCCCCAAATGGAAGATAGGTAAGCTTTCTTTGATGATTCAACTTTTGGTTGTGGTTTCTCTTTTTCTCCTTTTTCTTTTTCTTCTATCTCCTTGGTGATTTGAGATTTTCCTGTAATTTCAACACCAAGAGCTTGCAATTGATTAAGCACAAGTTGTATCTCATTAATGGTTTTACAATTGTTCATTTGAGCAATTTCAAGTTCATTAATGAAACTTCTATACCTTCATTCCTCAGCAATAAGATCTTCCTCATGTGCAACTTCAAGAATTTCCCACATTTCTTTTGCAGTTGCACAGTTGGAGGTTTTGAAAAATTCATCTTGACTCAATGCACAAGAAATAATCAATTTTGCCTTAGCATTGAGTTGCATTAAACTTCTTTCAGTATCATTCCATTCACTCTTGGGTTTTGGAATGCATTTTCCTTGTTCTTCCTTGACAGGCATATCAAAACCATTTTCTATAACTTCCCAGAGTTTATGGTCTACTGAAATTAAAAACATTTTCATTTCATACTTCCAATATTGAAAATGATTAGCATCAAAAACTGGAGGTTCTGTGAAAGAACAATTTTCAGAAATAAACCACTCACTAGATCCAACCATGTTTACTCTTAGACGGTTAAGTCTCAAATCAAGAGCCCAAGCTCTGATACCAATTGAAAGAAATGGTTGGATCCCAAGAGGGGGGGTGAATTGGGTTTTATAAAAATTTTCACAAAACTTAATTTGAAGTTAAAATGATTTTCTGAAATTGGATAATGTTAAAGATAATAATTTAATTCAGAAAATCAAAGTGTTTATCAAGATGAATAATTTTATAGTGCAAGGAATTAAGGAGCAAATATAAATCTACACAAATTAATTAATACTTGAGGTAGAAATCAAATATAAACGCAAAACATTAATTAATTAACTTCAAATGTAAATAGAGTAGGGATAGAGAAAGAAAACTCGGAGATTTATACTGGTTCGGCTAATCCCAAGCCTACATCCAGTCCTCAAGAGACCACTTGAGTATTTCCACTATAATTGCAAGTTTAATCTGAGTACTTGCAAACCACTACAACATACTTTTCTCCCTCAAGGATGTCTCTCCCCCTTACAACGTGTTTTCTCTCAAACACTAACTCAAGGAACCAATCCTTGAGAAACTAAATTTAAAGGCTTAAGGAAAATAATGGTAGACACTCTCAAAGTGTAGATAACGCAGAAATTAAGCTCAAAATATTTCTCTAGCAATTTAGAGAGAATGAACTCAAGATAATATGAGAAATGAGCAATTGAAGCTTAATTGCTAATGGTGTTGTGAAGTCCCCTTTATATAGTGAAACTTTGCTGGTACAGTGACTGTTTTAGTCAAAATTGCTACAGTAAGTTTCATCATCATTTTTCAACCTTTCTACAACAACCAAGAAACTTTATCAACCTTTTTCAACAATCAATATTCTTTTTCAAAGTTTATTACAACAACCAATAAACTTTATCATACTTTTTCAACAATCAAATTTCTTTTTCAAAAGTGTTACAGTAAAATATATTCTTTTTCAAATTATATTACAACACCCAATAAACTTTATCATACTTTTTCAACAATCAAATTTCTTTTTCAAAAGTGCTACAGGAAAAAGCATTCTTTTTCAAATTATATTACAACAACTAATAAACTTTATCATACTTTTTCAATAACCAATAAAGTTTATCATACTTATTCAACAATCAAATTTCTTTTTCAAAAGTGTTACAGTAAAAATATTCTTTTTCAAATTATATTACAACAATCAATAAACTTTATCAAAAATCAATTTATACTACTATATTTAAATATATAAAGCATTAAATATATTTGAACCAAGAAAGATTGAATCATGCATTTGGATCAAGAAGCTTAAATCATACATTTGGGCCAAGAAGATTAACTCATTCATTTGGGCCAAGAAGACTAAATCATTCATTTGGCCAAGAAGATTAAATCATACTATAATTCCCACATATTTGTGATCATCAAAACTTATAGCATAATACATTAGGGCTAATATTTATGCCTTGAATTTCATAGTAACATTATTTAGTTTGATTATATTAATATTTTAATATTCAGAATGCCTAGTTTCTATTCGATTGTGAAATCAAATCGAGAGATTTCCCCTATCATACAGGGGAAATTCGAGGCCCTCGCATACAACAGGAACTCCATACCCGATGAATTTGAGAGCTATGGTTCGAGGAATAGGTGGTAAGTTATTTTTTGTTAAGCTTTGGCCTTTTGTTTATCTTCCTTATTTAAATGTCTTATCCCAACCTTAATTGTTGTGGAAACATAACAAGTGGTTGTCCGAACATGCAACCCAAATCCGGAAGAACTGGGATGCGAGGGCTGGGCAGGTCTTACGCCACATGATGGGCCGCATTAAGACTCAATGGTTTGCAAAAGGAGAGAGACCAAACTGGATCAGCCAAGAATTAATGCTTTAGCTGGACCTTGTATGGAGAACTGATGCATTTAAGGAAAAGCAAGCCTAGGCACAGAAGAATAGGACCTCCACCATTGGAAGAACACTCCACACCAGAGGCAGCATTCCAACCTCTCAGCACATTCGCCACCTAGTATGCCTACATTTCAAGTCCAATTAAGTTTTTTAATGCTTGTATTTGGAAAATTTTAATCTTATGAGTTGCAGGATAGTGAAATTGGGAGGAAGCCTTGACTACTAGACCTGTTCATGCCCACCTTCAAAAGAAGGAATAGAGGCAAATTTATTGACGATCGGTCGCGGGAAGTCTACATATGTATACTTAGCTATTTCACTTTCAATGATCTTTTTTTAGGTTTGTATTATGAGGTTCTAATGTTTGGAGTTTGACAGGAGAAGTACACACAGTTAAGGCCCTCCTAAACATCTGCGACTGGTGAAGGGGCCGAAGTTGGGGATGACGAGGCCAACGACACAGCCTTATGGCTACAGGTTATTGGAGGAAAGAACAAGAAGGAGCGAATATTTGGCACGGGGTCTGAGGCCCATCGGTCGGTTTGTCGAGCCACCATTCTGTTGATTCATTTGGTTTCCATCCTCAGTTCGAGGAGAAGCTGCAGCATCATATGGAGCATGTGATGGAGTAGCTAAAGACTCAATAAGAGCAGTTTACCACGACGAACCATCGGTTGGAGGAGTGTTTTAATTTGATACAAACACAAGCATCCCAGCTAGATCAGTTTCGGCACATGATGGACTGCTATATCGACTCCATGGACAGACACATAAGTCCTATGTTTGACGACGATGAGACTCAGCCCCTAAATTATCCCTTAGATTAGATTTTTATGTTATGTTTGGACAGACACATGACTTTTTTATGTATACACACTTGAGTTTTTATTTATGTACCAATATTTCTCTATTTTTATATAGCTGGTTTGCATTGTTGGTTTTTCTTCATTTTATAAACTGTTTTAAAAAATACAGGTTCTTTATTTTTATAAATTGTTTTAAAAAAAATTGATCAAGACATTAAGGGAAAAAATCTGGGATGGATTATCTGTCTTTAATTAGGGATGGACATCTAGGACAGATATTCTGTCTCTAATTAGGGAAGGACATTTGGATGGATATTTCGTCTCTAATTAGGGACGAAATAATCTGAGATCGAAATAAATCCATCTCAGAGTAGAAATAGATTTTTCCATCTCCAAATCCGTCCCAATTCAGAGACGGATTATCCAACTCCAAAATCTATCTTTGATCAGACACAAATTTTAGGACGAAATATACCTTGTTAGATCTGAGACGAACAATTTATTCGTGCCAGAAATCTGAGATGGAATTTTGGGTCTAAGACGAAATTTATCCATCCCAGAAATCTGAGGTAGATCATTTAGCCATCTCAAAAATATGAGACGACTAAATCACAGACAGATTGAAATCTGTCTCAAATTCCGTCTTTGAATATAGAAATGGAATTTCCTTTGATCAGAGACGAAAAATTCCATCTCTGATCCCTTTTTTTGTAGTGTTGGCTATACCAAACATATAGACCACATCAAAAGCATGCATCCTAATCAAACCACCATATATGGCCTTCCTAGACACATAAATAGAAGCATCCACATTGACTATGAATGTTCTAGTAGTAGGAAGAGTCCAGGAAACACTTTAAAGCATCATTTTAATGGTTAAATGCTATTCTTTCGCGTTCGAGTCCCAGGTAGCAATTGTATCTCTATATTTGGCCATAATCAAATGAATTGAATCTATAGCTGTATCACGGTCAGAGCCAAATATGTTGTCATTTCTACTCTTCCAAATAACTCAGCACGTTATCTGTTATGAAATTTACGCAATCAAACAGTAGGAGAAAAAAAATATATATAAGATTTACATAGTTCGATTAGGGTGACTTACGTCCACGAACAAAGAATATCTTATTCTCTGACAAAAGTGTTTGAGATACAGAACAATGAGTAGAAAATTATACATAAATATGTACATGAATAACTAAGCTGAACTGGGTTGGCCCATGGACAAACCGAGTGGAGTGAAATAATCAAGTCAATCAACACTATCCCAAAAAGAATAGGCCAACAATCAACGTACATGCCCATACTTTCTTTAAGATTAATTTCGAAATAGTCCCAAAGCCCTACATTGAAGAATAAATTAGGATCAATAAGATGAGACCAAACATGAGCAACCTTATTCCACATGCTCTCCACAAGGTTGGCAGTCCCCACTACTCATCAAATTATCTCTTGAGCCACAATGATGTTATCCCGAGTACTTCGACCCAAAATTGCATTGAATGTTAGTGTTTTTCTTTTTTTAAAAAAAAATCACTGATATTCAAAAAATTCAACCACTTTGACTAATATGATTTAAACCGTCGGACAATAAAGGTGTAAATGTTAGTGATTGATCTAAATATGACTTTGCAAATATGTTATTTCCAATTTTGGTCAACTATTTAGATGCATCGATCATTTATATCAATTATTATCATTTTACATTAAATAAAATTGATTCAAAATAAACAGTTTTATTAATATGAGATTAACATAACTCATGACAATGAAATTGATGCTTTTTAAATGAATGAATTATTTTAATAATAATTATATTTTAAAAATTAAATTGATATATAAAACACCAATATCTGAGTTGACTAATTATTGTTCTAGACTTGCTCAGCGTTTTATTATCATGAGTTTGAAAATGGAATAATAGTTTGGTCCTCTTGTTCACGTGATGTATGTTTGCAGATGAAGGAGGTTTCAGCAGTAATGAATGGCGGAGGGTAGTCATTCTCACATGTATAATGTTTTGCCTATATGACAAACATGGCCTACTTGGGATTTTCACAGACTTACTTTTTGTGCTCAATAAATTCAAAAGAGATTACTGTTACATCAAATTAGATAATAGAATACCCTTGATAAAATTTTTCAAAAAATATTTGGCACTTGTTTTTAAATAAAATCTTAAATTTAAATTTTGGAAATAAAAAAATTAGTGTTATCCTAGCTCGCACCGAATTAACTTGAGTTTAGTAAATTTTCAAATATTAGTTACTTACTGGGTTATGTGATTATGGCTGTTATTGTTGACTTACTATTATTATATGTCAGAGAGTGTGGGAAACCCCATTATGTATTTATGATCATTGTTCTCCCTTGCATTATTTGCACCATCTTCACATCATCAACTCTCAATTTGCTCTCAACCACGGTTTGGTTAATAAGTAAAATTTTTGTTAATCAATCACGCAAATGGCTTGTTTAATTTGAGTATTTTTATTTTTATTTTTATTAAAAAAATGAGTTTGAAAATACGTTTAATTGAGTTAATTGAAAATATTTTCTTAAAAATATTTATTAAAATAAGTTCAAATCTAAAAATATTAAAAAAATATTTTTAGTGTTTTAAAAAATACATTTCAAGAAATGAATAATGAAAATAAAAACAGTAAATGTTTTCACAAACCAAACAAACCCTAATCATTCACCAAGTTTTCAAGATCGATCTAAATCTTAAAATTTTAAAATCTTATGATCTTACGATTCTAAACAATTGGAATGATGCTCATCTTATATAAAATCTAGATTTGCTAGGATCTCAGTAGAATTTCGATTTAAATTTTAAGATTTTATGATTTTATCAATTCTATATCGTTTTGAATTTTTGACATTTTTTATTTATTAATATGTTTATAATCTATTAGGTCAATTGAGATAAAAAAATCATTAAAATAATTTAAATCCCTACTAATACTAATCAATTACAATCATATCACTTATAATTTGTTTAATTTTAAACTTAGTTTAATAAAAGTTGATAGTGAGATGTTATAATATTATAGATTTTGAAGAATAAAGTATTTATTTGGTGAAAAAAATAAAAGTTTCTATATTTAATAGAAAGTGAAGGCGATTCTTTATTTTATTCTCTTTATTAATTAATTGAATGCTTTCAAGTCTTATATAATAATATTCTTTATTATTGTTGAAAAGTTTCTTTTGTTTTATCATATTTTAGATTTTATTTATTAAAATTGTATATTGATTATTTTTAATATAATATTATGCTTAATTGTAATTTATATATACATCAATATATTTTAAATTATTATATTTTTTTAAAAGTAAGATCTTCTAATCTCTAATTTGATCTATTTTGCCCATTAAATAATTTTAAGTTTTGGTCAAAAGCATAACAGTAACCCCTATGATTTACAAATAGAAAAAAAAAAATGATGATCTTGCCATCCGTACTTTCGTCCATCTTTTAGGGGATATTTTTGTTTTCTTTAACGTTTATCCATACCAACCAAGAGTATCCCCCACATTAATCATCCAAAAACGCAAGACGTGGTATTAAGTTAACTCCAATATAACTAAAAATTATAATTCGACTGTTACAGAATTACATTTCAATCGTCAAAAGTCGATTTATTTTCCTCTGCTATTTCATATGAAATTTAAGTATAAATTACATTCTACCTTTTACACACACACACAAATATATATATATATATATATATATATATATATATATATATATATATATATTCTTGAGGCCACAAAGGCACATGCACGTCCTCTTCCATCACTTTGATTTGGTGCACTAAAGTCTACTGATTAGGCAATTCAAGAACCAACAAAGCGTAGGTAAAAGCAGCCATAACCATGAGATCAAAGAAACCAGATATGCAAATTGATGCATAAAGGGAAGGAATAACTGAACCTAGGAAGTGCCTGATGAAGACGACAAGTACCATAAAACAGTACAAGAAACAAACTTAAATTAAAACCCATAAAACACGTTTCTTTTTTGTTTCTTCTGATTCTTCTACGTCGAAGCATTAAGTGCAAAATGAAATTTGAAGAGAACCAAACCAGTATCCCCTCTCGCTCATCCATAAATGCGACCTCATTAAAATCCCCAGATTTGTTGTCTCCTCCAACCATCGTCACGATTCCTGCTGTACCCTCCTTTCTCCTTAAATTAATATTCTCAACCTCCTCTCTTCCTAGGTGGTTGCACCATTTAATGCCACTCCTTTATTGCCTTCTCATCTTCCTTTCCCCGTTACCTCCTTTAAAGTTTCAAACTTTTTTCTCTCTCTGTCTCAACTTTTTCTTCTCCATTCATATATCACTGTCAGGCCTGGGTTTGCATCATTATCGCTTCCACCGAAAAAGGGTCCCTTTAGGATTTTGGGGGAAAATATTAACATTTCCACTTTCGTTCTCATGCTTCTTTTCTCTTTGGGTTTTTTTATTTTGCTATCAATATGTTTCAGTTGAGCGAGTAAGAAGTGAAACCAAGGCAAACATGGCGAGAAGGGGTTAAGGCGACCCGGTTTAGCGGGATATTGGTCCGGTTCAATAAGAAAGCATGGCTCCAAATGGCTCGGGCCCTGTTTTTTCATTGAGCCGTGCCAATATCACGTGCCTCTCCTCCCAAAGCTTCTAAGGTAGCTCCATTTTTCGATTTGTTTTCTCTTTATACAATCTTTTCTCTGTTCTATTCTTTTTGCTTTGAATTTCCAGTTGAATACTTCAATCTTAAAGAGGTTTGATGTGGAGACCCTGTCTCTCTGTTTCTCTATATCCACACAAATTTTAATGTGATATCCCTGTTTCCTTACATATGGAGGTATATTAAGAAATCGAGGATCTTTCGGAAGGCAAAAAGGCAAATTTTGAATATAACAACATAGAAAAGAAAACCCTTTTGGAAAGATAGGATGTTATTTGTACATAGCATGGGGTAACATTCACAAAAGGCCAAAACCACACAACTTGTTTGTTTTCATAAATTGGGATGAAACAAGATGCAGTACTGTGTGAAAAGAACCTGATTTGTTTATTATTAGAGTTATGTATGGAGTCTTTCACCTCTATTATAATTTCCAAACAGATGCATTCAATTATTTACTTATAAGACTGACATATTAATTGATATTTGATGGTAATACAAATAATCCTAATTAGGAGTAATGTTCATTTGTGTAGGTCAACTGGCCAAAACAAACCAATTTTCCATTCAATTAAGTTGGCAAGTTGATTTTGATTCATTTTCTTTTAACTTACTATTTATGGTTCAGGTTGCAAGTTGAGAGATTCTAATCTGAACCAACCCTTTCAAATACAGATTGTGTTGATTTGTTTTAAAAATTGATCCAATTCAACCTGCTATCATTTAATTGATTTGAATTTAAGAAAAAAACGTTGTTTAACCCAAACTAACCCAACCTATCAACACCCAGATCTTGATCTTCTTGCATATAGACTTACAGCATACCTTTCTATACTTGGCTTAGAATGATATGATATCTGGAAAAAGAGAAAAAAAAAAAAAAAAAAGAACTAGAGAGAGGGTAAGCAGCACAAGAAATTTGCGCGTGAGGTTGACTCAATTAAATGCTTCAAATCTCATGAAATCACAAATAAGGTAAACTTACTACATCACTTTAGATGAATTTGAATCTTCTACTTGATTAAGTAAGATTGTTTAATTGGCATCAACAAATGAATTTTACTTGATTAAATGACCCTGCTTTACGAAATAAAAAATTTGAGGGCACATTAGATATAGAATCCTTTCATGATTGATATCTAAACTTTCCCACATCAAGTACTTCCCAAGCATTCTCATGTTTGTTTTGGTTTATATTTTTCTAAGGTTTCTATAAGAGTCAACAACACCATTACATACATATGGTTTAGCTTTTTCTTCCAAGTTAGCAAGAACCAAAGTTGCTTAGGTCTTACATATGTAACACATTATGCTTGTTATTTTTCTTTCTATAACAATTCTTTTGGATATATTTCGTTAGACAATAGCGGTTTAGGAATGGTATTGTGATCAATCTTGTAGAAATGGATTGTCTCCTTTTTTTGACAGAAAAATAAGAGCATTTTTGCAACTTGAGTTGTCCATCATCTTCAAATTGGTGTCTTTGAAAATCAAATCTTTGTAATTCCTAGACTTCAAACATTCACCTCCTGCAACTAGTCTATATTAAATATTATTGGAGTCAGCAACCAAAAATAAAAAAATATAGTTGAAAAACAAGAACAAACGTTAGTAAAAAATGCACGTATTACTTAACTGAGCTCTAAGTATGTTAACTTTCTTTAAAATTATTTTTACATTTTTTACAAGCTAATTTTACTATATTATCCGGTACAGAAGTATACAGACATGTTAATTTCATGATACAACAGTTTAGATACTCGTTTGTTTATTTACTATTTCTGTACAAAAAAAATAAATCGACTATTTTTCTCTCACACATTTTCTTTATCCAAAACGCACAAGTATTATAGAGTCTTTTTTCACACTTGTATATTTTTTCTCTTGTTCTTTTTCGTGTGTTCACCACTCATACAGAGAAGCTATGTATGTAGTTGAAGTTCTCTCTCGTTGAAACAATAACTGATTAAAATAAGAGATTAATTGCACCAACGTACACACACATAAAGAACACTGTTACATTCAGTTAAATTGCACCCCATCGTGTGTATGTGTACACATAAAGGCATATAAAAGAGTTTAATCGCACCAGCCCCAACGTCCATATGTATATAAAGTGCATTAAGTCCCACGGTTATAAGGTAAATATAAAGTAACGGTTTTCAAATTTTAATATTTTATAATAATATTATAACAATAATAGAAGAAGATTCATCTTGGTGTCTATTCCCCCTTGCCTTATTTCTTTATATATTTTCTTGATTTAATCGGTAGGTAGGTCCTACCTTGTGGGATGTGTAGCTTAATCCATCTACCCTATAAACTATAACCCAAATGTTAGATTCTATTGCCAATAATTTGAGCTCTTTGGACTTTCATCAACAGACTGCTAAATTAGGATTCTTATTCCTACCCATGTTGCTGTGTTTGTTTTCTTCTAGATGGTCAAATCGGTATATGATTTCTTTTGAACGATTTACGAGTCAATCATGGACATAAAGTACTTGAAGTCTTTAACCTAGAAAAGGCCCAAAAATTAAGGTATGTTTAATTTGAGTATTTTTTATTTTTATTTTTATTAAAAATATAAATTAGACTTGAAAATATGTTTGGTTGAATTAATTGAAAATATTTTTTTAAAAATATTTTTTAAAATATGCCTAAATCTAAAAACACCAAAAAATTTTTTTTAATATTTTAAAAAATACATTTCAAAAAATAAAAATTAAAAATAAAAATAAAAAATATTTTAATAAACCAAGGCTATAAAGTAAAACAGAACATTCCCTTTCCCATATTACAGAACATTCCCTTTCCCATATTACCATGTTACGGGAAAGTTTCTTAAAATTCGGAATTGGGCCAACATTGTCTCATTACTTGGAAGATCTACTTTTAACCTCTATAATTAATATCCGAAAAATTAATAATTTTTTTTCCAATTTCAACTTAGACTAATTTACAAAATTAGTAATTTTAATAAATTAATAAAATAATAATTTTTAAGATGACCTTTATATAAATTTATAATATTATCAATATCATAAATTAATATTTCTTCAAAATTAAAAATATAATTAGGACAATTTAGTAAAATATGAATATTATTGTTTGTTTTTCTATGAAATTCGATTCTAGATGGATTTCATCTCTAACTTTTTCATTACATTCAAAAGCTCTGGTGTTATATTAATTTTTGAACTGCAACAAAAAATTGTGAAAAGTTGTTGCTGCTATAAGTACTTCCTTTCACGTGATTGGTTTCAAAAGTACAAACATTCTTAGCTTCATCCTCAATAGGATATTCAATGACATTAGTCACAATTTTTTCTAAGCTTTGGATGTATGAACATTCATAAATTTTAAGAATTCTTTTCTATGTTGTTTATATAGTAGTTCTTTTTATTATCATACGTTGAATATGTATTTAGTTCTAATACACTGAATCATATATGCAAATGACTTGTATTAAATTTTATTTGATTAGTCAATACAATAAATATTGTTTAAGTATTAAAAACAATTAATATCATTTATTTATTTTTATAATATATATATATATATATATATATATCTGTGTGTGTACATATAATGAATTTTTTAAAATTAATTCACGAAATATGATATATATATATATATATATATATACACACACATTGCATATTAATGATATACACAATAATTTTTTATGTAATTAAATTTATATTTGCTGAATTGAGAAAATATTCTTTAAATTAATAAATTATTAATTTATCAATTAATTAATACTTCTCTAAATTAATGAAATTTTATGTACCAACATTATTAATTTATAGATTTTACTATATATGATAATTAAATTTTTAAGCATTTAAGACATTAAATTTCTCGCACATCAAACAATTCTCAGTGTCGCCATGGATTTGGAGTTTAGGGAAATATTTATAAAATTCCTTTAGTACTGTATTTTCATCCCTATTTTGATAAGTGATTTTCGCTTAAAATTTAAGACTCTAATCAACCATAATCTAAAATTATATTAAGTAAATTTTATAAAAAAATTATAATAAATTTTATAATAAAATATAAATAGAAGTAATACTGAATTATTTAGTATTACCATGGATATGGAAAACAGACCGGGAGTTTGGTTTACCCCCATATTGAACCTTTTGATTTCAATTATTTTCTTTGGAGTTATGGTGTTAGCAACTAAATGGGAAGGAATGGAACCAATTAAACCCCCCCCCCCCCCAAAAAAAAAAGGGAAGGAAAAAACCATCCCATTTTCTTGTCCGTAATGTTTTTTTTTCTATAATCTTTTAAATCGTAATAACTGAAATTTTTTCTCACATTTAAAAGATTTTGAAAACAAATTAAAAAAAGAAAACTACTTAACTATCCCTTCTTTCCGTTTATTTTCTTATAATTTCTTCCCTTGCCTTTTATTTTCAACTTCCTAATATACCCTCAAATCGCTGGAGAAACAATATTCAGTTACATCCCTTATCAGAATTATTTTTTAAAAAAGAAAAAAGATTGAAGAAGCTGGCCTCGTACATATAGGAGAGGTCACTGAGACTAATACAAGAGTTTCAACTTTCAACCTTGCAAAAGAAGAAACTAAATTGAGAAGAAAGATATCTACACATTTATTAGGAGCTTGATAGCCACGAGATACTATTAACATACAAACTGGCCCTTCAAGCATTAAAGAATGGGAACGAAAATATTTGTAACTATCTTCTTCTGCTTCCTCTTCTGGCTGCTACCATGGTCAATCTCCTCTCTTAAAATGTTGAAGGTCCATGGGGCAACCCCACACTCTCTTCCCCTCGATCGTGTAAAATCATATTTCTCTATACTCCCACAAAAATATGTAAGGGAAAAAAATGAAAAAGAGAAAATCTTGCAACCTTCATAGACTGCCATTGTATTGTAATTGATCTATCTTCCGGAGCTCGAAAGAATCCCAAGTTTCCTTCTAGAAAGTGGCACTCCACAAGGCATTCTCGCCTTCTCCACATCGCCGATGAACCTCTTTGATCCTTTCAGCAGACCTGCAAATCCCACTGCAGCTCCAGTCAAATGAAGCAACACAAACGTTGCCTGCTTGAGCCTTCCATTCACAATCTGCAAAAGCAACCACAGCTCAGTGACTGGAGTTGGACAACAAAGGTTTGAGAAAGAAAACGTGGCTTTAGAAGTTAGATGAACACCAAACCAAACAATTGTTTTTATATCTAAAATCACGATTAAGAGTTCAAACTGACTTTTAAAGAGTCTAAACTACAAATTTACAGAGGATTCAGGATAGTCATTCACCTGGTGGTGTGCCACAGCAAAGTCTCCTATCATCTATATGCTCCACATCAAGTCCGATAAACCAAGCTCCGAGTGAGACGTCCTCGTTGGCGTACTTGTGAAGAACGTGCCTGAGACAATCATTTGACATATGAGCCACACAAGACACAACACAGATCACCACCATACATGTGCCTATATGTGATTTAAAGTCCATAGTTGTTTCTTTTCCTTTGGTTTCTTGTTAATGAGGGGACTTAGGACTTACTGGTTAATTGAAATATATGTAGCCAAGTCTTTGGAAACGGCATACAATTGTCCCGTGGCATGACGGAAGTACTTGTTTCCAGACTCGCCGAATTTCCAATGTTCAGGTTCATGGTACCTTACCCCTCTGCAACAAAATAAAGCAGCTAATGTGAAAATTTCCGATCTTTCTTTAAATGCATTGAAAAAAAAAAAATTTTAAGAGAATTTAGTCTCACTTTTGAGAAAGGACAGGGCCAGATTTCATGCATCCAATGTATATCCGAGGTTTTGATCGGTGTCTAACTAGAGTCTCTCCAAGTGTTGCTGGAACACATAAGAAAGGACACTCAAACAAAATTACATAAGCAAAAACCTACGTTGTAAGACTTCATATGGAAACTAAACTAAAAGGGACAGAATAAATCACAAGCCTTTCTATTTATAAAGCTTTACATACCAATATTGACATGAACATCATCATCAACTTTGACATAGAAATCAGCATCCCACAAGTTAACAGCAGTAGTAAAGTATGTCTTCGTCTTCGCTGACAATTCTAGGTATCCTTCAACGTGGTCCTGCAGTAACAAAACACAAAAACTTGAAAACCCGTCGCATTTTTTCTTTTTCCTTCAGACTGATCACGCTATCTTATCAAGTTTTTTTTTTTGATAGAATCAAGTTTTTTTTTTTAATAGAAATGCTATCTTATCAAGTGATTATACAAAAAATATCATAATTAATTTATTACCAGCTTCAGGAAGTCTCCATGTTTTTGGTCCTCTGCTTCAATAGCTCTGTCTAGGATACCCCCAGATGTTGCACTTGATAGAGAAAAAGAAACATATCAAGTTTATAACTCATTCAATGACATGCATGAATTATACATTGATGTATATGTTGACAATTGAAACAAATTCTCCATGAAGACGCTTTCCTAAACAATATATGAGATATTGGGAATTACGCAACAAAATCATAGAAAGAGATACAATAGCTACCTGTGACCAATTACAAAACGAACGATAATGCCCTTGTCTTCCTCCAGCCTCTTTCTTTTCTCACCTGTTCTCGAGGTTGTCACAAGAACCAAACATCAGAAATAACAGAATCATATCATATAAAAAAGTGAAGATATAAGGAAACAAGTGGCAAGCTATGAACCTTGTGGCATCCAGGTTGCACGAACCGAATCTCTTCGTTTCCGGCTGCTAAAGGCAGTATTAATTCCTATAACCATTAAGTACCTTCTCTTACCAGATGGTTGAGAAATCTGTTGAACTTCTGGTACAGGAGCACCACTACGTATAGACTCCTGAGCTGCCTTTGCGGCCGCTAATTCCATCTCTAAATTTGATATAGTCTTGTCCAAATTTCTGGATTTAATACAAATCCTTTAGTTTCACATGCTGAACAGTCAAAATTCAGACTAAGCATAGTATCATGGATTATTGATAACTCACTGTATGGCACTATGAGTCTTGAAAACTTCCCCATAAACATCTTTAGACTCTCGCTTCACTTCCTTCTCTTGCAACTAGAGGGAGGCCAACAGACATTAAAAACATGGGAACTTTAGATGATAAACACATATGAACCAAACCGATTTCTTCTTTTATTATTTTTTTTTCCTTTGAAGAAGATACTATTTCCCAGTGAAAGATAGTGGTTGAGTGTATGCTTACAATTCTTGAATTACAACCCTCTGAAACTAGGTTCAATTTTTCAGCTTCCGTAGCTGTTGTTCTTGCAAGTCCTTTAGGTTCAGGAATAGCCCACATCCTGCTGAAATTTAAGTTTTTAGAGGACTTCAAGAAAAGTAGAATTGTCACATCCTAAATTCGTTACTCACAAACATAGTACGGACCCGAGAAACAGATATATAAAAATTAAAAATTTAAAAAAAAAAAAAAGTTGATGCTCCTAGTGTGCATAATAATTAGCAAGGCATATCCGAAAAAAAAAAATAGACATCTTTTAAGAATTCGAAAGTTGGAGAGTAGAGGATGGTTGAGAAGAAGATATGTACAGTAGTTGAACATGAACAGTAATTATTTTTTTTAACTTTGAAGCCAGTAAGTAATTAAAGTTGCGGACAGATTCGCAAACATCAGTATTGTGAATTGAACCAGAAAGACAATTATCGTCTGTTAGAGATAAAGCAAAGCTGTTCTTGAGCCAGAATTGACTATCAACAAATAGTCAATCTTGCATCTTTAACCGAAAAAACAAATGAAGTGGTCAAGATCATTCCAGTTGAATTCAGATCTATCCCATTTCTGCTGTGAGTCACGATGAAAATATGGAAAGTGCAAAAATGCATTCAGTGAGTATCAAAAACTGAATCGTCATTAATTGAAACATCTAAAGAAAATCAAGATCTTCAAATTCAGAAACCCCCGGAACTCTGAATCCCTGTAAGTGAGAATTTAAATTAAGCACCTGGAACTAGTAGTTAATTATGAAGATCTGGGAACACAAATTACAAGATATACAATCCTCCAGTATATTGAAAAAAATATATATATGAACCAAATTCAACAAAGCCCAGAAGAAAGCGTCTTTCTTTAAAAATAATAAGGAAAAAGAGATAATAGGGATAAGTAATGGACCTATTAGTGAAGAACATCCCAGCACAGAAGCTTCCAAGACACAGAAGAAGTGCCCTTTTTTGCGATATAACGCTTTTAGAAGAGACCTCTCCTCTGCTTTTCCAAGTCATTGTTTGGTTTTTATTCAAATTTTCATCGAAATAGGCAATCAATTAGGCAAAACCCATGAGAAATAACAGAAGAGAGGAAGACGAAGATGAGTAGAAAGGAATAGAAAAAGAATGAGCAAGAGAGGTGGTGGCTCTGAGTCTGTATTTTCTTTTATGGTTTGCTTTGCTTTGGCTGGTTCTGTTTCTCTCTCTTCGCAGGTAAGGGACGTTGAACAGAAGCGAGAAGACTGGCTAACCGCCCCGTTTTATATTTTCGTATTTCCCAAACTGTCCTTGTTGTGCGTGGTGTGTTGGTGTCACTGTAACTAGACCACCCCTTTATTTAATGTTATAAATTATATGAAGTTAGATCCCCCATTAACAGTCTATCGTCATGACATTAATGCCCTCCATGTCTTTCACATTTTGCAAAACTTCACTGTTTGAGTCTTGACTTGACATAACATACGCTGATACGCGTCCGGATCTTCTTCTTGCTTGTGATTTTTTGCTGCATTTTTTTTAGGTAAGTCAGATAAATTTTACATAAATTTTATTTATCAAAATTTATCAATTTTGATCCAACATCTTTATTTGATCAAATAAAATACTAATCAAGTAAAATAGACAGATTCCTTTGACTATAAAGTGTAATTAGTGTATTTCAACACATAAATTATAATAATGTGTTAAATTAAATGGCTTAAATTTAAAATGAATAAGATTAATCTCTTATTTCGATACATAACTTCAATCTAAGTATACTATTTAATTATTACAAAGAATCGGAACCCCAACATACCTGGAGTTCTCTCTCTACTCTCACTGCCTTTTGTACAATTAAATTTAGGATACAACTTTTTTATTTTTTAATTAAAAATATTCTATGGATATAAATTTTATTAAGAAATTGATAATGAGACGTTAAATTGTAAAAAATGTAAAAGTATTTTTAAAAGGCATATATTTATTAATTAGAGAACTAATAACAAAAGTATAAGATATGCGCCGATATTTTTTCCCCTTAAATTCATGCTTCACGTCCGTGCATTGTCTTTCTTTAATTTTCATGACATTTATTTTTTTGGGCAATAATACTCCCTCATTCACAGTCATTTTTTATTCTTATATATATAGTCCATTTGGGCAGTTATCAAGGGCCAAGTGCCATATTTTGTTTACAATTTTTTTTATTAATCTTAATACATGTTAATTTTTTTATATGACATATTTTATTTGCATGCAAATAAGAAAAAAAAAATCATATTCAATACTAACATATTTTGGTTAAATAAATTCATATAATTTTTGGAACCTTATGATAATCAGTCCCATAAAGTCATATATTAACAAGAGAGAACATAAATTACAAAATATAAACGTGAGAAATTAAAAATTTAAATAATTTTTCACTACTTATTTTTTATTAATTTACAAATATATTAAAACTGCCAATTCATTTTATTTCAATAAAGGATTTTAGACAAGAGTAAGGAAATTACAAGACTGTTTGATGCAATCACCAATCCATCCAGAGAAAAGTTTCATCATTTAATAATGTTTGTTTGGGATTTCTTTTTTTTTTCTGTAAATGAACATGACTTTATGCTTGATAAGAATATGTCCCATGCGTGAATTAGTTTTACTTTTTGTTGTGAATATTTTTTGGGGCAAAAGGTTGATATGCTATGCTTAAAGAATAAAGAGAAAGAAGGACAGTGACACAGCTCAAAAGGGTACCAATTTTGCCAGAAAGCTTCACATGAATCATGTTCCATTATCTAATTCCCCCATTTTCAGTCCTAATAAGCCAATCGATCGATGGTTTTAGTATCTCTAACGCAAATAATAATAATAATAATAATAATAATAATAATAATAATAATATTATTATTATTATTATTATTATTATTATTATTATTATTATTATGGAGTGAGTCAACCTTCTAATATTATACGTGTTTGGAGGTTAACACTTTAACAACCATGGAATCACCGACACAAACACCACAATCATGCTTGGAAATTAAATTATTAATTAGTTTAACCTTTGTTCGTTGTCTTTTTAACTATTTAGATGTATATAAATATACTTATAAAATATTTACCCCTTACTAGTCACTAGTTGTTTAAAGATTAATTAATATAAAGTGACTGTATTAAAAAAAACCTTTACATTTAAAGACACAATTTTTTAAAAAAAAAAAAACCTTGTATTATATATAGTATCTTTAATAGAAACTATATAATGTGAAGGTTGTTATCCTTCATATATATATATATACATATTTATATAGACAAACACAGACATACGAACACAAACAAACAGCAGCAGGGAATCATGCATATCTGTACTAATTAAGTACGGTAACGGCTAACCTGTCTTTAAGCTAAATAAAATAAATAACTAAAACATCATTTTTTCCTCCAATAATGAATTTAACTGTTATATGTAAAAATTAAATAAAAGAACAAGCTATCTGAAAAATATTCAGATTTTCTTGCGTGGAAATTATATGAATTATATTTGTTTACCCAGTAAAAAGTGTATATCTATGAAATAGGTGGAGAAAAAGAATACAATTGTGAAAGCTTTCACTATTTTTTTCTTTTTGGCTACCAATGTTTTTTTTTGTTGTTTGTTTTTAGAGACTTATTTAAAAAAAAAATTTTAAATAGGTCTCTTTTTTTTTTCTTTATGTCTACTTTTAGGGACTTATTTGAAAAAAAATTTAGAGACCTATCTGAAAGCAGGCACAACGAAAAAAAATAGTATTGAGACCAATATAAAAATTTTTTCTTCAAATTGATCCCTGAGAGCAAGCACAAAGAAAAAAAAAGCATTGAGACCTATGTGAAATTTTTCCTTCAAATAAGCCCCTGAAAGCAGGCACAAACAAAAAAAAGTATTAAGATCTATCTAAATTTTTTTTTACTTCAATAGATTCTTAAAAGCAGGCACAAAAAAAAAGCATTTGTATCTATCTAAATATTTTTCCTTCAAATAAATCTTTTGAAAGCACGCACCAATAAAAAACATTGATAACCGTTGGATCTTTTCAAAAAAAAAAATATTAGTGGTCGTTGGATTTAAGTTCTTTAGGAAAAGTAGAAAAACCACACACATCTATAAATATAGGTGGAGAAAAAGGAGACTTGGATCCCTTGTTTAATTTTGAAAGCCAAGTAAAGTATTTGACATATCTTAACTGTCTATTTTTACAACCAATAACCTATATTTTAATATGTTGTTTTTATTTTATTATTTTATTTTTAAAAAATTATAAAACCTGAATCATTAATTATAAAATTGAAAACTAATAATTCAAATGTGTTAAGTATTATGTTTGATTTTCAAAACTAAATAGAAAATTCTCTCTTAGAAAGAGGTGGTTGATATATAATACCATATATGGTGTGGTGTTTCTAAATTGCAGACTTTAGCTGCATAATGTAGTTTTAGACAAGTTGTTAATTTCTAAATTGCAAGTTTGCAACCTTTGAGCATTGAAGTCAAGGTAAACATTTAACTAATTTTTTGAGTTTTTTTATTGGGTTTGAGAAGTCGTATATAATTTGAAAATGCAGATCAAACGTAAGTTTCAAAGTTGGTGCCCATATTGAATTACACGTTACCATTTATCAAGAGGATTCGTTCTGGCATTTATTAATCCCTAAAATTTCATTTCGCATTTTTATCAAAATTAAATAATGATAATTTAATTCAAGCATTAAAATCTTATATTTGAATTAAAAAAGTATTCTGAATTAAGATCTAATTAACGTAAACTTTAAGAAGTAATAAAAAACTTCTTGATTAAAAAATCAACAAAATACTTACAATAAACACCAAACATCAAATATTATTTACAAAAAAAATATTTTTTATAGTTTATTTTATTACATTTTAAATTTAATAGGAGTTTTAAATTTGATGCACAGGCCTAATGTAAGTATTTAAAAAATGCATAAGATTGTATGTAAAAAAAAATGTTGACTTAACATTTTCCTTCTTTGTAAAGAGATTAAATCTTCAAATCTTTTTTGTTTTGCATCCTTAAGATTGCAACATATAACAATTTTTCACAATAAGATATTTCAAATACTCAGCAAGATAGACAATTAAATAATAAAAGATATATTTAGTAACAGACATTATAAAATTAAGTTACAAAAAATATTGAAACATATTATTATCAGTTTTTGATATTGTCGTAAACTATTTTTTCCCATGCTATGTTATTTAAATATCACATTTATTTTTTACCCAAAGTTTTACAACACAGTTGATTTACTTATTAATTTTCTAAACTTCTTTGTTTTTGTCCTAAAATCATTGGATTTCCTATTCAACTTTCTTTTTCAATTATTATTTTTTGATATTATTGTTCAATTCAAATTTTTTGACCAATTCACAACCGCACCTGTTTAATATTAAAAGTAGTTTCTCTAATCTATTGACATCAAACATATTCAGTATATCAATTAGTTGAATTGATTAATAAAAAAATATTAAAAAACTTGTGAAAATATATTTGAAGGAAAGTAAATATATTTTTTTAAAAATTGATTATCCAGGTAATAATTGATTTGTTTAAGTAAGTGACATTATCGTAAAATTGATTTTTTTAAAAAATCAATTATCTAAATGGTTACTAATTGGTTAAAATTAGTGCCAACATTAAATTATTGATTTCAATTCAAATTTTCAAATTAATCACTTAGATAATGGTTATAAAAAAACTATTTATATGATAGTTGATTTGCTAAATTTAGTGAAAAATGAAAACATTAATGTAAAGGTGTGAGTTAATTCACGCCATATCATATTTACTTCCATTGGCATGACTAAAAATTGATGCTCCAATATTGCATCAATAAAAGATAAAAATAACTTATTGGAATATATTTAATATTTATGTTGCATTGAATATTTTAGAATGAAAGCAAAATTATTTATTATATATATTATTAATTTAGTCCTTAAAATACTACACTTTCATATTAGTCCAAAAAAAAAGTGTCTTAATTGAACTCTGGAAAGATCATATTGTCTTAATTTAATCCTTTTTTAAAGCTAAATTGCAAAATGTTCACATTTTTATTAGTAAAATTCATTTTGTCAAATAAATAGACAAAATTAAAACATTTAATCTTTCAAAGATCAAATTGTGATAACTATAATCTTTCAATATTTAAATTAGTAATTTATTCTAAATTTTATATATTAATTTTATGATTGATCTTTAAGAAATCAAAATGCAATTTTTCTGAAATTTAAACTTTAATTCACTTTAATTATTTTATATTAATTGTTAGGTACAATCTGAATTTTGAAGGTTTCGGAACTGGGAAACTGTCCTCATTTAAATAATGTTTATGTACCCAAAAAAAAACTATAGGAATTTATTTATTTATTTTATTTTATTTGGGCAGTAAAGAAAGGAGTCTTCAAAGCAAAACACTTGAACCAGATAGTCGGTGACTCGGTAGGCGCACGTGACTGATCTAAGCACCGTGCAACGTGGAGCATTCCAGTTGGATAGGCCCCCTTCTTCTGACATTAGTCATGTGACCTATTTCCCACTCACGTGGATTCTGTAAAAAGTCCGAGTCTGACTGGCCCTCGTCACGAGGATAACCGACACGTGTCATGATTCCATCAATCCCCCACCAATGTTATGTCATGTTCCCACCCAATTGCAATGCATCATCCCTTCACATAAGATAGTGGATGCACCCCATCCTTGTCTCCGTGCTGGGTAATTTCGTCATTCACTCCACACTCTCCCACCAAATAAAAAAGGATGGTTTCGATTATAAACTTATAATTGTTGTCTCACAAGTCACAAGACTCACAACCATGATAATTAATTAATTATCCTGAATATTCAACTATTCAGCGGTGTCTTAGTATCTGTCCATTGAAAAAAAACGAAAAATTGATATTATAGAATTTCAAATAGCATACAGACAGTGAAAAATAAATATTTATCAGTATATATAATTAAAAATTTATTATATAAATTATAATCATATATGATTTATATAATACATATTTATATATAATAGATACATTTAAATTTTTTGTCGGATAAATATCAAGCATCCAATGTATAGATAACTAATAAATAATTTAAAATATTCAATATTTATTATGCAACACTTTTTTTATATATATCAAATGTTTCAGATATATATATAGATAAGGAAGTAAAATTTATTTCAAATTCATAGAGTGTGATTAATTTGAATAGATACAAACATAGATAATGAAAAGATGAGAGTAGCCAGCTATTTCCATTCATTCCTATGCAACCATTCCTATGTAATCTCTTAATTTTGGTATAATTTGTTCATAAAACATTTATATAATTTTGTACACATTATATACAACAACAGAGAAGTAGTTAATGGCATGAATGATTAGATGTAGGGGCGGATGTGAATATAATGTGCAGCCATGCACGTGAAAAGCACGTTAATTAATTAATAAGACAGGGTAGGGCTAGGAAACAACTCCACGTGTATCCATTATATCAAAGTAGCTAGTTTGAACTTTGAAATTTGAATAGTGAATGCGATCCCTCTTGCATGCATGTGTTATCTTTTTTGGAGAAGCTGGGGTGAGGGAACATTTTTACATAAAGTTTTAATTATGAAACTTAACTTTCTTTATAACTTCGTGCTACTTCAAACATTCCAGCTTGTCATGCCTCCACCAGGTTGAGGGAATAAAAAAAAATCTTTGTATGTGGGTGCCCGTCCATGTAATTATTAGAAATATATATATGTATGTATATTATAAACTTTTATTTTTACACAATAATTATGTTTAAAGTTCAAATTTTTTTAAATATTAATAAAAATTAACTTGCAATTGGTGGATGGTGTCACAATCAATGCACGGAAATTTAACAATGGGGTTCGGACAAGAGTGGTTTATACAAAGAGTGGTGCTTCAATGATTAATTCAGTATTAAGCCGTCAAAACTTGGACAAAGTAATATATTTCTTGGGGCTTATTGTCTCTCATTCAAGGTTTAATTTGGTCTATATAATTTAAAAAAATTTAATTGAATGTATATATATAGTTTTACAAATTTTTAATTTAGTTTCTATTACCAAATTTTTTACAGTCAGTGTTTCATTAAATTTAATTAAAGTGGTATGTGCATATTAGAATATGCATAACTTATGCTAAATAAAAGAGAAAATTGTAGATAATTAAATAAAATTAACTGACTTGAAGATGTATGTATATATATGATATATATATATATATATATATATATATAATGGAACTAATTGTGTTAAATAACTTGGATGAATTAGTTTAAATTATGTACATTGCAAGAATGCCAAGATGGCCTATACAATTGGCCATAACGTCATGTCATAAAAAAATTAACAAAATATTAAAAAGGTTTAATAATAGGAACTGAATTACTGTTTTTTAAAAAAACTATATAAGCATCTAATTATTGTAGGTAGAATGGTGTCAATCCCCTTCCGAGAATACCAAAACATTTCAAGTGCTGAGTTGTCACAAGATAATTAATATAACTTCAAAATGTACAAACCAAAATCCAGCATGGCAAAACTATAGAATTACTATATGCTAAGAGAGCGATCAGTGAATTGACGATCTAGTATATCAACATAAGTTCTCATGATGAATTCATATGTAATTAATTAGCATGACTATATATGAACTTTACATTGCTGTAATAATTACATACAATGACAATCTTATATAATTACACATGTGGCTGTCAATGTTATTTAATTTATTTTTGTATATATGGATGATTTAATCATAGCATCATTTTCTACAGATTAATCCTTGTCTAGTAGTTATTGCCGATGTCCAATAATTTGTGATCTATGTGCCTAATAACTGTATTTGTATATGTGAGTCATCCACCAGAAATTTCCCTGTTAAATACAAAGAAATTCGCACACGTAACTAGCTAGTGTTCATTTGTGTTATTCTGTTTATATATATATATATATATATATATATATATAGATATTACTAGACAGTGAATGAAGTAAAGCTGTGAGAAAGATATGTGATACATTTTAATTCGTTGGGTATTGAAATTTTGACGAAAGAATATGCAAATGTTGACTTTAAATTTTGTTGGTTTTCATATTTAATGGCTTCTGACATATATGATGACAAACCATATCAGTAATGATTTTAAAAATTATAAGAATTAAATTTAAAATTTTTAAATCATAAAAATTAAATCAATATTAGATGAAACTATATCAAAAATATATTTTAATTTAAAAATATAGGAACACGACTTTTCTCTAGTGCTGGATTTAGATCCTTAAATAATTTTATTCAATAATTTAGATTAATTTTTAGTTTTTTTTAAAGTTAATTGATTTATTTATATATATATATAAAATTAAACTTATTAAAATTAATCATATAATTTTAAAAAAAATATAAAATTAATATAAACCGTTAAATAAAATCATTCAAGCTTACATCTAACACTAAAGAAAAGTGGGTTCAAAACATAGGAGCCGTTTGGTATGCTCGCGGAAGCGGGAAAGGAAAGCATCTTTTTAACACTGTAGTGTTTTTCCGTCGTTCGGTATGTCATACTGTATGAGTTGGAAACGGAAGTCAGATTTCACTCTTCCTTCAAAATCAATTTTTTGACTTCCATCGCATTGTGGATAGAAAACCGGTTATTTTGATAGAAAGCAAAGTAAAATTCCTTATTTGCCCATTCATTCAAATTTCAGTTGTACAGCACTCGTCCCGCTTGGCTCTTGATACCGAAAGCCACCAAACGCAGCCGCCAGCTGGTCGAGCGACTGCCAGGCGCTTGGCAGTTGCCGGTGCAGCCGCCGACCAGCGACTGCCAGGCGCTTGGCAGTCGCCGGTGCAACAGTCAACCAGCGACTGCCAGGGCCTGGCAGCCATGGCAGCCACTTGCTGCCAGGACCTGTAGCCGATCGACTAGCTAGTACAAAGCGTGGCAGCCGGTCGACCGACTCCTGATAATCGGTCAATCGACCTTGCTGAGAGCTCTTGGGGTTTAGTTTAGTTAATAACAAAATAGTAAATTATTTTTATATTTATTTTTTATTATCTTTAAAAAAATATAATAATCTTATTTTTTTTTTCTTTCTTTTCCAATAGATACTAAACAAATTTTTTTCTTTTTTCTTCTATTTTTTTTATTTTTATTTTTTTTTCATTTTTCTATTACCTTTCCATTCTTACTCTTTTTTAAATATCAAACGACCCATAAAGTAATTTAATACAAAAAAAAATGAAAAGAGGCTATTGAATAACACTCGATAGCAGAGGCTAGAAAGAGATGTCATATTCCAACTTCCTCCACAGGCCACAGCCACTTGGTGGTAATTAATAAGATTCTTTCCCACTTTACGTTCTCTCTTTGAAGGAACCCAAAGCTGCCAGTTGCCCACCACCAACTGTACCGTGGTTTCATGCTATTGCACATGCTTTATCACTCACACAACCTAATATGCCTTCCCTTATACTCTCCATATGCCTCTATTTTTTTTTTGGTATTTAGATAATTGAAGAGTATATTAATTGAATTGTCAAAACATGAGTTTAATTTAACTTACAGCACTTTTAATTTATTTAATTTTATATTTGTATTTAAATTTCAAATCACGCGTTTATCTTTAAAATCTTGTTTGAGGTGAAATTATGATTTTTACTTGTTTTAGCTTTTCTAAATATAAATTTTGGTCATGTAAACTTATGTTTACCGAAATTAAATTGATCTAAAATTATATATTCCCGATCCAAACACACATTATACTCCCTTTCACAAGTTGAACTAGGCTACGTGTGTATTGTTTCAAGTTAGAATTTTATGAGTTAAATATGTTATATCAGTTTTAAAATTTACAATATAATGAAGAATCGAAGTTTTTTTTTTCGTTTTAAAAGAAATTTCCATTTTTTTTTATAAACCCAGCTCAGTAAGTGAGAAATAATAATGATTAAAAAAATATCTTTGATAGGCACATATATGCGTGTAGTCTCCGGAATTATGTGTACTAACAATTGATAATTAGTTCATATAAATTAAGTTTGGCACAAAATGCTCCACTTTAGTGATACACAGTCTACAATAATAATGACACTTGTTAGCAAATGAAAATGAGCTTATCATGAGAGCATGATGATTATATTGTCCATAAACATTTATTGTTCTAATCAAATTGTACTTTCTATCCATAGTGAAATAAGATTATGTGCTACCTAGCTACCTTCCTAGCCTAGATGAACTTAATCATAGTGGTAGGAGAGGCTGTCCATAACATAACACATATATTGTTTGGAATTTGAGTTATCAGTTTGTCAACATCACATTGAATCAGCACAAATTATTTAATTGAGGTGAGACTTATATGTGATGTCTAATTAAATAATTTGTATTAATTTAAATAAGACTGAGCATAGGTCGAATCAGTTCGAATTAATAAAAATCTCAATCCAAATCGACCAAAGACTTATGGGTTGGGTTCAATAGCTTTGACAATTGAACCCAAACTAACCCTAGATGTGTCTGGTTGGAGTTTTTTACTTTTCTTTTATTTATTTCTTTTTGATGGAATGGGGAGGCGAAGTCTTTAGCTCGCAACTCAAAAAGGTGTCTTACACAGCCACATTGATGGTCAGTGGAGACTAAGCGAGTACCCTACCTGAGAACACAACATTATTCCGAAGCATAAGGATTATGAACTATTTGATTTCTCTGAAGTACCCTAAGTTTGTAAGCCCCATGGTAGATGAACCCTACTGTTACTTAGCCAAAAATTATGTTAAGAGTTATGGAGTCAATAGTTGAGCCGGTCTTCTACTTTAATTTAGACCCTGGATGAAACCCTAAACAATAAAAGATATTTGAGATTTCAGTTTAATTTATACTTACCTTTGATTTCGTGAAGACAAATGATTTGGAGAACAGGAGAAGACAATCACTTCAGTCCTAAGAGATGGGCTAGAAAAGACAAACTAACAAAGAACTAGAGAAGCGAATAGATGATCGGATATTTAGACAAGTGGACCCTCTAACTAAATTTTAGAAAAACCCTAGGAAAAAAAAAATATATATATATATATACACACACATTGGGTTGATAAGCTAGGTTAAGTTGAAAATTTCTTAACTAATCACTCGACCCGCCAGTTATTGAGTTGATGATTTTTGATACAACTCAATTTGTCAATCAAACCCAAATGTGCGAATTGAACAGGTGTTCAACCTTAAACCCAAAACAATATTGAACCGACAAAAAATTCTAACACTGATGAGTCATTTCATTTTGATAAATAACTATAGCATAAATAAATTACAAATATGGAAGAGTTCTGACGCGTGTGGTCTCTTGCCACGATCCTTTAATTAATTAAATATTATTACTTTGCAACCAAATTTTCTCTTATTAGCTAATTATAATAATGCATAAAGAAACCCACATTCCACTGCTTTCTGACGTTCACATTGACCAAACAAAATAATCTATATGCTCTCATCTACCATTCTAAACGGTTCTTACACTAAATGTAGTTCAACTAATTGATTAAAGCATCCGAAATATGAACAAAAAGAGGCCCGAAATTGTTTTTCTTATGTCATTATAGTAATTGATTTTGAAATGTCATCTTCACCTATTTTTTAAAAAAATAAAGAGAATTTTAATAGGATAAAAATTATAAAAGAAATATGTAGATTAAATTAATTAAAAAACATGTAAATATATTAAGAGTAAAATTAATCTTAGAGTTACATAATTATTTGTAATTGACTTAATATATGTATATTTTAGTATTGATTTAATCCCTAAAAACTTATAGTTATCTTAATTTAACTCCTAAAAAGTTAAATATCTCAACTTAGTCCCTGAAAGATTATTTGTTTCAAATTAGTCTCTAGATTGATCAAAATGACTTTTAATATCTAAAATTTTGAGATTTAACAATGGTAAATTTTGTGAATTAATAACAAATAGAACCAAATTAAGACGAATACAATCTTTAAAGAACTAAATTGAATACTTAATCTTTTAAAGATCAAATTAAAAAATTATAATATTTTAAAGATTAATTCAATAATTTACTCTACATTTGATACATCTTTAGATATTTTTTAGGCCAACGTGATCCACTGCGTCCTAACCAGTTGAGGTCTCATCAATGACACAAATTAAAACCCTTTCCAAGTGGCCTGTATAAGACCAGTACACCATGTGCTCACATTGGGGCATATACCCTTATCACACTCGTCATTAAATTTACCTGATCAGTGATCATCACGGTTTTTAAATTTTATTTTACATTAATTTATTAAATATTATAATTTAAATTTGATAAAATTCAAAAACATAAACTATCAGATCTTTTTAACTTTATTTGTTAAGGGAAAGAGTACTCTGAGTCTACTGTTACATATTGTTACAGTTGGGGGCAGTAATGGCATAAATCGATGAGTTCAACTGGAGTAATAATAATGAAGTGAGCTCAAAGTAATGTCATTATCAGTCACTGCCGTGAAAGTATTGAGCAATTTTCAGTAATGCTTTCACGTACAAATATATGATTCTTCTGACTTACTCCTTTATGGCTCATTAAATACTGAGCTCATATATACTGTAAATTATGTTCAAAGCATTCCTAAGTAGTCCCAGAAATAGTTTCACCAATATGATTTTTAAGTATCTTTTGTTTGAGCTAATATGTTTTTTTTTTTATATATATATCAAATCTCAATGCTTTTCTAACTTTATTTTGTCTCGTTTTGGAGAAGTGGACATATGCCGACGGATAAAAGAGTTCTAAAAAGGGTTTTTAAGTCTAAAACAAAGATTCTCACTACTTTCTAGCGAACTTTTTCCTTGGTGGCGCACACAAACTGTTAATAGAAATGACACAAAGCCTCTCTTGAATTACTGAAATCAAATCCCTTCATCACACAGTTTCTAAGAACCCACATAAACGACGTCGGCGCGCGGAAAATTTGTCATGAGCTGTCTGCAATTAAAAAGAGAATCTGTAATTGATGAGCTTCGGACTTGGTTTATTAATCATTAATAAACCCTGTATGAAGTCAAGCCTTTTTTTTTTTGGTTAAAGAATTATCAATATGTATTTAACATTATTATTATCAAATAAATTACTATCTATAAAAATTCTATGTCCACAGTCCACTCCCTCTGACCTAGATCCAACCAAGAGGAAAGGTCTGTACTAGAAACAGACACACCTTATCCTATTAATACTTTTTCAGAACAGCCTAATATGACTTGCGTTTTTTATTTTTATTTTTTGTTTGACTTTATCTTTGATAATCATTAACCTGGGATTAGGGGCAGTTGTAACTTGCAAGTTGCAACAACACGTTCCCTCCGAAGAGTAATTATGAGGAACCAATCGGAAAGTCTCGCGAGTTAAATTGGTCAAAGTACGTGTACCAGCAATAATTATTTCGTGTGTTTGAAAAATAATTAAAAAAATGTAGATTTGGACATTTATAAAATTAATTTTGAATAAATTTAAATTTAGACAAATTATAATTTGTAAAAATATCAACTTGACCCTTTCTATTAAAACTATGATTTAAAAATAAAATTATTGAAGTGTAAAAATTTTTAAACATATTATTTCATACTAAAATTATCTTAATACAGTTTAAATTATAATTTATAAAAATACAAAAAAAAGAAAAGTAGACACATATTTTCTTGCGTCTGGTTCTATCACAAGTAGCAGCCTCTTCTGAAGACTGTTACAAGGAGAACCAAATAATTGACAAATTATCTACATTAAATTAAACTGACAAAGTCGGTGATTCTAAAGTTCTACTACACAATCCTTAATGTGACACACAATGCATCAATGAAACTTTGAACTTGGACATGTGATCAATTTCTGACAATAGAATTGCTTTTTTAACTAAATTTTAAAGTAGAAAGTTTTTAACTAATTCGAACGACCTAGGTTTTTGGAGCGAAATATGTAGATTAATATGTGAGATCTTCTTTAAAATACTTTGAAAAAGTTCAATGGAAAACAACTATAAAAAGAGTTGTCTACATGCATTAACCCGTGAGCGAATTTGCTGCGCATCCCTAATGGTGCACAGCTACATATCGGTTTAGCAATGGTTTTAATCATTGCTAAACTATCATTGCTAAACTGATAAAATTGTTGTTAAAATTATTTTTAGCAATGAATTTAGTGACGATTTTAAAAACCGTTGCTAAAGTTATTATTGAAAATAGTTTTAGCAACAGTTTCATCGATTTAACAACAATTAAAACTGTTGCTAAACCGATACGTAACTGCACAGCAAATCTGAGTTCGCATTAACCCAAGGAAGAAGAGCTGCATTATACTATGAACATAAGATATGACCGAACACCAACACGACAACATTATTAAAAAAAAAGTACAATGACAAAATTTTAGAAATTAATGTGTAGAATTAAATATTTAGAGAGTAAACATTTTATTTAAATATCTTTTATAAACTAAACTGTTAATATTATTCAAAAAAATAAGTATTCTTCATGTCCAGTTTAGTATTTAATTTTGGGCCCTTATTACCTAGTCCAATTATATAATGATTGGGCTTCTGTTTCGTGAAGCCCATTTTTGTTGAATAGATTTCAGCATATCCTTTTGCCACATAAGCCCACACCGCAAGCGCAACTCTGACATGGCCCCGCGACCGCCTCCGATCATGTCACGGTATAAAATCTCGAGCTGGTCAAAACGGGGGAAGAAGGAGAAGAAGACGAAGACGAAGACGGAAAGTGAAATAACATGGGAGATGCATACAAGATTCGAGTGGCATTCGCGATTGCTACTCTAGCAGCTATCTCAATCTACCTCGCTGCTCGGTACCGGAGTCGGCGTAAGCAGAAGTCTCCTCCGAGTGTGTGTTATTTACATACCGAAACAAAGCCACAATATGCGTTTAAGCGAGTTTTGGCGGATAACTCATACACTGCCTTCAAACACTTGAAGCTCAATGACTCTATCAACGGTACATATCTTACTCTTTATACTCGTGTACGTCACTGCGTTTGGTTGCTGAGAAAGTCAAGGAGTTGTGCATAAGATTTACGTGTTTAATCCTGATGCTCAGTTTAAAACTTGTAACTAATACGTAATTTTTGAACTTATTTTTCCTATTTTTGCCTTCTTTTAGTTTTTAGAAGAAGTATTTCATGATGAAAAGTGAAAGACTTTTTGCATCGATTGGACTGTTAAAAAAATTGAATGAAGCTTGGTTCATTCAAGCAAATAAGCAATCATTGCCTATATAGTAGAATTTGATAAAAGAAAACTATTGAAATAAAAGTAGTTAAACTTAAGTATCGATGGCTTTGCTAATGAAATTATGCTGAAGAAACGGTGAAGTTGGATGTTCGTGGTGACAATCGAAAGACCATACTAAACACATTGTGTTGTTGGTCACAGCAAAAGTTTCAATTGCAAACAGTAGAAGATGTGGAATCAATAAACTCGTGCATGATAGTTGATGAGTATAAGAAGTTTCTTTTTCTGCCAAATAATAAGAAGGAAAATCTCTATTTTGACTGCAGTAAGTGGTCATTTGATAAGCATATAATTTGACCAAGTTTCTTCTTACTTCTGGCTATGGCCAAATAAATGGTCATGATCCACAAAATGTCCATCATAAGGTGTCACAGCATTAATGAATAATGATGTTCGCATACCATATTGAGTTCTCCACACAAAGTGATAAACATTAGGTTAATTTTATTGTTGTTTTTGCAGAGAATCCTTCAAACTCCCATCCTTTTGAGGCAGATATTACAGCATTGCTAAAAAACCCTCAGCTTCAATTAAACTTTAGTACTGAGATTGAGAACTTGAAGAAGAAAGATACATATGTTTGGGTTGAGACAGAGTTGCAGTTGAATGAACTGGTCAATGTATTAAATAAAGAGAGGTTCTTTGCTGTGGACACAGAACAACATAGCTTACGATCTTTTCTAGGCTTTACAGCTTTAGTTCAGGTCAAGTCACGACTCTCTTTAATTCCCCTTTTCTATACACACACACACGCACACAACAACAACAACAACAACAACATAGCCTTATCCCACTAAGTGGGGTCGGCTACATGGATCGCACGACGCCATTGAGCTCTATCAATGACTGTCGTTGATCCATGTTCATGAGAGATTCGACACAGTTTTACGTTGGCTGTCGAAGGCCTAACACAACCCTCCTCCTTTCTCCGGGCTTGGGACCGGCTATAAAACATAGGCGGAGTTACACACACACGCACACATATATATATAATAAGTTATCTATTCTGGGATGGATCTTTGACAGTTCTAAATTTTCTTTTTGTTATCAAGCAGATTTCTACCCAGCAGGAAGATTATTTGATTGACACAATTGCCCTGCATGATTTAATGGGCATTCTTTGCTCAGTTTTTGCAAATCCCTTAATTTGTAAAGTATGTAAGTTATTGCTGTCACATTTCTCGAATATTTAACTATATAGAAGTGGCATGTGTTCAGTATTCAGTAATGGCAGTTACGATATCTGCATGAAATTTTCTGTATAAAGTTTTACCTTGCCCCCTCTTTTAAACAAAAAGATCTTTACACATCAAAATATACTACTCCAATATGTGAATTTCTTGAAAGCTAGATTTATGCATATTTTTGACATTCACCTAATAGCTAAAGCTTATGGATTGAAGTGTTTGTTGACATATTTATGTTTATGTGTGTATCTGAAACCTAATATTTCTTAGGGTTAGTGCCTGTTATTCATTGAGGAATTTTTAGTTGATTTATATGTCCTTGTTTTAAAATGGAAAAAAATTGTGGATAGGTGTTTCATGGAGCTGACAATGATGTTATCTGGCTACAGAGAGATTTCCACATATATGTTGTTAATCTATTTGATACTTCAAAGGTGAGCTATCCTAGTTATGTTCATGTTAATGTTACTGGATATTGTATCAGATGCCATGTACCTTAGAGAACCTTTTTTTTTTTTCTTTTTTTTGCATGCATGACCTTGATCAGTTTGTGTTTCTGTGATGCAGGCATGTGAGGTGCTGTCAAAGCCACAGAAATCACTTGCTTATTTACTGGAAACTTATTGCGGTGTCACGACAGATAAATCATTTCAGGTTTGACCTTAATCATGGATGATTTTCCATCATTGAATGAGTCCATTGGTTGTCCTTGTCAAAGCTGTAGCTAAGTTATGTAGCATGTGGAATATTTGAATAAAATGTAATGCCTGCTTTTCATTTGACTCATCTGTAGCATATCGCACATTTCAGTCTCTAGAATAAGTAGAGTGGATAGCGCAAACACACACATATATATTTTGCATCCTAGTCCTATGTGCATTTCCCCAAAGAATGGCAATATCTTATCTAGAATGGAACCAAGAATCTATTCTTCCATTCAGATCACATCTCTCTCTCTCTCTCTCTCTCAAAATGAATTTTTTGCAACCTTGCTTCCAATTACAGATTCAGCTATTTAGTCACATTTAATTCAATCATGAATCTCTCATATACACTGAATTAAAATATAACTTGTACAGGAATTTTACACCAATGTTAGAGATTAAGGATTGAGTTGATTAAATTGAAGCAGGAAACATTAGAAGTGTGTTAAAATGACAATACTTGGATGTAGTTTGGATTTTATCTTTTTGTAAAAGCAATCCATATTGAATGTGATGTAAATTGTAATCTCTTCTGTCTTTTTCGCAGTCAGGTTAAACTGATATTGGGGTTTAGGGTTTAGCTAGGAATTGATAACACTTGAAATGAATCATTCAAAAATATATTAAATCATTTGTTAATTATCTAAGAATTTATTCTGATCTGAAAATGGTTTAAGATAAGTTGTTAATCGATAAGTGGGAATTAGTTTAACCGTATCACATCATAAGTTGTTATGGATAGGCACAAGAACATTTTTCTGTTTTTGGATTATTTTTTATGCTTCTTAGAGACTAGAATAGCCACCTTCTTGGCTTCTTGCTCCTCCTACTCCTCCTTTGCTTCTTCCTCCTTTTGTAAAATTTAATTGCAGCGTGAAGACTGGAGACAACGACCCCTCTCAGCAGCAATGTTAGATTATGCACGAACAGATGCACACTATTTGTTATATATTGCAAACTGTTTGATTACTGAGCTCAAACATCTCGATGATGGTATGCCTTCTTGCTTGATGTTGTAAACTTGTAATGATTGAGACAAAGAATAGAACCCTGAGATGCCTGTTTTATTTAAAAAAATATTGAGCATATAGGATGTTGCACTGGCTGAAAGATCTCCCCATATCACTTTTTCTGCTCAATAACTCTTGGGACTTTTCTTTCTGAAACTTGTTGCATCAAAATTCTGAATTTGTTGTATCAGAAAACTCCTGTTCGGATGACAAATTCAATTTTCTTCGTGAGGCTAGTCGGCGTTCAAACATGAGCTGTTTGCAACTTTTCACAAAAGAGATTGAAGCTTCTCCTGGAGAATCTGCTGCTTTATCATTATTTTCACGTCAAGTGAGCAGTAAAAGTTTTCCATCTGTTTCCAATGAAACCCAGGTTTGCTTCTTTCAGTAAAAGTTTGAAGTAGCGCCTCTTTATTTGGATATGTTGTCCTAACAGACTAACTCAGTTCTTTCATTTCAGTTTCAGAATTTTGTGAGGCGATTATGTGCATGGAGAGATTTGATGGTCAGTTAAATTTTGTAAATTCTTCAAACAGATAGCTGCAATTTAAGAACAGTTTTGTTACTGTAAAATTCAGTATTTCTCCACTTCATTATGGGTCTAAAATATATACTTGAAATAACTTAATATGCAATTTTTGAACAGAACAGAAGTTCATGCTCCATGTTCAAATTCATTTTACGATACTTCACTAAACTTTGTTAACATCTCATCCTGACATTAGACAAAAGAGAACCCCAGAGTAAACTAATAAGTGGCCGGGAAAAGGGGGTTTGATGCTTTTGATATGTTAAAATTTATTTCAATTGGAATTTATTTATAACAATCTGATATTTAATTAGGTATAATTTATTAAATTTAATATAAATAGTATGGAAGCATGTAGGCTTATTATTATTTATTTCATTCTTTATCCTCTGAAGGATTTAGAAAATCACGTAATCTGTCCCCTGTATAACCCTAAAATTGCTCAGGCAGTACATAATCTTTTGCCACAACCCAGTTGTAAACTTCATAACTATGTTACCTTTATTCTCTTCTATAACAGAAATAAAGCTTGCTTTGGCTTTGAATGTTGAGCTCTTGGAATTCTACATGTGTTTGACATATTTTATGAGGAAATGGACCTTTTTATTTTTTGTGCAGTTACTTTGGTATCTCCATGTCACTAGTAGGGATGTTAGTCTTTTTATTATTGCGTAAGTTTTAGTTCAAATGACATACTCATAGTTCTTGAATTCTACATTCTTAATGCTTTTTTCTTTCAATGCAGTGCTTAAATGAATTCCATAACATTGTAGGTCAGGAAATTGCATATGCTGATTGTTTTGTGGCATGTTCATCCTTTCAGGCCCGTGTTCATGATGAAAGTTTGAAATATGTCTTACCAGACCAAGCAATAGATGCTTTGGCAAATCAGCCTCCTACTAGTCACTCTGAAATGTACAATGTCATAGCTCAGGCTGATATCAACATGGAAATGGGTGTCAATTCTTTCTTCCCTTCTCCATCTTCTGTTGTTGGCAGCCACCTATGTGATCTCTATGATTTGCTTTCGGATAATTTGGGTACTTGTGGAGACATTTGTTCAGTAATTATTCAGAGGTGCCTGGGTTCAAATGGAAGTTGCCCACTTTCTATATATAATTATTCTTTGTTGGTTAACACTAACCTGAGACCTACTATAGCCTATAAACACTGTAGTGTAAAAAATTCAAAACAAGTTTCTCGGAAGGCCTCTCGAGATTTGTTTGTTCAGAAGTTCTCTTGCAAGTCTCCTGTGTATCATAATTGTCGGATTTATGCTAGTGATGGGCGGCTACTTTGTTACTGTGATAGGAGGAAACTTGAATGGTTGGTGCACTTTCCATTTACTTCTGTTCTTGTAGTTGTTGTCATTCACTGATTAATATTATATTCAACAGGTACCTCAGTCGCTCTCTGGCAAAACTTGTTGAAGAAGATCCACCAGCTATAATGCTTCTTTTTGAACCTAAAGGTCGCCCAGAGGATGAAGACAATGATTTTTATGTCCAGAGTAAGAAAAATATATGTGTTGGTTGTGGTAAAGGAAATCACTACTTGCGGTACCGGATAATCCCATCATGCTACAGAATACATTTCCCTGAGCATTTGAAAAGCCATCGTTCTCATGATATTGTCCTGCTTTGTGTGGACTGTCATGAAGTTGCCCATGCTGCTGCAGAGAAATATAAGAGAAAGATAGCGGCTGAATTTGGGATTCCTCTCTATGTTCGCAGGGTAGTGGACCCAGGAAAGGTGTCTGAAGTAACCTTTGAAGAGGGAGGTGTTTCTCCATTACAATTGCGAACAGCTGCCATGGCTCTTCTGCGCCATGGACCTAGAATGCCTCCCAATCGCTGTGATGAACTGACCAAGGTATGATTGTATATCTGTCTCCAGGTGTTTGGTTAGATACATGGTTATTGCAGACCCTACATGATGACATATTATCTTTGAAGATAACAAACATGAATTTTGCATTGGCCTTTGCAAAAGTTCTTGAACATCTTTGTTATCACTATTCTGTAAGCTTGTGTGTTTGAGGTTTAATGTAATTTTATTTGCAGATTGTGAAGAGATATTATGGAGGAAGGGAGATATCTGAGGAAGATTTAGAAAGAGCTCTATTAGTTGGCATGAGTCCTCATGAGAGAAAACGATTTGAGAAGAAGAAAGGTTATTCATTTAGACATATTACGAAAAGTTCTGCTACAGAGACTGCGCAAGAAAATCATGGTGATTGCACACCCAGACCGGGAGTTGTGGGCACATTGAATGTTAATGCTCTAGATGGTTTGAATGCAACCAAACCAACTAGAAATGAAGATAGAGATATTTTCATGGTAAATGATGATGTAGGAAACCCCTCTTTAGCTTCTGACCTAGCAATTGATGGAGCTGTCTCTACTATCTCAACTGGAAATGTGAGCTCAGATAAAACTATAGGTTCTATTGAGAACACTGCCTCTGCTGTGATTGTTGATGATAGCTATCTTAGCAGAAGGCCACCAAATGGAATTGGTGATGTATCCCCTAGAGATGAAGAATCCACTCAGGCTAAACAGAGTTCAAAACTATCACTCTTAGGACATGGACCACATGGAAAACAAGTCGTAGAGTGTATATTGAAGGAATATGGTGAGGATGGCATTCGTCAGTTTTGTCAAAGATGGAGACGAGCATTTGTTGATGCTGTAAAACCACGTTTTCTACCTGCTGGCTGGGACATAAAACACAGGTATGCTAATCGATATTTAATGATCTATTTGTTTAATTTGTAAATTGTAACCACTGATGGTCGTTGTCATATAATAAATGCATGCTCAACAAGCATTTAGTTTACATAATTGAGTCATAGTTGCCTCAATCTCAGATTGGTGGGAATACAAACAGCGTTAATTAGAGGAAGGACCTTGTTAGTGCCCGCATCTTCTATGCTGCAACCATGTCATTCTAATCCTGCTACAATTAATTCCTGTTTGTAACCATTCTCTCATTGCTATCGTCTCATATTTGCTTTTACAATTAACTAGTGAGTAGTGACTTGACTTTTCTGTCCCTCTACCTCGCTGTCACCCTTGCCCTGGTTCAATTAGATAGTAGATTTATGGGCGTAACATCATTCTGCAGAATTAGATCCAGCTGGTAACCCATGCATATCCAGATTTAGGGTCATATTTACGAGTTTCACTTTGTAGACTAGATCAAATTAATGATGACCTCTTCCCTCATGATTCCGTTTCAATTTGCAGAGTGGGGGAATAATTCATTTTCTAGTTTCTTTCTCATCCTTTTTGTTTTGTTCATTTCACTTAACGATTGGAAGTGAATGTAGTGTCATTTATAGTTCCTGAACTCCCAGGGAATGTTGATCATTTCACAGCCATTAGATAGCTATTTATGCTTATGCTGCACTTACAATACTGTTATGTCTAGCAACTGAATTATTATCCCTTTTTTCCAAGGCTTTGATTTTGGACACTGTTTTTGCCAGTGGCAGAAGGGACTTCGGTGAATTCAGTGTATACAATCCTGTCAGAAAAGCATAATCTGCTACTTCCATTAGCTAGTTACTACCCAGCAGCTGCAAGCTGCAACATATGCATATTTTGAGACTCTTGATGCTATCAATTACTCATCTTGTGTTTCTCCCCCTTCTTTCCATCTTAGGTCATTGTTTGCTGTACTTTTCAAAAGCTACGTTAAAAAAAAAAGAAATTAATGGTAGAAATTAAGTGACGTCCATAAAGCTCTTACTTTTTGATGTAATCACTAATTTCTCTTAATTTTTTCCAAAATTATATCGGCGAACAAAGATAATTATCCTATGTTAAAGTTTAAAATAAGCTAAATATCTACAATTTTGTATACTAGATACATAGGAAAATGTGTAATTATTGATGCCTAACAAAAATTCGCTAAAATGACGAGGCGAAACGGGAGATGGTGACTCTTTTTTTTTTTGGTCAAAGAAAAATGGTAATTTAAAGCTTCATATTGTACATACCCAATGACCAATAGAAATAATATCATAGTACATTTTGGAGCTTCATTGTACCAATATGCATTATCGAGCATATTTTCTCTCGAAATTAAGTACCTATTTGCCTTTCGACATGACATTCAAAATGATTATATCAACAATAAATATCTGGAACATATCCTTAGTTGTTTGAAGTTTACCCTGCAGAGTTTGTCATAAATTTCAAAGTATATACTCATTAGTTCTTTCATTATTTATCTATGTCAAATCTTGACAAAGGTGCTGATCAAACATGTTTTGAGTTGCTACATGGACTGCTTATATAAAAGATATTCTGATCATGTATAATTGTCATAATTTCAATTAAGCACAACTAGAAAAATAGGGGAGTTAAAAGGATTGGGGGCAGGAATAAGAATGGGGTTGGTATTATGGTTGACAACTACATGAATTGCTTACATAAAAGATATTATGATCATGTATAATTGTCATAATTTCAATTAAGCACAACTAGAAAAATAGGGGAGTTAAAAGGATTGGGGACAGGAATAAGAATGGGGTTGGTATTATGGTTGACAATGAATGAACGTCGAATGTGGTGGAAGTTAAAAAGATTGGAACAGGATCCTATCTTTAAAAATTATTGTTGTAAATGATACTATCAATATCATAAGTACTTATGTACCCCAAGTAGGGACGGAAGCGCATCTTAAGGAAAAGTTTTGAGAAGATTTGGAAGGACTGGTTAGAGGCATTCCACTAGAGGAGAAGATTTTTATCGTGGGGAACCTTAATGGCCATGTAGGGAAAGAAGCAAGACAGTTTGCGAGGGCTTATGGTAGTTTTGGTTTTGGAGAAGTTAATAAGCAAGGATAATCTATACTTGATTTTTCAATGACTTATAATTTTAAGATTGTGAACACTTGTTTTAAGAAGCGAGAGGAGCATTTAATCACATATAAGAGTGGAGCCTCAAGATCCCAGATTGATTTCTTTTTGGTAAGAAATTCAGATAAAAAAATCTGTAAAAATTATAAAGTAATCCTTGGGGAGCTCGTGGCAACTCAATATAGGGTTTTGGTCCTTGACGTGCTTATTAAAGATAGAAAACAAAAGTATCGACAAGTGATGAACCCTAAGATCAAGTGGTGGTAGCTAAAATGGGAGAAACAATAGACTTTCAAGAGGAAACTGTTGGAAGAAGGAGCCTGGGAGTCGAAAGAAAGTGTTAACATCATGTGGGATAATATGGTCATGAGGGTTAAGAAGGTTGCTAAAGCACTTTTAGGAGAATCAAAGGTTTTGGACAAAGAGATAAAAAATCTTGATGGTGGAATAAGAACGTTCAAGAGAAGGTTAAATATAAAAAAGAATGCTTCAAAGCTATGTATTTGTGCAATAACACAGCAAATTGGGAAAAGTATCGGGAGGATAAAAAAGCAGTAAGTGAAGCTCTAGCTAAAACATTTGAAGAGTTTTACAAGGACTTAGGAACAAAAAATGGAGAACGAAAGATTTATAGAATTGCAAAAAACAGAGAAAGAAAATCTAAAGATTTGGATCAAGTAAGATGTGTCAAGAATGAAGAAGGAAAAGTTTTGGTTACAGATGGAGATATTAAAAACATATGGGAAGGTTACTTTCACAAGCTTTTTAATGATGGAGCAGGGTCAACTAGTGTTATGGATGATTTAACAACCTAAGAGGTCGAACAAAATTTGGCCTATTATCTTAGGATTAGGGTTAGCGAGGACAAGGAATCTCTTAAGAGAATGGATAATGGTAAAGCAGTTGGTCCTGATAATATCTCTATCGAAGTTTGGAAGTGTTTAGGGAAAGAGGATACTGTCTGGCTAACTAAGCTATTCAATGAGATTTTAAGGTCCAAGAAAATGCTTGAGAAATGGAGAAGAAGCACTTTAGTGTCTATATATAAAAATAAAAGGGATATTTAAAACTGAGCAAACTATCGAAGGATTAAACTTATGAGTCATACTATGAAATTATGGAAAAGAGCGATCGAACGTAGGCTAAGAAATGAGACAGATATCTCTAAGAATCAATTTGGTTTTATGATAAGACGATCTACTATGGAAGCTATTTATCTACTAAGAGGGTTGATGGAAAAGTATCGGAGTAAACAAAAAGACTTGCATACAGTTTTTATTAATCTAGAAAAAGCTTATGATCGAGTACCAAGAGAAGTTTTGTGAAAGGCCATGAAAAATAAAGGTGTATATGTTGCTTATATTAGAGCTATAAAAGATATGTATGAGGGACAACAACTAGTGTGAGAATATCTGGAGGGGAGACGAGACTTTTCCATTAAGTTTGGCCTGCATCAGGGATCATCTTTGAGCCTTTATTTGTTTGTTCTGGTTTTAGACATTTTGACGGAACACGTTCAAGAAGAAATCCCCAAATACATGCTTTTTACGGATGATATAGTCTTTATGGCGGAGTCAAGAGAAGAGATTAACTCTAAACTCGAGTTATGGAGGTGTACTCTGAAATTGAAAGATTTTTGTCTAAGCAGAAGTAAGACAGAATACATACATTGCAAGTTTAATAAGCGGCAAGTTAGAAATGAGTTTGAGGTTAAATTTGGAGACTAGGTTATACCATAGGTGTCAAAGTTCAGATATTTGGGATCAGTTATTCAAGATGACGGTGAAATTAATGGGGATATTACATATAGGATACAAGCTGGGTGAGTGAAATGGAGAAAAGCATCAGGAGTTGTTTGTGACCGAACAGTACCTAATAAGCTCAAAAGAAAATTTTATCATACGGCTATAAAACCGATAATATTATATGGGAGTGAATGCTGAGCAGTGAAAGGACAACAAGAACACAAAATTGGAGTAGCAGAGATGAGGATGTTGAGATGAATGTGTAGTCATAGAAAACGAGATATAATCCGTAATGATTGTATACGAAGTAGAGTCGAAGTAGCACTTATTGAAAATAGTAGAAAATCATTTAAGGTGGTATAGTCATGTTCAAAAAAGGCAGTTGGAGGCGCTACTAAAGAGGGTTAAGCGGATGGTATGGAGTCTCGTGAAAAAAGGTCGAAAAAGACCAAAAAGGACACTTAAAGAAGTCATTGAATGAGATCTTTTGATAAATGAGATATCTAAAGAGTGGGTCATTGATATAGTTCAATGGCATTATGTGATTTATGTAACTGATCCCACCTAGTGAAATAAAGCTTTGTTGTTTTTGTTGTTGTTGTAGAAAAATAGGGGAGATGAAACTTTTGCTTACGTACTCTTATCCCTATCAAATTTTGAAGAAGAAAAAGCATTAAGTGTAACATTGAACACTGCTGTTTTCTTTTTTTTTTTTTAAGTAACATTGAACACAAAGGGGAGATGAAACCTATCTAGTCTTTGTAAAAATATGGAGATCGAAGAATAAATCACGCTTACTTTCAAAATTCAAGCACACTATTAAGTTTTAACTTTGAATCCACTTTCCTTGCCATTTCTTCAGTTTTTCGAAGGATACTCCCATTTTAACCTTTGTCGCTTCATTGAAATATTTGATCTCCAAGCCAGACAAACCATGAAGATCCTCAGCCCCTGATCCAGTTGAATTTACGTGATTGGTCGGACGAGTTTTTGTCCTATAAAGATTTGGGGAAACAATTGAAGCTTATATTCCCTAATACCCAATAAACGTCCCATATTGGATGGCAGCAGTGCCTGCAACCAAAATTAACGTAATAGGGAAGACGAGGTGAACAAACAACTCAATGAGTTCCTGAAGCTTCTAGAAGTTGAGATAGCAAACATGAAAGAAATAGAAGGATCTAGTATTTGAACTGATGCACGAGATGTTACAATAATAATCAATAACAAATTTAACAATGTTTAAAAGTAAATATATTTTAATATAGATGTAACATTTGTCATTAATGAAAATATTATACATTATTAAAAATTTCTTTGAAAATTATATTTGTGGTAGAATTTGAAAATTTTCTCTCTTTATCAAGAGTTTAAACTTCTACTTCAAACTGTAGAAATAGTAACATATAATTATCCATGAAAGAATATCATGGTCAATAATTTGACACCAATATTAAACAATGATTAACCTTTATTGATAGTCATTGCAAATCATACTGTGAGTGAAAATTGTCTTCAAGTGAGCTTGAACAATTATCGTGAATCTGAAGGGGATATTGTTAGTCTATCTATGAACACCTTCTCTCCAACATTGGTATTATCGTATCGAAAATTACACTTGCATCTATTACATGATTTTCAAGTTTAGTGATCAATAACCTTGTACTGTTGTTTAATCCCATAGATTTGTCAATGTTTATCAATAACATGACAGGCACACTAACTTTTAATTTCAACTCATGATTAGGTAATTCAGATAATTTGATGTTATTTAAGAATTCAGTAGTGTACAAATCTTCAATACTACTTTTATTAATATCAGCTTTGCATATATTGTCAAAGTTCAAATAAATCTTTTCTTCACCTATGATAAAATAAAATGATAAGAATGGAGATAATATATAACTAATAATTTTGTTGTCTGAAATAGAGAATAAGTATATACTTTAAATTTCGTTATGGAGAATCACAATGAACGAACATTGGAATTGTCAATTGAGTCAACACATATAACGTAGAATCAAATTTCAATTAATGGCATTAGTAATTATATTTATTTATTGGTAAAAAAAATTGGAGATTCAATTTTTTTTTTCATTTGCAAAGACAATGGCAAAACTTTCTAATGCTTTAATAGTCTGATGATATTTTAAATTAGGATGAATATTATTGTAATACCCGCCAAAATTGAAGTCACGTGTTTTGGGGTATTACAATATTTACAACATTAAAATTATCATTTTTATTTAAGTTAATCATTTTATTTTTTGTAATTAATTTATTCTATTTGAATAATTGATTGTGGAATTTGTAATATATGACTGGACTGAGTATTTTTAATGATGTGTAGTATTATTTTGTGAATTGTGAAAAATAGGGAGAAAGAGGAAACTTAATGGGATTAATATAATTATTGTGGAATTTTCTACTTGGGTCACTTGAGTTTCGAACAATTGAGTATGGGTACCTATAGGTCACCCATTGACCCACTTGTCTTTAAAGACTCCTTTTTCTCTTCCTTCCTTCTCATTTCATGCAGAGGCACTTTTGGACAAGAGGGAAAACGAGCTTCATTCCTCATTTTCTCTCAACTTCATCTTCCTATATCTATTCTCTTTTGGTGATCTCTGTTTTCCAATCATCTTTCCGGCTCACTGGAGTTGTTAAGTGTAATATCCCAAGAATTTATATAAATATTTAAAGTCTATTTTGAAGTTTAGTGAAAAATTTAATTACGTGAAAAATGTACTTTATGAATTAGTGAAGAAAATCTGGGAATAGAAATTTTAATTTTTAATTTAGGAAATTTTTACAAATTCTCAAGGACTAAAGTGAAAAGAAAAGAAAGTATAGAGGACTTTTGAGAAATGACCAAATAGGAACCTAAGAGGAAGAATAAAGCTTATGAGAATGAATTATGAGTCCAGTACCGAAAAGATGATGGATTCGAGGTTAAAGTGGTATTTGAGACATCGAGAGGGATTAAAGTGAACAAATCTTATAAGCTAAGGTGGCTATGAGCGATTTTATCGAAAAAGAAATTAGTGGGGCCCACGCGTATACACTTCTCTCTTATTCTTTTCTTTTTCTCATTCTCCCTCCCGTAGTTTCCTCACTTTCTCTCTCTCGGTTATGCATCCAAGAGAATTTCTTCATCAACCATTCATGCAATTTTTGCTTGGGGAAGGAAACCATGAAAGTTATGAGGATTGGTAAGTTGATGTTCTTCTTCTTCTTCCTCTTATTACAAGACCAAATCCTTGGTTATCATTTTGCAAAATTTTTGTAGAATATTTTAATAGATGAATTTAAGTGTGGATGTTAATCTAAAACATTCCTAGGTGGTTTATGATGTTATTAGAACAAGAAATTTGGAGAAAACTAGGAGAAATTCGTAGAATTTGGATATTTGAAAAAAAGTTAGTGTTCTTGATGAAAATTTGATATTTGAGCTTGGATTGTTGGTAGAAATTGGGGGTTTTGGTGTTAAAACACTCCTTAGACATTAAGGATGAAAACCCATGGAAGAAATCAAAAGAAATGTTGTTTTAGATATGATTTTAGGATTTTTGGATGAAGAACACGAAGAACATCCGAAAATTTTCCCCATAAATTTTCTCGGCTACTGTAGCGTTGACTCGGTCAACGTTACTGTAGCTACGTTGACTGTTACTGTAGCATCCGTTTTTTTTTTTTAAATATCGTTGAAAAGCTCTTTGAGTCTAGTTTCCAATGGTATAAGTTTCATCTGGATATTCATTATCAGTTATGGGTTATGATTTGAGAAGTAAGTGAAGGTCGGGAATAGTGGTAGGAAATTTCTTTATTTCGTAACCCTAATGGTTTTTATCTGGTTACAATAGGAATGGTCAAAGCGCAAGGTGGGAGTGCCGAGAGCGTGAAATCCAGGTGAGTGGGATTTATACTTCCTATGACTAAATCTTTTCTTTAAAGTTCTTGGCATCATAGTGAGAGCATGTAGTGTATCTTAGTGTGAAGGCAGTGATGGTTAACTTATATATTGATATTCATTATAAATTAAGATTTTCTTGCATAAGTTACTTTCATGCGCACTTTTTAGAATTAAAGAATTGTGTTCTCGAATAGATTGATATGGATATATCTATACATAAACACCATTATATGAATGTTGCGTGAAGAAGACACGAATACCATTGTGAGGACTTGTAAATACAAATGAGCTTCTATGTTTGAGATGTGATTTAAAAGATAAATTTTGTGAACAGTGAATGATTGTATACACGTTGATGAAATTGTGATTAAGTATGGAAAGTAGTATGAGTTATGTTGTGATGAAACTTGTAAATGATTATGAGCTATTTATGATTGTGATTGTGTATGTAATCGGAATGAATGGAAAGGCATGGTGGTGCACCCCATAGAGAAATCTACATGAAGCTATAAGGGTGGAGAATATACATGGAGCGATAAGGGTGGATGCGGCGGGGGCCGCGGGCAATGATCCAGAGGTATCTTAGACGACCCGGTTGGTACGGGAAATGTGTGAAATTGATTTCACTGTTTGCTGTTGTGAATTATTTGATTTATGTTGAAATGTATTTGTTTTACTTGGATATTGTTGTGAAGTATTATGAATTATATTATATTATATTATGATCGATTACGTATGATTGATGCATATTATCATTATAATGCATGATATTTTTTTGTCATAGTGTTGTGTTGTCTGCTCACTGGGCACGTGGTTTGCTCATACCCCTCTTATTAACATTTTTTTCAGAGTTGACAGCTGAAGGTAAATATCTGTACAAGGAATTATGGATCCTTAGCCCATGATTACCTTTTCATTTGTTCAGGATAAAGATATAATAGTTAAGTCTTATTCTAAGTTGTATAAATCTAGAAATCTCTGTAATCGGGTAGGTTCATTTAGTGATGTAATGTGAATGACTGTAGTGTGTATAGAAAACTCGGTTTGGTTGCATGAAAAAGAATGGTATAATGCTTAAGAGAAAGATAGGCTTACGGAGGTGAAATGAAATTCACTTTCCGTGCCGGTCACATGTCCAGATTTTGGGACGTGACAAGTTGGTATCAGAGCTTTGGGATTAGGTCTCCTACCGATTACAGAGTAAGGTAACCTTAGTGGGATCTCCTCTATCGTGGTGAACCCGGGCACAACTATAGAGAGACGGCTCCACTGAAGGTCCTGTAGGATGTTTTCATTTCCTTTTCCTCCGAGACTTGTTTTTTCTTATGAATTAAGTTTTTAGTTTTAGTTTTAGACAGATATGGCTATACTTTTGAACTCGGTAAAGGAAAGGTTATTATTTGTTTTGATTCCATTGCTGTCGGATCAAATTGTATGTATGGGGCTTTATATGTTGAATTCATGATTGATTTTGTGTGACTGATTTCCTTTATCTTTCTTAATTTTATTATTACTATTTTTTTTTAGTACCATCCCATAAAAGAAACCACTGGCATTAAAAGCGGAAGGATTACATTGCAAAAAAAAAAAAAGAAAATTACTCATGCATGAGTAATCTAAAAGCAAGGTGGTCTCGGATTAGGAGGGTTGTATTGTATCATCACCCCTCGACCATTCCTTGGAGCGAGAGACAGAGCAATGTCGCGGAGGGTAGTGTAAATCCCATTCATACAATCAACACTTCTTTGTTGTTGATTGCAGAAGCACTGGGTAGACCAATAGAAGAACCTGTCTATTCTTGAAGTCATTGCCGCATTATTGCGTTTAGTTAACTTCTCCAGGTCTTCTATCATCTTTTTCAGATTTTTCACCTCCTGCTCTAGACAGGCGATTTTGTCCTCCGAGGTATGGCTCGTGCTAGTCTCCTCAGCTTCCTCGTTCTTCTTCATTTTCTTCTCCTTCTGCTTCTCTTGAGACCTCTCAAAAGGTCTTTTGCCCTTGTCTTTGCCCAGACTTAAGTTTAAGTCGAGCTCTTCTTCCTTGGCCTCCACTGTGAGATCAATGTACTTCCTTGTGGCCATGATTTGGAAAATTTAGAAATTTATGTAGGAATATGAGAAGAGAGGAATGCTGGGAAGTTGTAGGCTCAGAGATGATTACTCTTTGTAGTGTGGTAACTGAGAACGATGGGGCAGTTCTTATAAAGGAAAAATTAGAACTTAGAGACAAAGAAGATATCTCTTCGCCGCACCCTACATGCTTAACTTGTGGATTTCTGCAAGCTGGAAGCTAGAAGTCTAGGGTAGGCATGTACACCAACAGCGCGTCGCATTAATGCCAAAACCACGAAAGTCAATATTCGGTGGATTTGCTGCCGATTCATACTTGGTTTTTCTATTTCTCTTGTTGGCATTTTTTGAAATTCAAAGAAGTTGATAATGTAGCCATTACAGAGTGTCTTGGATGCTTTTACGATGAACTAAAATGTATTTCTCTGCTTTATTGTGTTGTTCTTGAAAGCCTTCAATTGCGTATAATATACAAGATTGATTGAATCATACTATGATTATATGTATTTAAAAACATATGATATGTATGCTATTTATGCATAGTGAGTGAAGGCTATTTGTTATGGCCAGAAATAATATGTAATAATTCCACATACATTCAGAGAATGAGAAGTCAGAAATTTAAAAAGGACTTGAATAGATGAAAATATATAGATAATGATGTATCTCTATGTTTATACATATATACATATATGCTCGTAGAGGCAAGTGAAAGGTAAAAAAAAAAAAATTTCTCACTTTATGGAACGTTTGATGTGTAGATGTGAGAAGTTTTTATTTTAATATGTATGTTTGAAAATGTGTAAGCCTAAGGCAAAGTCACGGATTAGAAACCTAGATAAGGCTAGTATGAAGCTACCCGTTCATGGAGTAATATCTCGATTTAGGATTATTGGATAAGACAAATACAGAGTTAAGAAGCCATAAATTGAAGCGGCGATTAGTTGAATAATTTGAGCAAGAGTCAAAAGTTAGCCGAAATTTTTGAGGAAATCTTTTGTATTAGATTATATTTTGTTATTTTCTGGCATGCTTATCAGAGACCGTTGGCATTGCGTCGGATAAGGTCTGTAGGCCATCTTTAGAGTATGATGTAAAGGTTTTGTAGCCCTAAATTTCGTATATATATAATGGATGCCCCATTACGATGCTCACTACACTAAGAGTTCATTACCTATAAGCTTTCTAGCATCAAACTTCTCCTTCCGTACAACCTTTATAGCTCAGAAAAATATGGCTGGCAATAAATCTGTCAATTTAAACTTTGAGGCTGGCAAGGTAGAGCTGGATCTAAATCTTAGCCTGGAGAATTATAAGAATAAGAGATCCATGGAAGAGTCACCAGAGGCTAAGAAAAGAAAAAGGGATGTAGTAGAGCTAGAGGATGTTAGCATAGCAACATCTTCTAATAATGAGCTTGCGCTTATGAGACAAAAGATGGAGGACTTGGAAAAATTGATAAACCGCCATTTTGAGGACCAGGGGAGATTGATAAATCGTCTCTTTGCAGAACAAGAGAAGCTTTTGAATCGTCATTTTAGGGAATTGGCGAATAGAGTTGATAGACATTCGATGTTTGCAACTCAAAATTTTCGTAACCAAGAAGCGAGATGTATTGACTGTATGAATGGAGTGACTTCTGCACTTCGTCAAATTTCTCAGACGTTTCCTCCAGAAACTCTTTCTAGGCTGCAACGATTAGCTTCCTCCTTAAGGTCTGAAGCACCTTCCTCTTCTAGACCTGGAGCACCTTCTACATCTCAAAAGTCTCTTCGTCCTTAATTTATTTTTTCTTTTGTTTGTACCTAAAGCTGATGTTTGATCTAAGGTTTACGTATTAAAATTATTTGTTTTTGCCTATAGCTTATATAATAGAAATAAAATTTAAGTTTTCGAATATTCTTTTGTTGAGGTGATTCTTTTATTGAAGGAACTTGAAAAAAAAATGGACTTATTATATTTTGTACTTGATTGTGAAAATTCCAAAAGAGAGAATGAGATATAGACAAAATATCTGCATTTGTTTCAATCTTAAGTTTTGAATTCGGAGGACCGAATTCTATTAAGGGGGGAAGAATGTAATATCCCAAGAATTTATATGAATATTTAAAGTCTATTTTGAAGTTTAGTGAAAAATTTAATTACGTGGAAAATGTACTTTATGAATTAGTGAAGAAAATCTAGGAATAGAAATTTTAATTTTTAATTTAGGAAATTTTTACAAATTCTCAAGGACTAAAGTGAAAAGAAAAGAAAGTATAGAGGACTTTTGAGAAATGACCAAATAGGAACCTAAGAGGAAGAATAAAGCTTATAAGAATGAATTATGAGTCCAGTATCGAAAAGATGATGGATTCGAGGTTAAAGTGGTATTTGAGATATCGAGAGGGATTAAAGTGAACAAATCTTATAAGCTAAGGTGGCTATGAGCGATTTTATCGAAAAAGAAATTGGTGGGGCCTATGCGTATACACTTCTCTCTTATTCTTTTCTTTTTCTCATTCTCCCTCCCGTAGCTTCCTCACTTTCTCTCTCTCGGTTATGCATCCAAGAGAATTTCTTCATCAACCATTCATGCAATTTTTGCTTGGGGAAAGAAACCATGAAAGTTATGAGGATTGGTAAGTTGATGTTCTTCTTCTTCTTCCTCTTATTACAAGACCAAATCCTTGGTTATCATTTTGTAAAATTTTTGTAGAATATTTTAATAGATGAATTTAAGTGTGGATGTTAATCTAAAACATTCCTAGGTGGTTTATGATGTTATTAGAACAAGAAATTTGGAGAAAACTAGAAGAAATTCGTAGAATTTGGATATTTGAAAAAAAGTTAGTGTTCTTGATGAAAATTTGATATTTGAGCTTGGATTGTTGGTAGAAATTGGGGGTTTTGGTGTTAAAACACTCCTTAGACATTAAGGATGAAAACCCATGGAAGAAATCAAAAGAAATATTGTTTTAGATATGATTTTAGGATTTTTGGATGAAGAACACGAAGAACATCCGAAAATTTTCCCCATAAATTACTGTTCATCGAGAAATTTTTTCCAGATTTTCTCAGCTACTGTAGCGTTGACTCGGTCAACGTTACTGTAGCTACGTTGACCGTTACTGTAGCATCCGTTTTTTTTTTTTAAAATATCGTTGAAAAGCTCTTTGAGTCTAGTTTCCAATGGTATAAGTTTCATCTGGATATTCATTATCAGTTATGGGTTATGATTTGAGAAGTAAGTGAAGGTCGGGAATAGTGGTAGGAAATTTCTCTATTTCGTAACCCTAATGGTTTTTATCTGGTTACAATAGGAATGGTCAAAGCGCAAGGTGGGAGTGCCGATAGCGTGAAATCCAGGTGAGTGGGATTTATACTTCCTATGACTAAATCTTTTCTTTAAAGTTCTTGGCATCATAGTGAGAGCATGTAGTGTATCTTAGTGTGAAGGCAGTGATGGTTAACTTATATATTGATATTCATTATGAATTAAGATTTTCTTGCATAAGTTACTTTCATGCGCACTTTTTAGAATTAAAGAATTGTGTTCTCGAATAGATTGATATGGATATATCTATACATAAACACCATTATATGAATGTTGCGTGAAGAAGACACGAATACCATTGTGATGACTTGTAAATACAAATGAGCTTCTATGTTTGAGATGTGATTTAAAAGATAAATTCTGTGAACAGTGAATGATTGTATACACGTTGATGAAATTGTGATTAAGTATGGAAAGTAGTATGAGTTATGTTGTGATGAAACTTGTAAATAATTATGAGCTATTTATGATTGTGATTGTGTATGTAATCGGAATGAATGGAAAGGCATGGTGGTGCACCCCATAGAGAAATCTACATGAAGCTATAAGGGTGGAGAATATACATGGAGCGATAAGGGTGGATGCGGCGGGAGCCGCAGGCAACGATCCAAAGGTATCTTAGACGACCCGGTTGGTACGGGAAATGTGTGAAATTGATTTCACTGTTTGCTATTGTGAATTATTTGATTTATGTTGAAATGTATTTGTTTTACTTGGATATTGTTGTGAAGTATTATGAATTATATTATATTATATTATGATCGATTACGTATGATTGATGCATATTATCATTATGATGCATGATATTTTTTTGTCATAGTATTGTGTTGTCTGCTCACTGGGCACGTGGTTTGCTCATACCCCTCTTATTAACATTTTTTTCAGAGTTGACAGCTGAAGGTAAATATTTGTACAAGGAATTATGGATCCTTAGCCCATGATTACCTTTTCATTTGTTCAGGATAAAGGTATAATAGTTAAGTCTTATTCTAAGTTGTATAAATCTAGAAATCTCTGTAATCGGGTAGGTTCATTTAGTGATGTAATGTGAATGACTGTAGTGTGTATAGAGAACTCGGTTTGGTTGCATGAAAAAGAATGGTATAATGCTTAAGAGAAAGATAGGCTTACGGAGGTGAAATGAAATTCACTTTCCGTGCCGGTCACATGTCCAGATTTTGGGACGTGACATTAAGGAAAGAGATAAGCTTCATCTCCTTCTTTTTCTCCATTTTCGCCATTTATGCCCTAGGATGAAGAAATTGGAATTTTTGTCGTTTAATGGGTTAAAACCATATTTCTTTACTTCTTTCTCTTGTTTCCTGGCTGAAAGTGTGAGGGAAATGGTTTTAAGGAAAGAGTTGGCTTCATGATTCCATATTTAGGGTAAAACTCATTTATGTGAATTTTTTCATGGAAAATTGAGAGAAATCATGAACCAACTTAATGCTTGTTTTTAAAATTAATTTCTAGCTCTCTTAAGGATCCTAGAGACCATATTTAAACTCAAGAACAAGTGGGAAACGCAAAGGATGAAAAGGCAATTTTGGAGACTTTTGGGTATGAAAACAATGGAGGGTAGTAGCTCCAGACTGTGGCCCACAAGCGCCAATAAGTCAGTGAGTTACAGGGCTTGGGTGCCCTGGAGGCAATGGCCTCTGGCGTTGTGGCTCCCAGGCACCATTTGGATAGAGGTGTTTGCCTCTCAGGAGTGCTCTAGAGCACCCAGGGGCCCTAGGCTAAACAGTGAGGAAAGATTGGGATTTTGATGTTAAATGTTATCGTGTTTATCCCTAAGTGTTTTTAGGGGATCGCGTGGCTCCATTTCTCTACCATGTGCTTGGATAAATCTTAATTGGCATCAAGGTGAGTAAGTGACTATACTAATTGAATTTTATTAATTCAAATACATTGTAAATTTCACTCACACCATAATTAGATTTAAATTTATTAAACTCCCTAATTAGTGATGTTAATTAGATAACAAAGTTTCTTGTAAAATTGGGGGATTATATTATGAGTTGTATTTGAGAATTATGTTGTGAGTTATGGTTGAAGTTGTGTTTGGTTGTTGAATGTGTTATGTGGTGATTGTGTGTGTGGCTTGCATAAGGGAAAGAGAGAGGGGGTGGGAACATAGACCCGCCATAATACTGAGTAGTAAATCTTTAGGTGGGTAAATCCTTATAGACGAACCTCGAGAAATTTAAGACTAGGAAAATGTAGACCCTTAGCACATTTCCATTGAGTTGCGACTCAATGTGACAAATGTGAGGATATAGACTCACGAGAGGATAGCACGAGGTTGTTGCATGATACACTTTGTATGTGTATATTTCTTTGTGTCCATTCGTGCTTGCCATGTTATTTCTGATTGTTATAATGATTATGGTATTTGTGCTTGTGTCGTATATTATTTTAATTATATAATCATTTGCTCATTGAGTTTTGATGAACTCACACCTTCTATAGTTATCATTTTTTAAATACGGTGGTTGAGGAGAAGGAGGAGTGCCCGTTGGCAGATTAGCGGCCCTTTGGAGATATACTTCATTTTTTATTGGTGGGTTCGTGGAACCAAATTTTGTATAAGATTAGGAAATGCTCTGTAGCCCTGTATACCACCTAGGTTCAGATGTATTTAAGAAATCATTGTTGTTGTGCGATTGTAATTTATTTTGTACTCTGTTGACTAATTTTTCGTTGTTTTGAGATATGGAAAATACTTATAGACATCCTATATGTATTATATGGGTATTTATGTAAATCTCTTTTTGTTTAGAAATTTATGATTTGCATAGATGTGGATATTAAAACTGTTCAGAAATTTTTTTGGGGTACCACAGAGGTACACCCTAGGAGTTATGTGTTATTCACATGCCTGATTTCTGAGTCATGACAATTATTTTAATGCTTTAATAATTTAATTCTTTTTATAATCAATTTGTTTATTTGAAAATCATTCTTATCAACTAAATAAAAATAATATGTATTAATTTTTTAGAAATAAATTAATATGATTGAGTTAACAGATAATAATTAAAATTTAATATAATTTATAGACATATATCAATTACCTTATTTATATAGTGAGAAATCAATCAGCATTTATAATCTGTGTCTCTTCTAATACCTAGTAAGATTATTTTTTGGTCTACGTATCTAAAAGATGTCTCCATGGCATATTCAGATTTCAAGGAATTGTTGACATTCACACACATTCCTTTTGCAGCTATGGAAAAAAAGAGTAGATGAGCATTGACTAATAATATTTAAATGAGCATTGAGAAACCAATTAAAATTTATAATTTATGTCTCTCCTAATTTTTAATGAGACTATTTTTTAGTCTTTACATTTAAAATCTATCTCTATGGCACATTCAATTTTTAAAGAATTATTCACATTTTCACATGTTCATTTTGTAGTTATGAAAAAGTAATAATAAATTATTACACTATGTCCTTAATTATTTTTTATTAATTATATTTTCAAAGCAAATGATGAGTTTTTATGTGTAAAGCAACCAAACTGATTAAATATTTTGTATTCGGCAAATGGCGCTTTTTTTTGTTTTTTTTTATTTTAATTAATTATTTTTTGACAAAATATTTTTATATTTTAATTAATTAGAATCGCGCAACATCTTTATATTTAATTAATTTTTTTGGCTTTATATTGAATTAATTTTTGACAGCTTTATATTAATTGGTTAGGTTAATAGACAATAATTAAAATGAAATTCAATAATATTATATGCATGCCTAATTGTTTGGTAAGATCCACTATCCTAGCTAACATTAAACTGAATTATAAATAAGCATTGTCCTCAATTATAATATCCTTAAATTTACATAAAAGAACTATCCTAACTATTGTATATAATATTATTGGACTCTGACCGGCTTAACGAATCAATTCAAAATCCGGTGACTTGAAGCTAAAATTGCTCTATGTTAATCATTTTGATGGGTCAACAAATGAACCGAAAATGAGCCAATGACCTAACCAAGTCTTGACTAATCCAGTGATCTAATCGAATTTTGTGACATGGCTTATTAAAAAAAAAAATGTTGACTGATTCAAAATCTTAGCCCAATTCCCGAATTGTAGGCCTATGCACAAAAATTGAACCCTAAGATTTTTGAACCGTGGCCCAGCTTGGTTGAGGGTCGAGCAGCCACCATGCTTCATATCCTGTCAAAAGCCACTTTTCAATAACTTGGGCGATATGGGACTCTTATTCTTTTCTTCCTATCAGCTATGTGAAACATCAAATTTGCCAGCTTTGAGGTACAAGTAAGTGTTCAACTACATCTTTTTCACAATAACCCAAGTTTAATTATATATAGTTAATAATTATTATTTATGTTAATATTTAGTTGGTTTTGAATCCATAAACATGGTACATGGATATATGCAGTTGTAGTTGTGTTCTTGATTACCAACAAAACTAACATGTGTATATGAATTATTATAGATGTTTATGATTTAAAAATATGAAATTTGTATATAAATTATTTATTTTACTTATTTTTTAATTTATTTATAAAGATATATAAGTATATATGTATAATTTTTAATTTATTTATCAGGGTCAGCAATTGACCCGGTGACCCAAAAGTTAACCCAAGTCAATGACTCAGTTGAGTCCAATAACATCGTTGCATGAATGCGAAAACCCTACTAAATAACGAAACAACAAATTTGGCACAATGCTTATACATTAAACCACATATAATAAGGCAATACAACATTGCATCTTCCAACACCATTTCAACCCTACTAACCTCTTATGGTTGATTGAACCCACGAAATTTCTATAAACATATGATACGAACCTTGATCTTCCAATTTTGATGCAATGTGCATATTTTCTTCAAAGAATCCATTTTGATAGTCATCAAAAAATACACCCAAAAAAAATAAATGAAGACACAAAATGAACTTAGTAAAAAACTTGTAAGGGAGTCCATGAAAAGAAAAGAAAACTAAAACGGACTAAGTGAAAATTTGTGACTACATGTAAACTAAACGCAAAGAAAACCAAGGAAAATTATTTTATATAGTGACAAGATAGTAGATGCAAGTATTGGCCAATTAGACTTCTCAAGGAGAACACTATAAAAAACAAAACTTATTAGTCAATTAAAAGGTGAATCATTACTTTGTATTTTTCAATGTAATAACTAATAGAAAAATATAAAATGAGGATTTTATGAAACCAACATGGAATGATATATAGAATAGATTGAATAAGTAGTAGGACAACTTGTAGTTATTGAAGCTAACATGGAAAAGATAGACAACTTGGCACGCTAGGTACTTTATTATATATATATATATATATATATATATATATATTGATTATTAAGAGATTTCTCGATTGAGCTTAGGATTTTATTAATGTTACACAAGAATTATGACAATTATATATAATTAAAAACAAAATTTAAACATGCTTAGCTGAGATCTTAAGGCATATTTGATGTGAAGTTTTAATGTAATGTAATAGAAAAAGTAGTAGGATAAATAGTGAGAAACTGTTTAAATGACCTTTAAAAATGTTAAAACTTCTTTTTTTTTTTTTTAAAGTTAGGATATTTTAGTTAAATACTCTATTTTCATTCTTATTTCCTTTCCCACTCATTTTCCCTTTCTATGTACCAAACATACCCTTATGATGAAAGAAAGGAACTCCACGTAGCTGTGAGGCAAAACTACATTAATCCATCATCTAGCTATTGAGAAGATTCATACATATACCAAGCTATGGCATTACTATTTTATTAGGCATCAGAAGACAGTTTAAGCTGCAAGACAAACATCAAACTTAGCTAGGCTAGAATAAAACAGCAACCACCTCATATTGCACATTTCTTTCAAACTATCATCACTGATGGGGGGTGCTTTTTCTCTACTAACTGTTGTTGCTCGCTTATGCAGAGCACCCAATACCTCTACTAGAAACCAACAGACCAACAGAGAAAGCCTGAATTGGTTATCTCACTCGATTAGCAAAATTATTTTTAGAAATATCAGCATAATTTACCATAACCTCAGTAAGTATATTGAACTGAGACTACAGTTTTAGTCAGGTTCTCTTCTTATATCATGGAACAATTGGTTTCTCCAATAATTCATCTAAGGTGCCAATATGTTGAATAATTTAACCATAATGAGATCAAGCCGCAGAATCTATCAACCACATCATATTTTCAGCTGTTTATTTTATTAAAAGCCTCTAGGACTGGTTAGTTTCTTAAGCTCATGCTACCAACAAAAATCCATATTCCAATGACAATCATGCTTAGAAAACATCAAATAAACGCTAAAGCTAATCACAGGTCAGAATCTAGGCCATACACTGAGAGAATTCAATTATAGATATACTATTACAATCTAGTGTACATTGGCGTCCTACCAAAGCTTTCCATATTAAAATTGGAGACAGCATGTAGTCACAGCATTTTCTTGTTAGCATTACAAGAACATTGTTATCTGAAAGATCAAGAATTAGACAAATAGGTAAATTTTAAACTTCTTTAATGCTGAAGTCAGTAATTAGTGTAAAAAACACAGTAGTACTGTAGTAGCATTAATTGTATCACAATTAACAAAGTGCTAGTTTTGAGAAGGTTAATAAACAATCTATAAGTCATTCATGCTTTATACCCAACTTATCAAACCTGCAAAAGTTAAGGTCAGAACCAAGCATTCATCTTCACTGTTACATTCCTAAGCACCTTGAGGATCTACATTGTACGACGTACCCAAATTGGGGATAGCTCCCTCTTCAGGTTAGAATTGTATCACCCGATCTAAAGAGCATTCAAATCTAATAAAAGGGCAAACTTGGTGCTACAAAGTTCCCGCTATGCGCGGGGTCCAGGGAGGGGCCGGATCCACTTTGTGGATCTAATGTAGACAGCCTTACTTTGCAATTTTTGCAAGAGGCTGATTCCACGGCTCGAACCTGTGACCTCCAAGTCACATGGCAGCAACCTTACCGTTGCGCCGAGGCTCGCCCTCTTCAAATCCAATAATCGCAAAAAAAAAAATAGCATCAAAACTATAGTTGAAATAAATATGCTAGGCCCAAAATTGGAACTTTGATTGCAATTATTATTAATTTCAGTTCTATTTGAGTAATTTCTTCACATAATTCAACAAAGTGCTAGGAAAGCGCGGCCATCTACACATCTAGACTGATCTACATTCTACAACAACAAAATTGCCTTAATTTTTTAATCAGAACGAACAACCACATTCAATTAGCAACAACTATATCATTAGAAAAAGAATCAATAATAAGTTCAGGTGAATCCGCGGCTGGATTGGATGGGGCTATAAACAAGACAGACTTAGCAGCAAGTAGCTTCTTCCTTTGCGGGCAGCGTGGACCATAGATCCTCTCCACAAAGCAAGGGAAACCCTCACCGACGGCGAGCTGGGGCTGACCGTTGTTAGAGTGTGAAGACGGCGGCGGCGAGGCGCGGTGCAGAGAGATCTGACAGAGTGAGTTAAGGCGATGGGATCGAGCGCTGATCCGGGAGTCTCGGATTCGAGCAAGTGCACCGGGTTTAAGGTATCTGTGAAAATGCTTGGCTCTTCTTAATTGAAGATCCCTAGTTCTCCGATTCATAGCGAATTGGAAGAGAGAAAGAGAGAGAGAGAGGAAGGATGAGGAAGGAAGATGTAATAGTGAGAGAGAGAGAGAGAGAGAGAGAGAGAGAGAGAGAGAGAGAGAGATTGGAGACGGAGAACGGGTAGGGAGGGCGTTGGGGTTTTAAAGAGAGAGAGAGGAAGAGAGAGAGGCGGGAAAACAAGTGGAGGGAGAGGGATGACTCCGGAAGTCTAAGTCAAGGGATGCGGTGTCAGACAGAATGAGGGTTTTGTTTCGAAACGGGGTATGGCGCGGAAGAAGGCAATTGAGCTAAAAATAATAATAATAATAATTAAAAACACAAATAGCGTTTTGGATTGTGACCTTTTTGGCGCCCTCTGCTACCTTCTACTACAAGCCGAGGCGTGTCAAATGGGTCACGGATAATATTAAAAAATTAACTTATAACTGATTTAATTAATTTTTAAATTTATTAAAAATATTTAATAAATAAATTAATTTTAATAGTTCATAACTTGTTCTTAAACGTTATTTTGAATAGTTTATAATTTTTATATATATTTTTTATCTTTATTATTTTATAAAAATTCTCTTTATACTCTTTGACTTTGATCGGTAAAATTAGTTTATAAGCTATCAAATAACTTATAAGCTAGCTTATTGAATCATAAGTGTTCAATAAAAGTAGTTGTTTAAATAGTTGAAAAGTGTAAAATGACATAAAATGATATGTTTTTAATTCCAAAATAATATAAATAAATATATTATTTTTGTTTTTAATTAAATTAATTTAAATTATTGTTTATATATATAATTGATTAAAAATGAAAGTTTTATTGAATAAATCTTCTTAAAATTTTGTGATATATAGCATTATAGATAAAATTTCTCTTTTGATTGTTGAATATTTTTCTTGAGCTTCTGTCCAAATTCCTGAGTAAAACCTAACTATTTATTCCTTTTGACTATTTTTTGATTTTGCTTAAGAATACCTCCATATCCTATGTCAGAGGCGTCTGTCTCGACAATCATGAAGGTACCTAGGTCTGGAATTCCTAGACAAGAAAGACTCTTGACTTTAGTTTTGATAGTTTTGACTATTTCAGTCATTATTTCGTCCCAAACATGGGCTTTCTTTCTTAGACGTTGATACAAGGGAAATAATTCTTCAATTTTGAACAAAATCTAAAAATTAATTGAGACATGCTAAAAATCCTTGTAACTGATTTTTATCTGTGATTTCATCTGAAAATTTGTTAGCAAATTTTATTAATCTACTTATAGGTTTGATCATTCCTTGACAAATATCAAATCTTAAAAACCTAATTTTGGTTTGGAATAATTTCATTTTATTAGCAGAGACTATTAAACTATTTTTCTTGATTATATCATAAAATTGATCAAGATGCTTAAAATGTTGTTTTATAGATCTTGAAAATACTAAAACATTCTCTATGTAAACTATTGTAAACTGGGTGTAAGGATTGAAAATATTATTCATAATATTTTAAAATTATGAAGGGGCATTTTTTAAATCAAAGGGCATTACATTCCCATTTGTAATGATCGAAGGAAATTGTGAATGCAGTTTTGTATTTATCTTGATCAGCTATTTGAATTTAGTAGTGTCTTAATTTCATATCAAATTTTGAAAATAAAGAAACTTATTGAATTTTAGATATTAAGTCTCTTTTATTTGGATTAGATACCTAATTCATCTTAATATTTTGTTGAGCAGTTTATAATTATGACCATTTTAGGGGCTCCTCTTTTTATTTCAACTTGATTTTGAATATAAAAAGCTGAACAATTCCAAAGGGATATGCCAAATGGAGGTATATAACAAAATTTCTAAGCATATATAATTCTAGGAAGCACTATATAACCTTTATTGGCCTAGGAAGCACTATAGATATTGTTAAATTCTATGTTTTATATATAAATAATATATTTTTACATATATAATTTATTTATACATATATTATTATATTTTATTATATATAATAAAATATATTTACATATTTTACTATATTTATATACAAAGGTATAATGATATGAAGAGTATAATAGATATTTTCATAAAATAATAAGGTAAAAAAGAAAGAAAAATACATAAGTGATAAGTTATAAGCTATTCAAAGTATGTTATCAGAATAAGAGGTAAACTACTAAAATATTTTACATTTTTATTATATTTATATATAAAGGTATAATAATATGAAGAGTATAATAGATATTTTTATAAAATAATAAGGGTAAAAAAGAAAGAAAAATACATAAGTGATAAGTTATAAGCTATTCAAAGTATGTTATCTGAATAAACTATAAGCTACTAAAATAAACTCGTTTACGAAACATTTTTAACGAATTTATAAGCTAGTCAAATAAACTATATGCTCGCACGCCAAACACAACCTTTGTTCCATATGCATACCTCTTTTGTCTCTATGTAACGTCCATCCTCTTTTATATATATATATATATATAATAAAATATATATATATATATATATATTTAATTTATATATATAATAATTTAAATTAAAAATAAACATGATATATTTATTTGTATTATTTAAGAATTATAAAATATATATCCTTTTATGTCATTTTATATCTATGAATTAATTTAGCATACACTTTTATTAAACACTTATAATTCAATAAGTTAACTTAACAACTTTCAATTTTTATGGATCCACATTAAGGGTGGTGGGAGAAATTAGCCCCAGAAGGAATTTTTTTGTAATTAGTATATGTGGTAATCATTTTTTTGGCCTCCGCAAAAATTTAGATGTTACCCCCACATGTTAAATCATAATCACTCAACTTATTAAAAAATGAAAAAATCATATAACATTTTCAAAATATAAAAATGCATATAGAACAATTGTTATTTGTAAAAGTTTTGGTATCTTGTGTTTTTTAGTCATAAAATTATGTATTTTGTGTGTGAGACATTGGATGTAATTGAAAATTTGGTAAGAGTGAAAATTACTTTTGTAATATCTCATATTTTGTTTAGTGAATTGCTTCTTATTTCTCACCTGTGGATGTAAGTTTTACATTGAAACTAAATTACGTTATATTTTATGTATTTATATCATTTTTTATTATTTATGCATATTTATAATATTTCTTAATAAAAATATTTAAAGGCTATTTCTTGCCCCCACTAACTAATGTTTTTAGATCCGTCGCTGGCTTTCAGTTAAAAATTGACTTATAATCTTTTAACTAGCTTATCAGCTATTTTTACTAAACATAGCCCAGTGCAGCTTGTCATTTTTACTTGCTTCAAATCCCAAGTAATTCAGTTATTTTACAAACAAAAGAACATTTTTGTTATAGTAAATTAGACTCAGTACTTTTCTTTACAACAATAGCATTCAAAATTAATCAAAATTGATTAATGTTCGGTTTAGGTGTAGCTTGATTTGGCAAATCGCCAAACTAATCATTATATATATATATATATATATTATAAATAAAAAGCTAATATAACAAATTATATATTTTTATACATATTACAAATAGTGAAGTGTTTTAATAATACACTATTTGTACGTAGTGTTTCTATTAATTATTTTATATTTTATTTATTTTCTAATAGTTTAACTTTAACATTAAGTTGACGCTATTTTTATAAATTATTTAAATAAAAATTATCTTGTTTATTAAATAAATAACTGTATTGTAATATTTAAAGTAGGTTAGATTATAATTTTGGTCCCTATAATTTTTTAAAATTATAAATTAATTTTTATACTTTATTTTTATGTAAAATGCTCTTATAATTTTTTTATCCATATAATTTAATCCTTACTGTCAATATGGTTAATTTTACTATTAAAAAATAATTTTACATAATAATTAACGTATATATTTATAAACATATCAATATATTCTATTATTATTTTTTATACAATTTAACTGTCACGTCAATAAAATTCTCATTATTGTTTTCCCTTTCCTTCTTGTGCTCCTTGTCAATCCCTATCAGCATATTTTGGCCTGAACGAAAGGGATCCTGATGGCCAAGTCAACAATATGTTTCTGTTTTAAAAAAAATCAAGAGACAGGTAAAAATTGCAAAACTGAGGCCGAAAGTATATATGATGAAAAGAAATCCATTAATGGTGGAGAATCTCATGGTTTTCCTGAGTGTTCAGAATCCAAAAAGGACAAAAATAATCAAAGGAAAATAAAAGCACAAGACTGACAATTCGAGTACTGTGGACGTGCTTGTGCTGCGAAGAATCACCAGAGGTTCTAATTTAAGAATGCGTCGCGGCAGACATCAGAGTTCATAATAGAATACGACTCCTGTGGTTAACAGGGATTTCAGGAAAATTGGGGATTAACGGTGTGTTTGGGAGTCAGATGAATTAAATGTAGTTAAAAAAAATTAGGTTTGGTTGAACGTGGTTGGAGAAAATTAGGTTTGGATAAATGTGATTTATGTTTAGGAGACATTTAGGTAAACATGATTTGGAGCAGACAAACGTAGTTTAGTGTATAAATATGATGTTTGGATGTTGGTGTGCAAACGTGGTTTGAGATGTGTAATTACGAGAAAGGACATGAATTTTTAATTTAATTTTTTGATGTAATATTATTATTTATTGTCATATATTTAAAAGGAAACTTAATTTTTATTTATTTGTCTAATATTACAAATTAATGAATAATAAATTATTTTTATTAATAAATTAATTTTTTATTTTGCAATTACTAATTAAAAATTTAATTAATCACTAATTAATCACAATAATTTTAAGATCTCTAATTAAATTGCAAAACATTTTTCTTCTCTATTAAATTAATTTTATCTCAATTAAATTAATGAAAACAAGTTTATAATAATTTAATGAAAATAAGATTCTCATTAATTTGTTAATTAAATTAATTAAACTAAACTATGATTTCCAATGTTATTTAAAAAATTAGGAAAATCAAACAAAAAAATAGAACTTAATTGCATAAAAATAAATTAAGAGATTTATTCTCATAATAAAGGAAATAGTTAATTCTACAAATAACGACTAATTATTCTGCATACGCTCTACCATTTGATCCCTAATAGTGTCTCGAATACGGTCCATTTCAGGCGAATACGTCAGACTAGTAAATGAATTTGATGCAGTAACATGGTTTCTACTATCTTCTTCAATGATATCTTTATCGTCTAAACAATTAAGATCAATGTCGTTATTAGCGTGCCTTCTTATAAAATTGTGTAACGTTATTGTTGCAACCACCAATTGAACTTGTGTTTCTATTTTGAATTTAGGCATTCCGCGTAAGATTAAGAATTTATTCTTCAATACTTCGAAAGTTCTTTCAATAGTAGTTCTTAAACTAGAGTGGTAGTAATTGAATAACTCGTTGTAGTTAGCAAATTCGGTCTTACGTCTAAAATCATTAAGATGGTAACTTTCACACTTGTAGGGACTGATATATCCAACTGGTGTTGGATAACCTGAATCTACCAAATAATATTGTAATATCCCAAGAATTTATATGAATATTTAAAGCCTATTTTGAAGTTTAGTGAAAAATTTAATTACATGAAAAATTTGCTTTTTGAATTAGTGAAGAAAATCTGGGAATAGAAATTTTAATTTTTAATTTAGGAAATTTTTACAAATTCTCAAGGACTAAAGTGAAAAGAAAAAAAATATGGATTACTTTTGAGAAATGACCAAATAAGAACTTGAGAGGAAGAATAAAGCTTATGAGAATGAATTATGAGTCCGGTACCGAAGAGATGATTGATTCGAGGTTAAAGTGGTATTTGAGACATCGAGAGGGATTAAAGTGAACAAATCTTATAAGCTAAGGTGGCTATGAGCGATTTTATCGAAAAAGAAATTGGTGGGGCCCACGCGTATACACTTCTCCTTATTCTTTTCTTTTTCTCATTCTCCCTCCCTCCCGTAGCTTCACTTTCTCTCTCTCTCGATTATGCTTGCAAAGGAATTTCTTCATCAATCATTCATGCAATTTTTGCTTTGGGAAGGAAGCTATGAAAGTTAGGATGATTGGTAAGTTGATGTTCTTCTTCTTCTTCCTCTTATTACAAGATCAAATCCTTGGTTATCATTTTTTGCAAAATTTTTGTAGAATATTTTAATGGATGAATTTAAGTGTGGATGTTAATCTAAAACATTCCTAGGTGGTTTATGATGTTATTAGAACAAGAAATTTGGAGAAAACTAGGAGAAATTCGTAGAATTTGGATATTTGAAAAAAGTTAGTGTTCTTGATGAAAATTTGAGATTTGAGCTTGGATTGTTGGTAGAAATTGGGGGTTTTGGTGTTAAAACACTCCTTAGACATTAAGGATGAAAACCCATGGAAGAAATCAAAAGAAATGTTGTTTTAGATATGATTTTTGGATTTTTGGATGAAGAACACGAAGAACATCGAAAATTTTCCCCAGAATTACTGTTCACCGAGAAAATTTTTCCAGATTTTCTCGTTACTGTAGCGTTGACTCGGTCAACGTTACTGTAGCATTGACTCGGTCAACGTTACTGTAGCTGCGTTGACCGTTGACCGTTACTGTAGCATCAGTTTTTTTTTTAATATCGTTGAAAAGCTTTTTGAGTCTAGTTTCCAATGGTATAAGTTTCATCTGTATATTCATTACCAGTTAGGAGTTATGATTTGAGAAGTAGATGAATGTCGAGAGTAGTGGTAGGAAATTTCTCTATTTCGTAACCCTGATGGTTTTTATCTGGTTACAATAGGAATGGTCAAGTGCAAGGTGGGAGTGCTGAGAGCATGAAATCCAGGTGAGTGGGTTAATACTTGCTATGATTAAATATCTTTGTTATTGACTTTTTGCATCATAGTGAAAATATGTTGAATATCCAAGTTTGAAGAGAATGATGTGGGATGGTGAGACATAAACAATTGTGGAACGTGCCAGGTGATGTATATAATTATATTTTCTTATTTTCTCATGAATTGAGGTTATATGATGGATTGTGAATGACATGTGAACTGAGTTGAAATGTATCATACTCTGATTGTTGAGTTCATTCATATGCGGATAGTTGAAGTATGTTATTGTTGAATAATTGTTCTATATTATGGGTTATGTTGTATACATGCTATGTTGCTGGAACCACATCGATTATGTTGTGGCTCAAGATTATGATTGAGGATGTTTTTATATGTGATTGTGATTGTGTTTGACTGGAAAGGAAATGCATGGTGGTGCACCCCATGGAGAAATTTATGTGAAGTTATAAGGGTGGAGATTATAAATGGAGCGATAAGGGTGGATGCGGCGGGGGCCGCGGGCAACGATCCAGAGGTATTCTGGACGACCCGGTTGGTACGGGAAATGTGTGTGAAATTGATTTCACCGATTGCTGTTGTGAATTTTGAATTATGTTAAAATGTATTTGATTTACTTGGATATTGTTGTGAAGTATTATGAATAATATTATATCATATGATGATCGATTTACGTATGATTGCTGCATGTTATCATTATGATGCATGATGTTTTTTTTGTCATAGTGTTGTGTTATCTACTCACTGGGCACGTGGTTTGCTCATACCCCTCTTATTGATATTTTTTTTCAGAGTTGACAGCTGAAGGTAAATATCGGAACAAGGAATTATGGATCCTTAGTCCATGATTACCTTTTCATTTGTTCAGGATAAAGGTATAATAGTTAAGTCTTATTCTAAGTTGTATAAATCTAGAAATCTCTGTAATCGGGTAGGTTCATTCAGTGATGTAATGTGAATAATTGTAGTTTGTATAGAGAACTCGGTTTGGTTGCATGAAAAAGAATGGTATGATGTTTAAGAGAAAAAAAAAATAGGCTTACGGAGGTGAAATGAAATTCACTTTTCGTGCCGGTCACGTGCTCAGATTTTGGGACGTGACAAGTTGGTATCAGAGCTTTGGGATTAGGTCTCCTACCGATTACAGAGTAAGGTAACCTTAGTGGGATCTCCTCTATCGTGGTGAACCCGGGCACAACTATAGAGAGATGGCTCCACTGAAGGTCCTGTAGGATGTTTTCATTTCCTTTCCCTCCGAGACTTGTTTTTTCTTAGGAATTATGTTTTTAGTTTTAGTTTTAGACAGATATGGCTATACTTTTGAACCCGATAAAGGAAAGGTTATTATTGTTTTGATTCCATTGCTGTCGGATCAAATTGTATGTATGGGGCTTTATATGTTGAATTCATGATTGATTTTGTGTGAATGATTTCCTTTATCTTTCTTAATTTTATTATTACTATTTTTTTAGCATCATCCCATAAAAGAAACCACTGGCATTAAAAGCGGAAGGATTACATTGCAAAAAAAAAAAAGAAAAAAGAAAATTACTTATGCATGAGTAATCTAAAAGCGAGGTGGTCTCGGATTAGGAGGGTTGTATTGTATCATCACCCCTCGACCATTCCTTGGAGCGAGAGACAGAGCAATGTCACGGAGGGTAGTGTAAATCCCATTCATACAATCAACACTTCTTTGTTGTTGATTGCAGAAGCACTGGGTAGACCAATAGAAGAACCTGTCTATTCTTGAAGTCATTTCTGCATGATTGCATTTAGTTAACTTCTCCAGGTCTCCTATCATCTTTTTTAGATTTTTCACCTCCTGCTCTAGACAGGCGATTTTGTCCTCCGAGGTATGGCCCGTGCTAATCTCCTCAGCTTCCTCGATCTTCTTCATTTTCTTCTCCTTCTGCTTCTCTGGAGACCCCTCAAAAGGTCTTTTGCCCTTGTCTTTGCCCAGACTTAAGTTTAAGTCGAGCTCTTCTTCCTTGGCCTCCATTGTGAGATCAATGTACTTCCTTGTGGCCATGATTTGAAAAATTTAGAAATTTATGTCGGAGTATGAGAAGAGAGGAATGCTGAGAAGTTGTAGGCTCAGAGATGATTACTCTTTGTAGTGTGGTAATTGAGAACGATGGGGCAGTTCTTATAGAGGAAAAATTTGAACTTAGAGACAAAGAAGATATCTCTTCGCCGCACCCTACACGCTTAACCTATGGATTTCTACAAGCTGGAAGCTAGAAGTCTAGGGTAGGTATGCACACCAACAACGCGTCGCATTAATGGCAAAACCACGAAAGTCAATATTCGGTGGATTTGCGGTCGATTTACACTTGATTTTTTTTTCCATTTCTCTCGTTGGCATTTTCTGAAATTCAAAGAAGTCGACAATGTAGCCATTACAGAGTGTCTTAGATGTTTTCACGATGAACTAAAATGTATTTCTTTGCTTTATTGCGTTGTTTTTGAAAGCCTTCAGTTGAGTATAATATACATGATTGATTGAATTATACTGTGATTATATGTATCTAAATACATATGATATGTATGTATGTTATTCATGCATAGAGAGTGAAGGCTATTTGTTATGGCCAGGAATAATATGTAATGATTCTACATACATTTAGAGAATGAGAAGTCTGAAATTTAAAAGAACTTGAATAGATGAAAATATATAGATAATGATGTATCTCTATGTTTATACGTATATGCTCGTAGAGGCAAGTGAAAGGTAAAAATTTTTCTCACTTTATGGAACGCTTAATGTGTAAATGTGAGAATTTTTTTTTTTAATATGTATGTTTGAAAATGTGTAAGCTTAGGGCAAAGCCACGGATTAGAAACCTAGATAAGGCTAGTATGAAGCTACCCGTTCATGGAGTAATATCTCGATTTAGAATTATTGGATAAGACAAATACAGAGTTAAGAAGTCATAAATTGAAGCGGCGATTAGTTGAATAATTTGAGCAAGAGTCAAAAGTTAGCCAAAATTTTTGAGGAAATCTTTTGTATTGGATTATATTTTGTTATTTTCTGGCATGCTTATTAGAGACCGTTGGCATTGCGTCAGATAAGGTCTGCAGGCCATCTTTAGAGTATGATGTAAAGGTTTTGTAGCCCTAAATTTCGTCTATATATAATGGATGCCCCATTACGCTGCTCACTACACTAAGAGTTCATTATCTATAAGCTTTCTAGCATCAAACTTCTCCTTCTGTACAACCTTTATAGCTCAGAAAAGTATGGCCGGCAATAAATCTTTCAATTTAAACTTTGAGGCTGGCAAGGTAGAGCTGGATCTAAATCTTAGCCTGGAGAATTATAAGAATAAGAGATCCATGGAAGAGTCACCAGAGGCTAAGAAAAGAAAAAGGGATGTAATAGAGCTAGAGGATGTTAGCACAGCAACATCTTCTAATAATGAGCTTGCGCTTATGAGACAAAAGATGGAGGACTTGGAAAGATTGATAAACCGCCACTTTGAGGACCAGGGGAGATTGATAAATCGTCTCTTTGCAGAACAAGAGAAGCTTTTGAATCGTCATTTTAGGGAATTGGCGAATAGAGTTGATAGACATTCGATGTTTGCAACTCAAAATTTTCGTGACCAACAAGCGAGATGTATTGACTGTATGAATGGAGTGACTTCTGCACTTCGCCAAATTTCCCAGACGTTTCCTCCAGAAACTCTTTCTAGGCTGCAACGATTAGCTTCTTCCTTAAGGTCTGAAGCACCTTCCTCTTCTAGACCTGGAGCACCTTCTGCATTTCAAAAGCCTCCTCGTCCTTAATTTATTCTTTCTTTTGTTTGTACCTAAAGCTGATGTTTGATCTAATGTTTACGTATTAAAAAAATTCCAGAAGAGAGAATGAGATATAGACAAAATATCTGCATTTGTTTCAATCTTGAGTTTTGAATTCGGAGGACCGAATTCTATTAAGGGGGGAAGAATGTAATATCCCAAGAATTTATATGAATATTTAAAGCCTATTTTGAAGTTTAGTGAAAAATTTAATTACATGAAAAATTTGCTTTTTGAATTAGTGAAGAAAATCTGGGAATAGAAATTTTAATTTTTAATTTAGGAAATTTTTACAAATTCTCAAGGACTAAAGTGAAAAGAAAAGAAAATATGGATTACTTTTGAGAAATGACCAAATAAGAACTTGAGAGGAAGAATAAAGCTTATGAGAATGAATTATGAGTCCGGTACCGAAGAGATGATTGATTCGAGGTTAAAGTGGTATTTGAGACATCGAGAGGGATTAAAGTGAACAAATCTTATAAGCTAAGGTGGCTATGAGCGATTTTATCGAAAAAGAAATTGGTGGGGCCCACGCGTATACACTTCTCCTTATTCTTTTCTTTTTCTCATTCTCCCTCCCTCCCGTAGCTTCACTTTCTCTCTCTCTCGATTATGCTTGCAAAGGAATTTCTTCATCAATCATTCATGCAATTTTTGCTTTGGGAAGGAAGCTATGAAAGTTAGGATGATTGGTAAGTTGATGTTCTTCTTCTTCTTCCTCTTATTACAAGATCAAATCCTTGGTTATCATTTTTTGCAAAATTTTTGTAGAATATTTTAATGGATGAATTTAAGTGTGGATGTTAATCTAAAACATTCCTAGGTGGTTTATGATGTTATTAGAACAAGAAATTTGGAGAAAACTAGGAGAAATTCGTAGAATTTGGATATTTGAAAAAAGTTAGTGTTCTTGATGAAAATTTGAGATTTGAGCTTGGATTGTTGGTAGAAATTGGGGGTTTTGGTGTTAAAACACTCCTTAGACATTAAGGATGAAAACCCATGGAAGAAATCAAAAGAAATGTTGTTTTAGATATGATTTTTGGATTTTTGGATGAAGAACACGAAGAACATCGAAAATTTTCCCCAGAATTACTGTTCACCGAGAAAATTTTTCCAGATTTTCTCGTTACTGTAGCGTTGACTCGGTCAACGTTACTGTAGCATTGACTCGGTCAACGTTACTGTAGCTGCGTTGACCGTTGACCGTTACTGTAGCATCAGTTTTTTTTTTAATATCGTTGAAAAGCTTTTTGAGTCTAGTTTCCAATGGTATAAGTTTCATCTGTATATTCATTACCAGTTAGGAGTTATGATTTGAGAAGTAGATGAATGTCGAGAGTAGTGGTAGGAAATTTCTCTATTTCGTAACCCTGATGGTTTTTATCTGGTTACAATAGGAATGGTCAAGTGCAAGGTGGGAGTGCTGAGAGCATGAAATCCAGGTGAGTGGGTTAATACTTGCTATGATTAAATATCTTTGTTATTGACTTTTTGCATCATAGTGAAAATATGTTGAATATCCAAGTTTGAAGAGAATGATGTGGGATGGTGAGACATAAACAATTGTGGAACGTGCCAGGTGATGTATATAATTATATTTTCTTATTTTCTCATGAATTGAGGTTATATGATGGATTGTGAATGACATGTGAACTGAGTTGAAATGTATCATACTCTGATTGTTGAGTTCATTCATATGCGGATAGTTGAAGTATGTTATTGTTGAATAATTGTTCTATATTATGGGTTATGTTGTATACATGCTATGTTGCTGGAACCACATCGATTATGTTGTGGCTCAAGATTATGATTGAGGATGTTTTTATATGTGATTGTGATTGTGTTTGACTGGAAAGGAAATGCATGGTGGTGCACCCCATGGAGAAATTTATGTGAAGTTATAAGGGTGGAGATTATAAATGGAGCGATAAGGGTGGATGCGGCGGGGGCCGCGGGCAACGATCCAGAGGTATTCTGGACGACCCGGTTGGTACGGGAAATGTGTGTGAAATTGATTTCACCGATTGCTGTTGTGAATTTTGAATTATGTTAAAATGTATTTGATTTACTTGGATATTGTTGTGAAGTATTATGAATAATATTATATCATATGATGATCGATTTACGTATGATTGCTGCATGTTATCATTATGATGCATGATGTTTTTTTTGTCATAGTGTTGTGTTATCTACTCACTGGGCACGTGGTTTGCTCATACCCCTCTTATTGATATTTTTTTTCAGAGTTGACAGCTGAAGGTAAATATCGGAACAAGGAATTATGGATCCTTAGTCCATGATTACCTTTTCATTTGTTCAGGATAAAGGTATAATAGTTAAGTCTTATTCTAAGTTGTATAAATCTAGAAATCTCTGTAATCGGGTAGGTTCATTCAGTGATGTAATGTGAATAATTGTAGTTTGTATAGAGAACTCGGTTTGGTTGCATGAAAAAGAATGGTATGATGTTTAAGAGAAAAAAAAAATAGGCTTACGGAGGTGAAATGAAATTCACTTTTCGTGCCGGTCACGTGCTCAGATTTTGGGACGTGACAAGTTGGTATCAGAGCTTTGGGATTAGGTCTCCTACCGATTACAGAGTAAGGTAACCTTAGTGGGATCTCCTCTATCGTGGTGAACCCGGGCACAACTATAGAGAGATGGCTCCACTGAAGGTCCTGTAGGATGTTTTCATTTCCTTTCCCTCCGAGACTTGTTTTTTCTTAGGAATTATGTTTTTAGTTTTAGTTTTAGACAGATATGGCTATACTTTTGAACCCGATAAAGGAAAGGTTATTATTGTTTTGATTCCATTGCTGTCGGATCAAATTGTATGTATGGGGCTTTATATGTTGAATTCATGATTGATTTTGTGTGAATGATTTCCTTTATCTTTCTTAATTTTATTATTACTATTTTTTTAGTATCATCCCATAAAAGAAACCACTGGCATTAAAAGCGGAAGGATTACATTGCAAAAAAAAAAAAGAAAAAAGAAAATTACTTATGCATGAGTAATCTAAAAGCGAGGTGGTCTCGGATTAGGAGGGTTGTATTGTATCATCACCCCTCGACCATTCCTTGGAGCGAGAGACAGAGCAATGTCACGGAGGGTAGTGTAAATCCCATTCATACAATCAACACTTCTTTGTTGTTGATTGCAGAAGCACTGGGTAGACCAATAGAAGAACCTGTCTATTCTTGAAGTCATTTCTGCATGATTGCATTTAGTTAACTTCTCCAGGTCTCCTATCATCTTTTTTAGATTTTTCACCTCCTGCTCTAGACAGGCGATTTTGTCCTCCGAGGTATGGCCCGTGCTAATCTCCTCAGCTTCCTCGATCTTCTTCATTTTCTTCTCCTTCTGCTTCTCTGGAGACCCCTCAAAAGGTCTTTTGCCCTTGTCTTTGCCCAGACTTAAGTTTAAGTCGAGCTCTTCTTCCTTGGCCTCCATTGTGAGATCAATGTACTTCCTTGTGGCCATGATTTGAAAAATTTAGAAATTTATGTCGGAGTATGAGAAGAGAGGAATGCTGAGAAGTTGTAGGCTCAGAGATGATTACTCTTTGTAGTGTGGTAATTGAGAACGATGGGGCAGTTCTTATAGAGGAAAAATTTGAACTTAGAGACAAAGAAGATATCTCTTCGCCGCACCCTACACGCTTAACCTATGGATTTCTACAAGCTGGAAGCTAGAAGTCTAGGGTAGGTATGCACACCAACAACGCGTCGCATTAATGGCAAAACCACGAAAGTCAATATTCGGTGGATTTGCGGTCGATTTACACTTGATTTTTTTTTCCATTTCTCTCGTTGGCATTTTCTGAAATTCAAAGAAGTCGACAATGTAGCCATTACAGAGTGTCTTAGATGTTTTCACGATGAACTAAAATGTATTTCTTTGCTTTATTGCGTTGTTTTTGAAAGCCTTCAGTTGAGTATAATATACATGATTGATTGAATTATACTGTGATTATATGTATCTAAATACATATGATATGTATGTATGTTATTCATGCATAGAGAGTGAAGGCTATTTGTTATGGCCAGGAATAATATGTAATGATTCTACATACATTTAGAGAATGAGAAGTCTGAAATTTAAAAGAACTTGAATAGATGAAAATATATAGATAATGATGTATCTCTATGTTTATACGTATATGCTCGTAGAGGCAAGTGAAAGGTAAAAATTTTTCTCACTTTATGGAACGCTTAATGTGTAAATGTGAGAATTTTTTTTTTTAATATGTATGTTTGAAAATGTGTAAGCTTAGGGCAAAGCCACGGATTAGAAACCTAGATAAGGCTAGTATGAAGCTACCCGTTCATGGAGTAATATCTCGATTTAGAATTATTGGATAAGACAAATACAGAGTTAAGAAGTCATAAATTGAAGCGGCGATTAGTTGAATAATTTGAGCAAGAGTCAAAAGTTAGCCAAAATTTTTGAGGAAATCTTTTGTATTGGATTATATTTTGTTATTTTCTGGCATGCTTATTAGAGACCGTTGGCATTGCGTCAGATAAGGTCTGCAGGCCATCTTTAGAGTATGATGTAAAGGTTTTGTAGCCCTAAATTTCGTCTATATATAATGGATGCCCCATTACGCTGCTCACTACACTAAGAGTTCATTATCTATAAGCTTTCTAGCATCAAACTTCTCCTTCTGTACAACCTTTATAGCTCAGAAAAGTATGGCCGGCAATAAATCTTTCAATTTAAACTTTGAGGCTGGCAAGGTAGAGCTGGATCTAAATCTTAGCCTGGAGAATTATAAGAATAAGAGATCCATGGAAGAGTCACCAGAGGCTAAGAAAAGAAAAAGGGATGTAATAGAGCTAGAGGATGTTAGCACAGCAACATCTTCTAATAATGAGCTTGCGCTTATGAGACAAAAGATGGAGGACTTGGAAAGATTGATAAACCGCCACTTTGAGGACCAGGGGAGATTGATAAATCGTCTCTTTGCAGAACAAGAGAAGCTTTTGAATCGTCATTTTAGGGAATTGGCGAATAGAGTTGATAGACATTCGATGTTTGCAACTCAAAATTTTCGTGACCAACAAGCGAGATGTATTGACTGTATGAATGGAGTGACTTCTGCACTTCGCCAAATTTCCCAGACGTTTCCTCCAGAAACTCTTTCTAGGCTGCAACGATTAGCTTCTTCCTTAAGGTCTGAAGCACCTTCCTCTTCTAGACCTGGAGCACCTTCTGCATTTCAAAAGCCTCCTCGTCCTTAATTTATTCTTTCTTTTGTTTGTACCTAAAGCTGATGTTTGATCTAATGTTTACGTATTAAAAAAATTCCAGAAGAGAGAATGAGATATAGACAAAATATCTGCATTTGTTTCAATCTTGAGTTTTGAATTCGGAGGACCGAATTCTATTAAGGGGGGAAGAATGTAATATCCCAAGAATTTATATGAATATTTAAAGCCTATTTTGAAGTTTAGTGAAAAATTTAATTACATGAAAAATTTGCTTTTTGAATTAGTGAAGAAAATCTGGGAATAGAAATTTTAATTTTTAATTTAGGAAATTTTTACAAATTCTCAAGGACTAAAGTGAAAAGAAAAGAAAATATGGATTACTTTTGAGAAATGACCAAATAAGAACTTGAGAGGAAGAATAAAGCTTATGAGAATGAATTATGAGTCCGGTACCGAAGAGATGATTGATTCGAGGTTAAAGTGGTATTTGAGACATCGAGAGGGATTAAAGTGAACAAATCTTATAAGCTAAGGTGGCTATGAGCGATTTTATCGAAAAAGAAATTGGTGGGGCCCACGCGTATACACTTCTCCTTATTCTTTTCTTTTTCTCATTCTCCCTCCCTCCCGTAGCTTCACTTTCTCTCTCTCTCGATTATGCTTGCAAAGGAATTTCTTCATCAATCATTCATGCAATTTTTGCTTTGGGAAGGAAGCTATGAAAGTTAGGATGATTGGTAAGTTGATGTTCTTCTTCTTCTTCCTCTTATTACAAGATCAAATCCTTGGTTATCATTTTTTGCAAAATTTTTGTAGAATATTTTAATGGATGAATTTAAGTGTGGATGTTAATCTAAAACATTCCTAGGTGGTTTATGATGTTATTAGAACAAGAAATTTGGAGAAAACTAGGAGAAATTCGTAGAATTTGGATATTTGAAAAAAGTTAGTGTTCTTGATGAAAATTTGAGATTTGAGCTTGGATTGTTGGTAGAAATTGGGGGTTTTGGTGTTAAAACACTCCTTAGACATTAAGGATGAAAACCCATGGAAGAAATCAAAAGAAATGTTGTTTTAGATATGATTTTTGGATTTTTGGATGAAGAACACGAAGAACATCGAAAATTTTCCCCAGAATTACTGTTCACCGAGAAAATTTTTCCAGATTTTCTCGTTACTGTAGCGTTGACTCGGTCAACGTTACTGTAGCATTGACTCGGTCAACGTTACTGTAGCTGCGTTGACCGTTGACCGTTACTGTAGCATCAGTTTTTTTTTTAATATCGTTGAAAAGCTTTTTGAGTCTAGTTTCCAATGGTATAAGTTTCATCTGTATATTCATTACCAGTTAGGAGTTATGATTTGAGAAGTAGATGAATGTCGAGAGTAGTGGTAGGAAATTTCTCTATTTCGTAACCCTGATGGTTTTTATCTGGTTACAATAGGAATGGTCAAGTGCAAGGTGGGAGTGCTGAGAGCATGAAATCCAGGTGAGTGGGTTAATACTTGCTATGATTAAATATCTTTGTTATTGACTTTTTGCATCATAGTGAAAATATGTTGAATATCCAAGTTTGAAGAGAATGATGTGGGATGGTGAGACATAAACAATTGTGGAACGTGCCAGGTGATGTATATAATTATATTTTCTTATTTTCTCATGAATTGAGGTTATATGATGGATTGTGAATGACATGTGAACTGAGTTGAAATGTATCATACTCTGATTGTTGAGTTCATTCATATGCGGATAGTTGAAGTATGTTATTGTTGAATAATTGTTCTATATTATGGGTTATGTTGTATACATGCTATGTTGCTGGAACCACATCGATTATGTTGTGGCTCAAGATTATGATTGAGGATGTTTTTATATGTGATTGTGATTGTGTTTGACTGGAAAGGAAATGCATGGTGGTGCACCCCATGGAGAAATTTATGTGAAGTTATAAGGGTGGAGATTATAAATGGAGCGATAAGGGTGGATGCGGCGGGGGCCGCGGGCAACGATCCAGAGGTATTCTGGACGACCCGGTTGGTACGGGAAATGTGTGTGAAATTGATTTCACCGATTGCTGTTGTGAATTTTGAATTATGTTAAAATGTATTTGATTTACTTGGATATTGTTGTGAAGTATTATGAATAATATTATATCATATGATGATCGATTTACGTATGATTGCTGCATGTTATCATTATGATGCATGATGTTTTTTTTGTCATAGTGTTGTGTTATCTACTCACTGGGCACGTGGTTTGCTCATACCCCTCTTATTGATATTTTTTTTCAGAGTTGACAGCTGAAGGTAAATATCGGAACAAGGAATTATGGATCCTTAGTCCATGATTACCTTTTCATTTGTTCAGGATAAAGGTATAATAGTTAAGTCTTATTCTAAGTTGTATAAATCTAGAAATCTCTGTAATCGGGTAGGTTCATTCAGTGATGTAATGTGAATAATTGTAGTTTGTATAGAGAACTCGGTTTGGTTGCATGAAAAAGAATGGTATGATGCTTAAGAGAAAAAAAAATAGGCTTACGGAGGTGAAATGAAATTCACTTTTCGTGCCGGTCACGTGCTCAGATTTTGGGACGTGACAAATATTTACCTAGAACAATAAAACAGATAATCATTTAAAAAAAACACAAATAAGCTTGAAAGAATACTAAAATTAACTAATCATGAAGGAAAAAAATATACTTGGAGGTGGATGCGGAAAGTTCATGGAAGTAGTGGTGATAGCCTGCTGGAATACTCGAGCGTCATGAGCTGTACCTTCCCAACCAGGCAATACAAATGTGAAACACATGTCCCAATCACACACAGCTAACACATTTTGTGTGTGATATCCTTTTCTTCTAATAAAACTCGGTTGGTCACTTGCACTAACTACGCACGGGATATGAGTTCCATCAATTGCACCGATGGCATCCTTGAAATAGGGCCAATATCGTTGGTCATTTCGTATTTTGGGACAAATATCACGAAATAAACGATCTTGAGGCCTAATATAATTGAAAGAAAGCTTCAATAAACCAACCAACACTGCATGAATGTATCTACTGATTATTTCTCCTGAGTGTTGGAACATTTCTTGTAGGACTCTATTTCCTACCCCATGGCCCACCATGTACAAGAACATAGCAACCATCTCTTAAACTCCTACCCGTGTAGACCCCTCTAATCCGCACTCCATTAATTCATGGTATAGCTGGTGGAAAATATTTTGTTCCATGCAGAACATCTCATGGCAACGAATTGGATGTCCCTGTAATATGTCTACTACCCATGAATGTCCAGACTGTTCATTTGTTCTATGTGGTTCTTTGGACATATATAATTGATAGTAGGTAGCAGCCATTGTCGTTGTAATCATGACCTGGTCATCGTTATCTATTTCTGAATTTTGTTGTATGTTTCGAGGATCCATTCACACCTAAACAACCATAATGCACATTAAAAGCAAGTAATAGTAATAAAACATCACATTATACAGGATAATGTTGATACAATAGCTTAAATTAAACTAGAAATGATAAAGATAATGTTTATACAATAGTTCAAGTAAGAAGAGATGAATAATAAAGTTCAATTTTTAAAGTGGTGTGAAGGATATTGAACTGCAACCCGAAGCCAACTATGTAACAAGTGTGGCTTCCCCAGATTTGTTGCAAACAACTCCCTTGTTTTCTCATGCACCAGTAAATTGCAACAATGGCCATAAAAATTGGGGTCGCTTGTAACTTCATCCATGTTCTGGAGGACTCCCACTAATTTCTCCATAGATGGCACACTTGGTCGTGCATGTGGCTTATCAACGGAACTGGTACGTGAGCGATAGGTATCAGCTATTAAGCTCACAGCTGCAATTAACTGTCTAGCATTAGATGCCTTGCCTTTTTCTTTCACTTTTTTTACCAGCAGCCCTTTTTCTTTTTTCACCACTTCTCTGGCTAGGTGGTGTGGTGGTAGAAGTTCCTGCAACCACTAAGTCCTCCTCACTATCCCCACTTCCTTCTTCCATGTCTATTGGCATGCCGTCCCATGTTGGACGATAGACATCATCATCATCATTCATGCTAGTTGGAAGTGTCCCAGATGTGGGTGCCCAAGCATATTGATCATTGGCCACCACATCCTTAAAAAGTGTGGTCAGCAGGGGTGCAAAAGGAAGCCCTTTGTACTTGAATTTTACATATTGGGAATTTTCCTACACAATCTTAAAATATATTATCTTAGCAAACAAAAAAAAAAGTGTACATAATCTCTAGAAAAATTATGGTATCAATCATACCGCAATCTTCTTCTCCTACCATTCGTTGGGGGCATCGACCATGTTCCTGACACTGTCTCACCCTAGCCCAGTTTCATTGGCAAATAATTTGTGCCGTGCTTGCCATTCTTTTTTCAAACTATCCTATTTGTTTTTTAGTTGGGTTTTGTCATAGTTCTTACCACTCCAATTGTTGAATTCAGTAACAACATTTTTTCACCAAGTCTTTGTCAACGTTGTGCCATTGCGTTCTCCTTTATTAATTTCATTTAAACAAGCTTGAATAAATTGTTCTGTTGATTTTAGATCCCAAGCGGCCTTTGCACTCATCTCTAGTGAATATAAAATACTAATTAAGAACTATGATAAGTTATTTAGCTATGTACTTAATTTCTATACTTACCTACTTCCAAAAAAACCAAATAACATAAATTAAAAACAAGCCTTATATACTTATTTTCTCAAATCAAAAAACCAATCATGTACTACTAAACTAAACTAAAATTATTTGTTTTAATAATAAGATTACTCAAATTACAAGATTGCTCAAATTAAATTAAAACAAGTTTCTAATTAATTTTATTTCAATCAATTTCGTCTATTTTTATTTTATCTGGTCTATTTTTATTTTATCTTTGTCTTAATTACAATTATTTGTCTCACAAACTAATAAAAATATTCAAGAATTGATTTTTATATCAATTAAAATTATTTGACAAACAAGAGTGTGTTGTTTCTTCTAATAATAATTTTTATCTCAATTAAAATTATTTGACAAATTATATGTGTTGTTTCTTGTAATAATAATTTTTATCTCAATTAAAATTATTTGACAAATTATATATGTTATTTCTTCTAATACAATTTTTTTATCTAACTAAAAATTATTTGACAAACAAGAGTACTGAAGTAATTTTTTTAATCTATATGTCTATTAAACCAAATTACATGTTTTGTTTCTTGTAATAATAATTTTTATCTCAATTAAAATTATTTGACAAATTATATATGTTGTTTCTTCTAATACATTTTTTTATCTAACTAAAAATTATTTCACAAACAAGAGTACTGAAGTAATTTTTTTAATCTATATATCTATTAAGTCAAATTACATGTTTTGTTTCTTGTAATAATAATTTTTATCTCAATTAAAATTATTTGACAAATTATATATGTTATTTCTTCTAATACATTTTTTTATCTAACTAAAAATTATTTGACAAACAAGAGTACTCAAGTAATTTTTTTAATCTATATATCTATTAAATCAAATTACATGTTTTGTTTCTTGTAATAATAATTTTTATCTCAATTAAAATTATTTGACAAATTATATATGTTATTTCTTCTAATAGATTTTTTATCTAACTAAAAATTATTTGACAAACTAGACTACTCAAATAATTTTTTTTATCTATATATTTATAAATCAAATTATATTTTTTTTCTAATAATAATTTTTATCTCAATTAAAATTATTTGTCTCAAATTAAACTAAAACAAGCTTAAAATATATTAGTACAAGATATTTTTTTGTTTCTTCAAAAAATTATATTAATTAAGCAAGTAGATTAATTATTTAATTATGATTAATTAATTGTATTTAGGGTAATTAAAATTATGAAATGTTAATCATAATTTGCTAATTAATTTTTTTTTTTACATTAGCTCACTACTGCAAAAAACTTTGTGGCATATATCATCCAGAAAAAAATAAAGCCCACTTCTGCCAAGCCCAAGAATAACCACCAGAAAAAAAATAGCATTCATCTTCTTCGCCCGAGCAGAGAGTCGGGCTACCCCACGGGTCACAATGACCTGGTTTGAAAACCCGGGTTTTCCCACTGCATTGGCTGCCTGCGAACCTCATTCCACGCCGATCACTGCCGTTAGCACATTCCCGATGGATTTCAGTCACAAGCAACACATTATAGCACACAACAGAGGCAAATCAATTTAGAAGAACACACGCAGGCAGGCAAACATGGAGGAAGAAGCGATACCTATTGACGAGAAATGGCCGAAAATTGACAGAAAATAATGACGAAGGCCACCGAATAGAGAGGTGTCCAATGGTCACACACGCAAGAACAGAGGAATGCAGAGTATAATGATACTGGTTCACTTTTGTTTGAAATATATATACACCAAAGGCATTGGAAGGGGCAATAATGAACATTGAGGAGGGTAGAATATGTTTGTCAGCAAGGTTGAATCCCACCCACGTTTTCCTGTCCCCAAAAGCAACAAATTCACACGGAGAATATACTGTGGTTACAGAGCAGTGAACCGAGTTTCAGGCTAAACGGAGTTTGCGTGATTCTCCTTCCAAACATCTCGGATTTGCGCTGACCGTGGTTGAATGCACAGGATACATGGGTAGGACGTGACTCAACGTAGAAACAAACACGCACTAAGTAAAAATGAGAATTTTGTTGGTGTAGTAGTTGAATTGTGTAAAAATTAATGACTAAAAATGTTAACATATTCATAAATATAAACATCAGCTGCCATGTAAAAATATTTTAATAGTAAAGTTAACCTTACATTGATGGAGAAATTATATGAACTATTTTATATAGAAATAAACTATAGGGACCAATGTATAATTTTGATAAAATTATATGGATTAAAATTATAATTTAACCTATAAATTATCTGACAAGTATATTATAATTTATGAGTTATTTGAATTTTAGTGAAATATTGTTTTTATTTTAATAAACAATTGTGAAGAGTTAAAAAAAAAAAAAGGGCCAGAAATCAAAAGCTCGAATATAAGCTCCAATTGTTCAAATTGAACCGCGTAAATTGACAATTTTATGATTTGGCTTTACATATAAAACCTAACTGAACAGTTTAAATTTTTTTTTTGTTTGAAATCGCTGTAGTCAACTGCAAACAAAGCCTATACTCCACAATATGAAATTGTATTTTTTATTTTTTTAATTACAAGAGGCTGAACTCATAATATCGAATTCATACGATTTGGGCCACAAGTTCCGATTATAATTGTAGTTTTATATTTAACATGGTAATAAAATCAATTAAATCAAAGTTAATATCTAATATAAAATTATAATTTTATTTTTAATATGATACTAACACATGTACAGTAAATTAATTTTAATGACAACAAATAAATTAAAGTGGAGCTGAATATAATATTTTAACTAGAGAGATATTGAATAAATTTTGTTGAACATCAAGAAAAACTAATTTACGTTACCTATGAAAATTTCATAGAACGAAAGGTATTTACACTTATAAACATTTATTTGTTTACAATTTAATGCATGCATTTAGTATACTCATGTTCATTTTCTAAATAAAATTGATAATATATTTAGAATTTAAACAACTAAAAAAATTTCTTATGTGATGTTTATTTTACATCCATATATATATATATATATTGGTTTTAATTATTTAGTTTTTGAATTTTAGAATTATAAAATTCGATTATTAAACTATAAACATTTTAACTACTTATTTATTTATTGATTCATTACTTCATAAATATATATATTTTTTTGAAACCACTAGTATTTGATTTTTAAACTAATTAGATTTTGACTTATTGGTTTGAGTTAAGTTAGACTATAAATATATAAATTTTTTTCAACATTAATATCTTTTGTTCATGAGACTCAAACTTAATATCTTATTTGAAGAGAATAAATATCAAATTACTTTGACGGATGAATATATATTTTATGATAAATGGGATATGAGTATAACTTTTAAGTTTTATAAGGGTATATTAATAAAGAGTTTTATCATATTTATAAACAAGAAGTCATTCCATCCTACAAATTATAGAATCCAAAATCCTTTATAGATAATGAGAATTGACATGTTAGGTACCAAAGAAAGTTGGAACCATTGAAGAAAATAAAAAGATAGTAATAAATTGTCTAAATTACCTTATTAAAAAAATACTAAATTTATCTTTTCATATATTTTTAAAAGTTGAGTATTTTAGTAAAGTATCCTATTTCATTTATTTTTCTTTGCTTTTTTTCTCTTCCTTCCCACATATCAAGACATAGCCTAAAAGCTCATTCGGTACACAGGAAATATTTTTAAAGGAAAGAAAAAGAGAGATGAAAAGAAAAACATAAAAAAATGAAAAAAAAAACTATTTGGTACAAGATAGAAATATATAGAGAATATGTGAGGTAATTTTGCTAAATTATCCATAATTCAAAATTATTTTTTGAAAAAGAAAAAGAAAAAATAGACTTTGTCTCGAAGCTTTGACACACACAATCACCTTTGTCTCCCTCTCAGTTTAGTTTTCGTTTTTGTCTCCCTTTCAGTCTTGTCTCCCCATCGTTCTAATTCAACTCATCTCTCTCGCCGTTCTTGTTCAACCCCTTTCATTGTTGCCACTCTTTCACTACTGCCACTCTTGTCGTCGCTTATTGTTGCTCCTTCTCTTGGTTTGTATTCTCTCTTGACTCTCTCTCTTTCTCTCTCATTCTATCCTCCTTAAAACTGTCTCTATGTTTTTCTTTTCTATTCCCCCACCTGGTATAAAATTGTAATATTCACCTTAAATCTCTTTATAGGTCGCCTCTTAAATTCTCTTCCATAGACCCAATTGTCACCGCCTCCTCTGGCAAGTTATCATCTCCACCACCCCATCGTCCATCACCAATGCTTTTCCAAATAACTATTTAACTGAGGACAAACTTGTCCTCACACTCATCTTCTCTTCTCCCTTCTAGTTTTCCATCAGCCAAATGAAGGAAAAGGCCATATGTTTATGAAGGAAAACTAAAAAGCACTTTTCCATTGCCAACTTGTCATCTAGCTTCATTAAACACATATGAAACACGGGAAAATGGAACCATCAATGAAATTCTATCTTCCCTCGATGAAAAATATGCATACCAAACAAGTCCTTAAAAAAATGAGAATTCAAACCAATTAACTATGCATTTTTGTCATTCCTTTTTGTCATTTCATTTTGGAAAAATAGTACTTTATGTCCCTAAAGTTTACACCAAGTTTCATTTGTGCCCCCAAAGGTTTTTTTTTGGCCTACTTATGTCCTTTATGTTTCAAATTTTGTCATATATACCATTTTTTGTAACACCGTTAGTCAACTTAACGAAAATGCTGACTGAGCTGCCACATGGAAAAGCATCTGCCATGTGGCAGTCACGTGAACTTCTAAAAAAAATTTTGGCAAAATTTTCTAAATTTTTTGTAAAAAGTTTCAATTTATTCAATTTGATCCTTAGTCAAAATTTTTCTCTTGTCTAATTTTTGATATAAACTCGTTCTAATTTGTCTAAGTCCCTAGTTTTAAGAATCTATTTTTTGTTCAAAATAATCTGTTATAAACTTTTTAGTTTGTTCACTTTAGTCCCTATTATTCTCTTTCATGCTTTTTTTCTCAAGGTTTGATCCTCTAAATCGGTCCATAATTTTATTTTTAATCATAGTATGATTAAATCTATCATTTATACTAAAAAATATAAAAAAGAATTAAAATTCAAGTTTCAAATTTTACCTTTTACGAAAGAGAGAGATATGCAATATTTGAAACTTTAAATTTTAATTCATTTCTTGTATTGTACTTGGATAGAAATGATAGATTTAATTATATTATGACTAAAAATGAAATTATGGACTGATTCAAAGGACCAAACCGTGAGAAAAAAGTATGAAAGTGAAGAATAGGAACTAAAGTGAACAAATTGAAAAGTTTATAAGGGATGATTCTGACAAATAAAAAAAATATTCTTAAATTAATGACCAAGACAAAGTAGAAGACGAATTGATATTAAAAATTGGACAAAAAATTTTGATCAAGAGCTAAAGTGAATAAACTGAAATTTTTTTTTTGAATAAATTTTTGGCTGTCCACATGGACTTTTTATTTTTAAAGTCTACGTGACAGATTTTTTTGCCATGTGACAGCCTAGTCAGTATTTTTATTAAGTTAACTGACAATATTACAAAAAAATAGTATATATGACAAAATTTGAAACATGAGGAATATAAGTGGGCTCAAAAAACCTTTAGGACATAAGTAAAATTTAGTGTAAACCTTAAGGATAAAAAATATCATTTTACCTTTCATTTTTATACATTTTCATTCCATCTGGCGAAACAAGATATAAGTGATAATTGTATTTTACATAGCGTAAATGACATTTTTCTGTTTCATCGTGCAAAATGGTGCTCAAAACAAATAGACGTAATCAAAGTTGTTTAATTTGGTTAAATGAGAAAATGGATATTTGCGAAGGAAGTGAGATTTAATATCATAAAATTTAGTGTGTTAGGCCATGATAATATTAGATTTTCTATAATATCACAAATATTTTTTCTATATTTAAATATTTATGAACCAGAATCTTTTCAGCATGTAAAACTCACATAAGGCAATTAAATAGCATACCTAAACTTGAAGCCATAACAAAATTCTCTAAATAATAGAGAAACTGGTTTCTCTACTCTTTACCCTTATATTCTGACTATACATAATTAGTGGAGAAAAGTGTAGACACTTTTTATGAGTAGAAGGAGGACCAATTTATATAGAAGTTTTATACGGTTATTTTGATACATCCATCAAGTATCATAAATGGTTCAGATTCAATTTTATTAATTAAGGTAAGATCATTTTCATTAACTGTTCAGAAACCACACAAATAACCATTCTTCAATTAAAGCAAGATCAATTTAAATTGAAAAATACCATAACAATTATGTGGTCAATTTTAGGTCCATTGATCGAATAAATTGAATTAATCATAGGATAATTCTAACCATGGTTCAATAGAACCGGATTGAACCGGTGATGAACTGATTAGGTCTTTGGTACGATTTGGACTTGAAAGTCAATGAGTGTTTAAACTAGTAGAAAATCGGTAGAACCGATAAAACCAGCCGATTTTACGATTTTTTTTAATTTTTAGTTTTTTACTAAATATTATTTTTTTTTAAGAAATCTCCAAATATTTAAGCTATTAGGAGAATATATATAATTGATATAAATATATATTTGTAACATGCCTTGAAAATTTTAATATTATATATTATATATTTTAATATCTTAATATTTGAAATATATAAATTATTAAAATATTTTAAAATTTTAATATACTTTAAATACTATCGGTTCGACTACGGTTCAACTAGACAACTACGATCCAATCATTAATCTTTGAATTGGTTTCTCAACCTGTTCAATGACCGTTTCAGTTTTGATACTCTAACAGCCCATTTGGTATGTAGTAAATGAAATGAAAAGAAAGAAAAATAAAAAAGAAAAAATTTCTTGGTATGGAACTAAAAAGAAATAAAGGAAATGAAAGAAAATCAGGTAATTTTTATTACCTTTGAGTTATATATATATATATATATATATATGTATAAACGGGCTTTACCTGTACAAAAGATGGAGAAGCCATGACAAATCAATGGCCACTAGAGATAATAGTGGTGGGGGCAAGGACATTTAAGGCATTGATGGACTTGTTCTTCACTCAAGTGACTTCAACCAATCAGTACAAGACCCCAAGGTGCATCAAGTTTAAGAAAGCACTCTCTCGCAGATCAGAACCAGAAACTCTTTCGTTGTTGCTCCCTCTCTCACTGGTTCCACCATCTCTGTTGGCACCATTCTTCGTTTTCTCCTGTTCGTCTCTATGTTCTCTCTGTTTTCCGGTTCTCTTTGTTCAAATACCATCTCTGTTCTCTGGCACTCTTTCTCAGGTGTGGATCCTCTTTTTGAAATTTTTGTGCTTGGAGTTTTAGCAACGGTTTTAACTGTTGCTAAAACTTTCAACAATAAAAAAACTGTTGCTGAAAGTTTTAGCAACAGTTATAACCGTTGCTAAAACTCCAAGCATCTCTCAGCTTTTTTTTTCCAAGCAGAGAATTCACACCCCTCTTTCTCTGGCAGCATGGGAGGGCAAAATGAGCACAAATAGTCATTCTCCCTTTCCTTCCGCGCTTTCCGCCCATCTAGCAAAGGAAGCATGTCATTACGATTAAATAAGAGAATGAAAATTAATTGAGCAAAATGTACAAATGGCGTACCAAACGTGGGAGAGCAGAACTGTGCCGAAAAACAATGATGAATTCCTTTCCTTCAAGCGTACCAAACAATGTGTAAACTAAAAGAGCAAGAGTCGATTCTCCACGCAATTAAGTATGTTCTGACATAAACAATTCAATCACCGCTTTCATATTTAACCAAAACGGATTTCTGAACCTAACCCTAACGTTAGTGTTTCTACTTTATAGAATAGTAACATGTACGGTTTATAGAAAAGAAAAAAAGGAAATTGATATTAAAATAAAGGGGATTTTGATAATTAAAAAATTGTGTCAGCGTTTGCTTTTGCGACTCTGAGCCAAAAGTAAAAAGGCAAAAAGGTTGTTTGGGTTAGCGTTGGAGCAACCAAATGTACGGCATAGTGATATATAAACGCAAGTTTGCATTGATTTTTGATTTGTTTCATTATGTGGCAGAGGAAGCATGAGAATTGATTTTCTAAAGAAAACCTAGGTTTCCTTCACCGTTTAGCTTCATCGTTAACGCGTCCTCCCACTGTAATATTATTTACCTCATTTTTCCATGATATCCTCTTTGTTCTCTTCATATTTTTCTTCGTCTCTGTTCCTCCTCAACCATGTTCTCTCTTCATTCTTGGTCCCTCTTTGCACTCTATTTTCACGTAAGGGAAGATAGATGGAGAGATAGGTGATTGGAGGTTGGACATCAGCAAAATTTTGGCCAGAGTCTGACGAATCTCGACAGTGCAACTTGATTATTTAAAGGCCGATGATGCTCTCTCTATTTTGTCTTTTCCTCACTCGACTTTCTCTCTCTCTAATTTGGATAATTTTATATTATATGTATTGTTACTATTGCTATTATTTAATATTACTATTGTTGTTGTTGTTATTATTATTATTATTTAATATTAATATTTATTTTCAAAAAAAATTCCTAGATTATCAAGAAACAAAATTACGGGTCCTTATAATAAATGTATATTTCTAATATAATATTAGTATCAATAGTTAAAAAATTAACATTAAAACATTAATATAATTTATTTTATTACATTTTGATATAAAAAATTAAATAAGAGTAAATAAAATAAAATAATATAAAATGCATATTTTTTTAATAATTATATATTCAAAATATTTTTACTGACCAATATCTAAATAAAATATATTTTTTAAAATTATTTTTTTATAATAGTTTTGAAATATAAATCATGTTTATACAAATTTAAATTTATTTAAAATTAATTTTAAAAATTAATTATATTCTAAATCTAACTTTATCCAACAATTTTTTAATCACCCCAAAATCATATTTAAAGTAACGACGTCAATATTCGAATCTTTAACTTTACCGGTAAAGTTTCTATGGAGCTCAATTCACTTTCACCAATCACAGTTAGATTAAAAAACATTAAATAATTAAAACATATACTTTTACGATAGAAAAAGAACATGTCATGATTCCTCCAAACTAGAGTCTTTATCCACCTTAGAAGGTTGGGAAGAAAAGTTGAGTGGAGCGACTAGAGCAATGAGGTAATATAACAATAAGAATAACACGGACTGATGTCACGTACTCAACATGAGCTGGTCACAATAATACCAATTACTTGAACCTTAGAAGAACGACAAATATTTTGATTTTTGAGATGCTACTTTAGAGAGTTTTATTTTTTATTCTCACTAAGCTCAAAGTAGATTAGTTTTCTACCCAATTAGATGAATAATAATATTGGTTAAAAAAAAAGAAGACTAAAGGCCCGTTATTTTTTTTAAAGCATGAGAAAATTGAATTAAATATGCATTACAAAAGAAAAAAATTACATTTTACCCCTTAAACTTTTTTCTATGTGTAGAAAAACTCCTTAAAGTTTCAAATTTAGCAAAAGACCCTCGCTCAACTTTTAATTTGTGCAAAAAACCTCCTAAAGTTAGTTGACCGTTATTTAAATACTCATGTGGACTGAAACTCCTGCCATGTCATTATTTTTTTACAGCTCAGCTTTCCTTGAGCTTTCCTAGTCAGCATTCTTCAAAGTTCAAGCATTAACTTCACGCGCGTAATGTCCAGTTAAATGGCAGATCTCTGTAGGTACGACATTCAGCTTGTGGATGGAATCGAGTGAATAGAGAAAGGTAGTATAAGTGATCTTCTGGTTCAAGCCTAATTCCAATCGAGATTGCCTCCATTGATTGCCTTAAAAGCATGAAATACGGTCAGCCTTGGTTTGACATTCAGGGCTCGCAATTAGAAGATAGAAGCTGCGAGCTCGCAACCATAAGATTGAAGCTAGCAAACTCGAATCCATAAATCATCTACCTCGCCCACTCGAGCCTAAAAATCGGCGATCTCGCATTTGTGTTCAAGCCCAAAAACCCTATTCAACATCTTCCATAAGACCGCCCCACTACCACTCTCCCTTTTTTTATACGTGCACACGCGCACACGCACACACACACACATATATATAATTATATCTCTCTTATTCTCCAAAATTTCCTAGGCTTCAACTAATACTACTCCTACACACACACACACACATATATATAGTGAAATTATGTATACTTATGTATAGCAAGGGTGAGAGATGGAATTGAAGGGATTAATCAGAAACAGTGGGAGATTCAAGATAACCAAAAGAGTCGTGGTCGGAGAGTAAAAGCGCGGGAAGCCAGAGCACGAGGGTGGGCTTCAGTGGGTCGATGAGTGGGCCGTTGGTGTCGAGCAAGAAGAATAGTAGCAAGAAGAGTGCCAGGTTCAAGGATGACGAGGAGTACATGGAGATAACATTGGAAATGCAGAATGACTAGGTATCGGTTCAGAACATCTGGGGGGTGACTCAGACGGCGTTGCTGGCAAGCTGTCTGGAGAAGAGGCTGTCGGGTAGGGCAATATAAGAAAGGTAATGTGGTGGGGATGATGTGACATGTGATTTGTAAAAAGATGACTGACTAAGAAAGTTGAGTTGTAATAAAATGATAACATGACAGAAACTTTAGTCCACGTCAACATTTAAATAACGGTCAATTGATAGCTAACTAACTTTAAAGAATTTTCTGCATAAGATAAAAGTTGAAGAGGGTCTTTTATTGATTTTAAAACTTTAAAAAAAAATTTTACATATAAAAAAAAAGTTTAAGGAGTAAAGTGTAATTTTAAAAAAAAAAAAGGGAAATGTAATATTTGGAATGGGAGACGGGTTCTGGGCCTACCATCTAAGTGGAAAAGTAGACTTTCATAAAATAGTGACTGCAGGCCCGCTTCCCCCCAATACTTCGCTGCCCAAATTCTATTCCCTCATTTCTAAATTCACATTGAATGGAGAATATCTTTTTCTGGTCAGAATTTCGCAGAGAATTGACGCCATGCGTTCCCCCATTCTGTGCTCAGTTCTTTGCTTGCTAAGTATTAAGAGTCATTCAACTATGTGAGATTGATTTCATTCAATCTTATTTGGTCATGTATAGTGCTTAACAAGTAAGAAATTCAATTTCTATCCACCACTCACCTCTACATCTAATTTCATATTTCAATTATTTGAGTTTGGATCTATTGACATTATGTAATCGTGACATGGATTATTTATCATCCCATGGCGTAGAATGGACAATAAAAAAAGATCGTAGATGTGGATGCACATAATGAACAATCAAAAATTTATGTCACGGTTATGTGACGACAAAAAATTTAAACTCTAATTATTCATAAGTTTTTTTTTGTTAAACAATCATTTGGTATATGAACACCAATCCACAAATATTGACTAATTTAAATTAAAGCTAAATAGAATCATAATAAATGACAAAACTCTTCCTATCAAGTTTTAACACAGTTACATTTCTTAAAACTTAAACTCAATATATTACCAATTCACTTAGTCATGCGTTAATATATCTAAATTATTCGGAGACTTGACATTCCGCATTCAACCCAATTTCCCATTCTCACAACTGTGACGTTATGTGCTTTAAGGGATTCCGACCTGGATCATTCTTTAGTACTTAAAAATTTATATATTTAATAAAGTACATCACTCACCACTATTGAGGAATTTAATGTACTTTTATTAGTTTGGTTTGAATCAAATTAGGTTATATAAATAAACACTTTCTTCTACCAAAAAAAAAAGTACAAAATTTTCATAATATTTATTTTTCAGTTCACAAACTTTAAACTCAAAATTTTGTTAACAAAAATAAATATCAAATCACTTAAATTAATTAAAATTTCTATAATTGTGATTATAGAGCCAGGAAATCAAACCTTGTATCTTTGGCATATTCACTTAACACAATTTGCGTCTATATTTCTATTCACATAACATATCTAATTTTATAGAGAAAATCCAAATTCTAGAAAAATGGTTCACAAGCAAAATTTTGCAGATTGGTTTAAAAAAATTGAAATTATTTAGATTTCAACTTATGTTTTTGATCTTGCTCTCAACAATTTCATAATTATACCAAAATTTTTATACATAAATAATATTATTGCATACCAAAAATTTTTATTGATTACAAAAAAAATATAGACAAAATTTATTAAAAATAATAGCATATTGTATGGATAAACAGATTAAATATAAAAGACCATGCTATAAAGAATTAGAGCTTTTAAAGTTTCAATTCTGAATGATCTATTTTTATTAAAAAAAACTAAATTTTTTAATCAATATATGTGTGTATATATATATACATACCTATTTTCTAACGATAGAGAGAATCTAGATTGTTGTGTAATTGTCAGTGTAATATATATATATATATACACCTATTTTCAAACGATTGAGAGAATCTAGATTGTTGTGTAATTGTCATTGTCACTATATGGAGTCTAGATTGTTGAGAATATATATATATATATATATATATATACCTCAATTCATCAGCTCCCAATCAGTTTCACAGCCTTAGTTGCATTTGCTGTCCACGCGCTCCCATTTCTCCCTCGGTCTCTCTTCTCCACTCTATTTGTAGTAGCAGAAGAAGCCACAGACCGTTACCATCTCCTCCATTCCCTTCCTCATTATACTCACTGAATGCTTGATCACCACCATGCACATAGCCTCCTCTTCCTCAGCCTCTTCCCTCCTCAGAGCCACCCCAGCTCGGCTATTCTCTCCCTCTGCTTCTCTTTCTAGAGCCTTCGCTTATTCTCCTACCAGGCCTGCTCCATCTTCCACTGGGTACCGGTTCCTCAGCTTCTCCTCCGCCGTCCCATCATTCCGCGCCTCCATTCCCCGCTGGAGCCATGGTGTCCACTGGAGGTCTCCCCTCACTTTGCGCCCTCAGATCAGAGCCGTCCTCGAACGCTTCCACCGCAAGATCGCTACTACGGGTACTATACCGTGGAATCCGATAATTTTGTATCTTTCGGTTGCTCTGCTATACTCAATCGACAATTGTACCATTTTACATCAGTAGTATGTTTTGCGCAGCACTTCACATGTTCATATCCATTTTCTACACACTGAATCAACTTATCGTTGCTGAAACATCCAGCGTTATTAGTATTCGATAATGAAGATTTAAATTTATCGAGTTTGGTGGAAAGAATCTTGTAATATGCTCTTTCTGTCTGACTGTCTTGCTATATGCTCTGTTTTCTGGCTTAGTGTGAAGAAATAAACTATGGATGAGTTTCTGATATATGTTGCTGAAATTTATACAGCTCCTGAGAATCCTTTCAAGGGACACTTGACTAGTCTCCCCAAGCCTGGGGGTGGCGAGTTTGGAAAGTTCTACAGCCTTCCTTCCCTAAACGATCCAAGGATCGGTAATTTTCCTATCTTAGCTTGCAATAATTCCTTCCAACCATTCATATGAAATTGGTAATCCCATTTCAGTTACAAAAAGTTATTCTATCCTTATCAATAATTGCACATTTTTCTTTAGCTATTTCAGCTGTTGACGAAATTAACTTAATGTGTGCATAACAGATAGGTTACCATACTGTATCAGAATCCTCCTTGAATCTGCCATTCGTAATTGTGACAATTTTCAAGTTAAGAAAGAAGATATTGAGAAGATTGTTGACTGGGAAAACAGTTCTGTAAAGCAAGTTGAGATTCCTTTCAAGCCTGCTCGTGTTCTCCTACAGGTATTGCATTGACTTCTATATGTAGTGTAGTTAATATTTTGGTTGGGTGATAGTAGCATGTCTCCTTTTTTTTTTTGCCCCCCTCTTTAAACCTTGTTTACTTTGCGCAGGATTTCACTGGAGTCCCAGCTGTTGTTGACCTAGCTTGTATGCGTGATGCTATGAATAAGCTTGGCAGTGATTCTAATAAGATAAATCCTCTGGTATCAGTCATTCCTATTTCTTGCTTTTGGCGTTTGCATTCTTTCTCTATGAGGTCATTGATGGCAGGCACCAAAAAGTTTCAAACTTTACTTTACATCATGCAGTGACATATATGTGTTGAATCCATAATTACATATGTATATTACACCTTACTTTTACACCTTAATTTTACACATTACAAATGATTTTTTCATCTCATTTGTTACTCTAAATTAGAGTTAGCTAATCTTACTGCTGTGGCTTCTATGAAATGATTGTTTTCACCTGTTTTACTGGATAAACTGTTGGCAGATTATCCTCTATATGTTAAGTTAGCTATACTAAGAGTGGTTCTGAGAAATATATTATTGGCAGGTTCCTGTTGATCTTGTCATTGATCATTCAGTTCAAGTTGATGTGGCAAGGTCAGAGAATGCAGTGCAGGCCAACATGGAGCTTGAATTCCAGAGGAACAAGGAGAGATTTGCTTTTCTCAAATGGGGCTCAACTGCTTTCCACAACATGCTTGTTGTTCCTCCTGGTTCTGGTATAGTACATCAGGTAAATCTGGAAGCAGACATGCAAAGTGAATTCATGGACTTTATTTTATGGGTTTCTGTTTATTGATAATGTAAACTTGGAATATTGTGTCATAGGTCAATCTTGAATATCTTGGACGGGTTGTTTTCAACAATGATGGCTTACTCTATCCTGACAGTGTGGTTGGGACTGATTCACATACAACTATGATTGATGGCCTTGGAGTTGCTGGTTGGGGTGTCGGAGGTATTGAAGCGGAGGCAGCAATGCTTGGACAGGTACATTAACTTCATATCTTAATGTATAGTTTTATACACATGTAATTACTGCTGATGGCTTATTCAACTTTCCAGAATTTGATTGTTATTTACTTAATCCTGGAATGCAAAAGTGGAATAGTTTAACTGCAGTAGTAATCCTAATGCTGTGCTATGATGCTGACAGCCTATGAGCATGGTTTTGCCTGGTGTTGTTGGGTTCAAATTATCTGGAAAGTTGCGAAATGGTGTTACAGCAACTGACTTGGTTCTAACTGTGACTCAAATGCTGAGGAAGCATGGTGTTGTTGGAAAATTTGTTGAATTTTATGGTATTTAAGTTCTCATGTTTCACTCTATAGTCTCTTCTTTTCCCTTTCCTTTATCAAACTTATGTTGATTTGTCCCAGATAATTACAATTAAAAGTAATCATGGTTTTTATTTTCTAGGTGATGGTATGGGTGAATTATCATTAGCTGACAGGGCCACTATTGCTAACATGTCTCCTGAATATGGTGCCACTATGGGCTTCTTCCCGGTAGATCATGTTACATTACAATACCTCAAGTTAACTGGAAGAAGTGATGAGACAGTGAGTACTGTGCATGAGCTCATTTTTAATTTCCCTATGATGTGAAATGCTTACTGAACTTTTATTGACGATCAATTTGGCTAAATATAGGTGGCCTTGATAGAGGCTTATCTCAGGGAAAACAAAATGTTTGTTGACTATAATGAGGTAATGTTACTCAAATATCCTATCTGCTTGTCATTATCTACTTTTTTATTCTTAGCCATTTTAACAATATTTGTAGGTATATTTAATGTACAGACTGCTAATATGTTTTCTGTAAATTCAGCCTCAACAAGAAAGAGTTTATTCATCGTATCTTGAATTAAACCTTGCTGATGTTGAACCATGTATCTCGGGGCCAAAGAGGTGAGCTGCTCCTCCTGTTCCACCTCTTTCCTTTTATGTCGATGTGGGTTCTGAAATTACTATCTTATGTCTATGTAGTAATTCATATTAATACTGTCTTCAGACCTCATGATCGGGTGCCTTTGAAAGAAATGAAGGCTGATTGGCATGCTTGTCTTGACGGCCAAGTTGGATTTAAGGTAAATAATACATTGATAGTATGAAAGCCAGTTCTCTTGTTTTCATCCTATATGAAGGAAACATGATATGCATTTATATCTTTAATTATCAACTATTTGTTTTCACTCTTCAGTATTAGTAAAGCACTAAAGCTGCTATTTCTGTCCTTTTGATTGTTTCTGTGGCAAAATGCAATTTTGGTTAGTTTATTTTCACTTTTAGCTTTACTTTTTGTCCACAGTGAAAAGAAAACTAATAATATTTCTACTTTGTCCATATATATATATATACCTCGAGTGTTTGTGCAATACAAAGTTGTGGCTGTTTTATCTACACAAAATTTGCTCATTGACAAAAGCTGCAACTCTTTATTATTGATACTACTTTCATCAATATCATTTGTTGTCCATTCACCTATTCATTATCTTACAAAATTCTTGATCACTTACCCCTGCACCTGCACCAACTTTCATGAATAAACATTTACATATGGTCTTCCAATATTTGAGAAAATCACAGGATTTAGCACTCCTTCAATTTAGCACTCACAAGTTTGTTGCAAACTTGTGTCCTACAGACCTTAACAGTGGTAAGCAACATGTATTTGAGTTTTCTCCTCTTTTATTTATGAATGCATTCTTATCTTGCGGGTAAATGTCCTGGAGGTCACTGTGTGTGGAGTGAACTGGAATGCCCAGCAGGTTTGGCGCAGTTTATTTATTCTTTGCAGTAATACAGTAATTTGTGTCTCATGTACATTTGACTGATGAAAACCTAGATAAATCCTATATAAGTCACCATAGTAGTACCTAAACGTTTATTTTAAATGCAGGGATTTGCTATACCAAAAGAAGAGCAAGGTAAAGTGGCAAAATTTGAATTCCATGGGCAGCCAGCAGTGCTCAAGCATGGCAGTGTGGTCATTGCTGCAATCACAAGCTGCACCAATACATCAAACCCAAGTGTTATGCTTGGGGCTGGTCTTGTTGCAAAAAAGGCTTATGAGCTTGGTTTGCAGGTTAGGCACCAAGAATCATACATTTTGTGGACACTAGTAAAAGGAACAACTTTTTCTTATTGAAAACAAAAATACAAGGAGAAAATTGTATGTTTTTTACATATTTCCTTTCGTATTTTTGATACTAGCTGTTTTAACTTGATTTTCCAGGTCAAGCCCTGGGTGAAAACAAGTCTTGCTCCAGGCTCTGGAGTTGTAACAAAATATCTACTTCAGAGGTATTCTATGTTTCTCATGAGTATATCATAATTTGTATTATAATGTACTCATTGCCTCTGCGTAAATTGGGTATAATCTTCACTTATTTAAATTTGTGTGGCAGTGGACTGCAAAAGTATCTAAATGAGCAGGGTTTCAATATTGTTGGCTTTGGCTGTACAACATGTATTGGCAATTCAGGGGAGCTGGATGAATCAGTTGCTTCTGCAATCTCAGAAAATGGTAATATTTGCATAAATTTGCTAGACTTGAAAATAATGTATGTGCAATGCTGAAATTTTGTCTTGTTTAAACCTTTTACCTAACTTAAATATGTCCTGCTTCATATTTGCCTTGCTGATGGTATTCTTATGTGTTCTCATTCAGACATTGTAGCAGCTGCTGTGCTTTCTGGGAACCGTAATTTTGAGGGTCGTGTACATCCCTTGACAAGAGCTAACTACCTTGCCTCGCCTCCTCTAGTTGTTGCTTATGCTCTTGCTGGCACGGTATATATATTCTATTAATATTATTGTGTATGTTATATTATTTCTTCTACATAATCAGATTTCATATCTTCTGCTAAAGGGCTATAATCATCTGACTCATACCTTAAAATAATATCATTATTACCAAAGCTTAGTTGGAAGTAAATACAGCAGACAGGTATTAAATTCTGCAAGTCCAGTTGCAGGCATGGGAGCCTGTGCTAGTTACATAACATTTGTCTCTTTATTTGCCCATGGAAACATGAATCAGGTTGACACTGATACCTTTTGATCATATTTCCAGATTGACACTGATACCTTTTGATCATATTTCCAGGTTGACATTGACTTTGAGAAGGAGCCAATAGGAACAGGGAAGGATGGCAAGAGTGTCTACTTGAGAGATATCTGGCCGTCTAGTGAAGAAATTGCAGAGGTAAATGATGTCTAATTAGAAATTGTTTAGTGAGTCTAGAGCTTCAACAGTGTGTGGCTAATTAACTTTGGGTGACTTGATTTCTAGGCTGTCCAATCCAGTGTTCTGCCTAACATGTTCCGGAGTACATATGAGGCTATTACCAAGGGCAACCCTATGTGGAATCAACTAGAAGTTCCTGCCAACACCCTTTACTCATGGGACCCCAACTCAACATATATTCATGAGCCTCCATACTTCAAGGACATGACCATGGATCCTCCTGGAGCTCATGGTGTCAAGGATGCGTATTGCCTGCTGAATTTTGGTGACAGTATAACTACTGATCATATTTCTCCAGCAGGAAGCATTCACAAAGACAGTCCTGCTGCAAAATACCTTCTTGAGCGTGGGGTTGAACAAAAGGACTTCAATTCTTATGGAAGTCGTCGTGGCAATGACGAGGTGATGGCAAGGGGAACTTTTGCCAACATACGCCTTGTTAATAAGCTCTTGAATGGAGAAGTTGGCCCCAAAACAGTTCACATTCCTTCAGGGGAGAAACTCTATGTATTTGAGGCAGCAATGGTATGTTCTACCCAAGTATTGGGCATTATTATTGCTCTTAATAAAAAACTGCTGGCAAAGCATACTTTTGACTTTGTTATATAATGTTTCCTCTGTTGGTGTTCTTTGCTTACGATGCTTTTCTAATTTACTGGTAGTTCCCTCTCTTCAACAAATATCGTTGAGAAAGTTTATTGATAATGTCTAGTAGTCTTTGAATCCTTCTGCTTTTGCGTATGTGTCAAGTCTCAGCTTAGTCAAGTGGATAATTGTGACTTTTCAATACTAGCAATGAGCAATGTGAACTATGATATGTGCATCATTATCTTGGGGTGCTGTGACTTCCTCCTCCTCTGAGGACTTGATGCCAGGTGTGATTATGGATGTAAATCTACTAAACAGTGGACACCATTGTGTGCCAATGACAATTTTTTCCAAGATGACTCGTAAATAATCCTAGTGCCAGAGTGTGATAGGCAATAATTAACACAGTTTAATCTCTAATCCTCTGCAATGGTTCTCTTATTTCAGAGATACAAGGCCGCTGGGCAGGACACAGTTGTGCTGGCTGGAGCTGAATATGGTAGTGGAAGTTCTAGAGATTGGGCTGCCAAAGGTCCGATGTTATTAGTAAGGCCCTTTATATTATAACCTGTGATTGAGTTGAATTATATGTTTGGTTTACTCAACGGGTAGAGGTTAATCAATATTTTTTGTGGCTGATGACTTCTACATATGCAACAGGGAGTCAAAGCAGTGATAGCTAAAAGTTTTGAGAGAATTCATCGCAGTAATTTGGTAGGAATGGGAATTATCCCTCTTTGCTTCAAACCTGGCGAAGATGCAGACACACTGGGATTGACTGGTCATGAACGTTATACAATTGATTTACCAAGTAATATTAGTGAGATAAGACCGGGCCAAGATGTCTCTGTCACAACTGATACTGGAAAATCATTCACCTGCACAGTACGCTTTGACACTGAGGTAATTAAGCTTTTCAACATTTTCTTCATGAATCATGATGGCATCTAAGGATGCATAGAACACACTGTTTAATGAACAATCATTAAATGATTATAGTTTCCACATGCGAATCATTGTCTGGTATCAGCAATTGCCTAATATTGAGCCGTTGATACAGCCTTTCAAAAACTCGCATCAGAACTTTTTCTTGGTTTAGGTCATAACTACGTCATTCTTTCAGGTGGAACTTGCGTACTTTAACCATGGAGGCATCCTTCAATACGTCATAAGGAACCTTATCAAGCAGTGAAGTCATTTTGGATGGGAACATGAGGCCTCTGCCAGAGTCTGCGCGCTTTTTCAATTTGTAAAATGTGAGCAAGAATAAATTCCCGAGAAATGGGGAAAGATCCCATCGAGGGAGAGGCAATTTTGGACACTCCAAAAATGTTCTATTAGGCCTTTGCCTAGATTTCTTATTTATGTGCGATATCTCCTATTATTCTTTTGGCATATCCCTGGCAAGGTAGCAAGTGATAAAAGGAAGAAATGAAATGCTCGAGTAATGTGAAAGCGAGGAAAATTTCTTGAATCAGAATTTTATTGCGGTCCTGCTTATGGAATGTGAAATCAACGCAGCTTTCTTCCCTTCTATAGATGCAGCTATAGAGAAAAAAAGAAAAAAAAAGGAGATTGTAAGTATAGTTTTAAGAATTGGCAGTCATTGACTCGGGAGAAAATTGGCTCATTAGATCACTGGTCTAATTGGATCATTTGGTCAACTATTGAATTGAGACAATAAATAAAAAATTAGAGAAAATTAATCGTTTGGTTCATATAGATTGTTCAAAATTTGAAGTTGGCCCCTATGGTTTTTTTTTTTTTCTCCAAATCACTCTTTATAGTTTGCGAATGTATTATATACCGTCGGCATAGTTTTTTATTATAATAAATTAGGTAACTTTTTGTTGATTAAACTAACTGTGTCAATCAGGTGAGATGATATCACCAACATATGAAAATTAAAGATTTAGAATTCAAAATCTCAAACATTAAAGGATGATATTTTAATTTCATATTCGTAAGAGAAATTTAACCAATAGTTGATACTTTATTTTATTGTAATTTACAAGTTCTGGGATCATAATTTCCTTGTATGATTCCATTATTTTGTTCACTTATGTTTTTTTCGATTGTGTGATTTTATTTTCATCTATATGGTCTTGAGAAATGGAATATGTAGCTAATAATTTCTTGAACTTTAGATGTTTGAATTTCAATGTTTAACATAGATATCTACTTGTCTCTCTTAAATATTGCTCCTGCATAAATTTTCTCTTGAATGACTAAGCATATTACTTCTCCTATAATAAATAAAATATCAAAAAATTGTAAGTATGAATATCATTAAAACTCCATTTGATAGGTTTTGAACATTGATTTGATTATGTAGTTTGAAAACGAGATATAATTTGAATTGAAGAAAATCAAGGAGAAGGAAGTAAAAGTGACTTTGTACACCTTGTTAGCATAATTAGGATAAAGTTTACAGATTTATTAGAAAATAAAACAATAGGGATTATATCTAATATATTTGCAAAGTATAGGGAGTAATTTGGAAAAAAAAATATAACAACCAAATTAAAAATTTGACCAAATTAGAGGGACCAAATGATTAATTTTCCCTGAAAAATTATATATATATATATATATATATATGTGTGTGTGTGTGTGTGTGTGTGTGTGTATGTATGTATATATATATATATATTGACAAATAAATATTGAAGCAAGTAAAACAAATAATTTATATATTAATTTTACAATCAAAGTTTCTTAAAAATATATATTCTAAAATAATTTAGCACACAAATTTCATATTTGATAAATATATATATAATTTTTTATAATTAAATTAATAAATTATAAAAATAAATTTAAAAGTTTATTTTTAAATATTTGATTGTTATTTTTAATATTATATGAAATTATAAATTTTTTTACTAACATTGTTCAAATTTAATGATTTAAAATCATTTTACTCAAAATAATAAAATGATTTGCATAAGATAATAACATTTTATGTTTTATAATATAATAACGTCATGAATTCTACTTCTCCTAAAACTTATTTTGCTTCCACTCTTGCATTATGGATTTAAGCCAAAAAAAAAAGTAGGGAAAAAGGAGAGAGACCGGGTCGCTTAGGTTTTGATTAGGTCAATCAACCCAATCTAATTGAGTGACTCAAACTAGATTGGTTATTGGGTTGTCAAGTTTCATCAAATCATCCAGATCGGTTCGGATCACAAAACAATGATTGTCTCGGTTCGGATCACAAAACAATGATTGTAAGAGTAATCATCCTAATAAATTTTGTTTATTATACCAATCATATATTCTTACACATAATATCTTTATACAACACATGAAATGAAGTAGTAAAGATAATTTTACATAATTTAGTGAATCCATACTTAAAAATAATGAATTAGTAATACGCATGCTAAAATATCTCAATTGACAATGCTACTTGCATCATTTGTGCCAGTGCCGAAGACATGGTTCAGTTTTTCTTTCCAATGCCAATGATTTTATACTTAGAAATATTTTAAACTATATAAGTGGTGGTCTAATAATCAGTATGGGTCGTCTTATATATAATTTTAGGTCTAAACCCTTCATAATCCATTAAAAAACTACTCTCTAAAAATAATTAGGAAGTTATATATATTTTATACTTAACCCTCACTACTAAAAACAAACAGATAGCAGTGATTTGAGCTGTTACTATCTTATTTAGTGCCGATTCCAAGAAAACTATCACAAGTTATTTAGTGACAATTTTTAATAATCACAAAAAGAACTGTCATTAAAACTTCAAATAGTTGAAAAAATTTGAGGTTTAGTGGCAATTTACTACCACTATTTTGAATTTAGTGGTGTGACAGTTTGTTTGTGAATGCCCTAAATTCAAGTATTTAGTGGCAGTTGTTTTGGATCGGCTATTATATTTCAAGTTAGTGGCTATTTGAATCGCCACTAAAATAATTCAAACCGCCACTAATACTCTAGACATCTTCTCTAGTAATTTTATTTTTTCATTTTCTCCTTGAATAGATTACAAACCTATATATTTCACATCAGTATTCTCAATGACAATTATTATTAAATATGCTAACAAAACTTATTAATAATTTCTCCATTCTTATAAAGTCTAATTTGAATCCAAGTATTGAATACATACAAAAATACAATGTTATAGGTCTTAATACTAAGTCTATAATAGTAAAAAAGTCGAAATACAAGTCTCAGTACATCAAAAAAATTCTAATTCATGTCATCTTCATTATCATCATCATCATTATCATGTTTCTCTTGATCAAAAAGCTGCATTTATAATAAAAAATTGCAATGAATTAAGAAGTACATAAATCAAAAAATGCTAATACAAATGACTGTATAACTACCATTAGTTGTATTGCAACAAATTCAGGAGAAAGTTGACCCTGGAGACTTTGGAAAATGAGATTTATCATTTGTCTATTTCTTGCATCTATTCTCTTCATTTCTACTTGTAATTTTGCATCCTCAGCCTTCAGTTCTTGAACACGACCTGAAGATGAAGACTTGCCTGAATAGCGAGAGGTGCGACCAAAACTTTAAGTAGGGCAAGATCTGAATCTCAAGCCACGGACTCGTCTTAGATGATCTTGGCTTCCTCAAGCCATTACCAACGAGTTTTGAGATGAGACTCCATTAGATGTGGTTCCCTGCAATTCAATCATAGATATTTTTTCCTGCACAACTCACGTGTAATAAAAACAAATATCAACAAATCAGAATTTAAATAAGTCAACTCACATTCCAAAATTTGAAATATAACTCAATTCTTACAAATTAAAACATGTTTTTAACAACTCACACTTTTGGCTCTCGCTTCATTGCTTACAATTGAGCCATCTTTTTTCTTATTTGTCGCAGTCCATAGTTCCGCTCTACTAACTAGTCTACCATGCTCAGGAACCTACAAAACTAAAATCATTTAACTATTTATCAAATAATATTAGTTTTCTTTTCAAATATGACTTTACCATCTCGACCTCTCTTTGAGTCAAACTCTTCGTTTTGCCAGTATGATTAAGTGTCTGTCTTTGTCTATTGACCTTGTTTTTTTTTTTTTTTGCATTCTCCTAACATTTGGATGAATCATGTTAGTAAACTATTAGAAATTTTTATTTGAATGTTTCAAAATGTCATTACCTGATAGCATGGATCATACCTCATCTCAACATAACTTGCCCAGTGCTCCCTCGTAGTTCCTGCTGGAACGTTTGCTTTTATTTCTTCTTTCAACCTGATTCCGTTGTTTCGTGCCCTATAGAATTCTAATTGCCCATTCTTCCAAGAATTTCCAATTTTCTTCAAAATATATTTTCTTTCTTGGTTGGTGTTGACAATAAACTTGGGCTAAAAAAATTATAAAACTTAGAATATATATAATTAAGGAAAAAATAAATTAATAATTATTAATTATTACCTGAATAGTATTTCTCATTACTATTTCTTTATAGTTCAATGGAACATTCTTCCAATCTGGATAGTTGAGGGGCAATGTAGTGTAATTTCTCCCCACAGATTCGATGAACGATGCCAACAACCTTGCACCTTCCCCAATAGGCTGGACATGCTCATTCCAATGCAAAATTACCCTCCGGCTTGAGGGAAAAGTCCAAAGATCATGTAATTGTAATCTTTCAGTTTGCACAACATCATTATCGTCTGCACAAATTGAAATTAATTAGCTCATATAAAAATAACATTGAAATTAATTAGCTCACATAAACTTAAAATTAATTACCAATAGTTTTGACCATCCAATAACTGCTATCATGATCACGTTGTGTAGACTTATTAGGTTGTAAGTGTTCCTCATTGTTGTCAGGTTGTGATGATGAAGTTTCAGAAACTACTTGGGTGTCAAGTGGAGCAACTGGCTCTGAGCTCCTAGGATGCATACCACAGCTAGTCAGAGAACTTGGTAGTAGACTACCACTGTCAAATGCTTCATGTCTATCTGTGGGGCCTGATCTGCTCTTTCTCTTTAATATCCTCTTCATTTTTATAGACCTAAAACAACCGAAACATAAATATGTTTAAAAAATAAATAAATTAACCACACACAAAATTATAAACAAAAGAAACACAAGAAATACTTACAGAAAATTAGTAGGCATTTTATAGAATCAATCTATTTATAAACCTAATCAATCATTGATCACTTATTGTGACATTTTATGAATGGGAAAGAATCAAATAACAAAAATGTGGAGTTATAAAAAGTGATTATATCCAAAAGAAAACCGCAAAAAAAATTAAGAAAAAAATAAAATAATCCCACAAAAAAAACAAACCGGTGGACGTGGATGGTTAAAGCACGGTCGACGTCACCGGAAAACTGCAATACAAGAGTCTAGGTCAAGTTATAATATAAAAAATCTATCTATAATCCTAAAGAATCAGTCATATATCCACTATGTTGACTCACTTGTGCCCGAACCAAGTAATAATACCCAAAAATACACTAATTACCCATTCCACATAGGATTCCTATCTAAAGACAAAAGCTCCCAATAAATAATACTTTCACTATTTCTATAAATCCCACTAATTTCACAATTTACGCACAAATCTATTTATAAACCTAAAGAATCAATCATTGATCACTTCGTGTGGCATTTTGTGAGTAGGAAAGAATCAGAGAACAAAAATGTGGAGTCATACAAAGTGATTATATCCAAAAGAAAACTACAAAAAAATTAAAAAAAAAACCACGAAAAAACTAATTGTAGTGTAATTTGTGTTCATGTTCTAATTATGTTGTTTTTAATTGAGATATTGAATTCTATTTATAATTGAATTTCTATTTTTATCTCTAGTTTTTATCATTAGAAAAAAGAACATATTATTTTGACAAAAATAAAAATTCAATTACATCTGAGAATATTCATCTCTAATACATTGGTTCTCATAGCAACGTGTTAAGAGCAAGTATATTGAAAGCCTCTAATCTCTTGATTAAAGTAAATTGAAAGCCTCTAATCTTCTGATTTTCACAATGTGAATCCAAAAATAGCGCATAATAAGAACTAAAAGATGATAAACTAATGTCAAGTCTTTTCCTTTTGTTTAGGTTAAGTTATCTTTTCACTCCCCATAATTTTATTTGAAGGGAATATTATATGTAATTTCTCTAATATGGTATTATGTAAGTAATAACAACCTAATTGAATCCTCACATTCCAAAATCCAAACAATGTAATTGTTCCAAGAATTTCTTATATATTCCAAACATAGAATAAATTAAATCTCACTGACAAACTAAATTGAACTATAGATACATACTCCATTAATTTTCTATTATTGCAGACGTTCTTGAAACTAATCGCCCAGAATCTAAGAATGCTCTGTACCAAGCAACAATCAAGCAAGGGGATTCCTATTGAACCGGAATAAGAAGTTCTGACGAGTGATTGATCTTTAAACTTTTGTCTCTCTTGCGTTTCTAACTTAAAGAAAATCTGTGGAGAGGCAGAGATACAATCAATTTCAGGAATATTTTGTTGTATCCATTTTACTAGGTGGATTTGTCACTCCTACAGACACTGACTTCCAAATCAAATAACAATCAAGCATGCTGATTCTCGGGTGTTTCAATTCAGTTTTCAATGATTTTTTTTTAAACATAAATTATTGGTGTTGTTATTATATGATGATATTGTGTGTAATTGTAAAAACTAAGACATGGATCAAAGGCGAAACTGAGTAAGAGTATTTCCTCATTCAGTAAAAAAATGATCTGCGCCACTTTTACAATTTATATACACATACTATTCTGAAGCTCATCTAACTGACTCTGCCTCTAACTGATAACTGATACTTAACAGCTAACTCAACTGTAACAACTAACGTCTAACTACTGTTATATTTACAATCAAGTCCTGCATAACTACATAATTGCTATTTGCACCAATTTCTTTTTACATCAATTTGCTGTATGACCAGCTATGTTTCTATTCTTATATTTCTGCTTTTATATTTCAACAGTAATGGACTTACTCCATACTGAGGTCCGCTGGCTGCTATTTCTCTCTCTCGTGTTTATTGTTGGCAACCAAGCTTATTTATTGACTGTAAATAAGCTATAGAAGAAGGAGCCAGTTGGTAAGTATTAAGTTGGAGTCTTGTAGAATATGATCGTTACTCATATGATAATTTAACCGCAATACCTAAAACTGTCGATTAATTTGATTTGGTCTTCAGATTTAGCGAAATGGGTATATCACAGTAATCACAGTACAGTATATGCAGAGCAATATATAGCTGCACAAATTTCAAAAAAAATTGCAGAAAAAAAAACGAACAGGAAACCTTACCTACGGCGACTAGCGAGCGACGGAGGTGAGGAGAGACAGCACCATGTCCAACCGCGAGCGGCTTGCGATGGGCGAGTAGCGAGCGACAGTCAAGCGAGGGCGGTCAACGACAGTGAGGAGAGGCAGCATGAATGGCTTAAATATGGCGACTGGCAACCGGGGAGCGATGGTGGTCGACGGCGAGCGAATGGCGATTGGTGAGCGACGGAGTGGACAACACAGAGCAGCGACAACAAGTCTCGAACGAAATGTGAGACTAATTTGGGGCCTAGGGTATTTCAAATTATTTTAGCCGCGGTTTGGTATTCAGTGGCGGTTATTTCTAACCGCCACTAAACCTTTTTTTTTTTTTTTTTAAAAAAATGTACTTTGAGGTCATGAAATTACTCTATGTGTAAAAAATTTTCATGAAATTTAAAACTAAGCAAAAAATTATCATAAACTTTTATATAGTGTCAAAAATTATATGTCAGTTAGTTGATCGTTAGTCAATTGACGATCAATGCTGATATGGACACTAACGCATGCATAGCAGGATTCGAACTTAGACTTGGATAAAAAGAAGAAAGAGCTCTCAACTATCTAGTAACTGATGCACATTTAACATATATTTGTTAAATTTAATATATATATATAGATATATATATATATATATATATAGGAACTTCTGTTATTGTATTCAAAATTTGAAATAATATACATCAATTATTATATCTTATAAAACAATAACAAATCTTATAATATAAATTTAATTATTATTTATATTTAATAAAAATAATATATATATATTAAAAAATAATTATAAAAATATATTATGCATATTAAAATTGTTGTTTCATATAAGATTTGAAAATTATATTTTTAATAATAATAATAATAATAATTAATTTTTAATATAATTTAAAATGATTTGACATTATAATATAAAATCTTAATATAAGATTTGATATTATAAAATTTAATTATTATTAACAGTTATAATATCAAATATTCTATTAAAAAATAATTTTAATATGCATAGTATATTTTTATAATTATTTTACTTAATAAAAATAAAATTTATATTATAAGATTTGTTACTAAAATTTTTTACTTTTTTATATAATTTAAAATTAGTTATGTAAAATAATAGCATATTTTCTTATTATAAGATTTTTTATTATTTTATAAGATATAATAATTAGTGTATATTGTTTTGAACTTTATATACAATAACAAAGGTTTTTATATATATTAAATTTCGCAAATATATTTTGAATGTACACCAGCAGCTAGATGATGAATTCTTCAAAGCTAAGTGTATGTCACATGTCACAATTTTCTGCACATAAAACAAACTTCATGTGGGTAAAGTGTATTTTTTTTTTTGTAGTCCCTTTCCAATTCCATATCACTTATCTTATTTTTAGAAGGATTAAAATTCTATTTTGGTCCTTCATAGTGTCCTTTTTTAATTTGGTCCTTCATAAATTTTTATTCTCAATTTGGTCCCTTACAACTTGATATGTTACTAATTTAGTCCCTAAAAAAATTTTATTCTCAATTTAGTCTTTCATAGATTAATATGTTATTAATTTAATCCTTTACTTATTTTTATTCTCTTGATCCCTCACAAATTGATATATTGTCAATTTAGTCCCTTTTTGCTGACCATAACTTTTGATGGTTACAACTTTTGATAGAGGGACTAAATTAATAGCATATCAATTTGTGAGGGGCCAAATGAAAAATGAAAATATTTGAATAAATAAATTAATAATATATCAATTTGTGAGAGAACATATTGAGAATGAAAATCTATGAGGAATTAAATGATAATATATCAATCTATAAAGGACTAAATTGAAGATAAAAAATTGTGAGGGACTAACTTGAGAAAAAAAATATATGTGAGGCACCAAAATGATGTTTTGGTCTTTTTAAAAGGGAGATGTGCGCTAAACAAAACTTGGTTCGTAGAGTACACGTAACCCATCACAGAAACGAACCAGCTAAACATCTTATTGTTAGCAGAAGCAACCATTTAAAATGTTTTAATCCTTTTGTTTTCCATCTCTAGGCAAGATCAATAATCATGTTTTGCGATTACAAAGAAGATCAGAAAAAGCACCGGCCAAAAAATAGCAAAAGCAGATGGAACATTGGTTCAAAAACTGTACTTAGATAGAATAGGGTGGGGTGAGTTGGTACAATTTTGCCATTTTTTAAAAAATATGTATAGATGATTTTATATTTGCATTCGATGAAAAGAATGTTTTTCCAAAATCAGAAAAAGAGCAACCCAAACAAAATTCTTGAAGGACATAGAAACCATGAACCTAGTACGAATTACGAAAGCTCTCAAGAAGTGATTCTTAATTACTTTCACTTTGTACCCGTCAAAAGTTGAAATTAGGTCATTTACATGGAGCTCAAGACACATACTCCTACATCAAACAAACAAAACAAAAAGATTGTCATTGTTTACATGAGAGAGTCAGATAGTGAAAGTTCATTGTAAGTTACAACAGACAGTCAGACGCTACTACTTCATTGATCGATCCTCTGGAATGCTTTCTAAAGTTGGCCTCCAAGCATTAATAACTCCATCATCATCTTCTCCAACCTCACAAATTCTGCTTCCTCTCAACTTCATAGAACTTAGTAATTGCTCCAATGATGTTTGCTGATTATCATTTTCACAGCTTAATATTCTCTGCAACTCTTCCTTAGTCACCACCAATCTTACCCTCACATTCCCGCTTCTCGAACTACCACAAACCCCGTTACTTCTTACTTCATCTTCCTTCAATTTGAACCTCACCATCTTCTTCTTCTTCTTCTTCTGCTTCTTCTTCAACCTTTCTTCAGGCATTTCAGGTTCCAAAATGGACGAGGAAGGAGTCTTCATCTGCTCAATTTCTTCGCTAGGTTGCTCGTCTTTCTCATCTTGTGCTGATATCTGGTTGTTTCTGATCAAGCAGTTTCCCATGTCGGTTCTGAAATATAGAAATGATAGGTCGATGAAGTGAATAAGAGAAGCAAAAAAGCGAAGGCATAAATAGAGAGAGGGGACGAGGAAGCACATGGATTATGCGGTTATTGCGCCGGGAATTTGAAATAAACAAGGCAGATTCTTTTTTGTTTGAGACCGCCACCACCTTTCTGTTAAGCCTTTTGATTCCCTTTTTTAAGTTTTTACCTTTCTTTATTATTTAACCTTGTGTGGCCGTCTGTTAGCTTTTGCATTAAGTTACTTTACGTTCTCGTTTTCATTTTTTTAATCCATTTTTGGCATTATGCATGTTCCTTTTAATATTTTGAATGTACTTGTAGAATATACTAGTAAACAATACGAGTCAATGATAAAAGTATAATTCTAATGTAACAAAATTTTGTATAATAAAGTTATTTGTAAATGTTATATTTGAATGTTATAGGCAGACAATTTTAAGTACACGTTATCCTACCTATATAAAAGCTTTTTGACTTGGAATGCAAGAATTAAAAAAATATTAAGAAGTAACGATAGAATCACGTTGACATCAATTAAAAAAGATATTGATATAGAAAATTTCACCTCTTCAAAAATTAAATTGTTTACGAATTGATTCTTTATAAAATAAATAAAATCTGTACATAGAACTCAAGACGTAAATTTTCATACATTGTTGAAGAGATCCAATAATAAAGTTTAAACTCTCTAAAGACTTGCTTATTTGAAAACCGGGATTGGCATTATATATACTTCTAATTAATGATGTTTTATTTGTTAAGAAAGTTGCATTTGGAATTGGAATATACCATGTCATTGTCAAAATATAATAAAAAATTTGAGTAAATCCAACGAAAAGCTTATGTTTATTTTATGGGTATATGTATAGTGCCAAAAGAGGTGTGTATTTATATTATTAATTATAGGTTATTAGCCTCTAATCACTGCTCAAATTGCGGTTCATCTCCCTCACCAAGGATGATGGTACCTCCATTTGATGACCCCATTTTGACACTTTGTCGTTGTTCTCTTCACACATTTTGTTGGTATGTCAATGTTTTGCAAATTAATCATGTTCTCACTTTTGTTCCTGTGTTTAATTTATGGTTGTCTTCCAACTGTAAAGAGAAAAACTACAGTGATAATTTGGATATTGCTTAATAATGTACTTTTGAGTTTGAACAATCAATTATATATGTACTGCTACTTTTTGACTAAGCATTAATTATATTCCTTATTGTAACCGTAATTGCTTTCTTGTTTCCAATTCATCATGATTTTTTCGCTTTTATATTGATATGATGTATTTAAAAGAACAAAGTTGGACAAAAAATTAACGTACAAGTTTAAATTCAAATAGTATCAATCAAGATAAGAATTTCACTTAGTAAAATAAGCATTTGTTGTTGTTGTTGTAGTATCAATCAAGATAAGAAGCATTTTTTTTAGACATTAAACTGTTTTTTCTACTTCATCCATCATGATTTGCATTGCAAAGAGAATTAACAAGAAGCTTATCCTCTTTCACATAAATATTACTCTTTTTTATAACATGATTTGGATATTGCTAGAGCTAGAGTCTTATAAGATGGAGTGAAAAGTAATCTACCAATATTATTCAGGTTTCTTAGCATTGCAAAGAAGACACGTTGACTGTTGAATAAATGAACTTAGATATATATATGGTGGTGGCGTAAGATACAGAGAAGGGTTTAAAACCATTGAAACCATGCATAACTGTGATGAAAAGGAAAGCAAAATAATTAAGCAGTGAAGGAAAAGTTGATTAATGAATAGGCTACAATGAATGTAGCCATAGAATACAAGTCAAAGCTAATTTACGTGTAGCTTCATGGATTGGATGTCACGTGAGGGCTTCAGTTTTGGTCACAGTATTATTTGTTCCCATAGCCTTACGCGTGGAATTTGTACCATTTGGACATTCCTTCACATGGCATTATTTAATGACTTACGTAACTATTTGTTTATTAAAAGTTTGTTTTTATTAATTGCCCGATATGATCAAATTCTCTCTAAATTAACATTTTCAAAAAACGAATCATTATTGTTTTTAAAATTTAAATAACTGCTACTATTATTATAAGTCAAGGTTAAATAACAAGTTCGATTTTAAACACATGGGATCGGATTTTTTTAAAAATAATTTATAGTATTACTTTGTAAAAATTGATAATAGTGGATTCTTACTTTATCAAAACAAATATAGAATATGCATTAGAATCACCATTTTTTTTAGCACGTGATAATTTCTGATATTCTTTTTCTCTCGGCTGCTGAGCTCAATTGTCAAAGTTTGTGGGCTTCCTTGCTCTTTTATTTTGGGCCGAACTGGGCGTCTTTTCAATTTAATGTCTTCCTTATATAGTGCTTCAAGTTCAATAATGACACTATGACTCAAGCCCATTCTTTTGGGGCGGGCTGGACTATTATTGGGCCTCTTTATTGTGTGTTTATGTGTGTTTTGGCAGAAGTGAAGTTTCGGGCTGAAATGTGATCGTACTATAACCTTGAATCATTCGTTTAAGGGTGTGTTTGAAAAAGTTTATGTTGAGTTTATCTAATTTATCTTATGATATAAATATTTATATACGTATTTAAAAGAACTTATAGAAATAGATTATAGCAGTACCCGTAAGTTATTTTCATAAAATATTTTGAATAGTTTATGAAAATAAGCTAAAAATATCTTATGTAAAATTTACTTTTATAAATTCTTCAATTGTAAAAATAATTATATATAAGTAATTATATAAAAAGTATCTTCTATAAGTATTTAAATAAATTATTTATCCAAACAAAACATTAATACGGAACATGATCATTGAGTTGAACTCAAATTACATTTTTATAATTAATTAAATATGTAATTTTTTATTACCAAATAATCACACTTAATGAGTTGTGGCTCTCTCTCTCTCTCTCTCTGTTTTTTCTTTTCTTTTTAAGAATATTAATTCGTGTGCGCCAAGGACCAAATACTATCATTAATTCATGTGCGCCAACGACCATAAAAATTCCGTAGACTTTTTAATGATGTTGTAGGAAAGCGAACACTTGGGTTGACTGGTCACTAGTCCTATATAGTCAGAATTTTTTTTGGCTGTACAAATTTGATTAGTAGAAGCTGCCACATAAGAGAAGAAAATAACTTGGAATTTGACTTTTGTAGACTTTATTATGTTGTTAAAATTATATTACCAGCAATTAGATGTTGATTAAGAGACTGACGGTAATCAATTTAATCACTCACTTCTCTCAATAATATTAAACTAGTCAACCAGAACAAAAATAATAATTGACGCTAGAATTAATTAGGTACAAAGATATGCAAATAAATGATGGAGAAATTCTTAGGTATCATATATGCTGCCACATAATTTATATAATAGTCAATTGTATTAATTTTATATCTCGCATAAATCTTATCCAACATAGCATTTATCAAATGGAAACAAATTACCAAATGATTATCTTAAATTTAGACTACTTTCAAGTAGAGACGAATTATTATGCATAATATAAGTAGTTAAATTTGCTTTGAACTTACACTTAGAAAAAAATATATTTGGATTATTTAACTAGTTATACAAAATCTGATAATTCAAAGATAGTATTCACCACAATAAGTGATTTCATGATTATTATAGGTGCATGGGTATCTAATCACATAATAAACAGACACATTCTTCCACCATGTAATAAAATTAACCGTGAATAAAATACATAATCATTAAGGAACTTATTAAACTTTTGTGACCAAAAGCATAACACCATTACCTTTTTATGCAAAATAACATAAAAATATGTTTACTCAAAATTTATATATGACATATATCATCTCAATGAGATGGTACCCTCAATTCATAAATTGATTTTATATATATGCTAATATCCACAAAAAAAATATGGTCACATATTTACACTAAATCTAGTTCTAAAAAATATATATGGCAATTCACGATATTGTATAACAATAATAATAGTGTCTATAATTTTGGTCAACTCATTTTTGATATCTACAAAATTACCTCTAACTATTGATGGATATTGTGCCTTTTATAAGAATTTTACAAATTTTTGTTCACCTAACAATATCATTCTCAAGGCACTATTTTATAAAACATCACATGCATGTAAAATCAAAATTTATACAAAATAAAATTTCTCAAAATTTACACTTTTCTTTTGTGCACATATGCCATTAAATATCTCACAAAATAGATATAGGCAGTTCTTCAAAATACTTTTTACAAAATACAGCTTATTTTTTTCACATGGTTTTATATAGCCCACAATAGTAGAATTAAAAAAAAATTCTATGAACACATTTTCCATAAATAATAAAATAAATTTTTTTTACCAATATATGAGCACTCATCTTGGCAAGAGTATTCACACAACTAGCTATTAGCTTCTCTAAAAACTATCTTATGTCCTCATTAAGGGTTCCAAAGACATATATGGAAGAGTCCCCGCTGTTAATCAAATGCATAGCTTCGATCAAGTCAAATTTGAGATCAAGATTTGCACCTCCCATATCAGACGCAATCTTAAAACCTTGATAAATAGCCACTGTTAGGTTACTGAAAGGCAATTAATCAAGGAGAAGGATAGAGAAGAACACACAAAGAAATTACGTGGTTCGGTCAATGCGACCTACGTCCACGGACAGAGAGAATATCTGTATTATTTTCTGACGGAGGCTATACAGAGAGAAATTACATCAACCACTCTTAATGAATTTCATTACACACATATATATATAGAGGCAAATGGGTCATGGGTCATGGGTCGTGGGTCGGGTTACAAACCGGGTCACCCACTAAATTTAAGTCAAACCCAACAATTTCCCTCCTTGACTTGAATTCTCTCAAATCACCAGAACTAAGTACAAATTCATCTCTGTCATTCAAGCCCTGTAGGGCTTCATGGAATGCGAACATTCACCAAGTCCAAGCTATGCTTGAACTTCTCTGAAGGTAGAGCCTTTGTCAACATATCTGCTGGATTATCTGCTGTGGCTATCTTCTCGATGGATAATTTCTTGTTTTCTATCACATCTCGAATAAAATTCAATCTGATATCAATATGCTTCGACCTCTCATGGAAGACTGGATTCTTGGCCAAACTTAATACACTCTGACTATCACAATAAATGATAGGTCTCTGAATATTTAACCCCAGACTATCAATCAAACCATGTAACCACATACTTTCCTTAACTCCTTCTGCCAATGACATGTATTCTGCTTCAGTGGTAGACAAGGCAACTGTAGATTGAAGTGTTGCCTTCCAACTAACAGCACATCCATTTAGAGTCAAGACATAGCATGTTAAGGATCTCCTCCTCAAAAGATCTCCAGCATAATCTGAATCTGTATAGCCAACCAAGCCACTATCAGATTTATCAGCACCATAAACCAAGCAAATATTACTCGTACCTTTTAGATACTGCATAATCCATTTAACTGCACTCCAGTGAGCTCTCCCAGGATTACTCATAAACCTGCTTACCACACTGACTGCACGAGCCATATCAGGCCTAGTACACACCATGCATACATTAAGCTTCCAACAGCATTACAGTAGGGCACTGAACTCATGTACCTTTTTTCCTCAGCTGTAGTAGGTATTGTACTAGCATCAAGTTTAAAATGTGCCGCCAACGGAGTACTAACCGGTTTAGAATTATTCATTTGGAAAGACTGCAACAATTTTTCTATGTATTTCTGTTGAGATACATACAGTAAACCTGCACTTCTATCTCTCCAAATCTCCATGCCCAATATCTTCTTGGCTGCACCCAAATCCTTCATCTCAAACTCACTGCTCAACAAGGCTTTCAAACTATCAATTTCAACCTTGTTCTTTGCAGCAATTAACATATCATCAACATATAGCAACAAATAAATATAAGAATCATCTGCAAGTTTCTTAGAGTAGACACAATTATCAAACTGATTACGCAGAAAACCATGGGAAGTCATGAATGCATCAAATTTCTTGTACCACTGTCTAGGAGACTGCTTCAAACCATACAAGGACTTTTTCAGCAAACATACATGATCTTTCTTCCCAGAATCAAGAAATCCTTCTGGCTGTGACATATAAATATGCTCCTCTAAATTTCCATGTAAGAAAGCAGTTTTCACATCCAGTTGTTCCAACTCCAAGTCAAAAACACTTACCATGGACAAAAGGACACGAATGGTTTTATGCTTCACAACTGGGGAGAAAACTTCATAATAATCAATTCCCTCCTTTTGTGAAAAACCCTTGGCCACTAGTCGTGCTTTGAACCTTGCTGGTTCAACTCCAGGAATACCTTCTTTCTTCTTGAAGACCTATTTGCATCCTACCAGTTTCACTCCCTTTGGTAACGGTACAAGATCCCATGTTTCATTCTTCTCAAGAGATTGCATCTCTTCATTCATTGCAACCAGCCATTCATTGCATCTCTTCATTCTTACATTTCCATGTAAGAAAGCAGTTTTCACATCCAGTTGTTCCAATTCCAAGTCAAAAACACTTACCATGGACAAAAGGACACGAATGGTTTTATGCTTCACAACTGGGGAGAAAACTTCATAATAATCAATTCCCTCCTTTTGTGAAAAACCCTTGGCCACTAGTCGTGCTTTGAACCTTGCTGGTTCAACTCCAGGAATACCTTCTTTCTTCTTGAAGACCTATTTGCATCCTACCAGTTTCACTCCCTTTGGTAACGGTACAAGATCCCATGTTTCATTCTTCTCAAGAGATTGCATCTCTTCATTCATTGCAACCAGCCATTCTGATGCTTCTCTACTCTCAACTGCTTCTTTATATGATCTCGGGTCATCAGAATCAATGCTTTCACCTACTGCTGTCACATCCCAAAAATTGAGCATGTGAAAAGATACTACTCATTTGATATAATTCTCAAACATACGTTATATACATATATTCTGTAAGGTTTTACATTCAACCTTAATCATTCATTCCACACTACAGAATTATATTCATCTGATAAGCAAATATAGACATACATAGTCTGATATTTCTATCTCATCGCAAGCCTAGGAGACCTATAGAAAGTACAGAGCGTTTCTAGGGTCCACATTAATAAGTACTGGTATCCCACCAGACAGAAATAGAGAATAATCCCAAGGGGCTTCTAATCTTCAAACGGATACTCTTGTTCTTTATTTTTTGTATCTGAAAAAAATAATCATAGGGAGTGTGAGTTTATTTAAAAACTCAGTAAGTAAATAACTGTACTATATAAAATATCAAAAGTACAAATACCACATTTACTCATATAATTAATTGTCTTATACATCGAGTAGTATGAGACTCTAACCCTTTCAAACTCATGAATAAGATTTTATAGATATACACCGAGTAGTATGAGACTCTAACCCTTTCAAACTCGTGAATAAGATCTCATAGGTATACGCCGAGTAGTATGAGACTCTAACCCTTTCAACTCGTGTATAGGTTTCATAGATATGCACTGAGTAGTATGGGACTTTAACCCTTTCAAACTCGTGTATAAGATTTCTTAGATATACACCGAGTAGTATGAGACTTTAACCCTTTCACACTCGTGTATTAGATCCCGTAGATCTTTACTCATTAATAAAATAGTGAGAATTCATCACATAGTACAATTGTCATGAAATAAATAATTTCTTCATACTCTTATTTCTACTGATCATCATATACTCCCATATGAAAAATTAATTGCTTATTATCCAAATAATATTGTAAATGGGACTTATATTGTACTTTGACTAGTAATATCAAATTAGCTGAGCAAGGTTATTCACTCACCTTGATGTTTGTCCAAGTTTACCTTGTTCCACACTAGAATTTGTGTAGGAAAATTTCTTAGTAAAATATATTACAAGGAATCATAAGAAAGGAAACAAAATCACGAAAATACGTAAAATTTTCTGACTGCTACAGTAACGGGTTGCTACAATAACGGGTTGCTACAGTAACTGTTTGCTACAGTAACGGTTCGCTACAGTGCCGGTTCGCTACAGTAACGTTGACTGCCGACACTATAGTACTGCTACAGTAACCCGAAGAAAATTTTCCAGATTTTGTTTCGAAATTTCTGGTCGCTACAGTAACCCGTTTTTTTGCAGAAGTTTTTGCAGAAATTTCTAACAAATTCATCCTTTCCTTTCTTGTTTCAAAACCAGAATTTCAACTCTTTTAACCGATTATAACTCAAATATAACTTCTAAAACAACTGAGATTCACGAATTATCATCAAAATCTTCAAGAACAAAACCTCCTCTAATCGTCCATATAAACTTAGATTTAAGGAAAATAACGAGATTAAAGCTTACCTTTGATCCTTACAAAGCTTTTGAACCGAACAGATAATCGAAATTCTGAAGATCAAGGAAAGGATTTGAGAAGAAAATGAAGAACTGAGAGAGAAATGCTTTTCTGCTTCCTTCGGCTGAGTGAAAAAATGAGGGGTACTATTGAAACTTTATATTAAATATTTCTAATGGGTTATTCAATAACCCATGGGTATCCATAACCCAACATCCAAACCCATCCAGTCAATTTACAATAAATGGATTAATTGACCATTCTGAAACCACTTTTCCATGAATTTCACCATTCTTAGAATATATCCCTCATTGTGCAAATATTTAGTCCAGTCATTTAACTCAATTTTCATAAATAATATTCAAAGAGAACAATTAAATATGAAAATTAAAAATGACCAAAATAAATAACTAAAGTAACGTTGTAGAATTCTAAAATACTCTTAAGCGAATTATATTCTGAAATTAACGGGTATTACATTCTACCCCCCTTAAAAGAATTCGGTCCTCCGAATTAAAATCTTACCTCAAGTTTCAAATAAATGTGGATAGTTTTTCCACATCTCATCTTCTGCCTCCCATGTAGCTTCCTCGCGAGAATGATTTCTCCAAAGAACCTTGACAGTAGGAATTTCTTTGGTACGCAATTTCTTGACTTTTCTATCAAGGATAGCTACTGGTACCTCTTCGTAGGTGAGAGTTTCATCAAAATGAACTTCTTGGGGTTGAATGACATGAGAAGGATCAGGAAGATACTTTCGTAGCATGGACACATGAAATATTGGATGAACTCCCTCTAGGTTGGAAGGTAGGTCTAGGCGATATGCCACATTACCCACTCTGTCTACAACCTCATATGGGCCAACATACCTCTTACTAAGCTTGCCTTTCTTCCCGAATCTCATTACTCCCTTCATAGGTGAGATTCGTAAGAAAACCATATCACCTATTGCAAATTCAAGGTCACGTCGTCGGTTGTCCGTATAAGACTTCTGTCTACTCTGAGCAGTTAACAACTTCTCTCTGATCAGTTTAACTTTATTTATATCTTCCTGTATCATCTCAGGTCCAAATATTTTGGTTTCACCAAGTTCAAACCAACCTATAGGAGATCGACACCGTCTCCCATACAAAGCCTCAAAAGGTGCCATCTGAATACTGGCTTGGTAACTGTTGTTATAAGCAAATTCAATAAGAGACAAATGATCTTCCCAACTTCCACTGAAATCCATCACACAAGCTCTTAGCATATCCTCTAAAGTCTGAATTGTCCTTTCGGACTGTCCATCAGTCTGAGGATGGAATGCTGTGCTAAGATTCACTTTGGTACCCAAAGCCTCTTGAAAGACTTTCCAGAACCGAGAAGTAAACTGAGGTCCTCGGTCTGATATAATGGATATTGGTACACCATGAAGTTTCACTATTTCTTTAACATAAAGTCGAGCAAGTTTTGCTACACTGAAAGTGGTATGAACAGGAAGAAAATGTGCTGACTTAGTAAGTCGATCCACTATGACCCATATTGAGTCATTTCCTTTTGTTGACCGAGGTAAACCTACTACAAAATCCATAGTGATCCTTTCCCACTTCCACTCGGGAATATCTAGTTTTTGCATCAAACCAGGTGGTAATCGATGTTCAGCTTTAACTTGCTGACAAGTCAAACATCGAGCTACAAAGTCAGTCACGTCTCGCTTCATGCCCTCCCACCAGTAAACTTGTTTCAAATCCTGATACATTTTCACAGCACCAGGATGTACAACGTAGGGTGAACCATGAGCTTCCATTAAGATTTCATGTTTCAAAGATTCAATGTTGGGGACACAGAGTCTCCCATTAAACCATAAGACTTCTTCTTCATCTACCAAGAAACTTGGTGCTAGACCTTGCCTTGCCTTATCTCTGACTTTGACCATATCAATGTCACCTTCTAAAGTTGCTTTTACTTTTTCAACAAGGGATGATCTAACTGTTAAATGAGCCAGAAATATACCTGACTCAGTGATCTCGAAGAATACTCCATCAGCTTCCAATTCTTGTAGTTCATGTATTAGAGACCTCCTTATAGTGGCAATGTGAGCTAAACTTCTCATAGACTTTCGACTTAGAGCATCAGCCACTACATTTGGTTTACCTGGATGGTAAAGGATGGTACAATCATAATCTTTCAGAAGTTCCATCCACCTTCGTTGCCTTAGATTGAGATCTCTCTGCTCAAAAATGTACTTAAGGCTTTTGTGATCTGTAAAAATTTTACAAGTTTCCCCATACAAGTAATGTCTCCATATCTTTAGGGCAAACACTACAGCTGCCATTTCCAAATCATGAGTGGGGTAATTCAATTCATGCTTTTTAAGCTGACGTGAGCCATAAGCTATGACTTTACCATGTTGCATCAACACACACCCTAAGCCTATCTTTGAGGCATCACAGAATACAGAGTAACCCCCTGGTCCTGATGGTAGAATTAAGACTGGTGTAGAAGTTAAACACTCTTTCAATTGGGTGAAACTTTGTTCACATGAATCATCCCAAATGTATTTAACATTCTTTCGGGTTAACTTATTTAATGGGAGAGCCGTCTTAGAGAAATCTTTGACAAAGCGACGGTAATACCCTGCTAAGCTAAGAAAACTACGTACTTCAGACATAGTTGTTGGTCTAGGCCATTGTTTTACTGCTTCAATTTTACTTGGATCTACATAAATACCTTCTTGGGAAATAACATGTCCCAAAAATGTTACATGACTCATCCAGAATTAACATTTTGAGAGCTTTGCGTACAACTGATGCTCTCTCAAAGTCTGAAGCACTATTCTCAAATGTTCAGTATGTTCTTCATGACTCTTTGAATACACCAAAATATCATCAATAAATACAATTACAAACTTATCAAGGAATGATTTGAACACTCTGTTCATTAAATCCATAAATGCTGCTGGTGCATTTGTCAACCCAAAAGACATCACAAGAAACTCATAATGTCCATACCGTGTACGAAAAGCAGTCTTAGGTATATCATCACTCTTAATTCTTAACTGATGATATCCAGACCTTAGATCAATCTTTGAGAAGTATTTTGCTCCTTGAAGCTGATCAAACAAATCATCTATCCTTGGTAAAGGATACTTATTCTTCACTGTGACTTTATTCAGCTGACGATAATCTATACATAATCTCATAGAACCATCTTTCTTTTTCACAAAAAGAACAGGAGCACCCCAAGGTGAAAAACTTGGGCGAATGAACCCTTTGTTCAACAAATCTTCCAATTGTTCTTTGAGTTCTTTTAGCTCAACAGGAGCCATACGATAAAGTGGAATAGAAATTGGTCTTGTGTCTGGGACCAAATCAATACTGAACTCAATATCTCTTTCTGGCGGTAATCCAGGTAAATCTTCTGGGAACACATCTGGGAATTCATTAACCACATGAATGTCTTCTAACTTCTGTTCTTTCTTTTCTAAATCTTTGATAAAAGCTAGAAATCCCTGACATCCCTTTCGCAACATACGCTGGGCACTTAACATAGATATTATGTTGCAAGGTACATCACTTCGATCTCCTTGAAACACAAAATTACTCCTCCCCGGTATATTAAAGGAAATAACTTTGTCACGACAATTTATAGTAGCATGACAAGAAGATAGCCAGTCCATCCCTAGAATCACATCAAAATCTAACATATTGAGAATCATAAGATCTATCTCAGTTTCCATGCCCCCAACAATTATTTTACAAGAACGATAACATGTTTTAACCATCAAAGTCTCTCTCATCGGTGTGGAAACCAAGAATGGTTCTTTAAGAGTAATCGAATCAAATGCAAATCTCTTGGCAAATAGGGGTGACACATATGAGTGAGTAGAACCGGGGTCAAACAAAATACGTGCAGCAAAAGTATTAACAGATAATATACCTGTATTGGATGTTTGAGCATCCTGTCGGGTTAGAGCATATACTCTTGCATTTCCTCTGCCAGCAGCTTGTTTTCCACGGTCACCTTGGCCTCTTCCAGAACCTCTTCCTATACTACCCCCTATTGAAGGGGTTGGTGTTTGAGTAATAGATTGTGGTCGAGGTGGCAAAGTAGACCCTTGACCTGGTCTTGTCATGAGCTGAGGGCACTCCCTTATAAAATGTCCTTTTTGTCCACAGTTAAAACAACCTGTACCAACAGTGTTTAACCTGCATTCTCCGAAGTGAAACTTTCCACATTCAGGACATTGAGGTTTTTCCCTTCTACCTTGAGTACCTCCTCTACTAGAAGAGCTAAAATCACCCCTGCTCTCTGAACGAGGCTTAGCCACACTGGCTGTAGAATAAGTTGACTTAGTAGGAGTGGCTGGAGCATTTTGTGATGCAGTAAAGGGTTTCAAAGTCCCTGAGTCTTCCCCTTGATTAAAAGATCTTCTATATCTAGCTTTCTTCTTTTGACGATATTCTTCTTTATTCTTTGACCTCTTTTCCATTCTTCGGGCCACATCAACAGCCTCTGAGTACGAAGAGTAATCGTTCATATTAGAACCCACTTGATCATATAAGGCATCACGAAGCCCTTCCACAAACTTTTCTATTTTCTTCCTTTCAGAAGGAATGATTTCAGGGGCATATTCAGATAATTTAACAAACTGAGCTGAATATTCATCAACAGTCATGGTTCCCTGTCGTAGATACAGAAAATCTCTGGCCCTGGATGATCGTTCACTTGCCGGAAGAAATTCATCCATAACCAATCTATAAAATTCTGTCCACATAACTGGCGGTGCGCCTTGAATTCTAGCTTTCTTCCAGTTCCTCCACCATTTACCAGCCCTACCTTTTAACTGAAAGGAAGTGAATTCTACCTTTTGAGTAGGAGAACACCCTATAGCATCACATATTGCTTCACAATCTTCAAGGAAACATTGTGGGTTCTCTTTGGGATCTTCCCCTGAAAAAGTAGGAGGCCTCATTTTCTGGAATTCAGACATTCTTACCTCCCTTACGTTATCTCCTCCAGCTAACTGAGCTGGTGGTACAATTTTAGCTTCAACAATAGAAGGATCCACTGGCAGGTTAGCTTGTGCAGCTCGACCTCTCATTTCAGCCTCAAATCGGTCAAATTGTTCATTCATCAAATTAATCACATGTGCAATAGTTGCATTGCCAACGTGAGCATCAGGTTCGACTCTCCTTGCTTGCTCACTAGTTGCGCCCTCAGTACTTTGAGCATGTAAACTATCACCACGGTTATGATCATCTTGCACATGTACTGGTGGATTTATGGCCCTCCTTGGACCCATATGCTCATTATTATTAGAAGATCCTTCTGACATTGATCTGTCACAGATCTACACACATAACAAACAATTTTCAGACATAAACAAAATATCACTTTCTAGCCCCACTGAGAAGTTATCTATAAAATGACATTATACTCTACAAGGTCTTTTATGGAACCTAATCCTATGGTCATGCCGCGGCTCATGACAATAGGGAAGGGCCCACAAAGATCACTTTGCTCTGTACTCTATAGGGGACCTATAAAACCTTTCCTCTGATACCAAATTGTCACATCCCAAAAATTGAGCATGTGAAAAGATACTACTCATTTGATATAATTCTCAAACATACGTTATATACATATATTCTGTAAGGTTTTACATTCAACCTTAATCATTCATTCCACACTACAGAATTATATTCATCTGATAAGCAAATATAGACATACATAGTCTGATATTTCTATCTCATCGCAAGCCTAGGAGACCTATAGAAAGTACAGAGCGTTTCTAGGGTCCACATTAATAAGTACTGGTATCCCACCAGACAGAAATAGAGAATAATCCCAAGGGACTTCTAATCTTCAAACGGATACTCTTGTTCTTTATTTTCTGTATCTGAAAAAAATAATCATAGGGAGTGTGAGTTTATTTAAAAACTCAGTAAGTAAATAACTGTACTATATAAAATATCAAAAGTACAAATACCACATTTACTCATATAATTAATTGTCTTATTCATCGAGTAGTATGAGACTCTAACCCTTTCAAACTCATGAATAAGATTTCATAGATATACACCGAGTAGTATGGGACTCTAACCCTTTCAAACTCGTGAATAAGATCTCATAGGTATACGCCGAGTAGTATGGGACTCTAACCCTTTCAAACTCGTGAATAAGATCTCATAGGTATACGCCGAGTAGTATGGGACTCTAACCTTTTCAACTCGTGTATAGGTTTCATAGATATGCACTGAGTAGTATGGGACTTTAACCCTTTCAAACTCGTGTATAAGATTTCTTAGATATACACCGAGTAGTATGGGACTTTAACCCTTTCACACTCGTGTATTAGATCCCGTAGATCTTTACTCATTAATAAAATAGTGAGAATTCATCACATAGTACAATTGTCATGAAATAAATAATTTCTTCATACTCTTATTTCTACTGATCATCATATACTCCCATATGAAAAATTAATTGCTTATTATCCAAATAATATTGTAAATGGGACTTATATTGTACTTTGACTAGTAATATCAAATTAGCTGAGCAAGGTTATTCACTCACCTTGATGTTTGTCCAAGTTTACCTTGTTCCACACTAGAATTTGTGTAGGAAAATTTCTTAGTAAAATATATTACAAGGAATCATAAGAAAGGAAACAAAATCACGAAAATACGTAAAATTTTCTGACTACTACAGTAACGGGTTGCTACAGTACGGTTTGCTACAGTAACGGGTTGCTACAGTGTCGGTTCGCTACAGTACGGTTCGCTACAGTGCCATTGACTGCCGACACTACAGTACTGCTACAGTACCCGAAGAAAATTTTCCAGATTTTGTTTCGAAATTTCTGGTCGCTACAGTAACCCGTTTTTTTGCAGAAGTTTTTGCAGAAATTTCTAACAAATTCATCCTTTCCTTTCTTGTTTCAAAACCAGAATTTCAACTCTTTTAACCGATTATAACTCAAATATAACTTCTAAAACAACTGAGATTCACGAATTATCATCAAAATCTTCAAGAACAAAACCTCCTCTAATCTTCCATATAAACTTAGATTTAAGGAAAATAACGAGATTAAAGCTTACCTTTGATCCTTACAAAGCTTTTGAACCGAACAGATAATCGAAATTCTGAAGATCAAGGAAAGGATTTGAGAAGAAAATGAAGAACTGAGAGAGAAATGCTTTTCTGCTTCCTTCGGCTGAGTGAAAAAATGAGGGGTACTATTGAAACTTTATATTAAATATTTCTAATGGGTTATTCAATAACCCATGGGTATCCATAACCCAACATCCAAACCCATCCAGTCAATTTACAATAAATGGATTAATTGACCATTCTGAAACCACTTTTCTATGAATTTCACCATTCTTAGAATATATCCCTCATTGTGCAAATATTTAGTCCAGTCATTTAACTCAATTTTCATAAATAATATTCAAAGAGAACAATTAAATATGAAAATTAAAAATGACCAAAATAAATAACTAAAGTAACGTTGTAGAATTCTAAAATACTCTTAAGCGAATTATATTCTGAAATTAACGGGTATTACAACTGCCAAGGCATAAGCAACTGAATTAATATCAACTATATCAACACAATCTGCATACCTTATAGGTTTTCTGATTTCCCTCCTTTCCCTCCTTGTTGCTATAGGTTGTGATTCTTCTTCTTCCCTGGGCTGCTGTACAGGGTCTGTTATAACCCTTTTTGAAGTTTGAACTTCAATTTCCACCTTCTGGTTGGCACCTTGATCATTATTACCTGCATGACTACCAAGCTCCTCCTTCTGACCAAACATAGCAGACTCATCAAAAGTTACATCTCAGCTAATAATAAATTTTAGAGTTCTATCCTTTTCAGTACACCACAGTCTGCACCCTTTAACTCCAGGTGCATACCCTAGAAATATGCATTTCATTGCCCTAGTGTAATATCCCAAGAATTTATATGAATATTTAAAGCCTATTTTGAAGTTTAGTGAAAAATTTAATTATGTGAAAAATTTGTTTTTTGAATTAGTGAAGAAAATCTGGGAATAGAAATTTTAATTTTTAATTTAGGAAATTTTTACAAATTCTCAAGGACTAAAGTGAAAAGAAAAGAAAATATGGATTACTTTTGAGAAATGACCAAATAGGAACTTGATAGGAAGAATAAAGCTTATGAGAATGAATCATGAGTCCGGTACCGAAGAGATGATTGATTCGAGGTTAAAGTGGTATTTGAGACATCGATAGGGATTAAAGTGAACAAATCTTATAAGCTAAGGTGGCTATGAGCGATTTTATCGAAAAAGAAATTGGTGGGGCCCACGCGTATACACTTCTCCTTATTCTTTTCTTTTTCTCATTCTCCCTCCCGTAGCTTCACTTTCTCTCTCTCTCGATTATGCTTGCAAAGGAATTTCTTCATCAATCATTCATGCAATTTTTGCTTTGGGAAGGAAGCTATGAAAGTTAGGATGATTGGTAAGTTGATGTTCTTCTTCTTCTTCCTCTTATTACAAGATCAAATCCTTGGTTATCATTTTTGCAAAATTTTTGTAGAATATTTTAATGGATGAATTTAAGTGTGGATGTTAATCTAAAACATTGCTAGGTGGTTTATGATGTTATTAGAACAAGAAATTTGGAGAAAACTAGGAGAAATTCGTAGAATTTGGATATTTGAAAAAAGTTAGTGTTGTTGATGAAAATTTGAGATTTGAGCTTGGATTGTTGGTAGAAATTGAGGGTTTTGGTGTTAAAACACTCCTTAGACATTAAGGATGAAAACCCATGGAAGAAATCAAAAGAAATGTTATTTTAGATATGATTTTTGGATGAAGAACACGAAGAACATCGAAAATTTTCCCCAGAATTACTGTTTACCGAGAAAATTTTTCCAGATTTTCTCGTTATTGTAGTGTTGACTCGGTCAACGTTACTGTAGCGTTGACTCGGTCAACGTTACTGTAGCTGCATTGACCGTTGACCGTTACTGTAGCATCAGTTTTTTTTTTTAATATCGTTGAAAAGCTCTTTGAGTCTAGTTTCCAATGGTATAAGTTTCATCTGGATATTCATTACCAGTTAGGAGTTATGATTTGAGAAGTGGATGAAGGTCGAGAGTAGTGGTAGGAAATTTCTCTATTTCGTAACCCTGATGGTTTTTATCTGGTTACAATAGGAATGGTCAAGTGCAAGGTGGGAGTGCTGAGAGCATGAAATCCAGGTGAGTGGGTTAATACTTGCTATGATTAAATATCTTTGTTATTGACTTTTTGTATCATAGTGAAAATATGTTGAATATCTAAGTTTGAAGAGAATGATGTGGGATGATGAGACATAAACAATTGTGGAACGTGCCAGGTGATGTATATAATTATATTTTCTTATTTTCTCATGAATTGAGGTTATATGATGAATTGTGAATGGCATGTGAACTGAGTTGAAATGTATCATACTCTGATTGTTGAGTTCATTCATATGCGGATAGTTGAAGTATGTTATTGTTGAATAATTGTAATATCTCAAGAATTTATATGAATATTTAAAGTCTAATTTGAAATTTAGTGAAAAATTTAATTACGTGAAAATGTGCTTTTTGAATTAGTGAAGAAAATCTGAGAATAGAAATTTTAATTTTTAATTTAGGAAATTTTTACAAATTCTCAAGGACTAAAGTGAAAAGAAAAGAAAGTATAGAGGACTTTTGAGAAATGACCAAATAGAAACCTGAGAGGAAGAATAAAGCTTATGAGAATGAATTATGAGTCCGGTACCGAAAAGATGATGGATTCGAGGTTAAAGTGGTATTTGAGACATCGAGAGGGATTAAAGTGAACAAATCTTATAAGCTAAGGTGGCTATGAGCGATTTTATCGAAAAAGAAATTAGTGGGGCCCACACATACAATTATTAGTTTTTCTTCTCCTTCTTCCTCCCGAGGCTTCATGTTTCGTTCATTTCCATCTTCCCTTCTTCAATCATTTCTCAAATTTTTATCCGGCAATCTTGTATTTTCTAACCATACTTCCGATTCTCAGGAGTTCTAGAGGTAAAGAGGTAAGTTTTATCTACTCTATTTTTCTTTTTCTCCATTTTCGGACCTATGGAAGAAAATTAAGATTTTGAGTTTTAATGGATGAATTTAAGTGTGGATGTTAATGTAAAACATTCTTAGGTGGTTTATGATGTTATTAGAACAAGAAATTTCGTAGAATTTGGATATTTGAAAAAGTTAGTGTTCTTGATGAAAATTTGAGATTTGAGCTTGGATTGTTGGTAGAAATTGGGGGTTTTGGTGTTAAAACACTCCTTAGACATTAAGGATGAAAATCCATGGAAGAAATCAAAAGAAATGTTGTTTTAGATATGATTTTAGGATTTTTGGATGAAGAACACGAAGAACATCGAAAATTTTCCCCAGAAATTACTGTTCACCGAGAAAATTTTTCCAGATTTTCTCGTTACTGTAGCGTTGATTCGGTCAACGTTACTGTAGCATTGACTCGGTCAACGTTACTGTAGCTGCGTTGACCGTTGACTATTACTGTAGCATCAGTTTTTTTTTAATATCGTTGAAAAGCTCTTTGAGTCTAGTTTCCAATGGTGTAAGTGTCATTTAGAAATTCATTACCGGTTAGGAGTTATGACTTAAGATGTGAGTAAAGGTCGAGAGTAGTGATAGGAAATTTCTCTATTTTGTAACCCTAATGGTTTTTACCTGGTTACAATAGGGATGATTGGGGCGCAAGGTGGGAGCGCCGAGAACGTGGAATCCAGGTGAGTAGGCAACCTTGCAAAATTAATTTAATAAATTAGTCAAAGCACAATATAAATCCCATTTGCGTTATTTGTGAAATTGAGAAGATTATCAGTGTGTGTTCAGGTTGAGAAAAAGTATAATATCATTGGAAGGTATTTTATTACCTTTGAGAATTGATTTCTCTAGTTGACTAAAGAACTAGATGTGATTGTTCCTTGAATAAATTGGAACATTTTGTAAGTGAATAACTTTACTAAACTAATGTGATCTTATTAGATAAGGTACAATACAAGTCTTGTTTATAACATTATTGAAGTGAGAAATAATCAATCTCGCTGTTGATAATATATGATGATTGTTATGGTTGATGATAGACATTCAAGGGAATAAAAATATGTGTAAACTCATTTATTTCATAGTAATTATATTGTGATAAATTCTCACTATTTTATTGATGAGCAAAAGATCTACGAGATCTAATACACGAGTTTGAAAGGGTTAAAGTCCCATACTACTCGATGTATAAATGTGAAAATCTATGCACGAGTTTGAAAGGGTTAGAGTCCCATACTACTCGGTGTATAAATGTGAAAACCTATGCACGAGTTTGAAAGGGTTAGAGTCCCATACTACTCGGTTTATAACTGTGAAAATCAATACACGAGTTTGAAAGGGGTTAGAGTCCCATATCACTCAGTGTATAAATGTGAAAATCTATGCACGAGTTTGAAAGGGTTAGAGTCCCATACTACTCGGTGTATAAATGTGAAAACCTATGCACAAAGAGTTTGAGGGTTAAATTCCCAAGTCACTCAGTGCAAGTATTTATGGCATATAATACTATAATTATTTAAAATAAATGATAGATTGATTGTATTAGTAAATGTGGTGTTTGTGCTTATGATATTTTCATGTACAGTTGTTTACTCACTGAGTTATGATAAACTCACACTCTCCATGATTATCTTTTCAGATACAGTGGTTGAGGAGAAGAATTTATAGCCTTTAAGGATATACTCCACTTTTGTCTGGTAAACAATTGGTAAGGATTAGGAAACGCTCTGTAATCTAGTAGGTCACCTAGGCTTGGGAGGTTGTATAGTACTGTATAGTGTTTGAAAGTTGAATATTTTCTGAATATGTATACAAAATATCTTTCTTGGAATATTTATGATTCACATAATTATGGATATTAAGAATGTTCACAGAGATTATGGGGTACCACGAAGGTACACCCTAGGTATTTTATGTTTATATCACATGTAAGTTTTGGGATGTGACAATAATTGTTCTATATTATGGCTTATTTGTATACATGCTATGTTGCTGGAACCACATTGATTATGTTGTGGCTCAAGATTATGATTGAGGATGTTTTTATATGTGATTGTGATTGTGTTTGACTGGAAAGGAAATGCATGGTGGTGCACCCCATGGAGAAATTTATGTGAAGTTATAAGGGTGGAGATTATAAATGGAGCGATAAGGGTGGATGCGGCGGGGGCCGCGGACAACGATCCAGAGGTATTATGGACGACCCGGTTGGTACGGGAAATGTGTGTGAAATTGATTTCACCGATTGCTGTTGTGAATTTTGAATTATGTTAAAATGTATTTGATTTACTTGGATATTGTTGTGAAGTATTATGAATAATATTATATCATATGATGATCGATTTACGTATGATTGCTGCATGTTATCATTATGATGCATGATATTTTTTTTGTCATAGTGTTGTGTTATCTACTCACTGGGCACGTGGTTTGCTCATACCCCTTTTATTGATATTTTTTTTAGAGTTGACAGCTGAAGGTAAATATCGGAACAAGGAATTATGGATCCTTAGTCCATGATTACCTTTTCATTTGTTCAGGATAAAGGTATAATAGTTAAGTCTTATTCTAAGTTGTATAAATCTAGAAATCTCTGTAATCGGGTAGGTTCATTCAGTGATGTAATGTGAATAATTGTAGTTTGTATAGAGAACTTGGTTTGGTTGCATGAAAAAGAATGGTATGATGCTTAAGAGAAAAAAAAATAGGCTTACAGAGGTGAAATGAAATTCACTTTCCGTGCCGGTCACGTGCTCAGATTTTGGGACGTGACACCTAGGCTCTAGTTTACCATCATTCACATGAGCATAAACAGGACAACCAAATATACGTAGGCCAGAATAATCAGAAGGTTTACCGGACCATACCTCTTGACGAGTCTTAAAATCAATTGCAGTAGATGGCGATCTATTCACCAAATAACAAGCAGTGTTAACTGCTTCAGCCCAGAATTGTTTTGGCAAGCCAGCGTTTAATCGCATGCATCTTGCACGCTGCAACAGTGTTTGATTCATACGTTCTGCAACTCCATTTTGCTGTGGTGTATGACGTACAGTGCGATGCCTCACTATACCTTCTTTCCTGCAAAACTCATCAAATGGAGCGTTACAGAACTCCAACCCATTATCAGTTCTGAGTGTTTTGACCTGTTTTCCAGTCCGTTTCTCAACCATGGTCTTCCACTCCTTGAACTTCCCAAACACTTTATCTTTGGATTTCAGAAAATATACCCAAACCCTTCTAGAGTAGTCATCAATGAAAGTAACAAAGTACTTGCATTTGCCCTGAGATTCAACTGGAGAAGGACCCCATAAGTCTGAGTGAACATATTGCAAAACATCCGTAGAAGTATGCTTCCCAAAACTGAACTTAACTCTGCGTTGTTTACCCATAACACAAACTTCACAGAATTTCAGTTTCCCAGTTTCTGCTCCTTCTAACAATCCTTGTTTACTTAGAATTGATAGCCCTTTCTCACTCATGTGTCCCAATCGGCAATGCCACAACTCTGTACAATCATCATCCTTCCCTAAAGATTTAGATACAGCCACTGTCCCCATCACAGAATTACCAATCAGAAAGTAAATGCCATGATGCAATTTACCCTTCATTATAACCAGAGCACCTTTGGAAATTCTCAACTGTCCATTCTCTCCAGAGTACTTGTACCCTTGTTTGTCTAGAGTACCAAGAGAAATCAAGTTCTTCCGTAGACCAGGAACATACCATGCATCAAGCGTCCTGACTATTCCATCATACATCTGAATCTGCACAGAACCATTGCCCTTAACACTGAGCTGCTCATCATCACCCAACCTCACAACACCATTCCACTCCTTGAAAGAAGTAAATAGTTCACGTGAGAAAGTCATATGATAAGATGCACCTGTGTCCAAGACCCAAGTATTTGCAGAACCAGAGGTGCTGACTGTGAGAACATCAATGTCTTCTTCTCCGTCAGAACTATCTTGCACCACCGAAGCACTACCACTGGTATTCGGTTCCTTCTCGTCATTTCCCTTCTTCCTCTGTGGACAATTCTTCCTGATGTGCCCCTTCTGTTTACAGCGATAACATCGAGGTCCTCCTTTGTTCCTCGACTTAGACCGTGACTTGCTTCTTTTTCTATCATCCTTTTTAGTGTCTCTGCCTCTGCCAACATACAAACCTGCTTCTGCACCATCCTCATTAGAACTAGAGACTCTTCTCTTCAGCTCTTTAGACTGCAAAGCATCTTTGACATCATTAACAGAGATACTATCTCTACCATACAACATAGTGTCAACAAAGTTCTCATATGAATTTGGTAGAGAACACAAAAGAATGATAGCCTGATCTTCATCATCTATCTTAACCCCAACACCCTGTAAATCCAGGATAATTCGGTTAAAATTATCAAGATGATCTTTTACCTGCATATTTTCTGTCATCCGCAGGGTATACAAACGCTGTTTTTGATATAACCGGTTTGTGAAAGACTTTTTCTGGTATTTATCATCCAATTTCTTCCACAAACCTGCAGCAGTTGATTCATCAACTACTTCTCTCAACACCTCATCTGTCAGACTCAATAGTAATGCACTATGAGCCTTTGCCAAAATTTCCTTCTTCTCCTCTTCCTTCAACGTGTTAGGTAGACTACTTTCTCCTTCTAATGCCACTGCACATCCCTGCTGAACCAGAAGTGCCCTCATTTTTACCTTCCACAAAGTAAAATTATTCGATCCATTGAACTTCTCAATATCGAATTTATGAGTCGACATCTTCTCAAATAACAGCAGATAAATTACTAGCAAATTTCGCAATCAGAAATTGAATTTCACAAAACTGTTCAGAACCTTGCAAACTGACCAGAACTTCACTAACAGAAATTCAACACAGCAGTCCAACAAAATTCACAGCAGTAAACCAAAAATCCAATCCAGCACAATCTAACACAATCTAGTAAATTCACACAGAAATTCAGAATTCTTTTCTGAATTAAACATAAACTCACCGGAACTGTGTCGAGAAAACAATAACGATCGCAACAGAAAACTTGGTCCAAACAACAACTATGACCAAACAGCAGCTTTGACCAAACAGCAATTTTTGACCAAACAGCAGCTTTAACCAAACAGCAGCTTTGACCAAACAATAGCTTTGACCAAACAGTAACTTTGACCAAACAGTAACTTTGAACAAATAGAACCGTTGACCGTTGACCGTGCTACAGTGCCGAGTCGTTACAGTTCTGAGTCGCTACAGTATCCGAGTTCCGGCGATGAACAGTACTCGCAACCATAAAAACTCACCAAAACAATTGAAAAACGATCTCCAATGCACTAGAAATGCAATAAACGGTCGTTTTTTTCCAAAAAATAAGCGAATCAAGCTAGATCTGAAATTTAAAACTAGATCTAAAAATTTTCTTACCACTAAAAATTGGTCTCCGACGTTCTTCAATGCACCAAAGATGCAGAGAATGGTCTCCTATGCTCCAAAACAACCAAATGGGGGCAAGATCTGAAATTTTGGAGCCAGATCTGAAAATTTTCGGACGTGCTATAGTAACCGACGAACCAAAAATGAACCAAGCCTTTGATACCACTTGTTAGGTTACTGAAAGGCAATTAATCAAGGAGAAGGATAGAGAAGAACACACAAAGAAATTACGTGGTTCGGTCAATGCGACCTACGTCCACGGACAGAGAGAATATCTGTATTATTTTCTGACGGAGGCTATACAGAGAGAAATTACATCAACCACTCTTAATGAATTTCATTACACACATATATATAGAGGCAAATGGGTCATGGGTCATGGGTCGGGTTACAAACCGGGTCACCCACTAAATTTAAGTCAAACCCAACAGCCACAAACTCAGCATGCATGTTAGTGGAGATACCCAAGCTACTAGAAAACCAACAATCCATCTGTCAAAACTTGTCTCAAATAAGGCCTCCCAACCTTAAGCAACGTGGATTTCCAAAAGAGCTATCATTAGTATTGATCATCAAGGTACCTGGAGCTGGCTTGGTCCACTGGACCAACTTCTGAATACGGTTGGTCAAGTCAGGGGTGTTGGCAAAGACTCTGATGCATGCCTTCCTTAGATAAGAGATAGGCTTGCAAATATCAAACATATTCCAATTAGCATCCCCAAGAATAGAGTTATTTCTATACCTGACACCACTAAACAGTGCAAATGAAAGTGATGTTTGAATCCGTCCCCCTCCTAAGTGCTTTGTTGACATTGAAGGTCTGAACCAATCCCAAACATTATCTGTAAAGAAATCCTGTTGCAGAGTGAAACCCAGCCTATTCCAGATCTCAAGAGAAAAAAGGGCAATCTCTGAGGCAGTGTAAGACAGTTTCCTCCTCCATTCCATACCCAACACAGAAGTCATTCAAGCCAAACCCTCTCTTCGTCCTTAAAACATCGGTGGCTAAAACCAAAGTATATATATATATATATATAGGTGTGATGAAGATAGGAAATTAAAACATTTTTATTGTTTTATAACAATTAATTATATGTCATCTGTACATTTTGAAGATATACTGCACAAATTATTCAACATATGGGGTATTGTAAGTGACACATGAATGAAATAATGAAATTCACTCTATTATTAACTACTTTTTTTTTAATTGATGGACTATGTCGGTAGAATTGAGCATTAGATTGACAAAAATTTAATAATAGGGCTCCATTAAAATTTTTTGTAATATTCCAAAGAGAATAAATCAAATAATATAAAAATGCCACTGGCCAAAAAGAATAGAAAATAAAAAATATCAAAACTTCTTGTTGGTGAGATTAAGATATTAATGATCAGCTGGGGTAGATGCAGGTTTATTCCAAAAAGGTAAGTATTGTTTCTTTGTTTATTATCGTTTGTTTGAATCAATGACAATGACCAGGGCTGCTAGACCTTATGTTAAAAACATCTTTCTTTATCACTATAACTTTTTTAAAATTACTTTTAGATAGACCTCTGTTAGTAATTTGACAATTATTAGTATAATAATTGTACAAATAATAAAGAGTGATTATAAGTATTGTTCTCGTGAGGATTTAGGTGCCACTACAAGAAAAACATACTTTAGCGATAGAAATTAGCGACGAAAATTTTCTGTCACAAATCCGTCACAAATTCCGTCACTGATTTAAAATTGCAATATTGGAAATCTGCAAAAGATTGTGAGTCAAAAAATTTCTGTCGTTGATTAGATTTCTGTCGCCAATATTAGCAATATAATTTTTCGTACCAAAATTTCGTCACAAAGTATTTTTAATTTTGCGACGAAAAATTCCATCACAAAAATCCGTCGCAAACATTTTTTCCATTGCAAATTAGCGATAAAATTTTTCCATACCAAAAATTCGTCGTAAAGAATTTTTAATTTTGTGATGGAAAATTTCATCGCAAATTTTTTTTTCTGTAGCTAAATTTTGTAGCAAATTTGTGACAGAATTTTTCCGTACCAAAAATCCGTAGCAAAGAATTTTAGTTTTGCCACGCAAAATTTCGTCGCAAACATTTTTCCATCGTTAAATTTCGTCGCAAATATTTATTCCCTTTCATTATTTTTCATATTTTCCCCCAATTATCAAATCACTTGAAAAAGAATAAATATTAATAAAATAAATTTAAGGGAGTTTTTACAAAAAGTACATGTCTTGCTACCTAATAATAAAATATATATTATATAGATATAATATGATAAAATATTTATTTCAGATTAATTATATATATAATAATTTAAATACAAAAAAATCCTAATAAAATTACTTCAGAGAACCATCCAGCTTCAACTTCACTGCTTCAAAATCCCTCTCTCTGCTCTGCTTTTGTAATATCCCAAGTATTACTAAGTTAATGAAAGAATTTATTTTGTAACACTCAAGGTTTTTAATGTAGCTTATAGTGGACTTTCAACATGAAGTTGAGAAATTTATAGGACTTAAAAATTTTAATTTTTGAAAACATTAAACTTTTGTTTAAATTTGAAATAAAAAAATTATATTATTATTGATCTATTTTGAAAAATTTACAAAGATTGTGTGGGGATTTTACTCTAGTGGAAAAGTTAAATAAGGAGTAATAAAATAAATTTAGAATTTTGTGGGATGATTTGGAATTTTTAAAGAAAGGATGTAAGGACCCAAATAATAATAAGTTATATATTTACAAAATATTTACAAACAAACTAAAATATGGTGTAGGTATAAGGAGTTAATATATTTATAAAATATTTTTGTTACAAATATAGATAATACATACTCTAAAATTAATTTTGTAATCACTAATTTATAAGATAATTACTAATTTTTAATTCTTATTTTATTAGTTAATATTTAATAAAATTATCATCTTTATTGATAATTACAAACTGTAAAAAAAATGAAAATTATACCTCCTAAGAATTAAGTTTCATTTTAAAATAAAATTTTTGCCTTTTATTTTATTAATATAATATTTATATAAAATTATCATTTTTATAAATACTATATTTTTTATTATTTTTTTTCTCATTCTCTTATCTTAGTTAACCTAGTCTTACTTCTCAATACTCACTTCTTCTAGTCTCTCTCTCTCGATTAGATTCCTCTCAACTCTACCACTCACTCCTTCTGATCTCTCTTGCCCAGCTGACTTCGTCTCAACTCCAAAGCGGGAAAGCATCATTCTTCCCCAAACCAGGTCCAGACTTCGCCCCTCTTTGTTGGCTGCAAGGAGATTCGAAGATATTAGGTCAAAAGCCCTTAGTTTTATTTATATACTGTAGAAACGCGTGGCTAAACTAACAAGCCCTAGCTCATTAGACAAAAATTTGCTTCTGCCAACCCAACATTGAGTACTGGGCTATTAGGTAGAAAACTCCTCTTCTAAAATGCAGGGCTGAATGTTGGGAAGGTTGGTGTTGGATGCTGAAACATTAGAAGACTTTCTTTAAAAGCATAAGCTTACGCCTAAAAGCTCTAACCTACAAAAAAAAACAAAGAAGAATTAAAAACCACAAAAAACAAGCCAAGACAAGAGAAAAATCTAAACAATTAACAAAACTCTAAAATGCTAGAACCAAGATTAAACTAACAATTATTCAAGCAAAACAACTCAAGAACTAGCTAAAAAGAATAATTTTAAAGTCATAATAATTCTATTTCATAGAATTATCAACCTCAAAATACACTAAAAGACAAAAAAGAGTATGCTTTTTAATGGAAAAATGTAGATAAACCCCCATGAACGTATTTTATTGTGCATATAACTGTTATAAACTATAAAAATCAATACAAAACTCCTCTGAACACTCTATTTTGTGTGGTAAGGTCATTCTATTTAATAATTCCTTAATTGACTAATGGTCAATGTTAACTAGGATTACAAAATTGCCACATTAATTGCTGAATTAGACAACTCAAACTACCATGTCATCTCTACCATGCATCTCCTCTCTTTCCTTCATTCCCCACATCAACGGCAGCAGCAACTCCAACAATGTGCTCCCAAGTCCCACACCTCTATTTCAACCCTACAAAAGCAAAGTCATCCACCGGAGAAGTAGAGGCCTCTGTTTCTTGATTGTTAGAAGAAGACGAGCCAGCAACGATTGCAAAATTAGAAATGGTAATGAAAATAGTAACCATGTTTGTTGCTTTCTCTTTCCTCCATCCTATGTTTCTTGATTGCTAAAAATTGCTGAAACCTCGCATCCAATTCCTCTTTCTTCACTTTCTTCCTCTTCCCACACTCAATCACCTTCTACAAAATTACCAAACTCTCCCTTCTGCGCACTCAATCGCATTTGGAGAATGATGAAGGTTAGGGAATGAGTCAGAGAAAAAGGAACGATGGCCACCGGGGAAGTCAAAGATGACATGGCAAATGAGTGGGTTGTCGATGAAGGGCCATGCAGTAGTGCAAATATTGTGCCAGAGAGTTTGGTCGTGGCAGAGGCAACGTAAGTGAGAAGATGCACATGTGGCAGAGACAAGAGTTGAGTTGTTGAGGTGATTGAGGATGGTGTCTGAATGATGTCTTGATTGATGGATGAGATGGTGGAATCTTCGTCATCATCGACGGCAGTTAATGCGGCCTCCGACGTTGGCTTCGCACGAAGACTAAGGCTTGGTCTGCAGAGGGCCTTGCTTCTTTGATGGATGACTGTGCTTCTGTGCGGTTGAAACAAAGGCGTGGGATTCGGGTGAGTTGCGACGACTGTTGATGTGGGAGTAAAGAAAAGAGGGGAGACACATGGTAGAAATGACATGGCAGTTTGAGTTGTATAAGTCATTAGTTGAAGTGACACTTTATAGTTAACTGTTAGTTAATTAACAAATTATTAAATGGAAGAATCTTATCATACTAAATATAGAGTTTAAAAGGATTCTGTGTTGAGTTTCATAATTCAAAGAGGTTATCTGCATAATAAAAAAAATTCATAAAGGTTATTTACATTTTTTTGCTTTTTATTTTATATTTTAGAATTAACTTTAACAAACTTTGGATGATAACGTGACTTTGTGTAATAAAAAAATAATAAATCACAAATCTTGAATTTTTTATTTGAATTATTAGTATTTAAAAAATTATTAAATTATAATCAATTTAATTCAAGTGGAGTATTTGAACAGTAATTTTTTATTTATAAAATCGAAATTTAATAATTGATTTTAAAAATATAAATACGGAGCTAATTCAGCAAGTTGGTTGCGGCATTGACTGCTGTTCTGATTTGGCTTATTATAATTAATCGTAATCAGTGACATGCCACCGCCTCTTTCCTTTGCAATTTCCACTTAAATAAAACCCTCTCTCCTCTCTTCTTCCAATCACCCTCTACACGCGTTTTATTCCTCTGTCGCCGAGGTCCTCTGCGTCGGCTTCAGAAGAACAAACCTTAATCAATGGCTTCTCAGCGAAACGACGACGCTCATCAGCCATTGTTGGCTCCCACGGACCAATCATCAAAGAGGGAGCTCGAGAGGATCCTATCGGATACGGACCTGCCTATCCTGCGCCGCTTTGCTGCCGCCACGTGGATCGAGCTGAGGCTTCTCTTCTTCCTGGCGGCTCCCGCCGTCATCGTCTACTTGATCAACTACGTCATGTCCATGTCCACCCAAATCTTCTCCGGCCACCTCGGTAACCTGGAGCTCGCCGCCGCCTCCCTCGGCAACACCGGCATCCAAGTCTTCGCTTATGGCCTCATGGTACCCAAATCTTCTCATCATATTATGTTTCCCTCCTTTTCCTCTCTCTCCAACTACTCACTATGTTGTCCTTGTCCATTGATTATTGGGTTCCGTGAATTATACTGTTAAATCCAACCTACAGAACCAACTTGCTTTCATATATGGCATATAATGATTTAAATTAATGTACATGCAGTTGGGAATGGGGAGTGCAGTGGAGACGCTATGTGGGCAAGCATACGGGGCTCACAAGTACGAAATGCTAGGAGTATACTTACAGAGATCAACAATTCTTTTAACACTAGCGGGTCTTGTTCTAACTCTCATCTACGTTTTCTCCAAACCCATCTTGATCTTCCTGGGAGAATCCCCGGAAATAGCCTCAGCCGCCTCACTCTTCGTGTACGGCCTCATCCCTCAAATCTTCGCCTACGCCGTCAACTTCCCCATCCAGAAGTTCCTGCAGGCGCAGAGCATTGTGGCCCCCAGCGCCTACATATCGTCTGCCACGCTGGCGGTCCATCTCCTGCTGAGCTGGCTGTTCATCTACAAATTAGGGCTGGGCCTGTTGGGCGCTTCACTGGTCCTCAGCCTGTCCTGGTGGATCGTGGTGATTGCTCAGTTCGTGTACATTGTGAAGAGCGAGAGGTGTAGGGACACGTGGCGGGGGTTTACGGTGAAGGCATTCTCCGGCTTGCCGGAGTTCTTCAAGTTGTCGGCTGCTTCCGCGGTGATGCTGTGCTTGGAGACGTGGTACTTCCAGATTCTTGTTCTGCTTGCCGGCTTGCTCGACCACCCTGAATTGGCTCTCGATTCCCTCTCTATTTGGTCAGTGATTATTTATATATTTCTTTTCAAATTATTACTCACAACACAATATTTTAAATTTTTCTTCAGTATTTGTCTCCCACTGAAAGGTAAGTTAACGTAACAAACGATTTATGCATGTCCAATTCCACCTAACTAGCTCAAACGTACAGACACACACTATAGAATCTAGTATTGAGTAGCTTACCATAAAGTTATGAGTGGTTGTTATGTAGGTGATGGCATGTATTATAGCGGTTGTTTTTTAAGTAAGATGCTGGGGAAGAGAGTTGGGGGCCAATAGTTTGAGAATCTTATTTTAATTTTCATAGGGTTATAATCGTTTTTAGAAAAAAAAAATTATGATCAGATTATTTTGAATCTTGCAATATTCAGTTCTTTTACAATTTATATATTTCGGTCGATCTTTATACTATTTAAATCTCTTAGTTTTAAAATTATCAAATATATTGTAGGCGTCTGTGATTTCCATTTTCGAGACACGCATTTTTCTAGATTTGATGATAGGGTTGAGATTGGGAGAGGTGGAGCTCTCTTATATGAGTTTTTATTTTATTTAAATATTAAATATTAAAAATTATTTTTTAAAAATTCTGGCCAATGAAAAGTCGATCCTGAAAAGCTTGACCTCTTTGTAAGAAGCCCCTTGATGATATCATTGTATTTTTGTTTATACCTGCGTCTTGTTTCTTGAAAAGATAAATACTACAAGTGCTGAACCGACTATATAATATTTTATTTTATAAATTTGAAGACAATTATTAAAGTTTCAAAATGATTAAATGACGAAAGAATTCAAGGTTTAAAAAATTAGATTAAATTGGTTGTTTTAATTAAAAAATTAGTGAATTAGCCAAGTTTTTAATATGAGGTGGACATAATAATTAATGAGTATTTGAACTTGTCGAGGGTATGAAAAATTAATCGAATTAATAAAATTAATCAATTTATTGGTTTAACTAGTTTTTTTTTAAATTCTTATGGTATTTCTTTGTTTGTCTGTTCATTTTTGTTGTAAATTTTTTATCATAAATGTTGTTTTATATTATGAAATATTAAATCTTAGATTTGATTCATATCAATAATTGTCATAATAATTGATGATATTTCTTTTTTAATTTATTAATTTTTATTGTAAATTTTTTATTATAAATATATTTTATATTATGGGATATTAAATTTTCTTTTAAATAAATTTACAATATATATATTATGAAATATATAATTATTTATAATTTTATATATTTTTTAATTATATTTTTTAATATTTTAATATACTTTAAATATCACCAATTCACTTATAATTCAATCTTTAATCTTTAAATTAATATTCTGATCGATTCAACAACCTATACAATTTTATAAGCCTCATTTAGGATCCCACCTGATGAGAAATTATTTGTGGAAGATAATGCCCGACAATAAGTTAGTCTTGTTGCTCATTATTGAGTTATTTATGGCGGTCCACTTTCTTCGTCTGGGTTTAAATTAATAAATTATATATATCTCTCCAATCATCGTCCTTACGCTTCTTTTTGGTAAAAATCGTCCATACCCTTCAAAAGCATAAGGATGACACCTCCAAAATGCACGTCATAATTAAAGATAAAAAGATCTTCCACGTCTCCTACAAGAGTCATAGATGTCTGTTACAATTCTCTTGTGTGAGCAGCCATGGACCCACTAAAATGATGGTCCTCGTCACTCCTGACGTCATCCTTATATAATGCAAACATGTTCTTTCGAGAGGATCTCTTTTTAGAATTCTCTTTCCTTAGTCTAACTTTATTTTTGGATGAATAAGTTAAAAACCAAAAAGAGAATTTTGATCCATTCTTTCACTAGCTTTCTCTGCTTTTCTTTTTCTCTACTTTTTTTTTATTTTTTTTCTTCTTGATTCATTATTTTTTTCTTATATTTAAGAATTTATTTAAAATTTTTTTAAATAGATCTTAATACTTTTTTAAAATCTATTTTTAGTGATTTATTAAAAAAATTCAGTGATCAATACTTTTTTTTCATTTAAATAAGTTTTTGAAAATAAAAACAAAAAAAATTGAGATTTATGTAAAAAATTTTTTAAATAAATTCTTAAAAATAATTAAAAAATTAATAGTCATTGAATCACAAATTCAAAAAAAAAAAAAGAGAAATGAAAAAGCCGTGTTTCGGCCAATTTGGCGTGTTTCCACCTGTGACTTGTCTGTCAAATAATGTGTCACTCGAATAATAAATTACAAACTTTCAAAGATAAGTGTCATAAGTAGTAGATTAATTAATCTATTAATATGTTTACTTTTAAGAATTTTTATTGATGATGGGTTCTACTGTTTGCAGCACCACTGTATCTGGATGGGTGTTCATGATCTCCGTCGGATTCAACGCAGCCGCAAGGTTTGTTTCTTCTTCTTAAAGTTATTAATTAAATTACTTAAATTAAACCTCCTTTTATTTCTTGCCACTATTCAAATTCAAAGTTATATAATTCTCTTTTTTATTTTAAAATATACACTTTCCTCTTTTATAATTATAAAAAATGCTACGCTTTCTTCTTTTATCAAGTGCTTTTCTCTTTACTTAAAAAAAAAAAGATTATTTGTGGTATTTTATTCTAGATTAACAACAAAAAAGATAGCACAATATGAAAAAATTGATATTCTTAAATTAATAAAATGCATTCTAGTAATAAAAAAATGTTGCATTACGTTAATAAACATAAGAAATTACTGTATTGATATTTTAGATAGAAAAAAATAAAAATCGACTAAAATACAGTGAATTTTATAGTTACGAAAGAGAGAAGTGTATATTTTAAAATAGAAAAAAAAGCCAATAATTTTGAATACTTACAAGGAAAAGAATTGTAATTCATTCAAATTAAATTTATATAAGCAAGTAAAAAAAGGAGTTTTTATTAATTACTTATAATTGAGATGCAAACAAAATGTTTGTTATTTGGTCAGTGTAAGAGTAAGCAATGAGCTAGGAGCGAGAAATCCAAAATCAGCGGCGTTTTCAGTGGTGGTGGTGACGTTGATATCTTTCGTAATATCAGCTATAGCGGCGGTTGTGGTTCTTGCTTTAAGGGACGTCATGAGCTACGCCTTCACTGAGGGAGAAGTCGTCGCTGCTGCTGTCTCTGATCTTTGCCCTCTCCTAGCCCTCGCCATCGTCCTCAATGGCATTCAGCCTGTCTTATCTGGTAATTTGAGTTTACGACTCCGTCATCAACATCACATTAATTAATTGTTTTAGAAACTTAAAGATTAATGTTGTTAAATTTTGAAGGGGTGGCTGTTGGGTGTGGATGGCAATCTTTTGTTGCGTATGTAAACGTAGGCTGTTACTATGGAGTCGGCATTCCATTGGGTTCGCTTCTCGGCTTCTACTTCAAACTTGGTGCCAAGGTATGTAAATTAATGTTGGTCTACTTTGATGCACAAAAATGGTGAAACATATATTGAATCAGAGTTTTTTTTTTTTTTAAAACTTTTTGTGTACAGGGAATATGGTTGGGAATGCTAGGTGGGATGACTATGCAAACAGTCATTTTGATCTGGGTCACGTTTCGAACAGATTGGAATAAAGAGGTAAAAGAGCTCTTTTCAGTCTTGATTTTTCAGTTATACATACTGTGACGGAGGAGCCAGCCGTTGTTTTTGTCCGATGAAAAATAAAATAAAATAATAATTGTAGGTCGAAGAGGCAGCAAAGAGGTTGAACAAGTAGGAAGACAACAAGGAGCCACCACTTCTTAAGGACTGAAAACGCATATGTGAGTTTGTCCAATTAAGTGGGGGCTTAAATTTGATTGGTACATGTGTTCCAGAATTGGGACGACGAGCAAAGCTCAGCCTTCTCTTTTCTTCAATCATCCTGTTCCCTTTTACCCAAAGAACAAATATTTGGGATCACATAGTTATGAAAAATATTTTCACTGTAAAATTTAAATTCTCTCATTTTCCCCCCTTTATTCGTTTTCCTAATTCATTGATCTCAGCGATTCCACTACTTGTTTTGCCTTTAAAAGTTCTGATTTTGCTAATAAACGTATCAAGTATTTGTGGCCATCCTCTGCTTTCTTTCTCAGCCCAAATAATTTCGTCCATCGAAGAACATAAACCTTGTTAGTGCAAATTACACACAAGAAGGGCTTGAATTGTGTGTAAAAATTAAATTGTAATTTCTTGTGCAAATTTGTTTATAAAAGATTGTTCCAAATAATGACGGTTGGAAAACTTCAAAACTTTTAATAGTAAGAAAGAGAGAAGAATATGGCATACAAAATTTATAAAGGTTTAAGGGAGTTTTTTATTAGAGTGGGTAAAATTATCAAGCTTTATAAGAAAGCCTTTAAGGGTCAAATTTCTTAGCTTTCACTACCTACACTAACACAATTAAACCAAATCACCAATAGAGAATAAGGTAATAGAGATTTATACGGAAACTCCCAAAAGACAAATTTCATAGCTTTTACTACATATACTCTTACCAAAGCATACCTAAGACCCGACAGAGATTTTTACAACCTTCAATCAAGTTAAGCACTCATAGCTTTTACAACTCTTGATAGAAAGCAACAACGATAAATGAACGATGACTAATTATACCACAAACTCTCTTTTCTCTGACTCAAAGCATTAAGAGCATTAAGAAAATTATGAGTACACTTAAGTAGGTGAGAAATCTTTCTGCTGAAGTAACTTTTAGATGCCTTCGTTAAAAATGAGGAGGAGCAGCTACATTGACTCTTGAACTCTTCCACGACCATGGCAATAAATGCGATGTTTCTTTACCAATCCACCATTAATGCTTCATCAAGGATGACATGGATGGAGAAGGGAATACACTATAAAAGAGAAAGTAAAGGTATAGTTGTTTAACCAAAATATGATAATTGTATAATTTTAAAAAAATAGTTATATATTTTTTACAATTTAAGATTATATGATTGATTTTTAAAGAATTTTTTACACATATTTTATTTTTAGTAGAGAATCTAATGATAAATATATAAAAATAGAATAAGTATAAAAAAAATTTTAAAAATCAATCATGTAATATTGAGTCGTAAAAATATACAATTGTTTTTTTAAAACATTTATCATATTTTAATTGGAGCACTATAAATTTGATATATTCTAATAAAAAACTTGATTGTAAAAATATAAAGAATCATAGATAAATTTTTTTAATTTTTAAATTCATTTTATTTTGTAAAAATAAAAAAATATTTAATATTGAAATAATTAAAATTCAGCACAAATCCCTATATCTCACCAATAGTTGGGAGCTCGACCTAGCGTCGCCCTTTCTAGTAGAAGGCAATGAAATGGATTAGAAGAGAAAGTGCCATAATCAGAATAGGCAACCTTTGGTTATTTATTAGAAACTATCCTTTTATCTAATCGACAACCTCGTTTTGTCTCAAATGATTTTTCTAACCTACTTCATGCAACTCTGTGTCATTAGCTACAACATTAACTTTCGCATAGACTAAGGAAACATAATCACAATATGGGCTTTGAATGTATATTGGGCCAAAATGAAATTTGATTCCAGGAAGTAATATTTGGGGCCATTTGTCAAAAAAGTTAAATGGTTATTATTAAAAAAGACATATTTGGGCCATCAAAGCATATTGGACTAGGAGCTTTATTACATCCACAAACCTAAACAAAATCATTTCAAGAAAACAAGTGGGGGATCATGCCCATGAGCCACAAAATTCACCCAGTAATGCGTGCCTTAGGGTGTAATCAAGCACAAAAATGACCCCAGCTCAAAGGTTGTTAGCGCAAAAGCAAGCATTTCAGTTTCTTTTACTTTTTCAAGTGCTTTAAATGATACTTGGAATGACCAACTAGAAGAAACTGAAAATCTTGGCTGCTCAACATGTCAGAAATTGAATAACATAATTTACAACATTTGCCTTCTGCAGCATAAAAGCTGAAGGGATTCTGGCTAATCAATATGAACTTGAATCAATTGCCATATTTAGTGTTTTACAAGCTAACAAAAAATTGGAGAGGAACACAGAGAAGAAAGTGAAGTCTCTGCTATTACTTTTTCTTCCCAGCTTTTCCTTCCTTCCTTCTTACAACTTCATCAGCATATTTGATACCCTTGCCTTTGTATGGTTCCGGGGGTCTCCATTTCCTAATTGAAGCAGCAAACTGGCCAATCTCAGACTTGTCATATCCACTCACTGTAACTCTGGTGTTATCTTCCACCTTCACCTTGAGGCCATCAGGGATACTCATCCTAACTGGATGAGAAAATCCAAGATTCAAAACCAAATCATTTCCTTCTACCATTGCACGATACCCAACACCAACCAGTTGAAGCTTCTTTTCAAAACCTTTAGATACTCCAACTACTATGTTGTCCGTGAGAGTCCTATTCAAATTATGTTCTCAGTCACACAAGAGTCAGATATATGAATTTGCAAAAGATTTTAATATAACCCGAACAAAATTAAATTTGTACGAGTCCAAATTGTGATGTGGTGCTTCAGTCTGGAAAGGTGGAATCCAACAATTTGCTCATACAAGAACTATAATGGCATTACGTCAAACTAAGAGATAACCACGAGTTCAGCCATAGTGTCACAAACATTTAAAAGAACATAGTGAAAGAAAAATGCACATTAGGAAAATACAGTAATCGTTCTGAAGTCTGAACTAACACAACCATGTATGGTTCAGGATTTACTCAAAGATGCAGTCTCCAGGCAAGTCTTAATTGAATACTTCGGACATTATGTGCTAAGTTCAATAATGCAAAAAAGACTAATTCAGAATTGTCAAGAATTAAACTGTAACAGTGAAGTGCATGAAGAGTGGTATTGCCGCCACTGTCTCAAGAAACTGCAAGACCATGAAATTGGTAGCAAATATGAATGCACCTTAAAAGAGGGGATGCTTTAGAAATAGAAGATTTCAATAAAATAACTTTTTCTAGCACCCTCATACCAATATAATTTGTCACTTTTGCTTCTTTCTCCTTCTTTTGGAAATTTTTTCAGTCAATGCAAAGACAGAGAAAAAAAATACAACAACAACAAAGCCTTATCTCACTAAGTGGGATCGGCTACATGGATTACACGACGCCATAAAGCTCTATCAATAACCAACTATTTATGTATCTCATTTACCACAAGATTTCGTTCAATGACTTTTTTAAATGTCTTTTTTGGTCTTCCTCAGCCTTTTTTTTTACAAAACTACATATCATATGCTCAACCTTCCTTACTGGCGGCTCTAACTGTCTTCTTTGAACATGTTCAAACCACCTTAAATGATTTTCTACCATTTTTTCTTCAATAGGTACCACTTCAAAGAAAGAAAATAGAACCAAAAAAAAAAAATTCTGGCATGGTGAAAGGTTTCTTGTTAGGGTTTTCAAACCCCCCCCCCCCCCCAAAAAAAAAAAAAAAAAACTTCACCTAATTGTGCAAGAGGAGGTACGTTAAGTATCAACTCCATATCCTGCCTTTCAGCTTGTTCCTATTCGGGACAGGGCAAGTAGCCCACATACATGAAGAGAAAAGAGGATAGGGGGTTCCCTGATATTAAGGCGTCTGACTGCTACCCCTACTTAATGTGATTGTTCAAAATGTGCATCTACAGATTTAGGCAACAATTAGATACAAACTACTAGCATCTACCTTAAATAGTTTTAGCATTATGAGAAGGTAACACCAGCGAATTAATTATATGTGACAAATTTATACATACCCTACCACTATCAGAAACACGTTCAAAAAAACTAAGTAAAAATTTCATGTTCAAAGTTATGAAGTAAAGAAACAAAAACACCAAGACAATTAGAATGTATTTATGGTTCAGCAATAAAATGTTTTCACTAAAACAAAGGTCAGAAGGATGAAGTACCTGAAAAGTCCATGCATTTGATTGGCCCTTCGAGTGTCCACTGCCTTTCTAACCCTGATAACTCCAGTCTCCTCCCTCTGAACTATAACTTCACGAGGATATGTTAATGCAAGTTCCCCCAATGGACCCTTTACTTTCAAATCCTGCCCCTCTAATGTGATTGTCACATTTGATGGCACTTCAATTGGTTGCTTCCCAATTCGAGACTCCTTGCATGTTATAGTCTTTCTCAGGAAACCAACATGAATAGCAGGAATACTGGAAGCGGTTATCTTATTTCTCTCACCCAAGAATATAGACTTAAAGTTGCTGAAATATGATATGACAGCAAGTGAGATTCTCAAATTTATGACAAATTTACAGTGGAACTAATTTTTCATTAGCACAAGTTTATCAAAACATATAACTGCATCAAATATGAATGCAGAAAATCAAAATCCAGAGGTGCTCAGTATAGATATATGACTGGGTAAATTTATCTTCTCCTTAAATTTAACGCTTACATAGCGGCCTTGAATTAAATCCTTCGCATTATTGAAGAAATTCAGGCTTCTTCAAGGTCAAGTAATCGAGTTACGGAAATGCAAGACGGATATGCAATGCCTTTTAGATGTAACAGAAATTTGTAAAGAATTTTGTTCATCATGCCCCAACTCACAAGATATAGCGAAAGAAAGCTTCATATCATAATCCCAAAAAAAAAAAAATAATGAAGAGGCCGAGTACGAAATTTCTGGTCATGAACTGCTAGGGCTAGTATATTGACCTGGTTTGGAAAGGTGAGGTGATCGAGGAAGCCATTGTTACGAGCTTGCGGGCATCACCGCAGTGCGAAATCCCTGAGGAGAAGATGAAGCCTATCTATCACTCCGTTAATGTTATCCACTGTAAGGATTATAATTTACCCTTCCTGACCGACGAAATTTCGATGAGTGCCACTGATGTTTAAGACCATTTTCGTTGGGCAGGCCTATTGAACTATAATAAGCATTACCAGCCCAACCTATTTATTGGGCATAAATAATCTTAAACGAGAGGCCCAGCCCAATTTTCAGTTACTTGGGCTTTAATTAATATTTTCTTCTTCACCGTGGCAAAAAAAAAAGGAGTTTATCTTCTTCTTTCAAATATATTTAATTGTAAAATAGACTATAATTTACTTTTTTATTAAGGACCACTCATGGCTTTAATTTGTGGGTTATGACGTAGTTTCGTTAGCAAATTAAATGCTAGTACATCCACCAACTTTTTATGTAAAATTGTGATTTTCGATATGTATATTGTAAAGAATTGAATAATAAAATTTGTCAACTCTTATCAATATTTAAAACACTCTTGTTTAGATTCTTGGACATTTTTTTTTCCTTTTGGCTTTCATGGTAATAATATTCTTGAATTAGTTTGTGTGTCTAATGAAATTAAGTCCCCTTTTAAACGGTTTGAAGAGTACATTCCACGAAATCTCCCCTCCGAAATATCCCAATTTATTTAGGTTTCACAATATTAAGGTGACCACAAGTCAATCAAATGTATGGCTAACAAAGAATGAATATGCGATAAGCTTGCTTGACGGGATATAAAGTTGAGTACGATTTTTAATATTGAAGCATGAGTTCCAAGTTGAGAACTATCTAAGTATCCATATTTCTTTATTTATCAAGCCATGTTTGCATAACATCATAGTATATAAAGTTGTTAAGATTTTGATTTAAATTTTTAAATTTTATGATTTTATAATTTTAAACAACTTAAACGATTTTGATCTTATGTAAAATTTAAATCTATTCAGATCTCAGTAAGATTTTAATTTAAATCTTAAGATTTTACAATTTTTATTGATCTTATAACATTTTAGATTTTTGTCATTTTTTATTTATTGATATGTTTCTAATCTACTAGATCAATTAAAATAAAAAAAAGTCGTTAAATTAACTTAAGTCTCTATTAAATACTAATACTATAATTATAGTCTTATCACTTATAATTTGTTCAATTTTTAACTTATTTCAGTGAAAGCTGACAATAAGATAGTATTGTAGGTTTTGAAAAAAAAATCTATTAAGTGAGAAAAAAAAAGTTTCTATTGGTAAGGTTTGCTCTTTATTTTTGTTTTTTGTACTAATTGAATATTTTTATATTTTATATAATAATATTTCTTATTATTATTGTAAAGTGTTTTTTTTATTATTATGTTTTTGATCCTATTTATTAAAATCATATATTGATTGATTATTTTTAATATAATATTATACTTATTTGTGGTTAATATATGAATAAATATATTTTTAACTATTATATTTATTTAAAAGTAAGATCTTTTGATTTCGATTGGATCAATTTTATTTATTGATTAATCTTAATAACTTTGATAGTATAAAGTTTGAATGAACCAAGTAGCAAACTTTTGAGCATTATGTGGTGACGATGTTACTAATTAATTCTCATGAGTCCTGCTTATTAACCTAAATAAAAATTTTATAGAATAGACTAAAGAGACTAGTAGATGTACATTACAAACTTGAATGTTTTCATCAAGTACAAAGAATTATTAGGAAAATGACCCGAAACCAAAAAAGAAAAAAAAAAAGAAAAGAAAAGAAAAAAAAAGAAAAGGACCTATGTTTAAAAGACAATACAAATTTAATACTTTTTGTCTTTTTCCAATAAGAAAAAGTCAATATGTCCTCCTTCAATTTGTCGTTGCCTGTACCTTTCATTTAAACTTATCCCTATTCGATTTTTTTTTTTGGATCTATTTATTGAGGTGTAATGTTTCTTGAGCTTGGTTAAACATATAATTTAACTTTTAGACACTATCAATATTTACCCCTAAAAAAAAAACTGCACCTTGCTGCTTCATATCATGCAAAGAAAATGTTGTTGATACATCATTAATTCATTCAAACATGGAAAACATTTGTATTTATTTCACTGATCTTTAAAATATTTAAAAATTAAAATACGAGACGAGACTTAAGTAAATTAATCAAATGCATCATAGATTCTTATTAAACTAACATTCAAATCATGTATGAAGATAAAATTTAGAACATTTTTAGCGGTGATTTTTAAAAATTTCTTAAATTTAAAAATTAGTTTTTATTTTAGTTGATTATTAGAGTTCGTTACATTAAATGTCATGCATAAAAATAATTTTTATATAAAAAATAATAATAAAATAATTAACTCACAATAAATATTAGTTAAAAATAATAAATATTAAAATAATAAAAAATTATTTGTATAACCTATATGTGAATTAGATTTATTATTAAAATAAAAAATTATTTAAAATAATAAAAAATTATTTAAGTTGATTTAACAATCTACAACATATAATAAAAATTCAAGTGACTGGGTATCTGGTTTACATGAAATTTTGGCTTAGACTTTATGGCTAATAACCTGGCACGAGGGGTCTCTATGTCCAATAGGACTGAGCTAAACGAATCTTAGTGTTTTCGAAGACGACACATTCGAACTTTCTTTTTCTCCCTTTTTTCCCAAGATCTTCACTTCAGACTACTACAAATAGGACATTCTATTACTTGTGGCATTATGTTCCACGCGCATTTGATTAAAAGGCGTTAATATGTGTTTTTCTTTTTTTGATAAAAAGTGGAAACTTATATTAAAGATAAAGAGGTAACATAGGGTTCATTATCCTTAAATATGTGTCTGCATTTACTCTTCTCACCAGACAAAGCTCTACCTTTCATTCATTGCTTGGTCCTCCTTTTCCATGTATTAGTTCCACCTCTTTTAATATCTATCAGAGTTTCTTGGGTTTCCTCAGCCTCTCACTTTCTCTTCAAGCTCTTGAAACACTAGCAACTATGTTGCTTACCCGTTTTCCAAGTGTTTTCTTTGACTACTGCTATCTGGGTATCAACAACATGTAATCTTTTTACCACTTCACCTAGATTTTGAAACTTCGGAACAGTGGGCTTGAAGTTTGAAATTTGAACAAGCTTGGGTCTGAAGTATGAAGAAGCTCATTATTTTCCACCTTGTGATTTGGATATGGGTATACCTGAGTGGTTTTGCTAACTGCCAAAGGCCTCCTGCTACTGTAACCATCGCTGCAGTTTTCACTTTCGATTCTGTCATAGGTAAAGCTGCAGAGGCTGCGATGAAAATGGCCGTTTCTGACGTCAATGCAGACCTCACAATTCTCAATGAGACTAAGCTGAAGTTGATAATGGAGGATGCAAATTGCAGCGCCTTCTTGGGATCCATCAGAGGTAGAATGATTATTAAATGTTTGATGTTCTGTTTCATTGAATTTCATGATGCATATTAACTTCCAAGCAAACTTAATAATCTGAATTGAACCTTTTTTCTCACAACAGCTTTTCGGGTACTTGAAGAAGGAGTTACAGCTATAATAGGCCCAGATTCATCTTCCATAGCTTATATAATTTCTCAAATTGCTAATGGTCTCCAAGTGCCTCTAATTTCATATGCTGCCACTGATCCAACACTTTCCTCACTCCAGTTTCCTTTCTTCTTTCGAACTGTACAAAATGACTCTGTGCAAATGGCTGCAATGGCTGATCTGATAGACTTTCATGGATGGAAAGAGGTGATTGCTGTCTTCCTGGATGATGATCATGGAAGAAATGGAATATCAGCTTTGGGTGATGAACTTGCAAAAAGGAGAATGAAAAGTTTTCATAAATTACCTCTGAGTGTTCATTTTGATGTGAATGAAATCACCCACTTGCTCAATCAATCCAAAGTGCTTGTCCCTCGTGTCTATGTCGTTCACCTTAGTATGGATTCGAGATTGAGATTTTTCACCATAGCCCATAAGCTTCAAATGATGAACCAAGACTATGTCTGGCTTACTACAGATTGGCTGTCTGCAACTCTAGATTCAATTTCTCCCTTAAATATAAATGCCTCTCTTAGTTTCCTTCAAGGAGTTGTTGGGCTTAGACCACACATTCCAGATTCCGGCAAAAAGAGAGCTTTTGTTTCTAGGTGGAAGAAAATGCAGAAAGAAGGTGAAGCAAGTAGTGGCTTGAACTTGAATGTCTACGCGTTTTATGCTTATGATACAATCTGGGCAGCTGCAAGTTCAATTGATAAGTTCATTAAAGCGCACAGAAACATTTCATTTTCATCCAATGATAACCATAAAAATAAAACAGAAGCGGCTAGTATTAAGCTTGACAAGCTCAAAGTTTTCACTGGTGGATCTCACCTTGTAGAAATATTACTACAGTCAAATTTTACTGGTGTGAGTGGCCAAGTGCAGTTTAAATCAGACGGGAACATCATAAGTAGTGGTTATGAAGTTATTAATGTGAATAAGATGGGAATTACAAGGGTCGGTTATTGGTCTGGGTTTTCAGGATTGTCAGTTGTACCTCCTGAAAACCTTAAAAAGAAAAATGGCGATTTTTACCAAAATCAGAAGCTTAGAAATATTATTTGGCCTGGCGGAAGGACAGGAAGGCCACGTGGCTGGGTGATTGCTGATAATGAAAGACCACTGAGAATTGGAGTGCCTAAGAGAGCAAGTTTTGTTGAATTTGTCACTGAACTACCTGATACTCATCAAATTCAAGGGTACTGCATTGATGTCTTTAAGAAAGCACTGGAATTCATACCATATGATATTTCTTATGTGTTTGAGCCTTTTGGGGATGGTGTTTCAAATCCCAATTATGATGCACTTGTGAAAATGGTTGCTGACAACGTAAGTAAGCTTATATTGATTCATTCATGTTCTGTTTCGTATCGTCATAGTGGCCTCTAAATCAAGTCTGAAATTAACTCTTATGCTTCTTCTCCAATCTTGGTTCAGGTATACGATGCAGTTGTTGGAGATATTGCAATAGCACCGAACCGAATGAAAATGGTGGATTTTTCTCAGCCTTTTGCAACAACTGGCCTCGTGATAGTGGCTCCAGTGGAAATAGCAAATTCAAGTGCTTGGGTGTTTCTTAAACCATTCACAGCAGATATGTGGTGTGCCATTGCAGCTTCGTTTGTGATAATTGGAGTGGTTATACGGATTCTTGAGCACCGTGTTAATGAAGATTTCCGAGGTCCTCCTAGAAGACAACTTGCAACGATGTTTATGTGAGCCCTCCAAAGTTATATTATTGAATCACCTTCTGAAGTTCTACTTTTATCTTGTGAATTACATTCTGACTTGATGCTGTTACTTGTTTTGCAGGTTTAGCCTCTCAACACCGTTTAAGGCAAATAGTAAGCAAATCCTTCACTCCATTGTCTAACAAGTTCCTCTGTCTCCTTTTCTTCTTTCTTGTGGTCATCTTATAGTTCTGTCTGTAAAGCCCTTTGCTTCAGTGAGAGTTTCATCTTTTATTTACTCTCTGAATGCCTGTTTTGTGTTAATCAGTGTTAGTTTTACATAATTTTCTCAAGACAAAAGTACCATTTTCTTCTTTAAACTATAACTCAAGTTTCAATTTCGTCCTTTCTTTCTTTTATGTCAATTTTTTCTCACATATTTTCAATTAGATTTAATTTTGTCCCCTAACCTTAACACCATCTAAATTATTAGCAGCAAACGTTGATATAGCCACTTCTATTACATATGTCAATGCCAATTAATCTAGTTAGACAAGTCCCATGTCAGATACTCTTCAAATGACAAAATTGACCTTGATTATTTAAAGGAACTAAAAGGAAAAAGTGAATAATAGAGGAAAATTTTGTCATTTCAAAAAAATATTTGATATGGAATGTATGTAATTAGAAAAGTTAGCGCTAATACGTACAATAAAGACGCCCACATCAGCATCTACTGCTAACAAGTTTGATGTTAATTAAAACTTGATTTAAAGTTTAGGGTGGAAAAAAATGGTAATGGTACTTTTGCATTCTTGGTAACCCTCTGACTGATAACTTACAGTTGTCATGTAAAAATACAAGGGGTAAAGAAAAATCTGTCAGAACATCTCTATGACCTTGTTTATATTTGATGAAATCTGCATTACAGTTGAACAATCTGAAAAACTTTGCTTTGTCATGAAAACCAGAGGAAAAGACAGTAAGCGCACTTGGTAGAATGGTGATGATAACATGGCTTTTCCTATTGATGGTGATCACATCTAGCTACACAGCAAGCTTGACATCGATTCTCACCCTGGAACAACTTTCATCACCCATCACAGGGATTGATAGCTTGATTAGAAGCAACTGGCCCATAGGGTTCCAAGTAGGTTCATTTGCTTACAACTACCTCACACAGAGTCTGTTCATACGCAGATCAAGACTTGTTCCCTTGGGCTCCCCTGAGGAATATGCAAGAGCTCTGAAGCAAGGGCCTTCTGGTGGAGGAGTTGCAGCCATCATAGATGAGCTTCCATATGTGGAGTTGTTTCTCTCATCTCAAACTGATTTTGGTATTATTGGACAGCCATTTACCAGGAGCACCTGGGGATTTGTAAGTAGCCATAACCCCTTTGACTAGAGATTGAGTGATTAGTTATTGAACTACATGGTTAGATGATAGAAAGAATGACAAATTATAAGGCAAATCTACTGTACCAAAGATAAGTAAACCAAAGTAATTATAGACAGAAATGTCAACCTGACAGGTATGTTCTGTAGTGAGACTCATTGATGACATGTTACATGCTTATTTGTGATTAGCTTAGATTACCTATTTTTGGCGGATAGTCTAAGAATCTCTTGAGAGCTACATGTGTGTGTGTGTGTGTGTGTGTGTGTGTGTGTGTATTATAATGCTATATAGCATTTCACTACAAGAAAAATGAAAATCAGAAATAATGAAATTTCATCTTTGATTAATCCGAGATTGAATTAGAGAATAATTTCGTAGGAAGGAAAAGAACCCATTCTCTTGTTTGTATGTGTTGTCCAATTGATGATTCATGTGTGTTATTTGCTGAGATTTATGTTGCAACAACATCAGGCTTTCCAAAAAGAATCTCCTTTTGCCATTGACATGTCAACGGCACTCCTGAAACTTGCTGAGAATGGAGAGCTTCAGAAGATTCGTGAGAAGTGGTTATGCAAGATGGGCTGTCCTGAAGAGAGAAGCAGCTCTTGGCACTACCAGCTTCACATTCTCAGCTTCTGGGGCCTCTTTCTCCTGTGTGCTCTTCTGTCTCTCTCTGCCCTTTTGGTGTTTCTGCTTAGAACAATTTCCCAATATGTCCGTTATGATAAACAAAGGCAAACCCATACTCCTTCCTCATCCTCACAACCAGCCAGTTGCAGCCATTGTCCTCATGCTGTACATCGCTTTTTTGACTTCCTTGATGAGAAGGAAGAGCCCGTCAACAAGATTTTCACTCAACCTCACAACCCAACCACAAGCACCAGCTCATAAGCTCATTACTTACGAGTTTCTCAATATGGTCAAACATCAAACTCATGATAATATTGTCTCTCTGTGGTTAATACATACACATGTATATGCTGGGTGGCTTATTTTTTGATGAATTGGAATGGGATCTATGACTCCACTTGAAATTTTTGGAGATTGACCCAAAAAAATAAAATAAAAAGTCCGTGTTGTGAGCAGGATTGTAGTCTTTACCTATGCTATGTATTTTCTGGAGAGGTTGAGTTAGGTTAGTATATATTGTATATGGTTTAGAGTTTAGGTTTTTTATAATTTTTCAATGACTTGTAAATAGTTTTTCTTTTGCTTAAGGAATAAGAAATTTATCTTCGCTTGTGAATATAGGTCACATCGGTCAAATTATGTAAATTTGTGTATTTTTGTCTTTTGACTATTTTTTTTTCTACTTCTCCGTGATTTTTGTATATATATATAGAGAGAGATATATATATTCTTGTTTTTCTATAGAGATGGTCCTGTTACTTTAGGTGTTTCCTTAAATGCAACATGTCCAAGATTTTACTAGCTGATGTTGTAGCCATTGTTAATTGCTAATGCAAATGAAATTGGAACCTTCAAAATTTAATAGGGAACTACTATTATTACACAAGAAAAACTCATTTTTCTTGTTGGCAATTTAATGGCTCGGTCCAAGTCTATGGTTTGAAAAATGTTTGATTCAACGTGGTTTTTGGACTCAATTGTAGCCTTGTATCAAAAATGCTCAAGACAAGTTGGACCCCTTCACACTTTATAAGCTACTAAATTTTATCTTCATCCACCAATGTAAAACTTCTTTCTAATACGTCTTATGGAATTAATTTTAAGCTTCGCGTTTCTTTTATGTCATCAGTTATATATAATTTTGAAATCGATGAACATTCTATCTCATATAAACTCATGTAGCATGTGGAACCACCAAAAAAAAAAATGATAATGCTTGTCCCCTAATTGAGTTTTCTTTTATTAGCTCAATATTTTCATTTGAGAAAATAGAGAGAGTAAAAGATAGGAAGAAAGAAATGGACCAAACAGAATACTATCATAGAAAGATGTATTTAACACTAATTCATTGTATTATAATTCTATTCGTTTAATACTGTAACTTTATAAAATATTTGCTTTCGCTTTCACTTTTCAGTGTAGTAGAAGTAACAATCAACTTTTTTCTTTTGGCCACTTGAATAATTATCAACTTTCAAGATTTTGCTAAATCCTTAATACATCATAATAAGATAACTAAGATAGTTGACTTTACTAAATTTTAAATATCTCCTAACAATTAGAATAGTCTCGAATCCCTTGTTTAGCTAACATTTTGTTTGACTAAATAATATCATTCGATCAAGTAGAGTTCACATGGATCAATAAATCAATCGTACAACCTTATTTAATCAAATAAAAAAATTTCAATTCAATTAGAATAACAAGACTTAAAAAAAAAATTTTTGTTACCTAGTACCTCAGAATAAACCTATCTTTCTTGGGAAACCTTAGACTGAAAACTCTAAAATATGCACAAGAAAAACACTTAAAAGTCAAGAGTGTGTATAATAAACCAATAAATTAGTAATTGACCTTGGCAGCTATCCCAAAAAAAAAAAAAGAGGGTCCCCAACTCCAATTCTGTTACGTGTTTGGACAGTAAAATTTGTTGCCAATTATGGAAGCTGTGTGGGTCTGTCAAACAGAGATTGTTTTAAAATTCTGAAATTATTAATATAAAATTTAAAAGAAATAAAAGAACTTAATTCTTTAAGTAAAAAATGGAGCTAGCTCCCATAATATCAACTTTATTAGAGTTCAACGGTATCAATTCAGTTTGCAGGGTGTGTGCAGACCATGGACATAATTATAGCACTGATCATTTTTTTTTCCTTTTTAAAAAATGGTATATGATTATAAAAACTAACAGCAACGTCACATGGTTATTTAAAATAGTCACATAAAACTTGTTAGTTTATATTTAATTATTATTTTTTTTTTGTAGAATCCAACTTCCATGATTGACTTGCCATTCTATACAAAAACTGCAACAGACATATCTAAGCACATTATTTTGTCTTTTATTAATGTCAATACCTTATCAAACTAAAACCAAAACCAACAATTCTTTGTTGATTGTCGCATTCTATTTAAAAGTATATCTGCATTAGAGATCAACGTTTTAGATTAGTAGATTGATTCATATATACAACGTTGTTTTCCCTTTTTTTTTATATATTAATAATATGAAATGGAACCTCTTTTTAAAGGAAGAACAAATTCTTGATTCATTGGCTGTCCATGTATAGTCATACTAATTTGACATAGATACCAAAATTTCTTTCAAAGATTGGCGGCTTTAAATTTTGTCCGTTCAGACTTAAAGAATATCAGTCAAATTTTAATGTAATATTTTGGTATATATATATATATTCAAGAAAATTTAGAAAATTTAAAAGCTCTGTGTGGAAGTCGCACTCAGCATAAAATCAATAATTTAAAAGGATAAAGTCACAAATGATATAAAGAGAGATGGCGTGCAATTTTAAGTTAATAGTAATTGGTTAAAGTAGTTTGATATTTATTTTTTTAAATGATATTTTAAATTTGAATTTTTGTGAACATAAAAAATTAGTGTTAGAAAGATTTATGTCTTTGTAATTTAATTCGTTCAATCTAAATTATTTAGAGTCAAAGTAAATTTTTAGATAAGATATAATTTAAAGTTACGAAACACACACAAATTGAATGATTGTGATCTAATTATTTGACTTATTTAACAACTACATTCTATAGTCTTCAACTTATTAAAGGCCCATCCAATTGATGATTATGAAGATAAATAACACATTATTTAGTTGATGTGGAATTTTAAATTTTAAAATCAATTAATGACCGATTATTAAAAAACCAATTAAACTGTACAATAAGATAATTTTATAATAATTTTATATGAGTGCATTATCCTTAATGGTCCCGAATCTGAGGGCTGAAATTTGTGCGTTCTCGCCACGTCACTGAGCACAAACTAAGAAAATGTACACATTTATGAGTCAAACTCAAAGAAAAATCTAAAAAATAACCCATAAAGTTGAAGGTACAATAATTCAATAAAGTATGGTAATTATCTTCTTTTTTTTTTACTTGTTTTTGCTCGAGATATTCTTCGTAACTATTTGATAATTGCTCTGACACATGCATATAGCTGTCATGTGCCTATTTAAAGAATAAAGTATTGACTTGACTTTCTCCTTTATTTACTCAAAAATTTTGGTTATGTGTAAAAAAATTTTAAGTTTAAAATTAAACAAATGGCACTTATAAATTTTTATACTATGTAAAAAAATTAATTTAATTTAATTAATTATTAATTAATTAACAGTCAATATTATGAATATTAAAATGTCACGTCAATTATTTTTAAACATTAACGTGTTATGTCAATATCTTTCTCATGCGTCATGTCAGCTTCTGCTCACTCCCAGCCCTTCTTACTCTAATTCGAACGCCTTAGCCACAAACAATAACAGAACAATGTGCTCTTCACCAGCAAAAACACGAAATGGAGCTAGAAACTCAAGGCTGAAACACGAGTTGAACCACAAACATTTACAGACTGTGAACTATTCGTGCGAGCCCACTGTGCGTGCTAGGAAGACAACGGACGACGATCAATTCACGAAGGAAGACGAAGATAAAAAGCAAAAGGCTTGCAGAGTATTAAAAAGGTGCATAGTGTTTATTAAATAGCTTTTAAACTTTGGTGTTAATTTCATATTGCCACCAATAAACTACCAGTGGGTCCAAATGCATCAGAAAAAATAATCTTTTAATCTTGTATCTGACAAGATGTGGTCTTTTGCTGAAATATGGTCCACATCTACTGTTAAATTCTATGCTTCATTTCAAATTATTTAATATTAATGGAGTTGTGAGCAATGAAAGTAAATGTGGTCCAAATGCCCATCAATGAAATTAAATTCCAATACTTTCAATACAATAATTTTTCTCATATCACTAAATGTGGTCCAGATGTGCATTTTATGTTTTATTTATTTATATTTTAATATCTTTTTTTGTATGTGCAATGTTTAGGTGCCAAACCACTTTGAGAACTATAACACTAGAGGTGTACTATAGAGGGGAAGTTTGTGTTTTCTCCGTCTACATGCTACGTTGGGGGAAGGAAGGATGTGACTGAGAACCATGACCCTAATTGTGTAACGACCTAAAACTGAGGGCTAGGAATTTTGTTGATATCGAAGCCATGACCGTGATCGGCGCAGATGATGAATCACCTACACCACCGCAAGTTTAGATCTTTCCCAAAAATACATAATTACTTACACTAGTTCTTAGGTAGTCTATCCAATTACAGAGAATGCTAGAGAATTTAAATAAGAAAATAAAATAAAATTACCTTATCTCGAGAAATGGGGAGGTATCCTTGATCCACGAGTCCTTGAACTGATCATCCTTCCCTACCTGCAACTGTGAGGGAGTGAGTTTAATCTACAAACTCACCTAACCTAGCCTTACTCTACACAATATATGTGTGTGTGTGCGCACTTAAACACATGGGGGGAACCAAACCTGTGTGACCTCAAGCTACCTCGAAAACATGCATATAACATCGTGCTCTTAACTCACATAAAGCGTATCCCTAATGTCACTACGCTCAAATCTCTGACTTTGACCTGTCTGGTCATATATATATATATATATATATCATCTATAACATACATATTCATACATACATAACACAACACACCACTCATCCCTCTCTTATGTAGGTCTATGTTCCTACAGGGAACTCACTCAAGAGCCACGTTATCGGGGTTCTACGTTTTCCCGGACGTTTCGCTCAAGAGTTTTATTATATGGGTATGCATTCCCTTATTTTCGTTTTTCAAAGCTTCATCAATGTAGGTCTATGTTCCCACGAATTCGTCGCCGAGATACCATAATGTACTTGAGAGCTTCATCAACGTGGATTTACATTCCCACTAATTCATCATTCAAGAGTTGTCACATGGGTCTATATTTCCACAAACTAGTTTTTCCACTAAGCACATTCACAATCACAAACATTCACAATTAAATAAAATAAATCCCTACATGCATAATTTATCCAAGATTTATACTTGGCATCCAAATAGAGTAGTAGCACTTTTGCCATTTCCATTCATGCCTTCTAGGTCCTACTTATTTCCACTCAAACATAGATATAAACAATTATAACCCTTTTGTGCTAGTTCCTACTATATCTCTTGCATAAATACATATTGTAATATGTATCAACATTTTACATTTGACACTCAATGGAAAATGATAGCACCTATACTATTTCCATTTGTGCCCCCTATGATTTCCAATCATTATAATATGTACACCATACATATTATTACCTAATCACATAAATATACTTAAATTACATTTATGAAGACCATTATAAATTAAACATGTATATAAACACTCAGAGAAGAGCTAGATCCCTCACTTCAACTCCAAGCTAGTAAATCCATCCCAAAAAATGTGGAAGATGCATCAAAGAATCCATCCTATAAGTTAACAATGTAAAAACATGTCAAGGTCATAAAATAGGAAAATCCTTACCACTAATTCTGACCTTGCTCACTCTTTTGGTTATAACTCCTAAATGGTAATGAATTTTCAAATGAAACTTATTTATTAGAATCTAGACTCAAAGTGCTTTCCAATGATATATAATTTGCTAAAATTAGAGTTTAAACGAGAGAGTTATGATCATTTGAAAAAAAAAGACCTGCATGCTCCCTTTCTAGCACTCCATCACTATAGCAATGGATGACAGTAGGCCATGCCCTGTTTTCGCGAAAATCGCCCCCTCTTAGTTTTTTCATGTTCTTAGGTCAAATATTCACCATTTAACTTGATTTTTTCCATGAGATTTCATCCTTGATGTTTAGGGAGTGTTTTGATACTAAAATCCCCTAATTAATTCCAACAATCCAAGTCCCAATCATCAAATTTTCATTTAAAACCCTAACTTTTCTATTTTTTCAAATTTTATCTTTCTCAACCCCAAATCCTAAAATTTCTCATGGTTTCCTTTGAATTTCTTGTTCTATGATCATTGGCAAACATGTAGGAATATCTTAAACTAACACTCACACTTAAATTCAACATTTGAATCCTAAATCAACCCAAAATGCTCTAAGTCCGAAAATGAGCAAAAAAGGAGAGAAAGTTGGAAAAGTGAGTTGCCTATCTCATTTCCTTGCTCTTCCAGTGATGGTTGGTTGTCAGAGACCTGCCCTACCGCTGGAGAATGGTTGCTAGAGGTTTGAGTCTTGAACTTGGGTGGAGAGAGTTGAGAGGAGTGGAGAGAAAAGAGAAGGAGAAAATGAGGGAGAGAAAGGAAATGGGGGAAAATGGGTGGGCCACCCATATATATATATTCCTTCATGGTAAAATTACTAATTTACCTTTCGGTTAACCCCTGGTCAACTTTAGAATGGCAAATCTGTAATTTTTTCAACTCAGGTATTTCTCATATCCTAAGTACCACATAGTTTCTCTTATTACATTTTAGTCCCTCCTTGAACTTAGTAATTATCTGACTCCTTCATTGCCACATGTCTATTCCCTTAAGTCCATGTCACTTAGTACTTTATACACCTTGCTATTTCTTAATCTCACATTTCTTTATTATGCAACAAAAATTTTCCCATTTATACTAATTACTTAATAAAATCCAATAAAATTAACACCCTAAAATAGTGGGTGTTACAGAATGCATCACAATCACTGACATCATAGCCTTTGTAAAAGAAAGTGGTTATAATACTGAGGTTGATATGTGGTATAAGTTCGGTGATAAAGATATGAGCATCATTGACCCATTTAAGAATGACAGAGATGTGGTTCAAATTTTAGAGAAGCTTAAGGCAAAGGACTTCAAGGTGTTAGAGGTGTATGTAGACCCACAAGGTTGAAGACGAAGGAAGGGTCGACCAACCTGATGACATTGTAAGTGAGGGTGGCCAACCTGATACCGAGGAGGTGGACTTGGTTAGGTGTAACTTTCCAAATAGCGAGGTTGACCAACTTGACTTGTTCTTTGAAAATATCGATGTTGGGGTTGAGAATGAGGTAGATGAATAGATATCACACAATGGTGGTATAATTCCAACCACTATTGACATTGAGATTATACCTATTGGTAATAAGGCTAAGTGGGATGGAGATGCTCAATCAGAGTATAGTGACTATTGATGAAGACCATGTTAAGAGGCCTAAATATCATACTTTTAATGAAAAGATTGACTTTAATAGGCCTATAAATCTTTATGTCGGCTTAAAGTTTGGGAACTTTAAAATCTACAGAGACGCACTGAAGTAGTATGCAATTGAGAATGAGATAGATTTTAAAAACATAAAGAATGAATCAAAGATGATTATAGTTGTTTGCAAGTGGGAATATGGATGGAGGATCCATGTTTCTTGAAAGCAAAATGGTGAAGCTTTCCAAATAAAATAATTTTATGGAAAATATCATAATTGTGGATGGGTAAGGGAGAATAAGAAAGTGACTTCGAGATGATTATCAAAGAAATATGTTGAGATTGTTAAAGATCAACCAGATTGGAAAGTAACAACATTTGCTAATCAAGTACAGAGGGACCACAATGTTTCGGTCTCAAGGTTCCAAGCCTATCGGGCAAAGAGAAAGGCCATTGCACAGATTGAGGGTGTTTATGCCGAATAATTTGCTAAATTACGAGATTAGTGTGAGGCCATTAAGCAACATAACCCTGTGAGTACACTTGAGGTCAAGCTAGAGGGATCTCGACTCCAGATAATGTATGTTTGTCTAGATGCATGTAAGAAAGAGTTCCTTGCAGCATGTTGGCTGATAATATATGTAGATGGAAGCTTCCTGAAGGGAAGCTTTAGTGGACAAATTCTAAGAGCTATTGGGAGAGATGCCAGTAAGAACATGTACCCTATAGCATATGCCGTTGTCAAGGTAGAATGCACAAGTAGTTGGGAATGGTTTCTTAATTTACTCTTTGATGACATTGGGAGGCTAAATAGAAAAGGATGAGTAATTATGTTTGACATACAAAAGGTAAGTGGGAGAACTTTGCTGTGAAAGATTTTTTTTTTAACTGTTTGTTACTAAGATTGCACACATATGAAAAATCTTTTTTTTTATTTGAAGGGATGGCAAAATGTGTTGAAGGACATTGGGTGTGATCATCAATTTTGTGTATGATATTTATATGCTAACTTCTAAAAGAAATTCGAGGGTTAAAGTATGAAGAATAAGATATGCAATGCTTGTCGAGCCACCATGAGGCATGGGTTTGACCACTACATGAACTTGTTGAAGGAGCTTGACAATAATGCATATGATGGGATAATTAAACATGATCCCAGATTGTGGAGTAAACATGCATTCAACACTAACATTAAGTGTGACATTGTGCAAAACAATATTGCAGAGACATTCAATACATTCATACTTGAAGCTAAGGATAAGCCAATAATCACTATGTGTGAGATCATTCAGAGGATATTTATGTAGCAATATACAACAAAGACTGAGGGCATGGAGAAATATCAGGGTTCAGTATGCCCAAGAATCTAAACCAAGTTAGAGCGCGCTAAGGATCAATCATGAAACTTCATATGTTGTATGGTTAGAGATGGAAGGTTTGAGGTCGAAAATCCTTGGAAACGAGAAATTGTCAACTTTCATGAAAGGACTTGCACTTGTAATTATTAGGACTTGACCAGCATACCTTGTGGATATGATGTTGCAGCCATATACAAGATGAGAGATATCCCTGAAAAATATGTCCATTATTGTTATAGTAAGGATGCTTGCTTACAAGCATACTCTAACATAATAGGTCCGGTAGCAAGCGACGTGTATTGGTTAAAGACAAGTTATAATTAGATCTTACCTCCATAATACAAGAAAGCACCTAGTAGGCCCAAAAAAGTGAAGAGGAAAGCTATGGATGAGTCAAAAAATCTCTTCTTGCTCAGAAAATATGGGTCTACATTGAAGTCTGATAATTGTGGCATAGTTGCTATGCAAGGGACTAAAAAACCTCACTAAAAAGATATACAAGAAGAAGCCGAAGAAGCCAAGCTAAACCTCGATTGCTCTACCCACGGTTAGTAGTTATACATATTGTAGTTCATAACTCATAATTGAAATAATTCTAAGTTATTAACATGCTACTATTTGTGTAGGCAAGCTAACCATCACCTAATCAGAAGGAGAATTAAACACATTCATAAAGATAAAACAAGTGCCATTTGTTCATTACATAAGCATAAGGTTACATTCAATTGTTCATAGCATAAACCATAGCATAAGATTACATTCAACATGTTTATAGCAAAAGACTACATTCCTCACTTGTTCAGGACATCTCGTAATAGCATAATTCCAGATATAATCAAATTTATTATAACAAACAATTTTATCTTTTGAATTATGACGTCCACTTTAGCCATAGCATGCCTAAGATATGCAACATCGGCCTTTAGTGCATTGATATCATTTTGCATGTTGAGAGTTTCCATTCCAACACAGGCATATTGAACATCTTTGGCATTAACTATCTTCTCATCGGTATAGAGCAGCGTTAACCATTCAAAGTACTTGCATAGTTGATCCTCACACCTAGCATACAACTTTTCTGGGTTCTTTTCAGATTCAGATATCTTGATGCATGCTTTTTTTTTTGTGCAGAAGTAATGTTTTCTTCGCACCCGTAAGCCAATATTCTCTTGGCTTTCCACAATGCTAGATATGGCCATCTCACTTTAAACTTCCTGTTAAACCAATAAAATGCTAGTCTAAGTGTTTGTCAAACCAGAAATATGTGTGTATGTGTAACTAGAAAACCAGCAATATGTATATGTATGTGTGTGTGTGTGTGTGTGTGTAACTAGCAAACCAACAAAAACAAAGGTGAAATAAATGTAAACAGAATACATAAACAGAAGTGAAATAAGTGCAAATGAAGAAAAAAAAATGTCACACTAGTTCAAATATTGTTTGGTCGACCTATTTAATTATCTCCCAAACTCCTAATCCAATTTAACCCATTTAACTTTATCAAATAAATAATTGCAAAGATACAAAATAGGTGGACCAAACAAACATGGCAGAGTAGTTCAAATATCATCCTTTCTTGTTTCCAGTTAACAAGGACTATTCTATTTCTTGTACCCATACTATATTTCTATTCTTAAATTCCTTTCTCAGTCTTTACCCAACCTACAGACCAAGTAAGCTTCTCTTATTTCACCTGACACAAAACAAATCCCAAAATTCATGAACATGACCCAATTTATTATTTATTCTCTCGGTTTCCCTTAAAAAAGAAAAATCCCAAACTTAATTCATAATGTTCAGGCAACCAAATTTAGAGGAACATATTGGAATGTACAGAATGAAAACTCAACTCGATTCCCACCTCAATTTGGTTTCATAATTCAAAGGTTTCTTTCTTTGTTTGATAGCCAAGATTCTTAAATCCCAAAATTCCCTTTTTCATGATTGTGAAACCTTTGGATTGTGAAACTGGAAGATAATAACATGTTTTCTTGATCAACAAGATATGTTGTAGGGTTGCAGTCTTAATTTGTATTTAGCATTTAGACAGTTGAATAATAAGTAATAACCACAACATTTACTAGTAATACTCCATACACAATACAGATAGGAAACAAAATTCTAACCAATATAGGATTCGAACCCTAAATCAAAAAAAGAAAGAAAGGAAGATTTGAACCCTAAATCAAAAAAAAAAAGGAAGATTCTAGACAAAATCCATAGCAATTCTCAATTTCTCTCTACTCTTATTATTTTTCCCAAAGAAATGAGGTCTTTGATCATTATCTTCCTTCCTCACTACGTTTGGCTGGTGAAGAGCACGCTAATAGTGGCATTATTGTTTGTGGCTGAAGCATTTGAATCAAGATAGGAAGGATGAGAGTGAGGAGAAGGGCTGACGTGGTGCATGAGTAAGCTACTGATGTGGCACATTAGTGTTTAAAAAAGGTTGACGTGACGTTTCAGTGTCTATGTCAATATTGACTGTCAATTGACTAACGATCAACTAAATGGTAGGGTTTTCTTGCATAAAGTCTATTCATACCTATATCAAGACTTGTTCTTGACCCACTGAGGAATATGCAAGAGCTTTGAAGCAAGGGCTTTCTGGTAGAGGAGTTGTAGCCATCATAAATGAGCTTTCAAATGTTGAGTTGTTTCTCTCATCTCAAATTGATTTTGATATTATTGGACAGTCATTTTCCAGGAGCACTTGGGGATTTGTAAGTAGCCATAACCCCTTTGACTAGAGATTGAGTGATTATTTATTGAACTACATAGTTAGATGATAGAAAGAATGACAAATTATAAGGCAAATCTAATGCACCAAAGATAAGTAAACCAAAGTAATTACAAACCGAAATGTCAACCTGATAGGTATGTTCTGTAGTGAGACTCATCTATGATATATTACATGTTTATTTGTGGCAAGCTTATATTACCTATTTTTGGCTGATAGTTTAAGAATCTCTTGAGAGCTACATGTGTGTGTGTGTGTGTGTGTGTGTGTATGTGTGTGTGTGTCTATATATATATATATATATTATAATTCTATATAGCATTTCAATACAAAAATAAAAAATAAAAATCAAGATTAACGAAATTTTATCCTTGATTAATCAGAGATGAAATTAGAGATAGAAGCATGTGTGTTATTTACTGAGATTTATGTTGCAACAACATTAGGCTTTCCAAAGAGAATCTCCTCTTGCCATTGGCATGTTTACGACACTCCTGATGAGAATAATGGCTAGAACCCAAGAGGGGGTGAATTGGGTTTTAAAAAAATAATTGGAAGTTCAAGTGGAATCAAATGCTTATTTGAAAAATATTGACAATGCAAAACAGAGATATATCAAGATGAATGAGAATGAGAGCATTAAATCAAATATAAAGCTTTAAACAATTGAAGAGATAAAGTAGAGAGAAGAACACAAATATTTATACCGGTTCAGCTTAACCCAATCCTACATCCAGTCATCAAGAGCACTTCTTGAGTATTCTACTATGAACCACAAGTTTGAACAAAAGGGCACTTGTGAGCCACTACAACAGAGATCTTTTTTTTTTCTTTCCAAAGGTGTCTCTCCCCCTTACAAATTGTTTTCTCTCAAAACAAACTCAAGGAACACTTTCCTTGGTCAATACAAGTAAGTGAATGGGTAGAAAATAATTGACTCTCTAAAACAGAGTAAGTGTGCAAGTAAAGAGCAATATAGAATCAATAGATTGACAAGAGATGTTGCAATTCAAGAATCAGAGGAAGAATTTATGTGTTGTTTTTCTTTGGATGCCTATGAGGTTAATATATAAGCCCTAAAAGTATTTGGCCCGTTGGAAGAGGATCTTTGATGATATCAGCTGAAATCTTCATGAAATAGCCGTTGAAACTGATGTCATCATGCCGACAGTCGACTGATTTAGCATCATCAGTTGACTGATGCTCTTTAATGCCTCGATAGTTGACTGATGAGTGTGCAGCAGTTGACCGATTCATTCCTGTCTCAAATGTTTAAAAAGCTCAGACTTGATCAGTCGACTGATAGAAGAGGATCAGTCAACTGATAGGTACTGGAGGTTAATGCGAAATGGGACAGTGATAGATTAGTCGACTGATTTTGGAGAGCCGGTCGACTAATAGTCTCTGTCTTAAAATTTTAAATTCTTCAGAGTCTATCAGTCGACTGATCGAAACTTGCAATATTTAAAATTTTAGACAGTGGCTGATCAGTCGACTGTTGTTATCGATGCTGTATTGAAATATTAGACAGTGAGGCATCAGTTGACTGTTACATGCATATCAGTCGACTGATATCTTCTGATCTGGTATTTTTCAAGAAATTTTTGCTTTTGGCATCAATAACAACTTTTTATCTTCAAAGAAATTTTCAAAATAAGTTTGCCATAAAAGAACTTCCTTGAGTATTATGGAACAATTTGTAATTTAAATTTGTTTGTTGATCATCAAAAGTTTTAAGAGAATCTTTGAAAGCAATGGGGTCAACAATCTCCCCTTTTTTTGATGATAATAAACAGATTTAAATTAGTTGGAAGAACTCCCCCTGAATTGTATATTTTTTTTGTTGTGAGCACAGCAAGATCGCAGTAAGAATGAAATATATATTAGAGTTAAGCAGCAACTAAAACATAGTTAATCAGCAACTAAAATATATAACATGAGTCTAATGTTAGTTCAAATAGTCTAAATCAACAAATATAAAATAAACAGCAAATTCTCCCCCTTTGTCATCAACAAAAAGAAAGGGGGTCTTCATCCTCATCCCAAGGCCACTCAATCCCTGTGTTGAAGAGCACGAACAGCTTCGGTCAGATCATGAATCGCCTTAGACTGAGATGCTGAAGTGTTTTCTAGATGAGAAAGCCTGGCATCAAAAGTTTCTATACCATCTCTCATTTCAGCAATCATACCCATCATAGTGGTAGAGTTGTCAAGTAATTCATTGAGTAACCGGGTTTGCTCCTCAATTTGAAATCTATGAGCAGATGGTTCTGAGGCCAAGTCTTCGTCTTCTCCCATATCTTCATCCTCTTCCTTAGCTTCCTTAGCTTCTTGTTGCCTTCTACCTCTTACTCATTGGACGATTTTATTTGGTTCTCTCCTCAGCCATTCTTCCTTAAGATAAATAAATCCCATTCTTCTAAGGAAATTTTCATCAATGATTGAGGACTTAGTTTCTCGTCCAAAATGGGCATTAATGTTGGCGTCCTCAAGAATTCGAAAGATAAGGCCAGCATAAGGGAGAAGGGATTTCCTTCTAGTGCAGGATTCCATCCTTTTCATAATACATGCCATGACAAAGTATTCAGATTCACATGGATTGGCATAACTCTCAGATTTTTTGAAGATAATATGACTAATTATGTAGAGAAGGAGCCGGTCATTGGCATTAATCTCACTAACCTGTATATACTGACCGTCCCAATCTTTTATTCTCAAAACAGTGTTGAAAGTATCATTTTTATTGTAGAAGATAGGAGAAAGGGAATATGAGAGTTCATTGAAACGTAGGTCATCTAGGTTAGGGGCAGGGATACCTAAAATCCTAGCCAATGATCATTCAGTGATTTCCACAGGCATGTCTCTAATAGAGGAAGTGATTTTTCCAAGTCTAGCACTAAATTCAAGATTGGTATAGAATGTTTTAATCACTTCCTCACTTCAGGCACTTTTTCGGCTAACAAAACTCCTCAAACCATAATTCTGAAGCAGACCAATGAATTCAAAGTTCTGAATAGAGAAATAGTTCCAATCAAGATGGCGACTTGGGATTACCTTGTGTTTTTCGAAGCTTTCCTAGAATTTCTCTAGTTGGTTAGGGTTCAGCAGATTCCCCATTGGTCGCTTGGACACATCCTTAGTGCGGGGGCGTTTTGAAGAAGAAGCCATCTGGAGATGTAGAGAGAAATAGAAGACATGAATCGGTTGATGTTTCTCTAGAGAGGCTCAGCCCTTGAAATCTTCGAACTTAGAGAGGAGAGGAGATGCGTGAAGAAGATGATTTCAGAGAGAGGTGTCTTCGGCGAGAGGAACTCTGAGAGAGGTACTGAGAAATTGATGCCCAGCAGTCGACCGAGTTTCCTTTAAAGGGCTTTGATTAATGATCCATTAGTCGACTGTCGAGGACACAACAGTCGACTGATTTCAGGAAAATTTGAAGATTTCGAAGTTACTTTGAATCAGTCGACTGTTAAAGGGTCATTAGTCGACTGATAGCTCTCGGGTTCCCTTTTTTTAAAAAGAAAATGCATTACTCAGTGAGGGATCAGCACTGGACGTCCATCACAGTGCTCGACGTTGGTACCAGCACCTGGCACTCAATTCATATAGGAAGGTATTAGTCGACTGATGATTTCTGTAGTTTGAAAGAAAGTTTGGCAAACAATCATCGGTCGACTGATGGTATTTGCTTAGTCGACTGATTGCTTCTGCTCTTAATAGAAATTTTGACCAGTGAGTCATTAGTCGACTGATTAACGGTGATCAGTCGACTGATGACTTCTACACTTATACATATATTTGAGCAGAGAGCAATTAGTCGACTGGTTCAATTATGACAGTCGACTGATCATTCATGGATTTTTAAAAATTGTATCCGTTGAGCCGTCAGTCGACTGATGAGCTTAGGATGGTCGACTGATTCCATGTAGAGCCTTGTTTTTGATGACCTTGGCAGTAGATTGAGGGAATGAGTGCCTTAGAAGATAGTTTGAGGATTTATACCTGCAAAACAATTTTCATGGACACTCCGATGCTTAAGTTAGTAAAGGAAATCAATCATGGAACAAAAGTTTAAATGTGTATGCAATGGGGAAACAATCAAAGTTCATTTGGATTTGCCATCCCAAGTTCTCTTCTAATAAAGCTGAATCTATCTTCAGCTAAAGGTTTTGTGAAAATGTCAGCCAATTGAAAATCCATTTGCACAAATTCAAGAGAGACATCTTTCTTTTGAACATGATCTCTAATAAAATGATGTCTTATTTCAATATGTTTTGTTCTAGAGTGCTGTATAGGATTTTTGGACAGACATATAGCACTTGTATTATCACATCTAATGGGTATATTTTCAAGTGAAACACCAAGATCTTCTAGCTGTTGCTTCATCCATAAAACTTGAGCACAAAAATTACCAGCTGCAATATACTCAGCTTCTGCTGTGGATAAGGCAACACTATTTTGTTTTTTACTAAACCAAGAGACAAGAGAATTACCAAGAAATTGACAAGTTCCACTTGTACTCTTTCTATCAGCTTTGCTACCGGCAAAATCAGCATCCGAGTAGCCAATTAAAACATTTAAAGATCCTTTGGGATACCATAAACCTATTTTAGATGTGCTAATCAAGTATCTAAAAATTCTTTTCACAGTTTTAAAATGAGATTCCTTTGGGCAGGCTTGAAAACGTGCACACATGCATATACTAAACATGATATTGGGTCTACTAGTGGTTAAGTATAAGAGTGATCCTGTCACATCCCAAAAATTTAACATGTGAAAAGATATTACTCATTTGATAAAATTCTTAAACATAAGTTATTTACATATATTCTGTAAGGTTTTACATTCAACCTTAATCATTCATTCCACATGACAGAATTATATTCATCTGATAAGCAAATATAGGCATACATAATCTGATGTTTTTATCTCATCGCAAGCCTAGGAGACCTATAGAAAGTACAGAGCATTCCTAGTATCCACATTAATAAGTACTGGTATCCCACCAGACAGAAGTATAGGATAATTCCAAGGGGCTTCTATTCTTCTAATGGATACTCTTCTTCCTTGTTTTCTGTATCTGAAAAGATAATCATAGGGAGTGTGAGTTTATTTAAAAACTCAGTAAGTAAATAACTGTACTACATAAAATATCAAAAGTACAAATACCACATTTACTCATATAATTAATTGTCTTATACATCGAGTAGTATGGGACTCTAACCCTTTCAAACTCGTGAATAAGATTTCATAGATATACATCGAGTAGTATGGGACTCTAACCCTTTCAAACTCGTGAATAAGATTTCATAGGTATATACCGAGTAGTATGGGACTTTAACCCTTTCAAACTCGTGAATAAGATTTCATAGGTATACACCGAGTAGTATGGGACTCTAACCCTTTCAAACTCGTGTATAGGTTTCATAGATATGCACTGAGTAGTATGGGACTTTAACCCTTTCAAACTCATGTATTAGAACCCGTAGATCTTTACTCATTAATAAAATAATGAGAATTTATCACATAGTACAATTTCCATGAAACAAAATAATTTATACATACTCTTGTTCCTTTGAATTTCTGTAAAAATATACCAATCATCATATACTGTCATATGAAAAATTGATTGATTAATATTCAAATAATATTGTAAATGGGACTTATATTGTACTTTGACTAGTAATATCAAATTAGCTTAGCAAGGTTATTCACTTACCTTATTTTTGTCCAAGTTTACCTTGTTACACACTAGAATTTGTGTAGGAAAATTTCCTAGTAAAATATATTACAAGTAAACATAAGAAAGGAAACAAAATCACGAAAATATGCAAAAAATTTCTGATTGCTACAGTAACGGGTTGCTACAGTATGGGTTCGCTACAGTAACGGTTTGCTACAGTGACGGTTCGCTACAGTAACGTTGACTGCTACAGTACCGTTGACTGCCGACATTACAGTAACTGCTACAGTAACTCGAAAAATTTTTCCAAACTTTCTGGTCGCTACAGTAATTTCGAATTTGCAGAAACTTCCCAGAAAATTTTCATCCTTTCATTTCTTGATTCAAAACCAGAATCTCAACTCTTTTAACCGACTATAACTCAATCCTAACTCAAATATAACTTCTAAAACAACTAAGATTCATGAATTATCATCAAAATCTTCAAGAACAAAACCTCCTCTAATCTTCCATATAAACTTAGATTTAAGGAAAATAATGAGATTAAAGCTTACCTTTGATCCTTACAAAGCTTTTGAACCGATCAAATAATCGAAATTCTGAAGATCAAGGAAAGGATTTGAGAAGAGGATGAAGAAACGAGAGAAACTTCCACTGTTCAATTTTCAGTTTTTCCTTCTGCGTGAAAATGAGAGGGTACTATTGAAGTTTTATTTTAAATATTTCTAATGGGTTATTGAATAACCCATGGGTATCTATAACCCAACATCCAAACTCATCCAGTCAATTTACAATAAATGGACTAATTGACCATTCTTAAACCACTTTTCCATGAATTTCACCATTCTTAGAATATATCCCACATGGTGCAAATATTCAGTACAGTCATTTAACTCAATTTTCATAAATAATATTCAAAAAGAACAATTAAATATGAAAATTAAAAATGGCCAAAATAAATAACTAAAGTAACGTTGTAAAATTCTAAAATACTCTTAGGCGAATTATATTCCGAAAATTAACGAGTATTACAGATCCGATCATACCTCGATACTTAGTTATGTTAAATGGTTTACCCTCTTCATCCATGTCCAAGTTTGTTAAGGTGCTCATTGGTGTAGATGCAGGTTTTGCATTTTCCATTCCAAATTTCTTGAGCAACTTATTTGTATATTTGGCTTGACTTACAAATGTTCCATGATCTATTTGTTTGATTTGAAGGCCAAGGAAGAAGTTGAGTTTACCCATCATTGACATCTCAAATTCACCCTGCATAATCTTGGCAAATTCTTTGCAAAGCTTTTCATTAGTAGCCCCAAAAATAATATCATCAACATAGATTTGCACAATGATTAAGTCATGCTTTTCCCTTTTAAAAAACAATGTTGTATCAACCTTTCCTCTTGAAAAATTATTTTCTAAAAGAAAAGAATTCAATCTGTCATACCAAGCTCTAGGAGCTTGTTTGAGACCATAAAGAGCCTTTTTTTTAATTTGAATACATGGTTAAGCTTTTCAGCATCTTCAATTTCTTGAGCAACTTATTTGTATATTTGGCTTGACTTACAAATGTTCCATGATCCATTTGTTTGATTTGAAGGCCAAGGAAGAAGTTGAGTACACCCATCATTGACATCTCAAATTTACCCTGCATAATCTTGGCAAATTCTTTGCAAAGCTTTTCATTAGTAGCCCCAAAAATAATATCATCAACATAGATTTTCACAATGATCAAGTCATACTTTTCCCTTTTAAAAAATAATGTTGTATCAAACTTTCCCCTTGAAAAATTATTTTCTAAAAGAAAAGAATTCAATCTTTCATACCAAGCTCTAGAAGCTTGTTTGAGATCATAAAGAACCTTTTTTAATTTGAATACATGGTTAAGCTTTTCAGCATCTTCAAAACCAGGAGGTTGCTCAACATAAACTTCGTCTAAAATATGCCATTGAGAAAAACACTTTTTACATCAATTTGAAATAGTTTGAAATTATGTATGCATGCATAAGCTAAAAGCATTGTAATAGCTTCAAATCTAGCAACAGGAGCAAAAGTTTCATCATAATCAATGCCTTCCTCTTGATTATAACCTTTTGCAGCAAGTCTAGCCTTGTTTCTAACCACAACTCCATTCTCATCAAGTTTATTTCTAAATACCCATTTTGTGCCAATTATTGTATGATTATTGGGTCTAAGTACCAAATCCCAGACTTGGCTTCTTTCAAATTGGTTTAGTTCTTCTTGCATAGCCAAAATCCAATATTCATCAATAATAGCATCATCAATGGTTTTTGGTTCAATATGAGAAAGGAAGGCGGAGTGATTACAAACATTTCTAAGGGAGTTTCGAGTTATTACCCTTTAAGATGCATCCCCTATGATGAGCTCTTTGGGATGACTTTTGGCATACTTCTAATCTTTTGGAAGATCATCATTGTTGCTAAGAGAGATTTCTTCAAGAGGTATTTTCTCTTTTTGTGACATATCTTCTTCTTGGTGCGTAATGATATTTTCATCACGATCTTCCTTTACTTTATCATCTAGGGAGAGCTTTTTAAATGAATCTAATACTTCATAGTAATTAGCACAATCTTTAAGAGAGGGGTTAGATTTATCAAAAACAACATGTATAGATTTTTCAACAGTTTGGGTTCTTTTGTTGTAGATTCTATAAGCCTTGCTAGTGCTAGAGTAATCAAGGAAGATTCCTTCATCAGCTTTGCATCAAATTTACCCAAATTTTCTTTTCCATTGTTCAGCACAAAGCATTTACAACCAAAAACTTAGAGATGAGAGATATTGGACTTTCTTCTTCTATACAATTCATATGGGGTTTTCTTTAAAATTGGCCTTATCAAGGCTCTATTCACTACATAGCAAGCAGTGTTAAAAGCATTAGCCCAAAAGTATTGAGTAAGATCCCTTTCATTAAGCATTGTTCTTGCCATCGCCCTTAGAGTTCTGTTTTTCCTCTCAACAACACCATTTTGTTTAGGGGTTCTAGGAGATGAGAAGTTATGTTCAATCCCATTTTCATCACAGAATTTCATAGAGTTATGATTGTCAAATTCTCCACCATGGTCACTTCTAATTCTCACAATGGTCAAGCTTTGTTCCTTTTGAATGAATTTTGCCAATTTAAGAAAAAGCTTGGAAAGCTTGATCCTTTTGAGCTAAGAAGAGAGTCCATGTGTACTTTGAATAATCATCTACAACAACTAGTGCATAGGAGTTACCTCCTAGACTCTTTGTCCTAGATGGTCCTACAAGGTCCATATGGAGAAGTTGTAAAGGCTTTGTAGTTGAAACAATATCTTTAGTCTTGAAGGAACTTTTGACTTGCTTACCCTTTTGACATGCATCACAAAGCCTATCATTTTCAAATCTTATTTTGGGTAAGCCAATCACAAGATCCTTTTTGACTAATTTATCCAAATGATTCATGCTAGCATGAGCCAATTTTCTGTGCCAAAGCCAACTTTCCTCATTTACACTAATTAAGCATGTAGAGTCTATAGAAGGATCTTCATCAAGATTTATAACATAGACATTATTGATCCTTTGACCAACAAGCTTAATTTGCTTATCATTTATGTTTTCAACTATGCAACGGGATGAATAAAAAATAACTCTATTTCCTTTATCATATAGTTGACTAATGCTAAGCAAATTATGATTGAGACCTTCAACAAATAATACATTTTCAATGGATGTTGAAGAGTTCTTACCAACCTTACCAATACCTTTGATTAACCCTTTGTCGTTTCCTCCAAAGGTCACTTTGCCTCCTTTTGGAGATAGGGAATGGAACTTGGATTTGTCTCTAGTCATGTGCTTGGAACAACCACTATCCAAGTACCATTTTTCACTCCTAGATTTGAGGCAAACCTGCAGAAAATTCAACTTCTTTTAGTTTAGGTCATTCCTTGTTAGTTTTTCCTTTAACAACCCACTTTTTCTTGTTTCCATTTGGAGTTATTTTCTTGTAACAGCAGGAGTTGGAACTATGTCCTTTTAAACCACAATAGAAACAAGTGATGAAGGGACTATTTGACATTGTTGCTGGAACAAAGAAATTCTTATAATATTTTTGCCTAGCTTTAGTTTTGTAGCCTATTCCAGCTTTATCAAAAACACATCTTTGTTTTCCAAGCAATATGTTCAAATTATCTCTTCCTTGTGTAAATTTTGCAAGGGTGGTATTCAAATTCTTATTTTCTTTTTCTAAATCAATACATCTGCAACAAGGACAATTATTTTTTGGAGAATTGAACAATGATTTCATGCTTGCATTTTCTTCTATCAAAATTGAATTTTGTTTTTCAAGGTCTAGATTTTCTTTCTTGAGTGTATTGAGATCATCTTTCAAACTTGAAATTTCACTCTCAAGTAAAGAAATCTTTTGTTTTGAAATCCTTAATTTTTTTGCAAGCTGTAAAGATTCATCATGCAATTCTTCAAAAGCTTCTTGCAATTCATCAAATGAATATAAGGGTTCAAAATGAGTTACTTCTTCATTATCTCTTTCAATGAGACAAAGATTAGCTTATCTACTTTCCTCCTTTTCTGAATTGCTCAAAGTGCCCAGCTGTATAGCCAATTTTTGAGTTTCTTTGGCCATGAGGCAGAGGTTAGCTTCTTCATTATCTTCATCTGATTCACTGTCAGCCCAGATTGAAGAAACATATGCCTTCTTTTTACTTTTGTCATAGCCCTTTTTTCTTCTTGTTCTTTGTTGAGTTGACTATCTTGGTCTCTTCTCCATTTTCTTGTGTTTTTGTTTCTCATAAATTTTTTGAATTTTCTGACAAAGAGACCAAGATCTTCTTCATTAATCTCTTCTTCTTCATCATCACTTACTGCTTCTGGTTTCTTGGAGGAGGATGATTTTAAAGAGAGAGTCTTCTTTTTCTTGGACTCATCCTCTTGCCTCATTTCCAGAATTTTTGGCTTATAGTTTTGGAGATTTCCAAATAGAGCTGTAAGTGATTTCATGGATTCTCCTCTGACTTCCATGATTACTGTCCTCTTAGCTTCCCATTTAGGAGTGAGACACCTCAATATCTTGGTAGTTTGAGAAGATTCTGCATAAGTCACACTAAGAGCTCTCAAATGGTTAGTGATGTGAGTAAATCTTAATTGCATCTCACTTATGCTTTCATCACTCTTCATCTTGAAATTTTCATACTCATTTGTGAGAGTACTAATTTTTTATTCCTTAACCCCTTGAGTTCTTTCATGTGCAACTTCCAAAGTATCCCACATTTCTTTGGCAGTTGTACTGCTAGAAACTCTAAAATATTCATCTTGACTTAAGGCACTAACAATAATCATTATAGCTTTAGCATTTAGATGAACAAGTTTCTTTTCTGATTCAGACCATTCCTTTATGGGTATTGGAACACTTTGCCCTTCAACAACCTTTAAAGGTATGTAGGGACCATTTTCCACAATATCTCAAAGATCTAGGTCCACTGCATTAAAAAATAGTCTCATCTTGGATTTCTAATAGCTATAATGATTACCATTAAAACCATGGGGTTTTGTAAAAGAACTTCCTTTAGGTAAAATACAATCACCAAGGCCAGCCATTGTATACTCTTAGACTGTTAAGTTTTTAGTCAAGAGCCCAAGCTCTAATACTAATTGAGAATAATGGCTAGAACCCAAGAGAGGGGGTGAATTGGGTTTTAAAAAAACTAATTGGAAGTTCAAGTGAAATCAAATGCTTATTTGAAAAATATTGACAATGCAAAACAGAAATATATCAAGATGAATGAGAATGAGAGCAATAAATCAAATATAAAGCTTTAAACAATTGAAAAGATAAAGTAGAGAGAAGAACACAAATATTTATACTGGTTCATCTTAACCCAAGCCTACATCCAGTCCTCAAGAGCACTTCTTGAGTATTCTACTATGAACCACAAGTTTGAACAAAAGGGCACTTGTGAGCCACTACAACAGAAATCTTTTTTTTCTTTCCAAGGGTGTCTCTCCCCCTTACAAATTATTTTCTCTCAAAACAAACTCAAGGAACACTTTCCTTGGTCAATACAAGTAAGTGAATCGGTAGAAAATAATTCACTCTCTAAAACAGAGTAAGTGTGCAAGTGAAGAGCAATATAGAATCAATAGATTGACAAGAGATGTTGCAATTCAAGAATCAGAGGAAGAATTCATGTGTTGTTTTTCTTTGGATGCCTCTAAGGTCAATATATAAGCCCTAAAAGTATTTGGCCCGTTGGAAGAGGATCCTTGATGATATCAGCTGAAATCTTCATGAAATAGCTGTTGAAATTGATGTCATCATGCCGGTAGTCGATTAATTCAGCATCATCAGTCGACAATGCTCTTTAATGCCTCGATAGTCGACTGATGAGTGTGCAGCAGTCGACCGATTCGTTCCTATCTCAAATGTTTAAAAAACTCAGACTTAATCAGTCGACTGATAGAAGAGGATCAGTCGACTGATGGGTACTGGAGGTTAATACGAAATGGGACAGTGATAGATTAGTCAACTGATTTTGGAGAGCCGGTCGACTGATGAGTCTCTGTCTTAAAATTTTAAATTCTTCAGAGTCTATCAATCAACTGATTCAAGGAGATCAGTCGACTGATCGAAACTTGCAATATTTGAAATTTTAGATAGTGGCTGATCAGTCGACTGATAATGAACGATCAGTCGACTGTTGTTATCGATGCTGTATTGAAATATTAGACAGTGAGGTATCAGTTGACTGTTACATGCATATCAGTCGACTGATGTCTTCTGATCTAGTATTTTTCAAGAAATTTTTGCTTTTGGCATCAATAACAACTTTTCATCTTCAAAGAAATTTTTAAAATAAGTTTGCCATAAAAGAACTTCCTTGAGTATTATGGAACAATTTGTAATTTAAATTTCTTTGTTGATCATCAAAAGTTTTTAGAGAATCTTTGAAAGCAATGGGGTCAACACCTAAAACTTGCTGAGAATGGAGAGCTTCGGCAGATTCATGAAAAGTGGTTCTACAAGATGAGATATCATGAAGAAAGGAAAAACAACTCTTGGCACAACCAGCTTCACTTGCTCAGCTTTTGGGGCCTATATCTTTTGTATGTTGTTCTGTCTCTATTTGCCCTTTTGATGTTTCTGCTTAGAATAATTTCCCAACATGTCCGTTATTATAAACAAAGGCAAACCCATATTCCTTCCTCATCCTCACAACCCACCAGTTGCAGCCATTTTTCTCATGTTGTACATGCTTTTTTGACTTCATTGATGAGAAGGAAGAGCCTGTCAACAAAATTTTCACTCAACCTCACAACCTAATCACAAGCATCAGCTCATAAGCTCATTATTTAGGAGTTTTCTCAAAATGGTCAAACATCAAACTCATGATAATATTGTCTCTATGTGGTTAATACAAACATATATATATATATATATATATATATATATATATATATATATATATATATATATATATATATGTTGAGTGGCTTATTTTTTGGTGAATGGAATGGATTTATAACTCCACCTGAAATTTTGGGAGATTCACTCGAAAAAAGAAAAAAAATTAAAATTTTGTGGTGTGAGCAGGCCTGTAGTCCTTACCTATGCTATGTATATTCTGAAGCGATCAAGTTAGGTTAATATATATTCTATAATGTTTAGGGTTTAGGGTTTTTGAAATTTTTCAATGACTTGTAAATAGTTTTCTTTTTCCTAAGGAATAAGAAACTTCTCTTCGCTTATAAATGTAGGTCACATCGACCAAATCATGTAAATTTTTGTATTCTTGTCTTTTGATTTTTTTTTCTATTTCTCTGCGATATTTGTATGTATGTATATATATATATATATAGTCCTGTTACTTTAGGTGTTTCCTTAAATACAACATGTTCAAGATTTTTTACATGAATCCATGCTCAGAAGAAATGAGAAGGTATATGTTGATCAAGAGGTAGAGAAAGTTATTGTTGATCAAGAAATAGAGGGAGAAAATTACTGACAGAGGATACTGATATGATTAAAGCTACTGATTTGGCGACAGAGGATAAAGACACATAATACATCAAAAAGATGAGGAAAACACCATACTGGATACATGATTTTTATATGGGTTGAGGCAATGGAAAAAGGGGGCTAAACAGAGGGGTATTAATACAAATATTGAGGAAATTAATGTCGAGGAAGTTAATACTGACAACGTGGCTGTTTAGGGGACTGCTGAAGACAGGAGTGATGACAAGTTGAAGGATGACAACATTGTTAATCCACGTCTAGGAAAGAGAATGAGGAAAGCTCCCATATGGCTACATGATTACATGGCATAAAACAAAAGGGGGGATCATTACATGGTTGTTAGGAATATTTAGACGTGTTTTTATTGTCATTTTGGCCTTTTTATTTTTCTGTTATTTTGTTAGAATAAAGGAATAGTGCAAAGGTAACAGGAGATACATTTTTGTAATATGTGAAGCTTTTGGCTTTTGGAGTTTTCCCTTTACTCAAAAGAGGCGAACGACTGTAATCTTTCTTCATTAGGAGTATTACAAATTCAATCATTTTCCATTCTCTAATTTTATACGTCTTTCTCTTCCTTGATTCTTTTACACTAAAGACAGAAGTAATGATGGGGAGAAGGACGAGAACATTATTAATCCACGTCTGGGAAAGAGAATGAGGAAAGCTCCCATATGGCTACATGATTACGTGGCATAAAACAAAAAAAAGGACCATTTCATGGCTATAAGGAATATTTAGATGTGTTGTTACTGTCATTTTAGCCTTTTTATTTTTATGTTATTTTGTTAGAATAAAGGAATGGTGTAGAGGTAGCAAGAGATACATTTTTGTAATCTTTGAAGCTTTTGACTTTTGGAGTTTTCCCTCTACTCGAAAGAGGCGAACGACTATAATCTTTCTTAATTAGGAATATTACAGATTCAATCATTTTTCATTCTCTGATCTTATACATCTTTCTCTTCATTGATTCTTTTACATTCTTATCATTGGTGCTTTCATTAACTTCTACAATAATGGAAGGGACTCATTTTTCTGAGCTTGAGAGAGTTGCTGATTTAGTTGACAAGATGATGAATTCCACGAAGAGGATAGAAGCTATGATGCGGGAATATATTTCACAAGAATTTGTTCAGGAATGGGAGGAATTAAAAGCTCTTGATTCAGACTGTATGATCGAATCAACACCCATTAATGTTTCGATTCTAAAGGAGAAGCCAGTGGTAGCAGAAGATGACAATTCTATATATCACACCAACACTTGCTCCGACACCAACACTGTAATATTTGCAAATTTTTCTTTATCTTTCCTTTTATTTCTTGGATCTAGTTGTGCACAAATTTATTGATATTTATATTTCATGATTTGTTTATTTGCCCTTTTTGATCTATTTTGTGAATATTCTACGTGACATTCTTATTTTTGGGTAATGTGATACTTATATGAATTATGGAAATTCATGTTCATGTGTGAAAAATTTTATGTCAAGGTATGACTTAGAAATTTATGCTAAGTTTGAGGAATGGAGTGGAAAGGGACTAAGTGCGAAAAACTAGATAAAATAATACACATAAGGAAAGCTAGTGTAATGGGCCCCACCATTCCTACACATTCTCCCTCCCTTTTCTCCTTATATCCGTAGATGAGTGTGTGTGTGTGTGTGTGTGTGTGTGTAATATCTGCATTCTCTCTCTCTCTCTCTCTCTCTCTCTCTCTCTCTCTCTCTCTCGTGTTCTCCCCTGTGTGTTGGCTAAAGATATGGTCTTGGGAGGGGAAGATCTATGCTTGTTGAGTTATGAAGAAGATTGAAGTAAGTAATAATTCCTTCTTTCTTTTCTCCTCTGATTTTTGAAACTTTCAAATCCTAGAATGAGTGTTGTGTGCTTTTTTGAATTATGAGTGGGAATGGGTCTCCAAGTAGCTTCCATAGTGATTTCTTTTGGTTTAATGTTTCTGATGTGCCTTGGGTAGTTGAGGATGCATTTATTGAAAAGAGAAAGATTGTTGTTGCCATTATTGTTGAAATGAATTTTGGCAAAAGTGGAAAGAAAATTGGCTGTTAGGTGGCACAATCTTGCTCTTTGTTCCAAGATAGTGTTAAACATAGTTTAAACAAGATCCTAAACTGTAATATCCCAAGAATTTATATGAATATTTAAAGCCTATTTTGAAGTTTAGTGAAAAATTTAATTACGTAGAAAATTTGCTTTTTGAATTAGTGAAGAAAATCTGGAAATAGAAATTTTAATTTTTAATTTAGGAAATTTTTACAAATTCTCAAGGACTAAAGTGAAAAGAAAAGAAAGTATAGAGGACTTTTGAGAAATGACCAAATAGGAACCTGAGAGGAAGAATAAAGCTTATGAGAATGAATTATGAGTCCGGTATCGAAAAGATGATGGATTCGAGGTTAAAATGGTATTTGAGACATCGAGAGGGATTAAAGTGAACAAATCTAATAAGCTAAGGTGGCTATGAGCGATTTTATCGAAAAAGAAATTGGTGGGGCCCACGTGTATACACTTCTCCTTATTCTTTTCTTTTTCTCATTCTCCCTCCCGTAGCTTCCTCACTTTCTCTCTCTCAGTTATGCATCCAAGAGAATTTCTTCATCAAACATTCATGCAATTTTTACATGGGGAAGGAAGCTATGAAAGTTAGGATGATTGGTAAGTTGATGTTCTTCTTCTTCTTCCTCTTATTACAAGATCAAATCCTTGGTCATCATTTTGCAAAATTTTTGTAGAATATTTTAATGGATGAATTTAAGTGTGGATGTTAATCTAAAACATTCCTAGGTGGTTTATGATGTTATTAGAACAAGAAAATTGGAGAAAACTAGGAGAAATTCGTAGAATTTGGATATTTGAAAAAAGTTAGTGTTCTTGATGAAAATTTGAGATTTGAGCTTGGATTGTTAGTAAAAATTGGGGGTTTTGGTGTTAAAACACTCCTTAGACATTAAGGATGAAAACCCATGGAAGAAATCAAAAGAAATGTTGTTTTAGATATGATTTTAGGATTTTTGGATGAAGAACATCGAAAATTTTCCCCAGAAATTACTGTTCACCGAGAAAATTTTTCCAGATTTTCTCGTACTGTAGCGTTGACTCGGTCAACGTTACTGTAGCATTGACTCGGTCAACGTTACTGTAGCATTGACTCGGTCACGTTACTGTAGCTACGTTGACTGTTGACCGTTACTGTAGCATCAGTTTTTTTTAAAATATCGTTGAAAAGCTCTTTGAGTCTAGTTTCCAATGGTATAAGTTTCATCTGGATATTCATTACCAGTTAGGAGTTATGATTTGAGAAGTGGATGAAGGTCGAGAGTAGTAGTAGGAAATTTCTCTATTTCGTAACCCTGATGGTTTTTATTTGGTTACAATAGGAATGGTCAAAGTGCAAGGTGGGAGTGGCGAGAGCGTGAAATCCAGGTGAGTGGGTTAATACTTGCTATGATTAAATATCTTTGTTATTGACTTTTTGCATCATAGTGAAAATATGTTGAATATCCAAGTTTGAAGAGAATGATGTAGGACGATGAGACATAAACATTGTAGAACGTGTCAGGTGATGTATATAATTATATTTTCTTATTTTCTCATGAATGGAGGTTATATGATGGATTGTGAATGGCATGTGAACTGAGTTGAAATGTATCATACTCTGATTGTTGAGTTCATTCATATGCGGATAGTTGAACTATGTTATTGTTGAATAATTGTTCTATATTATGGGTTATGTTGTATACATGCTATGTTGCTGGAATCATATTGATTATGTTGTGACTTGAATTGTAAATGACTGAGTTGCGTATGTGGCCCAAGATTATGATTGAGAATGTTTTTATATGTGATTGTGATTGTGTTTGACTAGAAAGGAAAGACATGTTGGTGCACCCCATGGAGAAATCTACATGAAGCTATAAGGGTGGAGAATATACATGGAGCGATAAGGGTGGATGCGGCGGGGACCGCTGGCAACAATCCAGAGGTATCCTGGACGACCCGGTTGGTACGGAAAATGTGTGAAATTGATTTCAATGTTTGCTGTTGTGAAATTATTTGAATTATGCTGAAATGTATTTGATTTACTTGGATATTGTTGTGAAGTATTATAAATTATATTATCATTATGATGCATGATATTTTTTTGTCATAGTGTTGTGTTGTCTGGTCACTGGGCATGTGGTTTGCTCATACCCCTCTTATTAACATTTTTTTTTCAGAGTTGACAGCTGAAGGTAAATATCGGTACAAGGAATTATGGATCCTTAGTCCATGATTACCTTTTCATTTGTTCAGGATAAAGGTATAATAGTTAAGTTTTATTCTAAGTTGTATAAATCTAGAAATCTCTGTAATCGGGTAGGTTCATTCAGTGATGTAATGTGAATGATTGTAGTGCGTATAGAGAACTCGGTTTGGTTGCATGAAAAAGAATGGTATGATGCTTAAGAGAAAAATAGGCTTATGGAGGTGAAATGAAATTCACTTTCCGTGCCGGTCACGTGCTCAGATTTTGGGACGTGACATAAACACCCAAGCAAGTTTGCTAATCCATCATGGAAGCTCTTGCACCCAAAGAGTGCATTTTTGGGAAAGATCTTGCAGGTTCTGCTGTGCTGCTATTGGGACGCCTAGGTGCCCAACATATTTCGTTGGTGGAGAGTTAGTGGTCTGCGCCTGGGGCACCCAGCAAAAATCTTGAGGCAGAAAACCTAAGGCGTTGCACCGCAAGGTGCCTCTGGTACCTTGTACCTAGATGTCCGTATTTAAATTGTGGCGCCTGGATACCACCTCTTAACTCTTCCTCCTAGTTTCCTAAACCTCAAAAATTTGTGCCTTTTTCTTTTCCTAGGTGTTTCCATTGTCATCCGATTGTCTCTCGCGCTTGCATCCCATCCACTATCATTTGGTCTCAAGTGAGGGAGCTAACTAAAATTATGTGTTAAGGATAGTATGCTTATGTATGCATATTCACATAAGAATATATGTATTATGGTTCTACTCTTTTGAAAGGATTAAATTCACAAATCATTCTATGTCACTTCTATTACTGATTTGTATTGAAATAAATTTCTTGTGATGCTAGCATTTAGAAGAAAGACATTGGGACCCTTAGTTTAAAGGATTGAATTTTGTAGATAGTTGAGATAAACTCTTTGTCATATCATATTATTTAATCATTATTATTGTCATGGAATGGTGGACAAGACTTTAATTATTTTATTGTCTTGGAACGGTGGACAAGACTTCAATTATTTAATTATTTTATTATTCTGAAACGGTGGATAAAACTTTAATTATTTTTATTATCCTGAAACGGTGGACAAAACTTCAATTATTTTTATTGTCTTGGAACAGTGGACAAAACTTTAATTATTTTTATTGTCCTGAAATAGTGGACAAGACTTCAATTATTCAATTATTTTTATTATCTTGGAACGGTGGATAAATCACAATTATTTTTATTGTTCTGAAATGGTGGACAAAACTTCAATTATCCAATTATTTTTATTGTCCTAGAACAGTGGACAAATTCTAATTATTTTTATTGTCCTGGAACAATAAACAAAACTTCAATTATTTTTGTTGTCCTGGAATGGTGGACATAGATCACATAAGTAAATTAGCACTATGGATATATTGAATTGTTAATGTTTGCTTAATGGGGAAAACACATGGGAATGATTAGTGTTCATGAATAGTTTCACTGAGATTGTGATTATGTATACTAATGTGTGTATATCTAATCCTTCATCCTTGGATGATTGGAGTTGATAATAAATATCTACATAGTCATGGCGATCCTTCCTTGATGGAAAGTAAGTGGACAATTCATTTTTGTGTTTTTTCTCACTGAGTATTTTACTCACTCCCGTGTATGTATCCCTTTGTAGATTCTATTGTTGCTGACGAGTCTCCATAAGAGGAGTAGCGGGGTTTCACATCACCACGATTAGATCATCGTCGGTGATTGCTTCTTTTGGTTCTTTTTGGGAATGACTTGTTGCTCTGTAGTCGTTAGGACTCTTAGGTCTTGTATAAGAGTTATTTTGTGATTGTTATTCTTTTGTATTCATGAAGCATGATTAGAATATGTTTTGACCCTTTCGTCACCTTGTTTTGTGATTGGGAGAAAAGTTTAGAAACATAGGTTGTTATGGCAAGTGTATCATTTCAGATGATTTCTATTTAATGAAATACATTTATGTTTAATTGTGCATTATCAATGGTTGATTGGTGTTGTTAAAATTTAGGCTTACAGTCATAGGATGGTCCCTTGACCTTCTTGGTCATTTGCCCAAATTGGGTTGTGACAATCGATACCTATCGATGTTCTAAGTCAATCATTAGAAAAGATCTACAATGAGAACAAAGTTTTTATGGATGTTGTTCTTGAGTTATCACCAACATTACTTGAGAAAACCAAGAATCAACCAAAGGACAGCACACTGGATATCGAGGAGAAGAATGTTAAAGTATTTGACAAACTAGAAGCCATGTGTGAAAAACAAAAACTATCCAACAATTGTTTTGGAACAACAATTTGTGTCAGCTTCCTGGTATATGGGTAAAATGATTGTTCTTCCATTTTTTGATAAATCGTAAAATGCATTTACAGATTCCAAGGATGGTTTGCCAAAAATTTAACTGAAGAACACATCCTTGTTTTAGCAAATAATTATACATCTGGTTCGCTGAAGCTTAATAAAGAAAAAATGAGTGAGAAGAATTGTATTGTAATATACGATCTTGGTGGCTGTGAAATTACATACCCCTTTGTTGGGGGTCTGTTGAATGCCACATTTAGCAATGCAACCAAAATGATTGAATCCATTTACACTTTGAAAGATGGGATGATTAGGTATGTCCAATGATTTTTATTGGACTCAATTTTCTCAAATATGCTTCTAGTTCTGGGATGTACTTTTTTCGCTGTTGGTATTGTCCATTACTCAAAGGTTCAGGTTTGCAATAAGGTGAATTAATTACAACTTGTAAATTTCCATTATTGTGAGCTTCGTGCTTATGAGTTTCGGTGTTTAAATATAGATTTGCAGGCTCAAAATAATGTGCTTACAGCCATGATGCTGCTATCGATGCTTTGCTGCTAGCTGTAGAATGCTATGTGAATCCTTATTTTATGCTATCTTTTGGAGGTTCGCCAAAACTCATGAACCATGTAAATGTCGAACCCAACAAAGTTGCACGGTCTCTTGGTATTGTGGAGTTAAAAAGATATATTGGAAAGAGTAAAACTAATTCGGAAACATTAGCATATCTTGAAAAGAAAAGAGACAAGTTTGCTCTTCTAATATTGCTTGAAGCTTCAGAAATGGATAGGAAATACCATGTAAGAGAATCTAATGGGGAGGATTGTCCTTATTCTGCTGAAAGAGTTGATGAGTATATTATCAAGCTGTCTTCCCTTGATATGCAATTTGCAGATGTAATTACCTTAGTTCCATTTTTTGTTGTAAGGATGAATTATAGGGGAGGTCAGCATTTTCCATTTGACCCTGGGGTAATGCATAACAGATTATTCTTTTCCAGTATCAACCTTGAGGACAAGGTTGTTTTGAAGGGTTGTGTAATTGATATGAATCCATGCTCATAAGAAATAGAGAAAGTACATGCTGATCAAGAGGCAGAGAAGATTATTGTTTCAAGAAACAGAGGGAGAAAGTGCTAATAAAAAAATTACTAACAAAGGATACTGATACGATTAAAGCTACTAATTTGGAAACAGAGGATGAGGACACACAGTACATCAGAAGGATGAAGAAAACACCATACTGGACACGTGATTTTTATATAGGTTGAGGCAATGGAAAAAGGGGGCTGAATAGAGGGGTATTGATACAAATACTGAGGAAATTAATGCCGAGAAAATTAATATTGACGTGACTGTTCAGGGGGCTGCTAAAGACAGGAGTGCTGACGGGGAGAAGGATGAGAACATTGTTAATCCACGTTTGGGAAAGAGAATGAGGAAAGCTCCCATGTGGCTACATGATTACGTGGCATAAAACAAAAGGGGGGACCATTGCATGGCATGGCTATTACGAATATTTAGACGTGTTGTTACTGTCATCTTAGCCTTTCTATTTTTCTGTTATTTTGTTAGAATAAAGAAATGGTATAAAGGTAGCAAGAGATACATTTTTGTAATCTGTGAAGCTTTTGGCTTTTGGAGTTTTCTCTCTACTCGAAAGAGGCGAATGGCTGTAACCTTTCTTCATCAAGAATATTACAGATTCAATCATTTTCCATTCTCTGATCTTATACATAGCTGATGCTGTAGCCATTGTTAATTGCTAATGCAAATGAAATTGAAACCTTCAAAATTTAATAGGGAACTACCATTATTGCAAAAGAAAAACTCATTTTTTTTCTCGTTGGAAATTTAATGACATGTTCCAAGTCTAAATTTGAAAAGTGTTGATTCAACATGGTTTTTGGAATTAATTGTAGCCCTGTATCTAAAATGCTCAAAACAATTTCGTTGGACCCCTTTACACTTTATAAGCTATTAAATTTTATCTTCATCTATCCACATAAGACTTATTTCTAACACGTCTAATGGAATTAATTTTAAGCTACGTGTTTCTTTTATGTCTTCAGTTATATATAATTTTGAAATCGATAAACATTCTATCACGTATAAACTCATGAAGCATGTGGGACCAAAAAATAAAAAAGATAACGCTAGTGCCCTAATTCGATTTTTTTTTTATTAGCTCAATATTTTCATTTGAGAAAATAGAGAGAGTAAAAGATAGGAAGAAAGAAATGGACCAAACAGAATATTATCATAGAAGGATATATTTAACACTAATTCATTGTATTACAATTCTATTCATTTAATACTGTAACCTTGTAAGATAGTTATCCCCTTTACTTTCATTTTTCAGTGTAGTAGAAGTAACAGTCAACTTTTTCTTTTGGCGACTTAAATAATTATATATAAACTTTCAAGATTTTTCTAACCTCTTAATACATCATAATAAGATAACTAAGATAGTTGACTTTACCAAATTCTAAATATCTCTTAACAATTAAAATACTTTTAGATCTCCTACTTGGCTGGCACTCTGTTTGGCTAAACAGAGTTGTTCAATTAGGTGAGGTCTACATGACCAATATGTCAACCGAACAATCTTATTTGGCCAAACAAAAAATTGTATTCAACTAGTGTAACAAGACCGAAAAAGAACAATAGGTTACCTAATATCTCGGAATAAAACTCTCTTTCTTGGGAAACCTTAGACTGAAAACTCTAAAATATGCACAAGAAAAACACTTAAAAGATAGAATAGTTGTTGGGTGAGTGTGTATAATAAAACAATAAATTAGTAATTGACCTTGGCAGCTATCCCAGAAAAAAAAGAGGGTCCCCAACTCCTATTCTGTTAGGTGTTTGGACGCAAATTTGTTGCAAATTATGGAAGCTGTGTGGGCCCGTCAAACAGAGATTGTTTCAAAATTCTGAAATTATTTATATATAAAATTTTAAAAAATAAAAGAACCTAATTTCTTATGTAAAAAATGGAGCTAGCTCCCATAATATCAACTTTAATAAAGAGTTCAATGATATCAATTCAGTGTGCGGGATTTGTGCAGACCATGGACATAATTATAGAACTGATCATTTTTTTTTTCTTTTTAAAGATATGGTTATGATTCTAAAAACTAACAGCAACATCACATGATTATTTAAAATAGTCACATAACTTAGTAGTTTATATTTAATTATTTTTGTAGAATCCAACTTCCATGATTGACTTGCCATTCTCTACAAACCTGCCACAGATATTTTTAAGCACATTATTTTGTCTTTTATTAATGTCAATAACTCCTCAAACTGAAACCAAAACCAACAAGTCTTTAATTTGTTGATTATGGCATTCTATTTAAAAGGACATCTGCATTACAGATCAACGTTTTAGATTAGTAGATTGATTTTATATATATATAACGTTGTTTTTTTCCCTTTTTTGCATATTAATAATATGGAACCTCTTTTTAAAGGAAGAACAAATTCTTGAAATTACTCATATGAGCCTTATCAACAGAATGTGCTATATTATCTTAAGTGGTTAGACGATTTTTTGGGACCAAAAATTTATATAATTTACAAACAATTGTAAGCGGAAGAGTCTGTTGTCTGATGTGACAAAAAGAATTTGTCATTTCTTATACCAACTTGTTCAATATTGATGGATGTCTGATACTGTGTTTTAATGTTGATTTAGGGTCATTTCAGTTCACACTTTTCTCCATTTACTTTATTTACTCTCTTTTTTTTTGGAACTGTTAGATAAGCAAAAGGATAATCATTTTCTTGATCATGAAACAAGAATAAAATCTAAATAAGATCTCAAAAGATTCTAATTCATTGGCTGTTCATGTATAGTCATACTCATTTGACATAGATACCAATATTTCTTTCAAAGATTGGCGGCTTTTTTTTTTGTAAAAAAGAAAATTAAACTATATAATAGCATTTGCAGTACACCAGATGGAGTTACTTGATCCAAAAATAGTTTTAGGATTAAGCACCTCCTTTACTTAATACAAGAAAAGACAAAAGCATACAAACACTACAAAAAAATCATGAATTAGAGATGGAAAATTTTGTCTTTAATTTATGAAAATTTCATTTTTAATTATTGCGTTGCAAAAATTTGATATGAAAATAAATTCTGTCTCAAATTTAGAGATGAATTTTTTCTGTCCTTAATTCCTTCTCTAATTTCTAATTTTTTTTACATTTTTTGTCAAGTTTGCATTGGTTTTAATCGCCGCTAATGTTCTGTTTTTCATTTTTTTTTATTTAGTAGCGGTTTTGTACCTGCCGCTAATTGACATAATTTCTAATTTTTTTTACTTTTTTTGTCAATTTTACATCGGTTTTAACCGCTGCTAATGTTATGTTTTTCATATTTTTTTCATTTAGTTAACAATGAGCTATGCTTAATAATCGCGTACAATAAAAAGATCTTCAATAGTGTCAAAATAAAATATATAATTGATAATAAAAGTGTTTGTATACAATATCCAAAAAAACACAAAAAATTATCATTGTTCAAGAAAACTAAAAAAAAATACATAATCTTAAATTGAGTCTAGCGGTTCATGTCTAGCTCCTTTGTACTTGCTTCATCAAGGTCCGGTGATTCTATGAAACAGGAGCCATGTAGTCTTAAAGCAGTAGCATCAATAGCTTCAGGTTCCACAATTAATAAAATTCAAACAAAAAACTATTTCTGTCAATGTTAAAGGATATAGGACGTGCTAAAAATTGAATTCAATAAGACATGAATTTAGTTTAAAAATCTAAGTATGTGATCCATAATAAATTGGCTTTTACCCGGAAATTATTTATTCACATACAAAAGAATCTAAAAGTATTTAATAAAATATGGCTTACATGATGTCAAAAAAACTTCTAAATTTCCTTTAAAAAAAAAGAGAATATATACTTAATCTGGTGCTACAACTTACATGGCATTCCAAACAGTTCAATACCTAAATAGTATTTCTTTTCATAAGAATGCATCCCATGAAGTCCACCTTCTAGAACCTGGATAAACCAAATATGACACAAATTGTAGAGTATCAAATAAATATATATATGGCCCTGTTTGGTAGCACTAAAAACATTGGAAATGAGCTCTCCATTCCATTACTGTGCCATTTTTCCCCTGTTTGTTGGCAAAACTGTAGAAGCAAGAGATGTCGTGCGGACTTCTCTCTTCCCTCTTTTTGTACCTTTTTTTTTTCCATCTTACAATCAATTGAAAGACGCCCACTGGAATGGAAGGTCGGTCTACTTATGAAAAATAATACAAGTATTCCTCATTTGCCCCTATCCCATTCACTGGAACTACCTTGATTTTCATAGGCATCTACAACATCATCACCGGAGCCATCTATGGTGTCCATATGCCCATCCAGCCGATGAAGTCCATTGTCACCGAGGAGAAAGAGCTGAGACCAGCAATGGGGATGAAGTCCACTGCAATTTCTTGAACAACTGATGAAGTCCATTGTAATTTGTTGAACAACTGATTAAGTCCACTGCAATTTCTCGAAATTAAAATCTATCTTAAGCTCCAACAACCCCAAACATAGAAAACAAAATAAATAGTGAAGTGAGCGATAGAGAGAGAGAGAGCCGAGACTAGCGACGGGGAGAGAGAGCTAAGAACAGCGATTAGAGAGACCAGCAATGGTAAGATAAGAGGAAGTGAGAAAGATGAGATGCAGAGATGAGAGGTAGAGAGAGATAAGATGCAGCGATGGGGAGAGACCAACGACAAGAGAGACCAGCAATGGCGAGACGAGAGGAATGGAGAGAGATGAGATGCAGAGATGTGAGGCGGAGAAAGAGTCAGATAAAAAATAAGGGGTAATTTAATAAATTATCCCCATATACTCCCTTTGTTTTTTATTAAAAAAATATATACCAAACATATTTTTTCCTTTTTCTATTTATTCTTTTCCATCCCATACCAAACATTTTTTTCTCTTTTCCTTTTCCCTTTTCTATTCTTTTTTCCTTTCTATTTTCCTACTTCCTTTCCATTCCTACTCTTTCCTGGATACTAAATGGGCCCTATGTATGTAAACTTAAGGCTTCTAGTGAAAAGAACAAAAATAAACATAATATTGTTGAACTAGTTAGTGCTAAAGGGTGTCAAGTATTTAGCAAAATGAGTGGAAAAACTAGTTAAAGCAAGAAAGCCACTCTACTGATTCGGTGAATATGTTAGATAACCAAAATTACATGCCTCAAACTGCACTTCCACTAGGTATAAATATAGACACAGATGTTTATCTGACAAGGAAAATGACTTTAATTTTTTTTTATTATGAAGATTACTCCAAGGATTTTTCTTGGTTCCTCATTAGTTCCAGAGTCTCTACCCAATGAATTGTAGGGTGTTAGTTAAAATTATATATTACCCTGCCTAATACCCTTTTTGTTATCAAGTCCATGTTTTTGTTTCAAACAAGCCATATTAAAGAGAAAGTGAACTCAACATTTAATTACTTAATATCATAAACTTCCCAAACTGAATTGTCCTAGCAACTGTGGCATAAAACCTGACTTGAATCTTGCAATCAGATTCCTCTAATTCTGGAATTTGAACTAGTCCCCAATCACATACAAAGATATTAAAAATTGAAGTTAATTAGGCAGAAAATTCCATGAAATCCTATTGTTCGGAGAGGTTGCTATGTGATTGTATTATTTACAATGCCTTTGCTAAACAAATGTCCAAATAGGCGATTTAGTATCAACGCATCAGCAACATCCGTTACCTATGCAAGACATCATAACAAAGCTCAACATCTGGCATCAAAGTACAATAAAACCTTAATAGGGGATCAAGAAGGGAAACATTACCATAAATTTATCAAGACATAATAAAATTACCTCTACACAAGAGCAATTTAATCAAATTCAAGAACTCTGAACATGAACTGAAAGTAGAACAAGATATAAATTGCAAGATTTGAACTGCTATATCAACAGGAAACGAGATAAATACCAGAATAACTGAAAGTATACCCTCTGACCCGGACTAACCTGATGCCATTATACTTAGTCAGAACATCAATCCGATTTATTCTTAAATCCTTAGTAAAATCAATTCCAAAGTTTTAAATATTAAGGAGAAATGTAAGGATATCAAGACCAAATTCTCAATCAACCCAAAAACAGTCCCCAATAGTTAGGGATTTACAACAGAAATAGAAAAAGGCCAAAATATATAGGAGAATCTCAGTCTCAGGTTACCTTCAGTGGAAGGATTTTCTGGCTAGGTAATGGCTGTTGGAAGTGAGGCTGTCACCATAGGTCAGAGGAGCAGAATGAGCACAACTCATCCTTTTCATTTTGCCTCCATCGCTCGACGTTGCTCTCCCTCTCAGATTTGTTCTCGTCTCAAGTAGGAGGAGAGATCGAAAAAAGGGAAAGAAGGGAAGGAAGACAAAGTAAAAGGTGGCAGAGGTAGGGGCACGATCGATGGTGGGGTGGCGACAAAGCTTTCATTCTCAGCCTCTACATCGGTCTCTCCATCTCATTGTCTCTCAGCCATCTCTGCTTTCAAAAACTTGTTAGGCGATTTGGTAAGCGCACCAGTCGCATAAATAATATAATGTAAAAGGAGTAAAGTTGTCGATTCCATGAGGACTAAGTGACTAACTACCCAAAAAATTTGACCGAATTAATTAGATGAAAATATTGGATTGAAGATAGCTCTAGTTAATGAATGATAAAATAAAATCAATGTCAGTAAATTTTTATAAGTTTTCTTTTAATAATAGCAAACAATGCAAAAACTGATGAAATTGATCTAATTAAAAGCCTAGGGTCACTAATCCCGTTCCTCCATCCTAGAAATTACAAAAACCCCTCTCACACACTCGCAACTTATTCAACTATATAAGTTAATCCTAGGTTATTCTAATAACTTAAAAGAATTCTCCCGAATCTCAATTAAGTTACTTAACTCCTATGTAATTCTTTGTATAGGTTAAGCCTAATACAACCAACCTAGCTTTGATTAAATGAGATCAACTAACATTCCTATTAGCTAACAAGCAAAAACACTTAGTAAGTTCACTCACTCGTCTTTCCTATTCAGTGTTCTATTTTCACCTCCCTCTCTCGAGTTCATAGACAGCAACAAGCATAAATATAGGTTGATCAAATCCATATAATGCAACAGTAAAATAAATAAAAAGACTTATATTAATTGAAATAAGGTTGCAAATACATTAGAGAATGCATAATCTATTTAGGAGTCAAGTTCATAGTAACCCTAGATGGAAAATCTAGCTACTCATGGAAAATAAATAGCAGAAAGCAGAAAAAGGGATAAAGATGACCATGAATCTGATGTAGGATAATGGATTGAGCCCCCAAAGCCTTGAAAATTAGGTTGCCTTTGCTCTTTTTAGCCAAAACGGTGCTTCCCTCTCTCCCTCGGATCAGAATTCCAAAAATTTCACCATAGCGACTATTTAAATTGATACTGATGTGGCTGAGAATGCGTCCTAGCACTGCAGCGATGCTAACTCACCTCTGCAACTGTAGAGAACAGAGTAAACAGCCCAAAACGAGCTTCAGCAGAGGTTTGGCGCTGCGATCCACCGTTGCAGCGGTGGTGAACAGAAACAAATGTTACAGAAAATCTTCTCCAGCGCCGGGCGTTAGTCTTGGTGCTGCAGCTGTTCCAGCTCCCCGTTGCAGCGTTATGTGGCAGATGGCTACTGAAGTTCCAGCGCTGGGTGTTAGATAGCCAGCGCTGGGCGTTGGATAGCCAACGTGGGGCGTTGGTGACTAAGACAGCATGCATTTTTCTGGTGCTGTGATTTTTCTTTCCTTCTTTTTTCCTTGCTCCCAAAGTGGTTGCTTTTCCTCTACTTGATAGTCCTTCTTTGTACCCTCAAATGCAAGATCAAACATCAATAACTAGTATAAAAGTGAGAGTAAAAATAGAGAAAATTGTAAGGACTTAGGGAAATTAAAATTAGAGAGTCTTGAGGCTAAAAGATAATAAACAAGTAAAAATCAAGTAATAGTAAGGTTCATATGTCAAGAAATAATGCACAAAAATCATATTAATTGGGAAATTAACACTTTTCCAAACTTGAACCTTTACTTGTCCTCAAGCAGAAACTTCCTATGAGAGAAATTCTGATATGAAAATATGCAACCAAGAATATATGCAACTAGGAGGAGTAAAGATCTGAAAATATGTGACTTAAAGTAAGCCTCATCAAACCATTACCCATAAAATTTAACTCAAGAGTTTGCAATCTTAAGGATTCAAATGACAAGCGTTAACCAAACCACAAGAAAACTTGAGTAATAAAGTTTCACCTCTTAGAACAGTTTATAAAACCAAATTCACAAAAAAATCCCAAACTAAATTGCCTCTTTGTTCTCTAGGGCATCGTTTTATTTCGATTCTCAAGGGCTTCGCTGCTTTGTTCTCAAGGGTATTGCATCCTTAATTTCTTATTTCCTTTTGGAAATTTTGCAAAATACTCATTTTATTTTAATTATAAGAGCCTGCCCCTTATTGAATCTTTCAATTATCCCTTTATTGAACCCTTTTTTTCACTAGCCCCTTTTTGAACACTTTTCTTTTCTTTTCTTTTCTTAAATGATCTAAAAACCATTCAAAGAGACATGAACACGATTACTGAAATTTTGAAGTAGTTAGGCTGAAACTCATAAAAATATATAAAACTTAAAGATTTGCAAACTCAAGAGGTAAATCTTATATGCTTTTGTTTGAACAGGTTTAACTTGCTGAAGAATTTTCAAATTTTTAGATTTCAAAATTTTCCAAAAAAAAAATTCCTCCTACAACATATAATCATATGGACATCACAATATAAGCATATGGACAGCACAAAACTAATTAGAATTTTCTCAATAAAAGAACCCATATACATGCCAAACGACTCCCCCAAACCTGAATCTAACATTGTCCTCAATGGACTAAGGAGGGTTTAATACATGAAAATTCAAGCATAAATTTTTCTATGAAACACACAAACAGCAGAAAAATGTTGAGCATGACAGAAATATTTAACATTAACAGCACAATATCAATAACCAAGCATGATCATAAGCTCAATACCATGATATAATCCGACATAGCAACATTATGTTCCAAGGAAACAAAGTTCCACCAAAACAACATCAAATTCATAGTAAAGCAACAAAATACTAAATACCAAACAACAACACAAACAAGCACAAAACAAAAGAATTAAAACTAAAAAAAATTAACATGGGTTGCCTCCAAAGAGCGCTAAGTTTATAGTCTTTAGCCATACTTTATCAATGCTTATTCAAGGTGGATTGTTCAATGTTGGCTGCTTCTTAAATGATTTTGACTAAGTATTCACCATTTTTGCAATGTCAAGCGGTTTGAATTCATGGGGATCATTACAAATCTTTTCATATGCCTTGGAAGTTCCAAGAACTCCTTTTTTTTTCTTTTCCCCACATCTTTAGCATCTTTCAAACAATTTTTATCCATCCTATCATGAAAATACCCATGAGATTCTTTATCAATCATCTTCACCAAATAGCACTCTTCCGGCTTGTTAGAAGCTTTCATTCCTTTGATCATGTTAAAGGTGACCTCTTGATCATTAACCCTCAAGGTTAATTCACCTTTTTTAACATCAATTAAAGTTTTCTCGATTGCTAAAAAAGGTCTTCCCAAAATGATCAAGATTTTCTTATCTTCCTTATAGTCCATGATAATAAAATTAGCCAAAAAAATCAACTTGTCCACCTTGACAAGTACATCTTCAATGATTCCATTCGGATAGTACATTGAACGATCAACTAACTACAGTCACTGTGGTAGGCCAAGCATTTCCCAAACCCAATTTCTTGAAAATAGATAGTGGCATCAGATTAACACTCTCTCCCAGATCACACAGTGCTTTTCTAGAAAAGTTGCTTCCAATGTTGCATGGGGTTACAAAGCTACCCGGATCTTTCATTTTGCTAGGCAAATTCTTTTAGAGAATGGCGCTGCATTTTTGAGTCATAGCAACAGTTTCAAACTCACCCAAGTGTCTTTTCTTGACAACACATCCCTCATGAACTTTGCATAACTGGGCATTTGTTTCAATGCCTCCAAGAATGGGATGTTGATATAAAGTTGCTTCAGGATCTCCAAGAATTTTCTATATTGCCAGTCTAGACTAAACTTTTTCAGCCTCTGAGGAAAAGGTAATGGTGGAATAAAATTTTCGCCCTTCATGTGTTGCCTTGTATTTTCTCCATTACCTTTAACATCTGAAGCATTTATTCCTTCAATTGCCTTCTCTTGAGGCTTAACAACTTCTTCATTCTCTTCTGCACTGATCACCCTTTGCTTCTTATCATGTGATTTGACAATATCAAGGAGCTCCTTGCTACCCCCTAAGGTAATGGCATTACAGTACTCTTTCCACTCCCTCCTTGGGTTATTTTCAGTGTCACTAGGGAGATTACCTTGTGGCCTACTATTCAGAGAGAGTGCCAATTGACCTACCTGGGTTTCTAGATTTTTAATAGCTGCACTCTAGATTTGGCTTGTAGCCTCAGTTCTCTCCATAAACTTCATGAAAATTTCTTCCATGGATGACTTCTTTTCCACCTGAGGTGGTGGAGCTTTATTCTGAGGAAGATAATTACTTCAATTATTAAAGCCAGGAGGGTGAGATGGCTTACCAGAGGATGAAGCTGAGGGGTTCAAGCAGTGATTATTGCTCCAAGAGAAATTAGGATGATTCCTTGAGCTCAGATGATATGTGTTGGAGTATTGGTTATTTTGGTCCTTTTACAAATTACCTATGTAATTTAACTGTTCCACTGAAGGAAATTCCTCACAACACCCATTGACATGAGCCCCTCCAAAGAAATCACATTTTGCACCCGGTATAATTATTGCATTCACCTTCGTCGATTCATTCTATCTTAAGCATAGCAAGTCCACTTTCCTGGTTAATGCTTCATTCTAAGCTAACAAAGTATTTAGGGTGTCTAATTCCATGACTCCCTTTCTTGAAGCATTCTTGGATTGGCTAGATGCATTTTGGCTCATCCCCATAGTCTCTGTTATCTCTTTTACTTGCACTATAGATCTTGTCATCAAAGCACCACCAGCTACAGTGTCTAACTTATCTCGAGTCTCATATGTGAGACCACTGTGAAAAATAGTGAGTTGCTGCCACTATTGGAGACCATGGTCTAGACACTTCATTAGTAAATTCTTGAACCGTTCCCAGGCCTCATATAAATCTTCGCCTTTGTGCTGATAAAAGACTGTGATCTCATTCCTCAATTTGATTGACCTTGAATGAGGAAAGAACTTATCTAAAAACCTCTTTTGGAGTTCATCCCAAGTTGTGATACTCCCTCTCGATTAAGCATTCAACCAGCTCTTAGTTATATCTCTCAAGGAAAAAGGAAATAGATGAAGACGTATAGCATCATTGCTTACTCTATTAAGTTTAACCATGTCACAAATATCTAGAAAATTTGTGATATGGTTGTTCGGGTCTTTTATAGAACTTTCCCCAAACTGATTCTATTGGACTAAGTTCATCAAGACAGCTTTAATTTTGAAGTTGTGCGCACCGAGCGGAGGTTTTACTATACAGGAGGTATGTCCAGCATTATTTGGTGAGGCATAATCCCACACAGCTCTATTTTTGTCTTGCTGGAAATTTTCTGCTCTATTTCCCCCATTATTTTCAATGCCTCCTAGATTTACATTATCCTCTGTCATTTCTTCTTAAGGGACTTGCCCTTATTGGGTTATTCTAGCTCTAGCTTCTTTTCTAGTTCTCCTTGCGAGCCTCTTTTTTTCGGGATCGAAAAGAAGATTAGCTTGATTAATGGTACCTCATATGCACAAGAGGAAGATACCAATTAGCAATGATAGCAAATTCAGCAGCAAAAATCAACACATAAAAAAAACTAAAAATGACTCTATAATAAAAAAAGAACAAAAATAAAAAGAAAACAAAACAAAACAAAAAATAATGAAGCGTCTAAGCTAGTAATTTCAAATTTCTTTGAATATTAGCATAACACTTAGTCCCCGGCAATGGCGCTAAAAACTTGTTAGGCGATTTGGCAAGCGCACCAGTCGCACTAGTAATATAGTGTAAAAGGAGTAAAGATGTCATTCCCACGAAGACTAAGTGACTAACTATCCAAGAAATTTGACCAAATTAGTTAAACGAAAATATTGGATTGAAGATAGCTCTAGTCAATGAATGATAAAATAAAATCAATGACAGTAAATTTTTATAAGTTTTCTTTTAATAACAGCAAACAACGCAAAAACTGATGAAATTGATCTAATTAAAAGCCTAGGGTCACTAATCCCTCTCCTCTGTCCTAGAAATTACAAAACCCCTCTCACACACTCGTAACTTATTCAACTATATAAGTTAATCCTAGGTTATTCTAATAATTTAAAAGAATTCTCCCGAATCTCAATTAAGTTACTTAACTCCTACACAATTCCTTGTATGGGTTAAGCCTAATACAACCAACCTAGCTTTGATTAAACGATATCAACTAACATTCCTATTAGCTAACAAGCGAAAACACTTAGTAAAGTTCATGCACTCGTCTTTCCTATTCAGTGTTCTACTTTCACCTCCCTCTCCCGAGTTCTTAGACAGCAACAAGCATAAATATAGGTTGATTAAATCCCTATAATGCAGCAGTAAAATGAATAAAAAGACTTATAATAATTGAAATAAGGTTGCAAATACATGAGAGAATGCATAATCTATTCAGGAGTCAAGTTCATAGTAACTTTAGATGGAAAATCTAGCTACTCATGGAAAATAAATAGCAAAAAGTAGAAAAAGGGATAAAGATGGTCATGAATATGATGTGGAATGATGGATTAAGCCCCCAAAGCCTTGAAAATTAGGTTCATCTTGCTCTTCTCAGCTAAAACGGTGCTTCCCTCTCTCCCTCGGATCAGAATTTCAAAAATTTCACCATAGCGGCTATTTAAACTGATACTGATGTGGCTAAGAATGCATCCCGACACTGCAGCAATGCGAACTCATCGCTGCAGCGATAGAGAACAGAGAAAACGGTCTAAAACAAACTTCAGCAGCGGTCTGGCCCTACACCAGTACGATCCCATCATTGCAGCAGTGGCAAACAAATACAAATGCTGCAGAAAATCTTCTCCAGCACCGGGCTCTGGCCAATTAGCGCCAGGCGCTGGTTTTGGCGCTGCAGTAGTTCCAGCTCCCTGCTGCAGTGCTGTGTGGTAGATGGCTACTGAAGTTCCAGCGTCGGGCGCTGGCAACTAAGACAACATGCATTTTTCTGGTGCTGTGATTTTGCTTTCCTTCTTCTTATTTCCTTGCTCCCAAAGTAGTTTCTTTTCCTCTACTTGATAATCCTTCTTTGCACCCTAAAATGCAAGATCAAACATCAATAACTAGCATAAAAGTGAAGGTAAAAATAGAGAAAACTGTAAGGACTTAGAGAAATTAAAATTAGAGAGTCTTGAGGCCAAAATATAATAAACAAGTGAAAATCAAGCAATAGTAAGGTTTATATGTCAAGAAATAATGCACAAAAATTATATTAATTGGGAAATTAACAGCTTTCACCTCTGGTAGCAGGGGAAATTAAAGGGAGGGAACGAAGGTGGAGAATAAAGATAAAGGATGGGGAAGATCCGGCAGGTGGCAAGGTGTTGGTTGGAGGTGGCCACTACACACAACCTTCTCATTCTCTCTTACTCTTTCTCTCTCTTACAGCTATCCCTTTCAACCCTAGTACACACACACACTCGATAGAGATAGAGAAGGATAAGGGTGGGTTTTTTAATTATTATTATTTTATTATTTATTTAGAGACAGAAAATTTCGTCTCTAATTATTAAATTTTTAGAAAATAAAAATTTAATTAAAAATTAAAGACGAAAATAAGGACAAACTTTTAGAGATGGAAAATTTTGTCTCTGATTATTAAAATTCTTTTAAAAAATGAATTAAAAATTAGAGACAGAATTTTAGAGACAAAAAATTCCGTACAAAAAAATTAGGGACGGAAATTCAAAAAGACTAATTAGAGACAGAAAAATTTCATCCTAAAATCTGTCTCTAATTATTTAAATTTTCCCTCCATTTCAAATTTAAATTAAGAATGAATTTTTAATTGATTAGGGATGAAATCTAAGATGAAAAATTTTTGTCTCTAATTTTTTTTGGTAGTGCAAGGAAGAGTATCATAGCAGCAAGATTAGATAGTTTTAAAATAAAATAGAAGGAAAGTCTGGGTGCATCCAAGGGAGTGCCAGAACAGAAGCGATGTGATTGTAGAGCAAAAATTTAGCTTTGGTTTGCAAGAAGAACTCTATCCATAAGATATTTCTACATAACATAGTCTTGAGCTTCATTATAAATATATAGAGGTAGGTTCCTTTTCCTACTTTCCTTAACTAAGGAGTTAGCAGTCCATTTTGCTTTCTGCTTCCCTTGATTAGCATAAATTCTTCCATATTAGAGAGAAGGTACCTGCAATAGTCAATAATTGATTCCAGATTGTGGCGATTAGGATCAGTATTCAAAATCAATTCCACTAAATTAGCATAGTCAGTTTTAATAATTCCTTTTGTGAATTGATGGTAGCTTGTTGTGATTTGAAGCCTAGTCATTATTGCCTTTAATTATACTTCAAGAGCACTCCCATAGTCTAAATATTGCGAGAAGTCCACTATCTATTTTTCAGTGTCATCACATAAACATCCACCAATTCCTATTTGTGAATTTGAGAATGAACCATCACAATTAAGTTTAAACCAGGAAAGGGTGAGGGTTGCCAGGGAAAAGGATCTATATGAGAAGTGGAGGGAATTGATAAGGGATGGTTGCTATTTGGGGAAGTATTTATATTACTTGAGAAGTTGCACCAGAATTCTGAAGAGTTACCAAGGGTAATTTTTTGCAATTTGGTTTAGGTTAATTTGATTATTTCAAAAGATTAGGTGGTCTCTTGTTGTCCAAATTCCACAAAGAGTAAAAAGAAGAATGATGCACCATGGAATATTAAGCTTACTTTTCATTGAGTTTATAGCATTATTATAGAGCCAATCATTTAAATTCTCAATAAAGAAGTTTGGACGGTTTGATAGTTTGACCAGATAGAAGTGGCCACATGACAATCTCAGAGGCTGTGTTTTATGGTTTCATTTTGTGCATTATCGATTGGGCAACCAAGAGTGTCAATGATTTATCTTTTTTGAAGGGCATATGAAGTGGGGAGGGCTTTGCTGTAAGTTTTCCACACAAAGAATTTTTCCCTAATATTACAAAGACTCTTCCATATCCAAAAGGTATTGAATATGTCCATGTCTGCATTGTTTAAGGAGTCATAAGCTAATTTGAGAGTAAAAGTACCATTTTGAGCAAGATCTCAGAAAAATTGTGTCTTTGGAGACACAAGAGTTAGGAGGAAAGGGGATGTTGAGGATTTTGAAGGAGATATGATTTAAGTCAAGAAAGGGAAGGGGATCAAGGTTCCATTCTTGGTTTCCATTAACATTTGAGATAAGAGTAGAAATAGTTTTGGAGGATTCACCTAGAGGAAGGGGACCAAATATAAGGCTACGTAGAGAATTTTTCGTGATCCATTTATCATGCCAGATATTAGTTTCTTTGCCACTTTTGATAGTGTAAGAAGAGTTTGAAGAAAAATATTATTATCTTTAGAAAGACTTTTATAAATGTAAGAGGTATTAGCTCGTTTAATGGGATTTAGATAAGTATATTTCTAAATGAAAAAAGATGCCCAAATTTTTTGTTTATTTGTTTCTAGATCCCATTAAAGCTTTGCCATGAAAGCTGCGTTCATGATTTTGCTTTTTTAATACCAAGCCCTCCTCTAGTTTTTGGTTTGGTTGATTTTTTTTCCAATTTGTAAGAGGGATTTTCCCAGTTGAGCCAGTATGACCCCAAAAAAAGTTCTTATTGATTTTGTCTATTTGGTAGTGAGTTTTTTTTGTTGTAAGTGGAATACTCTTATTTGGTAGTTTGAGACTTGGTTTAGAGTTGCTTGAACTAGTTGACATCTACTCGTAAAAAATAGATGGTTCATTTTCCATCCGTGAAGTTTTTCTTGGAGGTTGTGGACAATGAAGTTGAAATCAAAGAGAGTGTATTTTGATTTAAGGGGATAACCTAAGTATGTTCCTAGGTTGGAGGTAGCGTTAATTTGTAGAAGGTTAGATATGTAAGATTTTCTATTTTCTGCGATGTTAGGAGAAAGCTAAATTTTTTATTTGTCTAAATTGATTTCCATACCACTTGTGTAACAAAAGGAGTTAATAATATCTTTGACAGAAGATATAGTGTTTAAGTCTATTTTGGCAAAAAGCAAGATATCATCTGCAAAAGAGTAAATGGGAGATGTTAAGGGTACTATTTTCAATTTTGAAGGGTTTCCAGTCTCCAGTTGAAACTGAATTTGTAATCATGGCTGAAAGATAGTCCATAGCCAAAATAAAAAGATAAGGTGACAAAGGATCACCTTGTCTAATCCTTCTTGAAGGTTTAAAAGGTTGCAACTTATTGCCATTAATAACAGGAGTGTAGTCCATGTTTAAGAGACATGATTTAATAAACTTGCCAAATTTCAAAAATAAAAGACCAAGAGATAATGTAAGCTTTAACAAAGGCACCCTAGAGAGAAGAAATAAGGTTCTGAAGGTGAGGCTAGATCATATTAACTAGAATTTTGGCTAGGATCTTATAGTGAATAGTGCAAAGGTCTAGAGGTCTAAAATGATTTGTGGTGTATAGATTTTCAATTTTGGGGATTAAGCATATAAGTGTTTTACACCATAAGTTTGGGAGCATCCATATTGAAAAGATTTTTTGAAATTTAACCAGAAGGTTTTCATTTATGTTTTCCCAATTTTTTTGATAAAAAACTGCATGAAGGCCATCCTTTCATGACGTCTTGTAAGGGTGAATATTCCAAAGGGTTTTTTTTTAATTTCTTGCAGGTCAAAAAGGGCAGTTAAAGTTGATATAAGGTTGTGATTAATTTTTGGAAGGTGGCAAAGGTGGTCAATATTAGGTTCCAAAACATCAACATTGGTATAGAAAGTATTTATAAGTGCATTTCTAACATGGGTTCCTATCTCTTGAATATTTGAAGTCCAAATACTCTCAGTGATTTATAGGTGGGCTATTTTGTTCCTTCTTCTATTAATTAAAGCTTGCCTATGGAAGAAGCTCGTATTTCTGTCACCAAATGAAAGCCATGAAACTCTTGATTTTAACATCCAAAATTATTCTTCATTTTTAAGAATTTTGGAGTATTCATTTTGAAGTTCTGTATAAAGGTTGAGGAGTTAGGCATTGTAACTAAAGGTAAGAGCTTTTTGAACTCTCAAAAGTCTAGATAAAATTCTTTTTTTTAAGTATATATTTTGGAAGGTATTTTTGTTCCATATGGTTAATTGTTGTGTGAAATTTAAGATAGTATCTTGAAGAGGCAAAAGTTGTTGTTTCCATGTGTTATTAACTAGATTTATAAAATTAGGATGTCCACATGGACTTAAACCTAAAAAGTTTTTGGCCTATTAAGATATCACTATATGTTTTAAGAAGGATTGGGCAATGGTCAGACCTAGGCTTGGGAAGATAGAGTACTTTTAGGTCAGGACAAAGGGAGACCCATTGAAGGTTTGCATAAGTCCTATCAATTAGACTCTTAATAATATGGTTACCTAGTCTTCCGTTAGTCCATGTAAATAGGGTCCAACATAACCTAGGTCAATTAGATTACATATATTTAGAAAATTGTTAAAGATAACCATTTTGTATTCAAATGGAGGTCCCCCACTAAACTTTTTTGTGGGATTAGAGATGTCATTAAAGTCCCCCTATTATTAACCAAGGGGTATTTGTTAAAGAAGCAAAGCTAGAGAAAGAATTCCAAAGTAGTTTCCTATGCTAAAAAAGAGGACTAGTATATATTGCAGTTAAAAGGAAGGTAAAACCTTGCATTCTAGGTGGATTTCCTGGAAGGAACAGGTGACAGGGTCCAGAAAGACAACATTAGGGTTCCAAAGGACCCAGATGCCCCAAACAAAGCCTATGGAGTATACCTTTGTGTAACGTTCAAATCCGAGGGTAAAAATGATACTATTAGCTCGACCTCCATTGACTCAGGTTTCTGTTAGGATGATGATGTCAGGCAAGTGGTTATTGACCAAGTCTCTAAAGGTGCGTCTGAAGTTTACTAAAGTCGCACCTCTTACATTCCATGCAAGAATATTCATGGATAGACATGGAGGAAAGGCATTTATAAACCTAGAGCGATTTCTGGATGAGCCAAGGAATGTTGTTAAGGTAAAGGTCAAGCAATAGTGAAGAGTTTCCATCTCATATTTGAGAGAGGACTCGACAAAGACGAGTAACTCAGTTACTGAAGCTAGTGGGCTTGTGAGAATAGTTAGACTCTGGTTCCTATAGACCTCTACAATTGTGCCTCTTCTATGGAAGGTATGCGAGATAGAGGGATTGGGTAGGGCACCGATTTGATGATTAGGCTTATTGGAATAGGTTGAATAAGGAAAGGATTATGTGGTAGTTAGGTCATAGACAGTCTCGGTAGTGGGGCAAGGAAGAAGTTTTGATGAAGAAGGTTCAAAATAGTTTGTTTTACTTTCGGATTAGTCAGAGTGTTGGCTATGGCATTTGTCATCATGTTAGCCCAATAATGAGTCCATGTGGAGTTGTTTAGGAGGCCCCTGATCAAGTTTGTCCAACATAGGGTTGGGTCAGATAACATGTTGGGATAATTGATGTCACATCCCAAAAATTGAACATGTGAAAAGATACTACTCATTAGATAAAATTCTCAAACATACGTTATTTACATATATTCTGTAAGGTTTTACATTCAACCTTAATCATTCATTCCACACTACAGAATTATATTCATCTGATAAGCAAATATAGACATACATAGTCTGATATTTCTATCTCATCGCAAGCCTAGGAGACCTATAGAAAGTACAGAGCGTTTCTAGTATCCACATTAATAAGTACTGGTATCCCACTAGACAGAAATAGAGAATAATCCCAAGGGGCTTCTAATCTTCAAACGGATACTCTTGTTCTTTGTTTTCTGTATCTGAAAAAAAATAATCATAGGGAGTGTGAGTTTATTTAAAAACTCAGTAAATAAATAACTGTACTATATAAAATATCAAAAGTACAAATACCACATTTACTCATATAATTAATTGTCTTATACATCGAGTAGTATGAGACTCTAACCCTTTCAAACTCATGAATAAGATTTCATAGATATACACCGAGTAGTATGGGACTTTAACCCTTTCAACTCGTGTATAGATTTCATAGATATGCACTGAGTAGTATGGGACTTTAACCCTTTCAAACTCGTGTATAAGATTTCTTAGATATACACCGAGTAGTATGGGACTTTAACCCTTTCACACTCGTGTATTAGATCCCGTAGATCTTTACTCATTAATAAGATAGTGAGAATTCATCACATAGTACAATTGTCATGAAATAAATAATTTCTACATACTCTTATTTCTACTGATCATCATATACTCCCATATGAAAAATTAATTGCTTATTATCCAAATAATATTGTAAATGGGACTTATATTGTACTTTGACTAGTAATATCAAATTAGCTGAGCAAGGTTATTCACTCACCTTGATGTTTGTCCAAGTTTACCTTGTTCCACACTAGAATTTGTGTAGAAAAATTTCCTAGTAAAATATATTACAAGGAAACATAAGAAAGGAAACAAAATCACGAAAATACGCAAAATTTTCTAATTGCTACGGTAACGGTTTGCTACAGTAATGGTTTGTTACAGTAACGGTTTGCTATAGTACGGTTCGCTACAGTGCCGGTTCGCTACAGTACCGTTGACTGCCGACACTACAGTAACTGCTACAGTACCCGAAGAAAATTTTCCAGCTTTTTTTTTCCTAAATTTCTAGTCGCTACAGTAACTCGAAGAAAAATTCCAGATTTTCAGTTGCTACAGTACTTCGAATTTTGCAAAAAATCTTTCAAAAAATTCATCCTTTCCTTTCTTTTGATTCAAAACCAGAATCTCAACTCTTTTAACCAATTATAACTCAAATATAACTTCTAAAACAACTGAGATTCACGAATTATCATCAAAATCTTCAAGAACAAAACCTCCTCTAATCTTCCATATAAACTTAGATTTAAGGAAAATAACGAGATTAAAGCTTACCTTTGATCCTTACAAAGCTTTTGAACCGAACAAATAATCGAACTTCTGAAGATCAAGGAAAGGATTTGAGAAGAAAATGAAGAACTGAGAGAGAAAATGAAGTTACTGTTCCTTTTGCTTCGCTTCAGAATCGAATTATGAGAAGTTACTATTGAAGTTTTATATTAAATATTTCTAATGGGTTATTGAATAACCCATGGGTATCCATAACCCAACATCCAAACACATCCAGTCAATTTACAATAAATGGATTAATTGACCATTCTTAAACCACTTTTCCATGAATTTCACCATTCTTAGAATATATCCCACGTGGTGCAAATATTCAGTCCAGTCATTTAACTCAAATTAAAAATGACCAAAATAAATAACTAAAGTAACGTTGTAGAATTCTAAAATACTCTTAAGCGAATTATATTCCGAAATTAACGGGTATTACAATAGAGATAGGCTTCATAGTAATTTGCTAATTGGTAAAAGCAAGCATCGTTGAGAGGGGGATTGTTGTCTAGATCCCTTAGAGGTGGATGGGGAAGCCGTATTGGGATGACAAGGCAGAAAAGGTTGTGGTTCGGTGTTAGTGATTGTTGAGAGGGATTCTAAGGTGGGTTGGTGGAGTTAGATAGTGAGGATTGGGGAGTGTTCAAGGGAACAAGGACGGCCAGATTAGAGGGTAGGTAAACTATGATTGGAGTGGCTGGCAGTGGATTCAGGTTGTTGAAGGGTGAGCTTGAGCAAATCAAATGAGTCAATTCTTGGTTCATTTTGTTTTTTCTCAGAGTAGAGAGGCACGTAAGGCACAGAGAGAATTTCATGTCCGTTCAGACTTAAATAATATCAGTCTTAAATAATGTTATATTTTGGTATATATATGAAAGATTGGCGACTTTAAATTATGTCCGTTCAGACTTAAATAATATCAGTCAAATTTTAATGTAATATTTTGGTATTGTTATACGAGTATTTTCAATGTCCAAATCGTCAAAGAAGCTTATGTATCCGACAAAATTCCCGAATGATTGTCTACAAATATAATGTAGCGCCATTTGACGAAATTGCAATATGGCTTATAGGGATTCGATAGAAAGAATACGTCAAATAGGGAATTTGACGGAGTAGATTATGTCACATGGAGAACTCAATGGAGAATCTGACAAAGGAATTTGATAGAGGAGAACACATTTGATGGAAGTCAGCTTGAAGCAGTTTGCAACAACATTATCAAGTAAAAGTTTGCTAAAGTAAAATCGTCAAAAGCATACTATTCGACAAATTAGTCTGATGATAATTTTCAATTGTCGACAGAAGTATGTATTTCGACAAGAATGCCAATTAGTGATTATATGATTTGGTAGCTGTGAATTCGACAGATATTAAGTGTTTGTCAAATGAAGGAAGATGCTAGCCATATCCTGAAGTCATAAAATGTGAATTCGAAGGATATTAAGATGCTAGCTATCAGATGGACGATTGTGTGAAGTTGTCGGATGGATATGTTGATCGATGACCAAGTCATCAAATGAGTTGTCGGATGAACATATTGATCGACGACCAAGTTGTCAAATAAGTTGTCAGATGAAAATGTTGATCGACGACCAAGTCGTCAAATGAGTTGTTGAACGGACATGTTGATGATAACTAAGTCGTCAAATGTTGAAGAAATATTGATTGGTCAACGACCAAGTTGTCAGATGTCGAATATCCTATTTGACAGACAGATTAGGTAAATGTGTCTAGTGCCCTAGGTAGTTATGTTTGGTTTACCATACTATGTAATTTGTTGTAAACTGTCACTTACGTGGCCTAGGCAGTTATGTTTGATTACCATACTATATAATATGCACAATAACTGTCACTTATGTAGCCAGTAATAGATAGGCAATTATTTTTATGATTTGCCTATAAATATTAGGATTTCTCATGTAAAAAGGGTTGACAACTCTTGAATAAAAATTTTAACATTTTACACGAGCAGATTAAAGGATTAATATCAAAATATGTCTTTCATCTTTAACTTTCAGTCAATTTTAATTCCAGTTCATCTTCTACCTTTACTTCCTTATCTTCATCTTCTCCTATTCTATTTCTGACTTCTTCTCTAGATTCTATTTCTGACTTCTTCCCTCTATTCTATTTCTAACTTCTTCTCCCTACTCTATTTTTGATTTCTTCTCCTTCTTGCTTTCATTTATCTTTCTGCAATTTACATGCTTTCATTTATTTTTCTGTAATTTACTTGTTTTATTTAACTTCCTACATTTTACTGTTTTTATTTACTTTTCTGCTATTCACCTCTTTTTGTAATTTCTTCTTAAACCATCTTCAACCTTATTCCCTTTATTTTTGCAGTTACTAACAAGTTACATGCATCATTTGACGTATATTTCTAATGTATAACTTTATATTTCTAACGAAATTTTTACATAACTTTGAATATTCACATCGTTCTTGATAAAATCAAGTATTTGTTGTCAGATTTGACTTTAAATCAAAAATCACCATATACAAGTATATATATTCAAGAAAATATAGAAAATTTAAAAGCTTTGTGTGAAAGTCGCACTCAACATTAAATCAATAATTTAAAATTTCTTAATAATCACAAGAATCCTTTATCTAATGCGTTTTGTATGGCTTAAAAATAAAAGGATAAAGTCAGATATGATATAAAGAGAGATGGTGTGCTATTGTAAATTAAGATTAGTTGGTTTAAGCATCGATCTTTATTTTTTAAAATGAGATTTTAAATTTAAATTTTATGAACATAAAAAATTAGTGTTAAAAAGATTTATGTCTTCGTAATTTAATTCGCTCAATCTAAATTATTTACAGTCAAGCAAAATTTTATATAATGTAAAGTTAGCAAACACACACAAATTGATTGATTGTGATCTAATTATTTGACTTTTTTAACTATATTCTATAGTCTTCAACTTGTTAGAGGCCCATCCAATTGATGATTATGAAGATAAATGACACATATGTGGAATTTTAAATTTTAAAATCAATTAATGACTGATTACTAAAAAACCAATTAAACTGTACAATAAGAAAATTTTATATGAGTGCATTATCCTTAATGGTCCCGAATCTGAAGGCTGAAATTTGTGCGTTCTCACCACGTCACTGAGCACAAACTAAGAAAATGTACACATTTAGGAGTCAAACTCAAAGAAAAATCTAAAAAATAACCCATAAAGTTGAAAGTACAATAATTCAATAAAGTATGGTAATTATCTTCTTTTTTTTTACTTGTTTTTGCTCGAGATACTTTTAGCAACAATTTGATAATTGCTCTGACACATGCATGTCATATGCCTATTTAAAGAATAAACAATTGACTTGACTTTGTCCTTCAATGACGTGTGACGACGTACAATTATTTTCTTTAAATAGGGCTAAAACAGTAATTTTATTAAAATCGTATCTCTTTCTTTTATTGACATCAAATAAACAAACTCCACAATTATTTTTCTCTTTTGGGGCTAGCCCAGCACAAAAATAGTAAATTTATAATGTTTTTAACATTTTAAAAAATTGAATTTTTTATTGTCATCACTTTGATAATTGTGTAAAACGCTTAAAACTAATTTTTGTTGAATTAGTTTCCTTCACTATTATATATAAAGCTTGTCCTGCTTGCTTATCTCATGAGAAAACAAACTGCATAAGAAAGAATTCCAGCTGAGTTGGATCTGCAGTGTAAAATTCTCATGTCATCAACAGAATCGTTGACATTATAATCCTCACAATACCAAAAATGATAGAAAGGCAAAATAAAAGGAAAAACTATTGCTTGAGAAGACCCCATCTTTGATTAAGAATAAAAAGATCCTCAGTTGGTTGGGTCATCGTCGTCTTTGGAGAGACTTAGATGTCATTTAGTATTTAAAAAAAAATAGGAATAGAAAGGAAATAGGAGAATAAAAAGGAAAGAAGAATGGAAGAGGAAAAAGAGAATGAAAAAAAATGTTTGATATGAGATAGAAAATAGAGTAGGAATGAAATATTTTGTGTGTTTAGTATGTATTTTTTAAGAAGAAAAAAAGAAAAAATTATAACGAAATGACTAAATTATCCCTATGAACACATGTCCTGCGGGTCGACCGGCCTGCTGTCAGGCGGTCGATCGGCTGGTAGCAACCGATCGGCAACTTAGCCAACCGCCTGGTGTCAGCCTGACAGCCGCTTGGTATTAGTCAGACCGGCCGTCAATCTAATCTGTCTCTTCTTGTTGCTCACTTCTTTCTCCCCGCATCGCTGTCTGGTCTCTCTCTCCCCATCGCTGGTCTGGTCTCCCTCTCCCCGTTGCTTACTGGTCTCCTTCTGGCGTCTCCCTCTGGAATCTCATCTCACCAAGTCCCATTTGCTCCACGACCTTAAGGGCGAACCCGACAGTAGGCAGATCCAGAGACGGATGAGGGCAATTCCAGAATAATGAAGCATTTTCCATTCCAGCGAGTTTCTTTCCATTGAGTGTGCGATGGAAAAAAACCATACAAAAAGAGGAAAGAGAGAATTCTGAATTCTTTTTCTTGCTTCTACAACTAACTTACCAAACGCTTGAAAAAAAGACACAATACAAGAAAGAAGAGTTCATTTCCAGCGTTGAAAGGCATACCAAACGACCCCTTAGATTTTGCTTCTTGGTAGGTGACTTTAAGATGGTTTATTATCTATGTATATGTATGTGTGTGTTTGTGTTTTTTTTTTTCTTGAAATATTACAGAATAATGTATATAAATATAACTATTTATATTTATTGACTCCATAAATTGTAATTTTTTTATTATGGTCATCCTAAATACCAATAGTCAATTCCTTCTTCTGAATGTCATTTGTAAATATTCTTTGCGAGTGTGAGGTTTGAATTCTTTGTTTAGAGTTGACATGTTTGGAGTTTTAACAATAATTTTAACTGTTGTTAAAATTTTCAGTAATAATTTATTGATGAAAGTTTTAACAACAATGCCACTGCTTTTTTTTTTTTTCAATACAAAGGATCCGCCGGCGGGAGCGTGCACTAGAGATTAGAACCATTTTTTTTTTTCTAGATTTTTTACTGCAAATATATGTAATAGACAAAACCATGTTCCACGCCTGGAGATGGGACCCGCACGAGAAACAGAGGGCCTATCGGGTTTCTTGTGGTGGTTGGAGGGGAATTGAACCGTGAAAAATGTGGGCTTTGATCTCTCACATAGTCAGAGTCCAATCCCGAATCGGAGTGTGTATTCCCATTCCTCTGCCGAATTTCTGTTTGTATCTTCACTAAGCACTATTTTTGTTCCCTGCAGACATTATCGCGATATATCATATATTCGCGAATTTTTATGTCCGGAAGTATTGTAATTAGCCCTTTTTTACTGACATGCTGTAGAAATTGGTGGGCTGCTAAAAAGTTATCTATATGATTCTTTTCTTTAGCTTTCAACAGTCACTTCGCTTTTTGGCTGGTTATGAGTTGTTGGAGTTGGAGCATTCCGTCAGGCGCATATGGGAGGGTTCAACGCCGTTCCAGGATTTTTGTTTATCAGTAATGGCTTGAGGTAATCTTAGATACTCAGTCTCCTTCGCCAAACTTCTTCTTGAGATATTTCTTATTTTATATGCTAATGAGCATATTGGAAGCAAAAGTAGGATATGCTCATGCCATAGACTGTTTCTTTGGGGTAACCGGGTATCAATTTTGTAATCCGAAATTCGAACTTCCAAGATTCTCATAGAATTAATTGTTCTTGTTTTTTGGTCGGAACTAGTTTTCAGGGGGTCTGTTTTCTACCTAAATGAGTTATTTTTTATCTGAGGACTTCTGGGTTTTAGTTGATACTGAACAAAATACTTTTGTACTATGTTTCTCTTCTTCCAGATAGGATGGTTGTTGCTTTCTGTAGTTTGTTTCTGTGGTCTTCAAAAAGTTTATACTTGACAGGGGCTTAGTTCTTCAAGATTCATGTTGGTTTGAACCGAAGCATCGGGACAGCAAATTTTAGGATTTTCAAGCTTTTTCTTTAAGCGGAGGTCCTCTTGTTACAAGGCAAGGCCTCATGGTTATGGCTAGGATACTATTCCTCTTGGTTTTCTGCTTGTGGATTCCCACAGAAGTAGTGGGTAGGACTGGAAATACCATTGCAAATAATACTAAAGTTCCTTCAAGACCAAGTGTTGTGAAAATTGGAGCACTGTTTACTTTTAATTCATTTATTGGAAGGTCGGCTAAACCTGCAATTTTAGCTGCCATTGATGATGTTAATAATGATACAAGCATTCTTCCTGGTGTTACGATGGAAGTTATTTTAAGGGATACAAATTGCAGTGGTTTTCTTGGAACAGTGGAAGGTATTAATCAAAACTCAGGAATTTCATAGCAACAAGCTGCTGTATCTCTAGTCAATCGAAGACTGATTATATAAATTATTAGTATTTCTTTATCAAGTATATTAGTATTTCTTATTCTAAGTTTATTGTCTTGTTATAACTAGAATTCAGGCATTTGGATATATTCTTCCTGTCATTTTGGACCATTTCTTCATAGGGTATGCTTCTGTCTGCAAATATATTCCAGTTCAATGTTGTAGCTTTATCAATTACAATGTCAAAAGCTATCACTTTCATTTTAAGAGCATCATTCAGTTTCTTGCAGGATTACTTTGCTTCAAAATGTCTGATGATTCATATTTTACTGCTGTATAGCTTCACTAGGTTTGAAATAAAGTAGACTATGCATAAACATTACCCTATTTGTGTTGCCATCTTAATATATAGGGAATCAATTAGTGAAAAAAAAAACCTGAATTTTGAATATATTCTTATTCAACAAGAACTTCTAAGACTGCTAGCATGTTCATGGGATGGAATCCTAGGGATGAATTTGTATGGAACATATTTATATTTTCTCTTATTGTCTTATGTGTGTGTTTGTCGAAAAAGAAGTAAACAAGCTTGATTAAGTTTCCTAATCATGTAGCTCTGCAGTTGATGGAGAAAGATGTGGTTGCTGCTGTTGGTCCACAGTCGTCTGGAATAGCTCATGTCATCTCTCATGTTGTCAATGAACTCCATGTACCTCTTCTGTCATTTGGGGCAACAGATCCTACTCTTTCTTCTCTGCAGTACCCATATTTTATCCGCACTACCCAGAATGACTATTTTCAGATGAATGCAATTGCAGACTTGATTGACCATTATGGTTGGAGGGAGGTAATTGCCATTTTTGTAGATGATGATAATGGAAGAAGTGGAATTTCTGCTCTGGGAGATGCCCTGGCCAAGAAACGTGCCAAGATCTCCTATAAGGCTGCCTTTACTCCTGGAGCCTCTACAAGTAATATTAGTGACCTGTTAAATGAAGTGAACTTAATGGAATCACGGGTTTATGTTCTCCATGTCAACCCTGATTCTGGTTTGACAATTTTTTCTATTGCCAAGAAGTTAGGGATGATGAGGAGTGGCTATGTTTGGATTGCAACAGATTGGCTTCCTTCAGTGCTAGATGCATTAGAACCAGTTGATTCCGACACAATGGACGTCTTACAAGGGGTTATCGCATTACGCCATCACACTCCTGACACTGACCTCAAGAAGAGGTTTATCTCTAGGTTGAAAAACCTTAAAGGCAAGGAGACTGCAAACTTTAATTCTTATGCACTATATGCATATGATTCGATTTGGTTAGCAGCCCGTGCTCTTGATGCTTATCTCAATGAAGGTGGATATATATCTTTCTCCAGTGACCCCAGATTGCATGACATGAATGGAAGCATGTTGCATTTAGCATCACTTCGTACTTTTGATGGTGGCGCACAGTTTCTCCAGACAATTTTGAGGATGAACTTCACTGGTCTGAGTGGTCAAATTCAGTTTGATATGGACAAGAATTTAGTTCATCCAGCATATGATGTTTTAAACATTGGTGGATATGCACGGAGAATAGGTTTTTGGTCTAATTACTCTGGTCTGTCAGTTGTAGCTCCTGAAATCTTATATACAAAACCTCCAAATACTTCAACTAACAATCAACATCTATACGGTGTCATATGGCCAGAAGAGACTACAACTACACCAAGGGGTTGGGTATTCCCCAACAATGGAAAGCCACTACGAATAGCAGTGCCAAACCGAATAAGCTACAAGGAGTTTGTTGCCAAAGACAAGGACCCCCCAGGGGTAAAAGGTTATTGCACTGATGTCTTTGAAGCAGCCTTAAACCTGTTGCCTTATCCTGTCCCGCATCAGTATATATTATATGGAAATGGTGATAGACTTCCTAACTACGATGCACTTGTGAATGAGGTTGCACAAAATGTGAGTCTCTAAATCTAAATTTCAATTTTAATCGAGTAGTTGTCTTATACTAGGAAAGGTAGTGCTTGGTCTAACAAGATTTGGAAGTAGCATTGGTATGAATTTCACTTGGGGATATATCTTATATACAGTATTTATGTTGAAGACTGAAATAAAGGAGACTGTATCTGATTTTCAGGGGTGGCTCAGGTCATCCAAAACCCTGCTTGGTTCAACTTCTGGTAATTATGTTTATCTTGTTCTTTTCTTTTCAGAATTTTGACGCGGCTGTTGGAGATGTTACAATTGTCACTAACAGGACAAGGATTGTGGATTTTACTCAACCTTACATGGAATCAGGGTTGGTTGTAGTTGTTCCAGTCAAGGAGGTGAAGTCAAGCCCTTGGTCATTCCTCAAGCCATTCAACGCTCAAATGTGGTGTGTCACTGGTGCTTTCTTTCTTTTTGTGGGAGCAGTAGTGTGGATTCTTGAGCACCGGCTCAATCATGAATTCCGCGGTCCACCAAGGAAACAACTCGTAACAATTTTTTGGTTAGTCTATTTCAATCTATTGGAAGCGTTTTTTTTTCCTTTTTAGGAGTCAATGGCATTGCTTTTGCTAGTATTGTTTATCATAGCATATTGTTTGCTTTTGTGTGGTGGATTGCAAGTCAGAATTGTGGTAAATTTATTTCATACGGTTGTAGAACTTGAGAAGAATATATAATTTCATTTCTTTGAGTTTCTTCTTCTTTTCTTCTGTCTCTTCTAGCTTAGTAGCTGCATGGCTTACTTTAACATCAAGTCAAAGTGTTTTTTCTTTTTTTAATTTTATAATGAGATTAGTTTCTGGTTTGCAGGTTTAGCTTCTCAACTATGTTTTTCTCACATAGTACGTACATTGTACACTCCCATTTATTTCCATTTGCAAACTTAAGGCATGTGGCCATCAGTAAAAATTTCTGACCTTTTTCCCTGCGTTGACCTGGTGCAGAAGAAAACACTGTGAGCACTCTGGGGCGGTTGGTGTTGTTAATTTGGCTTTTTGTGGTGTTAATTATCAATTCAAGCTACACTGCTAGCTTGACATCAATCCTCACAGTGCAGCAACTATCATCCCAAATTGAAGGAATTGACAGCTTGATCTCAAGTACTCAACCTATTGGAATACAAGATGGGTCATTTGCAAGGAAGTATCTGATAAATGAGCTCAATATAGCTGAATCTAGAATCGTGACATTGAAAAACCAGCAGGATTATATTAATGCCCTTCTGCGTGGACCAAAAGACGGGGGGGTAGTGGCCGTTGTTGATGAGCTTCCTTATATTGAGATATTCATGTCCAATACCAATTGTCGGTTCAGAACTGTAGGGCAGGAGTTCACTAAAAGTGGATGGGGATTTGTAAGTATCTTGATCTGCATATTATCATCAGATGGCGATTTATATTGTCTGGTACAAAATAAAATAAAAATTGGTCTATTCGAGAATGATGTGAAGAATAGAATGATTTAATTGTTGAATTTTATCTCTCTCATAAGTCATTCCCATTTTGAACCTTTAGAGTGCTACTCTGACTGTTCAATGTGCATCTGAAGAACTACGGTCTCTTGTTGATTAGACGGCCTTTTAGCGTATTGAGATATATTCACAAAAAGATTGATATATATATATATATATATATTTTTTTTTTTTCATTTTGTTTAATTGTTAACTAATGTCTGGTGATTGTGCTGTAGAGTTTCCTTTGAAGAAAGATGGTAATTTCTGTAGTTGTCTAACTCAATCATTGTCTAGACCGGCCAATGAACAGGAATATTTCAGGAGCATTTCTGAAATTTCATGTTTGTTATTTGATCGCAGGCATTCCAGAGGGACTCTCCCCTTGCCGTAGACATGTCAACCGCCATTCTTCAACTCTCTGAGAATGGTGACTTGCAAAAGATCCATGACAAATGGCTTTCAAAATACAGTTGTCCTGCAAAAGTCAATGATGATGATTCAAACCAACTATCTCTGAGTAGCTTCTGGGGTCTCTTTCTGATATGTGGGATAGCATGTTTCCTTGCTCTGATTGCATTCTTCGCTAGGGTGTTTTGTCAATATATGAAATTTATACCGGAGGATGAGGTGGCTGATGAGCAAATTGATCCGACCAGATCTAGAAGGACAAGCAGATCCACTAGCGTCAAGAACTTAATTGATTTTGTAGATAAAAGGGAAGCTGAAATAAAAGAGAGACTGAGGCATAGTAGTAACAAACGGCGGCGCAGCCAGAGCTTAGATAGGCATTCCAATCATTCAACCGGCTAAGTTGCTTTGTATAGTTTTGGTTGCTTAGTCCATTAACTTCTCTTATTATGGTTACCGTTGGATTGCACATTAGTCTACATTGGGTATGTATTCTTAAGAATGTAATCTACACAGTATAGCACTGTAGGATTGCAAACTCAATAAGGAAAACGAAGGAAGCTAGACAACAGTGTCTATAATTCTGTTTGAAGAAGTTTAAGAAGAATAGTGCAAGTGACAGAGTTTCAAGAAAATATAATAACTAGAGATCAAAGGAGAGAGGAAGAAACAGTTTTATGTTTGAATTACTGAGAAGCTAATTTAATTTTTTTAAAAAAAATTTTGAGTACAAATATTAGTTGTGTGATTTAACAATTTAACTCTTCAAATCACATTTTCTTTTTTAAACTCATTTGTTAGATTGAACTATAATTTTTTTTTAACTAGAAGTAAATTTAAAATTTAAGTTAATTCCAAATCAAGTTTGTGTAACCCTAGTTTAAGCACACAACTATAAAAAGCATTGATGAGTGGATGCATGGTCAACTTCTCATGGCGGGCCTGCGATGAATTTGCTTTGTATTGGTTTGTACGGATCCTTAAATTAGTCCATAATAAAAAAAGGGCAAAGTCAAGCTTATTGATATGATTTAATTTTAGACAAAAGTAGTTTTTTTTTCTTTTTTACTATTGAGTTTTAATTTTATCATTAATCTAATTTCGTTCAACTTTTTGTTTTGTAAATTTTGTTCTTAAAGTTAACATGGTTAACATAATAAAAAATGTTAACATAAATTTTTTTCATGTAATGCATTAACTACCGTCATATTAATTAATTTTAGTTTTAATTTTATCTCAAATATTTAATTAAGTTTCAATTTCATCTCAACTAATACTTTTTGTATTTATCTCTCACTCCAAATTATCATTTAAACAGTTGATTTGTCATATGAAAAAATTTACATGTTATTTGGAGCAGTTCACATGTCACTTGAAAGAGTTTATGTCAGTATTTTTTTGTCAATTTTATTAACGACATTAGCTTTCAGGATAAAATAAAAAATAAATAAATAAAAACTTGTGAGACAAAATTAATATGAAGAATATATTAAATACGAAATTGAAATTTAACAGAAACGCTGATGGCAAAAGCCTGTGATTTTATGAAATCTACCTACCTCCATAAAAAAGATGTTTTACGAGCTTTTAAAGAAGAGCAGCAAGTATTAAAGACTTTTTTAGCAAAAAATATTAGAAAAACTGCAGTACTGTCGAAGTAACTTTACGAGGGACTTATTGGTTATAAAATTAAGAAGTAAGGTTTGTACGAATTTAGTTTACCAATTTTTCAGAGAATAAGTTGATAAAGAACAATTACAAATACATATCAAAAGCGGAAATTACTAAGAATTTAACTAACATGTAAATGTTTGATTTGATTATACATATAAAGTATAAATAGGACAAGAAGGGTTTTTAAATTAAAATAATGAGTGCAGACCAAGAAAGATTAAGATTAAGATACTACTTTTTTTTTAATGATAAAGGAGCTAGAATTTTTGGACTAACTCGCAAAATCCCAATGTCATGCCACTTGAATTACAAACTTAGTAGTGATAAACTTATAACTTTTAATTGTTGATTACTAAGTTTTCTAATGAAAATATGAAAAGTCAAATCTACCTATAGTCTCTTCTCTTGTCACTCTTATTTAATCTCTTGCTTTTATATATTACATATATTTATTTTGATCAAAATATTTTATTTATTTAATGTGATTTTATTTTTATATTTTGATTAAATAAAACATTAAAAATTTAATATGATGAATATTTAAATTATTTATCTATTCAAATAATATTAAATATAAAGTACACATCTTTTTAGTTCTTTGACTGTTAATAATGTTCATTTGAAAAAAATTGAAAAAGACAATAATATTAATAAAAACGTTTATCCAACGGCTTTAATAAATACAAATTGTTTCTTTCTCATAATTGATTTAAACTTCATTTGAAATAAATTAAAGAGAAGATGTTTTAAAATTTTCACTTAGATTTCAACCATTTTAAAAAAAATGAAATGTTGAATATAAATTTATCTCACCTTTAAAATTCTGATTTGAAGTAAAGTAAAAATTTTTAAATTTGAGCCCAGACTCAAACTTAAGAGAATAGATCTCTATTTTAATTTTAAAAATTAAGCAAGATATTTAATTTATTTGGATTGTTAATTATAAAAATTAACGCCTTAAATTTTATAATTATTTTTTTATAAAAGTAAATAAAATTAAAATATAAGATTTAAATTGTTAATTTTATCAGTCAATCATCTAAATAAACTAAACATTATGCTTAACTTTTAAAACTAAGCAAAAAAATCCACTGGGAATCCATTTCACAAACGTTTGACCCAAAGGAAGTCCATAGGACTATAATCAATTTTAATCAATGTTAATATTGAAACTGAGCATGAAAGAGAAGCAGTCTCGATTGTTTCACCATAAGAGAAAAAATCTCGATTCGCTGTGCTGGGAAATCTGTAAAATAAATATATACAAAATTTGTGGAGGACAAGAACTCATCATTCATCAAGGAATATCGAGATTGCATGTGCTTGTCGTCTCCATGGTAACACGTGTTCCTTACTCTCTCTCTCTCTGTCTCTGTGTCACTGTGTGTATGTATATATTATCTAACTCGAAAACAAAAAAGACATATGATATAAATGACGTAGGTGGGAGAGAGACTAATCAATCATCTGTAACGGACACCTCCCCAAGGGCATGGCCCACTTGGCACGCTACTTCAACCGTCTCCATCAACTACACGCAAACACTAAACCAAATGGTTGAGGCATTTTTCCTTGGAAAAAACTTGTGTCTAATTTTCCTTTAAAAAATAATTTTTTTATTAATTATAATTTATTATTGTATGATTATTTTTTAAAAATATTTTATATATGTTATATTTTTATTTAAAAATTTTATAATAAAAATTAAAAAAAAAACTTTTTGCAAATCTTACCCTAAATCATTTTTTTTCATTCTACATGCTTTGGGATTACACTCGCACTCTTGTACAAAAAAACCAAGGCTTTGCTTAGTCTTTATTAATGGAGATAAAATGTTATTTCTATAGCTTATAATGCATGTTTAGTATCTAAAATAGAAAGATAAGAGAATGAAAATTGGAATTTAATATCTACAATTTCTTTCCACCTAAAAATAATTAGAAAGAGATTTCATTTCATTGGAGACATTGAATTTCTTTCCTTTCAAAATTATTTTTTTTATACCAAACATGACATAACTATTACATTCCCTTAAACCATATGAACAATCTGTCCCTTTTATTTATTTTCTTTTTCAACTAGAAATACAAAGATTTTTTTTTGTACTAAGGAATTGTGTAATATATTTCTTGTTATGAAAAATAGATATTTCAAGAAGAATATTTAAAATTGTGAAAATATTCTTGAAATATTTATAACCTTTAATTAGAAATTAATGTGTCTTTAATAGATTGTTACAGTTTCAGAAATTTATGTTGCTTTAAAACTTTTGTAATAACCCATTAATTTCGTATTATAAGTTGTGTTTTTATATACTTATAAAATGGCTCTCTTCCCCCTCATTTTTAAGGAGACACAGACAATCTCTGTCTTCTCTTCTCTCCTCTCCTCTCTGACTTTCTGAGTTACATGTTACTATATTTCTGTTGTTCTAGTTCTTGAGAAATTTTAAAAATGGTCTGTTTAATCCTAGAGAAAGTTCTATAGACCCAGAATAATTTCTATGGTTACAGAATAATTTTTCTTAAGGACAGTGTCTCTTAAAACATGACTCAGACTGTGTTAGTGATAGTAAATTTTACAATAATCTTAAAGAAAATTAAATATACTGACACTGCCACAACTGCACCTTGTTAATCTTCTTAAGGGACACTAGTAATACTTTTCTTAAGCTTTGTTGATTTTAGTTGCTTGTGTGTATATAATTACATAGTATTTTGTCTTGGAATTTGTTTTTACAATTTGCTAACAACATAAAAAAATGAGAGACATATACATACACACACACACACACGTGTGTGTGTGTGTGTGTGTGTGTGTGTGTGTGTGTGTGTGTGTGTGTGTGTGTGTGTGTGTGTGTGTGTGTGTGTGTGTGTGTGTGTGTGTGTGTGTGTGTGTGTGTGTGTGTGTGTGTGTGTGTGTGTGTGTGTGTGTGTGTGTGTGTGTGTGTGTGTTGTTTGGATATATTATTATAAAATATTAAATATAGTTAATTTTCATTCCATCATAAACGTTGGCCTTTAAAGTTCTTTTATGTTGATAAAGGTTAGCAATTATCATGTTTTACTCTTCTATATTAAAGCTCCATGTATAAGAATGGCAATGGGGTGGGGGTAGGGCGGGGGCGGGGTGGGTCATCCTTGTTCTCGTTCCTACCCCCAATCCCCGTCGAGGGGAAGAAATCCTCTCTATCCCCGTTCCTCCCTTCCCCTTGGGTAAAAAATAATAATAACAATGACAAACACCCACTAAAATTAGTTTAATGCAGCAATCAAAGTCTTTGTTGGCTTGTTCCAACCCTTTCTCCCATCTCCCTATCAAGCTATCACAACCACTAAAGTAGTATTATAGTCAAACCACACCTAGATCGAAATTTATCTACCACTATCACAACCAACTCGAGAGGCTAAAAGCAACGAAGAATCGAATAGAGCTGACGTACTTGAGAAGCTGAGACTGAGAGCAATGAACAATCAAATAGAGACAGCGACAATGAGACTAGAGAGCACGAATGCATGATGGCAAGGCACTAGTAGAGATGTCGAGAGAGTACATCATAGGAAGCAGAGAGAGGCAATTGACAATGGGAAAAGCCGAGGAGGAAGACAGAATAGTGAGAGGCAAAGGCAGAGATAACACGGGGGGAAGAAGCAGAGATGATGATGAGTTGACAATGGGAGGAGCCGAGGAGGAAGACGACATAGTGAGAGCCAGAGGCTGAGCCTTGAGAGCACGAGGCAAGATGAATGGCCTAATGGGGAAAATGGGAATTGGGAATTTAGGATTAGGGTTAAGATCAGATTTTATTTTTATAAAATTAGTTTAAACTATTTTTAGTGCGAAATGTCTTAACTATCCCTCACATATTATATATAACATTATATATATATATATATATATATATATATATATCTGTGTGTGTGTGTGTGCGCGCGCGCGCGCGCGTGTGTGTGTGCGTGTGTGTGTGTGTGTGTTAAGGACATTTTAGTAATTTTACGACAGCGGGGAGTACGATCCCCGTCATCGTCCCTGAATTGCTTTCAGGAAGATTTTTTTTTCCCATCCATGTTCTCGCAGGGGAAAAATCCTCACTGATGGGGCATCGAATACAGGGATCCCATTGCCATCCCTACTTATACGTTGGGAAGCACTCATGTTTTAATCACATTCAAAACCTTTTATTCTCTCTTTAATGGGAAGAGGTTGAAACACTGTATATCTGAATATGGAAATAAATATAAAAATTGTTGTCGTGGGACCTAATGCACATTCATATTGATGTTGGGCAAGTGCAATAAAACACTTACCGTAACCTTCATGAATTGTGCTTTAATCATGTTTAATTGTGAGAATTTATGATTGGCTTTCATAGCTTTTATTTCTATGAACGTTGCAAAATTCATATTCATATAGCTTTAGATTGCTTTTATTGTTTAAATGCGCATGTGTATAGCTTTTATCCTCCATAGATAAAAGTAAATATATTGAAATTAAAAGCTTCTAATTGTGCGTGTATGTAGCTTTTAAAAGATATGGAAGTATTGGCTTCCAAGCTCTATATATATATATATGTGTGTGTGTGTGTGTGTGTGTTTTTGGGTTCTTCCTTTGAGAAAATTGCCCTATAAAATTATGAGAATCACATATGATATATGTTATTTTATGTGATTATTTTCTCAATTATTTGAGATTTTGCAGTATATTGGATAAATATTTTATATCTTGATGTGGATTCAAAAATTCCTTTGAGCATTTGATTTAAGGAAATGTCAAGTGAATTGGTGCTTATGTGTGTATATACTTAACACATTTATAAACCTTGGTCATGCAATGAGAATTTTATCAATAGTAGAAAGGAGAAAAAAAAAACTTTTTGGATATTATTTCTATAACAACAAGTGTATCAAAGCCAATGTTTTCATGATATTCTTATAAAAATTTAACATTGTTCTTTATGGCTTGATTATTGTCCTTTGAAAACTTAATTATTGGAAAGATGTGAAATAATATAAGGTTGCATGTCTAGGAAAGACTTAGTTTTTAAGTATGTCCATTGTGACCCACCTCTCTTTTCTGGGAACATACTTTTGCACTACTTACAAAGTCGTTCCACTATTCTAGTAATCAAGTGAGGATTATAAGTATTGTTATAAAAATAATATATACAAATTCTGGTAAAATGTTTTATGGTCAATAGTTAATGGTATTGTGGCTTAATAGAAATCTTATGAATCTAATATTTATTATTTTGAAGAATATGATCCCATAAAATTATATTGAGATAACTATTGACAATATAGAAAAGTTTTTTTGTGGTCAAGCATTTAATACTAAAATGCCAAAAAATTGTTCTGTGGAAAATTTTAAATTCTACAATGAAATGTTTTGGACATTTTTTGTGAGCTTTCTAAAGTTATGTGAAATGAAAATTTATGTGTGAATTTTTCAATTCTATAAATTTAAAATTTTTGGCCACTGGTCAAAGAGAATTAAAAAAAAAGTATTAGTAGAATTTTGCTTTAGTTATACTATTTTGAGCTAAATAAGCCATATGAAAAATTGTACTTTGAGAAATGTACTTTGTCTTTTTGAGGAAATGCCTATAATTATTTTGTTAATATTTAATAGCATGTATGCACACAAAATGAAAGTTGTGAACATTCACATAAATAAATTGCGATTGTAAATTTTGTGAAAATTAAATTTACATAAATGGTGATATCACATATAATATTTCTATAGTGCCAAAAATTTTTGAGTGAACATAAGATATGAGATTCTTGAAATAAACATCCATGTGGGGGGTTTTTAATTCAAGATTTCAAAATGGTTTCATCCAAATATTTGAAAATATTATTGCTAAGCAATTTTGTTAATTATATGTATTGTTTTTTGAACCAAAATCAATTGTGAATATGTGACCAAAGCCTTTGTGGATATTGGCATATAAAATTTTTTAGGTCAACTTAAAAATTGAGGAAATTATCTCATTGAGATGATGATATGCCATATAAAAATTGGAGTTAGTATTTTTTTGATGCTAGTCTATGAAGAAACTTCTATTGTACAAAGAGGTACAATGATTGGTCATAAAAATTAGTTTGAGAAATTTCTAAATGATTGTGTGTAACTATATTTTTGTAAAGTATTATTATATGGTGAATGAATATAAATGTGAAAATATGTTATGCATTTAATGCCTATCTATAGTAATTATGAGGTTTTATATGAATTTTTTATATGAATTTTTTATATGAGAAAATTATGTGCTAAATTAAAGCACATATAAGTTGAGCTTACTATATTCTTAAATATTTAAAAAAATTTAAGAGTGTGGGGAGTGTTTTTGCAAAATTTATGTAGCATGATTACAAAGAAATGGAAATGAATTTAAAACATTGATTATTATGTTGTGTATAAATTTCTTGTCTTGATAAGTGCGATTGTTTGTCAATATATGTATGACATGTTTAATTTTTACATTAGCATGGATGATACAAAAAACAAAAATTACTTTGATTGTGTTCATATGAAAGACATGAGTGAAGTAAATGTGATTTGGGGTTGAAATCACAAGAACATTATGTTCAAAAAAGTTTAAAGTTTGATCATTTTTATGACAAAATTATATGAATACCTCTTATGATTTTAACACTCAATTAAAAAAAAACATATGAGACTCTGTTGCATTTAATGAACTTCACTTATCTTGACATATCATGTGTTGTATGTCAAATGAGTGTATATATGAACATAAGATAATGGATTATAGTATCGTATAAAGTGAATTTCCCATTATATTAGAAGAATACAATGATGTTAATTGAATATTTGATTCAGGTGAGACAAAATTCACTAGTGGTTAAAACTCACCCCTAGTGGTGGGGCAGTCTTTTGGAGAGAGCAGCCATACAAATTTATAAATTCACTATAAAATCAGAGTTTAGTGCTTTGAAGTTGGTTGAAAATAAAATTAAGTAGTGGAAAAACTTCTTAGCAAATTTTTCAGTTAAAAACTTCTTATAGATTCATTATAAGAAATTTTGGCTGAAAATAAGAAAAAATCCACTAGTGGTTAAAAAACTCACCCTTAGTGGTGGGAGAGTATTTTGGAGAAAGCAGTCATACAAATTTATAGATTCACTATAAAATCAGAGTTTAGTGCTTTGGAGTTGGCTGAAAATAAGAATAAGTGGTTAAAAACTTCTTAGTAAATTTTTCAATTGGGTAAAAGTCTAATAATGTTAATGTCTATGTATTGTGATTGTCAAGCGACAATAGTCATTGTTACAAAAATTTCAATAGAAAGAATAAACACTTGTATTGAGATATAATTATCAAACAATTGCTAAAAGATGAGATTTGAAATATACTAATTAATTATGCTAAATCAAAAGTGAATTTGGCCTTATCTGACTAAATATACATGTAGGAAGAAAATTAATCCTCCACACATTGAGGAAAATGAGACTTAAACCAATTGATAATTAACAATGACGGTAATCCAACGTCTGTGATTGGAGATCCTATGAAGAAGATTTATATGGGTAATAACAAGTCATTCGTTAGTTTTTTTCCAATCCCTTCCTATGGTATTAAGTGTGAAAGTACTAAAATATATTGATTAGGAAGTTGAGCGTAAGTTTTTAATGATTTTTACAGTCCTTTGTTAAAGGTGGTGTATTTATTGCAGATACACTTGATGAAATCACCTATATGAGTGTGGAGCGAGACCGCTCCTATGAGATAGTATCAAAATCTCTAGAGCACTCATTAACATCAAGCACACGGCTGAAAAAGAGCACAACAACATTAATAGCAGAAATTATGAGGGTGAAATGTGACTAGTAATATCCCTAAATTACAGCAAGAGCATATTGGTTCATAGAAACTATATGCTTCACCATTTGCTCTGTGAGTTATATATTATCTATCTAGGTTTACTCCAAAAGACATCAAACTCGATGCATTTACACCTATTTATGTAACCTAGTGGTTTTTCAAAGCTTCTTTTCGCAATAGATGGGAGATTATTGTAAAAAATAGATATTTCAAAAAGAATATTTAAAATTATGAAAATATTCTTGAAATATTTATAACCCTTAATTAAAAATTAATGTACCTTTAATAGACTGTTACAGTTTTAGAAATTTATGTTGTTTTAAAACTTTTGTAACAACTTATTAATTTTGTGTCATAAATTGTGTTTTTCTGCACCTAAAAAATGGTTCTTCTCCCCCTCATTTTTAAGGAGACACAGATAATATTTATCTTCTCTCATCTCCTCTCCTCTCTGATTTTCTGAGTTACATGTTACTATATTTCTATTGTTCTGGTTCTTGAGAAATTCTTACAAAGATCTGTTTAATCTTGGAGAAAGTTTTGTAGGCGCAGAATAATTTTTTTTAAGGACAGTGTCTTTTAAGAAACGACTCAAACTGTATTAGGGACAGTAAATTTTACAACAATTCCATTTTAAAAGTTGATAATAAACTCCTTATAAAGTTTTAAGTTTGTGCAAGATAACTCTTCAATTTTTGTAAATAAATTCTAGCATTACTAGTCTATATAAACTAAAAAAAGTGTAAATTAAAAAAATAAAAACCAACATCATTTTAAGTAAAAAAATAATAGTCTATTTGTCTTTTTTTTTTCTTTGCACTTTTGTAACAAAAATTTCTTTAAGATGATATGTTAGGTATATTATTCTTCAATAATTTAACATTTCTCATTGTGTATAGAAAAGTAATGTAAGGATCTTGAACAGAAAGAAATCAATAGAAGAATTATGTTGTACAAAATTAGAAATTTAGAGATTCAATTTCAATTTAAAAAATTGAAAGAATAGATTACGCAATTGGGTTGAGGAAAATTTTTATATTTTAAAATTAAAAAATTAAATACAATTTTTTATATCTATTTTATAACTCAACATTGTATGATTAATTTTTTTAAAGAAAATTTAACGTATATTTTATTTTTAATAAAAAAATTCTGATAATTAAAATATACAAAATAAAATTACATATAAGTCTACTTCAGTACTCCATATAACATTTCTTGTAACGTACGATTTTAGTTGAAGGAGGGAAAACATTTGAACGAAAAAAAATGAGATATTATGTTGTATGAAATTCCCAACATACCCCTGTGAGTGAAAATCGAGTCGGGCATGTCCACCGGTCAACCATGTCCCATTAAAGTAGTCACGATGATAGCGAAAGCTTTTGCAAAAATAAAAGTCTGTTGCAATTGAAAGAATTCAATATTAATATAAATATTAAATAGGTGAATATGGGAGGTTGAAATTCCGAAACTACCCCCACGTTTAAAATATGAGGGCACCCAGGGCTCGGCCTTCATTTTTCCCCATGGCCAAACCAAAACCAGGCTTCAAGAAACTCTTGCCTGAATTTGAGTTTGAGGCCATCCTTGAAAACTACCCAAAAATAAATATATAGAAAATAAAATAAAATAATATGACTAAGCTTTGCCGGAAAATCTCTCAGTTCACTCTTCGCATTCGGATTCGCCACCGCATTTCCATTCTCCGGCGAAGCTTTCTTCGCCTTCTCCACCGCTTCTTGCTGTGTACCGGACGCAAGCCCTCTAAATATCTCATGCTCCAACATTCCGCCGTCCCTTCTCCGTCGCTGCCTCCGCCTCCGCCGACCGCCGCTGAGACTGTACCGTTGACGCCGCCTCTGTTTCACTCCCCTGACTTGGACTCCGATTTGGTTGCTCTCAAGATCAGCCTCTTAGGCGACTGCCAAATAGGAAAGACCAGTTTTCTGGTTAGTCTCTCTGTTTTATTTTTTTCCTCTTAGATTGTTCTAATTCTAAAGCAATAGGCATTATAACTAGTGGATCTTTATCAACAAGGATTATTAGCAAGAATTGAATCCAGAACTCTTGTATTGATGGATCTTGATCTTACTAATCAAGTCAATTCTGGTTAGCGAGTCTATGGTTTTTGATGAATCATCTCTTTTTTCTTTCATTTTTAAAGTTATTTGTTATTTTGTTCTTGGATGAAGATGAAATATGTAGGGGATGAAAATGAACATGGAGGCAAAGAGAAGAAAGGATTAAATCAGATGGACAAAACTTTCGTTGTAGAAGGAGCACGGATATCGTATTGTATCTGGGAAGTACAAGGTAGAAAAAAAACAAGAATTCAGTTTGTAATTAGTGTTTATATGGCATAAATTGTGAGAAAATATTATTACGTTTTTCAATTAATACATACACTAATATGCAGGTGGCGGAAAATCACAAGACCAGATTCCAGTTGCTTGTAAGGATTCCGTGGCAATCATGTTTATGTTTGATCTAACAAGTCGATGTACATTAAACAGGTTTTTTTTCTTTTATACTGTTTGATTAAATTATTTTAGAAATTGTTTCCAGCGTTCTAATCGTTTTTATTTTTGCCTTTTTGGGTTGTGGCCTTGTGGGTATTTTACTTCAGTGTGATTCGGTGGTACAAAGAAGCCAGGAAATGGAATCAGGTAATATAATATTCTGTTCCGCAAATATTTATTTGTAATTTGTATACATGATTGTTAAGGGTATTTGTTTATCCACTCATCAAAATTAATCGAACTTCATAATTGGATTGAATTGGATTAGATTGTCTTTTTAACCAGTATCAACTTAAATCCGCTGTTCATTTATTTTTATCATCTAAATATTTTTCTCATGTTGACAGAATTTCCCTTTTATCTTTAGACGTCTAGGATTTGTACAGCACTGAGCTTTAATGCATGCTTGGTGTTGATTTCTTTGTCTTTGCATACAGTAACTTTGCATTTGCATAGTCCTTCAGAGAACCAAAATGTCCTTCAATAATATATATATATATATATAGATATATAATACAAACAGTCAATTCAACCTGAACAACTCATTCAAGTTACATTGATTTGATTCCGAGAGTAAATTTTATAATGCTGTATGGTTACCTTTGCAGACGGCAATTCCAGTGATGGTAGGAACCAAGTTTGATGATTTCATTCAGCTTCCTGTAGATTTGCAATGGACCATCGCTGACGAGGTAAATATTTCAACTTGATTAAATGTGATTCATGTTTGATCCTTCAAGATCTAACCCAGAAGAGGAAAAGATATAGTCATTACTTTGAAAAGAAGCCTCCTTTTTTTTAATTGTGCATTCCTATACGATTAGAGCCAAGTGAAAGGGACTGATAGGCTCACATACACATCAAGATTGAAGGACGACAAACTTTATGGAATCTTGAAAACATGACAAGGACCCCATCTATTAAATTATACTAATTAATTAAGAAGACATTGACGAAGAAATGATGGATGATTGTTATTTGTACAGGCAAGAAGATATGCAAAGGCGATGAATGCAACGCTGTTCTTTTCGAGTGCAACGTACAACATCAACGTGAACAAGATCTTCAAGTTCATCACAGCCAAACTGTTCGACCTGCCATGGACACTGGAACGAAATCTAACCATTGGAGAGCCCATCATAGATTTCTGATCTGTACATATACATACACACATTCTGGAAAATTTCCAACGCAACCGGCCCCTCTGGGGGCACTGGAGTTGTTAGTGTTTCATGACTTAGACCACAGAGACGGCAAAGTCCCTCTACCCCGCTTTAAGTATATCACCACTTGTCCTGTTGAGGTTTTACACTCACCAGGAGAATAAAAGGGGACTCTCAAGCTTTTTTGTTTTTCTAAATAATATCCGCAGGTGACCATGGATTGGGGTGTTTTGCGGTTTGGTTTGGGCCTTTTTGAAAAATGTTGTCAAATTAAACCGTTGAGGCTGGTTTTGCAGGAGACTCGTTTGGTTTTGGGGCATAAAACTAAACCAAAATAGGATCAGTTTTTTTGAATCCCCCCCCCCCCCCCAAAAAGCACAAAAGACAAAAAAAAATTTCTTAATTTGCTTGATTTTTGGCACTTTCTATAATTTAGGCAGAATTATAAGGAATCACTATCATTTGTAGGCACAAATTGAAAGAAAATGACATTTTTTTAGACCTTAAACTCGTCAACAAAAATTGAGCAAAATTACAAAAATGTCACAATATAAATAGTTATAAACCAAATACTAATCAATTTTATTTAGTTTTTGTTAAGTACAACTTTATTTGACTAAAGGGCATCAATTTTAATTGGATTTCAACATGCTCTCTTTGAATATTGAATATACATGAGCTGCCACTGTCATATATATAATCTAATAATCTTATATAAGGAACAAAGAAGTATACTTCGGATGTTGATAATGGACCAAGAAAAAAGTAACTAAAGGAGTGGAACATTCACATTCTAACACAACCCCAAAAAAAATTCAATTTAAAGTTTTAAACTACACATGCACTTGCTTGTCCACCTCAGCCACTGGAACACATGTGCAAGCGTGAACACAAAACACAATATATGTATGTTATGATGGAGAAACCCCATGTCTTGGTGGGTTGGCTAGGGATGGGCTCATCTTTCAGTGGTTGCTTGCTGCTTTCAATCTTTAATTGCTTCCTTCAAATTCACATATGGGATCTTTCTCTACTTCCATGGTATGTATTTGTTTCCACTTATTTCTTCTTAGAATCTTCACCTCAAATCATGTCGCCTACCTTCTCCTCGAAAATCTAAAACTCCATTCTTTCTATTTTTTTTTAGTAAACTCATTTTTAGTCCCTAAAAGTGTAATTCAATCACAGTTTAATTCTAGAAAGATGACTATTAAGTATTAACTACTTTAGTTATTAAATTTTGAAATTGTTACAAAAAATAATCTATCTATCTATCTTGTTATCACAATCAATATTATCTACTAATGTGTAATGTTATATTTAGCGTAACAATGATGTAAAATGATATGACATTTAACATACTGATATGACTAATTATTTTACTCACGAAGATGAACGTAGGGACTATATTGTATAATAATTTCAAAATTCAAATGCTAAAATTATCAGATGACATCTTTTAAGGACAAATTGTTGCTAGAGCACACCTTTAGGGCTCAAAAAGTAAATTTTTTTTTCCTTTATGGAATGACAATGGTATATTGGCATTTGATATTTTAGATATCTAATGATATATGGTTAAAAATAAATTGATATTCAGAAATTCGGGTATGAAATACTAAAAGGTTAATATTCTATGGATATTGGACAAATTCAAAATTGGTAAGTAATTTTATTACTGAAAGGAATGCATATTGTGTAAAAAGTTAGCTTCAATAACAAAAGATAAATTAGAAGATAATAAGTATAATATTTAAAATAAGAGAAATACAAAATGTTATTTAGCTAAATTTAAGGAAAGTTTAGTGTAATTTACCCTTATTTATCCACAAATAATTAAAATACAATTTCTATTTTTTTAAAAAAGCCTCAAATTACATAGAGTGTTTCAATATCCCATTTTGTGCAAAATTCATCACCCTCTCCGCCCATTTAAATATTGAATTTTAAGTAAATATGATATTAGGAGGCTAAATAAAAGAAAATGATCAATAAAAAAAATACATTAAATGATTTTTTATCTGATAAATTATACTAATCTTCTTAAAATTTGATTAAATTACATTTGGTACTCATTTTGATGCGTACAATACTAGAGAAAAAAACCTCCGATTCACTTATTTGTCGAATTAGATACTATTAAATTAATATTAAATTTCAAATATGAAGCTGTCAATTAATGTATTTTTAATAATACAATAACAATTATTAAATAATTTTATTATTAAAAAAATTTATATTATACAAAAAATTAACTTCAACGACAAAAAAATAAATTAGAAGATAGAAGAGAATCTTAATGTAATGCACTGAACACTAATGCTTCAATTAGTCAAATTCTAGAAGAATTTACTGTAATTTACTCTTATTTATCTAAAGATAATTAAAATATAATTTCTCTTAAAAAAAGAAAAAGAACCTCTAAATACAGAGACGGAGCGTTTCAAGATCCCAATTTGTGTGCAACCCATCGCTCTCTCAGAATCTATAGTTCGATCTGAGAAAGGGGGAAGAAATTACAGAAGTTTGGTTAAGGAAATGGGTTTTATGGTAAATCTCATAGACTTCACTCTCTTTCTCTTCTTCCTCATAGTAGCCCTGGCAGCTCCCCTTCTGGACTCCCAAACCATTCTGCCTCAAACATATTACCCTCCCTTCCTCGTCGACCTCAAGAATTGGTACGGTCTCGAGTATGGCGATTATCTTATGGTCGACAAGCCCCATTTCTTCGTCGGCTTGGTCTGGCTTGAGCTCGTCTTCCAATGGCCGCTTGTTCTTCTCAATCTTTACGCCATTTTGGCCGCCAAGCCCTGGTTCAATACAACTTGCTTGATCTATGGTGTCTCTTCGTCCACTTCCATGGTATGTGTTTTCGCCTATTTCTCATCTTTTCATTCTCACGGATCAAATTGCGATTCTATCATCTCAATTTCTTACCAAATTGCTAGTTCCCAATTTTGAATGATGCATTCCACAGTTCTTTTAGGTTTTTAGACATTGTGTCTATTTTCCTCTAAAATTGACTGTCAATTTCTTAAGATATTGAGATCAGATTATTCATATCCAACATATTGATGTTGTATGATCTCAATGCTAATCCGTTTTCTCTACATTTTGTCTGAACATTGTAGAATATTTGTTCTCCAAAAGAGTTTGTGTAGTATCATTTTACCATCTAAATTGAAATGAAATTGAACTTTGAAGGAGGTAGTTAATACTTTTGCCATCGTTGGAGTACCAAAATCAACTATTAAACACGGAAAAATAATCATTAGCAGTTAATTAGCGTCAAAAAACTTATGGGAGAGATTTGTTGCTTCTGTCTCTGCAATTTTGGTTTCGTGGGGGTGTTTCAGGTTGCAATATTATCAGACATGGTGGGATCCAAACGGGCATCTGATAAGCTGTTGATGATGTACTTTCCTTTCATGGGTTTGGGGGTTCTAGCAACTCTGCGAGGATTACTTTCACATTCCACTAGGACATTTTCCAGCAAGAAACCTGTATTGCCAAAGAAAAAGCGAGCTTGAAGTAATTAGTGATGGGGAGATACAGAGTTATACTGAGTTATGCCAAATTCCCCTGTTCTAATTTATCATTGTTGAGTTTGTTTGTTTGTTTGTTTTTTTTTTTTCATAGACTTTCTTTGCTTGCTTAAATTAGACACGGATTTAAAATACTCCATAGTGGGGAATGTCCGGTTTTTTTAGTTGGCTCGATTAGTTATTGTAGAACAAAAATTTTTCTTACCTTTGGTGGTCTATATCATAAGGATTCAATATCAAAGTCGTTCAGGGTATTCTATCAATGTTTGAAAACAAGACGTGACATCTGAATCTATCTTTAGGAAATTTCAAGAATGATGAAATCTGTACTGTGACCAGAAATAGCATTTTAATTTTTATTTCTTTCTTGCATTCATTTACATGAATTTGTGCCTTTGTCACAGAGCATATATTTCTATAAATGCAAATTTCAATTCTGAAAATTGAACATTTAGGCCTTTAGCAACCCCTTGAGGCATTCAGTTTTGCTTATTTTTCCATGTCACCAAAACTTCTGGTCTTGTAAAGCAAAGTAAATGTGACATTGCTATAAACTTAGTATGGCTACTAAAACTTACATGGGTCTTTACTATGGATATGTTTGGACCTAAATAATTTTTTTTAAATAAAAAGCTATTTTGACAGAGCAAATAATAATCAATTATATATGAAAAAAAGTCATAAGAAATTTTTTAAAGTTTTCACTGTCTTACTAAACATATATAAATTGAGCGTTTAAATTTTATACAGCAGTTTCAAAGACATTGATCTAATCCAGATATTATTCCTTCTACTGTTCAATGAAATTGAAGTAGTTGAAGTACATAAATATAGCTAATGTAGCCCAATAAGGGCAATCAATTAAACCGATATCTAGCTAGCCTGTAAGATATTGGTCTCAGAAGAAAACTGTAAATAAGCCCAATGTAATCGCGTTGACATAACCATGATTAAGTGAATCCTCCATTTAGTCCCTAATGTAAAAGGGGTCCTTGTATAAACAAAAGATATGTTAGAATTATATAGCAAAAAAAATTGTCTTCCTTTGATTAGAAGTAGATCCACCTTGACATTGAAATTTTACCCTTGCCCTTCAACTAAAGCCTAGGGACCTACCTTGCTCATTTTTCCTCAAAAGATATTTGTTTGAAGCTCATGGCCATGTGAAAAGAAGTAAAAAAAAAACTCATGTAAAAGTCATAATAGAAAAACATTTACTTCTAAAGCAAAAAATTACCTTATAATTGTCCAACATTTAATTTGTACAGAAAAATAAATGAGGAGGCTAAAGTAGTAGACAGTGAGTGGGCAGGAAAGGCTGGTCCATTTCAAGACCCTTAAAAGGGAAAAAGAGGTCTGTAAATGTAATGGTAGAATCATGCTTCCCACCAACTACTGTTTCTAAGTCACATATTACAAATTAACTGAAGTAGCAAAAGAGTGAACATTGAAGTTAAAAACCCTAAGCAAAAAGCTAACTCTAGGTCTCTAACCGTGCATGCATGCAGTCTTAATTTAAGGAAGTTTAAGTCATCCAGGTGGGAAGTCAATTCCCGAACCTTAATCCTCTCACTACTTATTTTGAGAAGGGATTATATATGCAAGGTGCGTTCTTGACTTCTCCCCATCAATTCTATATATAAAGCTCAAGTTCTTCCCTCCTCCACCCTCTCCTTTCTTCTTTTCTCAAAATGTCTCCCTACCTTCTAAACTGCAATAGCCAACAAAGAAAATGACAAAAGATCGGTGAAGAACATGTAGACAAGGATACAGAATAGATAAAAGAATTATTCTATAGATTTGACAAGCACAGATGTTAAGCTCTCATCCCTGAGAGTTGCTCGAAAATGCATGAAGATTTATATATAAAATTCCATATCCAAATCTCCGTATTCACCCCAAAAAAAGTATACAAATCTCTGTGCTAATCTTGACGTCCAAAAAGTTAAAGCTGATAGATGAGAATGGATCCTATATCATATATAATTATCATAATATCATAATTTTGTCTAATGTTAAGGGTGGTAACAAATGAGAATGAATAATCCTTTGCAATTACTACACATAATACAATTAGAGAAAGATAGAAAGATATATATATATATATATATATACACACAGGAGAGTAGTGATTGGGATTCACACTATTTTTCTCTCTCTCCTACTTCTCTCCTACTACTATATCAATTTCTTTAAAAAATTGAGAGATTCAAATTCTATAACATATATACACACACATATATATATATATATATATATATATAGAGAGAGAGAGAGAGAGAGAGAGAGAGAGAGAGAGAGAGCTTACGAGGCATTATTAATATTAGTTTGGTATCAGTGAAAGTCAGGCAGGTTCACCAGACAAAGAAGCCTTGATTCTGTCGACAGTGCAAGCAATGAGGTTATTGACGGTAGCAACAGATCCGAGAGAGAGCTTGGCGGTTGGAACAGAGTCAACCAAGATTTGAAAAGCAACGGTCAAGAGGGATCCACCGTGGCCTGTTTCACCAATGCCACCTCCATGGGCCGTGCTTCCATCGGGGAGGATAGCAAATCCCGAAGGAAGGAGTGCCACGTAGGCAGGGTCCCCTCCATTGAGGACTACGTTCATCGCTACGGTATCTACAGGAGCGAATACCACGAAAGACCCCGTTGGATCCGTACAACTCTCTTGCAATATCAACATGTTGCTTTGGCTCGAATTTGCACTCTGCAAGGTTATAATTAATTTCATTATTTATGTACCCAACAAGCTAACACTTCACTTACAGATAAAATTAAATTTTAAAAAAGATCAACATTCAACATACATTCACTCGAAGCAGAGACACACAGTTTCCCGTATCGCGTCCATTAGCTATGTGAGCCATTTCTTGGACTACCCCACCGTTGGAAAGAATATCCCACTGTCACAAAGTATGAAAAATTTTATCAAGAAGGGTCTCGACTGAGAGTAATTAGAATATTACGTACGTCAAAATACGCTTTAATTCAAGAAACAAGCACGGAACCCCGGCCTTTTAGTTCCATACTTCACAATGCTTATTAAAAATGTACGAATTATATATATATATATATATATGTATATATCTAATTACCTGGGAATTAGTTGTCTGATGAAGAAGAAGAAGAAGAAGAAGAAGAAGAAGAAGAAGAAGAAGAAATAGTAATAATAGCAACGGAGTGCGTAATAATTAAGTGTGGACGGAGTGCGTAATAATTAAGTGTGGAGTGATTATTAAGTTGTTGGCATAGGGTACCTCGATTCTGGAGTTCTCATCGCGGAGGAAATCAAAGACTCTTCTAGGGGGAAGCGGAAGCCAGAAAGATGTTGCAGCACTTAGAACAACACCGGGAGGTCTTCCCGGGCCATCCACGCTCTTCCGGGTCATGACCCGCACATCATCCGCCCCGGTTCCAGACAATGTAGTCCACGTGTGAGCAGTAGAAGCACCCACTCCCCCACAGAAGCTTATCACCATCCTCTCCGCCAGCTTCAACATACTCCTCCTCCCATCTTGGTTCGTTATCACTGGCACCCCCAACAATATAACAAATAATTAGTAATATATAGCTATATAGGTTAATTACGTTTTATTATATAATTAATGTCAATTCGCAAGAATTAAAGAAATATATAAATCATACCCCCAACATCAGCCGTGGGAACGTTGGATGCCATGGCACTAGCAAGCCTTTCGCACTGTCTATCCAAGGTGGCAACCCAACGTTTTGCCCCAAACGCATGCCCTGAACTCACGAGTTGCTTGTATAGACTATGTACTCCTCTATCGTCCACTTCTGCATGCTCAATCCATGTCACCTGTCCCCATTAATTAATAGTTCAACATGCAATTAAACAATCAATTCCCAATAAATAAAATATTAATGGATATTATAGAAAGTGATTAATTAGGCGTGTGTTCGTGTGTTTGTTACCTTTGAATAGCCATTGGGCATTTCTTGAATCAAGCAGCCAGAAGGCCTTCTTCTACATCTGACGGAAGGAGTGGGGCGCAAGTTATCCAAAGACACATCCACCACAGCCCATGTCCCGTCGGCGTGCTGTTTACAGTACCTCACGAAATAACTCTCTCGAGTTGGCACAAGAGGCGATGGCACTTGCAACTCTGCTGTCATCTGCAAAATATCACACACTTGATCACATATATATATTCATCTTTTTGACTCTGAATATAATTTAAGAGTTTCACTTTGGCTTGTTTTTGTTCTCCACATATGGATATGTGTGTGCTTACCACTTGCAAGGCACCGTTGTAGGTCCCACCCACGCCTGTTGAAAGCACTTCCATCGTCATTGCTCTTGAGACTATGCTAGAAAATACCGTCGACCATTGGTTCTAATAACACATAAGCAATGCCAACTTAATTATCAGTGAAGGGAGTCTTCTTTACGTGTGTTTGTCATTGAATTCTCTAACAAAAACTTTTTTTTTTCCCGAAAGACTCAATCATGTGATACATAATTTTAAAAACTATTTAATTATCAACGTTTTGTTCAACAATGTGATAACAAACATTCAAAATTATAGAGTAACTTATTGATTTAATTTTCAAAAGATTATAATTATATATCACAATATTGATCTCTAAAAGATAGACTGCTCAATTTAGTCTCAAAAACTTGTAATTTTTTCAATTTTATCTCTTCAGTTGTCAAAACATACATTTTTACAATGACAAATATAAAATTTGACAACAATAAATTCAACAACTTAGTAATGACAAGAACCAAAATGAACCAAATGTAACTTTTTGAGACACTTTAAGATTTTAAAAACTACGTTGAAACAATAATTAGTTATAATCTGGTAAGGTTCAAATCAATAAATAATTTACTCAAAATTTTAGTCCTTAATTATATGTGATAATAGGTCTAAGACCGGTGAACCAAGTATTTATATATACTTGCAAGTGTGAGGATATTGAGGGTTATAAGGGCTTAGAAAACATAGAGATTGCCATAATTAACTTCAAAGGGCATATGCAAAATCGTATACAAGGAAGAAGGAAGAAGAGAGCGTACCACATCCATGAGAATCTCGACAAGGTCGATATGGTTCATGATGACAACAGCGGTTTCCCGAGAAGCCTCACATTCCAAGGCAGTGGGTTTGGGACCAATTCCTCTAGGAAACGACCTGACGTATTCGTCCTCATTGAGCACAGTGGTGGTGCCGTCGAGGGTGGTCATCCAAAGTGGCTCACCCATTTGAGCCATCCTCACAAGCTCCTCCATAGCCGCAACAGCCAGCTCTATTATCATCGGCTTATCGGCTTCGGCGAGCCCACTTATTGACCTTAAGAGGTCTCCGGCTCCGTACATGTCCCCACCCATCCCTGCCTGTCCACCATAACCACCACCACCACCACCCCCAAGGTCTAGAGGACGAGGTTGAACTGAAGGAGGAGAGAGGAGGGGATAGTTCACCACTGGCTTTCCTACGTACTTGGCAGCAATTGCTGATATCCTATCAATCTGAACATTACGAAGGGAAGCCAAAAAATGTGTTTATTAGCCATCATCCAATGTAAGAACATTCGCCTTCACATTTTTATGAGTTTCCAGAGATTATCATTTGTCAATAAAATGGAGAAAAATCGTATTTAATTTGGTTCATGATGATTGATGAACAGGTAGATATTTTTTTAAGTTGATCCTTTACTGATCATTCTTTTAAAATTCAATTATTCGATTATTAATATATATGTTTGTAATGTTGTCTTTTATTCTATTTTCATTCAAAACTCTACCTATTAGACCATAATATAACTTTTCCCTATAAAGTATATTGTACACAACATCTCCAGCCAAAGAAATTTTATGGGTAAAATTTAGTTCAACTGTTTTGGAGCGTATCTCTTGCCAGATTGTACAGCTTCAAATATATAGGAATATCACTATTAGAAAAATGAGATATAACAACAATTAAAATTGTTACTATAAGCAATAAAAATTGTTTCTAAAATTTATACCAAAAGTTTTATTAATTGTCATTATTAAGTTAAGAGTTGCTGCTATAGCCCTCTTAGGATATCATTTTAGTAATTAACATATTCAATTGCTGGTATATGGTAGCTTTTTACTAACATTAGTAGAAATGCTACCTTCGAGTAGAAATATTGTTAGTAAATTTTAATTTTTGGGACATCAAATATTTGCTACTATAGTGTAAAAAACCTGTTACTAAATTTATTTTTTGTTATTAAATACTAACATATATAAAACTAGTAGAATATGTTTTCAAATTTAGAAAAAAAAATACATAATTTAAATTTATTGAAACACAAATAAAAAATATAATTAGACCAATTCCATTTCAATAAAAAAGCTAATGAACTAGCTAGCCCGGATTAAAAATAGGATTCATGTTATATTCCACACTCATAAACCTATGCACAAGCTCCTCTCTTTTATAATATAATCACTAGTCTCATATTTCCATTCTAGGCTCCGGGACTTCCAAATTAAACAAGTTCATTTATTTAATATTACAATCACCAGTCTCTATTTACAGAACTAACCAATGTGAAACTTGTTGAAATAAAAAAAGTAAATATTTTCTTTTATCTTTGTCACTTTAATAGCACTTTTGAGTTGCTATGATATATATAATATTTTCTAACACAATGAAAAAAAATTGTAAGTAAATCTAGTAGTTATTCTAACAATGTAAAAAATTATTAGTGTATCATATTTCTAGTAGCAATTATTATATTTGTTAGTAAAAACTTGCTAACATTGCCTAATTTTGCTGTAATGTATGTCTATTTAGAGATTACAAGTTAAGATGGTATATATTTTTTAATCCAAATTCTCTACAACTAGTATTAAAATTGCAGAGTCATATTTCGGAATCATAAATATCTGTTTTGAATTATATGGTCATGATTAAAAGGTGTGACCGCATGTGGCTTGTCTTTTTTTAATTTTCTTCCTTCAAATAGTTATTGTTTGATCCAAAACGGATAGCTAGTATTGATATAGAAATAAATTAATTAGACTCATTTAATTTTAATTTTAAAAATTTAGTGAGTTAATTTATAAATATAAGTTAATCTTTAAATTTACATATTAGCATTATTGTAAAATCCTCAGGAATATCTGAAAATTAATATAGATAAATTTATCATTTTTAATGATGAAATTGTACACTAAAGTAATTTTTAAAAAATTAAAATTAGACAGACCTAAGATATGAAATCAAGAGTGAAAATGCCTAGACTCTGTTTGAAGTGTTGGAGTTTTTGATAATAGTACCCTAGACGAATAATTGTGTACCTCTTCTCTCAGGCGACCATTTTCGAGTCTCAAATTATGCTCATCGAAGGACATTTCTCCAATAGCGGTTGGTCCTCCACAATTGGGACAGGACGCATTGCTAAGAGCTTCTCTGTACCTCATGTTGTCCACTCGCAGCTTTTCATTTTCCTCTCTCAGGTGTGAATTCTCATGCCTCTCATGTTGCGTCTACCAAACAAAACAAAAATTTAAATTCTTTCATGAGCCACACATAAAGGATTTTTTGCCTCCTAAGTGGTAATAGTAATAAAATTCACCTTCATCTGGGTACGCTTGTTTTGGAACCAAAACTTGACCTGCAATGGCTCCAACCCTAATTCCCGACTTAGCTCCTTCCTTTGCTTGTCATCTGGGTGTGGGCACTCCTTAAAGAAACTGCAAAAAAATCAAAACAACGAATAATAATAATAATTATTAATATTGAAATTCAATGCGTGAAAGAGTGAAATATATATATGTAACAAATGGGGATTGGATTAGTGAAAGGAGCCAATCTCCCGCAAGTGGAAAACTACGACTTCCTTGAAAGAGTGTTCACATTTAGTGTTGAACAGGACTTAAGCAGGGGATATTTCTAAGAAATAAAAAAATTAAAAAAAAAAAAAGAAAGATAAAAGACAGTGAGAGGTGAGAGGTAATTCGTAATTACGCTTCCATTTCTTGGATCTGGTGCAGGGTGTGGCGGTGGTATCGCTTCCGCTTGGGGCGTTGGTCTTGGTCGTCGCCAGAGGCGCCGCCGCCTTCGTGGTTATCGCTGCCGTACTTGGTGGCGCTGTCGAAGTCATCGTCTGGTATTCTGGGGATGTCGCTCTCGGACGTGTTGGGGGCCATGTCCAGCGGGTGCAGCTGATGACCTTCCATCGTGTTTGGCTGCTGGAACATATCTAACAGATCTTTTAAGACTCCCAAGCCTACCTTATTGTTTTTTAATCTAACACAACAATACCAGAAATAGTACCGGTACTCAACACATCCATAAGTATATACTGAAGAAAAACCCACTTGAGAAGTTTCCGCAGAGTCAGGCATTTGATTTTGATGTGAATTTTGAAAGTAATATTAAGAGGCGGTTTTCGAAAATAGAGAAGGATTTTAATTTGTGGGTACGGTTGGGATACCAAATTGCCGCACTAATTAAATAGTGGGACTACTGGTATTGTTATCATACAATGGGGAAATTAATAGCAGCAATCAATTTAATTATTTATGTATAGGATTAGGGAATAAAGAAAGGTGGAAAGTGAAGCACCGACCTGAGCAAGAGTGAGGCCTGAGGACGATGATCCAAAGCCACCAACAACGTTGTTGTTTCTTCCAATCATGGACGGCATGTTTCTTGGGTGAGTCATTAGCCCCGCAGGCATGTTTCTCACCCTCCAATCCTATTCCTCCCTACCCTCCAACGATATGTATTACACACTACTTTATATATATATATATATATATATGGTCACTGCAATAACAAAAGGAAATAAAATGATGGGTGTATGAAACGCTGGTCCAGAAAACGTGAGTGAGATTTTAACGATGACCTTGCCCCAGACAAATGCTACAATATTTAACAAAAAAGGCGAGGTTCAAATTAAACGGAAAATTATCGTTGACGATGACTGATGTTCTGCTTTTCAGGATTCTTTCACAGCCCAAACAAATTACAACAAAATATTTAGGTATTTGGCGCACCACGATCTGAGAGACTCCAATTCTACCACTCTTTTCTCCTTCTAGCCCTAACTACCTGCTTCACCAGGTCAGGAAAAAAACAATCAAAAAAAATCTCAGGATTACAAAAACAAAAACAAAAACAAAATGAAAGTAGTAAAATCCAGCGATGTTAGAAGTTAGAACAGCTAGCATGACATCCTGATTCAAAGTTAGCCTTGAGTTAAGCAACGATTTCACCTACCAGTGAGTGGTGGAAGGAGACAATAATAAAGACAAGAGATCTGTTTTTTCGGCTAACAACTGTAAAACTGGCTACGCCCTTTGAAATTCGAAGGTGCATTAAGACCTTTTATATTTGCAGACTGCAGGTTCTACAGCGAGGGAAGGAATGGGTTTGGGTTGAGGAAGAAGACGAAGGAGAACGATTCAGAGAGGAAGAGGGAAGACAGACAGAGAAAGATGAGGAGGAGTAATTGCAGAGCGCATAGAGAGGGTGCAATTGCATTAAATGGTGGGCGAAAGAGCTGTAATTGCTGTATCGATAGGGAGAGAGAGAGAGAGAGAGAGAGAGAGGGAAAAACAAGAGAGCATATTTTTGGTGCATACATTTTCTTTTAACCCTTAATCGAGTTGATGGTGCAACGAATGACGGCTACCAAACCCCCGTAACATTTTTTCTTTCAAGTCCATCTCATATTGAATTTTTTTACCTACTATATATATACATATATATATATATATATAAGCTTGGAGGAGGTAAAGGAAATTTATAAGTAAATTATTAATTTAATCCTTGTAAAATTATAATTTTTTAATTTAGTTATTAAAAGATTATATTTATTTTAATTAATTTATTTATTTATTAAAGTGACTTTTAATAATAAAAAATTTAAAATTTCATAATAATAAATTTTGAGATTTAATAACAAAATGACTAAATTGAAACAAGTTAATTTTTTTGAAAATTAAATTAAGATACATAATTTTTTAATTACTAAAGTAAAATAAATATAATTTTTTTAAGAACTAAATCAATAATTTACTTCAGATTTTTTTTTTATTTCCCATTTGCGTGGTGTATAAATTAATGAACACATGAACAAATATTCAATATTAATTAATGTTATCAATATGATTAAAACCGCATCTTTGCATTAATGGTATCTCAGTTAATTGCATAGGGGGGTTCGCCAAGATTAAATGTATTTTAATAGTTAAATGGAATTTCAGCTTATTAAAGTAACAAATTGAATGTTCTCATTTTTAGTTTAATTATGATTACAGTCTTATCTGCATTTAAAAAACTGATATACATGATAAATGGGTCTCCTCCTGGATTTACCTCCAAAACATCTCATCAAATATAGTGATTTGCGTTATGTCATCATTTGACATGCGTGTTAGAAATTAATTATTTTCATCGAATTAATCATTTGCTAATGCTGTCATCCATCCGTCCCACGTTTATTACATAAAAAATGACTCTTTGTATTGTGGTTACGTCTCTCTCCCTCACTTTCTTTCTTATAGATCAAAATCCCACAAGTCGAACGTTCAGGTCTAATTAGACCTTGAACCTTTTTACAAATATTTTGACGTAATTAATCAATCATCTATTTTTAATTTACCCAATTTGTTTACCCAAAAAAGGTTGCAAGAACTGAATTTTCAAATCATTCATCACATGCGTCCATGATTTCCATTATGTCGATGCCAAAATGCCTTTGAAAGTATCATGACATCACCTAATAAAATGAGAGAATATAATTTTTCTTGGTCGATAATTACAATATTACATGCTGTAATAATTAGCTGTGAGTTGAGACATATTTTCAAAGTAGGAAAGAGATTAAATGGTGTATAGATATACATGCAGAATATTAGAAAGAAATTAATGTGTAGAAACGACGAAAATATTTAGTAAAATAAATGAAGCCAACAACATCGATCATTAATGGTGATTCTGGTATTAAATTACGAGTGCGTCAAATATATAATATCATTGTCAATTATAAAGAAGGAAACAAATTTGTAGGATGTATAATATTCTTCCTTCACCATAATTGTTGAAGGTGTGTATGGAAGGCATTTAATAGAGACTTGAAATTAAGAGGAAAGGTCTTTAATATAAATTTCATAAAAAAACACATGACCCCTGCCTGTGACGCACAGCATTGATTAAATGTGTGTGTTGTGTGTGTGTTTGTATAACTGTGTATATATATATATGTATATTTCCAAGTCTTGATCCTCTCCAAATTTTCTTTCTTTTTTTTTTTCCATCAATCTGAGTTGGGAAGAACATTATCATGATTTCACCAATAATTATCCTAATACCAAAAAAAAAAGTGACAAAACCTTGCCTATCCATTGATAGCTGCTCTTTGTAGGTTTTAACCCCTTCAATTCCTGATAAAATAAATTTACCAGGACAAGCTTTCTTTTTTTTAAAAAAAAAATCTCTTATTGGGTGTGAGAATGTCACGAAATAGGATGAATTTTTGGAAGGGAAAGAAATTATAATAAGAGTCCTATTTAAAGGAAACGATTGCAATTGAAGAATGGAAATTAAAAGTGTATTTTCCTTTTTTTGTATTTTTTTTCAATTACAGTCATTTATTTCAAAATAGACAGTTACAATTTGTAATATTTCATATTAGAAAAATAGAAAAAATTCAAATTCCATTCAAAGAGGGAAGGAATTTCTTTGTAGCTTTACATTAAACTTGGCACATTCAAAATATTATTTATATATGGTCCCGCAATTAAATGAATATATATATATATATGAGCCACGTACGCAGGTAGCCTCTCTGCATGCGAATCCTATAATTACTGGGCTCATGTTTATCTTGCACCCTCTCTTATTTTAATTTTTCATGCCTACATTCTGATCAAGATATCTCAGCTTTAAAATAAAAAATAAAAAAATCTCACTGTTGATATTTGATTTGAAATTTGAATTAAAAAAAACAGAAAGAAAAAGAAAGAAAGAAGTAAAAACGTATTCATTGAAGGGCGCGAAAGGAAATGGGGCTAGAGTGGAGCGTACGTCACCAGTAACCGCCTTTGCCAAAGTCAAAGTCAAACGCTGCGTTTAAATCATTTTTGTCAGAAAATGATAATTTTTTATTGTCACAAATATTAATATAATTATTTTTAAAAAAAGAACATCATATGTACATCAACAAACACCAAAACATATGTTGTAGCTATATAAAAGAAATTAATTGGCTTTGTACGATAAAGTCAAGAACGGAAAATCTAAAAAGGGCCAAGACTTTTTCTTTTGGGGTGAATTTTAGTTTTATAACATTTTTTATGTATTTATATTTTTTTAGTGTATTCTTAATTATTGATATCATCTGATTGGAAATTAAAAAATCTGAGAAAACATATCAATTAAGTGTCATATTATGTTATCTAATCCTAATCTTCATGTTCTACTTCTAGAATAATATATAATTGACAGTGTTAGTTATGTTAATGATATGGATAGAATTAGCTATTCAGAAGATAGCAAAATTTTTATAAACATATTTAAGACGAAACTAAAATTAACACTACATTTGGAAAAGTAAAAAAAAAAGACCATTTTTTACCATCTAAAAAATGACAAATGATTATTTTGTGATAGATATATACATTAACTGCATCAATAATTAATTTCTTTTTCCTGAAATAATAAAAAAAAATCACATACCACCATGTTCTTCGTAAAATATGTTAAGCATATTTGATGTGAAGTAATATATCTTCTGTTTACTAAAAAAACAAAATAGTGATAAATTTTCTAAATTATTTTTTAAAAAAACACTCAGCTGTCTTTTTTTTTGAAGTTAAAATTTTTTAATAAAACACTTCATTTTTATTCCTATTTATTTTTTTTTCTTTTTCCTTTCTGTATATTAAACATAGGCTAAATCTATCATTCAACTTATGAATATAAGGTTTCATTATTGTGGGGGAAAAAAACTAAACCACACAATTATTTTTGTAATGGATATGGATGATTGAGGAAGAAAAGTAAAAGCATTAGAATCCAAAGGGGAGCTTTATGAAATATTAATGTGATAATGACAAATTAACCCCATCAACTAGGGAATACGTCAACCGTGGGCCTCATGATGGTAACTCCGCCCATATATATTGTCGTTTTGCAGTTTTTAATTTTGTTATCCCCATTTTGCTGGAGGTGGAGGGGACCCATCGCCACACTTGCACAAATATATAATCAACTTTGCCTCATTCATATAGAACGGATGTTAGGGTTTAGGTTTCGGATGTTCAGGTGTGATTTTTTTTTTGTAGAAGATTAAAATATATTTTATATTCCTAATATTTACACAAAATTTCAATTATGCATCTCTTTCTTTCTTTTTTTTTTTTTGACTTAGATATGTTCTATGTATTTTATTTATTTTAAATAAATTTTAAAATAACAAAAATGCCCTTCTTCTCTTTCTCTTTCTCTCTCTCCTCACTCTTTGTGTCTCTCTGTGTCTCCCGGCATCACCCTTCCTCTCTCTCTCTCTCTTCTCCAAATGTCTCTCCCAAAACTTCGACAAATCCTTCTCATTCTTCGAATCCATCTACACTCTATCCAACTCCTCCTTCACCACCATCCTCGATTCCTCTACTCAAAAACTTCGCTATCTCCTCCCTTCAGCCCCAAACTAGAGTTCATCTACACCCCCACCTCCGAATCCCATATCCAAGCGGCCATCGTTTGCTTCCAAAAGCTCAACCTCCACCTGAAAGTCCGCAACAGTGGGCACGACAACGAGGGCATGTCCTACATTTTAGAGATTGTGACCCCCTTCATAGTTATGGACCTTGCCAAACTTCGAGCCATTAACATGGACATCAAACAGAACACTGTGTGGGTCTAAGAGGGCACCATCATCGACGAGATGTACTGCAGAATCTCATAGCAGAGCTCCGTCCATGACTTCCCAGTGGGGTTGTGTACCAGCTTGGGTGTCGGAGGGCACATCACCAAAGGGCTTATGGTTCGACGATATGAAGAGGTACGGGCTTAGAGCTGACAACGTTGTGAGGGAATTTATAAACTATTCCTATATACAAGTATATATTGCAAATAATTCTATAGCATATATGAATAATAACAAAAATATGCGTACCTGGATGTAATACCCAAGAAAAATAAAATATAAATATTTGTTTACAAACTATGGTTACTATGCTAGTATACGGTACTGTTTACATGTATAATACTATTTACGTATACGATACTGTTTATTTATACAATCGAAATGTCAAGTACTAGATGTTGTTTGGTCATAAGAGAAAACTAGAAAGAAGTTCGTAGGAGAAACTGACGTTTTATGTGTGAAAATACCCTCAGGGACTAAAGTGAAAGGACTGAATTGAAAAGAAACTTAAAGGTTTAAGGTGAAAGGATAGTTTTCCTTTTAAGTTTCCAATAGTAATAACAGAAAAATTTTCGATCGTACGCGTGAGGTGCACAGTAACTACATTATTAGAAATGTCATTTTCATGAATAGTAAATTGAATATTTTATTAACGCATAGTATCAAATAGTACCCTTGACTTTTGCTATAAATAGGCCCTTCCATTTCACTTATAAACTCACACCTTCAACTTCTCTTTTTCTCTCCTTAAGTTCCTCTTACTTCAATGCTAGGCCTCTGAGATTTTGGGCCTTTCCTTTTCAGCTTAGGTAAGGATACTATGCCCTTTCTATGTCTTTCAAATTTTAGAAATTAATTTCTTAAGTATGCTCTGTGGTTGCGGCCTTGGCTGATCTTCCACATCAGAAAAACTGTCCTTAGCTGTTTATATGTTATTTTGATTCTCTGATTACCGAAATAGAATGTAAACTGTGAAGAATACATGTCTAGGAAAGTTCTGGCTAAGGAAAGACCTGGTTTTTAAGTGTGTCCAGTGTGACCCTCCACTCTTTCCTGGGAACTTACCTGGTGTACTCTTTTACAGATTGTATTCTCTATTTCTGGTATGAATAGTATCTGTACGTATGAATAGTAACCGAATGAATAGTAACCGTACATATGAATAGTATCCGTACATAAAAATAATATTCATACATATGAATAGTGATCGTATGTACGAATATTATCTGTATGTATAAATAGTATCCGTACGTATGAATAGTGACCGTATATATGAATAGTGACCGTATATATGAACAGTAACCGTACATATGAACAGTATCTGTACGAAAACAATCCTGACGTATTTTCTCTAATCTTTCATGAAAATCTCCGTAGCAGAACACCGAAATTCACCTGAGAACTCTTGTCTGTAATGACTTAGAGAAGCGATGTTCGTACGAAATCCAGGTGAGTGAAACGACCCCGTTTTAATAGAGTTTTAGCATTACTGGTGATAAAAAGTATGTCGTAGGACACTCCCAAGATTCATAGGGGGAAATTGGACTCAGAATGACGAATCTAAATGAGATAATTAATCCATAAGTATGGATAAAATGAAATAAGTATCTTATGATGATGTGAAGTTTGAATGTTTTCAAAAATGGATTAATTGTTATCTTGATATGTGGTTTATAAATCCATAATATAGTTATATACTATACCTGTTATATGGATGAATATTATATTGAGCTTCTGATTATGATATGAAATGCTATTGATTGTGATTGAGCGGGACAGTACCCCCTCTCACGGCAAGGCGGAAAACCCGGTTGACAGGGTGTCTTGACCAATGAGTGTGGAGACAACGATTCCCTCAGTAGGGATATAGCCCGGATTGGTGATAAATCCGTGAGGCGCCCTAGCTAAGAGGATGAGGTTGTGCGTCATGGCGGAAATATACATAATTGGTGAGCCGGCCTGTGTGCGCTCTCCGGGATATATTGCCATTGACGAGTACTAGTAACGTTTGTTGAATTGGATGAATTTTTATCTTGTATGTAAGAGGATGATGTTGTGCGTCATGGCGGAAATATACATAATTGGTGAGCCGGCCTGTGTGCGCTCTCCGGGATATATTGCCATTGACGAGTACTAGTAACGTTTGTTGAATTGGATAAATTTTTATCTTCTATCTATTGGTTGAGTATGAGCCTTTGGATATGCTTGCATGACTGGTAATGTATTTGAATTTTATTAATGCGAGGCCGATTCGCTCATTGAGTTTAAAAGCTCACATTGTTTGTACAACCTTTTTGTTCAGATCAGGTTGCCATCGAAGAATATCTGCTAGAGGAGTAGATCACTTTGGACCTTCCCGTTGTCGGGTAGACCTCTCTTCTGTTATAGATTATGTTGCTCTGTAATCGTCTAGGACATCTAGTTCAGGGGTTCGACATTTGGCTTGTATGTCAGTATAATAATGTATTTTAAATTGATAATCTATGATTTTCATATAAGAAAATTTGATATATTTATCGGAAGGCTTACAGTGATGAGAGATTCATCATTGTGCCGGTCATGTGCCCAGAAAACGGGTCGTGACAAAGTTGGTATCAGAGCAATGGTTGTTAGGTCTCCTAGTGATTACAGAGCAAGGTAACCTTAGTAGGACCTCCTCTATCGTTGTGAACCCGGGCACAACTATAGAGAGATGGCTCTACTGAAGGTCCTGTAGGATGTTTCCATTTCCTTTCCCTCTGAGACTTATCTCTTCTTAGGAATTATGTTCTCAGTTTTAGTTTTAGACAGATGTGGCTACACTTTTGAACTTAGTCAAGGAAAAGTTGTTATTTGTTTTGATTCCGTTGCTGTCGGATCAAATTTTTATATGGTGGATTTTATAAGCTGAATTCATGATTGATTTTGTGTAGCTATATTATTTTAGGGTACCAGCCAATAAAAGAAACCACTTGCATTAAAAACAAAAGAAAAAAAAAACTGAAGGATTACATTGCAAAAAAAGAAGAAGTTTACTCATGCATGAGTAATCTAAAAGCGAGGTGGTCTCGGATTAGGAGGGTTGTATTGTATCATCACCCCTCGACCATTCCTTGGAGCAAGGGACATAGCAATGTCGCGGAGGGTAGTGTAAATCCCATTCATACAATCAACACTTCTTTGTTGTTGATTGCAGAAGCACTGGGTAGACCAATAGAAGAACCTGTCTATTCTTGAAGTCATTTCTGCATGATTGCGTTTAGTTAACTTCTCCAGGTCTCCTATCATCTTTTTCAGATTTTTCACCTCCTGCTCTAGACAGGCGATTTTGTCCTCCGAGGTATGGCCCGTGCTAGTCTCCTCAGCTTCCTCGATCTTCTTCATTTTCTTCTCCTTCTGTTTCTCTGGAGACCCCTCAAAAGGTCTTTTGCCCTTGTCTTTGCCCAGACTTAAGTTTAAGTCGAGCTCTTCTTCCTTAGCCTCTACTGTGAGATCAATGTACTTCCTTGAGGCCATGATTTGGAAAAATTTAGAAATTTTTGTAAGAGTATGAGGCGAGAGGAATACTAGGGGATTGTAGGCTCGGAGATTATTACTCTTTGTGGTGTGGTAACTGAGAACGCTGAGAAGGTTTTTATAGAGAAAAAATTTGGACTAAGAGACAAAGAAGATATCTCTTCACCGCACCCCTACACGATCAACCTATGGATTTCTGCAAGCTGGAAGCCAGAAGTCTAGGGTAGGCGTGCACACCGATAGCGCGTTGCATTAATGCCAAAACCACGAAAGTCAGTATTCGGTGGATTTGCGGCCGATTTTACTCGGTTTTCCCATTTCTCCCGTTGGCATTTTTCGAAATTCAAAGAAGTTAATGATATAGCCATTAAAGATTGCCTTGGATGCTTTTATGATGAACTGAAATACATTTCTCCGTTTTATTGTGTTGTTCTTAATAGCCTTCAGTTGAGTATAATATAATTGATTGAATCATGTTGTAATTACATGTATGTATGTTATTCATGCATAATGAGTGAAGGCTACGATCAAGGAGAATATGTGATGATCCTACATATACTCATAGAGATGTGAAATCAAAATGACTTGGATAGAATAAAATGTGTAGATGATGATATATCTTCATGGTTACATATACTTACATATAATGCTCTCGTGGGCAAATGAAAGGCAGTGATTTCCTTACATCATGATAATGCTTAAGGCATGTGACCGTAAGCAGTTAACTTTGTTTTAAAATGTATATATTGATATACATATATTATGTGTAAATCCAGAATAAAGACACCGATCAGAATCTAAGATAAGGCTAATATGAGACTACCCGATCATAGAGGGACATCGTGATATGGGATTACAGGATAAAACAAGTTAGAGGGAGAAAATCTCAGACTGAAGAGCGTAGTTAGTCAGAACTTTGAGAAAGGTCAAGATTAGCCGAAAATTTTTTTTTGAGGAAATCTTTGACTTATATTTACTATTTACTCGCATGTCCGACATTAATTGCTGGCATTGCGACGTATGTGATCTGTAAACCTTATAGCAAGCGGCGTGTAGGTTGTGGTGGCTTTAGCTCCAGGGGCTTCGGGTTGTCTATAAATCTTGTATGCCCGTTACCCTACTCATCGCACCAAGCAAACCTACTTCTTTCATTACATACCTATTTTTCAATCTCCATTCTTTTCTCATTCGAAGTTATTTCTGAGATCCCTAGAGCAATGGCCGATAATAAGTCTTTCAACTTGAATTTTGAGACTGGCAATGTAGAGCTTGATTTAAATCTAAGTCTCGGAAACAACAAAGGGAAGAGACCTGTAGACAGGTCACCAGAAATTAAGAAGAGAAAGAGGGATGTAATAGAGTTGGAGGAGGACAGTACTGCAACATCCTCAGAAAATAAGCTTGCATTCCTGGAACGTAGGATAGAGAGCCTGGAATACAAGATAGAGGACCAGAAGCGACTAATAAGTCGTCTCTTTGAAAACCAAGAGAAACTGATAAACCGTCATTTCGGGGAACTGGCTAATCGAGTTGATAGACATTCAATGTTTGCAACTCAAAATTTTCGTGACCAACAAGCAAGGTGTATTGACTGTATGAACGGAGTGACTTATGCTCTTCGCCAAATTTCTCAGGCGCTTCCTTCAGAAACCCTTTCTAGGCTGCAACGATTAGCTTCCTCCTTAAGGTCTGAAGCACCTTCCTCTTCTAGACCTGGAGCACCTTTTACATTTCAAAAGCCTCCTCGTCCTTAATTTATTTTTCTTTTGTTTGTACCTAAAGCTACATTTGGTGTAAGCTTCACGTATTAAAATTATCTATGTACTAGAAATAAAATTTAAGTTAGTATCTAGATCTTCTTTGTTGAAGTGATTCATTTTACTGAAAGAACTTGAGGAATGAGAAGATATTGGACTTCTTATATTTCATACTTGATTCTAAAGCATAGTATAGTAATATCTTTTTGACTGAGCAGAGTTACTAAAATGATATTTCATTGCACTTCTGAGCTATGGAGGAATGCTGAATAAGTATTTTATGAACCTATAGAACTATGGGTTTGCCTCAATCATTGAAGGGATGCGACTCTATATGAGTCATTGAGGTGAGAGGAATTTCCATATATATAATTATGCGTCAAAAGTATGTTATTTACTTATCATATTTTCTAGGATTGTTCTTCCTAGAGATTTATGTAATGATTTCATTTTATATAACGCCTTCAGCTGAGAGTATCGCCTTAAGGTAGAAGGATCGCCTTCGGGCAAGAGTATTGCTTATGGCCAAAATGATGCCTTCGGGTAGGGTGCTTGTATTCGTAAAAGTTATAAGCTATGTGTGTGGAAACATGTGTTCTGATATTCAATGTGAACTGGAAAGACCACGTGCCACTGTTGAGAAGGCACTTATTTGAGGTTTTACATAGAGACAGAGTTCGTCTCTGATTAGGTGGTTTGAGTTTGGTAAAGGTTATGAGGATGAGACACTTTATGGTACAAAAGGTTGTGGAGAAGATTAAACTGATAGGAAGAGATTACTTGCTGTCTAGAAAAGGCAAAAGTCTTATGCAAATTATTGATAATGCGGCTTAGAGTTCACAGTCAATGGTATAATGTTCTTGTAAATCTCACCAAGGGTGTGATGAGGTTTTGGAAGAAAGAGATACAAAGAATGAGATATAGACGAAGTAATCACACTTATTTCAGTATTGAAATGAGTTTTGAATTCGGGGGACCGAATTCTCTTAAGGGGGTGATAATGTAATACCCAAGAAAAATAAAATATAAATATTTGTTTACAAACTATGGTTACTATGCTAGTATACGGTACTGTTTACATGTATAATACTATTTACGTATACGATACTGTTCATTTATACAATCGAAATGTCAAGTACTAGATGTTGTTTGGTCATAAGAGAAAACTAGAAAGAAGTTCGTAGGAGAAACTGACGTTTTATGTGTGAAAATACCCTCAGGGACTAAAGTGAAAGGACTGAATTGAAAAGAAACTTAAAGGTTTAAGGTGAAAGGATAGTTTTCCTTTTAAGTTTCCAATAGTAATAACAGAAAAATTTTCGATCGTACGCGTGAGGTGCACAGTAACTACATTATTAGAAATGTCATTTTCATGAATAGTAAATTGAATATTTTATTAACGCATAGTATCAAATAGTACCCTTGACTTTTGCTATAAATAGGCCCTTCCATTTCACTTATAAACTCACACCTTCAACTTCTCTTTTTCTCTCCTTAAGTTCCTCTTACTTCAATGCTAGGCCTCTGAGATTTTGAGCCTTTCCTTTTCAGCTTAGGTAAGGATACTATGCCCTTTCTATGTCTTTCAAATTTTAGAAATTAATTTCTTAAGTATGCTCTGTGGTTGCGGCCTTGGCTGATCTTCCACATCAGAAAAACTGTCCTTAGCTGTTTATATGTTATTTTGATTCTCTGATTACCGAAATAGAATGTAAACTGTGAAGAATACATGTCTAGGAAAGTTCTGGCTAAGGAAAGACCTGGTTTTTAAGTGTGTCCAGTGTGACCCTCCACTCTTTCCTGGGAACTTACCTGGTGTACTCTTTTACAGATTGTATTCTCTATTTCTGGTATGAATAGTATCCGTACGTATGAATAGTAACCGAATGAATAGTAACCGTACATATGAATAGTATCCGTACATAAAAATAATATTCATACATATGAATAGTGATCGTATGTACGAATATTATCTGTATGTATAAATAGTATCCGTACGTATGAATAGTGACCGTATATATGAATAGTGACCGTATATATGAACAGTAACCGTACATATGAACAGTATCTGTACGAAAACAATCCTGACGTATTTTCTCTAATCTTTCATGAAAATCTCCGTAGCAGAACACCGAAATTCACCTGAGAACTCTTGTCTGTAATGACTTAGAGAAGCGATGTTCGTACGAAATCCAGGTGAGTGAAACGACCCCGTTTTAATAGAGTTTTAGCATTACTGGTGATAAAAAGTATGTCGTAGGACACTCCCAAGATTCATAGGGGGAAATTGGACTCAGAATGACGAATCTAAATGAGATAATTAATCCATAAGTATGGATAAAATGAAATAAGTATCTTATGATGATGTGAAGTTTGAATGTTTTCAAAAATGGATTAATTGTTATCTTGATATGTGGTTTATAAATCCATAATATAGTTATATACTATACCTGTTATATGGATGAATATTATATTGAGCTTCTGATTATGATATGAAATGCTATTGATTGTGATTGAGCGGGACAGTACCCCCTCTCACGGCAAGGCGGAAAACCCGGTTGACAGGGTGTCTTGACCAATGAGTGTGGAGACAACGATTCCCTCAGTAGGGATATAGCCCGGATTGGTGATAAATCCGTGAGGCGCCCTAGCTAAGAGGATGAGGTTGTGCGTCATGGCGGAAATATACATAATTGGTGAGCCGGCCTGTGTGCGCTCTCCGGGATATATTGCCATTGACGAGTACTAGTAACGTTTGTTGAATTGGATGAATTTTTATCTTGTATGTAAGAGGATGATGTTGTGCGTCATGGCGGAAATATACATAATTGGTGAGCCGGCCTGTGTGCGCTCTCCGGGATATATTGCCATTGACGAGTACTAGTAACGTTTGTTGAATTGGATAAATTTTTATCTTCTATCTATTGGTTGAGTATGAGCCTTTGGATATGCTTGCATGACTGGTAATGTATTTGAATTTTATTAATGCGAGGCCGATTCGCTCATTGAGTTTAAAAGCTCACATTGTTTGTACAACCTTTTTGTTCAGATCAGGTTGCCATCGAAGAATATCTGCTAGAGGAGTAGATCACTTTGGACCTTCCCGTTGTCGGGTAGACCTCTCTTCTGTTATAGATTATGTTGCTCTGTAATCGTCTAGGACATCTAGTTCAGGGGTTCGACATTTGGCTTGTATGTCAGTATAATAATGTATTTTAAATTGATAATCTATGATTTTCATATAAGAAAATTTGATATATTTATCGGAAGGCTTACAGTGATGAGAGATTCATCATTGTGCCGGTCATGTGCCCAGAAAACGGGTCGTGACACTGGAGAAACAACGGAACTCTTGATGGTAATTGATGATCGAGTATAAATAAAATTGAAAAAAAGAAAACAAAATAACTAAGGAGAGTAAAACTGTTCTCTTAGCCTAATATGTTTTTCAGAAGATGTTGCTTCAATGGGACTACTACACCATATATATAGGCAGAAAGTAGGGACCCCCCTTGTGAAACCCTAATGGGCTGATATTCCCATCATTAGTCAGCTCATACAATGCCCAGTTTCAATTCAATACGGATTATTTAATTTATAAAAAAATTTATAATTAACTTATTATTAAAACTGGATAATACATATAAATAAATTAATATATATATATATATATATATGATTTATGGTAGTTCATATGAAAAATCTAACAATCTCACACTTGGACAATATAAATCATTAGTTTAAAGAATAAATAATTTTCAGATTCAATAATACAACAAAATGGACATGTTAATTATGAGTTGTCACTATAAATTAACAATCCTCAAGTCAAATCAAGAGGTAATAAGTATTTGACAATGCAAAAACTATGTCCGATAGGGGCACTGGCATCTTACATGTCAAGATCCTCAACAAAAGATTTGAATAATATGTGAAACTGGTGTCAGAACATACATTACAAGGATGTGATCCTTATGTAATCCTAACCAATAGTCCAAGCATCTGAAAATGCTCTAAGAGATATGATAGTATAAGTGACGTCATCTCAAACATATCTTATAAGAATGACACTAAGTAAACATTAAATTTCAGACTCCCACTATTCCAAAACATCAAAAGACTTAACTAAACCCAAATAAGCTACATGATTCTGAAGAGCTCTAACAGTTAAGCCTTTAGTTAGTGGATTTGCTAACATGTTTTCTGTAGCAATATGCTCAATACGAGTCTGAAACTCCAAAATTTTCTCTCTAACAAACAGATATTTAATATCAAAGTACTTTGATTGAGAAGAGCTTCTATTGTTTTGAGAGAAAAGCACAGCAGCAGTATTGTCGCAATATATCACAAGTGGCCTAAAAAATGCTTTTAACAATATGAAAGTCAAAAATTAAGATTTTCAATCACATGGCTTTATAAGTAGCCTCATAACAAGCGACATACTCTACCTACATGATGGAAGTAGCTGTAAGAGTCTGTTTAATACTCTTCCAAGATATAGCTACTCATGTTATCATAAAAAATAGAGCCAAAAGTAGACTTTCGGTAGTCAGAGCAACCATGCTAAATAAGAATGAGAATAATCAATGACCTGAAGTTGATCAGACTTCCTATAGGTCAACACATGATCTTTGGTTCCCTGCAAATATCGTATGACCTTTTCATTGCTTTAAATGACCTAAATCTGGGTTACTCAAATATATCCATAAAGCATTAATAGCAAAAGCAATATCGGGACGAGTACAAAATTGAGCATACATTAATCAGCAGAAGCATATGAGACCTTTTTTACTCTCTGAAATAGTCTATTTAATTGACTTCTTCATAGTGTATTTCAACACTATGAGACACACCATATTTGAGTGTTCTCATTTTTCATGAGAAGCCTCTTCAATAGTAATGGACGAGGCAGTAAGAGCACCAGGCTCTTCTTCTCTCAAAGCCAAATCCATATTAGTGATAGCCAAATAGAGATCCAAAGATTATTTCTAGTCCTCAAAATTGGTCCCATTCAAAGTCTTGATACAAGTCAAGCATAGGTAAAGAAGGCTAGCATGATAACAACAAAGGAAACATTTAATATGCATGAAGCCATCATGCAATAAGAGAATTAAATAGTTCTTTATGCACAGCCAATTATGCCCTTTAGAAAATTTTTCTTACTTATCATGGTCCCGCCTAAGGATCCTGAACCATAACAAATAAGAAATGTAATAATTATAATGCACAAATCTTATATCACCAAAATTTCTAGTACCGATAGGTACTCGAAAGATAATTGATATAAACATAAAATGAACAGTCCATTGTCCAACAAATTACATTAATGATAACACACCGATAGGGTATAATTATTATTAATGTAATAAAATAATGATTAAAAAAATTTAATCATTCAATTCACAAAATTTGTATAATTGTATCAACGATAGGTGAGGTTACAGTTATACAAATAATCATCAATTATATTCAAAAAATATAATAAATACATACTATGCCTGATAAATTATTCAATTCATATAAAGACCAAAAAATTAATTCATTAACTATGGCATATCAACAGTGAGAATATGATATACCAAGGTGTCACTAGTAGAGTAAGGAATACTCATTGAATTTCAGGCCAAAAAACTAAAAGTACAATATTTAAAATTACAAACTTACTCCCACTAGTCATCATGTAAAAAACACTAGCTAATGAAAATACTAAAATTCTCCTTGAAGCTGATCAAAGTGACAACATGGTGAAATTTTAGGTACCATTACCTCAAGGCCAATTTTAAAACATATATGGATCTCTTTAATTTGCATACTATATGCTTTTGACCATATTTTTTTTTTAAAAAAAAACTATCAGGTTGATCCATGTACACATCATTTGAAAAATCACCATTTAAGAATATTGTCTTAACATCTATTTGGTGAAGCTCTAGGTCAAAATGAGCTACCAAGAATTAGGAGAAACATGAACAAAATTAGATTTAACCCATATATAAAAAATGCAACACCGAAAAGGAGAAATATTTACCACAAGAAACACACATTAATGTTACTCCGATAGGGAGTGTACACTAATAGTATTTCAAAATAAATTATTTATTGTCATCATGTTGGGGCGTTCTGGCAAGTGCACCAGTCGCACAAGTAATAAAGTGATGAAATATGAGTTATCGTCTCCACAGGTGTAATACCCATGAAAAATAAAATATAAATGCGTGTTTGTGAACTGCGGTAATTATTTCAGTATACGGTACTGTTCACTTGTATAATACTATTTATGTATACGTTACTGTTCACTTATACAATCGAAATGTCAAGTACTAGATGTGGTTTGGTCATAAAAGACAACTAGAAAGAAATTCGTAGGAGAAAATGACATTTTATGTGTGAAAATACCCTCAGGGACTAAAGTGAAAGGACTGATTTGAAAAGAAACTTAAAAGTTTAAGGTGAAATGATAGTTTTCCCCTTAAGTTTTCAATAGTAAACCGCCGACTTTTTCGTAATTGTACAGTAACCGTAAATGATTAACGCGTGAATTATTTTATTAGAAATGTCATTTTCATGAATAGTAAATTAAATATTTTATTAGTTTATAGTGTCAAATAGTACCTTTGACTTTTCCTATAAATAGGCCCTTTCATTTCACTTCTAAACTCACACATTCAACTCTTCTTCTTCTCTCCTTAAGTTTCTCTTACTCTGATGCTAGGCCTATAAGATTTTAGGCCTTTCCTTTTCAGCTCAGGTAAGGATACTATACCCTTTCTATGTCTTTTAAATTTTAAAAGTTATTTTCTTAAGTATGCGCTGTGGTTGGGCTTTGCCTGATCTTCCACATCAGAAAAAAAAAACTGTCCTTAGCTGCCTATATATTATTTTGATTATCTGATTATCAAAATAGAATGTAAACTGTGAAGAATACATGTCTAGAAAAGTTCTGGCTAAAGAAAGACCTGATTTTTAAGTGTGTCTATTGCGACCCTCCACTCTTTCCTAGGAACTTACCTGGTGTACTCTTTTACAGTTTGTATTCTCTATTTCTGGTATAAACAGTCTCCATACCTATGAATAGTGACCGTATACATGAATAGTAATCATATATATATATATGAATAGTATCTATACATATAAATAGTATTTGTATATATAAATAGTAATCGTATGTATAAACAGTACTGTATATATGAATTAGTGACCGTACATATGAATAGTACTGTATGTATAAACAGTGTATGTATGAAAACAATTCTAACTTATTTTCTCTAATCTTTCATGAAAATCTCCGTAGTGGAATACTGAAATTCATCTGTATACTTTTGTCCGTAATGATTTAGAGAAGTGATACTCGTACAGAATCTAGGTGAGTGAAATGACCCCGTTTTAATAGAGTTTTAGCATTACTGGTGATAAAAAGTATGTTGTAGGACACTCCCAAGATTCATAGGGGTAAACTGGACTCAGAGTGGCAAATCTGAGGAGATAATTAATCCAGAAGTATGGATAAAATGAAATAAGTATCTCATGATGATGTGAAGTTTGAATCTTTTCAAAAACAGATTAATTGTTATCTTGATTTGTGGTTTATAAATCTATAATATAGTTATATATTATACCTGTTATATGGATGAATATTCTATTGTACTTCTGATTATGATATAAACTGTTGTACTATTGATTGTGATTGAGCGGGACAGTACCCCTCTCATAGCAAGGCAGAAAACCTGGTTTAAAGGGTGTCTTGACCAATGAGTGTGGAGACAATGATTTCCTCAGTAGGGATATTACCCGGATCGGTAACAGATCCGTGAGGTGCCCTAGCTAAGAGGATGAGGTTGTGCGTCATGGCAGAAATATACATAATTGGTGAGCCGGCGTGTGTGCGCTCTCTGGGATATATTGCCATTGATGAGTACTAGTAATGTTTGTTGAATTGGATGTATTTTTATCTTCTTGTATGTAATTTCTAACTATGTCTATTGGTTGAGTATGAGCCTTCTGGTATACTTGCATGACTGGTGATGTATTTGAGTTTTATTAACGCAAGGCCGATTCGCTCATTGAGTTTTAAAGCTCACACTCTCTGTGAAACCTTTTTGTTCAGATCAGGTTGCCGATGAAGAATATCCGCTAGAAGAGTAGATCACTTTTGGACCTTCCCGCTGTCGAGTAGGCCCCTCTTTTGTTGTAGACTATATTGCTCTGTAATAGTGTAGGACATCTAGGTCAGGAGTTTGACATTTGGCTTGTATGTCAGTATAATAATGTATTTTAAATTGATAATATATTATTACATACAAATCATCTCTATGATTTTCAGATAAAAAAATTTGATATATTTTCTTCATATTTATTAAGAAATTGTTATTTTGATAACATAGATAATTTAAACTCATGGGTAGAATTTATCGAAAGGCTTACAGTGATGAAAGATTCATCATTGTGCCGGTCATGTGCCCAGAAAACGGGTCGTGACAACAGGGACTAACGTGCTAAGTACTCCATAAGTTTAAATGTAATAGTTAAGCAAACCAATTTTTGATTTAAGAAAGCTCTAATTGAAAGTAAAATCAAATTGCAATAAAATCGAATAGAAATAATTCAAATAAAAAGCCTAGAGTTACTAATCCCCCTCTTTCGTTCTAGGAATTGCTAATTCTCCCTAATACTTGTGATTCAAATCAATTATACACAATAATTTTAGGTTTTCTAATGGCTTAAAGTGATTCTCCCGAACCTAAATTAAGCTACCCAACTCTACACAATCCCTTATGTGAGTTTGAGTCTAATTAATGTTAACCTAATTTGATTAAACGAGACTAATTAATATTCCTATTAATTAACAAGCAAAACCCTTAGATTCTATCACTCGCCCTAATCATTTAGTGTTCTACCAACATTTCCCCTTCCGAGTTCAATGAAAGCAACATACAAATCATAAAATGGCCAATTTTATAACAAGTTCAGAAAATATGAATGATAGGTATGTATTAAATTGAAAAAAATCACAAGTTTCAAGAGAACACAAATCCTAATATGAAATTGGGTTCATAGTAACCATAGAATAGAAAATTAGCCACTCATAGCTCTAAAACTATAGAAAAAAGTAGAAAATTGAGCAAACTCTATGAATCCGGGGTTGGTTTGACGAAATTCAATCTTGATCATCTTCCGGAATGGATTCGTCCTTCTCCTCTAACAAAAATCGGCGCCTCCCCTCTGTCTCCAATTCAAAATACCCTAGAAAATATGTTGTGACGCATTTAAATCAGTGCAGGATCGTGAACTACCGCTATAGCGGTGGAAGGCAGAGAAGAAAGCTTAAAAATGTGTTTTTCCAGGTTTCACCGCTATAGCGGTGGCTGGCAAAGAAGAAGGCTCCAAAATACTTTTTTTTTTCAGCAATCCACCGCTATAGTTGTGGGAGACAACAATCACTTCAGCATTTTCAAAATTTCAGCTCTAGCATTCCATCTTCTAACACGAATTTTTTACCAACTCAACCTACACCAAAAATCATAAATAATACCATTAAATTGCAGAAAAGAATCATAAAATCACTCCATTTATTAAAAGATCAAAGAAAACTAAAACTAATCTAAACTACTCAAAACATGAGTTAAGAATCACAAACGAACAAGAAAGAAATCAAAAGAGATGGGATTTAGTACCAAAATGGTACTAAATTGAGAACTCATCACATCATAATTGCTATTTTTCCCTTTTTTCAAGCCATAATTATTTTGAAAAATAAAGAATATATATATATATATGCAAAAATAACACCAAAGATTGGACCCGCGATAGGCAAGTTCACAACCTTACAAAATTATTCAAGTAGCATCTTTGGATATCTAAAATAATTTGGCAGAATATTTAGAAACAATTTACAATAAAATTTAAATAATTAAATAAATTTAAATTGTCTCTAAAATAGTTAAAATATATAAACGGTGCTCCAGGACAGAGTATAAGGGATATTTAATGGATAATAATATTCAAAATTTATATAAAAAAAATTTCGAGTTGAATTTTAGAGAATATAATATCCAAAATATGATTCTTGACAGATTCAGTCCCAAATTCACAAGAAAACTCAAAATTTTTTATCAATACACTTATGATCAAAATTACTTAGACATACATATATAATTGAGATAAACAAATTCAATCTCATATATATACATAATTGACTACAATTCCTAATTCCAAATATATATAGTGATTACGTGATTAAATTGGTTAACGTGATAATAATTCACAATAATAATCAAATATTCATGATCTCAAAATATTGTCATGAAACAATTAATATCATGTATATTTGATTACACATATATCAACACAAAAAAAAATTCAATCTCTTAATATAATTTATAATTGAAAAAAATGCGTCAATTAATGTAATTGAAAAAATCTCAAATATATAAATCACAAATTCGTTTACATCCACGTAATCACTAAATCACATATATCACCAAAATATATAACATATATATATATCACAGTAATCGGCAATGTAATCCCAATTTATAACCAATTGAATGTAATCCAATTTATAACCAATATATGCAGTTTATAACCAATTGAATTACGTGATTACGAAATATATGCAAAACACAATCACATAATTTGAGGTAATCCCAATTTATAACAAATTGAATCAAGTTGGCATATTTAATTGAATCAGTATAATTTCACTTTTAATGTAATCACAAAATTCAATTGATTCAATTGATTATCAATAAACAACATTCAAAAATTAAAATACCCATTCATCGATTTAAATACAAGAAAAAAAAGATGCAAAGGGATTCAATCAATTGATATTGAAAATTAATTAAAAAAGCCAAGATTGAATCATATATATGAAAATTCCCATAAGAAAGTACATATATTGGGATTGAATCAAATTTAATCAGATATATTGAATCAATATATTGAATCAATGTCAATGTTAGTCATCCCAAAATTTATTTCGAAATATCCAAGAAGAGCCAACAAAATATTCATTTGCTAATGATGATTGAAAAAAATAAATTTCTCTCCAAAGATCGTCAACACAATCAAATTAAAAATCAATTGGGATTGAAAATAAAGATTGAAAATTTAGGATTATATAGAAAAATCCTTTCACAATAATTTTCCCCAATCAATATGAATGAATATATAAATCGTCATATAATTTTAATTTTATATAGCTATAGAACAATCTGTTAACCAAGCTCTGATACTAATTGAGGAAATTTATAAACTATTCCTATATACAAGTATATATTGTAAATAATTCTATAGCATATATGAATAATAACAAAAATATGCGTACTTAGATAAACAACAGAACTCTTGATGGTAATTGATGATCGGGTGTAAATAAAATTGAAGAAAATAAAACAAAATAACTAAGTAGAGTAAAACTGCTCTCTTAGCCTAATATGTTTTTCAGAGGGTGTTACTTCAATGGGACTGCTACACCACATATATAGGCAGAAAATAGGGACCCCTCCTTGTGAAACCCTAATGGGCTGACATTCTCATCATTAGTCAGCCCACACAAGGCTCAGTTTTAATTCAATAAGGATTATTTAATTTATAAAAGAATTTATAATTAACTTATTATTAAAACTGGACAATACATATAAATAAATATATGTATAGATAAATATAATTTATGGTAGTCTATATGAAAAATCTAACACGTTGTGGACACGAATGGGAGGATTCTGTACAGGGAAGCTATGGGAGATGACTGGTTTTGAGTGATTTGGTGAGGAAGATGAGGGAGCTTCGAGATTCTTTTGTGGTAGAAGATCGGGCTCGAGACACAGAGAGAGAGAGAGAGAGAGAGAGAGAGAGAGAGAGAGAGAGAGAGAGAGAGAGAGAGAGAGAGAGAGAGAGAGAGAGAGAGAGAGAGAGAGGGAAATGGAGTCAGGGACGTAGAGAGAGATAGAGAGAGAGGAAAGACATTTTTGTTATTTTTAGATATATCTGAAAATAAATCAAATATGTGAAACATATCTGAGCCAAAAAAAAAAAGTTGATGGACATAACTGAAATTTAGTGTAAATGTTAGGGATATGAAATATACTTTTGTCATTAAAATATTATTTTTAAATTTAAATATTGAACCATTAAATTATTTGCTTAACATTTAAACACATATAAATAGTTTATGAAAAAAATTGTATTTAAATAAATGCGTAACTAAAATATTGTATTATAACTTTATAAGTTTAAATTCCAACTCAGTGATATTCAAAATAGAATTGAATGAAATGATCCAATTTAACGAAAAATCAATAAACAGCGTAGGATGCTTTTCAGATCGTTTTAATGAGCCAAGGCGCATAACGCTAGGCACATTAAAAAAGAGAATGAAGATAATTTAAGAGAGGACTGCATTGATTTTGATTCATTTTAAATGATTAATTATCCAAATTAATTCGCCAAAATGGTAAGGTGAAAAAATATTTTCCCTATCAATCTAAGTTTGATTCTTAACCGGAGCATTCGGATGAATTTTTTTTTAAAAAAAAAGACCAAAATCGGCTATTATTAATATACACAAATTGAATGACATTGACAAAAATAATAGTTAGTAAAGAATTCTTTTCTAATTAATATACTAATTGATGTCGGTCTTTTTTGAAAAGAAAATTTAGTATGTTTGATATAATCAATGCAACATTTCGAGGTGATGGTGCACTCTTATGGTTACCAATAAAAAAAATTACAAGTAATGCAAAATTCATACAAAGTCATGTGTAATATTTTCAATTTAATTTTCTAATTACATAATATTACTTATACTCATGTAATAATAATTGTTAACAGACCGTGCACACTAATGGTTTTATCTTTTTATTAAGATTAAAATGTCTAAATTTAAATATACATTTGATTACTGAGATATTATCTTTGAAAATTAAAAATTTAAGATTTTAAAATTTTTCACATTTGAATACATAAAAATAGTTTATTAATAAAAAATTATATTCAAACAAATTAGTAATTAAACATATTGTATGAAAAATTGATAAAATAAAAATTAAAAATAAAAATATATATTAAATGAAAAAATTTAAATAACTTCACGATGGGCATATAGAAATAAAAAAATCTTAAAAATTAGATTGAGGGAGAAATGCAATTTTATGAGAAAAAAATAAAAGACAAAAAAGAAAATCTTAAGTTGAAGAAGGATACAGTAATGTATATATATACCCACATATCTATATATATTTGTGTATATATAATATATATATATATATATATGTGTGTGTGTGTGTGTGTGTGTGTGTGTATGTATGTGTATTGAAAAGATAGAAAAAAAGCCAAAAATTAATAAATTAAATTTAAATTTTATTAAATACAAATAAACAAGGCTATAAAAATTGCTCTTCTTCGTTATCATCCATACCCAAAGAGAAATTTGTTGTAACAATTCTTTGAAAATATGTACACAATCATTTTTTTTACACACACATGTTTTCTAATGAATAGCAAGGCCTAAAGATGGAGGGAATATAGAGGTCTGAATAGCTCCACATATCAAGAAGGTTATGTGGTAATATTAAAACCATCGGTCAATATCTCGCCATTCACAGCCTGTCCCTTTCTTCAGTTCATTGCACTTTTTATTACTTTACGTCTTCATTTTGATATTTGTGACTTCCTGTGATCAATAATTCCTCTTCATAGCTTTATAAATTTAATAAGGGAATATAATTACTATATATTCTCGTGACACATCGTTTTGAGCTTTCTCTATTATTTACGTCTGGCTTTTCCCTGTTCTCTCTTCGGTCGTTGAAATTAATTTAACACTAATTAGTAAGTAGTTTGACATTTATTTTTTTTAAATAAAAATATAAGTTTGTCTTTATAAATAAAAAAAATTAATGTTAAAAAGACTTTTACATCTACATTGTCTAACATAATTTAAACTAGATTAATATATATATATATATATCAGTGCTAATTTTTTCATTTACAATACTCAAACATAAGTTTTTGCTTAAGAAAATCAAGTGTTAAACTATTTGAATTAACCAACATTAATATGAATGGCAATAAGTGGGTATCCAAAATTTCAATCCATATCCATATGAAATATCCAATACTCATACCTTATCAAATTTGGAAAAAAAATACTTTTTATCCAAAATATCTTATATTTGAAGAAAAAGTATTGCATAATAGATATTAGATAGTACAGGAGTATTCATTGGTTTTGATTGGTGCAGTTTGGTCATTTTAATCAATCTATCCAGTGTGGTACTGTTAAACGGGTCATAGTCCAGCTCGCAGGCTTCTTGTTTTTTTTTGCATAGCCCAGACATAAACAAAGCATACCATTTCTACATAACAGTCAAAGCACAGAATCAGAGATAGAGGGGAATTAGTATCAAACTAGAGATTGAGAGCAAGCAAAAGCAAATCATATTCGTGGGTGTAGGCGTGGCCGTGGCCGTGGCATGGATGGCTGCGAGTGACTGAGCGATCGAGATGTCAGATGTGCAACTAAAACCAGAAAAACCTAAGGCTAAGTGAAAGAAAGGGGATAACAGAGAAGAAAACAAAAAATAAAGAAAGACTGAGAGAGAAGAATATACCTAACATCAAAGAAGAAATTATTGTGAAGAATAGATCCACGACGGGGGCAGAACCAAAGCTGACTATGGCTGTGGCGCCGTGGCTGGTTGCGAGCAACTGAGAAAGATGTGTGAGTCGTGATTGTGTGTCTGTGTCTGTGAGTGATGAGTGACTGAACTACTGAAGTGAAAGTGTGAAACCAAAACACCTAAGGTGTGAAAGAAAGGGGTTAGCGGATGGGCAGCAAGTATTGCGCCTGACAGTGAATGACTCGTTGCCCATTTGAGAAAAAAAAAAAAAAAAACAGAGACAAGCTGGCCCGTGACCGCCAGCCAGTACCCGTTTGATCTGCTGAGGCGAGTTGGTTTGTGATCGGCCTGCCCATACTTGTATGGCTTGTGTGTTAAACAGGTTAGACCAATTTGACCCGTTTTAAAATAGACCTAAATTATTCAACCCAAGACTGTTTATTTATGGGCGATCTTAGTCTAACTCATGAGCCATGATCTTTTTTAAACAATGCTAATCCAATGTAATTGATGGGAAGAAATATCATTTGATGAATCCGATCATTTTATATAGAACAAAACCAATTCAATCTAGTCATAAATCAATTTGGATTGGATTCAATTGTTGATTTTTTTAAATGTTAAAAAATTTAAAAGTGAACATTATGTTTATTTTTATTTATTTTTCCAATCTCAACAATAAAAATAAACATTTTCAACTATAAAAAGCATAGTTATTCAACAATATCATGACATACTCCATAATATCAATCCAACACATGACATAATTCAAAATATCCTATGGTCTTTTAAGTGTTTTATAACATGAAAAACATATTAAATATATAGTATATATAAAATATAAAATATATAATGTATTATGTATTATGTAATATATAATATATTAATATATAATCGGTTGATTCAGCTTGTGTTATATTGTATGACCATAGTTGTAATACCCGTTAATTTCAGAATATAATTCGCTTAACAGTATTTTAGAATTCTACAACGTTATTTTAGTTATTTATTTTGGTCATTTTTAATTTTCATATTTAATTGTTCTTTTTGAATATTATTTATGAAAATTGAGTTAAGTGACTGGACTAAATATTTGCACAATGAGGGATATATTCTAAGAATGGTGAAATTCATGGAAAAGTGGTTTCAGAATGGTCAATTAATCCATTTACTGTAAATTGACTGGATGGGTTTGGATGTTGGGTTATGGATACCCATGGGTTATTGAATAACCCATTAGAAATATTTAATATAAAGTTTCAATAGTAACCCTCATTTTTCACTCAGCCGAAGGAAGCAGAAAAGATTTCTCTCTCAGTTCTTCATTTTCTTCTCAAATCATTTCCTTGATCTTCAGAATTTCTGATTATTTGTTCGGTTCAAAAGCTTTGTAAGGATCAAAGGTAAGCTTTAATCCGATTATTTTCCTTAAATTTCAGTTTATATACAAGATCAGAGGAGGTTTTGTTCTTGAAGATTTTGATGATAATTCATGAATCTCAGTTGTTTTAGAAGTTATATTTGAGTTATAATCGGTTAAAAGAGTTGAGATTCTGGTTTTGAATCAAAAGAAAGGAAAGGATGAATTTTTTTGAAAGATTTTCTGCAAAATTCGAAGTACTGTAGCAACTGAAAATCTGAAATTTTTCTTCGAGTTACTGTAGCGACCAGAAATTTCGGGAAAAAAATCTGAAAAATTTTCTTCGGGTACTGTAGCAGTTACTGTAGTGTCGGCAGTCAACGGCACTGTAGCAGTCAACGTTACTGTAGCGAACCGGCACTGTAGCGAACCGTACTGTAGCAACTCGTTACTGTAGCAGTCAGAAAATTTTACGTATTTTCGTGATTTTGTTTCCTTTCTTATGATTCCTTGTAATATATTTTACTAGAAAATTTTCCTACACAAATTCTAGTGTGGAACAAGGTAAACTTGGACAAAAATCAAGGTGAGTGAATAACCTTGCTCAGCTAATTTGATATTACTAGTCAAAGTACAATATAAGTCCCATTTACAATATTATTTGGATAATAAGCAATTAATTTTTCATATGGGAGTATATGATGATCAGTAGAAATAAGAGTATGAAGAAATTATTTATCTCATGACAATTGAACTATGTGATGAATTCTCACTATCTTATTAATGAGTAAAGATCTACGGGATCTAATACACGAGTGTGAAAGGGTTAAAGTCCCATACTACTCGGTGTATATCTAAGAAATCTAATACACGAGTGTGAAAGGGTTAAAGTCCCATACTACTCGGTGTATATTTAAGAAATCTTATACACGAGTTTGAAAGGGTTAAAGTCCCATACTACTCGGTGTATATTTAAGAAATCTTATACACGAGTTTGAAAGGGTTAAAGTCCCATACTACTCAGTGCATATCTATGAAACCTATACACGAGTTGAAAGGGTTAAAGTCCCATACTACTCGGTGTATATTTAAGAAATCTTATACACGAGTTTGAAAGGGTTAAAGTCCCATACTACTCAGTGCATATCTATGAAACCTATACACGAGTTGAAAGGGTTAGAGTTCCATACTACTCGGTGTATATCGATGAGATCTTATTCACGAGTTTGAAAGGGTTAGAGTCCCATACTACTCGTTGTATATCTAAGAAATCTTATTCATGAGTTTGAAAGGGTTAGAGTCTCATACTACTCGATGTATAAAATAATTAATTATATGAGTAAATGTGGTATTTGTACTTTTGATATTTTATATAGTACAGTTATTTACTTACTGAGTTTTTAAATAAACTCACACTCCCTATGATTATTTTTTTCAGATACAGAAAATAAAGAACAAGAGTATCCGTTTGAAGATTAGAAGCCCCTTGGGTTTATTCTCTATTTCTGTCTGGTGGGATACCAGTACTTATTAATGTGGACACTAGAAACGCTCTGTACTTTCTATAGGTCTCCTAGACTTGCGATGAGATAGAAATATCAAACTATGTATGTCTATATTTGCTTATCAGATGAATATAATTCTGTAGTGTGGAATGAATGATTAAGGTTGAATGTAAAACCTTACACAATATATGTATATAACGTATGTTTGAGAATTATATCAAATGAGTAGTATCTTTTCACATGCTCAATTTTTGGGATGTGACAAATTTGGTATCAGAGGAAAGGTTTTATAGGTCCCCTATAGAGTACAGAGCAAAGTGATCTTTGTGGGCCCTTCCCTATTGTCATGAGCCGCGGCATGACCATAGGATTAGGTTCCATAAAAGACCTTATAGAGTATAACGTCATTTTATAGATAATTTTCAGCGGGGCTAGTAAGTGATATTTTGTGTATGTCTGAAAATTATTCGTTATGTGTATAGATCTGTGACAGATCAATGTCAGAAGGATCTTCTAATAATAATGAGCATATGGGTCCAAGGAGGGCCATAAATCCACCAGTACATGTGCAAGATGATCCTAACCGTGGTGATAGTTTACATGCTCAAAGTACTGAGGGCGCAACTAGTGAGCAAGCAAGGAGAGTCGAACCTGATGCTCACGTTGGCAATGTAACTATTGCACATGTGATTAATTTGATGAATGAACGATTTGACCGATTTGAGGCTGAAATGAGAGGTCGAGCTGCACAAGCTAACCTGCCAGTGGATCCTCCTATTGTTGAAGCTGAAATTGTACCACCAGCTCAGTTAGCTGGAGGAGATAACGTAAGGGAGGTAAGAATGTCTGAATTCCAGAAAATGAGGCCTCCTACTTTTTCAGGGGAAGATCCCAAAGAGGACCCACAATGTTTTCTTGAAGATTGTGAAGCAATCTGTGATGCTATAGGGTGTTCTCCTACTCAAAAGGTAGAATTCACTTCTTTTCAGTTAAAGGGTAGGGCTGGTAAATGGTGGAAGAACTGGAAGAAAGCTAGAATTCAAGGCACACCGCCAGTTATGTGGACGGAGTTTTACAGATTGGTTATGGAAAGGAGGTTAAAGAATAAAGAAGAATATCGACAAAAGAAGAAAGCTAGATATAGGAGATCTTTTGATCAAAGGGAAGACTCAGGGACTTTGAAACCCTTTACTGCATCACAACATGCTCCAGCCACTCCTACTAAGTCATTGTATTCTACAGCCAGTGTGGCTAAGCCTTGTTCAAAGAGCAGGGGTGGTTTTAGTTCTTCTAGTAGAGGAGGTACTCAAGCTAGAAGGAAGAAACCTCAGTGTCCTGAATGTGGAAAGTTTCACTTCGGAGAATGCAGGTTAAACACTATTGGTACAGGTTGTTTTAACTGTGGACAAAAAGGACATTTTGTAAGGGAGTGCCCTCAGCTCATGACAAGACCAGGTCAAGGGTCTACTTTGCCACCTCGACCACAATCTATTACTCAAACACCAACCCCTTCAATAGGGGGTAGTATGGGAAGAGGTTCTGGAAGAGGCCAAGGTGACCGTGGAAAACAAAAACTGCTAGCAGAGGAAATGCAAGAGTATATGCTCTAACCCGACAGGATGCTCAAACATCCAATGCCGTAGTTACAGGTATATTATCTGTTAATACTTTTGCTGCACGTATTTTGTTTGACCCCGGTTCTACTCACTCATATGTGTCGCCCTTATTTGCCAAGAGATTTGCATTTGATTTGATTATTCTTAAAGAACCATTCTTGGTTTCCACACCGATGAGAGAGACTTTGATGGTTAAAACATGTTATCGTTCTTGTAAAATAATCGTTGGAGGCATGGAAACTGAGATAGATCTTATGGTTCTCAATATGTTAGATTTTGATGTGATTCTAGGGATGGACTGGCTATCTTCTTGTCATGCTACTATAAATTGTCGTGACAAAGTTATTTCCTTTAATATACCGGGGAGTAGTAATTTTGTGTTTCAAGGAGATCGAAGTGATGTACCTTGCAACATGATATCTATGTTAAGTGCCCAGCGTATGTTGTGAAAGGGATGTCAGGGATTTCTAACTTTTATCAAAGATTTAGAAAAGAAAGAACAGAAGTTAGAAGACATTCATGTGGTTAATGAATTCCCAGATGTGTTCCCAGAAGATTTACCTGGATTACCGCCAGAAAGAGATATTGAGTTCAGTATTGATTTGGTCCCAGACACAAAACCAATTTCTATTCCACCTTATCGTATGGCTCCTGTTGAGCTAAAAGAACTCAAAGAACAATTGGAAGATTTGTTAAACAAAGGGTTCATTCGCCCAAGTTTTTCACCTTGGGGTGCTCCTGTTCTTTTTGTGAAAAAGAAAGATGGTTCTATGAGATTATGTATAGATTATCGTCAGCTGAATAAAGTCACAGTGAAGAATAAGTATCTTTTACCAAGGATAGATGATTTGTTTGATCAACTTCAAGGAGCAAAATACTTCTCAAAGATTGATCTAAGGTCTGGATATCATCAGTTACGAATTAAGAACGATGATATACCTAAGACAGCTTTTCGTACACGGTATGGACATTATGAGTTTCTTGTGATGTCTTTTGGGTTGACAAATACACCAGCAGCATTTATGAATTTAATGAACAGAGTGTTCAAATCATTCCTTGATAAGTTTGTAATTGTATTTATTGATGATATTTGGTATATTCAAAGAGTCACGAAGAATATACTGAACATTTGAGAATAGTGCTTCAGACCTTGAGAGAGCATCAGTTGTACGCAAAGCTCTCGAAATGTGAATTCTGAATGAGTCATGTAACATTTTTGGGACATGTTATTTTCCAAGAAGGTATTCATGTAGATCCAAGTAAAATTGAAGCAGTAAAACAATGGCCTAGACCAACAACTGTGTTTGAAGTACGTAGTTTTCTTGGCTTAGCAGGGTATTACCGTCGCTTTGTCAAAGATTTCTCTAAGACGGCTCTTCCATTAAATGAGTTAACCCGAAAGAATGTTAAATACATTTGGGATGATTCATGTGAACAAAGTTTCACCCAATTGAAAGAGTGTTTAACTTCTGCACCAGTCTTAATTCTACCATCAGGACCAGGGGGTTACTCTGTATTCTGTGATGCCTCAAAGATAGGCTTAGGGTGTGTGTTGATGCAACATGGTAAAGTCATAGCTTATGGCTCACGTCAGCTTAAAAAGCATGAATTGAATTACCCCACTCATGATTTGGAAATGGCAGCTGTAGTGTTTGCCCTAAAGATATGGAGACATTACTTGTATGGGAAAACTTGTAAAATTTTTACAGATCACAAAAGCCTTAAGTACATTTTTGAGCAGAGAGATCTCAATTTAAGGCAACGAAGGTGGATAGAACTTCTGAAAGATTATGATTGTACCATCCTTTACCATCCAGGTAAAGCAAATGTAGTGGCTGATGCTCTAAGTCGAAAGTCTATGGGAAGTTTAGCTCACATTGCCACTATAAGGAGGTCTCTAATACATGAACTACAAGAATTGGAAGCTGATGGAGTATTCTTCGAGATCACTGAGTCAGGTACATTTCTGGCTCATTTAACAGTTAGATCATCCCTTGTTGAAAAAGTAAAAGCAACTTTAGAAGGTGACATTGATATGGTCAAAGTCAGAGATAAGGCAAAGCAAGGTCTAGCACCAAATTTCTTGGTAGATGAAGAAGGAGTCTTATGGTTTAATGGGAGACTCTGTGTCCCCAACATTGAATCTTTGAAACATGAAATCTTAATGGAAGCTCATGGTTCACCCTATGTTGTACATCCTGGTGCTGTGAAAATGTATCAGGACTTGAAACAAGTTTACTGGTGGGAGGGCATGAAGCGAGACGTGACTGACTTTGTAGCTCAATGTTTGACTTGTCAGCAAGTTAAAGCTGAACATCGATTACCACCTGGTTTGATGCAAAAACTAGATATTCCCGAGTGGAAGTGGGAAAGGATCACTATGGATTTTGTAGTAGGTTTACCTCGGTCAACAAAAGGAAATGACTCAATATGGGTCATAGTGGATCGACTTACTAAGTCAGCACATTTTCTTCCTGTTCATACCACTTTCAGTGTAGCAAAACTTGCTCGACTTTATGTTAAAGAAATAGTGAAACTTCATGGTGTACCAATATCCATTATATCAGACCGAGGACCTCAGTTTACTTCTCGGTTCTGGAAAGTCTTTCAAGAGGCTTTGGGTACCAAAGTGAATCTTAGCACAGCATTCCATCCTCAGACTGATGGACAGTCCGAAAGGACAATTCAGACTTTAGAGGATATGCTAAGAACTTGTGTGATGGATTTCAGTGGAAGTTAGGAAGATCATTTGTCTCTTATTGAATTTGCTTATAACAACAGTTACCAAGCCAGTATTCAGATGACACCTTTTGAGGATTTGTATGGGAGACGGTGTCGATCTCCTATAGGTTGGTTTGAACTTGGTGAAACCAAAATATTTGGACCTGAGATGATACATGAAGATATAAATAAAGTTAAACTGATCAGAGAGAAGTTGTTAACTGCTCAGAGTAGACAGAAGTCTTATGCGGACAACCGATGACGTGACCTTGAATTTGCAATAGGTGATATGGTTTTCTTACGAATCTCACCTATGAAAGGAGTAATGAGATTCGGGAAGAAAGGCAAGCTTAGTCCGAGGTATGTTGGCCCATATGAGGTTGTAGACAGAGTGGGTAATGTGGCATATCGCCTAGACCTACCTTCCAACCTAGAGGGAGTTCATCCAATATTTCATGTGTCCATGCTACGGAAGTATCTTCCTGATCCTTCTCATGTCATTCAACCCCAAGAAGTTCATTTTGATGAAACTCTCACCTACGAAGAGGTACCAGTAGCTATCCTTGATAGAGTCAAGAAATTGCGTACCAAAGAAATTCCTACTGTCAAGGTTCTTTGGAGAAATCATTCTCGCGAGGAAGCTACGTGGGAGGCAGAAGATGAGATGTGGAAAAACTATCCACATTTATTTGAAACTTGAGGTAAGATTTTAATTCGGAGGACCGAATTCTTTTAAGGGGGGTAGAATGTAATACCCGTTAATTTCAGAATATAATTCGCTTAACAGTATTTTAGAATTCTACAACGTTATTTTAGTTATTTATTTTGGTCATTTTTAATTTTCATATTTAATTGTTCTTTTTGAATATTATTTATGAAAATTGAGTTAAGTGACTGGACTAAATATTTACACAATGAGGGATATATTCTAAGAATGGTGAAATTCATGGAAAAGTGGTTTCAGAATGGTCAATTAATCCATTTACTGTAAATTGACTGGATGGGTTTGGATGTTGGGTTATGGATACCCATGGGTTATTGAATAACCCATTAGAAATATTTAATATAAAGTTTCAATAGTAACCCTCATTTTTCACTCAGCCGAAGGAAGCAGAAAAGATTTCTCTCTCAGTTCTTCATTTTCTTCTCAAATCATTTCCTTGATCTTCAGAATTTCTGATTATTTGTTCGGTTCAAAAGCTTTGTAAGGATCAAAGGTAAGCTTTAATCCGATTATTTTCCTTAAATTTCAGTTTATATACAAGATCAGAGGAGGTTTTGTTCTTGAAGATTTTGATGATAATTCATGAATCTCAGTTGTTTTAGAAGTTATATTTGAGTTATAATCGGTTAAAAGAGTTGAGATTCTGGTTTTGAATCAAAAGAAAGGAAAGGATGAATTTTTTTGAAAGATTTTCTGCAAAATTCGAAGTACTGTAGCAACTGAAAATCTGAAATTTTTCTTCGAGTTACTGTAGCGACCAGAAATTTCGGGAAAAAAATCTGAAAAATTTTCTTCGGGTACTGTAGCAGTTACTGTAGTGTCGGCAGTCAACGGCACTGTAGCAGTCAACGTTACTGTAGCCAACCGGCACTGTAGCGAACCATTACTGTAGCAAACCGTACTGTAGCAACTCGTTACTGTAGCAGTCAGAAAATTTTACGTATTTTCGTGATTTTGTTTCCTTTCTTATGATTCCTTGTAATATATTTTACTAGGAAATTTTCCTACACAAATTCTAGTGTGGAACAAGGTAAACTTGGACAAAAATCAAGGTGAGTGAATAACCTTGCTCAGCTAATTTGATATTACTAGTCAAAGTACAATATAAGTCCCATTTACAATATTATTTGGATAATAAGCAATTAATTTTTCATATGGGAGTATATGATGATCAGTAGAAATAAGAGTATGAAGAAATTATTTATCTCATGACAATTGAACTATGTAATGAATTCTCACTATCTTATTAATGAGTAAAGATCTACGGGATCTAATACACGAGTGTGAAAGGGTTAAAGTCCCATACTACTCGGTGTATATCTAAGAAATCTAATACACGAGTGTGAAAGGGTTAAAGTCCCATACTACTCGGTGTATATTTAAGAAATCTTATACACGAGTTTGAAAGGGTTAAAGTCCCATACTACTCGGTGTATATTTAAGAAATCTTATACACGAGTTTGAAAGGGTTAAAGTCCCATACTACTCAGTGCATATCTATGAAACCTATACACGAGTTGAAAGGGTTAAAGTCCCATACTACTCGGTGTATATTTAAGAAATCTTATACACGAGTTTGAAAGGGTTAAAGTCCCATACTACTCAGTGCATATCTATGAAACCTATACACGAGTTGAAAGGGTTAGAGTCCCATACTACTCGGTGTATATCGATGAGATCTTATTCACGAGTTTGAAAGGGTTAGAGTCCCATACTACTCGTTGTATATCTAAGAAATCTTATTCATGAGTTTGAAAGGGTTAGAGTCCCATACTACTCGATGTATAAGATAATTAATTATATGAGTAAATGTGGTATTTGTACTTTTGATATTTTATATAGTACAGTTATTTACTTACTGAGTTTTTAAATAAACTCACACTCCCTATGATTATTTTTTTCAGATACAGAAAATAAAGAACAAGAGTATCCGTTTGAAGATTAGAAGCCCCTTGGGTTTATTCTCTATTTCTGTCTGGTGGGATACCAGTACTTATTAATGTGGACACTAGAAACGCTCTGTACTTTCTATAGGTCTCCTAGACTTGCGATGAGATAGAAATATCAAACTATGTATGTCTATATTTGCTTATCATATGAATATAATTCTGTAGTGTGGAATGAATGATTAAGGTTGAATGTAAAACCTTACACAATATATGTATATAACGTATGTTTGAGAATTATATCAAATGAGTATTATCTTTTCACATGCTCAATTTTTGGGATGTGACAATAGTAGTCATAATAATCATCCAACAACTTATTCAATTGAATTGATTTTGGCAAAAAACCTATACAATCAATCCGTTTCTTTTTTTGTTGGTTATTACCAGGAGTCTTAAACCCCATGACCCCCAACCCACAAATCCAAACCCGATAGAACATACGTATTATTGGGTACCTAAATAGTCAGTATCTATCCAACAAAAAATTTAAATTTATCAAATTTATATTATATAGATATGTATTATATAAATAATTTATAATTTATATATTAAAAATTTATAATTTATAATATATTTATATATTATATAAATAATTATTAAACAGATATTCTATTTGCCTATTTGTTTTAAATTGATAATAATATAAGATATCAGATGACCAATTACAACCAGATAATTATTTTTTACTATTTGTATCTTATCATGTCGGTATCCAATTCAAATCTTTTTTTTAGATAAATATCACCAAATATATGAAATATCTAAATTCATTATGATGGATATATATATATATATATATATTCTTTTCCCAACAATAATCTAAGTGTAAAACTAACATTATCTCGCTTTGGGTATGTCCCAATTAAATTTGAGCAATAATTTTATGTATCATATCCACCTATTACTTCCATTTTTCAAACTTGTTTCTCTTTTTTAGTGGGGGGAGAGGGTAGTTGGGGGTTTCATTTATGATATGTTATTTTTTTAAAAAAGAATATATTTTTATTGACAAGTTTTATAATATATATATATATATATATATATATATATATATATATATATATATTATATTAATGAGCTAGATTGTGTCAAAAGGGCATTTCCATTGGGTGTAGGGTATGGATGACAATGTGAGAGGGTATCCATAATCCATATAGGGATTGAAGTAGCTGTCATGGTCTTTAAGTCAAAGGCGGTGGCTCCCATGCCATAATTGTCATCATTGACTTGTAAAAGGTTAAAAGATTGAAATGAAATCCTTTAAAATACTATACTACGTAAAATAACAGAAAAACAGTAATAAAGAAATCAAATCTATTCTATGTAAAACCCATTTATGAAATTTAGTGGATTTATTTAAGTCTTGTTTTTTCATTTTTTTGAGTCTATATTTTACCTGGTAAAATTAAAAAATATATTTAAAGAATTCAAGTCCGAGTAAACCTAAGTATTGGCTAGCTACCTGCCCCCAAGAAACGGTCTTCTTGTTGTCTTCCTTATTAAATGTTTGATTAGGTCAAATCAAGACTCAAATAAGTCACTGTGATTTGAAAAATTCTAATACAAAGCTCGTTGATGGAAGGGATTGAAGAAATATTTAGACATATTAAAAACTCAAATAAGTTATATGGATTAAATATATAAATAGCGCAAGTCAAAATTTAACATTTTTAGTATTTATTTTTAATTTTTAAATAAAATATAAATTTAAATACGTAATAAGATATAAATTATAAAAAATAAAACAAATTCATTTTAGAGTATTGAAAATGAAGTCCGAAAAATGTGGCATGGCCTTACTGGAGCAGCGCAATTTAAGGTTTTTTTTGCCAAGGAACGCGAAGGTCAACTTAATTGAAGCTTCTAGAATCTTGTACAATTTCAAACTTATTACCTTTTCGAATTCTAATATCATTCTTTTTACAATTTCTGTTTCTTCTAGGAAGTCAGTAGAGGCTGTAGCACACGGACTTGAGTCAATCTGATTATGACTCGGTAAAAGTATGTGATTATATCATGAATACGTATCCATCAAGGAATAAAAAGCCAACATGTCGATGTGTACTAAATATAATCACAAAAATTTAAGTCAGTCTGATTATGACTGGGTAAAACAATACGATTATTTCAAAATTAATAGATATCCACCAATCAAAAAGTCAACATGTCGATGTGTTCTAAATTTAATCATAAAAATTCAATATTGGTTGGTTATTTCAAGAACAACATTGATTCAACTTTTGGCAGACCTAGTTTAGGTGGAGTAACATCTTTTATGTTATTTTAAGCTCAAAAAGTGTCACAAGCCATTTGTTTTTTTAAAGATTAAAACATATAGATTTGGATATATGTTTATTATTATCTATAAATTTAATTATTAAATAATTAATTAAGAGTGTTTATTTTTTCAACATATGTACACATAAAAATAATTTTCTAGTAAAATTAAAGTACTTAAAATTGTCTAAAAGTTTTTAAGACCTTTCATGAGACTTAACCAAAATACATGTATTTAGAGTCAATAAACACTAAAAAAAAAACTTTAAGGAGTGAATAAAAATTGAAACCTCTATTAAATATGTCACGATCCGAAATTGAGGGTTGTAATAAATGTGAACGATATATGACATCTACACCATTGTAAATTTAAATCTTTTAATTTAACCAAACTATCATAACATACATCCTATGTAGTCTATTCGATTACAGAGCGTACTAGAGAATTTAACTTAAAAATAAAATAAAATAATTACCTTATCTCGAACAATGTGGAGACATCATCGATTTGTGAGTCTGCGAACCAATCGTCCTTCTATACATGTAACTATGAGGGGGTGAGTCCAATCTACTTGCTCACTCAATGTAACCATAATCTACACAAACATACAATATATATATATATATATATATACACACACACACACACAATTGAACACTTAAGGAAAACAACTCATGCAACATCAAGTCGTCTCAAAAACATGCCATGGCATCATATTCTTGACTCTCGTAGAATATACTCCTGATGCCACTACGCCCAAGTCCCCAACATTGACCTCTCCAGTTGCACACATGTCATACATACATACCACAGTGCACAACACATATGCAACCACACACATAACTCATCTCTCCCATGTAGCTTTACGTCCTTATGAGGGTTTCACTCAAGAGCTACGTTATCGAGGGCCTACGTTTCCCTGGACATTCTGCTCAAGAGTTTCATTGTATGAGTAAGCATCCCCATACATCTGTTTCTCAAGGCTTCATTAACGTGGATTTATATCTCCGTGTATTCGTCACCGAGATACCGTCCTATGGATCTACTTCTCCATGGAGTAACTTGTGGATTCTACATTCATTGATCCTATGGTACGACTCATATTCAGTCTTGGCCTATGCCCTAATTTAGCAACTACAGTATCTGACCCCAGGAGTGCACCACTAGGACTTATCCAACCATAAACACAATCACATGCACAAGCAATAATAATATTCAGAATCTCAACCTAACAAATCCCACATCCATTGAGTATGTCGCTGACAAGTCACCCATTGAGAAATTTAGTAGCCAACCTTGGCATTTCTTAAGTCGAGCCTTACTATGCCATGGCGTTGCCCCTTGGGAGAATCGTATAGTCCACCTCGGCTTCCTCAACTCGAGTACCCCACTTTATCGTTCCACATATGTTCACAAGCAATTACACCTACCAATATAATTCTCATTTCATAATTTACAACCTTTTGTGCTAGTTCCTATTATATTCTTTACATAAATACATATTATCGTGTGTTTCAATATTTTACATTTGGCATTTAATGGAAAATAGTAGCACCTATACTATTTCCATTTATGCCTCATAACTCCCAATCATTTAAAATATGCATGCTAGACATATCATCACTTAATCATTTAGTTATATTTTGTATAATTCTAGGAAACGAAGATTCCTAAAAAAATAATAATAAAGCAACGAGATAAGACTAAATCTCCCACCTAGGATTGAAACATCTCCTGGCCTCAGTAGAAAGTCTTGGCAAAGCCCCAAACCCTTTCCATGCCTTTGGAATAACAACACAATATCTCAGTACACAAAAACATGAAGGAAGTTCATGTTCAAGCTGGCTTGGGTGCCCTGAGCGCCCACCTTGGCACTTAGGGTGCCCACCTTAGTGCCTAGGGTGCCCAAGCCTATTCCCTCAGCCTAGATGGCCCTTGGGGTGCCAAACCTAGCGCCTTGTAGATTGTTGGAAAAATAGAGTTTTAATGAGCTTGATATTTCAAAAAAGTTTTTTTTTAAAAAAAGGGAATAAGAGAATTTTAATTGCTTTTAATATTTCGTAACGGCTATTTAATTGATATTAATTGCCAAATTAATAAAAACGGTTATGAAATATTAATTGCTATTAAAAGTATTTTATGTTTATGTCTTTTACCGTTACATTTTTATGCTTATAAAAATGTTCCTTTCCCTCATTTTAGAGATGGAGATAATTAGAGGTTGTCTTCTCTCTTCTTTTCTTTCTCTCAAACTTTCTGGGTTATATGGTTTATTTTCTGCTATTCTGGCACCTGAGTGTTCTAGTTCTTGAGAGAACATTCAGAAGGGTTTGTTTAATCCTGGAGGAAGTTCTGTAGATGCAGAATAATTTCTGTAGTCGCGGAATAATTTCCTTAAGGACAGTGTCTCTTAAAAGACGAGACTTAGACTATGTTGGTGACGGTAACTTTTTACAACAATCTTAAGGAAATTATGATACTGAAGCTGCCATAGCCGCACCTTGTTAATCTTCTTAAAGGATGTCGGTAATATTTTTCTCAACCTTTATTAATTTTTAGTTACATGGAGTTTTGTCTTGGAATTTTATTTTTCCAATTTGCTAGCTAGCTACATAAAAAACAAGAGGTGCATACATACATATTTGGTGTTGGAAATATATTATTGTGATTAATATTTTATGTTGTTTTTATTGGAAAGGTTGGCAATATATGTTTAACATATATATATATATGGAACGTTGCAATACAGAAGTTGTTTTAATTTGTTTTGCTGAGAAGATGGCACATTCATAAAGAGATTTTAAGTACCTTAATATATGTACATTAGGGGCAGAAGTATATTCATCAATTTTTTCTCTTGCATGAACGTTGGCATCATCACATGGGTGTTACAATTTTGATGATATTTTATTGAAATTGATTACACTCAATTAAGTTGTATCAATAGCCTTTAAGTCTCTTGGAATGATGCCAACGGACTTCTTTTCCTTTCTATGCTATGTGTATATATATATATGTATACTTATGGTGTTTTTTTTTTGTGAAGATGGAAGAGGAGACAAGATAATATATATATATATATATATATGAATAGGGATGATAAAATATGTGTCAACGTGAATATATATATATAACCGTGGCCTTTTGTGTATGTGCATATATATATATATGATGTTGGAATTAATTATATGGAATTGAAGATAAAAATAAAATTGTTTATATATATATATATATATTCAATTGGCTTTATGTTGGTGGAGGTTTGGAATAGTTTTTATATTCTAATCAATTTTCATTCAATGCTTGCTTTATATCTTGTAATGCTACCAACGGTTTTCAAGGAAAGGAGAAGAATTGGAAAGGCAAGCACAATATATATATCTGGAGCTATGTGTTCCTTTTAATATATATATATATATACACACACACACACACACACACGTGAGAGTGTGATATGTTAAAATATGAGCATAACTTATAATTTTTAGTTCTAATTTTGAGTGATCATGAAGTGATCAATTTTGTTTATTAAGCAAATTTGTGCAATGGTAATTTCTTCTCCTTACATCATGAGGTATGTTACACTATTTTAATCTTTCTCTTTTGAGAATTTATATTAATAGTGGGGGCAAGAAGAAAAATATTTTTGGATAATATTTTTATAACAACAAGTGAGGGATGTGTGTTGTTATGTAAGTATGTTGTTATAAAAATAATACAAGTTTTGGTAAAAATGTTTTATGATCAATAGTTAATGATATTGTGGTTTAATAGAAATTATGGGTCTATTATATTTGTGTATTGAGTATGTCCCATAAATTTCTATTGACATAACTATTGATAATATGAAAAGGATTTCTTAAAGCTTACATGTGAACTATTTTAAAATTTCTCTGTTTTGAGAATTTTATTTATGTGTAATTCTTGAAATTAACATATGTGTGAACGTTTTAATTTAAGAATTCAAAATAGCTTCATCTTAAGCTTTTGAGATTTTTATTTTGGAACATGATTTTTGTAGATTTGTGATCAAATTTGAAGATATTGACATATAAATTTTGGGCCAATTTGAAAATTAAGAAAACCATCTCTTTGAGATGATGATACGCTGTCAATTTCTAAATTGAGGAAACCATCTCATTGAGATGATGATATGTCATATATATATATATAAATTGGAATTAGCATTTTCTAATTCCAATCCATAATAACTCTTTAATTGTACATAGAAGTACAATGTTGTTGAGTTATTGGTCACAAATGAGATTGAAAAGTTTCAAAATAATTCTGTGAAATTGTTCTCTTAAAAAATAATATTATATGATGGATGAATTTAGATGCGCATATATGTTATGAATTTAATGCCCATCTATAATAATTATAAGGTTTTGTATAAGGTTTTATATGAGTTATGTAATCATACTCTTATAGATTTAAAAATGTGGGGGTATTTTGCAAAGTTTATGTTACATGACTATGAGAAAAATAAATTAACTATAAAACCTTAGTTATTATGTTGTTAATAGTTTCTCTTTGTGATTAGTGAAAATATCTCTTTTAGTTAAAGATGGATGTGTATGTATGTGGAAGTGATAGATGGTAAGGATGATTATTTGTCTGTATATGTGTGATGTAATGTTACATAAAGTCAAATATTCCTTTATATCTAGTGTTGACATGAAAGACATAGGTGAAGTAAATGAGATTTTGAGATTAAAACTATAAGGAAAGGTGATGGTATTTTACTATGTTCAAAATTGTCTTAAAAGTTTGATCATCAAAATGACAAACTGGTGAAAACTCCTTATGATTTTAACACTCAGTTAAGGAAAACAGAGGAGAGTCTCTGTTGTATTTAATAAACTTTACCTAGCATGACATATCATATATTATATGTCAGATGAGTGTCTATATGTACACAATTCCAACAAAAGAATTGAGAAGTATCGTAATTTACGATATCATATAAAGTGGATTTCCCATTGTATTAGAAAAATACAATGATGTTAACTGAATCTTTGATTCAGATGAGACAAAGTCCACTAGTGGTTAAAACCTTATCCTGGGTAGTGGGACGTTATTTTGGAGAGAGCAGCTATATAAATTTATAGGTTCACTATAAAATCAGAGTTTAGTACTCTGGAGTTGGCTGAAAATAAGACTAAATAGTAGAAAAACTACTTAGCAAATTTTTTAGTTGGGTAAGAGCCCAATGATGTCAGTGTCTGTGTTTTGTGATTGCCAAGTGGCAATAGCCATTGTAAAGAACAAACTTTTAATGGTAAGAGTATACATTTGTGTTGAGACACAAAGTTATCAAGCAATTGCTAAAAACTGAATTTGAAGTATACTGATCAGTTCTGTAAAGTCAAAAGTGAATTTGGCCAATTCACTGACTAAACATGCATGTAAGAAGGAAATTAGTCCTTCACACATCGAGGGAAATTAGACTTAAGCCAATATGAAATTAACAGCGGCGGGAACCCAACCTTTGTGATTGGAGATCCCATGAAGAAGGTTCATATGGGTAATAACAAGTAGTCTGTTAATTCTGCTAGCACTATATTCTCAGTCCATTTCTTATGGTGTTAAGTGTGAAAGTGCTAGAATGCATTGACTTGTGGATTGAGCGTAACCTCTTTATGATCTTCATAGCCCTACATTCAGGGTGGTGTATTCATTGCAGATACACTTGATGAAGTCACCTATATGAGTGTGGAGTGGGGCCGCTCCCATGAGATCGTGGCGAAATCTCTAGAGCACTCATGAATTCCAGGCACGCGAACGGCCGAAATAACGCGCACAACAGCGTTAATAGCAGAAATGTGAGGGGTGAGATGCGACGCTTAAGGTCACTATCTTACGACTAAGAGTATGTTGGTTCATAGAAGCTATATGCTTCATTGACTACTCTGTAAGATAAATCTTATCGGTCTAGGTCTAGTTTATAGTCTAAAAAGAGACATTGGATTAATGCGTTTACACCCATACGTAATCCAAAAGTTTTTTTTTTCAAAAATATCCTTTGAAATATGTGGGGGATTGTTGGAAAAATAGAGTTTTAATGAGCTTGATATTTCAAAAGAGTTTTTTTTTAAAAAAAGGGAATAAGAAAATTTTAATTGTTTTTAATATTTCGTAACAGCTATTTAATTGATATTAATTGCCAAATTAATAAAAACGGTTATGAAATATTAATTGCTATTAAAAGTCTTTTATGTCTATGTCTTTTACGGTTACATTTTTATGCTTATAAAAATGCTCTTTTCCCTCACTTTAGAGATGGAGATAACTAGAGGTTGTCTTCTCTCTTCTTTTCTTTCTCTCAAACTTTCTGGGTTACATGGTTTATTTTCTGCTATTCTGGCACATGAATGTTTTAGTTCTTGAGAGAACACTCAGAAGGGTCTGTTTAATCTTGGAGGAAGTTCTGTAGATGCAGAATAATTTCTGTAGTCGCGGAATAATTTTCTTAAGGACAGTGTCTCTTAAAAGACGCGACTCAGACAATATTGGTGACGGTAACTTTTTACAACATGGACTAGCCCTTCTTCTTCCCATTAGCCTTTGCCAATGTGATGCCCTAGGCACCACACATTAAACCCATGCGATTTGGCCTCGATTTTGGTTCAAAATCACCCAAATTTGCACCATTTCTCTTGATTTCTTTTATGGGTTTTCATTAGGGATGTTTAGGTAGTGTTTTGACACCAAAACCTCCCAACTAATTCCAACAATCCAAGTCATAATCATCAAATTTTCATTTAAAACCCTAACTTTTTTTTTTCTAAGTTTCATTCCTTAAATCGCATCTTTAATTTTTATTTCCTTATCAATCCTTGTTTCTAATTTCATTATTAATCATCAAAAAATATTTTAAAACACAACCCAAGCTCTAAAACTCTCCAACAATCCTAATTCCTACCCAAAACCTCTTAAATCTAAAAATAGAGAGAAAAATTGGGAAAGTGGAATACCTACCTCGAATCCTTACTTTTTCGGTGATGGTTGGTCGCCAGAGACTCGAACCTTCGCCGAAAAATGGTTGCCGGAAGCTTGGGTCTTGAATTTGAGTGAAAGGAGTTAAGACCCAAATTCAAGACCCAAGCTTAACTCCTTACTTTATTTTATTAATTATCTGGCTCCCTCAGTGTCACGTGTACTTCTCCCCAGTCTCTAGTCATTAATTACTTTCTCCAAAATGTCATCTCTAACCTCACATTTCTTACTAGGCAATAAAAAAAAATTTTTTTCCCCATATCCAAATTATTCCTAAAAATCAAATGTACTAACACCCGAAAATTGCAAGTGTTACAAAATACGATAAAACATCTTTTTAGTCTTTCTTTTTCTTGGGTGAAATGATGTCAATTACAAAATAAATTACTTTAAAAAGATTTTTGGAGTGATATAATTAATTATTATGTTATCACTTTCACAAATTATTTAGTTTCAACAATTTTTATTTTATTTATATGTACATACTTACAATATCACAATATTTTTTTTGGGTAAAAACAAGAGGAGACAAAAAAAAAAAGCACAAGCATATTAACTCCTAACAAACACCATAGAGGTATAGTTTGCTACAAGGACTAAAGAAACATCTTGAGGTGGATCCTTTCAAGTGCACAACTGTTGACGCAAGAATCTAACATGAAGTTTTTAATTAATGCAACCATCAGGATCTTGAAACTTTGAGCATTCAATGCATTAAGATCTAAAACAATATCAGACTTCAAATGGAATGAATCCAAAGATTACTACTATTAGAATTCATGATAAGTAATTACTTGTTGTGAATGTAGAAGAAATAAACACAAAGTAGAAAAAAGGAAAATAGTCAACATCCACGAAATAGGAAAGATTGCATAATTAATGTCATGTTTCCTAAATAAGGAATGAAGTTGTTTTATACATAAAAAGCAGATGTTCATAAAAAAGGAAAGATAAACTAATTGCAGAACATATCTGGAAGATCCATGTGCAATAAAAGTACAAAATTAAATGGTGATTTATTTCCTTATTTGGAGTAACGAAGTTTCCTATTCAAGGTACTTGATCTAGAGGCAAGATCTGGAACAATTATGCGGTTGACTCAAGTATTCAAAGCATTTTATGTTGTGGTGGGCTATACTTGAACAAGGCTAGCAACAAGACCACTCATACATACCATGTTACTAGTAATTTTGGAAGTTGTAATGACATTATTATGTTGCAACATTATCGCCTTTGTCATCCAAACTTTACTTGTCTATCAAAAATGTTCCATTCCTATTTTTAAATAAAGATTTAAAATTGTTTTATTGTGAAGTATGTGAATTATTTAAACATCATTGTAGTTCTTATCCTGCACATACTCATAAATAATCTCATCCTTTTTCTATTATCCATAATGACATATGAGGCCCTTCCCATGTTCAAAACATTTCTGAGGCACGGTACTTTATATCCTTTATTGATGACCATACTCATATTACTTGAGTTTTTCTTATGAAAAAAAAATTGAAATAACACAAATTTTCAAAACCTTTCATACCATGATTCAAAACCAATTTCATACCAACATTCAAATTTTTCGAACTGACAATGCCAAGGATTATTTCAATTTTGTCCTCAAACTTTCTTCTTGAACATGGTATTATTCATCAAAGCTCTTATGTTTACACCCCTCAACAAAATGAAATTGTTGAATGTAAAAATAGATACCTTCTTGAAATTGCTCGATCCTTGCTACTCATTCACAATGTGCCTAAACATTTTTGGGGGAATGTTATCTTAATCGCAACTTATCTTGCCAACAGAATGCCCTCTAGAATTTCGAAATTCGACACCTCTTATCAGGTTCTTTTGAAAAACTTTCCTTAAAACAAATTGATTAATGACATTCCTTTAAAGGTGTTTGGGTGTTCAGCCTTTTTTCATATCTTATCTCATCACAGAAGCAAACTTGATGATAAATCTAAAAAATGTATTTTTATTGGATGTGCTTCTCACCAAAAGGGCTACAAGTGTTACTCTCCCACCACATGAAAGTTTTATACTACTATGAATGTTACCTTCCTTGAACATATACCCTTATACCCCAAAACTCATATTTAGGGCTAGAAATCTATGAATCAAAAGGAATATCAATTTTAGGTTAATCCATTATCTACACCTGAAATAAAAAATGTTGAGCCTTTATCGCCATTTAAAGATGAATCGAAGGCCCCCGCTACTCAAGTGCAAGGAGACAACAAAGATATAAGTGTATATTCTAGGCGTCTTAAGCATGTGGAACAACAAAATACAACTCCTAAGCATTGCCAATCTAACTCAAATCCAACTCCAAATGAAAGCCCTCAAGGTAATATCGATACTCAATCCTCTACTAAAAATGTGGATTCTTATAATGACCTTCGACTATCTATTGCTTGGAGGAAAGAGGTTAGATCATGTACTCAACATCCTATTGCTCACTATATTTCATATAAGAAATTGTCTTCAAAATACATGTCCTTTATAGCAAATATTGACAACACTGAGTTGCCAAAGAACATAGAGAAGCTCTATAACACTCAAAGAAGCCCTATAACACTCAAAATGGAGGAAGGCCGTAAAAGAAGAGTTAAATGCGCTAAAGAAGAATGGCATATGGATTCTTACTAAAAGACCTCCAGGAAAACAATAAGTGGGATGTAAGTGGGTGTTCACTGTCAAGTACAAGGCAAGATTATTGGAGAAATGGTTCATACAGACTTATAGGAGATTACCAGGAGACGTTTGCCCCTGTAGCAAAGTTAAACACCACAAATGTTCTCTTATCTATTGCTGCAAATCTTGACTGGAAGCTTCATCAGCTTGACATCAATAATGCTTTTCTATATGGGATCTTAAAGAAGAAGTCTACATGGAGATACCTCTTGGTATGAAAAAATCGAGTAGCTCTCAACTGGTGTGTAAACTTCAAAAGTCTCTCTATGGCTTCAAATAGTCTCCAGGGGCCTAATTTGAAAGGTTTTTCTTAGGGCAATTAAAAGGCTAAGTTATAATCAAGCGCAGACAGATCACACTCTATTTATCAAACAATCTCCATTGGAAATTACCATCCTCATTGTATATGTGGATGACATAATAGTCATTGGACATAATGAAGAAGAAGTGACACACTTATAGAAGTTCCTAAGCAAAGAATTTGAGATCAAGGATCTTGGTCTTTTCAAATACTTCGTTGGAATGAAAATAACTTAGTCTAGCAGAGGAATCTTTGTTTCACAGAGGAAGTACACCCTAAATCTTTTGAAATGTATTGGATGTTAGGATGTAAACTTCTTGACACCCCCATGGATTCAACAAATAGGCTCAAATAAGTCCTCTAGTCCTATTGATAAAGAGATGTATTAATGTCTTGTGGGAAAACTCCTATACCTCTCTCAAACTAAACCTGACATCAGTTTTGCAGTAAGTGTTGTAAGTCAGTATATGAATAATCCTACTGAAGAACATCTCGAGGTTGTTAATCGGGTACTCAGATACTTGAAGATAAAACCAAGATTTTCAGAAAAAGGGTGCAACAGAAGTATTGAAGTGTTCTCAGATGCTGATTGGGCTGGTTTTCTAATTGATAGAAGGTCTACTTCAGGATACTATACCTATATGTGGAGAAATCTTGTCACTTGGAGAAGTTAAAAGCAAGTCTGTGGTGTCTAGAAGTAGCGCAGAAGCATAATTTCATGTTATGACACATAGAACCTGTGAAGTAATATGGTTGAAAAAAGTGTTGGAAGAGTTTCAACTTCCAATCACCACCTCCATGAAACTCCATTGTGATAATCAAGCAGCAATTCAAATTGCAAAAAATACAGTCCATCATGACAGAACCAAACATGTAGAGATCGATCGTCATTTTGTTAAAGAGAAGTTGAAGTGAAGGGTCATTGAGATAATTTATACTCTTACACTACAACAAACGACTGATATCTATACGAAGACTATTTCTAAAACTCATTTTGATAATATTTTATCCAAACTAAGAATGATTGACATTTATTCCTTAGCTTGAGAGGAGTGTGAGATTCTATATTTATTGTGATATTATGGCTGATTTATTTCCTTTCTTGTAAAATATTTGGTCATTGATTTGTTTCCTTTTCTGTTATTCTAATTAATTAGGATTTATCTGTATTCAATAGGGAATTATTTATATTAAAAAGGATTAATTATATTCCTAGGACTATGGAGGATTTTCCTCCTCTTATTACTCTAGCTAGATGTATATAAACCCTATTATCCTCTTGTAATGATTAGATTTTGAGTAAATAAACTATACAAAAATTATTGGCACTGCTTGATTGTTGCTTTTCAAAAACAATTATTTTTTTTAGAAAATTAAAGTAACAAAACTTGTTTTGCATAATTTTTTGGAGCATTTATTTTAAAATAAATAAGCAAAAAATATCCAAATATACGCATTATTGTTTGTTCTTTAAAACTTAATTCAAGTTTTAATTTTGTCCTAAATTTTTTTGGTATCCATTTTATTCCACACATTCGTGCCAATTTCGTCCCTTAACTTAACTCTATTTAACTTGTTGATGTTGACTCCTTCATTGTATATAACAACACCAACTCATCTCATTAAGCACTTGTGTCCCTTAAATTTCTTAAGAGTTTCAACTTTATGCCATAAGTTGCATAATAGTTTTAAATCCATCCTTAATGTTTCTTGAAAGTCATGTCAAAATTTGATATATCTTACAAGAATATTATCTTCCTCTCAAAATTCGAACATACTTTTTTTGGTGAAATTTAGGTGATACTATTATTTTCTTTTCATTCCTCCATGCCACAATTTTGTTTTCTACGTCCACCTGGAATCACTTTTAATTTTTATGAATAAAAATTTAATAACCTGGTCCATTTCTAGGTTTAATATTCATTAATGTTTGGTAGGTTATAATGTTATATGTAACGTTTGTTTGGCAGGAAAGAGCAGAGGACAAAGGTTTCAGATTTCCTGTGTCACGTGTCACATGGCAAACTGTAAACTTACTGTTTAACTACTGTTATATTTGGTCATAACACTGCTTACATACAGTATTCGCTATATATATATATATATATATATATATATATATATATGTGTGTGTGTGTTTTGTTTAATAAAAATAACAGGTAAGTTAGTTGAAATCTTATAAATTAATTTTTAACTAAAAGTTGTTAGTTGAAAGTTGAAATATGTTATACCAGTTTATTAAATTAGAAGTATTTGATAAAATTAACTATTGAAATAGCTGATAAATGTAAAAGGACATACTTATATGATATTCTATATAAATTTTTTTTAGACAAAAATATATTTTTAGGTAATTATAATTTCAAGTTTTTTTTAGTTAATTTGAACTATTATAATATTTTTTTAAATATAAATATAAATTTAAAAATAAAAATAAAAATTATTCACAAAAATATTAATTTAACAATTTGAGATTTATGGTAGGGACAAAGACGACAGATGATGTACCTGTGATTCGAATTTGGAGACTACAGACGACAGACAACAGACAATGAATGGGTAGAGACAAAGCAATGAAAAATTTAAAAGCGAGACGGGTAGGGACGACAAATGATGGATGAGCAGGGACGAACCAAATAGGATGCTATAAGAGGAATAAAGATAAAAGAGGAACAAAAATATAAAAGTTATAAACCAATTAAAGTAATGTTTGATAAAAAAAATTTAAATTACAAAAATAAACTTATTTATCAAACACTTATAATTTAATCAAAAAAAACTTATAAATTAGTCAAAATAAATTATAAACTAGCTTAAAGGATTTGCAAAAGACAACCATTATATGCATATATATATATATATATATATATATATATATATATATATATATATATATATATATATATATATATATATATATATATAAGGTTGATATTGAAAACTTCATGAATGCGAAGTTTGCCATAAAAATTAATAGCATGATCTTCCATTAACGTTAGATACACTTCATTGAATGCCTTATTATTGAAAATAGGTACTATTGGTAGAAAATTTATTATGAAACTTAAATCCCTTCTAACTTCAGAATTGGAGTTGGTTGGCATTCTCTATTCGGTAAAATTAGTTTATAACTTAAAAGTTATAAGTTAGTTTATTGAACTGAAAATGTTTAATAAAAGTAACTGTTAAAGTAATTGAAAAGTATAAAATGACATAAAATAATATATATTTTTTAATTTTAAAATGATATAAATAAATATATTATTTTTTAATTAGATTAATTTAAATTATTATATATATAAAATTCATTAAAATATATATTTATATATTTTATTATATATAATAAAATATATTTACATATTTTATTATATTTATATATAAAGGTATAATGAATATGAAATAAAGGTATAATAAGTATTTTATAAAATAACAAGGATAAAAAAATAAAAAAAAATACATAAACAATAAGCTACGTAAAGTAGTTTATTAGAATAAGTTATAAACTATTAAAATAAATTCGTTTACTGAACACTTTTAACGAGCTTATAAGCTAATTAGTCAAATAAATTATAAGCTAACTCATAAGCTATTAACTTATCACGTTGAACACAACTTATGTTCGGATTCAAGAAGAAAATAAAGAGGGTTTCGTGCAAACTCTTTTATCATCAAAGACAAGAACGATAACGAAAGGAATAAACATTAATTATATATCTTTATATTCAGAATATTCATTTATATTAATTTCTGGTCGTTTTTTTTTTTTTGAGTTTAATGATTTTGATGGGATCTCATAGTATAGTTTTTGAACCCGATCAATCTATTTGGGTTGATCTAGGAATGGTTGACCAGAGTTTATTTTGGTTTGGGTCATCTCATTAAATTGGAATGTAATCGATCCGATTAAGATTTGATTGAATTTTGATTAGATTGGCAACCTGGTCCTTTTTTTTTTTTTAAATTTCAGCTTAATACTTCACTAATGAAAAATAATATTTTAACCATTAAATAAAAAGTAAGCTATAATTATCATATAAGTGTGCCAATACATATATATATATATGAATAATAATTATATTTTAAAATATAAAATGTTATTATTTTATGTATATTATATCATCATATTATCTAAAATGGTTGTAAATCATAAAATTTGAACAACGTCGCATATTAAAAAATAAATTACTTTTAATTTTTTTACAATTCATTAATATAATTATAAAAGATTTTATTTATTAATTTAATTTATTTATTAATTTAATTTATTTATTAATTAAATATAATATTTGTGTGCTAAAAATATTTTAAGATACATTATTTAAAATATTTTGATTGTGAAATTTGTGTATATATTATTTTTTTATTTATTTTGATATTCATTTATGAGTATATATATATATATATATATATATATATATATATATATATATTTGTTCAACAATTGATCTAATAACGGTTAAATTAATAACTTAATAATTCAAAGATTAGTTCGGGCCGGTTCTTAAAATTATGACATGTAGCTTAAGGGGAAGATATAAAAGCTTTTGTCTATAAATAATTGCAGCTGGGGCAATTTGGGGTCAATATGGGTTTTATTCGTTATTCTATTTGCTACCATCATAATCATCCTCTAGAATATTGTACAGACTTATTTCCCACTTCCTTTCATTCAACCTAAAATGGTACTAAGCAAAAGAGATATAGAGATAAAGATAATAGAGCTACTGATTTCATGTACCGTAAAATAAAAAAAAAATAAAATCCCGAACTTCGAGTTTGTAGATTAGCTGCGTGCGTGGTCAATAATTTATGAGAAAATTAATGATTTAATTTTTAATTTTTTTTAATTAAGGCTTCTAAAAAATTTATCAATTTAATTAATCGATAAAAGATTATTTTTCTCTCAAATTTATCTTCTAAAATAGTTTCAAACATTTTCTCCTAATTAATATAGTTCCTCCTTTGGCCCAAAAAAAAAAATAGTCCAACAGGCACTTTAATACGAAAATCAAGGGATAATTCAAAAAATTTACTCACCAATAATTTTTAGACAAAATGGACAAATCTCTTACAAACTTCTTCGTCATGGAAATTCTTGTCACGAATTCCGTATCAAACAAAAAATTTCTTCAGTGTTAGTTTATTTGCTACAAAGAAAAATTGATATCATTTTTGTGAGTTGAAGATATTTGTAAAGGTAAGTCAACAACTACTCATTTTGCCTAATAGATGAAAAATATTAACGGAAATTAAAAATGTTTAAGGAGCCAAAATTTAGATAATAGTGGCATTTCAAAAACTAAATAATTAAATACGTAAATTAGGTCACGGGATATATTATACCATTTGTTATAAATGATTTAATTGAATCTCTTTCTTTCTTTATTTTTTTTCATCAGTTGAAACTGATTTTGTTGAAGGTAGGGAGCACGCCCTTCTCAGAGAGTATTTTCTGTTGGTTCAAAATTTTCATGAAAGAACGATAAACCCATCTCACTTGAACTACTATTTGTAAGTTTTAATTAAAATTATTTAATAATTAACTACTATCATGTACAAATTTAACTGCTTCAGAAAATTACATATATTATATTAAGCTGCTCTTGATCTTTAAGAGTTTTTGCTTTTGAGTACAAAATCATACAGGAGTTTCCTGCTTTTTTCTCTTTTTGGAGTTGTAGGAGTTATGCTGTCTTTCTCATCAATTGTCAATTATTGGCCCACTGAAATCTTAGACCCTAAACAAATCACCAGGGTATGAGATTGGGCAGGCCCAATTTGGGCCCATGTTATTTTGCCCATTGCGTGAATCAAACCAAACAAATATGTGATTAAATTTGCGAACTAATATATGAACTTACCAATGATAGCATTAAGAGTAACCCTTTAAAGGGGGAAAATTCTAGAAGAAGAAGAAGGGGAAAAAAAAAAGAACTTTATTTTATAGTGACATATATTTCAATGGATTACGATATAAAATAGTTGATTTTGGTCAAGTCTCAAGAAAACTACATCAGGTGACAAATATTGTCCATTAGTTTTAGCTAGACATGAAATTGTTTTTTTCTTGTAGCTAAAATATTGGTCTTGCTAGTGCTACTGTTTAATTAAAAGCTTGTCAAGTGATAGAAGCAACATTATAATAATTATGAGCTAATAAGACCATATTGTCCAGTATCCAGCTTAAGATTTAGGATTTTTTTACTGCCCCATACCCCTTTTAAATTTATATTTCAGTGGTATCTTTTTTTTTTTAATTTACAAATTTAGGCCCTTTTTACTATAGACCTGTACAGATTGTAAACGTGTCGCCCTTGTCAGAGATACACTCCTTTTGTCAGATCAAGCGATGTCACCACTGACATAGGCGACACGCATGTCGCCCATGTTAGGAGCGATACACATACTGCACAAAATGGTGATAGTATTTAATTTTGTGAGGTGAGAGACAAGTGGAGGAAAATATATTACAGTGACAAGTGGGGGGAACCGATTTTTGTAAAAATAAAATTAAAAACAAAAAGCAAAAAAATCCACAATATAGGATTTAATATTAAGCAAGCTTTTATTTTTTATTTTTATCTTTCACTACAGGAAAGAGGGCTAATACCTATAGCCAAATTACAAGGAAAGGAATGAATTCAGTAGGAAAATTATTATTCCTACTAAATAGCTAATGAAATTTTTCAGTAACAGAATCAATAGTCGGTAATTGTTTTCTTATCGATTTCTGACTGAAACATATTATCTACTGAACTCTTCATATGAATTTTCAATAGAAAAATATCATCTCAAACTCGCAACCACCTACCACATGTATGAGTGCGAAACACATGATTTGTTGTTGTAGATCATGCACGACAAGATTTGTTGTACATGTATGTCTCGAGCAATTTTGTTAAAAATTTAAAAATAATTTAAAATTAAAAAATATAAATATAAAAATATAATATATATATATATATATTATATTTATTTATTTATAAATATATAAGAATATATATAAATACATATCCCTATTAGTGTTCGAGAGCCATGCTCTCAAGCACTCTCTCGAGGACAAGGTTCTCGAGCATATTAGATCTTTTTTAATTTTTTTTTTAATATATCGTAGTATGTATTTACACATTTGATAATTTTTTTAATTGTAATATTTATATTGTCTAATTTAATAATAACAATAACTATATCAAACCATTTTTATTTATCTTGTAACCTTTATTTTTTTAGTTTTAATATTTATATTTTTGTAAGTATCTTTACATTTTTTTAATTTCAAAACAGTATACAATATAACCTAATTTTTTGTTTTTTGTTTTTAATTTTATTTTTACAAAAATCGATTTCACCCACTTGTCATTGTAATATATTTCCCTCCACTTGTCTCTCATCTCACAGAAAAAAATACCATTACAATTTTGTACAGTATGCGTGTCGCCCCTGACATGGGCGACACATATGTTGCCTATGTCAAGGGCGACACCGCTTTATCTGACAAAAGAAGGGGCGACATGCTTGTAATCTGTGCAGGTCCACAGTAAAAGTGACCTAAATCTAGAAATTAAAAAAAAAAAAAAGATACCATCGGAATATAAATTTAAAAGGGGTATGGGACAATAAAAAAAATCTAAGATTTAGAGTAGCCATAAAGATGTGATAATTAGTATTGTCAAACGGACAGACCCAAACCGGTCCATGATGGACTAAAGGTTAAACGGACCTCTTTAATAAGACTAAGATCGTTCACCTTAGCCAACGAACCTAAACAGGTCAACCAGTGGGCCACTTTTTTAAAAATTATATTTAAATAATACATTTTAAAAATCTTTTAGTAAAAAAATCAATATTTTTTTTATTAAAATACAAATTTATACATTTAAAACATTATTTCTTTAACATTTTTAAATAACTAATAACTTTAGGTTTTCATATTTTATTTTAAAATAACTATATTATATTTAAATTTAAAAATTCTATATTGATTTTTAAAAAATTACAAAAGTTTTTATATCCAAATTTGCTATATCTATTAAATATAAGGTTATAAAATATAAAAATGTGATAAAATATGATTATTTATACTAAATAATATATTTTTTTGCAAAAAAAAAATGGGCCAAATAGATCGACTCGTTTTTAAATTAGTTTATTTTTCTGAACCCAAGATTGTTCATTTATACACTGTCTTGAGCTAATCTGCCGGTTACAAACCAAATTGCCAGTACTAGTAATAACAAATCTTATAATGACTGATGTATTGGGATTGAAATTTAATTTATATAAAACTTAACTGTTCCTATCTCAAATTTTCTTTTTCTCTAAATAATTACTAACCAGATGTTGATTTTGGCATTAAGTGGTACACCTTGGATGAGATAATTTTGTGCAGCAATTCATGTAAGTATGGTCTATATATAGCAGACATTGCCTATAATTGAAACACCCCTTTTCTAAAGGCAATGTTTTATTATTTAGGAAATTATATCTTGTCTTCTTGAACGAAGATCTCATCATAAAATCAATATATTAATTTCAAATTTTTAGATAAAATAAAAACATTAAATCTTTTTAAATTTCTGAAATTAGAAATACATTTTGTTGTAAGTACAATATTGAACTATAGGGTCACAATCAAAATCATATAATCTCTTCTTGTTATTTTTAACTAAAATTTAACTTTTTTTTTAGAAAAGGATATTTTATGTCTTAACATTTATCTCAATTTTCATTTATATTTTTGAAGTTTTTTTGATTAAATATGTATTTTATGTTTCATTTTTTATCATATATGTCCTAAAATAACCAAAATACCCTCCATCCTCCCTCTTCTCTCTGTCCTCACTGAACTTTTCTATTTATTCACCTAGGTCCCTAGCTAATATTTTTCCTTTTATCTTTTGGATGATTTAAGATTATATTTAGTTTCATCTAATCTGTCATGCACATTTTTCTCTCCATCTCTCGATTTTTCTTTCCAAACTAGTCCAAAACTTCATCTTAGACATTTTAAAGATATTTTCGGTCATTTCCATCCCAAAGCAAGGCAAGTAGTAGATTAAAACTAAGTTTTAGAAAGAAAAATCTTACTTTGCCTCTGTTTTTCATTTTTTTTTTTTGGTTTTAATCCACTACTTGCCTTGCTTTAGGATGGAGATGACCGAAATGTTCTAAAAACATCTAAGATGAAGTTTTGGACTAGTTTAAAAAGGAAAACCGATAGATGGAGAGAAATAGGGACTAACATGAATAAACTCAAAAGTTTACAGGAGTTGATTTAATTATAGAACAAAATATATTCATAATCTATGGACCTAAATGAAGTTAAATATGATCCTAAATCATCTAAAAGACAAAAAAAAAATTAGCTAAGGATCTAGATGAATAAATAAAAAAATTTAGTGAGGATAGAGAGAGGACAAAAAGAAAAGAGGAAGGATAGATGACATTTTGAGAAATATATGATAAAATATGAAATATAAAAGATATATTTGAACAAAAATTTTAAAGATATAGATAAAAATCAAAGTAAATATTAGGGGTATAAAGTACTTTGTTATTTATTTATTTTTTTGTCATAGTTTTTGAAAAAGTGTGTGTATATATATAGGTTAAATTGTATAACCTCAGGCCGAACTTAGGAGGTGGTGCACTTTACTTCTCTTTTTTTTTTTGAAACTTCTAAACTCAATAATTTTTTTTTTCAAGTTTTGGAGTTGTGCAAAGAACCTCCTTCTATTAATATTGTTTTTCTGTTAATCAATGACATGTCAACAAAAGAAATGCCCAGTCAGATCAAACTTGTCCAAGTGCCATCTGATGTGGTTAGGAACATTTTGGACATTATCACAAAATAAATTACAATTTTTTTAAATAAACAAAACCCAAAAAAGAAGCATCAAAAAATTTGAAAAGAAAGCGCAGGAGAGACTCAAATCTGCTAATTGCTTCGGTGACTCCTACACAGCATGTGCAACTGCAACATAAAGAAGGAAACCGGACTGCTCGTTATTATTATTTTTTTTTAATTTTTTATTTCGATGCTTTTTTTATTTAAATAAATTCTAATTTTGTTGTTATAATGTCCAAATAGCCACTAGCCACATTAGATGACACTTGCACAAATTTTATTTGATTGGACATTTCTTTTGTTGACATGTTATTGAGTCACAGCCACAATATTGACGGAGGTGAGGTTTTTTTTAATAGTATTTAAAAAATTAGATCGGAACGGTCGGTTTAATTAAAAAATTAATAAATTGATTTGGTTTGGATCAGTGAAAAAATTAGTTGAATTGGTTTCAAATTAGTAAAATTGACTGGTTCAATAGGTTCAATTTTTTTAATTTTTTTTAAATTTTTACTAAATATTATTATGTATTTTTAAGAAATTTTTAAAAATTTAAGCTATTAAGAAAATATCTAAGACTGATATAAATATATATTTATAACATGCTTAAAATATTTTAATATATGTAATATATACATTAATTATATATTTTAATATATTTTAAGTATTATTGATTTAATTATTGACCTTTAAATCGATATCTTGACTGGTTCAATAACTAGTCCAATTTTCTAAACCTTAATTGTTTTGCACAACTCCAAAAATTGAAAAAAAATTTTTATTGAATTTGAAAGTTGAGAGAGATAAAATGTCTGCCAAAAGTTTTGTGCAAAGCCTGTATCGAGGTTAAGATTTATTTTCCTGTGTGTTAAGTGTATTTAGAGATAAGGTGAAGGTGAGTAATAATAAGGAAAAGTATACAGGTTCCAATTAATTAGAAGACAAAATCTCTTCTCAAGTCTCAACCACAATGCACAAAGGTCAACCCCCTCCAGGTCTACTCTATGCCTTGTTCTTTTCTTTCTCTCTCTCTCTCTCTCTCTCTCTCTCTCTCTCTCTCTCTCTCTCTCTCTCTCTCTCTCTCTCTCTCTCTCTCTCTCTCTCTCTCTCTCTTGGTTGTCTGTTGCATTTTCAACTGTTAATTTAACTGCTTTCTCAAGTCTCAACCCCCTCTGGCCCACCCCCCCCACATTCTTCATATATCATCTATTCCCTTCCCTTAATTAATTAATTTCTTCTTCTTCTTCTTCTCTTCTAATTTCTATATAAGTCCTTCTCTCCCTTCTTCATCTCTCTCTCCCAAACCCCTTTTTTTACTTATAACAAATCAGATCAACATGGATCACTCTCTGAGCTCATCCATGTCCAAACCAGCTTCTCCTCATGATGATGACGATGAGGAAAGTGGTTGGACTTCTTACTTGGAAGATTTTTCATCACCAAATGCCACCGTTAGCTCCTCCTCCTCTTTCATCTTCATTAATGGTGGTGGGTCTTCTTCTTTGGTCTCAGATGCTGCTTCTCGTGCCGCATCAAGATTCTCAGTCTCACGCCACCAAAGTAATCATCTTCCTTCCTCCTTCGCTTCAAACAACAAGAAGCTCACTTTCAAGAAAACAAGAACCCAACAGATATCTGATGAGGATGATCCCTTGGAGGACACTGCAACCTCTCCTCTGAATAGTCCCAAGGTACATATATGTTCTTATTATATAATTCATCTTTTTATGATTAAGCGATTCCTTTTCATCTTTTGCACCCTTTTGCTATTTAGGTTGCAGATTTCATTCCAGCTGAAACGATTACCACAGATCAAGATCAACTATGTGATTCTACGGTAAGCTTAATTTATGTATATTTTTTTTTCTCAGACGATATTAATTAGCAAAAATCAGCGATATTTTTCTCATCTATTAGGGTTTAATTACTTCTACGATGATACTGAAGGGTAAGGAATTTGCAACGAATCATAATTCAGAATTGCAGAAAGATGATGATCAAAATAAGGATGAAATGCATGTTAATGGGAAGAAGAACATTGACTACACAGACTTGAAGAAAAGAGGGCTCTGTTTGGTTCCTTTGTCCATGTTGGTTAATTATTTTGGCTGACTCATTCTGTCTATATTCTCTCTCTCTCTCTCTCTCTCTCTCTCTCTCTCCCCCCTTCTCGTTGTATCCCTTCAGTTTTTCTTCGTGTTCTTCTTTAATTGTAACAAAAATCATGGAGCTGAATACAAAATGTAATCCAACGCTGTAATTGGATATATATTTATATATTTGTGTCCTGGATTTGTGTTGTGTGAATGAAGAGAAACTTGGACATTTAATAAAGAACGTTTTCTTTAAACATGTGTAAATGATTGCACTACTATAAAATTGAAAATCAGAAACTAAATAAAAGTGTGGATGTCAAAAAGTTAACGTGACGGCGAGAAAAGATAACTCTTTTTGTTTGGTGCAGGGTAAAAATAGGTTAAAGAATATGTAGGTGTAATAGCGAGAAGGTCTTTATTTCACATAGGTTTGTTTGGAGGATTTGTCAGAGTGTAAATGTGTCGTCATCTAATTTAGTAATGTCAGTTTAATTATTATTTATTTTATCTTTGGGTCTACAAGACTGTTAATGAAACAAAGTATCTATTTTGGAATATAGAAGCTTTGAAAGTAAGATATTATACTATTAGTACGTGATGCTGCAAGTCTTTATGTTTGTCTGAACTATGAAATTAATTACGAATTGAAAATCAAATGTTACATTATAATCAATATTTGTAAATAAAAAGAAAGTGAAAACAATTTAAACTTTCTGCTATAATTAAAATGATCACTTTTCAAAAATTTGGCTAGCATTTAACATAGTCTGCAATTTAATATTTTAAGAGATTTTTTTTTTCAGAATACTGAAAATTGTTAAACTAGAATTTAGTTCCTATTATTCCATTGTTGAACATTGGTTTCCTATACCTAATTATGGCAAACAATTTGCCTCAGAACATGCTAATCTTGAATTAATCAAATACGTATAATTAATTTAGTAAGGGTGATACCTTATTCAAACAGGTAGTTAAAGAATCACAAGAGAAATGCCAGTTCTGTTGGTAGGCTGAAGAGAATTTAGTTTATAGAATGTGGACATTTATTTAAGTAAAAGAGGAAGTAGATTGATAGGTTTAAATAATATTAATTCTGCTCCTACCTGCTGTAGGCCATTCATTTAATTAAAAAAATTAAGAAACTGCTGCAATGGAAGACCCCTCCATGTGCTGAAGCATTAATTTAAAACAGGTGAGTACAGATGCCTTAAGGACATTCTCACTTTTAAATTCCACCACCATTTTTGTCTTTCACCTCGCTCTCTTAATATTCTTCTTCTATATCTACCATAACCTAAGATTTGTTACTTCATTATATTTATTGTATATTGACATGACTACACAGTAGTATGTGGTATATGTATATATATGGTTTCATTTCTTAAATCTTTTTCTTGTTTCGTGTAAGTTTCTCTTGATTAATTGCCCCCTTTTTTCTTTGTCTGTAGACACAACTTACAAGGAAGGTATATACAGAATCTACCTGGTTTAATGTGAGAAACGCTCTTAAACATATAATATGAATATATATGAATATGACTTCTAAGCTGAGCATTAAGAAAATCTTCTTTGTCCTTTTCATGCCGTGACAGACACTTGAACAGAAAAAAACAAAGACGAATTCAACATGACCAAGGAAATTACACAATAATGCAGACTTCAGTCGTACCTTCTTCTGATGGGGCTCTCTGCAAACAAACCCTTATTCTACTCTTCTGATGAGGCTTTCTGCAAACAAACCCTCATTCTACCAATAATTCCAACATGAAGAGTTGAGAGAATATTCCGTTCAACTTTTATATATCTTATCTGTAATTAATAGGATCATATTTTATTACATGAAAAATTAATTACCTCCGTTAACAATTTGTTCCAAGTAGACTAGATGTTAATTCTTCAAAATCATGTAACCCTCAATTATCCTGCAACTTCATAAACTCATATATCTAACTAGTCTAACAATGAAGAAGTCTGAATAGAAAGATCAGAACTAAAAACGAAAATGTCCTTGCCAAACTGTCAAGTGTCAACTTCGTTGAATTATATATTTGTATTTACTCTTAGTATGGAATAATTAGGCATCAAAGAAACCTAGGTCTGTTTAGATGTGTTTTTATGTTCTTGTTTTGAACATAAGTTTTGTGAAATTGCTTTAAAATTAATTTTGAAAATGAAAATATAAAAAAAATTCCGTTTGTATAATTTGTTTTAAAATAATTTTTAAAACTTCAAAAAGCAAAAATAAAATGTGTATGAAAAATTTGTTTTTGAAAATAAGAATTAAAAAATATTTGATGCAAAATTTGTTTATGTAATATTATAATAAATTGAATACAAAGAAATAATTACTAATAATATTTTAAAAGAGACTAAAAGTCAAATAAACTGGGCTATATTTTGATAAATTAGTTAGATCTATTATTCAATTACATAACCCATTAAAAATGCATATTTACACAATAACATATAATAATAATTATTTATAATCTTAATAAGATAGAATTGATTGACATAAATTAATATATATACATATATATATATATATATATATATATATATGAATAAGATAGATATTAAAAGCAATAATTTCATAAGATTAATATAAAAAATACAAAATTTCTTAATAGAAATTAAAAGAGTAGAAAAATATTTGCATTTATTAGCGGTCGTTAGAAACCTTTGCAAAACTTTTTGGATTTTCGTGGGGACTAGCACCACTGCTAAAAAATTTTTTCTTCTTTTTTTTTTTACTAATTTTTATTTATATAAATGTCATTAATGGAATTGTTAGCATTATTTATTTTATATATATATATATAAAGTATTTTATAAGTGATATTTATAATGTTGACAATTTATTTGAGTGGACTAACATATTAAATATTATATATTTATGCACATTTGGGACATATCGATTGGGTGCTATCTTTAATTAGGTTTGTGATAAGATCTTCATGTATTTTATTTTGAGGGACCTATTTGATTTTTATAAATTAGTCTGAGGTGACAATGTAAATATTTTGTGTGTAGATACACGACTTTAAATAATAACAATAATGAGATGTTATTACAGAAGAGTCAACCTATGGGTCAACCCATAGGCATAGGAACTAGGTAATGGTTCCCTGAGTTATATAAGGGACTCTGTTTTGGTGAGATAGTATGTGAGTAATTTTGCCTTTTTTCATCAAACAAAAAACAGTGAGAGAAAGCATTTTATACTCTCCTAGAAGAACTTACCTGTAATTTTGATATCTGAATTATGATAGATTAAAGTACACCCTTATTCAATTGTCATTATATGTTCTTATTGCTTACTAAATATCGACAAACAATAAAATTATATTTGAATATTTTCCGCATCTTGAGTTTCTATAATTCTAAGTTGTTTGGCCTTTGTTGATAGTAAATTTTTCTAAAACTTACATAATTATGATTATGACACTGCGTTTTTTAGTCTATTTTCAAGATGATTGTTTTTGAAAACACATCAAACTTTTTTTTCATTTTTTGTTTTGAAAACAATAACTTTAAAAACTATTTTTAAAATTAATCTTTCAAAAACATGAACCAAACAAGTCTTTTTTTTTTATTTTGAAAAACAAATAATAATTTTCAAGGAACAACAACCAAACATGCCAATAATAGTTTTCACATTCATTCAATCTGTATAATATAGCTAGCCCTACATATCGGTCAGCATGAAGTCATTGTTTAACATACAAAATGAATCAATTAATGTGTGCGCTGAAGATCAAGAATTCAATATTGCCAGAAACTTGATACTGTGTATGTTCACTTTTCTTGTCGCCATCAGAATGCATATATATAATACAAAAGGGGCGAACTGTTGACAATGATCTTTGTAATTATGCCAAGGCATGCATGATCAAAGTTTTTGCAATCATATCAATGTAGTTGGATGAGAGTAGTATATATTAATTAATATTCATAAAAGAAAAAAAAAAGCAAAATTTTACAATATGCATTTTTCTCCTTGTGTCATCATATGAATTGAATCTCATCAAATAAGAGTGTTCAGATTCAAACCAATTTAATTTCAACTGACTCGATCCAAACCGTTTGAATGGATTGGATGGCTTTTTATAAAAACTGACTTAATCAATTTAGTTGTTAGATAACGTCAAAATTCATTTGAACCGAATATATAGATATATAAAATATTAGATATATTATATATTATACAATATCACATATTATAACATATTATATATTATATATAAATACTAATTAGATTATATTTTATATACTATTTTATATTTTATAAAATCATACAGTTTTTGATTAAATTTGAGGAGAAAATAATAAATTTTTTATTTTTTTTTAAACGGCCATCCAATCCGATTGGATTGGATTGGGATAATTTGGATATTTATAAATCATTGTGAACCCACTTGGATAAATCTGGTGGGTTAACATCATAAATTAGGTAACCAATCAAATAGTTAACAACGATAATGATGTGATTTGTTTTTTGGAGTGATATATCATAGGTTTAATAGAAGGATCAAAAACTGACAACCTGAGGATCAATTTTACTGATATTTTAGAACTCATCAAAATCATTAAACATATCTCATTATTGCTTATAGAAAGATGAATAAGTTTACCCAAGAGTTCAACTTTATAAAAAATTTAGTATTTTGACGATTAAATTTAATTTTAATTTTTTCACTTGAACTTTTTATTAAGGAGCGAAAAAATTAAAGTACATTTAATGATAGACAATCAACCTCCTGGGAAGTTAAATTTTCTATAATATTAACCAAAATAATAGAATTTTACCTAATTATTCCAACGAGCATTTGCTTATATAGTAAAAAAAAGGGCATTTCCAAAGTATAGAACTCGTGATTCATTATCAGTTGGTGAGAGTTTTTTTATTGTTTATATTCTCTATATAAAAAAAATTACTACAATTAAAAAAATGTAGATTAACAAATAAAAACTTTATGTTGTATTAAAATTTCTATATAATAGGATATTTTATTCTTACGAAGAGAATTGGGGTTAGACTGTAGATTTCCAAAATCCATATTTACTACATCATGATTGGATATGGATAGCAACCCTTCATCATTACAAAGAAGAAAAAAAATCTACAGTTTCGTTAATAGTAATCATTGGAGAGAGCTTGCATGTTGACTCCAACAATATAATATACGAGAATTTATAGCACAAGACTCAGTTATAACTTAGAAGGAGGCGGAGAAATTAAGAAATTGGAATGGCTCTAGGGTATGAATTTAAGCGAACCAACATTTTTTTAAAGTAACGTTTTAAGCTTTAGTTTTGTAAATGAAAAAATTAATGTTAAAGAAATTTCATAGTATGTATAAGGTGACTCGATTTATAATCTGATCTAGTTTATTTGAGAGTACAATCTGAAAAAAGAACAACTTAAAGGTTTGTGGTGCGAACAAGACGACGGACAATAATATTAAATGAAGTGATCCATTTTCTGTTATGGTTGTTAATGGAGCAGTTATGTATTTTATGTAAATTCTCATTTTCGGTTCTATTGTATTATACTCTCATATTTTTGCAAAAAAAAAATAGATTTTTTTCTCTGTTCGTAAATATATGTCATATTGACCGAATTACATAAATTCATATATATTATCTTTAATTTTGCATTGTTTATTTTCTTTATTACTGTGAATTTCTGTGACAATATGATAAGACTTTATTCAAATTAAATTAGTCAGAATCTAATGAATTTTTAAATACTAATGATTTCAATTGAAAAAAAATACTCTGCCACTTATTAGTGATTGCATGAGTGTGTGTGATTGGTGGATCTTGGCTTTCATATTGTGCTTGCTATAACGGGAAAACTATGAAATGTGCACGTGGATGATTGATAGTTATAAAGGATCCAACTGCAAGGCCGACGAAGCACATAGAAAGCGAAGCAAAATGAGGCAATAAAATTCAAATACGAATGGCCCCCCATGCACCTTAGGAGAACAACATTTAATTAAGCACCATGTGCACCCTTTGACACTCAAGCTTCATATAGCCACCTAGCTAGCTACCCCATTCATCACTTCTGAATAGTCAAGCTAATATGTATGTGTGTATATATATATATATATATATATATATGGATTGCTTATATAATTACATTGTTGGTGAATGGTGATGATGTGTATTTGTGTTCCAATGTCATTGATCCCGTGACAAGAAATGTAAATCAATTAGGGCATTCTATATAATTTCATTTACGCCCCCGTGGGATTGATTGTGAATGCACGCAAAGTTTATTAAATTATGGACACCTTTCCTTCCTTGACATGACCTCTAACAATACTCTATGATGCAATTAATTAATTCGAAGCCATTAATAATATTCAAAACTATGATAGAAATATATTCATTTACTATTACCACTCGGAAATCTACATACATGCTCAGTATATATATATGCATTATCTTTACTCTTGACACAAGCTTCTATAAAAAGTAAAAAATAGAATATCTTTGTTGTTACTTTATATTTGAGCTAAGTTTTAATTAATTTAATAATATATACTTATTTTTGTGTTAATTTTATTTAATGTACTTACTTATAAAAATCTTAATTTTATTCTAAAATTTGACACTGCTGAAAATAGAAAATGTTAATCTTATAAAAATTAGTCAGGGCAGTTTTTTTTTAATATTATCAATTTTGAATTTTCTCCTTATATGGTTTTCCACTAGTATCAATATCAATTTCATCCTTTGGGTTTTATAAAGAATTAACTTCATCGTTTCTTAAATTTATAATGAATCTAAAGAGGACATGCATGGTAGTTTGGAGTTTGAAGATGAGCGATGATTTAATCAGTCCTCTAAATCAACTCTGAAACCCTTAAACCCAGATCATCATTCTCATAAAGACCATATATGGCTTCAGAAATTAAACTGTCATCAAAGCGGTTTTTGTTTTTTGTTTTTGCTTTTACTTATAATGAATTACTCAATATCAACAAAAGTATTATCCAACGAGGCATGCATATACCATCGAATTGGTTAGGTAATTAACCTTTCTGGTGATGTAAGATTCCAAGTTAAAAGATTTTTTATTAATGCAACTATCAAGACTCTGAAACCGCGAGCATTTGATGAGCTAAGAATGAAATTAGAATCTCATCCTCAAAAGAAGAATCCGAAGATTGTTTTAGTCAAAATTCGCATGGATCACAATTATTCCAGAAATCAACATGTATCGCAAACATTAATATTGCTCAGCGAAAAAGGAAAGGAGCCAGTATGCCCAGAAAAGACAAGATTACACAATTATTGAAGGATCTTTCAAATAAGGAATGAAGTTGTTATAGACAAAGTCAAACGCGGACACAAGCATAAAATGAAAGAATAAATTAAGATGTTATGTTCTCAATTAGATTAATGGGATCAACATTATTGAAGATTTATTTCCTTATTCAGTGAATAACTCAATTTCCGTTTTAGGGACCTGGCTTACAGAAAAGTGCAAGATATTTAAGAGTTGACTTGAGGCATTCAAAACACTTTAAGAAGAAGGTCCTCCTACAATGGCTAGTTTTAGAAAAAATCTATATAAGGACCTCATTATGTTATTTCGAAGACACACTTGTTGAGAAAAAAGATCATTAGACGAAAAAAGCTTGAGCCGTGTGCATATTCTATTTATTTGTATATGAGAGAGTCATGATTGTTTACATGTGAGTATTCTCTCTTTGAAAGTTTTTAAGTGAACCATCACACTACGGTATCTTTTTGCTAGTGTCCAATGAGTTGACCCATTGTTAGGGACCTGGTGGTGACGTTCATGGTAGTTAGTTGTAAAAGCTGTTAGTTGATCTCTCATGAGGAGTGGTTGCCTAGTAAGACATTTGCTAAGGACAAATTAAGATTTAGCGATGTGGTTAAGCATAAAAGTAGAGTGCTGCTAAATTACAATTGAAAGTTGCTAAGTATGTAGCATAAAAGCAATAAGCTAAGTCTTAACTAGGTTGCTTATCGTGACTGTTTTTTTTTTACTTTTCATAAAACTCTCATATTGTGTGTTTAATGAGTGGATGTAAGAGTATTATTTGGATATATCTGAACCACTATACTTCCTGTATGTTCTCTATTTACTTTTCTTGCATTCAGTCTTTATCTTGGTAATAAACAGTATAATTTCTAAAGTTAATTAATTTAGTACATGACCCTAATTTAAGAAAACAGAAACCTAATACACTTCACATTTCTTTAAGTTTCTGAAAATTTTACCGGGTACCCAATTCACCCCCCCTTGAACTAACGCTTCCAAATTATTTTTGATGGTTCAACACATAAGAACCTAGGTTAATGAGGATTGGTGGTTTGTTATTTTATTGGACTTTCTAGCATATTCATTATGACCCAAATGGTCTTCTGAAAAAATTATTCACATGGAGAGGAGGGCATAAAAGTGGCTACTCTATATATATATAATATATATATATATATATATAGTATATATATATATATATATCCATTAAGACTATTATACAGGAGAAATGGATCAAAACACTACCTGATTAGTCTACACAATGGCATGAATGACATATGACATTATATTGTTAATCTGGACAATTTAATTGAGATGCAGAAAGTGAAGTTAGGACGTAATTGACACTTTGTAAAACTTTGAGGGAAGAAATTAATACCATGAAAAAAGGAATAAAATTAAAAGTTCATATCATTAAAAAAAAATCCACAATAAAAGGGTTTGTATATTTGCTCAACTAAATTAAATCGAAGCTTTTTTATTTTTATTTTTTTCAAAAAGCACGTGAGATGTAAAAAGAAAAATATAGAATAAAATCAAAACTCACTCCAACCAACTTATTTTTTTTAAAGTATCATTTAATAAGATTATTTTTTAAAAAACTTAATTTGACTATATGTAACTTTTGTTCAATCATACTTTTTATATGTTTTAAGAAATACCTTTTAATATTAAAAATAGATGTATTAAATATTTAACAATAAAACCTTATAGTATATTGGTACATAGTAAAGAGTATTGTTATTAAATTTAAATATATTTTTTTCAAAGAAGAACTTAAGAAATCACTTTTACAACTGTTGTAACTGTTTAATATATATATATTCTTTTATTGTACTTAAAAAAAATATTGCGGTTCTTTAGAAATAATCTCTGTATATGAATTAATCTCTTAAAAAAGATTCTTTGTATTGTTTCGGTATTAAACTTTAATTTTATTACAACTTCATCTCTCGAAAGTTATTAACATTATATTGTATATATTTTATAAAAATATTTTATGTAAATGGAAATTTGTAAATTTTAATTATTTAAATATATTTTTAGTTCCTTAGAATATATCTATACCCTTTAGGTGTGAGATGTATTTCGCTTGCCATACTGACACTATTCATTTCTAAAAGTAACTTTTGAAGAGTAAATTATTTATTTAGTCACTGAAAGATTGCATTTGTTTTAATTTGACTATTTTATTACTAAATCACAAAATCTATCATTGCTAAGTATTAAATTTTTTGTTGCTAAAAGTTATTTTAACAAAAAGAGACAGATTAACTTGAAACAAATACAATGTTAGTACACATGAGTACCCAAGAAGGGAGTTGAATTGGACCGATTATAATTCCAAAAACTTAAACAATTTTAAAGTGTATTAGGTTCTTGTTATCTTGAGTTTCTAAAATATAAATTAACTTATTTAGAAATTATATTGTTTATCATTAAGATATATATATATATATATAAAGATTGAAAGTAGTAAAGATAAACAGAGAACATACAAGAAGTATAATGGTTCGAATATATTCAAAGAATATTCTTACGTTCACTCCTTAAATACATAGTATAAGAGTTTATTAAAAGAAATAATAACAGTTAGAATTAGCAACCTAAAGCTCAGCTCCTTGCTTTTATGTTACACATTCAACAACCTCCAACTATGGATCAGCAAGACCTACTTTTATGCTAAACCAAATTTCTAAGTCTTACCACGTCCTTAGCAAACGTATTACCGAGTAAGTCACCTCAGACCTTTTACAACTTTTTCTCTGAAAGGCTTAGCCACAGGCTTTTACACCCCAACATCAAGAACCACACCAGAGTCCTAACAACATGTTCACTCACTGGACAACAAATAGAAATTACAAAAGAGAATGAGTTCACTTAGAACTGTTATAGAGTGAAAGCTCACTCAGAAGATATGACAATTACAATCAATCTCTCAAAGATAAGAAGGAGAAACAGCACACAGCTCAAGCTCTTTTCTTTCTTTTCTTTTCCTTCACCAAGACGAGAAGCTCTTTTCTTTCTTTTCTTTTCCTTCACCAAGACGAGAATGACAAAATGGACTCTTTATATATAGCTTTGAGAAACTAGCCGTTGTGTAGAGGCTCCTCCATTAATTAATGCTTTGATCAATTCTATAAAAATCTTGAATCTTGTCTTCTAATCAAATACCTCAAATATGGAAGTGCGAGGGAAATACATATTCAATTTGATGTTCATAGTTGTTCTTCTCCTCAATTTGCTACACGGATATTTATCTTGCTTGATTCTTGAATAGGGTCATGATATTTTAAATATGAAATACTTACTTATTTGAATGAGATGTTTCTGATTTGGTTGACTTGATTTTCTAAATTGCAAATATCTCTAATTTAGCATGTTGATATTTACTTCTTATGTCGCTTCCATAACTTCTTGATTACACTGAATCAACTCTTTATTGCGTTGTATCTCTTCTGTGTATCAGGTACCTTGAATAGGAAACTTTGCTACTCCAAATAAGGAAATAAATCTTCATTAATTTGGTCAACTTAATTTTGCACGATTCTTCTAGATATGGCTGACTTTAATGTCTTCTTGAATTATTCTTTCCTTTACTACAGCATGCGCATTTGTCTTTCAATTAATCACATAATCTTCTAGAATTCAATATTTAATCTTTCGTTGTTTGTGCACTATTAACTAATTGCACTTTCTAAAACTTTGACTCCTCGTGTTGATTAATGCGTATATGTTGCAAGTATTTCCTTTTCAAGTTCTTTATTCCTTATTTAGGATCCTCTGTATGAAATACTTAATCTTTCCTTTTTCGTAGATACGGTCTCTTTCCTTTTTCGCTTCATGATTATTCTGTCTGCATTAATCACGATCAGTTGCCTTTATCATTCGTATTGAATAATTCTTGTTAAATTAATCTCTGATTCTATTTAAATGCAAGATATTGATGGTTGCATTAATAAAAAATTTCATGTTAGAAATTTGTATCAACATACAATTTTTCAGAAACAAAATTGAAAACTTAATCTTTCAGGGACTAAATTAAAATAATTGTAACTTTTTGAGGATATATTAGTAATTTACATTGAATTTCAATGTATTAATCTGTTGAACCTTTTTTTTTTTGCGAGAAAATATTAAAATAATACAAGAATGTATAAGAAACCATTTGATATATACTGGCATACATTTTCTCTCACAAAAACGTGAATTAGATAATAAAAATAACGGGGCATTGGATTGTAGGAAAGTGGAAGGCGTATATTTAGAGACGTCCCAAAGTTTTGTTTGCCTCAGGACATCCATCGTCTTTATGAGAAATGAGAATGTCTCATTGTCTTTCTAAATGGCCGGCCACTAACAACCTCTGGTGAACTTTCTGAGGAAACATAATGATAATCAATATATATATATATATATATAAAATATATATAATACATCATGTCTGTGTAAACCTAATCCCAGAGTCCAAGCTATATTTCATATCTCTTTCCACCGCTAACTCAAATATTTGCATACTTTAATGTAAGTCTCCAATTTAAGGAAGGTTCTGTCTCTTATATTATTTCTTTTATTCTTGGGCTTCCCATGTGCAGTGACACTATTAACTAAAGTGAAAATAAATAAACTTTTGTCTTTATGTGCAATTAATCTATTACTTGTTATTTGTAAGAACTGTGTGCGACTGTACTTGGTCAGAAAATAGAATAGTAATGGCTGGCAGCAATCTTCTTGTGTTTTTTTCCTTTACACACACACACACACAAGTCAATATATCAATATATCAATATATTATAATACTACTGATTAGGATTGTAACCTCACAAAAATCTCTTTATGTTAGGTTTTTTTTATTACACATTGTCCATTTGTTTATCGGTTGTGACATATTACATTTAAAATTGATCATATTTAATTTATTTTTTCATTCAAGTTGGAGTGCTATGAGGTTATGTATTTTTAATGACTTTAAAAATTTAACAAAATTTATTGCACTAGTTTTATGACCAATAAACTTCAGTTGCGATATGTTATATGCCTCAAGAAGTATTTAGACATATATTTTTTTGAAAAAGATATTTAGTTTCACTTTGATGTCATTTATATTGAAAATTTTATTATTGTTTGTTACAAAAGATAGAAAGTTGGCTTGAAAAACATCATACTATGTCATTAATACAACTGATTAGGACTACCACCTCACGCAATCTCTCTATACTAGGTTCCCTTGATTACATATTGTCCAGTTGTTTATCAGTGATGTCCTACCACATTTAAATTTGACCATATTTATTTTTTTTTTCCATCCAAGTTGGGGTATTATAGGGTTATTTGTCTTTAATGGCTTTGAAAATTTAACAATATTTAATGTACCAATTGGTAAACTTTAGTTGATGTGATATGCATAAGCATAAGAGACAATGTGTCATTAATTAGACACACACACACATGGCTTTGAAAATTTAACAATATTTAATGTACCAATTGGTAAACTTTAGTTGATGTGATATGCATAAGCATAAGAGACAATGTGTCATTAATTAGACACACACACACACACACACACACACACACACACACACACACACACACACACACACACACACACACACACACACACACACACACACACACACACACACACACACACACACACACACACACACACACACACACACATTTTTAAATTATGGAGTCTCACACACATTTTTAAATCACACACATTTTTAAATTATGGAGTCTCACTACACACACATATTTTTAAATTATGGAGTCTCACTTCAATGTCATTTACATTGAAATATTCATTATTGTTTGTTACAAAAGATCAAAATTTGACTTGAAAAACAAATATCATGTCATATATTAATTTCTTTATTATTTTCTTTAATGTGGGTTTACGGTTTCAAAAAAAAAGTATGGGATAACGTATAAAAATTTATTTATTGAAAAATAATATTAAATGAGTTAATTAAATAATATGAAATAAACAAGAGTAACTTTTTTCCAAATACTTGAAATTTAGGTTTAAAAAAATTGTTGTATACTATTTATTTATTTATTCACTCTTTCAATCAATATGAGTTTACGTTTTCTAATATGTTTTTTATTATTATGTGTGTTGTTACACACATTTTGAATATTGGAAGAGTTTGATTAATAATAATTACTACTCCACTAATATTTATTATTAATGAGTTGCACAATTTGTAAGAAGATATAGTTTCATTAGATATTGGAAGAGTTATAGATGGTGTGTTTTAATTGTTGATTGATTTCTCAACTTTTAATTAAGATAATTAATATAAAATAATAAAATAATAAAATTTAGACAATTATCACTTAACTCATTCCTATCAATTTATTTCTAAACAAGATACTATAGATTTAGGAATTCCTATTAATTATAAATAGTATTAAATTATTACAAATTATTTCACTATCATTTCTTATATTAGAAAATATAAAATAATGATGCACTATTTAGTTGGCTAATAAAATATGCTTTTGATATTGTCCTTCTTTATAAGTTCAAGGAACCAATACTCACACCTACTATTTTAAATTGTGAAATCATCTCTTACAAACTTATAATTGAGTTCATTTTAGATCTTCTTAGACTCTCTTACAAACAGATTATGTGATAATAGATGATCTAATTTAACCAAAAATAACAATAGATATGGTCTAATTTCCAATAAAGATAATTAATAAAAAAATTGATTATGCTAGAAAATTTAGCTTAAATAAATAAAATTATCACTTTTTTCCATTTTTTTTAAATATTTCATATAATGTGGCTTTATGATAATATTTATTGAAACAATTTTTTTTTTGTTACAAAAGATGGAAAGTTAACTTAAAAACATCATACAATTATATCTACTAATTTCTTCATTATTTACTTTAATGTGGGCTCACATTTCCCGAAAAAAAAAAGATAAGGGCAAAGTGTAATAATTTATTTATTGAAAAATAATATTAAATAATTTAATTAAATAATATGAAACAGATAAGGGTAATGTTTTTTAACGAATACTTAAAATTTGGGTTTAAAAAAGTTTTAATATACTACTTATTTATTTACTCTTTCAATCATTATGAATTTACATGTTCCAATAAATTTCTTTTTATTATGTGTATGCTCCATACATTTTGAGTATAGGAAGAGTCAAATTAATAGTAATGACTACTCTACTAATACTTCTCATTAATGAGTTGCACATTTTGTAAGAAAATATAGTCTCATTTGATATTAGAAGAGTCATAGATGATGAGTTTTAATTGTTGATTGATTTTCAAACTTATGATTTAGATAATTAAAATAAGATAGTAAAATAATAAAATTTAGATAATTATCACTTAACTCAATCCTTTTAATTTATTTATAAACAAAATAGTACAAATTATAAATAAAATTAAATTTTTATAGATTCCTGTTAATTATAAATAATATTAAATTATTAAAAATTATTTCATTATTAGTTCTTATATTAGAAAATATAAAATAATAACGTACCGTTTAGTTGGCCAATGAAAATTTGTTATTGATACTGTCATTCTTTATAAGCCCAAGGGACTAATGCTCACATCTACTACTACAAACGTGTAGTTATCTCTTACAAGTTTATCGTTGAATCCATTTTATATTTTTGTGAATTCTTTTGCAAACAAATTATGTGATGATAGATGATTTAATTTAACTAAAAAATAGCAATAGATATGGTCTAATTTCCAATAAAGAGAATTAATAGAAAAAATTGATTATACTAGACAATTTAAATTAAATAAATAAAATTATTACGTTTTTTTGTTTCTTTATTTCATATAATGTGGCTTTATCATAATATTTATTGAAACATTTATTATTATTTATTACAAAAGATGGAAAGTTAACTTGAAAAAATCATACCATTATATTCATTAATTTCTTCATTATTTCCTTTAATGTGAATTTACGTTTCCCAAAAAAATGATATGGGAAAAGGTGTAACAATTTGTTTATTGAAAAAATAATATTAAATGAGTTAATTAAATAATATGAAATAAACAAGGTAATTTTTTTTACCAATAGATGAAATTTGGGTTTAAAAAAGTTATAGTATACTATTTATTTATTTATTTACTCTTTCAATTAATATGGGTTTACGTTTTCAATATGTTTTTTATTATTATGTGTGCTACTCCAAACATTTTGAGTATTGAAAGAGTTTGATTAATAATAATGATTACTCCACTAATACTTTTGATTAATGAGTTGCACGTTTTGTAAGAAGATATATAGTCTAATTGAATATTGGAAGAGGCATAGATAATGAGTTTTAATTTTTAATTGATTTCCCAACTTATAATTAAAGTAATTAATTTAATATATTAAAATAATAAAATTTAGATAATTATCACTTAACTCAATCCTATTAATTTATTTCTGGACAAAATGTTGTAGATTATAAATAAAATTAAATTTTTAGAGTATTCCTGTTAATTATAAATAATATTAAATTATTACAAATTATTTTACTATCAGTTCCTATATTGGAAAATATAAAATAATAATACATCGTTTTGTTGGCCAATAAAATTTATTTTTTATATTGTCCTTCTTTATAAGCCTAAGGGACCAACACTCACACTTACTATTTTAAATTGTATAGTTATCTCTTACTAGCTTATCATTGAGTCCATTTTATATCTTCGTGTACTCTCTTACAAACAAATTATATGATAATAGATGATCTAATAACCAAAAATAACAATAGATATGGTCTAATTTCCAATAAATAGAATTAATAAAAAAATTGATTATACTAGAAAATTTAGATTACATTAATAAAATGATTACTTTTTTTAATATTTCATATAATGTAGCTTTACGATGATATTTATTGAAACATGTATTGTTGTTTGTTACAAAAGATGGAAAGTTAATTAACTTAACATCATATCATTACATTTATTAATTTTTTCATTATTTCCTTTAATTTGGGTTTACATTTCCAAAAAACAATGATATAGGACATGGCATAATAATTTATTTATTAAAAAATAATATTAAATGAGTTAATTAAATTATATAAAATAGACAAAGGCAAATTTTTTTTACCAATACTTGAAATTCGAATTTAAAAAAAGTTGTAATATATTATTTATTTATTCTTTCAATCAATATGGGTCATGTTTTCCAATACCTCATTATTATGTGTGTTGCTCCATAAATTTTGAGAATTGGAAGTATCTTATTAATAGTAATGACTACTTATTAATATTTCTTATTAATGAGTTTCACATTTTGTTAGAATATATATTCTCATTTGATATTGGAAGAGTCATAGATGGTGAGTTTAACTGTTGATTAATTTCTCAACTTATAATTAAGATAATTTATATAAGATAATAAAATAATAAAATTTATATAATTATCACTTAACCTAACTGTATTAATTTATTTCTAAACAAAATATTACAAATTATAAATAAAATTTAATTTTTCAAGTATTCATGTTAATTATAAACAATATTAAACTATTACAAATTGTAAATAACATTAAATTACTACAAATTATAAATAACTTTAAATTATTAAAGTATTCCTGTTAATTATAAATAATATTAAATTATTATGAATTATAAATAACATTAAATTACTACAAATTATTGCAATCATTAGGTATTGGAATAGTCATTTTTTTTATTACTACTCCACTTATACTTCTCAATAATGAATTGCATGTTTTGTGATAAGATATAGTCTCATTGGATATTGGAAGAATCATATATGATGGATTTTAACGATTGATTAATTTCCCAATTTATAATTAAGATAATTGAGATGATTAATATAAGATAGTAAACTAATAAGATTTAGATAATTATCATTTAATCCGGTTGTTTTAATTTATTTTTGAACAATACTATATATTGTAAATAAAATTAAAATTTTAAAGTATTCATGTTAATTATAAATAGAATTAAATTATTGCAAATTATAAAAAACAATAAATTATTAAAGTTTGTTCATTATTTTGTAGTTGTTTTTGTCATGATTCTACCATTATATTAAAGTATTCCTGTTAATATTCATTATATATTTCATTAATTGAATTATTATAATTATAATTAGTATAATAATAATAATTATCATCATCTAAAATTATGTAAATAGGTTTATAGTGTGGGACCATAAATATATACTTTTTTTCTCCACTATCTTCTCTTGCTTTAAAGTAATTGCAGGATAGGTTGTGTGTTTGTTTCTCACTAGCTTGGAGGTTGTGCAACTAAGTTGGTTTTTTTTTTTCAATTTCTTTTCATTTTTGTTTTATCACAAGTGTTTTATGAGGAAGATGATAGCTATCACATGTACCAACTGCTAATTGTTCTTTTTTTTTGTCTCTTTTTTTTGTTTTAGGTTGTCACTAATGACAGAGCCTTTCGACAATGGGAGTGATTTTCCAATAGAGTTCATGTTTGACACTTTAAGTAGGTACAATTCAGAGGAGATCATTCCAATGTTTGTGGTATGCAAGAATTGGAAAGATAGGTTAGGCTGAATACGAGGACTTATATCTTGCATTTGAGTTGGTTATATATGATGTCATTGTTGACAAGTTTTTTAAGATCCCCATTTCGTCTCATATCATACGTAAGGACTATAAAATTGTCAATTGCAATGAAAAATTTGGTATTTTCTTTTATGCTTTCAAATTAAGTAGTCCATTCAGACTCCAGCTTTGGACGTTCGACGTGGCTTCGAGAGATTTAATGTCTTCAACTCATGTTTTCATGATTAAGGAGTTTACATCCTTTTTATGGCCAATTTACGTAATTGGTGACTATATCATTGTGACTTCTGGCTCCATAAATCAACCAGTGCATATGGATAGAATTGAAAGCCAACTGGTATATTTGAATGACATGAGAGTAAGAATGGCGAAGTGGGTAAACCAGTTTGCAGAACATGACTTTTATTAGTATGACAATGTTACTTCATTCATACAAACATTTACTAAGTGCTCAATAGTGTGATTGGGTTAACTTTTGAAATTGTTTGTTGGAATATGCAATGTTTTGTTTGTCTCTTTAGATCCCTAAAGATTGACTTTATAAAGTTTGTAAGGTTTTGTCCATAGGATTTGATATGTGCTCCAAGGTTGAACTTTCTAATTCACTTGTCTTCATATTTATGTCTTAATCTAATATATTTGGCACGTTTATATGGTGTTCGTATAATTATTGGTATTCTCTCATGGATAACCATATGTTGTTATTCCCAAAGTTAGAAGTAGAAAATGTTTAAATATATTAGCTCTTGATAAGGAAAGTAAATGTTTAAATATTACCATACACTACCAAAAAAAAAAAGACATCAAAGACATAATTTTTCATCTCTGATTTAAGAAAATTTCTTTCATGATGTATTAGAGGTGAAATCAAAGACGGATTTTGTTCCGTCTCGGAGACGGACATCTCAAATTTTTGAGACGTCTAAATGTTCCATCTCAAATTTTTGGGATAGAATATTTTCATCTTAGAAAAAGGAATCCGTCTCAGACAAAATTTGGATATCTGAAACAGATAAACATCTGTCTCAAATCTGACACGAAATTTTCATTCCTGATTCCATTTCTATTCAAAGATGGAAAATTTTGTCTCAGTTTTTAAGATCAAATATTTCGTCTCTAATTATGTTTCAGTCAAAGACAGATTTATTTGTCCCAAAATCTATCTTTGATCAAAGATGGACTTTGGGGCAAAGTAATCAGTCTCTGTATTGGGACGGCATCTGAGATGCTTAATTCCGTCTCTAATTAGAAATAGACTAATTCATCCCAAGTTTCGCTTATAATTTCCCAGCAATTTTTTATTTATGTAAAAAACGTAGTCTGTTTGGAAAACCTATGAATGTGTACTTAGCAGTGCAGCAATATAAACCAGCAACCCAACAATTATGTTTAGGCACATATGAAAAAATTGTTTCATATAAAGAAAAATGACTAGTTTAATTACATGATAACTATAGCAAATAAATTGAACATACATAATAAATGTCCAGCAAACATAAAACCTAGTCTGAGAGGTGATTTGGAAGCTCGGTCTCATTATCATCAGTCACAAGACCCTCATGTCTATCCATGGACTCAATGTAGTGGTTCATCATACGCCGTATGTCATCCAGCATGAAGGCCTAACTTTGTATCAGCTTATACTGTTACTGTAACCATTGGGTCGTCGTGGTAAGCACATCCTTAGTATTGCTGAGCCGATCCTACTGAGTCTCCAACTACTCGAACACGGGCTCCATGAAGTCAGGATGAAAACCGGATGGATCAATAGAGAGACTACTCAATGAACCGATCTGATGCCCCTTAGACCCTATGTCGAAGATGCAGCCCTTCTTATTCTTCCCTCCCCTGCCTGTAGCCACAATGCAATGTCGTCGGCCTTGTCATCCTGAAATTTGACACCCTGTACTAGTCGTAGATGCTTGCGAGAATCTCAGTTGTGTGCACTTCTCTTATCAAACATCCATATAAACCTTATAAGTCAAAGTGTAGATTGTAACATATCATAAAGGCTTGGGCAGTTGGACTGAGGCTCATCTAATGTTTGGGTAAACTCAACACTGATCGTATATCTAGCTACATCACAGTCCATTTCCTTATACCAACCCTTTGGTGCCTTACTGTCCTTAAGGTTGAAAGGTTGGTCAACTAAGGAAGGATTCAATGTCGACAATGATTCACCCATTCATGGCAATCTCTCACTATGGGATGTCCAATAATAGTAATTTGGTTAGAAACTTTCTGGTAGAGGTGGAACCTCATGTGATCGGATTAAAAGATTCTTACACTTGTACCTTACATATGGATGTCTTATTGTACATCCACTGACAGATTTATGGCACATCTATGTTCTCCACCTAAGATTTCAAGGCATTTTAAGATTAACTACGCTAATTTTAAGAAATTAATATCTTAATGTTTGAGATTTTTGTATTTTATTTAGTCAAAATCTATATTCAACTCAATATTACTATTATCAAAGAAACTAAACCCTAAACAAAACAAACACCATTAGTCCAATCGTCGGCATTTCAGAACACATATAAGTGCTGACCAGAAAAAATAAAATAAATAATTGAATAGTACAAAACAACGCAGAATAGAATAATTCATACTAGGAGGAATGTCAAGGCATGCTAGAACAATACATGCTATAATTTCAGAAAAGCAAGCTTTGGATAATTCTATAGAAATTTAAAAACAAGAAAATACAAATAGATACTGTTACAACAAGAAAAAAAAAAAAGAACAAAGCAAACCATATAATGTTGATACATCCCTTGTAAGAAGAAAGGGATTCAACCAATTTAATCAAGTTTAAAGTTTTAGTTAAAACATGTAATGTTGATACATCAACTGGAAATAATGTTTTTCGTGGAGAGGATTAATCACCAAATAAAACCAATAATCAAAATAGAGGAGATCTTGAACCAACAAGCAACTCAGTATTAATGCAGATAGAGCACAAATATACTCCAAGAATATTTGAAAACTTATCAAAGTTTCCTAAAATTATGGCAAATACTCCAAGAATATTTGTGATTGACAATACATGGGAATCACATTCCCACGAACATACTTTGGCATGGGAATGTTTAATTCTACAGACCAAACAACCCTTATTATAAGTCCTAATAAGACCATATCTGATCTACCAATCAAAATCCAAGAACCCTTAAAGCACACTAACAGCACACTCAATTAGTAAACTCAAAACAAAGAAGAAACACTTAGAAAATGGAAATATAAACACTCATAAGCTAGCATTTTCACAAACAGTTCCAGATTCATGCTCCCTCTCCAGAGGTATATCATCCATTTATGAGCAGAAGACAACCATAGCCACAAAAAAAAGGTTGAACATAGAGTTCCTCTCTTGGTTTCTAATGTGCAGAATTTTCCTTTACTTTGGTTTATGAATACCTCAATCAAACACATATACTAAAAGTTTAAACACCCAAATTTCAAGCATCCAATTTTCTCTCGGCCAGACCAACATCATCAATAAATACTCATATATGTTCTTAGAGTTATTTTCCTTTTCAAACCAATAGAAAACCCGACACCAAAGACAAAAGAAAACTTAAATTATGAGCCTAGGATTTATAGTTCACCCACGTTGACCTTGCTCTGTTTCTCTCTTAACCAAAGCTGACTTTCTAACAACTAAAATCAGTCCAAGATCACCATTTAATAGTCATGGGATTCACACAGGATTTATGCATCCAACATAAACAAATTCATGCTGAAGTGGCAATTGTAAATAGAGCTTAAAAATTAAAAATTACTTATTTCTAAATACTACAAAACAGAGCCCCAAATTTATAGCTAAATAGAAATATATTCAAACCAAAAAAAAAACTACTTTACAGTCTAACACCTTGAGACTAGGACTGATATTGATGAATGAAACATGATCAAAGCTAGGTAAGAGGAAATTTGAAAAAAAAATATTAAAAAAAGGACAATCACGTTAACAGCAAAAGAGCTAGCTATTAGGTATTCTTAAAATGGAAATGGATGCTCTCCAAAATGGAAATGGAAAATTGAACAATAAACAAGTTGAATATTAAAAATGTACCAGTGTATGGGATTGGTTCTGAGCCAAATGATGTTCGTTAATAGAAAATTGCTCTTCTTCGTTGTGAGAGAGTGATGGTAAGCCTGGATGTATATGAAATAGTGAGAGGATTTCGAGAAAGGGTGGGATAACAGGGAGGTAGGGACGAAGATGACAATGACATATGGGGGATTAGGGCAAGGGTAAATACCAACCTCAACAACATCATTTAGAAAGGTGAGATTAGCGATAAAATTCTAGGATAGCCAAATCCGTCTCATAAGTAATATGACATCATTTTCAACTCATTTACATAGCCAAAAACATTTTGAGACAAAAATATATGTCCCTAAATTTTTATATATTTAAAAAATTGAAAAAAATATTAAAGATGGTTTTTTTGACATAGAAAAATCCATCTCTAATATTAAGGACAAAAATTCAATCAAAGATAGATAATTTTCGTCCCAGAATCCATCTCTGATTCCTGGGTTTTAAATTTGAAATTAGGGACAAAATTGGAAGCTGATCAGGGACGAAATCAGAGATGGACAAATTTTGTCTCTAATCCTGGCTTTTTGTAGTGACAAATGTAATGTACAAAGAAATTTTCAATAATGTATAATATTTTTATCAATGACAAATGTTACATATATATTGAAAAATTATTTACTTTTAAACATTATTGAATTTATTGCTGATCATTATTATGACATTCTATGCATTGCACAGGTTCAAATACTAATCCTTATAAATACATACAGGTTCCATATGACTATTCATCAAAAGTTAATAATATCCCTTGTTAGATACTGGATAATTTCCATTTAGAACTAAACATTTTAATCACTTTAAACACATGCCTATTTTATCAACTTTCATTAATTTAGATTCAGTTTGATTACTTTTTAAAAAGTACTTTTAAAATCAAATTTTTATTCATTAAAATCAAATTAGAGAACTTTACAAAGCTTACCAGACTTGATATTGTAATGTACTTGAGTGAGGGAGTGAGTGTAAAAGAGAGAGAGAGGGGGGGAATCAATGGAAAGTAGATAGGTAGAAGTTACCTAAAGTTTTAAAACTTTAACTGGAGCTATGTATAGGCTATGTTCAGTTGGACAAAAAAACTAGTTTATAGTTTATTTGACTTGCTTATAACTTATTTGACTAGCTTATAAGCTCATTAGAAATGTTCAGTAAACGAGCTTATTTTAGTAATGTATAATTTATTTTGAAACGCTACTTTGAGTAGTTTATAGCTTCTGATTTTTCTTCCTATTTTGCCCTTACTTGTCATATACACCCTTATCCCCAAATTGCTTTAAGACTTGCATGGATTCTTTGGTGGATTTTCCAACCTTGTCCTTAGGTGTAGTCATGGGTCGGGTCGAGTTTAGGGAAATTCCAACTTGAATTGCTCACATGTAATCGGGTCTGGTCAGGTTGTTTCATTTTTTGAGTAGAATGTGAAATAAACCAACCTACACTCTAATAGGTTGGGTCGGTCGGGTTGGTAAATTCTATCTTTTTTTTCCTCCTCCTCCTTACTCCTCATGCTATTCTTGTTCTTGTTCTTCTCTATCTCTCTCTTTCTTTCTTTTTTTCTCTTTTTCTCCAGAAATCACAACACATTACACATACCCTTCGCAGGCTAATTGGCTAATCCAATGGCTTCTCAACCAATTGTCCTGAGTCCTGTCATGAAGCAGCCATGGCCATTGCTGAGAGACTCAAATTTTACCCCAAAACCATACCTTTCATAGGCTAATCCACATCCAAGCATGGTTGTCGGCATCACAAAATGCACACAAAGACAAAGGCGTCATTCGGATTCCAACCTCGAAGCCCCTACTCACCACCATCTTCATCCACAAGTTTGTCATTGATCTTGGGGCTTCTCTGTTTCGCGAAACCAGACACCATTATTTTCGTTTCCCAACCAGATACCAGAGATATTAGCCCAATCCTTCTCTCTTACACCATTGAGTTGTAGTATAAACAAGTACTCTTCCTCTCTCTATCTGTCTGTTTGTCTATCTATCTTGGCCTTGCAGCTCTAGCCTCAAATAAGGAAAGGAACAGAATGTTGACCCTATTGCATTTAAAGCTAATACTTGAGTTTTGATGATTAACAAATAATTTAAAATGATATATTCTCTAGCGTATTGTTGTTTACATTTTCAGGAATATCATCCAAGCTAGACTAGTCAAAACAAGCTTGGCTTGCCGCCCATTTAGCCAGCATAAGAGACAGGCTGGGTTGGCTAAATGCCAGCCCTTATAGAACAGGGTCTAAATGGCCCGGCCCATGTAACTCGCATTAATTTTTTTTTATACCTGATAACATAAACGACGTCGTCCCCCCATTTTCTGATTTTTCTCCTCTACTCCAGACCTTTTTGACTTTCTCTCTTGTCACTTTTCCTATTTCCCAATCCCAAATCCCAAATCAGCCAAATCTCTAAATCCTTCTCACTTTCTCAGTCAAAGGCCGCCACCCGAATCTAGAGACCGAAATCTCACCAGTCATCATGCAAATAACGGCTGGCAATGGCAAGGAAGGTTCTCAGCCAGGGAAAAGAAGGTTCTTACTAAGTCACTGACGTCGTGGCCCATGGTTGTTGTTTGACTTCGAGCTACCATGAAAGAAAGAAGAAGAAGGGTTCAATTCTTTGCTTATTTGTTCAATTTTTTTAATTAGACTTCAGTTTTAGTGTTTTACTGTTGATTCGTTGTTCTCACATGTATATATTATATATATCGACTTTGAGTCTTTGATTTCTGTTCTTTCCTAGTCGCATGTATATTATAGCATAGATGATCTAAGATATAACTAAAAAAAAAAAGTCTTGCCTTGATGATTTAATATTAATTTGTTAGTCTGTTTTCACTATTATAATACTCATTTGTTTAATTTGCTTCTCTTTTGTCTCTATTGGATAATATTATCCTTTTATGGGTTAAATGAGTGAACTCCTGAGACGCTTAGCTGAATAATCTCAAAATTGTTTGTATTGATTTTTAAGTATCTAAGTTAAAGTCCTTGTATTGTGTTAACGACTTGGCAAGCGTGCCAATCGTACAAGTAATACAGAGTGAGTAGAGTATCGTTCCCACGAGGATTGAGGTGCCAAGTACCCGAGAAGCTAAAATTAAATGCTATTTAGACAAATTATTAAACAAAAATATAAATCTAAAGCTAACAAATTAAACTAAAACTATTAACTAAAACCTAAGACTAAGCTACTCCTAATGACAAGACCTAGAGTTGATGGGATTGACTTCACTTGACTCTTAATCCGACTAATTCATAGACAAATTAATTTTTGAGTTGCTAAAGAATGATTCAATCTAATTAAAAATCCTTTTGATGTTGGTTAAGTTCTCAAAATTGTTTGAACCCAATCCCTTGGAGAAACAAACTTACCTAACCCAAATGATTGTCTAATTCCTTAATCCAATCATTCAAGTAGGTGATTCAGTTTAGGAACTTATAAAAATCACATAAATAAAATTATTTATCCCTAGATTAATCTGATTTATGGTAAAAATTACAAAAGAAAAAGTTAATATCTAGCTATCCCTAGTTTAGATAAAAACCCCAAATTCAATAAAAGGGTGATCAATCATTTTAAAGCAAATTAATCGGTAAAATCTACTCCAACAAAATATGAAATGCAATTGAGAAAAATCATTCAATAACAAAACTTCATAAGAAATCAAGTTATATCAACCACCAAACCTTTCATTTCTCAAAGGTTCCATTATCATTCTCTCACTCTTGCTTTCATCAATTGTACAAGCTAGTCTAAGGTACAAATATTCTTAGAAGGATTTTCCCAAACTTCAACTAAGATAAAACCTAATTCTCTATAATTTATTATGTGAAAATCAAGTTCAATTAATTAACAAACCCTAATTTGACTATCTGAGACTAATATCTATATTCTTATGACATTAGTGAATCAATTCCCTCTTCTTTAAGGTTCAAGAACTCATACAACTCATTCCTTAGGTCTAGATTCTATCTCCCTTTCCAAAATTCAATAAAAATATCATATCATCCCAATAATTGGCCACATTAAAGGAAAGCATTAAGATTTGAATAAATAAACATGTATTAACCAATCAACAATTACAAGAGTTTAAGAAATTACACAAAACCTAATCTAAAATCAGATTTTCAACAACCCTAGAGTTACAACTACCTACAACTAACATAAAGAACAAATTACAACATTAAACTAAAAGAAAATGAAGAGAAAAGAGTAGAGATGGGGGAAGGAAGACCAATCCCAAGAGGGAAGGCCTTCTCCCTCCTAACCAGCTCTAGAAGTTGCTCCCTTTTATTGCCTCCAAGCTCCAAAATCTCCCAATTCAAAGTTAGGTAAAAAAGCCTTGAAAGAGGCTTTTAAACTGTCAGTTTCGTGGCACCAAGTCCAACAGCAAGTTCATGGGTTGGGCGCCCGAGCGCCCCGTCTAGCACCCATTGGACAGAGGCTTCTTCATGTTCAAATTCTTGGCGCCTAGGCGCCAAGCTACTGGATGCTCATTTATCTTCATATTTCTCTTGTTTTCTCTTAAAATTGCACCTACAAAAGACAACAACTAAAATTAATTAAAAAGGCAAGAAAAGGGGAAATAAAACAAGAAAATAAGAAAACTATAAAGCACAAAAGGATAGCAAAACAAAGTTAAGAGAAGAAGAAAGCCCCACATATAATGGCATTATTTGATGACTTTTTAGGACTTATCATATTGCTTGTATTGATTTTTAAGTATCCAAGTTAAAGTCCTTGTATTGCTTGCATTGATTTTTAAGTATCAAAGTGTCAAGCTAAAGGAAAATGAAATAGATGGACTGGCAGAGATGTATAATTTCACCTTGTCAATTGTCATAATGTCATTGATTTGCTGTGGACTAGAAATCTAGGGGTTTAGTAGTATTAATTTTTGAAATAACAGTATTAAATTTTTTAAATTGCAGCAATTATATATGGTATCTATTGATGAAAGTGATATTGGTAATTCAGTTGATATGGAGAATGAAATAGATAGATTAAGTGAATTGAATGAATGTGAAACTCCTGCTACTACTGAAACTTGTACTTCTGAGAGACCACCCTTACCTAAAAAGGCCAAAGCTAGTACTTCTGATGTATGGGCTTCTTTTACAAAAATAGGTGTTGTTGAGGGCAAAGAAAAGGCAAAATGTAATGGTTGTGGGAGAGAATATGTAATAGGCAATAGCAGATATGATGTATCAACACTTTTATGTCATATTCGTAAGTGTGTAGCTCTTCCTAAGTTTCATGATATTGGCGGAATGATGGTAGATGAACAAGGACGATTGAGGTCTAGAAAACTTAACCAAAAACACTATAGGGATCTTTTGGCTTTGACTATAATTGAGCACGACCTTTTTTATTCTTTTGTTGAGTATAAACAGCTTACGGAGGCATTTGAGAATTTGAATCCTAATGTCAAGCATATTTCTCGAAATACTACAATGTCTGATGTATGAAGTGTTTATCTAGAGCAAAAGGAAAAGTTGAAACATACTATGATAAATAGTCGTGGTAGAATCTACTTGACTTCTGACTGTTAGACTGCATATACTATTAAAGATTACATTTGTTTGATGGCTTATTTTGTGGACAACAATTGAAAGTTAAATAGTAGGATTCTTTCTTTCTGTAAAATGCCACCACCACACACTGGTCAGGAGTTGGCTGGAAAGTTTTTACTTGCCTTAAAAAATGGGGAATTGACAAAAAAGTTTTTCTCTTACTTTGGACAATGCTTTTGCTAATGATAACATACAAAATATATTAAAAGAGCATTTCTCTTTGCGAAATAGCTTGTTGTATGGTGGAAAATTCTTTCATATTCGTTGGTGTGCACACATCTTAAATCTAATTGTTCAAGAAGGGTTGAAGGCGACTTCTGAGGTTCTACATAAGATAAGAGAAAGTATCAAGTATGTTAGATCTTCTGAGTCAAGGAAAATAAGTTATTATAAATGTGTTGAACAAGTTAGTGGTATTGATACTAGTATAAGCTTGAGGCTAGATGTCGTTACTAGATGAAATTCGACCTTTGTGATGTTAGAAAGTGCATTAAAGTATCGTCGTGCTTTTGGAAGTTTGGTTTTATATGATAATAACTTTCTTACTTGTCCATCACAAGAGGAGTAGAGAAGAGGACAATTGATCCCTTTTTCTGTCATCATAGACTTGTTTTCTGGTTTTTCTTATCCCACTATCAATGTGTATTTCATTCAAATTTGGAAGATTGATTATTTATTGAGGGAAAATATGTGTAGTGATGATTTAGTAATTAGAGACATCGCTTTAAGGATAGTTGTAAATTTTGAAAAATATTGGAGTAAGTACAACGTCATCCTTTCTACTGCATGCATTCTTGATCCGAGGAGTAAATTGGAATTCTTGACATTTTGCTACGAGAAGTTTGATGTTGTAAATGTGAATGAGAAGATAAATCACATTAAGGAGGAGATGTATAATCTTTTTTCTCACTATGAGAAGAACGGTTTTGTTAGTGCCGAAAAGGAATTGTCACAAGTTGATCCTCAATCTTATACTACTGAATTACCAAGCTCCTTATCACAATCAAGTGCAAGCTTTAGTGTATGGAGTGATGTAAGTAACTAAATATTCAGTTTTTTTCAATCATATGAAACTTGCCCTTTATAGTTTATTCCTTATATAATTTTTAATTTTATTTTTTTATTTTAAATATAGTATTTGACTAGTGATTTTGTGAACCGAACTGATGATCAATGTGGGAAGTCTGAGTTAGATAAATATTTAGAGGAGCCAAGACTTGAACCTAAATATCATCTTACATTGGATGTCTTAGAACATTGGAAAGGTCTTCATGTTAAGTTTCCATGCCTTTCTAGAATGACTTGTGATGCTTTAAGCATTCCAATCACTACCGTAGCGAGTGAAGGGACTTTTAGTATTGGGTCTCGAGTGTTGAGTAAGTATAGATGCTCCCTTCTTTGAAACAATATTTAAGAACTTATATGTGCCCGTAATTGGTTACATGGGTTTAATTTTGAAGGTAATTATTAATTATTATCTCAAATTAGTTTTAGTTTTAATTTTAATTATAATAATTTGCTTTTAATTTTGGTTCTTAATTTCTTATGTTAATTTATGAAAATTTAAGGTGTAGAAGATGATGATATTGTTGAAGATAGTGATGAATCCATTGAGAAGGGTTCAAATATCCCTCGTTCAAGTTGATGATGAATGTTGAATGATGTTGATGGAATCATGGAATGATGGTAATTAATTTTAGTTTTAGAATTAGTACTTGAAACTTTGAAAGCTTGATGATTTTGTTAAAATTTGGTATGTTGATGTTTGTTTTAATTAGTAATATTCTTTTGATTTTTTGTTTTGCAGTTTGATGGATGGAATTATGGAAGATTCAAGATTGATGGATTTTGATGTTCAAGCACTGATTGTGGAACTTTTGTATTTAAGTGCTTGTGTTAAAATTGGATGTTTCATGTTTGTCTTCTTTGCTTAATTCTGAACTTTCTTGGATGTTTGTCTCCTAAGTGCTTATCATGCTTGTTATGCTTTTAACTTTCTTGCCTTCTTGGATTAATACTGAATTAATTTTCTTGGATGTTCATGGTTCTATATTGCTCTTTTCTATTTATTCATCCCACTATACAATGACTTTTATTGAGTTGTGAAATGAAATAAGGTGAACAAGCAAAGAAACAAAAAATATTCGTTTCTGTTTTTAATTTTTTACCCATATTAGTTAATTTAGTTGCAAAATGCCTCTTCTTTCAAAGTTACATCATATGATTAGGTGTCAAGTTGAGACCATAAATTTATTTTCTAAGTTGAATCTTCATATTTATAAAATATTTATCAAAATTATGCAGTATTCTTGTTGGATTGAGCATTTTAGAAGAGAAAAAAAAAACTTGCAGGCTAGCAGACTGGCCCGTATAGCCCGCCAACCCGTACTATGCGAGCTAGGCCTGGTGTTTTCTAGCCTGTTTAAAAACGGGCTGGCCTGGCTCAGCCTGTTTTGTGTGAGAAAAAGCACGAGCTAGCCCGTACGAGCCAGGCTGGCCTATATTGACAAGTCTAATCTAAGACAAAAGAAGATTAAAGAGCTTGAAGAGAAGCCTTTTTAGTTTTGTCTTAGAATATTATGTAAAAGTTTTTGAAAGGCAAGAAAAGACTCTTTAAATTTCTCTTTAATGTTTTAGCTAAGTTGGAAAAAGGTAGAATGAGTTATTGAGCCTTAAAAGTTTTAAAAACCAAGTCCAAAGGCTACCAATCGACTAATACCTATGTAACAGTTGACTGATTGCCTACTGTTGAATTTCAATGAAGGATCGATATACTCATCAGTCGATTGATAGTCTTTACATCAGTCGACTGGTTCTCTTCTGTTTGAAATTTAATTTAAGCTCTAATAATGAGCAATCGATTGGTACACATGGATCAGTTGACTGATGAACTCTGGAACAAATTAAATTTAGGTAATAGAAGGTTACCAGTCGACCGGTAGATATGTAGTAGTAGACTGACACATCATTAAAGTGTAACAGTCGACTTTCATGGTTCTATCAGTCAACTACTAGCATAATAACATTAGTACCAACTACTATTTTCTAAAGATTTTAGCTGATATCATTATGGATTCTCTTCCAATGGATTTCTTACATCTTGGGTTATATATATTAACTTCAGAATTTGTCAAATCAACAAGAAAATATTCACTTTGCTTTTGAATCTTCAATAGTTAATTCTTGCCAATCATTTACTTCTAGAGAGCTTTACATTTGTATACTTACTCTATTTTGAGAGAGTTATTCTTATATTCTTTCTTCTGATTATATTTCATCAAGGAATGGTTTCCTCGAGGTTGTGTTTGAGTGAAACACAATGTAAGCGAGAGAGACTCCCTTGGGAAAGAAAAGTACTCCATTGTAGTGGCTCACAAGTGCCCAATTTACATAAACTTATGGTTGATAATGAAATACTCAAGAAGTTGTCTTGAAAACTGGATGTAGGCTTGGTTTAAGCTGAACTAATATAAACACTTGTGTCATCCTCTCTTTCACTTATCTCTTTAATTGTTTATTGCTTTATCTTTAATTATTGACACTCTACATTTATTCATCTTAACTTTTCTCTGCTTTTACTGTCTTAAATCTTTGGCTTTGGTTTTTAAAACTTCTTGAACTTCCAACAAGATTTTAAGAATTTTTTTAATTAACCCAAATCATCCTCCTCTTGAGAGCTAGATATTTCTATCACAGAAATAAGAAGAAGAAGAAGACTGAGGACTGAGGAAGACCGAGGACTGAAAAAGAAGTAAAGAAGAAATCAGAAGTTGAAGCTCGTTCCAAAGAGGCAGAGACTCACAGTCAAACCGACTGAGGAAGGATTGGGAAAGTGATTGAGGAAGTTTAGAACTTGGAACTAGAAGTATAAAAAAAAAATTTCATTACCCTTCGGGTTTGCAGATTGGGTTGGGTTGAAAATCTTCATCCAACAACCCGATGCGCTAGTGGTCGGGTTGAAGATTTTTAACACAACCCAACCCGCAGACCCAATCCAAGGCAACCCAACTGTGCGGATTGGGTTGGGTTTGGCATGTCTCTTGCCCATCCTTACCTGTCCTTGGTCGTTTGTTGTAGTTTGTCATCGTCCACCACCGTTTGTCGATGTTCATCCGTCGTCCTCTCTTTGTCATGATTACTTTCAGACTTGTGTGGGACCTTCTGCTTCTTTGTCGACTTCTTCATCTTTTTCTGTGATTGTTCGATGTGTCACGTCATTGTCCGTTGCTATCCATTGTCATTTGTCATTATCTACCATTGTTTGTCGCCATCTGTCTGTCGTCCTCTACTCACCGTGCTGTATTTTCATACATATATATATATATATATTAATTTACATATATAATAATTTAAATTTATTTAATTAAAAAATAAAAATGATATGTATATTTGTATTATTTTGAGATTATAAAATAAATATCATTTTATATCATTTTCCATTTTTCAACTACTTCAACAACTAGTTTTACCAAATACTTTTAATTCAATAAAATAATTTATAAGCTTCAGCTAAAAATTAGTTTATAAGCTTTTAACTAGTTTATCAGCTAATTTTGACGAACACAAACATAAATAATTAATTTCGTTTTCTTACAATCAATAAAAATCAAAGGAAGAATACACTAGATCGACTATCTGTACCAAGGCATCAACAATAAATCATGGATTTTCAAGACAAATACACTAGATCATTGTAAACGACATATATTAAGATTGGTTAAGGGAAAAGACTCAGTTTTGAGGCAGTAAAACTTGTGAATACCCTGAACATAATAATTTCAAAGAAAAATCACATCTTGATCTTCGATCTGCAATTGGAATCAACAGCCCTGGAAGTAACATTAACAGAGATGTCACAAGTGTTATGAACCGTGGCCTTCATCTTGAAGATCTTAAGCATCGTCACTTTCCCAGGAAGTGTAGCCATTGATGTCAGATCCAATCTTCCATCTATAAGGTCTTTCAAGAACGTGGGGTCAGTTATCAACTTTCCGACCATAAAATCTGCAGAGGTTGTCACATTCACCGTGCTTCGTGCCGGGATGTTCTCTGTCTCCATTGGAACTTCTGCCAAAAGAACGTCGCCATAGTTCACATAACCAGTGGAGTTCTCGTACCTGAAGCTTCCATAGTTTCGATTCACTATAGTAATCGCCACGTTCAATGTCACATTTGTTCCATTGAATGAAATTTTGTCTAGGCCAAGGGGTGTCACGGTAATTTCAGGATCCTTGGGTTTGAAGATGGTGAAAATTAAGGTTACAATCACGGTGGTGAGGAGGATCAAGAAGATGAAAAACACAGCCAAGCAGATTTTGAGGCCTCTGTTTGAGGTTTTCATGGTTTTTGATTTTCTGGGTATAAAGGAACGTGAGTTGAATATTTTGAGATATTTCTATGGATGGAATGCGAGAAAATATAGTTCAAAATTGAGATATTTATATGGATGGAATATTTTGAGATATTTCTGTTTGAGGACATGATGATCTTAAATATGTGGTTGATTTAGAGTGCAAAATTGACTTTTCCTGATAAGATTGGCATGATTCTGATAAAATATTTTGGAGAATTAGAAATTAAGAGAATGGATTAATGTCTTTATTATGGGGTGATGAAAGCTATAATGGAGACCTGTGTTTGACAGATCATGTGTACAGTATACGTAGTTGACTGGGAATGAAACAGATGCAAAAATAAGAATAACGTACAGAACACAATTGAGTATTATTAGTCAGGCAAAGACAAAATTAGAGCAAGTAATGTTTCAAACGACAAGTATTACGTCCTTTGGATTTGTTGTTTGGTACTTCGATGTTAAGAATAACTGCACAACCGAATAAATTTTGAAAGTATCCATAAAATTAAGTTTTTTTTTTAAAATCCATGTTTATATATTAATGGTCATGTAAAAAGAAAAATAAGTATAATTAAAATCTTTTATTTCTTTATACTTAATTGAAATTTATATCTGTTCCTTTTTTGTTTGAAAATAACTATTTCACCATTTGTATATTAATGTGTGTTTGGAAGGCAGGTAAATTTAAATTTGAATAAATCATGGTTTGCAAAATTAATTTTAAATAAACTTATGCTTAAATGAACGTAATTTGTATTTGAAAAATAGTTGAATAAATATAGATTTAGACAAATCATTAATGTTATTTATATTTAGATGTTAATTAGAATGAACACTTTTGGATATATAATCACTCTAGAAAGGGTATGAATTTCATATTTCATTATTTTTTGTACCCCCATTATTCATTTTTCACTCATTTAAATACTAATTACTAATTAATTAAATTATTAACTAATTAATTTGTTCCCTTTTGCTAATTGTTTTGTTTCAAAAGTTTTTAATTAGAATTATTTTTTTAAAAAAAAACTATTCTTAGATTGCTCTTAGATTGTCACAAAAATGAGATCAACAAACCCACACAATATATATATATATATATATATATATATATATATATATATATATATATATATATATATATATATATTTATATATATATATATATAAGTAAAGGCTAAAAAATAAACTTAAAAGAAAAATTAAACCTTGTACCTATGAAAGATTTTAAAATAACAAAGATTAAAAAGAAGGAACAAAATAAATTATTTTTCTTTTTATTCTTTTTGCGATTAATGTTATTTTATTGTTTTGATTTCATCCAAAGCATGGGTTCAGCAAACATTCAAAGGTAACAAAATGTTCTAGGACCTAAAAGAAAACAAACTAAGTCAAAGGGACCAATATGAAAAAGAAAAAGGACTCAAGTGAAATAAAACATAAAACTATGGGCTAAAGTGAAATTTAACAAATTTGGGGCTCAAACTGTAATTGTTGCCAAAATGAAAGAAGTCATTCTACCTTGTTTGTGCTTCTCCTCTTCCTCCTCTTGCATTTAATTTCACCCCGTGGATGGTAGGTTTAATGATCAATTGACTTTAAAAATCTCTTTCAACCACTTTGTACATGCTATGTTTTTTAATGGTTATTCTCACTCAAACTTTCTCTTTTCCACGAGTTCGAGGCTATTTTGAGTGTGACAGATTGGACATGATTGAGGGAAGAAGAAACAAGAATGAGTGTGTGTGAGAGCTTGATCAAACCGATGTTTCTTCAACAAGATATGCTCTGTTTTTTATTATCTTATAGTTGCTTCTTCTCTCTTTAGCTGTGGGGGTATATGGAGAAAATCAATAATTAATGTGAAGCTAATTACGTTTAATGAGAACCAGAAGCAGCCATGCAGAGCATTGGAGTGAACCATGGTCGAGGGTTGAAGCATGGTAACGGCGGCAATTCAACGGATTCCCAAACATTCCATATTTCTTCAAACCATATTTAATGCGTTGCAAACATGGATTGGCTATAATGCAACGTAAATCGGAACATGCACTTAGTGTGTTTTGAAGGCAATTTGAAAAATCAAAGTTTGAAAAAAAAACCACGTTTGCATAATTGATTTTTGAAAAAAAAATTAGATTTGAAAAAAATCATAGTTTACAAAAGTAACAACTTAGAGTTTTTACTAAAATCATGATTTAAGGATTTTTACATAAATGTAAAGACTTCAAAACATACAATTTTATACTAAAACCAGGTTAATATAATACAAACTATAATTTGTAAAAATCTAATATAAAACCAAACAAACACTTGGTCTTTGGAATGATTTCTCGTTCGAGATGATATTGCTGCTTCTTTTACATTTGTTTTTTTTTCCTTTTATTTTTCTCTTCTATAAAAAAAAAGAAAAAGAAAAAGAAACTATTCTATCACTATCTCATAAATAAAGAAATCCAAAGTCTCAGTCGCCTCACATCAAAAGGTAATGCCATCAGTGTAATTGCCAATGATTTTGTGCAATCTAATAAGATGTTCGGTCTTCCATAATTGTCGCTTGATTTGAACTTTGAACTAGGAATAATATTTTTTATGTGAATAATATCAATTGTCATTGATTTCTTTATTTATAACATTTTACGCAAAATTAAAATATGCAAAATAAGGATGGAAAGATAAGAAATTTCTGTTTTATCATCTTTTTATAAGAATTGAATACCACCTCTATGTACTTTTCGTGTGAGCAAACGTTAACGCATTGGTCAAGATACTTAAAATAATTAATATAGTACATATAAAATAATTAATATAATACATATCTCTCTCTCTCTCTCTCTCTCTCTCTCTCTCTCTCTCTCACATTGTCACATACGCAAATATATATATATATATATATATATATATATATATATATATATTTGTGTGTGTGTGTTCTTTCAGCAATGGGAGAATTTTGGGAAGAAAGGACAACTAAATACTATATTATGAAGGCCCAGATACTGCTAAATGATCAAACATTTTAATTAATAAGGTTCTTGAAGAGGTAAAAGCCTGTATAATTTTATTCTTTCTAACCTTATTTTCTGCCAATTGAAGCTTATTTATCTCACTATATCGCTGAAGCATTGATTTAATATATTTTTTAATTCTTATTTTTTTTTTTTGGGGGTCATTTTATAGGGCAGTCCAGACTCTAAACTTTAAAGTCTAAGATGGGCCAAATAAAGGCCATCTAATAACTGAAAGTCCATTTTAATGGCAATTGGTGGAGCACTTAAAGCTGAAATATCTAGATTTTCTTTTCCATATATCACTTTTTTATTTTTTATTTTCAAGTAAATAAATTAATAGCACAATTTAATTTTTAAAATATTATATTTATCTAAATTTTACTCTTTATTATTCAAATTAATCTTTTAATAACAATACGTTTTAGATTTAGTGATTAATGAGTTAAAAATATCATATTAAAATAAATATAATTTTTTAAAGATTAAATTAAAATAATTATAATGTATGTACCTGTGACAGAATCGGTTTGAAAAGCTAAAAAAGTTAAATTTAGCATAAATAAAAGATGTCATAACATTTTATCCAGCATATCACATTTATTTTTCCAGTAAATCACTAGGATTTTGCTTTAATTGTCCACGTGTAGCCCACTGTAGGGTTATCTATATATTGTTTATATAATAACAAGTTGTGGCGGTTGAATTTTAAATCTCAATTATTGTGAGTGAACCAAATTATCCAATTAATTTAAACGTCATATACTAATGTTATTTTTCCTTTTATTTGAAAATTTTCTTATTCTTTCTATTATTTAGGTAAAAAGATAAATTATTGTTACTTTAATTTTTCTATTACATAATTAGATTAGAATAATATATCAAACTGATAACTTTATATGTTCTTCAACTCTCCCAAATCCTAATTTTCCTAATCTGTCTTGTCCAGAAAAGAAAAATGTCCTGAGCAGTATATTTAAAAATTTAACTGATTATTCCTTTTTATTTTTCAGTTATACTAAACTTATACGTAATTCTTTCAACAATTTATACACAAGAAAATAAAGTTGTTATTCTGCAAGGCATTGTTTCCAAGTTTTTATTAATAATTATTAATAAATAAGAATCTTATATAATCTTTAAAGTTTAAACTATAATTTAAGTACAATTTTAGTATTTGAATTTTAAATTAAAACGCTTTGCCCCTTAAACTATTATAAAAATTAAATAATTATCTATCAAAATTAGGTTATGTTTAAAAAAAATAGCTAATAAGTTAGTTGAAAGTTTAAAAGTTAATTTTTAACTGAAAGATGCTAAGCTAACTTATTGAATTAGAAATGTTAGATAAAATTAACTATTGAATTAGTTGATAAATGTAAAATGATTTTAAAAGAAAATACTTATACGATATTTTATACAAATTTTTTTAGAAAAAATATATTTTTAGGTAATTATAATTATAATTTTTTAGTTAATTTGAACTATTATAATATTTTATTTGATGATAAAAAATTACTAAAAATTAAAATAAATAATGCAAATAGTGTAATAATTAAAATAAATATTTAAAATCCCAAAGTAATGTCATTTTATTATGTTATCCCTAAATAGTGTTATACTTATTATTTTTTGTTAATAATTACGTTTCGTTATGTAATCTTAAAATAATACAAAATAAACATATCATTTGACGTTTCACAATAAATTAACAATGTAGTGTTACGGGTGTGCAAAAAAAATTTTGAGAAGAAGAAATTGTATTATAGATTGTGAGTAAGATAATATTAGAATTTTAATAAAATAATAAAAATAAAAAAATATATAAAAATTATTAACTACTCAAATAAACTTGTTATCAAACACTTTTAATTTGGTCAAACAAATTTATTAACTAGTCAAATAAGCTAACTAATTTAACTTATCAAACGCGCTTTTAATATCTAAAAAACATGTTTATTTGTGTTGTGATATCTTATGTTTTTATTAACTTTTATAATTCTTTGCTCATTACAATTTCGGACTTGCATTCTTTCAATTTCATGTGACATAATGACATTTGATATTAAACATGATTTATTTAAAACATTTTAATTTTTAATAATTTAAAAAATAAATGTCATATTTTAATTTTTGATGCTAAAATAAAGATTAAAGTATAATTGGGGTTATATATAATTTTTCACAAATAAATGGAAAATAAACGCAGTTGCGGAAAAACGTTTAAGAGAAATAAATAAGTGCCAATGGGGACTGGCGAGATTCGGAAGTAACGCCTTCGTGTGAAAGCGTGTGTGTGTGTGTGGATTGGTTGTCTCTCTGTCGTTTCGCCGGCCAACGGACAAAGAGGCATTATTTCCGTCTTAACACTTCAATCCTAATTTCTAATTCTTCTTAGCTTTCCCTTTCCTTGGTTTGAACAATCTCTCTCTCTTTCTTTCTCATTCGTTCTCTGACCCCGCCCTTCATTTGATCAAGATGAACGACCTCCTATCTGTAAGTTTATATTTACATCCTTTATTCAAAACCCATATGCGTTTACCAGTTAGAATTTCATCACTGTTTTTTTTTCATTAGTGGTAAATTTAATCTTTCGTTTCGAATTTTCTGCTCTTCGGGCTGATTCTGAGTGTTGGAATTGACACTATGTTTATACTTAACTGTATCACTTGATAGAGTGGTTCTTTTTTTCCCTCGTCTAAATTTCAATACTAAGAAAGGCTCAGTTTGAGCATGTGATTTGGTAGGCCAATCAGAAATTATTGCGCTTTGATCTTTAGGTCGTATTCAATTCATCGTTGAAACAGTATAAAGAAATTTGAAGGTAGTAGAAATTCCCATAACGATACTTTCTTCCCTTAACTATCGATTTCTATGGTGAAAGATAATAATTTTTCTCATTTAGATTCCAGTTGTTCTATACACTGTTCTGCCAGGCTTGTTACCTGATTTGGACTCCAAAAAGAAGGAAGATTGAAGCTGACATAATTCAATGGATTTTTTTTTTGGGATAAATTCTGAAAAAATTAGTTTTGATTCTTTATTCTGTTAAATAACCGTAACTTTGAGGTGAAGTTTAAATTGTGCTGTGTTTTAGCTCAAAGTTTAAAGATAGGTTATCCTGTTTAACTTGCTTTGTCGCAGAATTCATTTGATGGCGATGGTGGAGATCGGCCTTCTAGACAAAGTGATATTGAAATGGGAATGCAGGTTCCAAGGAGCAATTCTGATATGGGAATGGATGCTTTTAATAAACAGGTATAGAATTTGCACGCTATTTAACCTTTTGTTGATTCAAGATGTTATTTCGGCTAAAAACTTTTCATCATGTGGGTTTGTGCAAATTTCTTTTCTGATCTAATTAAAACTACTGAGTCTTTTGGGAACAAATCAAGCTGATCAAACCTTCTGATTATGCTATCTTCTTTTTTCTTTTTTTTTTTCTCAAGCAGTTTGTTGATATTTCAGTTTGAGTATATGACGTTTGCTAATATTTGTTTATTCTTATTGCAGATTCAAGAGCTTGATAAACAGGTTGATAAGATAGCAGGGCTACTACAAAAACTAAAGGCATGTATTTTCTTCATCATATATTATAATTGTTATTGGTAGAAGATCTAATAGGTTGTGCTTGTGGAGATCAAATCTCCGCTTTGTTTATACTTTATGTGAAATGAAAATGCTGGATGTGATTTTGTAAAATGAGGTAAAAGAATTCAAATTCATTGAATTTGGTTAATATGGTATTTTATCATTCAAATTCATTGAATTTGGTTAATATGGTATTTTATCATTCAAATTCATTGAATTTGGTTAATATGGTATTTTATCATTCAAATTCATTGAATTTGGTTAATATGGTATTTTATCAAGATTGTCCTTGGAATCTCCACTTCTATGCTAAGAGTTTAGATACATACCAAGGCTCATTGATACCAGTATGACATATGGCTGATGGCTTATGGCATAAAGGCCCAACTGCCTGAAATTCTTTGTGCTTCTGAAATTCATATGCGACTTCAACTCTAGACCACAGTGATTGGGGGCTATTCCAGCACTAAATTATTGGCCCCCCAAGGACTAGGTGGAGGAGGGAATGAAATAGTTTTAATTTAGTGAAATGCAAAGTTATAGCACAAGAGTTTAATAGATCATGACCTCACCAAAATTGAGCATGACAGTGTAAATTTTGTATCAAAATTTTGAATAAAACACACTTTTCATATTACTTTCCTTCGTTGACCAAGCGTTAAAAGGGTTACCCGCTTGAGCATAATATATCCATTGCTTTCAACTTTGAGACAACTATATGTTGCAAATTTGAAATTTAGTTGTGATTTTGGAAAGTTTTAATGACTTGTTTTATAAAGTTTCCCCAGATGATAACTGTTACATATTGGGCTTTTTACAGGAAGCTAATGAGGAGTCAAAATCTGTTACAAAAGCTTCTGCCATGAAAGGTATCTTACAGCACCATGTCCCTTTTTATTATTATATTTTTTTAATAAGAGCAAAATTTGGAGTTGAAAGCACTTGTTTGGAATTGGGTCATAACTACAAAGATTTTGTGTACATGGGCACTGACTATGTATAACTTGGTGTCTTGGCCTGCCAATTATTGGCGACTGTGACAAGACATAATTATTACTGTTTAACAATTTATGAAGTTATATATATATATTTATATTTTTGTTTTAAATAATGAATTTTGCCAATTTTTTTTGCATGTTAAATTTTTATGTCTTTTATAGCATTAACAGAACTGTGAAATTATTTTCAGCTATCAAGAAGAGGATGGAGAAAGATATTGATGAAGTTGGAAAGCTTGCACGTATGGTCAAAGCAAAAATAGAAGCTTTAAATAAAGATGTACTGAGATACTGGATGAATGTTCTGTTATTAGATGTCTGGTGGTTATGAATTTAAAGAAATCTTGAATGAGTATGTAATTAAGTTCTTGTTCTATGTAGAACCTTGCCAATCGACAAAAGCCTGGCTGTGAGAAGGGAACTGGTATTGACAGAGCAAGGATGAACATGACAAAGTTAGTTTCCATTAGATAGTTCTTTCAGATTTGGATTAATTTATGTGAATTCATTTATATACTATTTGTGTCTATTTCTCTCTGAAATTGCAGTTCCAAAATTGACACTGAATTTTGGAGAGTAACTGAGAGGATCTATTTCCAACTTTATTGTTAGACATAACCTAGAAAGCTGACATTTTTTATCCTTGAAATGACAGTGCCTTGACAAAAAAGTTTAAGGATCTAATGACAGAGTTTCAGGTATGCCTAGTTGTTTACATTAATAGCCATCTTTCAATTTTCAACTCTTATCTTCTTATAAATGTATTATGTTTCAGACTCTTAGACAAAGAATACAAGATGAATATCGTGAGGTTGTGGAGAGAAGAGTTATTACAGGTTTAAAAATTCAACTCTCTTGATAGAATTAACATCGGTGCAGTATGATAGTACTATTGTTCTTTTGTTTACTTATTTATTAGAAGTTTATCATGGTCTCATGTTTTTGAATTTGTGATTGTGTGACTTTGTTGAACAGTTACGGGAACTAGACCAGATGATGAGGTAAGCCTGAAATATAAATTTGTGATTTGAGCTACACTGAATGTAAATTTTGTTGTAATTGGCCAAGTTTAATGACTGTGTTAGACAATTGACCACCTGATAGAAACTGGAAACAGTGAGCAAATCTTCCAGGAGGCCATGCTAGAAACAGGCCGAGGACAGGTAATTGGATTGTCTTTAGGATGTTAGATATGAATACATTTTGACAGTTTTCTTTGTTTTCGTTTTTATTTGAAAAATAAACAAGGTATAGTGCCCTCTTTTTTGCTCTGTCTGTCTGTATTTTTTTTTCTTATGGTGCTTCCTGTGAAAATTTTCACTATCTTTATTATTAATATTGAGAAGTAACTGACAGGGAACAGTTGTTATGGGTTATTATGGAGTATACTTATAATTCAGTCCTCTGCAATTGGCAATTAGTTATACAAAGAGAATGATAGTTGGTTATTATTGGATTGATCCTTTGGTGGGAAGTGTTTTTCATCTAGATAATGAAACATTTCCTTTAGTACTAACCCAAAGAAATATGACCTTTCTGAGATATACAGTTTATGCCAGGGAGTTACAAAGTTGAACTAATTTGGAAATATTGGGCAATTTACTCTATAGTTACTAATTCGTCTGGTTAATGGTTCCTTGTCTTATTTTATTAGTAGCCATGATTGAGGCTATTTTATTGATAGAAAATCTATACCTAATTTGATTTAGTGTGTGGTGATGCATAATTTTGTTAATGATTATTCATCTGACTTAAAAAATGAGAATTCTTGCACAGGTTTTTGTTTCTTAGCGGCAAATTTTTTTTCTTTTATATGTTTGTGTTATCACAACTTGGCATAGTTTTTTTTTTTTCTCCTTACCTTGTGAGATTCTTAATTCATTACGCAAAAGAAACAATAATTGTGTCAAGTTGGTCTTGGCTTTGCACTGTGGACTATGGTGAGAGGTGATTACAGGTATTAGCCAATCAAGGTTTCACATTCTTATCTCATGACAAGCGCATGAGTTATCAGGTTAACTTTGGGCAAGAGCATCAAAAAGTAGTGCTTTTCTTGTAATTTTGCTTAGTAGGAGGAAAATTGGAAAAATGAAACAATACTAACAAATTTGGCCTTAGTTTTTTTTTTTGTGGGGAACAACTCGGCACTTGAAAATGTAGTTACTATTTTCTATTCATTTGTTTTGAAAATTAAATTTTATTCATATAAGTTTAGTTCACCAAATCTGGGATATCACAGGTGTTAAATACAGTGGAAGAAATTCAGGAGAGGCATGATGCTGTGAAAGAAATTGAGAAAAAGCTTCTTGATTTACATCAGGTATACCAGCAGAGAAATTTGTCTTCCATACTTAGATTAGATTGTAATGCTAACAATGAAGAGTATCTCTAATCCTATATTTGTTATTTCGCAGATTTACCTTGACATGGCAGTGTTAGTGGACGCTCAAGGAGAAATTTTAGACAACATTGAAAGTCAGGTTTGCTCGTGCTTTCACACCCTTAATTCTCTGTTTGTTTGCTTGCACATAAATCGCAAAATATTTGTAGTTGGATTTTGTGTTAACCAGAACCCTGTTCAGGTCAACAATGCAGTCGATCATGTCCAGAGAGGGACAACTGCTCTACAAAGTGCTAAGAAACTCCAGAAGAACTCTCGAAAATGGATGTGCATTGCTATCATTATACTCTTGATAATAGTAGCTATTATAGTTGTTGGTGTTATCCAACCTTGGAAGAGTAACAAGGGCGCTTGAGTCTGCTTCTTTGTCCCTTGTCCATATATATATATATATATATATATATAGTAGCTTACTTGTTTTGGAGAACATATTGCAGATTTTCATGTGTCAGTAGCACATCTTGCTTTAGGACAGGATTTATATGTCTATTTTGTTTGACGATCAGTTTGTCAGTTCTGGTTTGTTAACATGACTTCTGACTCATTATACATCGTGTTGATTTTCATGATATGAAAGTAGTAATTTTCATAGCCTTTCATTTGCTAAACGTCCTGCTTGCTGCTTTTCTTGCAAAGAAACCCCTTTCTCTCCTGGTTTATTTTCAGTAGCGTTAGGCTATGTTTGAATTGATGGACATAGTAGAGGGAAAGCAATGGAGTAGCCAAGAAAAGAGTATAAGGAACTTATTTGGAATGTGGAGAGGGGAAAAAAGAAAAAAAAAGAAAAAGAAAAAGAAAGAAAAATTTGTGCTTATAAGGATCAAATAATCACACAATGTAATTATTCAGTTCTTTTTTAATTTTTGAATTGAATAAGTATATTGTGAAATTCTTTGGTTTGGAGGAATAAATATTACTACAATTGATTATTTTATTTTTTAAAAAAAAAAATCAATATGATAGAGTAGAGGTTTTGATCTTTTGTTAATTATTGTAATTATTTACATGAATTACTTTATCCCCTCAAATCTTTCAATTTCTCTTTACAGTTGCTATATTTACTTTGTAAAAATTATTACCCTTTTCGATCTATTTTTTTTTTTTAATCTCATTGAACATCTAAATCAATACTTCATCTCTCCAATATTTTGAACATAAATTTGGGCGCACAACCTTCAGTCCCTTACATTCGTCAGTTAGTCTTTGCAATTGGTAAGTAGTTTCCCAACAAGGTTGCCACTTTGGTGTAGGTAATCTGGCTTATTTTACAGTTGAATAGACCGTGCAGGGTTGTTATATTTAAACTAGATTGGTTCTAGTATTGGAGTCTTGGTTCTCATTACAGCTGTCTGATTGTGATAAGATGGCTGGTAATGAAATTTTTTTTTGTGTTCTAAAATTTTCATCACTTTTTTCTAGAGGTTTTATCACCAATCGTTTTTGATAGAAAGTAATAACTTCAGTATTTGAATCAATCTAGTTCTTGTTATATCATGCCGATTTACCTTGAATATGCTTCATGTATCATGTAAGCCTGTTCTTTCTAGGACTTTTGTGATACTATCATTTTCCTCTAAAACTCAATTTCTGATTCTTTTGGCCTTCATTTGAGTGTTGAAAAAGGGCGCTTTCACATCCATTGGCTTTTGACAAGATATGCCATTATATTTATCACCTTCAATTTAGCCGTGATTTTCAAAAAAATGGCTAGTCGGCTTCATTTTGTCTAAGATCAACGTCACTTTTACTGTGGATCATGATTTTGCCTTCTCTAGTCTTTTTCATCTTTTACTTTTCTTCAGTACAAAAGACATATTAAAGTTGTCAGTCTTTACTAACTCCCTCCTTACCACCTGAAGCAGGCTCAAGCGACTTTCATCTACTACATTTACAAAAGCATGTTATGTTCATTTAGTGTTGCACAATCTCATATTTCTCAACCCCCCGTCCTCTGTTCTCTCCCCAGTTCCTTTTATAGCTTTGAAAAGTAATACCATGCTTCTGGAACAGCATTATCCAAAATCAATACATTAGATAGTAGGGTTAGGAGTTAAGATTGGAATCTTCTTGTCATTAAAAAGAATGAAAAAAAAAAAAAGGCACTTCCGGTCTAAGACAGACGGTGCAGAAAGACAACAGTGGCTCGGGGTGAAAAGATGCAGAATTCCTAGTAGATTACTGATACACCACATTTTAACTTTAACTGTTGTATTGGTGCCTCTAATTTTTTTTTGAGTTCACACTTGCCATTTCATCTGATATTTCTTCTCATTGTCATGTGATCGATGCTGACTTTCGAGCTTGGGGATGTTCATATCGCCAGCATTTTTAATATTACTACTGTCCTGTGCAAACCATCGATTTATCTAGATAAACTATTTGTCTGGGAGAGCAATTGAGTCAAGTTTTGAAAATTTTTGAACTGTGTGGTCAAATCATGCAGAGTTGTGTGAATATTGCAAACTGACAGACATTTACCAGTTAACTGCTTTTACTTATACTGCTTGAGGTAATTTTAAGTGTTAATGGATGTATAATTCTGTAATGAGCAGGTGGCAAATGCAACTGATCATGTGAAATCGGGCACAGAGGCCCTCCAGACTGCTAAGAGTTTGCAAAGGAAGTCAAGGAAATGCATGATGATTTCCATTATACTGCTTCTGATCATCGCCATCATCGTGGTACTCTCTGTTCTTAAACCATGGAAGAAGTCCTGAAGAAGAATGTAATTTCCATCACAAAACTCAATATTCATATCATTTTTCACGAGTAAAAGGGAACTCTGAAACTTTTTAATGTTGCGAGACTCTTTCTGGTACTTGTCGCCAAATGAGCCTTCTGTTTTAAGAGTACATGCACAACTGATGCATAATAAGAGTCAACTTCTATATATGTACTTTCCGAACCATTGAAGGAAAATTCAATATAGAAATTTTTTGCTTTTATGTTTTATTTAAATTTCTAACCCTGATTTACTTTCAGTGTACGAAAATGACGTGATTTCTGGAAAAATAAGCCAGGTATCACATTCTAAAGCTGACCAAAATAGAGATGCCTGCATACTGAGGTATGCTGGGGTTCCCTTCAAGATATGCATTAAATAAATTTATAGAAACAAACTGAAAACAGACACCAAAAGCTCATAGCAGATACTGCCTTGCCAAAATGCATATAAACTCACAAGAGGAAGAAATCTTAAGGTCATGATTGACTATCAGAAACTGCACTTGTGCATTTTTGCCATCCATCTTCTGCATTGCTGGCAGTGGCCAATAACAAGAGATCTTTTGTTGGTGGAACACATTCTCTTGAACATTATCATACAATACTGATATTTGTAAATGCAGCATATACAGATTCTAAAGTACCAAAAATTTCCCATGCCCAGCAGTCAGATATGGGAAAAAGAACAAACCAACATAATAGAAAGAGGAGGGGAAATCACTGATCTTGCTAATCCTTTGAAATGAGTGGTCACTTAGATATCACATATTCCTGCTCTCCCTTCTCTCTACCCCACTGGTAGAGGTCTGAGTTTTGAATTTGTCTGAGTTTTGAATTTCATCCCTCTCTCTACCCCACTGGTAGAGTTCTGAGTTTTGAATTTCATTCTTCATTCTTCGTTTTTGGCTATCGCTGCTGCTGTCAATGGTTTTTATTATTGTTGGTTTATGAGTTTATCTACTCTTGTGGTTTGGACTTCCTGTTTTATTCTGGTCATTGTCATTATGATGATTCAAAGGTTTGCCATTGAAGCCAAAACCTTTGATCTGGTTAAGAAACACCTCGGTGTTGTCCCAAAATTTGTTATCATTGAAAAAGGGAGAGGTTTCTTGTTTTCAATTTCTCTGGGTTTGTAAACCGCTAGGTAGCTATCCTCCATTACCCATTCCCTTGGTTCAGTTGAATGGAAGGGGTCCAAAGTTAAAATTGCAGAGAAAGTGAAACCATTTTCTTAGCAGAGATTGGGAAGAATCATAAGGGTTACTTTATGGTTATTACAGAAATTCCTCCTCGAGGAAAACGAGCAACTATTATTATCCCCAAAGGAAAGGGAGGAAGAGGTTGGAGCACCTTCAACCATGCGCTAAACATCCTTGTTCGCTCTGAAGGGGCAAACAAATTGAAGTTAGAGAAGGATGGTAGAACTTTGAAATCTTACTCTGCTGTGACTGATAGCAGAACATTTGCAAAGGTTGTCAAGGGCAAGAAGGAGGTGAAGGGATCTGTAACTCACCAAGTCAAAGAAGAAGCCTTTCCCAATGACCTTGACAGCTTTTTTGATATGCCCAAAAGAAGGGACAAAGTGGGTGCCAGTGTCAGTGTCAAAGAGGCTGTTAAGGAAGGTCCCTCTGACTTTGGCGATCTGGGTCAACGTGACAATCACAGAAGAGGAAAGTCAATTGCAAAAGGCGTGACAAGCATCATCAACTTGGAAGGCCTTGATAAGAGAGGCACTGGATTAGCTTTTTCGAGGACCCTTAGGATTATGGTGTATGCCAAGGGGGTAAGGAAGGTCCACTGGGCCTTGGTGAGAAACCAGACTGCAAAGGAAGGCTTTCCTCGAAGGAAACCACCTCCCTATCCCACTTGGCCCCCCTTCGGACAAGATGCCAAGACCCTTATCCAAGCCCAATGGGCCAAGTGTCTCCAATAGGGCTTCGAAATGGAGAGCCAAAAAGGTCCAACAGCCCAAACCAGCATACGTGGACCGGTCTGAGAGAACACACCCGATCCAAGCCTCCTGCTCTCGGGTTCCTCAGTAGTATCGTGACCCGACTCCCTTTCCACCCTCCCCGAGACCGTTACAGGCGGCGGACGTCGACCGGACCTGCACAGAACCGGTCGACGGGAATCATAGGGTACCGGAGACCCTGCCGGAGATTCTAAACGGCCGGCCAGCGCCTCCCTGTGATCCCCCTCATCCTCTCCAGCAAGGGGCGATGGAGGGAAGTTCGGAACCGTGGCAGAGGAAGATCGTGGATCCCGAACTCGTGACGGATACCATCGACCCATCCACTAATATCTCTGGGCATATTCCAGCAACTCTCCCTGTCTCCAAGAAAAGGTTAGAAGGTCCAGCAGATAATGACAACCTGAATAGGACATTAGCTACCTTCAAAGGTCTATCGGCGACAGAGGCTGTTGGGGAGGAGGAGAATTTCTCTGAAGATGATCTCTTGCTATCTGATTTCGACAGCGATGATGGACTTCTTATCCAACAAATCAAGCGACAAATTGATGACAAGGATGACTCATTGGGGATTTCGATGATAGTCTGGAAGACGTTCACCGGCTCTTCTTGCAAAATAAGGATGATGGAGCTAATAAGGGACCTTGTGATTTGTTATTGACCTGTATTAATTCTTTGAGTCCTGCTAAGGGTCCAAAGACGCCTCTACTTTCTTCCTTTCCCGTTCAAACCAATAGTTTTTGTTCTTCTACCCACTTTACCAATACTAACACCCTTCCTAGTGTATCTCAGTGTGGTTTTGCAGGGAATTGCGTGCGTAACGACATCACTCAAGCATGGTACTTTCATTCCCCCGACCCCTTCAAATCTTCTTCTGCCTTAAAGGAGGGTAATGATCAAGGGAAAAAGTCATACATCTTTGCCATTTAGGGGGTGAGAGGGACAACCAAGATCCACAAGCATTGTTGGAGTCTCTTAACTTTATGCTGAGAGATAAATCGGGAAAGGAGGTTAAGGTGTCAATATCTCCTAGGACATACCAAAGGAAGAAGATTAAACTTGAAAACGAGTTAAAAAGGTTAACATCCTCAATTAATTACGGCAACCCCAAGAAAGGAAAGGGCAAGTCAGGTTCTCTATGAAGATTTTAAGTTGAAATGTGAACGGCCTTGGTAACCCGCTCAAAAGACATAAGGTGAAAGAAGTCTTCAAGAGGGTTGATCCAGACATTGGGATGATCCAAGAAACTAAACTAGGGGATTTGGATAGATTTCTTGTCAGAAGCATTTGGGATTTCAAATTCAAGGATTGGGAGTATTTACCTTCCGTGGGCGCTTCAAGCGGTCTTTTGGTCATTTGGAATACTCGAGTTGCCTCAAAAAGGGATGTACTTCAGGGTGCTTTTTTTCTTTCAGTGCTTCTTGAGTTCAAGGACAAAGGGTGTTGGTGGTTTACCAATGTTTATGGTCTGACGAACCCTAGGCTGAGGGGCGAATTGTGGGAAGAATTGTCTTATCTTCACGGTTTTTGTAACCCCCATTAGTGTGTTGGTGGTGATTTCAATGTGGTGAGGTTCCCTGATGAGACGCTTGGAGGATCCAGGTTCAATGCTAGCATGAGAGGCTTTAATTCTTTTATTAGGGACTGCGGTCTTAAGGATCTTCCCCTTTCTAATGCTCAATTCACTTGGTCGGTCAACAGGGGATCGGTTATTTCCTCTCGCCTTGATAGATTTTTGGTCACCCCTGAATGGGCGGATTCGTTTCCTGATCCCATTCAGGAAGTCGGCTCACGTTTGGCGTCCAACCACTTCCCCATTATCCTTGAGACTAGTAAAGTCAAATGGGGTCCTACCCCCTTCAGATTCGAGAATATGTGGCTTTAACACCGGTCTTTTTTCAGCAATGTAGAGAAGTAGTGGTCAGAATACACAATTCCATGATGGGAGGGTTTTAAGCTTATGAAGAAATTGAAATATGTAAAGGAGAAGTTAAAGACCTGGAACAAAGAAGTCTTTGGGGACATTAGAATCCAAAAGGATAACATTCTTAAGGAGCTGGATGCTCTTGACAAACTAGAGAGTGAGGGCAGGCTTGAGGAGACTCTCGTTTTGCGCAAAGTGACTCTCAGGAATGATTTGGATAACATTAAGAAAAAAGAAGACATAAGTTGGCGCCAAAAGAGCATAATCAAATGGGCTCGTGAGGGTGACGTGAATTCAAAATTCTTTCACAAGGTGGTGAATGGAAAGAGGAGAATGAATTTCATAAAAGAGCTTGAGACGGAGGATGGCACTACGATCAAGGACAATGAGGGGATCTCTGACGAGTCGACTAGTTTTTTCAAGAAACTCTACACTGAGGAGATGCACGAGAGACCTACGATTAAGGGTTTGGAATGGTCCCCCATTGACGATGCCCAAGGGAATTGGATTGAAAGACCCTTTGAGGAGGAAGAAATTAGAAATGCAATTTCAAAGATGGACAAAGACAAAGCTCCTGGGCCTCACGGATTCAATATGGCTTTCTTCCAAGCCTGTTGGTCGATAGTGAAGGAAGATCTGATGAAAGTCTTTAGAGAATTCTTCCATACTGGCCGTATTCCAACCAGCATGAATTCTACTTTCATTGTTCTTATTCCCAAAAAAGACAGGTCCACTAAGGTGGGGAATTTCAGGCCTATTAGCTTAGTAACTAGTGTCTACAAGATCATCGCCAAGGTCCTCTCCGAGAGATTGAGCGCAGTTATCAGGAATTCCATTTCAGAGAACCAAAGCGCTTTCATCGCTAATCGTCAAATTCTTGATGCTAGCTTAATAGCTAACGAGTTAGTTGATGATATCAGAAAAAAAAAGTAACAGGGTTTAGTGTTTAAATTAGATTTTAAAAAGGCATATGATATGGTCAATTGGGACTTCTTGGATTTGATTTTCCGTTGCAAGGGTTTCGGTGACAGATGAAGGCGTTGGATGAACAATTGCCTTTCCTCAGTGGCCTTTTCGGTTATTATCAATGGGCAGCCCAAAGCCTAGTTCAAGGGGCAACGTAGGATCAAGCAAGGTGATCTGTTATCTCCCTTTCTCTTTACCCTGGTGGCCGATGTTCTTGGCTGCATGTTAAGGCGGGGGTCCGAAAGAGGGATTCTCAAAGGATTATCAATAAAGAGAGATGGTTGCGTGGTCACTCACCTGCAGTTTGCTAATGACACAATTCTTTTCTTGCCCAAGGATAAGGATAATTTTCTTAGAGTGCTTTCACTGATTCAGATTTTTGAGCTAGTGTCAAGTCTCCGTGTTAACTTAGGCAAAAGTGGCCTAGCTGGCATTAACATTTAGGACGATTCTCTTGGGCAGCTAGCAGAGTTAGCGGGTTGTGAGGTTCTCAATTGGCCTCTTAACTATCTAGGTGTTCCTCTAGGAGGTAATCCTAGAGCTACTTCCTTTTGGGACCCTATTGTCCGAAGAATTTTCCGCAAGCTTGACAGTTGGAAAAGCCATTACTTCTCCTTAAGAGACAGATTGACCCTTATTCAGGCCTCCTTATCTAGTATGCCCTTGTACTTTTTGTCCTTGTTCAAAATCCCGTCCAGAATGGCTAGAAAGATTGAGAGAATTATGAGGGATTTTCTTTGGAATGATGGAGGGGTGGAAAAGAAGGACCACTTGGTTAGTTGGAAGGTGTGTTGCAAACCTAAGCATGAAGGATGCTTGGGTCTTGGTAATCTAGTGTCTAAAAAATCTCTCTTTTAGATAAGTGGTTATAGAGATTCCCCTTAGAGCCTAATTCCCTTTGGCGGGCTTCATCGGAATCGTTGGGACGCTGGTTCGGGGAATGTCGTTACGCACGCAAGTCCTTGGAAAGCGATTTCTCAGGTATACCATTTTTTCTCTAATTCGTTATCTCTCATTGTTGGTGATGGTTCTCGTTTTCGTTTTTGGGAGGATTGCTGGACTGGCCCCATCCCCTTCAAAGAAATATTCCCGCGCCTTTATTCTTTATCTTCCCTACATGCTGACCCCATTTCTGATTTCTTTTGCTTACAAGGGGATCACCCTTGTTGGAACCTGCATTTTGCCAGGAATGTTAATGACAGACTTTTGCCTAACCTTTCCGTGATGCTAGACATCCTTGATCCAATTCGCCTTTCTCCCTTTCCTGATAAGAGAATGTGGAAGCTCGACTCCTCAAGCTCTTACACCTGTGCTTCCTTTCTCAATTTTCTCGCCCGTAAATTGTTTTTTCCCATTTTAAAAAAGGCTTATTGGAAAGTTAAGGCGCCTTTAAAGGTTAAAGCCTTTTTGTGGATTGCTGTGCTCAATAGAATTAATACAAATGATCTATGTCAAATTAGAAGGCCCCTTAAGGCTTTATCCCCTGACATTTGCGTGTTGTGCTTCAGACATTCAGAGACAAATAATCATCTGTTCCTACACTGCGACGTGGCTTGGAGTATCTGGAACAGGTTATTTGATCTTTTTGATGAGAATTGGGTTTGTCCAAAGGACCTTGGCACTTTCCTTGCGACCAAATTTACCGGTTTTGGCCATAGGAAGGAGAACAAAATTCTTTGGAAGACAGCTCTGTTCACAACTGTGTGGTGCATTTGGATGGAAAGAAATGCCAGTCTTTAATAATCGGTGTCTGCCTACTCAGCTGTTGTGGGATCGAATTCGTTATGCGGCTTCATTGTGGGTTTCGCCAATGGGCTGTTCAAGGGAGTGCCTATATCTGATGTTTATAGCGATTGGAGGGCGTTATTGTACTAGTATTTTGTCACAGGCCTTGTGGGGTGTTTTTGAGGTTTTTAGCTTACTTTTTGTTTTTGATTTTTCTTAGGAGGATCCCTTGTCCTCCACCTATTGTAATCCTTTTTCCTCTGTATCTTTCTCTTCTCCTTAATAATACTTTTTTTCTATCAAAAAAAAAGATATTGCATATTCCTAGAATGAAATAGAAAGGTTGGGAAATTGAACTTCAATGTGTATATGCTGTGATGGGCAATGGACTATCCTGCAAGTTGATCGTTTCTACCAGAGACAATAGCTAATAGAACATACATGAAAAGATACCTACTCCAAGCTGTTACCACCCAACCACCAGTGGTCCCAGTTTAAAACACTATTCCCATCCTCTGAATATTTGCCTCCAACTATTCTTAGGTAACAGATTTCCTTTTCCCTTGCAATTGTTTTTTTATTAAATCATCATCCTCTAGAGTTTTTTTTTTTTTTTTAAATTAGAATAGCAGGAAATACAGCTTTCCAACATGGTAGATTTCAATTAGGTTTGTGAAAAAGATAAACAGGTCTTATGTTGCATCACCCTCATCCCTCCTTTAATTTAGGTCTCTTCTTTTTGCTGGAGGAGGAAAACATATTGGGTAACGGGATACTCCTGGTTTTTCTCTGATTCATCTTAAGATACAAGGGCATCACCTTTATCCTCCCTAAATCATGGACAATATGCATCATCTGTACATCCAGGCATCAAACCATTACTTCTATGAAATCTAATAGGAGCACACTATTGTAACAAATAAGTCTGAACAATCTACTTTATATCTTCAAGAGTGCTTCTGGTTGTCTATCACATCTTTGGATGATATATTAAAGAAAAGTGTCTTGGATTCGGAGATAAAAGTAATCATTTTATATTACACTTGAAGCTGATGAATATTTATAACCTATAACCTATACTTTTCCTCTGCCATCCTATGGCAACAGGGGCCAAAATGAATTGTAATGTCCTCTTGTCAACCACAAAAATTTTTCTTTACGTCAGTTTAACAGACAGATGCATAAGTATGACAACCTCAAGTGTAATTGTTAAATATCAAGGTGAACTTTTTATTTAACAAAAATCTTCTTAAACTTCGAGGAAAAAAATATGGATATGTGAAACAGTAAACATAAGAAACAAAAAATGAGTGAATCAATTTTACAAGTTACAAAAATCAAATTTCCTTGATTCCACTTATATGAGAAAGTTGAGCTAGAAAGAAGGGAGGGATGTCCTCCAAAAACTGTTAGTTAATGACTGGGAGAGACTCCTGGAAAACAAATAATTTTTTATCTTCCTGCATAAAGCATTGCCTTCATGCTACCAAAGGAGTTATTCAACATATGAGGAAAGATACAAGCAGCGCACAGAGAATTAGCTGGCAGATACTATGCTGGTAAAGGGGGCCAGGGGAGCTCCATACAATAGTAAAGTTAACTTTTGGAATTTTAAACATTCAAAACCACAATTTTGTAAGCAAATGGCACAAGTAATAAATGGATTGAAACAAAACATCCGACTGCCTACATTAATCTACCAACACAGAGCAAACAAGGAAGGTAAGCAGATTGAAAGCAGAGAAACAAAGGATTATGTCCTAGGTGTTGGCAAAGACAAAGCAATTTTAAAAACAAAATATTTAAATTTAATTTGGAAATAGCAAAGTCTGGATAATATTTTCCCTAGGATTTTTCGATGTCTAGGCATCTCATGGTCTTTATAACTTTCTCCACATACATATGAAAAATTTTGTTAAAGAGATTAGCCAGAGACAAAAAAATAACATGGAAAGTATTAAAAATATTAAAGTTCCAGCATATATCATGATCATTATGACTTATTCTCATTTACGTTAGGTTCATCTACTTTTTGCACAGGACACAGGTTAATTTAATTTCATTTGGATAGATTTCCCATAATCTCTTCATTTTATCAATTTTTAAAGTCTGCAAATGCAATAACTCGGTATTTAACCTTCTTGAAATAATGAATCTTTAGTTGGCAAATGCTAATTGCAGTAATTAGACATACATGGACATCATAACAAAGAAAAAATTGTATGACAGCAACGTCAATACAGAAAAAGCCATGTCAAGCAGAATATTTCTATCATTTGTTGCCACAATGGAACACAAAACTTTAAGCAGGCAAGCTACTTCATAAGATCACATAACAAAAAACTACCAAATAATACCAAAATTTGATTCAAGTGCAAGTAACATCCAGGGCTTCAGAAATTGTTTCAATTTACTTTCATCTGTATCCTAGTTACTTCTAAGCAGTTTTCTCCACAACACCTGAAATAACAATGAAAGAGGCCAAGACAACTATAATGTTCAAAATCTGAAAACAAGATAAAGAACAGCAAAGAAAGAAAAAACTTGGGATCTAAATATCCATGTTTAAGGCAACAGAGATCAAAATATTAGGACTGAACTTTGATGGTTCTAGCTGAAATTAATTAATCAATAAGCAATCTTTTGTTTCATAACCAAATCAGCAAAACCAAACTAACCCTTAAGGCGAAACTGAACAAGGATAAATTTGTTTGAAGTCATTCGTCTTTTCCTCAATTTCCTCAGCAACCAAACAGCGTATCAGTGAGATCTGCCTAGATTTTTCGATATTCAATGAATTAAATTAACCAATAACAGGTCGAACAAGGAAAAGAAAAGATCCCTAAAAAAAAAAAAATTCCACGTCATTGTTGGTAATTAAAAAAAGATAGTTTTAAGCTGAAAGAAGGTTAAGTTTGTACCTGGGAAAGGATTTCTATTTGTAAATGTTAAGAAGAGAGCTTTCTTCAGATCTTCGACTCCGAAGAGCAGCCCATCTTCGTCGGCTAATCAACTCCGACCTTCTCATCTGCTTGATGGCGTGTGGTGCGGCGGAGGAGGAAGAAAGAGAGATTGCGAGACAGCGATAGTGGCTCTTGCATCGGAAGGAGACAAAAGGAAGTTTGGAAAAAAAAACTATTTTAAGTTGAAAACCGAGAACCACTTAACTTCAAATTCGTAAGTTACAAGTGTTGTTTAGTAGAATTAGTTATTAAATTTGTTAAAAAAATGTAAAATGATATAAAAAAAATATTTTTTAATGTTAAAATAATATAAATAAATATATTTTTTAATTAAAATAATTTAAATTATTATTATATATATATATATATTATATATAATTTATTAAAAATATATTTTTATTATATTATATATATATATGTAAATAAATATATATTTTTTGTTTTTAATTAAATTAATTTAAAATATTATATATATAAAATTAATATGATATATATTTTATTATATTATATATATATAATATAAAAATATATATGAGATAAGGTTATAATGGATATTTTTATAAATTAATAAGGATAAAAAATATATATAAAAATTACAAGCTACTCAAAGTAACATATTAAAATAAGTTATAATCTATTAAAATAAATTTTTTTATCAAATAACTTTAATAAATATATAAGCTAATCACATAAATTATAATCTAATTTATTTGACTTGTCAAATATAAACAAAGTGTGTGGGCCAAAGTGGCAAATAATGCAAGAAATTGAATAATTCTCTATACTTATAATTAATTTGACATTTACTCTTTAACACGTAAATATACCCTACAGGAGAAACGTTCTTAATTAATTTATACATTTAAACTCCAAGTCAGGATTAATTTTAGAACAATTTTTATATTTTTTATAATTAATTTGGCTCTAGCTACATTCAGTATTTTAATAAAAATGATAAGCAACTGTTTTTTGTATAGTTTATTACTATGCTAATTAGATTTCATGAAGAAAAAAGGTATAAATGAACTGTCCTAATATATAACATTGACCGGTTGTAATAAAACTCATTGTTATGACTTAAGGATAATAAATTTTTAATTTTTAAAAACATTAATTTAGATAGAGTTTTATTCTATATTTGAAAGAGATTAGTTTTCTATTTAAAGCAAAATTATATTTTTTTTCCTAACATTTACGTCGATTTTTACTTTTGCTCTTAATATTTTTTGTCAAATATGTCTCGTATGTTTTATTTTTTTGGGGAAATATACACTTTTTTCAACACTGTCAAAGAAGCAAAAAAAATTGTTGACTAAGTTGCCACGTGGTTGAGAAGAGAGAAAAAGGAGTTGAGAAGAGAGAGGTTGAGAAAGGGAAGGGCGAGAAGGGTGCAGAAAGGGAAGGGCGCGACACATGCGTGAAGAATCACACTCTCGATGAAGGCATCAACGACTAGATTAACAGAGCTTCACATGGACAAAATGACAGAGGGATTTTTGGAGGCGACCTATAGAGAGATTTGAGGTAAAGAATTTTGGTGGAAAACCAAGCAAAGGGAGGTTGACACACAAAAAAGGTAAGATTGGCGTTAAAGTGAAATGACAGGGGCCGATTGCGCTATCCCTTCCAGCGAGATTTTTAAAGCTTAATTTTGGCGTAATCGTTGCACTTTCCTCCTGGTGGCCATTATGTATAAATAGGGGAGTTTGGTGAATTGAAAGGAGGGGAAGATAGCATTGGAACAGAGGAGGCAAGGTTTTGGAACTGAAAAATCAGGGAGTGCAACTGAAACAGAGAAGGAGCTCAACATTTTTGGAAAGAGTTAGAGAACTCAAATGATAGAGGGAGCAGAGAGTAGAGGAAGGAGATGACTTCTTCAACAGAAAAATAGAGGGAAAGGTCGCCATCAATTTTCATCGCAAAGGTAAATCATCGAACCTCCTGCTTATCTCTGTTTCTTGATGATTTGGATTTTTGAGTTCTTTTCTCCATCTTTCGATATGTGTTTTTGAGTTCCAGAGACAGAGAGAGAGTGTGTATTACCCGCCAATTTTGGAATCACATGATTGGCGATATTATGGTATTTATTATGACCATAATTTTAATAGCATTATTTTATAGCATTATTTTAAATATATTATTTTAATGGAGTTAATTTAGTCATTTTAATTTTCCATCTCAATTAATTCTTTTGAATGATTATCTATGAAAATTGAGATAAATGATTAGACTGAGTATTTTATTGCAGGTGGTATTTTTTGAGAATTGAAAAAAATAAGAGGAAAAAAAATTAAATGAAATTTATATAATTATTGGAGAATAATTATATCTAAACCACTTTGGTTTGGGGCATCCGGGTATGGGTACCCATTGGTCACCAAGTGACCCACCACCTCTTTAAACTCTTTTCTCTCTCTTTCCTCTTCATTTTCGCATGCTAGAGATGCAGAGGAGCATGGAGGAGGAAGCTTTTCTCTCAACTCCATCAACTTTTTCTTCCATTTCTCCCGATTAAATTCTTGTTTCCAATTACTTTCCGACTCTTCTGGAATTTTTAAAGCTAGAGGTAAGCTTTGATCTCCTTTATCTCCTTTATTTTCAGCTGTATCTGGTGCCCTTTGTGGTGTTATATAAAAAGTTGGGAAGGTAAAAACATTGAGTTGGGAACCTTAAAACTTGGTTAAATTTAATTTAGGGGTGGAGGAACCAAAGAACAAGGCAAAAAAACAAAAGAACACAAATAGGGGAAAAGTTGAGTCTTAGATAGAAATTTGATGATTGAGGCTCTGATTGTTGGAAATAATTAGGGATCTAGGTGTCTAAACAACTTAGACATCAAAGATGAAATTCCATTGAAGAAATCTAGTTAAATGGTGAATATTTGAAGAAAAACCGAGAAAGGGGCGAAAAATCACAAAACAAGGGGTGGCTTTCCATCGCTGCAACGATGGAACCAACGCTGAGCACTGTGAATCTAGCACTTAGCACTGGTGTAGCAGAGGAAAGGTTCTAGGAAAGGGCTGGGCGCTCAGTGCCAACCCTTGGGCACCCAGCATGGGTGCTCAGCATTAGTATTTGGGCGCTCGGCATTGGGTTTCCTTTATGAATTTTTCCAAAATTCAAATAGTTATAACTCTTTCATCCAAATTCAGTTTTTAGCAAATGAAGTGTTGTTGAAAAGCTCTTTGAGTCTAGTTACTCATGGGGTAGATCTCATTTGAGAATTCTTTATTATTTGAGAGTTATAACCAATGGAGAGATTAAAAATCAGAATTAGTGGTAAAGATTTTCCTTATTTTATTTACTTATTGATTTTAGTTGATTTTAGATAACTTGGAAGCTTCATTGACTTCGTTTCTCAAAAAAAATTTCACGATAAACCTTGACGGCATCAAGGTGAGTGAGTAACCTTACTAACTGAGTTTTTATTTAAAATTACTCAAGTACAATATAAGTCTTACTCACACTATGATTAAATTTAAATTATTAAAATTCTCCAGTTAGTGATATTAACTAGATTATGGAATTTCTTGTGATGTTGTGGGAAACATAATAATGTTATTTGGGAAATGGTGAATTAATAGTTATATTGTGTATTGTGATGGTTGTTATTTGGGAGGTTATTATGTGGAATGTATTTGGGAATAAAGAATTGATTGTTGGTTGTTGTGCGATGTATATTGTGTTTGTGTGAATGCATTACATATGGGAAAAGAAAAAAGAACATGGGAATGTAGACCCATGAGTTTAAGCCGAGTAGTAGTCTCGAATTTGGCCGAGTTCCTTGTGATGAACTTCGAGAACTGATTGTAGGAATGTAGACCTATAAGTACAAGCCGAGTAGTAGTCTTAAATTTGGGCGAATTCCTTATGATAAACCTCAAGAATTTAAAGTCTAAAGGAATGTAGACTCTTAGCATATTGCCATTGAGTGAAAACTCGATGAGGAATATGTGAGAATGTAAACTCTCAAGTAGGAAGTCATGTGGTTATTGCATAATCATACTCTGTATGTGTGTTTTATTTGTGCTTGTGCATGCTTTATAATATTGGATGTGGTTTGATGTGGAATTGCAAGAATGATGACTCACGTGGGAATAGAGCGTCACGTAGAATTGTCAAAACAGGCTGATATATTGACAGCCCAGCCCACCTAGGAGCAGGCTGGCAGGCTCAACTAGCCAGCTCACTAGTCTGCGCCTTTTTGTGTGTGGTGAAATCAGCCCCCAAATTCCTTTTCTTTTCCTTGCTCTTTTCATTCAAATTTCAATATTCATTTGCTGTAACCAAAATGCCAATTGCCATGCAAATATGCAATATGCTAATATTGTTGGAAATGGATTACTAAGACAGTAAGACTAATTTAATATAATAAAATCTAAGAAACCTAACAATTAACATAACTATATAATATAAATACATAACCATTAACCAATAAACTATAATCAATCAACAAAAGTACTTAATAACATAATAATAAATATAGTATTGAGTAAGCAACATTCAACATCAAAGTATTGAAGAAATCCATCAACTTACAATCTTAAGTCCTTAACAATTAATATCAACATTCAACATCCAAGTTCAAATTTAAGAAGCATGAGAAACAAACATCCTATTGTTCACAAATCACAACTTAAGTACTTAACAATCAACATAATAATAAATCTGGTAATGAGTGGGAAGACCATCAGACTCCAAAAGAGACAGTCATCTTTAATCAAATTACAAAGCAAAAAATGAAAAGAATATTAGTAATTAAAACAAATAAACCACCAAAAATTTCAACTAAATCATTAAATAAAATTAAAACTAAAATCATTAACATGACCATCAACATCAACAATAGTATTTAAACCATTGTCATCATCACCTTTAGCATTAACATCTTCATCTACATCTAATAATAAGAATAATAAAGAAAATTAAAATCAAATCATTAAAACTAATACTATAAACTAATTTAAGTATATTAATATATTATTACCTTCACCTTCAGAATTGAATCCTTGTAACCAATTTCGGATATATATAATTGCCTGAACATTGTTTGGAAGAAGGGAACATTATACTTGCTAAGAACATGGGATCCAATACTAAAAATTGATTCGCAGGCTACTGTAGTGATTGGAATGCTCAGAACATCACAAGCCATTCTAAAAATGTATGGATACTTAACATGATAGCTTTTCCAAAAATCTAAAATATCTAATGATCTATGAAATTTAGATTCAAGTTTTGGCTCCTGATAAGTCCTTTATTTTTGTTAAGTTCAGGTCATTTTTGATAGGCTTTTCCCTATCCTTAATCGCATTTTGCTATCCTTTTGCACTATTTATCCGTTATTTTTGCTTAGCTCTTTATACTTTGTAGTTCTCCTTGTTTTATCTTGTTTTTATTCTTTTTCCCTTGCCTTTTAATGTTTTTTGTTGTATTTTCTTGTAGGCTTTCTTTCTGGTCTCATGTAGGTGAGAAGTTGCTGTTCTGCTAGAAATCTGATGGCTGGCACCCCAGGCACAAGCACCTCATCTCTCTATCAACGTTTCTAAAGTCGGCGCCACATAGGGCGCCCCAGGCACCAGCCCTTGAACTCTCTATCCAGCAATTTCTGCATGGCGCCTAGGCGCCCCGTTCCTGCACCTGCATAATTTCTAATATAAATAGCAATTTTGCAGAAGTTTTTGGCATTATTTGGCTGGAGGAGCAAGGGAGCTCTGTTAGGGTTTACTGGTGGAGATGGGAGACCTCTTCTCTATTGAATTTGAAGCTTTTCTTCCTTTTTCTCCTTCCTCTTAATCATGTTTTGTTCTGTATTTGTTATGTTTTTCTTCCCTTTATTCATGTGTAACTAAACTCTAGGGTTTAGGGGATTGATGTAATTGACTTCCTTTGAAGCTTTGTTATTGAATACTTTAATATAAATGCAGTTCTGATTATTAGAGTAGTTGTTACCGGTTTATTTTCTTTTACGTGATTGTAATCATCTAACTTAGATGTATTTAGGATTTATCTTGTCTAAGCTAAAAATAGCTAAATATGATTTTGGCCCTTGTAATTTCTACCATGATTGACAACCATTGAGTGGATTTTACCAGTTTGTTTCCTTTTACTTGATTGCAATCATTTAATTTAGATGTATTCGGAATTGTATTAATGCTAGACATAACTTGATATAAACATGCCCTTGTAACTTCTACCATGAACCGGGTTGTTCTAGATATAGATATTCTTGTTTACGTGGTCTTATGAGTTCTCAAGTTTAAACTATGAACCAAATAATTTGACTAAGACATTAGCTAATTATTTTGGTGAGGAAGGTTTTTTCAATAAGACATTGGGTTCAAATAATTTTGTGAACTTGACCAATATTAAAAGGAATTTGCAAATGTATTGAAGTATTCTTTAACGATTGAAAGATTAGTTTGTCTATGAATTAATCGAATTAGGAGTTAAGAAAGTCAATCTCCTATATCCGCTGTGTTATTGTGTATTTTTTCATTTATCGTTTAGTTAATTCATTATCGTTAGTTTAGTTTACTTTCAATGAAATCTATATCTTTTCTTCTGTCCAAATATAACTTCATCTAGTGATATTGGTAATTGTTGAAAGTCGATCTATGAGGACGATAACTCATTCATCATTAAACTACAGTTGCAATCCAATTACACTTGTCAGAAAAGTCACATAAGCTCTTCTAAATATTGATCTAATTTAGACTTCCCATTATTATTAGGACCTTGATTCACATAATCAACAAAATCCTATATATTCAAAATAATAAAACAAAATTAAAAGAAAGCACAAGTTTTTATATAATTGAAAAATATAAAGGAATGTTTAGTCACTTACAACAAGTTCAAAGATATCAAAGCTTGAATTTGATTGGGAAGAACCACTTGTTATTGCATTGTATTAGGAAGAACCAACTACTAGCAATTCTCTTGAGCCACTAATAGAAGATTCTTTCATTTCATAGTGAGAAAAAATATCATATATCTTCTTAATACGATTGATCTTTTTATTCACATCAAAAACATCAAGCCTCTCATAGCAATATTGCAAGAAGTCAAATTTACATCTCAGATCAAACACACATGCCATGGAAAGGATGACACTATATTCACTCTAATATTTGTCAAATTTGCCCATCATTCTTGAAGTTATGTCTCGAATTATTATATCATCACTATTTATGTTATCCCTTAACAAACATTCAATCTTCCAAATTTGCATGAAATACACATTGGAAGTGGAAAAAGAAGAACCAGAAAACAAGTTACTGATGACATAAAAAGGATTTAAGAAATCATGAATCAACTCTCCTCTTCTCCACTCCCCTTGTGATGGACAAGTCACAAAATTTTTATCATATAAAGCCAAGCTTCCAAAAATATGTCAATACTTCAGTGCATTATCTAACATCACAAATGTTAAATTCCACATATTGGAGACATCTAACCTCAAACCCATACTAGAATCAATACCATCAACTTGTTCAACACAATTGTTAAACATTATTTTCCTTGCCTCAAAAGCTCTAACATACTTAATACTTTCTCTTATTTTCTGTAAAGCCTCATTAATAACTTTCAACCCCTTATTAACAATTAGATTTAAAATGTGAGCACAACACCTAACATGAAAGGACCTTCCATCACACAACAAACTATTTTGCAAAGACAAATGCTCTTTTAAGATGTTTTGCATGCTATCATTAGCAAAAACATTGTCCAAAGTAAGAGAAAAAAATTTCTTCTCATTTTCCTATTCCTTAAGACAAGATAAAATCTTCCTAGCCAACTCCTAGCCAGTATGTGGTGGCACCATTTTACAAAATGAAAGAATCTTACTATTTAGCTTCCAAGTGTCATCGACAAAATGGGCTGTTAAACAAATATAGCCTTCAATAGTATATGTAATCCAACAACCAGAAGTCAAACAAATTCTAGTTAGGCTATTCATCATACTATGTTTCAACTTTTTCTTCTACTCTAGATAAAATTTTCAAACATCAGAGACTGCAATATTCCTATTGATATACTTCACTTCGAGATTCAAGTTCTCATGTGACTCCGTAGCCCATCTATAATCAACATAAGAATATGAGAGATCATGCTCAATTATAGACTTTGCCATACAATTCCCATGGTGTTTGTGATTATATTGCCTAACCCTCAATTTTCCTTATTAATCTAACATTATTACCCCAATATTGTGGTACCTAGAAAGAGCTACACACTTAGGAAAATGACGCAACAATATTAAAGTATCATATTTGTTACTCCCTATGGTATACTCTTTCCCATAACCATTACATTTTGCCTTTTTCTTTACCATCAACAATCCTTAATTTCGTAAAAGACTTCCATACATCAAAAGTAGAAGTTCTTGCCCTTTTAGGTAATGGGTGGTTTCTCATAAGTACAACAAGCATAAATATTAACAGTGGAAGGGGTTTCATTCAATTTATCATGTAATCTATCTATTTCATCTTCAATCTCAATATTATTACCAACACTGCTTTAATTTAAAGATGCTATATAAATTATTGCTGCATTTAGTGATTAAATAAAAGAATTAATACTCTTATTATTAATCTAAGTATCTAACAAATTATTAAAATTTAAAAACAGTAATGATTCTTTTACTAACAGTCAGTCATTCACATTTTACCATAGAAAATTAGCAATCAAACATTCAAGTTCCAATCAAGCAATTTAAATAAGCAACAGTCAGTCATACTAATAGAGTAACAGTCAAGCTCATTCACCATTCAGTCAAGCTTCAAGAAGACATACAAAACATAAGCAAATTAAGGAAATTATGCTCAGCAATACATAGAAGACATACAAAAAAATAAGCAAATATTTCACTTGTATTGACACTGGCTGGCATGAAAAGATAAAATTAAGGGAAAAAAATATTTACCCCGGTATCTAAGGAAGAAATGATCCACGAATAGTCACCGGTCATGGTCCTCAGTCCTGACGAAGCAAGAGGAAGATCCAAACTCAAGAGACTACTAAGTACCTAGAGGAGGAAGAGTGACGAATTCAAAGCTGAAGAAAAAATGAATAAAGTATCAGATTCGAAGAGGCAAAGATGAATCACAAAATAAAAGAAGACAAGAACTGACGTACCTACTGGATTCGATCTTCGTAGAAAATAGCGGAGGTTACCAGAGAAGGCATACGAAGGTTAGGCATCGACAACTGGGCTCGAAGTTGACGAAGTGTATATTAGCCACTGTAGCAGAGACAAAAGGACCCATGGCTCAAGATTTGGGGATATCTGATATCAAGATTTGGGAAGGAGAATGACGGAACGTTAATATTTAATATGTTATCTATTTTATAAAAAAAGTTGAGTGCATTAAACGGGTAACTCACGGGTTAACTGGGCTGAGCTAGTTAGGCCCAGATTTATATGGGATGATATTCATCTACCCAACTTTCCCTTTTAGTAGGTTAAACGGGCTCGACCCGGACAAGTCTAGTGTCATGATTGCATAGAGAGGTATGCTAATGTGTATATTTAATTGTGCCCGTTCGTACTAAAAGTATTTATTTAATTATGTTTATGATTATGATATTTGTTATAGGCCACCTAGGTTCTGCAGTAGTTAGGAAATTTATTATGTATTTGCTGTAATTTGCTTTGTAAATTATGTAATTAAATTTTTTTTTTTGAAAATTTACATTTTACATAGTTGTTGATATTAGGGCTGTTTAGGGAATTTTGAGTTACCACTGAGGTAAACCATAAAATTTATGTATATTCATGTGTTTGATTTTCAGGGCGTAACAAAGAGAGAGAGATAAAGAGAGAGAGAAAGAGAAAAAGGGGGGGGAGAGAGAGAGAGAGAGAGTGTGTGTGTGTGTGTGTTTTCTTTTTAATTATTATTAAAGATGTTTTTGTAATTTTAGGTTATGGGTCTGCGTGACAAGTGACGTGGCATATGAATTTTGTCACATTACAACTCAGTCAGCGTTTTTCATTAATTTCTTTGACGGTGTTTAAAAAAGGTATATTTGTTAAAAAATAAAACATGTGAAACATATTTGACAAAAAAAATGTTAGGAGCATAAGTAAATATCAGTGTAAATATTAGAGACATGAAGTATACTTTTGTCTTTATTTAATTAGATGAAAAAGTATTTTAATAAAATTTTAAAACAAAAACAAAAGGACAAAACCGCTTAATGAATGAAGAGGTTCTTTGGCATTAAACAAGACAAACTATCCTATCTTAGAAGAAATCCAAATGAAGTGGGGATGAGGAACAGAGTATAAGACAAATTCATATTACCTTAATAATCGTGGATATAATTCTTGAGTGGCAAATTTTACATTCATTATTTGAATTTAGCAGTTATTAAAAATGAGCACAGGGGAGAAGGAAAAAAATAAAGAGACAGAAAAGACAGTGAAATATGTTTAGGCTATTATTTCAAGCATAAATGTTTAAACCAAATTACACACCACTTAAACAAGTTCCTTCCTTCCCAAATCATTATCCACCCAAAAAAAGAGAAGAAACTCATAAATAGAGACAGATTAAACAAGTAATAGAACACAAGTTGCAGCCCCTGAAAATAAAAATACCAAATTGACATTGATACAATAATGTAGACAATCATTTCTGTACATTTATTCCTTTCCCTTAACAACAGGAACAGAAGCATCTTTTCTACATTCTGGCCTTGGCCACCACCATGCTCCCTCCTCCCATGTCCACAGTTCCAGGCCTTGTCCATGTTTCTTTGAACTGTTCTTCAGTCACTCCTGCAAAACAATATCAACCAACAAATATGATCATAAAGTTTCAATCTTTCCTTGAAAGATAATATTTTTTTAATTTGATCCTTAAAAGATTAATTGTCTCAATTTAATTTTTGAAAGATTATATTTTTTTTCAATTTGATTATTTTTGTTGTTAAATCACAAAATTTACTATCATTAAATTTCAAAATTTTTGTTGCTAAAAGTCAACAAGACAAAAAGAAGAACTAAGTTAAAACAAACACAATTTTTTAGAGACTATATTAAGACACTTACTGTTTCAATGACTAAATTGAAACAACAATAATCTTTTTGGGACTAACTTAGTAATTCACTCAAAATTTTTTTAGTAAATTATTAATTTAATCCTTGAAAGATTATAATTTTCTTAATTAGTCTTTGAAAAATTACGGGTCTGTTTTTATCTTTTCATTTTTAGTCTTCATTTCCTGCAATACATTTTTTGAAACACTGAAAACATTTTTTTGGTGTTTTTAAATTTTGGCCTATTTTAAAAAATGTTTCATCAAACTCAACTAAATACATTTTCAAGCCCATTTTCTATTTTTGAAGAAAATGGAAACAGAAAATGCCAAAATCAAACAGGAGCTAAGTGTCTCAATTTAGTCCTTGAAAGATTGTATTTTTTTTTAATTTGGTCATTTTCATTGTTAAATTGCAAAATCTATCATTATTAAATTTTAAAGTTTTTGTTACTAAAAGTCATTTTAACAAAAAGAGTAACTAAATTAATTTAGTAAATACAATCTTTTAAACACTAAAATGAAATACTTGTTTTTTTAATTACTAAATTCAGAACAAATTAATTTAGTAAACTCATTAATTTTGTTGTGTATGACTTGCCTTTGCCCATTGCAGCTGTTGATGCTACACCTCCCTGCACAGTCTTGAGGTACTTATCATAGTAATTGGCCCCTGCCCATTTCTGATGAGCAAGTGTATCAACTTCATTCATCCTCTCCTCCCTCTGAATCTTCTCCACATAAGCCAGCATTCCCCTCTTTGCAAACTCCCTCGCAAAGGTCGATGTAATTAGCGCATTTGAGTGTAAACCCCCCACTGTTATAAACTGCCACACATACCCCAGCCTCGCAATTCTTGGTATGAACTCTGTCATTTGCTCATCACTCATTCCTGAAGCATCCCAATTAAACGATGGAGAAAGATTGTACGCCAACATTATTTCTGGGTGCTTAGACCTAACCCCTTCTGCAAACTGAGTACACTCCACCAAGTTAGGGCTTTGGGTCTCCATCCATATCAGATCAGCATGTGGAGCAAAAGCCCATCCACGAACAATCGCTGCCGTCACAGACCCTTTGAATCTGTAAAACCCTTCTCTTGTTCTAGGCAAGTCCCAATCCCAGAACAGGTTTCTCACACCCAATCTCTCAGCAATCTCTCTTGCTTCCTCGTTGGAGACACACCTCTCATAGTTTGAATAACGCATCCACTCGTTCAACTTCCTCTTCTTATCTTCCTCCCCTATGTTCATGCTGCTGATCGCATCCGCAACTGCTTCTGAGAAAGTCTTCAACTTCGCCACTGAAATCCACTGATCTGCAATGGCTTGGAGCTCAGCTCCAGTCTTCCCATGAGCCATATTGGTAGCCATGAGGGTGGCCAAGCTCTTCCCTTTCAGACTAGGGTTGGTCACACCCAGAATAAACTGATGGTCCCTTGTGTCGATATTGGACTGAATCAGAGTAGCTGCTTCTGCATCGGTTCGAGCCACGAGGACTGTTTCCACACCCATGACATCAAATTGCAGCCTGGCAGCCACGAGCCTGTTGATGTGTTCACTGGTGGCGACCAGAACTTTTCCTGCCATGTGACCACATTTTTTGGTGACAGAGGATTGGTCCTCGATGTGAACACCAGCAGCACCACGTTCCACAAAAAGCTTGCAGAGCTTAACAGTGGCTGTGGTGCCACCGAACCCAGTATCGCCATCGGCTATGATGGGCCTCAAGTAATCAACGTAAGGGGTTCTGGCTCTTTCTTCTCTGCTCATTCTCATTCTCTCCTCTCTCTGCTTTCTGTCATGGAATTGCTGGGCGAAGAATAGATGCTCAACCTGAAACCAAAATCATGATTATAAATACTTGAAAGTCTACATCATTATGGTCCCAACTGGAGAAAATATATTTGTGGGGACGAGAATGAAAAATGATGTTTGACGGAATGAAATGTTATGATCTGAAATCTTGTTTAGTAGCACATTAAAAAATAATCTAAGCAAACCATTATAATAACCATGAATGAGAAAAGAATAACTAAATAATATTTTTTCTCAATAACATTAATAATAAATTGTTATGTCTAGATATAAAAGAAATAACATTAATTAAAAAAATAATTATATTCCGAATTATAGAGGATATAACATAAATTTTACAGTTTTATCATAGGCATAATTAGAAAAAATTTCATAACATTACATAGATAGGATATTATTATGATTTTTTAGAGTAAATTATTGATTTGGTCTTTAAAAATTATATTTGATTTTTAAATTTGATTTTTAAGAGATCAATTGTCTCAATTTAGTTGTTAAAAGTTATAATTGTTTCAATTTAGTCCCTTTATTTGTTAAAGTAAATTTTAGCAACAAAAAAAATATGGGATTTAGCCACAATATATAGAGTTTGTAATTTAGCAATAAAAAAGACTTAATTGAGACAAATATAACTTTTTTAAAGACTAAATTAAAATACTTCAAAAACCAAATTCAAAAAGTTATAAAGACTAAATAATAATTTACGCAATTTTCTAAATTTCCTGAACTTGTAATGGTAAAAGAATAAAAGAATTTATCATTCTTATAAATAAGAAATCATCCCATTAAATGAACTTGAGAATAATATTCCCAAATAATAATAATAATGGCCATTATAAGAAAAATGACGATTCAGCCAATTCTAAACATGCATTTTGTTAATTCACCCATTCTCATCCCCTTTTTATGGTTAAAACTGTAACTAAATTTACTTCGTATTTTGATATGTTAACCTTGTTGGGGACGGTGTCATATGGGTAGTCGGCGAGGTCAGGGCCAGGCTCGTTGGTGGTGGTGTGGGTGGAAGAGCATTGCCAGCCGGAGACATAGATAGTGTCCAAGTGCTTAGCCATCTGCGTGACCTGGACTGGGTCCAGTGCACCGAAGGTCCGTGAGGCCGTGCCATTGGCTTGGTGGGTCTTGAGGGTTCGCCACAGCTTCTTCGCCATCTCGTTGGAGCCATAGCTTTGCCTGATGTTGCCTCGCAGTGACACGACGTCTCTGGCTGAGTACGGCCGCCGGGTCAGCCTGAACCTCTCCGACCTCCACCACGCTTCCACCTCTGCCACCTCCGCTTCAAACCTCGCTTCTTCCTCCATTATCTGCTCATCATATCAAATGTAAGATCACTTTTATCTCTCTATCCACTTCTGCACCAAAGTGCGAGTGTCTGATTCTTGGCCTACTTCACCGATTTACTATATTTATGTGGACTTTGCCCTTCTTGATAGAATTTCTCCAAATCCAATCATCACCAACATCATTATATGTAGACTAAATTACTGATTTAATACCTTAAAAATTATAGTTATTTTAATTTGATCTTTAAAATAATTAGGTGTCTCAGTTCACGAAATATTATATTTGTCTTAGTTTAACCTTTTTGTCAAATCTCAAATTTTTGGTTATCAAAAATTATTTTAATAAACATAAAAAAGTAATTGAGACAAATGTAATATTTCAAATAATAATTTACTCTCACATTTATAGCTACATGCTTGTAAATGAGGTGTTTATATTTTGGCATTAAAGTCAGTCTTAAGTTCCCTTCACATTGGACTTTGGTGCATTTAGAATATTCCTCTCTGAAGAATGTAAGAGGGGTTAACAAGAAGAGATAGAATAACCAGTTGTTTCAACCCAGAAGGATTGGTGCTAAATTAGTAAATAAGAACTTGGTTTATGAGTAGAAGGGAAGATGACTTCATATATAGCTTTAACATGGAAAATTTCTATACCATTCAGCTTTCAAATATGCTGAATATAATCTCATTCACAAAAATGAATTATGTATATCAACAACAAGAGAGCAAAATTTGTATAATATAGGCAATTGCTGTACTGAAGTTTGAAAACGAAAACAAGAGTGTATTTATATATGGTATTGATTGAGCTTACCATTGAAGGCACTGAGATAGATGCAGCCATGGCTACCTAGAACTTCCTCTTCTTTTCTGTAAATATTTCTCGAAGAACTATGGGAAGTTCCCGCTGAAGCTCCTCCACGATACTCAATTTATATGACAAAAGGGGGATAAAAGGTTAAAAAAAGGTGAGAATGGATAAGGGAAGCAAACAAAAACCAAGAAATTTCCACTGTGTTTCGCATCTGTGATTATCTAATCTCAAAGGATTTATATTATTGCTATCCTCAGGGAAAGACTGAAACTTGTCACCGTGAGAGCTGCATTTGCAGGCACGTATGGTGATGCCACTCCAACCATCCTGTGGCACCCTTCTTGTCATCTTCCATTTTCTATGATGTCACCATGATACTATCAAGAGTAACTGATTCTGTTTTTTCTGTTGACTTTGTTTCTTCACTCTTATCACCCTGCAAATTGCGCTCACTCTCTTATTCAAGTGATTACATATTTGTTTTCCGTAAACAAAATTTTGAGTTGGAATTTTGTTGATGAATAAATTTAATGCTAAAATTTTTTTACTTCGTTATGATTTAATCTAACTGGAATCAAGTTAGTTAGAATTTAGTTAATTTTTAAATAGTGACGTGACAGTATTAAAAAAAAATAATTGTGGTGAGTAATGGCTGTTAGCCTGTTATCTTTGGATTTCATTATTCTGACCTCTCTGCTATGTTAACTGATGAGGCTTTCAGTTTCTGATACTGTATGTTGTAATCTTACTATTGAGGCAGTAATTCTGAATAAAGAAGATGACAAGATTATAAATAATTTAGCCTATTTATTACTAATAATTGCGTAATTGTGGTTTGAAGACAATAAATGAATATATTGCATCTGTGGCCCTGGCACATATACGGACACTAAGTATATACGTGTCAATTCTCTTACGACTTAGAGCACACTTGTTGCTAGAGGGCTTTACACTATTACATATACAAACCAATAGATAATATACAGCGCATGCATTTTTAATTTGAAGGGTACTAAATAAATAGTACTCCTTTCAGTGATTTTCATTTTGTTACTGTGATTCGAGAGTCTTTATGATTTTAAACTGATTTTCTTTAATTTTCTTCTTTTTTTTTTTCAAACACTTTAGAAGTTAGGGAAGAGCTGAGTTTGAGAATGTTAGATTCAACGATTCGGTAGGCATATTACAATGACGATTTTGAGATAAATTTGGAAGATATTACGAATGTAATAATTTTGGAAATTACGGAACCTTTTTTTTTTTTGGTTTAATCTACTAGTATCTGAATGCTTACTGGACTTCATGTAATATTGTTAGAATTCGATCAGAACACAAAGATATAAAGTTTTATGATTTTTTTTTATTTCCGATACTCGAATCCAATACTGTATTTAAAATAAATAAATGTTGAATCATTTAAATTAATTAAATTTGGTTACATTATGAAACTCCATTGGAGAGGGAGGAGTTAGGATCATAGTTCAGAGAATTAGACTAACTAGTTCAACTAAAAAAATTGGTGAACCGGCAAGGTGTAATACCCAATAATTTGTATGAATATTTAAAATCTATTTTGAAGTTTAGTGAAAAATTTAATTACGTGGAAAATGTGCTTTTTGAATTAGTGAAGAAAATCTGGGAATAGAAATTTTAATTTTTAATTTAGGAAATTTTTACAAATTCTCAAGGACTTAAGTGAACAAATCTTATAAGCTAAGGTGGCTATGAGCGATTTTATCGAAAAAGAAATTGGTGGAGTCCACACATACAATTATTAGTTTCTCTTCTCCTTCTTCCTTCCGAGACTCCACTTCTTCTTCATCTATCATTTCCATCTCCTTCAATCCTTTCTTTAAGTTTTTTCGATGATCTGATATTTTCTAACCATACTTCCGTTTCTTAGGAGTTCTAAAGGCAAAGAGGTAAGTTTTATCTGTTCTATTTCTCTTTTCCTCCATTTTCGGACCTATGGAAGAAAATTAAGATTTTGAGTTTTAATGGATGAATTTAAGTGTGGATGTTAATCTAAAACATTCCTAGGTGGTTTATGATGTTATTAGAACAAGAAATTTGGAGAAAATTAGGAGAAATTCATAGAATTTAGATATTTGAAAAAAGTTAGTGTTTTGATGAAAATTTGAGATTTGAGCTTGGATTGTTGGTAAAAATTGGGGGTTTTGGTGTTAAAACACTCATTAGACATTAAGGATGAAAACCCATGGAAGAAATCAAAAGAAATGTTGTTTTAGATGTGATTTTAGGATTTTTGGATGAAGAACACGAAGAACGTCACTATTCATTCTGAAAATTTTTCAGAAAATACTGTTCACCGAGAAAATTTTTTCAACATTACTGTAGCATTGACTCAGTCAACGACACTGTAGCTGCGTTGACCATTGACTGTTACTGTAGCATCAATTTTTTTTTATATCGTGGAAAAGCTTTTTGAGTCTAGTTTCCAATGATATAAGTTTCATCTAGATATTCATTACCAGTTAGGAATTATGATTTGAGAAGTAAGTGAAAGTCGGGAATAGTGGTAGGAAATTTCTCTATTTCGTAACCCTGATGGTTTTTATCTGGTTACAATAGGAATGGTCAAAGCACAAGGTGAAAGTGCCGAGAGCGTGAAATCCAAGTGAGTGGGTTAATACTTGCTATAATTAAATATCTTTGTTATTGACTTTTTACATCATAGTGAAAATATGTTGTATATCCAAGTTTGAAGAGGATGATTGTCACGACCCGTTTTCTGGGCACATGACCGGCACAATGATGAATCTCTCATCACTGTAAGCCTTCTGATAAATATATCAAATTTTCTTATCTGAAAATCATAGAGATGATTTGCATGTAATAATAGATTCTCAATATAAAATACATTATTATGCTGACATACAAACCAAATGCCAAACCCCTGAACTAGATGTCCTAGATGATTACAGAGCAACATAATCTACAACAATAGAGGGGCCTACCCGATAGCGGGAAGGTCCAAAGTAATTTACTCTTCTAGCGGATATTCTTCACTGGCAACCTGATCTGAACAAAAAGGTTGTACAAACAATGTGAGCTTTTAAACTCAGTGAGCAAATCGACCTCGCAATTATTAACAACATATTTAAGATCAAACCAAATCACATTTCAAACAATTCAAACAATTCATACAATTCTAAATCAAGTTCCCAGACATTTTTCGGGTCCCGTCCACAATAAGTGGCCGTTGCCCCACGGCCCCTGCCGTATCCTCCCTTATTTCACCCCTGTCCTCAAAGGGACAAATCTGTAGTCTAACCTTATTTCACCCCGTCCTTAAAAGGACTAATATCATATTCAATATCACGTGGCTATAGTGATTTCATTCCACCCTTATTTCATCCTATGGGATCCCATAAACTTTATTTCCGTTTCTATTAAGATCAAACACAACCACATTACACAATCATAGGCAACCATATGCATCTCATTTCAGGAAAAGTTCACAACATAATCATATTTACACATTTCAATGTATAACATGAATGCATGAATTTCATGTCACATATATATATATAGAGTATACTTTTAATATATACATTAAATAAGCAAACAAGGTAAGGTAGGATCTCTCACCTCGATTCCATACGAGTATCACTTCTCTAAGTCGTTACGGACAAGAGTACACAGATAAATTTCAGTATACCGCTACAGAGATTTTCATGAAAGATTAGAGAAAATACGGTAGGATTATTTTCGTACAGATACTGTTCATACGTACGGTTACTGTTCATATATATGGTCACTATTCATACGGTTACTATTCATACGTACGGTTACTATTCATACCAGAAATAGAGAATACAATCTATAAAAGAGTACACCAGGTAAGTTCCCAGGAAAGAGTGGAGGGTCACACTGGACACACTTAAAAACCAGGTCTTTCCTTAGCCAGAACTTTCCTAGACATGTATTCTTCACAGTTTACATTCTATTTCGGTAATCAGAGAATCAAAATAACATATAAACAGCTAAGGATAGTTTTTCTGATGTGGAAGATCAGCCAAGGCCGCAACCACAGAGCATACTTAAGAAAATAACTTCTAAAATTTGAAAGACATAGAAAGGGCATAGTATCCTTACCTAAGCTGAAAAGGAAAGGCCCACAATCTCAGAGGCCTAGCATTGAAGTAAGAGAAACTTAAGGAGAGAAGAAGAGAAGTTGAAGGTGTGAGTTTAGAAGTGAAATGAAAGCGCCTATTTATAGGAAAAGTCAAGGGTACTATTTGATACTATACGTTAATAAAATATTCAATTTACTATTTATGAAAATGACATTTCTAATAATGCAGTTACTGTGTAAATAGCGGCAACGGCTGAAAATTTTTTCTGTTATTACTATTGAAAACTTAAAGGAAAAACTATCCTTTCACCTTAAACCTTTAAGTTTCTTTTCAAATCAGTCCTTTCAATTTAGTCCCTGAGGGTATTTTTACACATAAAACGTCATTTTCTCCTACAAACTTCTTTCTAGTTTTCTCTTATGACCAAACCACATCTAGTACTTGACATTTCGATTGCATAAATGAACAGTATCGTATACGTAAATAGTATTATACGGGTAAATAGTACCGTATACTGAAATAGTAACAGTAGTTTGTAAACAAATATTTATATTTTATTTTTCTTGGGTATTACAATGATGTGGGACGATGAGACATAAACAATTGTGGAACTTGCCTGGTGATGTATATAATTATATTTTCTTATTTTCTCATGAATGGAGGTTATATAATGGATTGTGAATGGCATGTGAACTGAGTTAAAATGTGTCATACTCTGATTGTTTAGTTCATTCATACGCGAATAGTTGAAGTATGTTATTGTTGAATAATTGTTCTATATTATGGGTTATGTTGTATACATGCTATGTTGCTGGAACCATATTGATTATGTTGTGACTTGAATTGTAAATGACTGAGTTGTGTATGTGGCTCATGATTATGATTGAGAATGCTCTTAGATGTGATTGTGATTGTGTTTGACTAGAAAGGAAAGGTATGGCGGTGCACCCCATGGAAAAATCTATGTGAAGCTATAAGGGTGGAGAATATAAATGGAGCGATAAGGGTGGATGCGGCGGGGGCTGCGGGCAACGATCCAGAGATACCTTGGACGACTCGGTTGGTATGGGAAATGTGTGAAATTGATTTCACTGTTTGCTGTTGTGAATTATTTGAATTATGTTGAAATATATTTGATTTACTTGGATATTGTTGTGAAGTATTATGAATTATATTATATTATATTATGATCGATTATGTATGATTGCTACATATTATCATTATGATGCATGATATTTTTTTTGTCATAGTGTTGTGTTGTCTGCTCACTGGGCACGTGGTTTGCTCATACCCCTCTTATTAATATTTTTTTCAGAGTTGACAGTTGAAGGTAAATATCTATACAAAGAGTTATGGATCCTTAGCCCATGATTACCTTTTCATTTGTTCAGGGTAAAGGTATAATGTTTAGATCTTATTCTAAGTTGTATAAATCTAGAAAATCTCTGTAATCGGGTAGGTTCATTCAGTGATATAATGTGAATAACTGTAGTGTGTATAGAGAACTCGGTTTAGCCGTATTTTCTTATCTTTTGTGAAAAGATGAATAATCTCTTATTTTAATTCTTAAATTATGTAATTTAGATTAATTGTATTTAAAAGAATTGTATGATACTTAAGAGAAAGATAGGCTTACGGAGGTGAAATGAAATTCATTTTTCGTGCCGGTTACGTGCTCAGATTTTGGGACGTGACACAAGGTCTCCGGTTCACTTTGAATCTGGGAATCAATAAGTTTTTAAACCTGTCTCAAACTGATAAAATCAGCCAGTTCAACTTGTACAATTGATTTTTTTTTTAATTTTTACTGAATATTATTATGTATTTTTAAAAAAATTTCAAAAATTTAAGTTATTAGAAAAAGATCTATGACTGGTATAAATATATATATATATATATATATATATATATATATATATATATATATAACATGTTTTGAATATTTTAATATTATAGAATATATATTTTAATATCTGTAACATATATATTAATTATATATTATAATATTATAATATATTTTAAATATCACTAGTTTGACTGTAATTTGACCACGGTTTAACTATTAACTTTTGAACTCGTACATCAATCAGTTCAATAATTAATCTGATTTTTTAAACCTTGGTTAGGATAATTAAATTTGGAGAGGTTACATGATCAATTAAGCAATATAATTTAGGGATAGGGACAAAATATAGGGCGTTAGAGATTGGTTAAAAAGAGAAGGCTTGAGAATTTGAAATTAGATAAGAAGATATTTTAAAATAATAGAAAATCAATTAAAATTTGGGAATTAGGCAAGAATTGAATAAATTGAGAAATACTTGACCTGTTGAAAAACAGGGCTACAGAATTTGACAAACAATTTAGAAAATTAAATAAAATTTTGAATTTTCTAATTGATTTTTTTAAAGTAAAGTAATACTAGTATTAGTCTGGGAATAAATCTTCAGGTGCTACAATATCAACTTTTAAAAAGATCACAGAACATAATAAAAATGTCCCAAATCTTATAATAATAGCATTTATTTTATATTCAATTTAAGGACGATTTGGCATCTCATTAGTATCCTCTTGCTCCACCTTCGAATTGGCAAAGCAGTTAGTAATCTGTACATTTGTACATTACAGCAAGGCCGAATTGCGATTATAATTTTTTTTTAATAAATTTATGTTGTGGATAATTGGGTGAAGTTGATGGAGTTAGAAGATAAGGTGAATTGTTTGACCATTTTTAAGATTGGAGATGATAAGATTAGTGACATAAGGAGTGTTTGAATTTTGGAGGGTAGTGCCAATGAATTGATGAACATACTTGATATGGCTAAGGCATGGGTTGAAGAGAATAAAGATTGAAGAGTCGGGATATGGTTTTTCCTCTTTTCTTGGGATTTGCAAGGAAATTTCCAGGATAACGTGTGTTTGTAAAATAATTGGGAGAAATTTAAATTTTGATCAATCATAGTTTACATAATTGATTTTTTTTTAAAAATTAAATTTAGATAAATTATAATTTATAAAATAATAATATAAAATTTTCACTGAAATTATGATTTGAAAAAAAATCGTATTAATATAAAAATTTCAAAACATACTATTTTATATCAAAATCATATTAATATTTAATACAATTCAAATCATAATTCATAAAAAGACAGTGAAAACTCACACACACTTAAACATTGAGCAAGAGTGGGAGATACATTATTATTATTATTATTATTATTATTATTATTATTATTATTATTGTTGTCGTCGTCGTGGTGGTCGTGGATATAATTGCCTATAGTGCAGACGAGGCTACCAGGATGAGATTTTGAGCACTTCGAGGCAACCTTATTTCCCACGTTTCTGTTCAATTAGGACTACAATTTTGGAAAGGACACTTTTTACAAATTAAAATTTTCAATTAACTCTGTAATTTTTTACTTTGAAAATATACATAATTTTTTATTGAAATAAAATGGAGATTAAAATGCTTTGAAAAATATTGATTATTTCTGCTAATTACAAAATATATTTCTTAAAACTTATTTTAGGGTTACCAACTTTTTTGCATTGAAAATGACACAAAAATTGATGTCACAAAAATTAAGACTTATTAGCAATTTTTTTACTCTAAAATAACATTTATACTAATGTTAGTAAAAACGTAATTATATACCAGCAATTGGATATCTATTAGTAAAACGATAGCCTAACAATAATATAGTAGTAACTCTTAATTTAATAATGACAATAAAAAAAAGCGGTTGGTATAAGTTTTACCAAAAATTTTTATTATTTGTAATAGTAATTTTAATTGTTGCAATATATTTTTCTAGCAATGTAAATTTAAAGTTCTTTAACTAAAGTATCAATTTATTTTTTTATTTTGAAAATAAATAAATATAGCTCCTCCTTTAATTACAGAAAAAGTATCATGTAATTTTTCAAAATTAAAAATTATGTATTTTTGGGTCTATTAAATTTGTGAAACATAATGCTAATATTATTTTTATTTTATGTAAATAATAGTTTTTTTTTATAAGAACATTTCCAATGGTAAATTTCACTTGAGTTGCTTATTGTGGGTCTCCTAATGCCATATCATCGCTTTTGGCTTTAAGAGCATCTACAGCAGTGAACCTCGTTTAGATTTTTATTGTGAGTTCTACAGTGTCATGTGAGCTTAAGTAACTCCTCATCACTTTAAGCAATTATCTGGTGAACATCTTAAAAACTTACAAATAAATTTCACAATCAACTCTTTACTACTTAGCATTTATTACTCTCCACTAATATTTATTGTGAATTAGTTATTTTATTATTACTTTTTGTATAAGAACCGATTCTTATATAAGAACTGTTCTTACGCATGGCAGCCAACGTTGCGAATTACAGTGATGAACCAAAATAAGAACTAATTTTTAAATTTAAAAATATTTTAAGAACTACAACTGTAGATACTCTAAGCAACTCTTCACTTCAATAGTTTAACTCTTAAAAATCCACAAATGAGTCTTATAAGCTATTCTTCACTACTTTAATATTTATTTTTATTTCAACTTAAAATATTAACTCATTTGAATTTTAATTTTGAAACAATAAATACGTAAAAAAATAAAAAATATAGCAATTAAATTTAAAATATATTTAAGAAAATATAAAAGATATTTAAAATATAGCAAATATATTAAAATTACGTAAAAATATATTAAAACTGTACACATTATGACGTAATTTGTATATCGTTCTTTATTATTTTTTTAAAATCACTGATGTTCATGAATCATCATGATACCTAAATTTTGGAGAAATAATAATTTAGACACATATTTTGAATAATTATTTAACATATTAGTCATTCTTTAAAACTACTAACTTATTAAAATTTGTTATAATATAACAGTTATAGTTAAAATTAAATTTTTAATGAAAACGATTTCCCGTTGATAACTTTAAATTTTAAAACTATAACATCAATTCTTTTCAAAAAAAATAAGAACATGGCTTAGTTTTTCTCTCTGAAAATGGAGAATATATCATTTATTATATTTAATGTAAATTTATATTTTATTTATTTTATTATTTATTTTTTATTTAAGAACTATTCTTACATATAAATTATTTTTATACGTAATAATGATAAAAAATCTCAATAAAAACGTATTTATAGATTTAACAATACAATATATAATATTCTAAAATGCACTTAACTCTGACATACCTATTCTGAACAGGAATATTCCCCACGTTATTCTTTCATAGACGAACGCTGCGTTTTTGCCTACTTTATCTACTCTATATGAAGCAAGGTTTTCATAACCGGACCGGTCATTGAAGCGGAGGGAGCACTGATTCAAAGTTTAATGGTCGAACCGCGGTCGAACCGTGGTCGAACCGGTAGTAATTAAAAAATTAAAAAAATAAAATATATACATAAAAATAGTAAAATAAGTTATTTAAAATAACTATATAATTATAATTACATATCAACATATCATAATTTATATATGTGCAAATGTAAAATTAATTAAAAATAATATTTAATATTCAATTACGCAAAAGGTATTTTAAGAAGATAACATATTTAAATAAATATTTATAAGTAACAACAAAAATAAACCGATTAATCAAAAAAATTATCATTTATCAATTGACTCTATAATTGGTTAGTTTTTCATTTTTTTAACATCTAATAATAAAATAAGAAAAACAAAATGACCAAAGTGGCTCAAAAAAAAAAAGCAAACTGACCAAAAAAAAAAGAATTGGTCAGACCAGTGAACCGGTCGGTTTTGCCGGTTCAAAATCGGTTCAATCAGTTTTTAATCGGTTCGAACACTAACCGATTTTTAGGAGTTAATCGGACCGGACCTAAGACCGATTCCCGATCCAAATGATTGAACCGGCTGGTCCAGTCCGGTTCTGAAATCAGTGATATGAAGTCTTCTGGTTAGACAGTCTGGGAAACATACCCATACATATAATAGCGGAGAAGAGGTGATAAAACTAATTTTTCTACAGAGAAATTAAAAAAAAAAAAAAGACCACCCAAGACATTGTTTAAAGCTTTAAAATAGTTTTTATGAAAATCAAATTAGAACTCGTAAAAATTAAACACTAAGCAAAGTGATTCTTTCATTATATGTACTTAATAAACTTAAAAAAATTACTTTCCTCAGTTCTCCATCCCAGCAAAATTGCTTTTCACACGACAATTCTTAATTTTGGCCCATTTACAAAAGATTATTTATGGGCCCGGCCCAGTTTGGTCCGTTTACTGACCGCCGAGCCGGGCCTGAACTGCAGCCGGCTTTGCTAACAGAAATACCCCCCATCTGTTTGGCCGAAGACTCTAGCGTAGACAAGAGACTCAAAACTCCTCCAAGGATGATTGGTGGGCCCAGCCTTGAATAAAACTAACAAAAGGACTGTACTCTGCTTTCAAGCCACGAATAATATTCCGCTTCATCCTAGCTTCTGAGATAGGGTCATCCAAATCTATCATGTTAATTTCTGAATACCAGTTCTTTAAGAAAAAAAATCAGAAATACAGAGGCTTCCTTGCCTGGCATTGGCCAGCTCATTCTCAAGCAGTTGTAGCCTACCTTCATCCTTCTTGAATATTTTGTCAAATTGTTTGTTTAACGATGGGACTCACATAATCGTGCCAATGGAGAATGTCGTTTGAAGAAGGTTGGAATGTACATGTTCCTTGGAGGCGAGATCAGTACAGACATGAAGATGTTCTCTCTCTCTCTCTCTGTGACACAACAGGAAAAGGTTAATTAAATTCTCATTGAGATACCAAACACACTTTTTGTTAGTCTCCGCAGTACCTAATTCATGGGGTTGATATTTCAAAAAATAAAAAATAAAAATTCATGGGGTTGCTTGAGTAATTAATTGCATATGGTAAATTAAGAATCTGTATGCCAAACACAACCTAAGTTTGGAGTCCAACTTGGGTTTGACTCCTGCTATGTCCAACCGAGTAGCTTTCATCTTTGAAGGAAAAGCTGTTCGCTGATAATGGAGGAAAAGGAATTGTTAATCTCTCTTATTCACCTATAGGTGTCAAGAATATATTGTTTTGGATTAGAAATGATTGTGAAGAATATGTTGTTTTGGCAACTGATGTAGTTCAAGTTCTTGAAAAGAAATTTCTTCGTTCTGATTGGTTAAGGTCATCAGATCACATTCAGTCACAGATTTCAACTCTCCAAGTTTCAAGTTTAGATTCTGGAATCTGGATTCACTTCACAAAACGTCATTACAATTTACAGGTCATCAGAAACTTTTCCACCTCTCATGCTTATTTTGGAAGCTAGAATCAGTGCCAATCCAGGATGACATAGGCTTATAAGAAAGATAGACGAAGAAGCAGAAGAATATTACAAGTGGCTAAATATCAGTACCCATAATAAGGTCATCTTCCATTCCATATACCACATAATCACTTTTACTAGTTACAAAGCCCCCATAATTTTCTTTCTTTAGAAGTGAACCATAATCAGTTTCTGGCACTTATTCGCTGGTTGAGTATCTTGAATTCCAGTACTTCTCTATTTCCTCTGCTGTTCTTCCTGGAATTCTTCCAGCAATCAAAGGCCACCTGAGAATCACACACATCATCTCTTAATCTTATTCAAATCCTCAGAAGGGTTTAAAGGAAAATTTTGGGTTAAGAGAGATCAGTGGATAGGAAAGCATATTCACCTTTCACCAACCAGATTGTACATCCTGGCTATAAGGGTTTCTTCATCTTCAGAAAATTCAGCCTTAGAAGTTTGACTAGATTGCTCTGCAGAAAAGAACCCAAAATAAGCACAAATCAGAAAACATAAGTCCCTTCTCTAAATCTAGAGGAAGTGTTCCATATATATAGTATGTATATATGTCAAGACAAGAGATGTTAGCAATGTCACAAACTGATATTGAAGTGAGATCATTTAAGAGAAGAATGGTCATAATTGAAATTACACGTTGTAAAGGGGTGACCCAGAAGAAGCACTAGAATGGGACTGCGAAAATCAGTTTGTACACTCTGAAGACTAGAGGCTTATAATAGCAGAGAGGGATGCAGTTCACACCAAGAATTGATCTCAAAAACTAGATGCATGAAAAAAGAAACGCCTTGATTGAAAAGGGGTACCTGTAGAATCTGCAGAGACGTCATCAGAAGAGCGATCCATGTCAGCCATTGCAATAAACGAGCTCAAACAAAGGAGGTGCGAAGTTTCAGTCTGTGTTTGTTTAAGCGAAAATGCGGGGAAGGAACTATGTTTGCAGTTTGCAGTTTGCAGTTGATGTCAATCATTAACCGGTGGCCTAGGATTTATAGGAGCAAGTAAATACTAGGATATAGGTGGCCTAGGTTTCGAGAACGAAATAGGGTCAAAGCGAAACAGAGAAGAAGACTGGTAGTTGAAGGAAGAAATTTAGTCTAACTTTGATGGGTAGTTGGGCACTTACATGTTGGTTGGAGTAGATTTTTCAAAAGAGATGCTAAATCTCAGATTTTAGTTGCTCTGTCTTTGGCCAAAAATAAAAAGTGATCTTTTCTCTAAATATTGGGGAAAAACGTGGAAAAGGTGTTTCTGGTAACATTAGATATAGCTATAAGGGTCACTATAGTTTAAATTTTACGTGAGATTCTATCAATCAGAGTCTTAATTAGTCTTTTAACTAATGATAGTTAATTCAAGAAATTCCGTTATCTATGACCTTCATGTGAATGGATTAGGGATAGCTAGTGGATTATTACATTTCTTCCCAGTAATTGAGAAAATGCCAAAAAAAAATGTTAAAAAGCTAAGACTTTATATACACATTCGACATTAAAATATAACGCAACCACAAAAAGAAAAATTGGTCTGTTTGGTTTGTGAAAACATTTCCTGTTTTCATTTTCAATCTTCATTTTCTGAAATGCATTTCCTGAAACACTGAAAACATCATTTTGGTGTTTTCAGATTTAGGCTTATTTTAAGAAATGTTTTCAAGAAAACGTTTTCAGTTAACTCAACCAAACGCATTTTCAAGTCTATTTTCTGTTTTCAGTGAAAATGAAAACAGGAAATGCCCAAACCAAACAGGCCCTTAGATTTTCATCTAGTGTGTAGAACCTCCGTCTAACTATTCTTATTGGTTTTCTTTTACTTCTTAGTTTATTGTAAATCAGACTTATTTAAAGTAATCAACAAACTCAACATGGGTGGCTAGCTTGCCATGCCCATCATCAATAGTGAAATTTTCATTAGAAAATGACTACTGTTGTGAGGTAGACAGATATAGAAACAGTAACTTATTGATATGAATAACCATACGCAGCAGTCCAGCGTCGTCCATTATATTGACGTTTACTTCAACGGCTTCATTTCACTTTATCAACGTAATATAATTCAATCCACTTTCTACCTCTCGCTCTCACACACAGACACAAGCAAAAGCAAAAGCAAAACTACTATATCAAGGAGGCGGTGTGTCGATTTGCTAAGAGATAAGAACGACATACGAACTACTAGAAGACAAACCCCTCATAAGAAATGGCCCCACTAATTTCATAATGTAGATTTAAGGAATTGAACTTCTAGAAAGGCTATATAGTAATACAAAAATCAACATCTTTTACTACTAAAACATTAAGACTTACTATTGCTATTAGGCTCAAAAACCGGACTTATCTTCAGTCATCCTTTGTCTATACTAAATATTCTTTCATTGTCATAGTTATCTCCTATTGCATCCCTACAATGCTACGGTGTGCTTAGTATGCAGCAAAAAAAAAAAGAGAAAGGAATAAAGTATTTTACTAAAATATCTCACTTTAAAAAAAAATTAATTTTTTTAAAAAATAATTTAGATAATTTCTCACTATCTTTTTTCTTTTCCCCTCATATTACATTACCTAATCCCTCCCCCGACCAAATATGTTGTCAATTTTAGCTCTCCAAAGAATAAAGCATCAACATGGTCTATCAATTAGTAGGTTATTTACCAAGGCAAACTTTTCACTAGAGCTTTGGGTCAAGCTGGTCTTGAGACCTGTGTCTGCAAAATAGCTGAGAAATTGAGGAAAAAGAGCAAAAAAAGCGGGCAGAAAAAATGACTTTAATAAAATCGGTCCTCCCTATAATCCCACATACCATCTTTCGTATTTTAAGCTTTCTAAGTATGAAGCACAAAAATGTGATTGTATCCTAGCTAAACTTTTCTAGGGTAACAATGAGAAACAAACCACTCCAGATGTGATCTCTAGGACCAAGCAGTGTGGAGACATGGGATTTAGAGAAACTTATTCACCTTAACAAAGCTATATTAGGAAATCCCATGACAAAAATTCGATTCGTAGTATAAATTATAAATCTTAGAAACCTACGCCACTGTTGAACACCAAGAATCAAATTTAATTCCAAGGCATCACACGCTTCTAGAGGGGTATCTTCTGCATTGCCAATGAATTAACCTCTTGGCCGACATTTCAGTGAATTAATCTCTTGGCAAGTAGGAATGGCCCAAACACAGATGTAGACTACTGGTTCTGGTTCTACCCCATCGAAGTAGAGATGGACATTTTGATTTTAATTTTGAGCTCCCTTCAAAAGTCGCTCTCTCTACTAGGGTTCTTTTGCGGTAGGCGCAATTAGAGGTAGCTCTCACCCATCTTCTCATTTACCTTCTTCTTCTTGCCTTTTTTCAAGAGTAATTTCTCCTTCTTTTTGTAGAAGATTTCCCTTCTTCCTTGGAAGAGGTTCTTTTGCAGTTTCAGATCATTCGATCAATTTCAATTGGAATCTGACTCTAAGGAAGCCATTAATCTGAGAGCTACAGTGACCTGAGAGCCTTACAAACATCAATGACCAAAAGACGTTCAGGTGGCTCCACCACAGAATGGAGAGAAAGTGGACGGTAGCAGAGGCATGCAGTAGATCATTGGACGGTGTGACTAGAAGATCAACTCTGATCTAGGGTTTAGAGGTGTTGCCTCTATTTAGACATGCTCTAATTTAGGATTTAGAGGTGTGTTATCTCTATTTTGTCTTCTAGTGTTATTGTGTGGATTTTGGTACTGCTTTTAGGGTGCATTGCCCTAAATCATATATCCTCTTATTCCATAAATTCAGACTTGTAGCGTATCATTTGATCTTTAAGTCCTGAAAAATTTTATTAACTTTGACTTTTTGTCAAAAAAAAAAAGACAGAGATGGACATTTCAAATTTGAACAGTTGCTTATCGAATCAACAAACGCATGTACAATAATTGGCAAAAATCCAACACAATCTATAATAGGATTACAACAAAAGATATAGCAAAAAATATTTGAGTAAAGGAAAGGAACTAATTTGGACTCCAAACTAGTTCATCACCTTTCCTAAGAGGTATATCGAGGTAATATCCTATCCTATAAGCAATAAGAGCTCGTTTGGTTCGCATAGTAAGAATGGAAAAGAAAAGAAGAATGAAAAGGTAAAGAGAATGGAAAAGGGAAAAGGAAAAGAGAAAAAAAATTGTTTGTAATGGAATAAGAAAAAAATTAAAACAATAGAAAAGCTTTTGCATCACTGTGCGTCTTCTTCCCTTCTCCTTTTGCCATTCTTCCCAGACCATAGATAACATACAAATTTTAGCTCTCTCTCCCCCTTTCTTTTCATCTTTTTCGTCTTGTTCTACTTCTATCTATTTATCTTTATGCTAAACTCTCATAATCCACCTTCTTCTTCTCCTCGGATTGGCTTGTGCCGACTATGGAAAAAGTTCAAAGACCTTGTTTTTTAAATCTTCTGGTGAGATTCTTCACAAGCTTTTGCTTGCTTGATTCTTTTTTTGTTGTTCGGTTCTTTCTTTCAGGTTGGCTTGTGAGATTTAGAAGGTCGAAGCATAACCCGTGAACTAACAAAGGGAGAAGACGAAGCCAAACGAAAGAGATGAACATGAAGCCGATGAACAAATCAAAGGAGAAGACGAACTAGGAGAAGACGGAAGCTAATGAGGACAAGACTGTATTTTATTTGATTTTCCATTCAAAAATGTGATTTTCTATCGTCTAGGAGATGAAAAAATCTGAAGGAAAATAGTGAAAATTTTTTCTGGATTGGAAAGCCTCCTTTCCATTAAACTTGCCAACCAAACATAGGAGAGTCAAAAACAGTGGAATTTCGTGTTCCTTTCCTCGTGAGATAGTGAACCAAACATGCCATAATAGAATGAAGTGGAGGAATCTCTAAAAGTCGCAACGCAAAAAATAAAAGTTTTGTTGAGAAGTGTGCCATTATTCCCTCAGTGATTAACTAACAAAAAGAAGGTTCAATATCGCCAGACCTTGTGTGTTTGCGCATTACATACCCAAAACCATTGGTAATCTCTTTTTAGGATGTGAGTTGAGTAGAGCAATGTGGTTTGCATGCTACACCCTAAGAATGTAACAAGTCAATCTCTTAATTAACTTCTCCATTGGATAAATGCTGCACCTCAGCAACATTAACCATCCACCTTGAATCGCAAGGACTTTTCAGATGAACCTAATTTCTTAAATGATGTCATCATCTTGTATGGTGTATTTATGTCCACCAAAACAAGCTTTTGTTTGAAGAAAAGGTAACAAGTCCAGATGGAGAGTCAAGCATTACAAAACCAGAGGACATGTTCTTCCTCAAGGAATGATGTAATCAAAGATAACACAATTACAGCCCAAGAAAGGGAGAATACTTCAATTGGGCCTCTAACTCGTTCAAGGGCTAAAGGGCTTAGATTGGGCTTAACCACATTGTTGAAAGTGGAAGAAGTGTGAATAAGATTGCATGTGGGATGGTTGCATTTGTTGAATATAGTTGTAGTCTATTACCTATGCATTTATTGTCTTTGATATTTAGCTACCTATGCATTTATTGTCTTTGACATTTAGCTACCTATGCATTTATTGTCTTTGACATTTAGCCTACACTACTTGACTTTTAGTTGATGCATTTAATGTATTAGTTGGAGTCTTTTGTTTTTTATTTTGGAGACTCTCTATTGGTCCTTGCCATATGTTGTAATCGATCCTTGAATCATATATGAGATATTGACATTTTTGCTTTCAAGAGGATTCTTGAGTTCTTTCTCTTATCTAACTTGGGTTAGTGGCGAGAGCAACTAGATTTCTTATCACTCACGTTCTTCTTTCTTGAGTGTTGTGAGATCAACCTATTTCTCTTAATTGTGGCGCCCTTTGGCTTATCAATTGAGTGATTTGGTTTTCTTTATTTGTTTTTTTTCAACCTATCCAGAAAATCGATTAAGTGTTTTCCCTCCGGAAATCACATCATATTGGTATCAGAGCCACTTCAAATCAGGTTCTATTATTTGTTTTGTGTTTTGCCCCTTCGTGAAAAGCTTAATTTTATTGCATTTTATTCTGTGTTTTGCCACCTACATGGAAGGCTTAGTTTTCCTTATTTTGTATTCTACCACCTATATGGAAGGCTTAGTTTTCCTTATTTTGTAATCTGCCACCTATATGAAAGGCTAATTTTCTGGTTTGTTCATCTTTATCTTTATTTCTATTCTTATGTTGTTCTATTTTATTCCAGCTTTTTTATTAAAAAAAATTTATCGTTACTGTTCATTGTTAATCCGAGTGTAAACACTTAGAGAGTGAACCTACCTTTCACCAAACTCAAACCAACAAATTACAAATCACTATGACAGGAGAAAATAGTTCTGAAATTCCTTTTGGGCTTAGCCTACAACAAGCTCAAATTGTTGGCCTACAAAGAGGACAAGAAGAAATGATGGAACAAATAGCTCAACTAATCACTCAAATGGCTAGATTTATGGAGTTACAACAACAACAACCAAGAAGAAAAGCTTATGTTGAACACCATGGAGAAGAATCTGAAGCTGAAGAAGGTGAATAACCTAGGCAAAGAAGGCAGTAGAGGGAACGTGATGCCAACATTAAAATAAAGATTCCTCCATTTAAGGGAATAAGTTCTCCTGAAGAATACTTAGAATAGGTGCAACGAGTAGAGAAGATTTTTGAATATCAAGAATATTCAGAAGCTACCAAATGCCGTCTTGCAGCCCTTGAATTCACTGATTATGCGAATCTATAGTGGAAAAATTTGAAGAATCAACGAAGAAGAGATGGAGAGAAGGAAGATCGAAATTAGAGATTGATGAAAAGGCTCACGCAGAGGCGTTTTATACCTGATTACTACAAGCAAGAGCTTTATTTTAAGCTTCAAAGCTTGAGGCAAGGAGGTATGTGTGTTGAAGATTATGTTAAAGAATTTGAAACTTTGATGATTCGGTGTGAGCTGAATGAACCCCAAGAGCAAACCATAGCTCGATTTCTTGGTGGTTTGAACAGAGAAGTTGCTGACTTAGTAGAGTTACAGAATTATGTCTTCTTAGAAGATGTAATTAAATTGGCAATTAAGGTGGAGAGACAGAAAAAGAGAGTTTATGGAAGAAACAATGGAGTATCTAAACCACTGGGGAGTTAACCTTTCCAAACATTTTCCCAAACCTCAAACACTACCAAAGGGAGTAATAAGGAGATATGGAAGAAGGAGCCAAACAAAACTGAAAGTTCTAAGGGGAAGGAGAAGAGAGAAGACAACCAACCCTCTAAAAGAAGCCGAGACATTAAGTGCTTCAAGTGCTTAGGTCATGGCCATATAGCATCCGAATATCCTAATTGAAGAGTGATGATCTTGAAGGAGAAACAAGGGGAAATAGAGAGTGAAGATTAAGATATTGTGGAGGAATGCGAAGAGGAAGAATATTTTGACAAAGAAGAAGTTATTGAGTATGCTGATGAAGGTGTTGCCTTAGTTATTAGACGTGCCTTGAATATCCAAGCCAAGGTAGAAGAAGAACAGAGGGAGAATATTTTTCAAACAAGGTGCACTATCGGAGGCAAAGTTTGTAACGTGATAATTGATAGTGGGAGCTGCACTAATGTTGCTTCAACTACCTTGGTTGGCAAATTGAAGCTACCTATCATCAATCATCCCCGTCCATACAAGCTGCAATGGTTGAATAATCATGGCGAGATGAAGGTCACCAAACAAGTAAAGGTACCTTTCTCTATAGGGAAGAATTACAAAGATGAGGTGTTGTGTGACATAGTCCCTATGGATGCTAGTCATCTTCTACTTGGGAGGCCGTGGCAATTTGATAGAAGAGCACTACATGATAGCTTTAAAAACACCTATGCTTTTGAGAAGAATGAAAAGAAGATTGTGTTGGCACCCTTAAAGCCAATACATGTACAGCCGAAAGAGGATGTAATCGAGAAGAAGAAGCCTAGTTGTTTTGCTTCGAAGAATGAGTTAAAGAAGGCAATAAAAATGGATGACTTTGTATTATTACTAATTCTCAAGGAGCTGAATCTAGAACTTGCAGAAAAGCTTCCTAAGCTTGTGAGGGAGTTGATAGAAGAATTTGCGGATATCTTTCCGAATGAGCTACCTAATGGATTGCCACCTTTAAGAGGAATTGAGCATCAAATTGATTTGGTGCCCGGTGCTGCCTTACCAAATAAGTCAGCATATAGAATGAATCCAGATGAGGCTAAGGAGCTAAAGAGGCAAGTTGATGAGTTGATTGAAAAGGGTTATGAAAGGGAATCCATGAGCCCTTGTTCTGTGCCTACATTATTAGTCCCTAAAAAGGATGGCTCTATAAGAATATGTGTGGATAGTCGTGCTATAAATAAGATTACCATCAAATACCGCTATCCAATTCCAAGATTAGATGACATGTTGGATGAGCTGAATGGTTCCAAGGTGTTTTCAAAAATTGACTTGAAGAGCGGCTATCACCAAATCCGAATGAAAGAGGAAGTCGAGTGGAAGACAGCCTTCAAGACAAAGCATGAACTTTACGAATGGATGGTAATGCCATTTGGGCTATCTAATTCCCCTAGCACATTTATGCGATTGATGAATCATGTGCTTAGATCTTTCATTGGAAAATTTGTTGTTGTATATTTCAATGATATTTTGATCTACAGTCAAAGTTATGAGGAGCATGTGCAACATTTGAAGGAAGTCTTGGAAGTGCTGCGAAAGGAGAAACTCTATGCTAATCTGAAAAAATGCTACTTTTGTCAAGACCATGTGATTTTTCTTGGCTTTGTAGTATCTCAGCAAGGAGTGGGAGTTGATGAAGAAAAGGTAAAAGCTATCAAAGAATGGCCCGTTCCAAGAACCATATATGAAGTAAGAAGTTTTCACGGGCTTGCCTCTTTCTATAGAAGATTTGTAAGGGATTTCATCACATTTTAGTACCCATAACTGAATGTATTAAGGGAGGAAAGAAGTTCAAATGGAGTGATGCAGCCCAACGAAGTTTTGAGCTTGTCAAAGAAAAATTGTGCAATGCACCCATATTGGCTTTGCCTAATTTTTCTAAGACTTTTGAGATTGAATGTGATGCTAGTAGAGTGAGAATTTGAGCTGTACTTCTTCAAGAAAGGCGTCCTATAGCTTATCTTAGTGAGAAGTTGAGTAGAGACAGTCTTAACTACTCTACCTATGATAAGGAGTTCTACTCTTTAATTAGAGCTCTTGAGACATGGCAGCACTACTTGTTACCAAAAGAATTTGTAATTCACACAGACCATGAATCACTCAAACACTTGAAAGGTCAAAGCAAGCTGAATAGAAGACATGCAAAGTGGGTGAAATTTCTTGAAACTTTTCCCTATGTGTTGAAGTATAAGAAGGGAGAAACCAACATTGTTGCAGATGCCTTATCAAGGAGATATGCCTTAATTTTCATGATGAATGCTAAATTGTTGCGATTTGAATCTATTAAAGACCATTACATGAAAGATTTGACACTTGCAGAAATTTATCTCGCTTGTGAGAAAATGGCATATAAGGAATTTTATAGATCTGAAGGTTTTTTATTTCACTTGGGGAGGCTTGTAATTCCAAATTGTTCTATAAGGGAATTACTTACACAAGAAGCTCACGGAGGAGGATTGGCTGGGCATTTCGGTGAAACCAAGACATTGGAGATGCTAAAAGAGTATTTTTATTGGCCTAACATAATTAGAGATGTGCATCATGTGATTGAAAGGTGTATTATTTGCAAAAAAGCCAAGAGCAAGGAAGTAGCCCATGAATTTTATACACCTCTACTTGTTCCAGATCAACCTTGGACTGATGTTAGCATGGATTTCGTGCTAGGCTTACCAAGGACACAAAGAGGTACAGATTCAGTCATGGTTGTTGTTGATCGTTTTTCAAAAATGTCTCATTTTATTCCATGCCATAAGGCCGAAGATGCTGTGCACATCGCTGATTTATTTTTCAAAGAAATTGTGAGACTTCATTGCATTCCAAAGAGTATCGTATCAGATCGTGATGCCAAATTTCTTAGCTACATTTGGAAGATTTTATGGAGGAAGCTAGGGACAAAGTTGCTCTTTAGTACTGCCTGTCACCCACAAACTGATGGGCAAACTGAAGTGGTGAACCGAACACTTTCTACTTTGCTAAGAACTATCATTGGCAAAAACTTGAAAAGTTGGGATGAATGCTTGGCCTATGCTGAATTTGCTTACAATAGAAGTGTACATGGTACTACTAAACACTCTCCTTTTGAAGTAGTTTATGGGTTTAACCCATTGATCCCACTTGATTTAGTACCATTACCACTTGAGGCTCGAGAATTCATAGATGGAAAAAAGAAGGCTGACATGATAAAGAAGTTACATGAGAACATAAAACAGCAAATTGAGAAGAAAAACTCCACCTATAAGAAGACTGCCAACAAAAGAAGAAAATTTGTTCAATTCAGTCCTGGAGATTTAGTGTGGGTTCATCTTCGAAAAGAAAGATTTCCAAACCAAAGGAAGTCTAAATTAATGCCAAGGGCAGATGGTCCTTTTCGTATCATAGACAAGGTAAATGATAATGCATACAAAATTGATTTGCCTGAAGACTATGCTGTTTCTACTACTTTCAATGTGAGGGATCTTTCTCCATACTTAGAAGATAAAGAGGACTTGGATTTGAGGCCAAATCCATTTCAACCAGGGGAGGGATAACCCAATTGCAGCCCAAGAAAGGGAGAATACTTCAATTGGGCCTCTAACTCATTCAAGGGCTAAAGGCCTTGGATTGGGCTTAACCACATTGTTGAAAGTGGAAGAAGTGTGAATAAGATTGCATGTGGGATGGTTGCATTTGTTGAATATAGTTGTAGTCTATTACCTATGCATTTATTGTCTTTGACATTTAGCTACCTATGCATTTATTGTCTTTGACATTTAGCCTACACTACTTAACTTTTAGTTGATGCATTTAATGCATTAGTTGGAGTCTTTTGTCTTCTGTTTTAGAGACTTTCTATAAAAAGGGTCCTTGCCATATGTTGTAATCGATCCTTGAATCATATATGAGATATTGGCATTTTTGCTTTCAAGATGATTCTTGAGTTCTTTCTCTTATCTAACTTGGGTTAGTGGCGAGAGCAACTAGATTTCTTATCACTCACATTCTTCTTTCTTGAGTGTGGTGAGATCAACCCATTTCTCTTAATTGTGGCGCCCTTTGGCTTATCAATTGAGTGATTTGATTTTCTTTGTTTGTTTTTTTCAACCTATCTAGAAAATCGATTAAGTGTTTTCCCTCCAGAAATCACATCAAGAAACACCAACACGAAGGAAAAGACTCCAACCAAGAACTTCCAATACCCGTCTTCTTATGGAAAGAAATGCAAGAACAGGACACTACTTTGGAAGACTTAGGGGCCATTTGGTATCCAAGAAAGGGTTTGAATGGAAAGGAAATAGGAAAATGGAAAGGAAGAGAGAATGGAAAAAGGAGGAAGAAAAAGAAAAAAAACTTGTTTGGTATGTAATGGAAAAGAAAGAAAGAAAATAAGATTATTATATTTTTTTAAAAGATAATGGAAAATAAATATAAAAGTAATTTACTATTTTGCCCCTTCAGCATAGCCGGTTGACTGGCTGCCGATGCTTGGTAGGAGCCGGTCGACCGGCTGTTAGCGCATGGCAGGGTCGGTCGACCAGCTGCTGCAAGCCGGTCGACCAGCCTACTGCAGGCTTGTCAATCGGCCTGCTACAGGCCGATCGTCTGACGGCCGATCGCCTGCCATCACGTTGGTCGTCCGACGGCTGATCGCCTGACTTAAGAAAGGTTGGATCTTGTTTGTTGGGCGCTATTATTCTGACTGTGAACAATTCAAAATTCAAAACTTACGGGCAAAGCTAAAGCATGCTTGCACGCAGAAGGATACTACGACGACAAAGCGTGCTTGCGTATGCACGTAGAAGGATATTGCGACGCCGAAGCGTGCTTGCGTATGCACGCGGAAGGATATTGCGACGCCGAAGGAGATGCTGAAGGATATTACGGCTGCTACTGTTTTAATTTATTATATGAATGTGTGTGCGAGTGCGAGATGGCCGAGAATGAAAATGTGAAATAGAAGGTGCGGAGGACCGGGGCAAATTTGACATTTCTCTTCCTTTTCCCTTTCCATAACTGGTTTTCCATTGATGAAGCGATGGAAACAAATATCAAGATTTTGAAGGAAGAGAGAATGTCGTCTTTTGTTTCCAACTACTACAGCATGTCATACCAAACAACGAAAAAAATATACAGTAACAAAAAGACATTTTTCTTTCCAGCTTCCGTGAGCGTACCAATTGACCCCTTAAAGATGCCACTAGGAGTGCTTTTGGAGTCTTCGCGTTAAAAATGTCTAATTCCTTACTATTCGGAAAACAAAACCGGCTACCAACTTCAAAAAGACCATCTTGGAAAGACTAAAGAAATGCCTAGTGGCGACAGAAAGTCAGCAATCATTAGAAAAGACACAAGTCTTTCATTAAATTTTTAACAAATTTGTTCTATGACACTGAGCGTACCTCTCCTTACCATATCCCTCTAGACTTGCTCCTACGGGTTAGTATATCTCCCACTCTTCCTTGTAAACTGTGTTCTTGATTAAAAAATAAATAAGACATATTCTATATCACAGCGTTACGTACCAAGCCAACATCGTCTTACGTTGTGCATTTTAGCGGCAAAATACAGAAAAATGAACGTAGACCAAGGTAAAAACATATTCTCTATTAGAGCGTTATGTACCAAGCCGACATTGTCTTACGTTGTGCATTTCAGTCACAAAATACAGAAAAATGAACGTCGACCAAGGCACGCTCATACAGAAATAATAAAGACAAATTTATTCCAAATGATTGTCTTGGCAACATGCATATAATACTATCACATGACACAGTAAACGACCCGAGACACTATCAAAACATTTAAACTACTGATATTGGCTGTAGACAACAAGCTCTGTTTGAAACATAAAACAGAATTATCCACTCATGCTGATGCTTAGGCCTTAGAAACCATGAATCTTGATATTCTCCTTCTTAACTATGCCAGCCTGTTTCAAAAGGACAGAGGAATTCATGAAATGAAACTCCAGATCTTTAAAAAAAGAAAAAAATCAAAATAAAGATACAGTCACAGCATATTTGTTTACTTGCACAAGGAATGTGGAGATGTTCTTTCTTTGATCTCCCTGAAGTTGTATTACCCGCATCAATACAAAATGAGGTTTAGGCTTCTCCATTAAAGAGCATGAGATGTAACACAGTGGTGCACCCAATAAAAACACACATAGGGACCTTTTTTTTTTCCCAACCGAACAGCACATTTTTCATATTGATTGACCAGTGACCACCTTAAAAGGGCTCATTTTATGTCATAATTAAATTGAAGTTGACACCTAATAAACTTCATCCAAGTTCTTTCCATAAGAGTAATTGCAATATGCCCATTGGTTTATTGTATATATTAGAAAATTTTCAAAAACTACAGCTTGGATGTGCTTGTCACACAAAGGCATTCCTTATTTTTTTTAAAAATAAAAAAATAAAAAAAATAGAAGAGAAACAGACCTGGCCCAATTCAAGGTCTTGTACCACAGTACCATTACAGCAGAACTCTTTCTTCAGTTCCTTCAGTATCTTGCTATAGCTGTACTCTTTCTTCAATCCTTGAAGAGTTGTTAGGCTTTTCCTTCCATTGCGCTATTGTACACGCACATGAACATACTCTTTTGTCCTCAACATTTGCATCAGCAAAGGGATCTGCCCAATGATCCATCCATGTCAGTAATTGAAATGTTTAAGTTGTCAGATATTATAGATATGTTTAAATTCAAGTCTCAAGGATTAAAAGACTACCATAAACAGTTAGAGCGAGTAAATCGAATTCAGGCATGAACCTGGCCCTTGATAGGTTGTCACCAACAAAAAGTCCTTTTGATTAACCAACTGCCCAGCACAGCAAAGGATCAGAGGCACTATTTACATATATATATATATATATATATATATATATATATATTATATGTATGTATGTATGTATGTATGTATGTATGTATATAAACATATTAAAAATTTGCAGATGCTATTGCTGTCTAAACATCATTTGCTACTAGTCCTATATATATATATATATATATGAAAGCATTGCCAGGTCCCAAATAATAATAAAGGAGTATTCTACAAACACAGAAAATATAGGCATGCCCATAAGTTTTCATTGTACACAGCCAGGATCATGCATACACATAAGTTCGGGGTCCAACCATCCCTAAATACATTCTTGTTCTGTCGGTCAACAATAACAGAGAGTATGTTTGGTATGCAATAAAGGAAAAGAAAAGAGAGAGAGAATGATAATAAAAATGAGGTATTTTATTAAAATATCTCAATTTTTTATTCTCAAAAAATAAGTTTAGTATTTTTCAAAGAGGTAATTTGGACATTTTCTCACTATCTCTCTTTTTATTTTAACCACTAACTCACCCCAATACATTAAGCCAAACGCGCCGAGAGAATCAATTTACATCATGCTAAATGGTAATCCCCATACCGGGCTCAAATTCTTCAGACAAAATTCGTTATAAGCCTACCAAATAAAAAGGGCAACGGGAATTAGCATGCCCTAGAACTTGACCAGACATATCAAATCACAACCAGAAGCAAAAGATTAAACATACGAAAATTCCCACTATCTCATATACCGTGTCTTTTTTTTTTGGGTTGCCAATTCATGAATTGTACACTTCGTCCCTTTAATATATATATATATATATATATATATGTATATCAACAAGAATCCTCCTCAAATTCCCAAATGAACTATTATAATAAGGACGATCCAATTACAACAACCAAACGACAACTAATAAAAACGGTGGAGAAGCAATATTACATAAAATTCACCTATCGGTAAAACGATTCTGAAGAAAAACCACGCAACGAAAACAACCGGAAGAAAAAAAAAGGGTCTGAATTCAAAACACAAACAACGATTAGCATAAGACATACCAGACGAAGATATAAGATCAACTGGCTCCGATCAGAAAACGCTGAGAACAGTGCACACGAACAACCGCTATCGCAACACTTAAAAGAACAGGCGGTGGTTTTTATAGCCAATGGAGAGAACCCCTCGAAATCCAAACCACTTAAACGTATTGTTTGGTTGGAAGGAAATGAAGGGGAGGGGAGGAGATGAGAGGGGAGGGATTTTTTTAATTTGACTTTGTTTGTTTTGATTAGTTAGAGGGGAGGGGAGGGAAAATATAAGTGAAAAATCCCTCCCTTTCTCTTGTTTTCTTTTCCTCCGAAAATGGGGGGATTTAGAGGGAAGGAAAATTATAATAATATAAAAGACATAAGTGCCCTTAATAATTTTTTTTAATACCAAGATTACCTTCTAACTTCTTTTATTTTGCTTCTTAAATAATATATTACTAACATATTTTGACTATATAAAAAAATTTTTTTTTTATTATTATTATTATTATTATTATTATTATTATTATTATTATATGTAAATAATATATTATATGTATAACTAAATAATAAAGGATAACCAAAAAAAATCCTAATAATAATAAAATAAGTAAATTAATAAGGATGAAATATCATTTTGGTCCCTCACAGATGTTTTTTTTTTCTCAAGTTAGTTACTTACAAATTTTTATTATCAATTTGGTTCCTTATAGAATGATATATTATCAATTTAGTCCCTCGTAGATTTTCATTCTCAATGTGTTGATATGTTATTAATTTAGTTCCTCACATATTTTTATTTTCAATTTGGTCCCTAACATGTTATCAATTTAGTCCATTCATCAAAAGTTATTACCATCAAAAGTTATGGCCAGTAAAACAAGAACTAAATTAATAATATTAATTTATTAGGGATAAAACTGAGAATGAAAATAAGTGAGGGACTAAAATAATAACATATTAATTTATGATGGACCAAATTGAGAATATAATTTTTTTTGAGAGACTGAATTGATAACATATCAATCTGTAAGGGACCAAATTGAAAATAAAAATCTATTTAAAAAAAGGACATATGTGAGAGACCAAAATAGAATTTTAATTAGTTAGTTAAATTATATTTAATTATTTTTTTGTGTCTTCTAACAATAAAATTATTTAGCTTTTTTTTATTACGGTAATAATAAAATTAAAATTTTATATGATTTTTAAAACACATTATATATTTGAGATGCCTTTTAGATGAATTAAATTGAAACTGTTAAAATATTATATTATTTCATCATAACAAATGAACTAACTTATTTGAATATAAGTGATAACAAATTTGTTATGTTTTGTTGGTCATATAATCAAAGGGCTATAATAGTTATTTTATTTTATTTTCCCTTCCCTCCCCTTGCAAACCAAACAAAAAAAGTTTATTTTCCCTCCCCTCCCCTTCCCTTAAACTAAACCAAACAAAAAAAATTTATTTTTCCTTCCATTCTCTCTCCTCCCTTTCCGTCCATTAAAATCTCTCCCCTCTCCTCCTTTCCATTAAACCAAACAGTGCCTAAGTCGGCTACCGACCTGCCATATCATTAACTTTTTTTATTAGAAATTATATTTATGTAAAATAGGGTTTTAAACTTTTAAGGGTACAGTCCAACCCCAAAAAAAAAAGGGTATTAGGGTTTTTTTTTATTTCACAATCGGTCAATCACCTTTTTACGAGCGTGATTATAAAATCATGACTCAAAATAAATTGTATCCATTATAATTCACATCCAAATTTTTAATCCATTATTACCATTTCAATTAGATCAAAAATAAAAATTAGAGTAAATTATTATTGGATTTTTTTAATAACTCCATTTGAGCCGCCGGCCCACTGCTATCAAAATTCTAACTCATCATTAATAAGGTCAAAGTAAATATGGACTCTCATGGGTTGGGTGGTCTTTCTTTGTGTCCTTTTGTCCCAAAAAAACTTAAATACATAAACCATGCAACTTTTTTCTTTTTTTTTTTTTTGTCAATGTGAAAATTTCATTAATAAATTGCGCGATAATGCAATGTCAAAACTACATGCCAAAGTAGAGTAATTTACATGTACAACTTACAAGTTCTAAAATAAGAGATACAGCCAAAAACTTATTAGGATCTGCTACTAGCGTAACATGGTGTTGGGCTGGCATAAATTATCCAATTAAATGTTACATGTAGATTCCATCTCAATTAAACGACCTGGTTCAGCATAGTGCTAACTAGCACAAAACCTAAGCCCACCAGAATCTGCAAGTGCGGACAAGTTCCTAAAACAACCTATGTTACAAATAAAACAAAATTATAGCATAGAAGGCAGAGTCAGGCTACAATAAAGGATGATGGTAAGCATGAAGAATCAACTTCAAGTTGAAGCCTACAAATATTGAGAGATGTTGCCAATTGCAAGCCGAATTTGAAGAAAAACAATTCCAGCATCGTTGAAAAGGTTCCAACGCATGAACCAGAGGAGGCTGGAGGAAGCTCCTGCTACCTAGCCACCATGATGCTTTCAACGTATGGGTAGTAACTTCAGTATATAACAGAACGTTTTATTATGTACAAAATTTAAACAACATAGACAAATTATTATATAATATAAAATATAACAATAATAAATTTTATAATGGCATAATATACTATGATTTTACATAACAAGTTTTAAATTATATAAAATTTTAAAAATAAATATTATAATATAAATTTTGTTATTATAAAAATATACTATGTATATTAAAAAAAATTTTATAACATTTTAATTTAACCAACTCGATCATGATTCGATTATTAAATTGTAAATCAATGAGTAGGTAGGGTCCTAATAGAATTTTAATAGACGTTCAATACGATTAAATTAAAATGTTATAAAAAAAATTAATATGCATAGTACATTTTTAATAATAACAAAATTAATATTACAATATTTTTTATTTTCAAAATTTTATATAATTTAAAATTTGTTATGTAAAATAATCATAGTTTTGGGACCCGAATCGGCCCCCCGGGTCGACCTGGGACCCGGTGACCCAGGGTCAGGATTAGTCCGGATCAAGCTTTTTGGCCCGGTCGCAATCGACTCGGCCAAGACTCCGTTGACCCTGTCATGCCTTGGCCGACCTGGCGACTCGGCTGACCTGGGTTAACCTGTGTAATACCCAAGAAAAATAAAATATAAATATTTGTTTACAAACTACTGTTACTATTTCAGTATACGGTACTATTTACCCGTATAATACTATTTATGTATACGATACTGTTCATTTATACAATCGAAATGTCAAGTACTAGATGTTGTTTGGTCATAAGAGAAAACTAGAAAGAAGTTCGTAGGAGAAACTGACGTTTTATGTGTGAAAATACCCTTAGGGACTAAAGTGAAAGGACTGAATTGAAAAGAAACTTAAAGGTTTAAGGTGAAAGGATATTTTTTCCTTTTAAGTTTCCGTAATAACAAAATTTTTCGTGAGGTGTACAGTAACTGCATTATTAGAAATGTCATTTTCATGAATAGTAAATTGAATATTTTATTAGCGCATAGTATCAAATAGTACATTTGACTTTTGCTATAAATAGGCGCTTTCATTTTACTTCTAAACTCACACCTTCAACTTCTCTTTTTCTCTCCTTAAGTTTCTCTTACTCCAAAGCTAGGCCTCTGAGATTTTGGGCCTTTCCTTTTCAGCTTAGGTAAGGATACTATGCCCTTTCTATGTCTTTCAAATTTTAAAAGTTAATTTCTTAAGTATGCTCTGTGGTTGCGGCCTTGGCTGATCTTCCACATCAGAAAAACTGTCCTTAGCTGTTTATATGTTATTTTGATTCTCTGATTACCGAAATAGAATGTAAACTGTGAAGAATACATGTCTAGGAAAGTTCTGGCTAAGGAAAGACCTGGTTTTTAAGTGTGTCCAGTGTGACCCTCCACTCTTTCCTGGGAACTTACCTGGTGTACTCTTTTACAGATTGTATTCTCTATTTCTGGTATGAATAGTGATCGTACGTTTGAATAGTGATCGTACGTATGAATAGTGACCGTATGAATAGTAACCATATATATGAACAGTAACCGTACATATGAACAGTATCTGTACGAAAACAATCCTGACGTATTTTCTCTAATCTTTCATGAAAATCTCCGTAGCAGAACACCGAAATTCACCTGAGAACTCTTGTCTGTAATGACTTAGAGAAGCGATGTTCGTACGGAATCCAGGTGAGTGAAACGACCCCGTTTTAATAGAGTTTTAGCATTACTGGTGATAAAAAGTATGTCGTAGGACACTCTCAAGATTCATAGGGGGAAATTGGATTCAGAATGACGAATCTAAATGAGATAATTAATCCATAAGTATGGATAAAATGAAATAAGTATCTTATGATGATGTGAAGTTTGAATGTTTTCAAAAATGGATTAATTGTTATCTTGATATGTGGTTTATAAATCCATAATATAGTTATATACTATACCTGTTATATGGATGAATATTATATTGAGCTTCTGATTATGATATGAAATGCTATTGATTGTGATTGAGCGAGACAGTACCCCCTCTCACGGCAAGGCAGAAAACTCGGTTGACAGGGTGTCTTGACCAATGAGTGTGGAGACAACGATTCCCTCAATAGGGATATAGCCCGGATTGGTGATAAATCCGTGAGGCGCCCTAGTTAAGAGGATGAGGTTGTGCGTCATGGCGGAAATATACATAATTGGTGAGCCGGCCTGTGTGCGCTCTCCGGGATATATTGCCATTGACGAGTACTAGTAACGTTTGTTGAATTGGATGAATTTTTATCTTGTATGTAAGAGGATGATGTTGTGCGTCATGGCGGAAATATACATAATTGGTGAGCCGGCCTGTGTGCGCTCTCCGGGATATATTGCCATTGACGAGTACTAGTAACGTTTGTTGAATTAGATAAATTTTTATCTTCTGTCTATTGGTTGAGTATGAGCCTTTGGATATGCTTGCATGACTGGTAATGTATTTGAATTTTATTAATGCGAGGCCGATTCGCTCATTGAGTTTAAAAGCTCACATTGTTTGTACAACCTTTTTGTTCAGATCAGGATGCCATCAAAGAATATCTGCTAGAGGAGTAGATCACTTTGGACCTTCCCGTTGTCGGGTAGACCTCTCTTCTGTTATAGATTATGTTGCTCTGTAATCGTCTAGGACATCTAGTTCAGGGGTTCGACATTTGGCTTGTATGTCAGTATAATAATGTATTTTAAATTGATAATCTATGATTTTCAGATAAGAAAATTTGATATATTTATCGGAAGGCTTACAGTGATGAGAGATTCATCATTGTGCCGGTCATGTGCCCAGAAAACGGGTCGTGACAACCTGGGTCTCTCTTTTTAAAAAAAAAATTATTTTATTGTTGTTCTATTATCTTTTTTTTTTTTGAACAATTCCTTGATTTCTGAAACTAATCCAATCAATTTTGTAACTGACATATTCTTATATGTTCAATAGGCACAAAAAAATTAAGCTAAAATTATTTTCAGAAAAATAAAACTAGTCCAAGTCGACAAATATAAAAGTTTTTTCTAACATAATTTTCATAACAAAAATTTCATGATTTAAGTTATTGAATATAACTGAAAAATTTAAATATACATTCTTGAGAAAAACTGATATTATGCATATCAATCATATTATTAAGTTTGGATGATATTATTTATGACTTTATGAATAATTATGAATATTTATAACTTTATGTTTGAATTATTATGCATGTTTATGACTTTAAAGTTTGAAATTTACATATAAATTATTTATTTTACTTATTTTTTAATTTATTTGTATATATATATATATATATATATATATGTATATATATTTTTTAATTTATTTATCAAGTTCAGCAATTGACCTAGTGACCTGGCAGTTAAATCAGTGACTTAGTAAACCGGAAGCCAGCCCAGGTCAATGAGCAGGTTTCAAAAACATTGGAAATAATAGTATATTATGCTATTATAAAATTTGTTATTGTTTTATATTTTATAATATATAATAATTTGTGTGTGTTGTTTGAATTGTGAACATAACCAAATATTTTCCTTATATAGTGAAGTTAGTAGACGAAAATCAAAGGCAACACATTGGCTAAGTGGCAGGAGTTTCATTCAGCTTTCTCTGGTTCACGAGTTCGAATTTGGCCAACAACACTGGTATTATTTTTCTTCAAATATCATGTGCCCCGTGTCGCGACGCCATTCCCCTTTGATATGATGACGTGGACACACGGGATGGCCTTCATTGCCTCGCGATCCGATGGTCAAAAATCAAATTCAAACAAAGGTAGAAAGCTCAAAGAGGATCTCATTCCCAATTTTGAAGTCCAGTATTCACAATTCTTTCTGGATAGCATCAGAATAGAAAGCAATATTATTAAAGATATGATTGTTTAATTTCTACGTAGCCATGGAACTTTTTTAGATCATTTTAATTGCAGCTTATTTTCACTTTTGTTTGATTAGTTTAATAAATTTTTAATTTTTTTATATCTTTTTTGTTCGGCTGTATTTCAAAATATGTTGACATTTCTAACGGTGCCTTAAATTCTGTAATTTAAAGCATTGACATTTCTCCTATAATTGGTGTGTGAAATGCAGATGTTTCAGTAGTGTGGAGGTTAGCATAACTTTGCATTTTATCTTAGACCAAATGATTATTTCAGTCTTTTAAAAAAAAACATATAAAACAAATGGTGAGACTTTTCACGAATAGTTCTTATAATTCTTGTTCTCTTCACATGTTGTTAGCTTAACTTTCAGAAATGACCATTAATTCTAATCAACCCATAATACACATTTTCTAATTGATTGCGTATTGACAACGTTTTTTGACAAGTAAAATACTGCCAAAAACGAAAGTCAGATTTTTTCCCCCGTACGCTAAGCAAGGCTTTATTTGCATTTAATTATGGATCTTTGAGGCAAAAACTAAGGATTTCTTAAGGGTAAAGTTAACGTAGGTGCCCTCGTAGGTTAAGATATTATTTTGATTTCCAATTTTACTCTAGTTTTTATTTTTATTTTTTCTGAATTAATTTTGTTCTAATTTAATTTTTACTTTAATTTAATTTTCACTTTAATATCTTAATTTTATATTATTTTAATTTGATCCTTTAATTTTACTTTGAGTTTTATCTTGACCTCTTAATTTTATTTTGTTCCAATCAATTTGATCATTTAACTATCGAAAGTTATTCAATATTTTTACTTTCTATTTAATTAGCATGCACTACCAAAATATTTAATAGAAAAGTTTTATGTGACTTTTTGGTAGTTTAATTCTGTTAACCTTTGCAAATTTGGATTCTACATATGTCATAATATTCTTCCATATCATTTTTTAAATATTATGTTTTAGTGTGGATTGTTCTCATATCTTGCTTATTATTATGTTATATATAACTCTAGTTTAATTAATGCTCATTTATTCTTTCAATTTGTGTGGGTAATATATCAAGGAGATTGAGTTTCCACTTGCTTCTCTAAAGCATTTTAACATTGTTTTTTTTTTCTTAAGAAAAAAGACACATTTGATTATATTTTTTTGAATATATATATATATATATATATAATTAAGGAATAAAAGTAAAACTGTAAATTAAATTAAAAAATTAAATTGAAAACAAATAAAATTAAGAGATGAAACTAAAACATGAAATAAAATTAAAAGTATGAATTAAAACAAAACAAAATTAGAAAAAAAAATGAAAGATGGAATAAACAAAAATAAAGATGAGATAAAATCAAGGAATAAAAAAAATATTTTAAACATTCCGTTTATTTGGATTGTCTTTTCTAATATATAATTAATCAACCATGAGTTTAGGCTCCGAATATATATGATACACTTCTTTTCCTCTACCCACTGACACGGGCAAAGGCTAGAAGATGAATAAGTAAAACAGAAATGTTCAGAGACAGATATATATATATATATATATATATACCACTTCTAAAAAATTTCCCATCTTCCTATAATTGCCGTAATTATAGATCAAACCCATGATGGGGTTGACCCTTTAATCCCCTACTTTTGAATGGAGACAAACCCTCTTCATTTCCCCACTTTCATACACGAAAAACTAACCTCCGAGAATGCAGCAATCACTCCCATTTTTGTTGATCCATTTTTAAGTTACCATCTCACTCTGCAAAAATGGAAACAACCCAGTTGGTGAAGCATGAAAGTGGTGGTGGAGAATCTGACAGGCACTCTGTTCTACGTGCAGGTGGGTAACGATGCCACCGTGGCTGATCTGAAGAAGGAGATTGAGGCTCACCAGAACATCCCCTCTCACCGTCTCATCCTCATTCTCGATTCTGATCCATGTCCTGTGATCGAGGAACAAGAAAGGGCTTCACTGCTTGATTGTGGGGTCCATGATGGGTCCCACGTCTACCTCTTCTTCAACCCTCTCGACGATGACTCTACTAATAATAACCATTTTGTGTTCACTTGGCCGGATCTTCTTCTGGGATATTAGGGAAATCTCGAATTCAGGAAATATGTATTCAACTTAGTTTGTGTCTAATTGAAACTGTACAAGTTAGAGGCTTTGGTTTCTTTTTCTTGTAACTTTCTTGGAATAATGCTGTTCAAGCACTTCCACATCTCATGAGTACTGATTGATGAAAGTAAACAAATCTGCACAACCATGACCTCAAAAAGAAACACATTTTCTTGTCCTGCGGATCGTAATAATAATAAATGCTTAACAATTTATAGTAATTGAAGCTTAAAATAAAAACTAAACATTCTTATAATTGTGCCCCCCCAAGAATTTCTCTCTTGAAACTTGATATCTTTAATTTCCCTTTTTTTTTCCCCTTATACCAATACTTATCATCCTGTCCCATAAATTTAATGCTCTGTCTAAAGCACATCATCATTATTAGTCCTATGTTCGCTCTATTTTGAAATTTCACCTACTTTGACATTTGTTATTAACATATAAATCGAAATATACTGCTAAAAGAATTCTACTCAAGCGCAAGCGCATTAATTGTAGTTTCTCTCTTAAATACATATATCTCAGTAATAGATGTGTCTTCTGTTTTTACAAGTTGTTATTATCTATTCTTCTTTTCATTTAATAGTCAGTTTTGACTAGCAATGAAATAATTTTATATTTTAAACACATTATTTATTTTGCAATCTCTCCTTAGTAGATTATTGGTGTAAAAAATTGGCGAACCACTAATCTGAGCAAAAATGATGGAATGCGAATGGTTCATATTCGCAACTCACTTTGAATTTGAATTTATTGTGTTCTGTTATAAATATTCTTTTTATTGTTCAATTTTGCATCTATTGCTTTCCTTGACTGCTCATCTCCCGCTCCAACTAGCTTGGCTTCAAGGTTGGTCGTTTGTTCTCTATTCTTTATTCATTGTTTGTTTCTGGTTTGTCTTTATCTTCCTTTTCTATTCATGTTTTTCATTGTTTTGCATTTTGTTTTCTGCTATAATTCTGTTTCGCCATTGTCGTTATGTCTCTACGTTTTGGGTTTGTGAGATTGCGTCTTTTCTGACGTTGTTTCTATTTTTTATTTCTCTATTTTTTGTTTTGTTGAAATACAATTTTATATTTGTTGTATGTTGTCTCTATTTCCTTTTGTTGTCTATTTCTATTCTCTGTTCTCTATTCATTTCTAATGGGGTTACTTCTAATAAGGTTTTTTTTTTTAATTTTCTTTCAACTTGATGTTTTTGGCCGATTGTATTTAATTCTTTTCTAAAGGATATCTTAATCTTTCTCTCTTCCTCTGAACAAGGTTCATGAACACTATGTTACAAGACCATGGAGGAAGTTATAGTCTGAGGATAGGAAACAAGCTAATCAAAGAGGGGTAATTCTGCTTTTAATTGTAATCTGACATTATGGCTTGCTATTCTTCTGGATTTATGAGATTTGAGGAGGAAATAGTAAGTAACATATCAATATGTGCAGGTGAAAAAAGAAAGAGCAACAATGTAATTTATTTATGTTTTCTCTTAATATTTATGTTTTCATATTCAATATTTATGTTTTCTTTTCCAATGAAAAATGCTTTCCATTATATTTTTTTTTAAAAAAATAAATAAAGCTTAATTAGAGGGAAAGAATTATAAGGATTGTAGAAATCCTAGATTTCTAATAGTAATTTTTTTTCTTTAATTTGCTTGTCTTTCGTGGATCAAAATTCATATTTCCAATTGCTTTTTAATTTTTGGTGTTATTATTGTGAGTTTACACTACAAGAAATTTCATATTTAGAAGCGTTTTAACCCACATATAGTAGTAGTTAAAACTGCCACTTGCTGATTTAGTGACAGTTGGAAAAACCATCACTAAATAAGTCACCACAAGCCTTTTAGTGGCACTTAATATAATATCCGTCAAATTTGGAGTTATTTATTTTGGAAAGTTTAATTTAGTCATTTTAATTTTTATATTTAATTAATTTTTTTGAATATTATTTATGAAATTTGGGCATACCTCAATGATTGAACTGTATATTTTTATACTGTGTGTAATATTTTCATAGACTATGGAGTTTATGAAAGAGAGATTTAATTTAATTAATTTGGGAATTAATTATGGATATATTTCATTAGTTGGACAAAGTGAGTTGGGTATTTAGATATGGGTACCCATGGATCACCCATTAACCCTAAGTTTCATCTTTTCTCCTTCTCCCATTTTTTTTTTTTTTACGAAGAGGCATTATGAAGCAAGAGGAGGAAGTGGTTTTCTCTCAACTTCTTCCATTTTTTCTTCCAATTCCTTCTGTCAATCTTTGATTCTCTAATTATCTTCTGGCTCATTGGAATTTTTGAAGCAAGAGGTAAGCTCCATCATCCATCTCTTTTTTATTTTCAAATTTAAAGCATTTTGGTTTGATTTGAGGTTTTAATGAATGAATTTAAGTGTGGATGTTGGTTTAAAACATTTCTACAAGTTGGATAATATTTATAGAACAAGAAATTTAGAGAAAATTAGGAGAAATTCGTGGTTTTGAGGCTGAAAGAGATAAAATTTGAAAAATAAGAAAAGTTAAGGTTCTTGATGAAAATTTGGTGATTGAGACTTAGATTGTTGGTTTAAATTGGGGGTTTTGGTGTCAAAACAATCCTTAAACATTAAAGATAAAAACCCATGGAAGAAATCAAGATAAATGATGAAGATTTGATCTCAAAATTTTGACAAACTAAGAGGAAAATCGCGAGTTACTGTTCATCCTGGAATTTTTCCAGATTCAGGGGTATTGTAGCAATGTTGCCCGTTAACCATTCGTTGATTATTTGACTTTTTTTTTTACTGTAGTATCATTTAAAAATGGTCATAACTATTTCATCCGGACTTCGTTTTTAGTAAATAACGTATCGTTGGAAAGCTCTTCGAGTGTATTTTCAAATAAAATAAGTTTCATTTGAAAATTTCTTACCATTTAAGAGTTATGTCTAGAAAAGTAATTAAATGTCAGAATTGTAGTAGAAAATTTCCCTATTTTGTGACCTTGATTTTATTTTGCATAATTATCTTATAGAGATAGATTCTTTGATGCATTTTCACATCTTTTGGAATGTTGTGACTAGATTGAAGTAGAGAGAAATACCTTCCATCATCTTACACATCTTCGAGGAAGGTTCAAGGTAAAATTGGACAAATACCAAGGTGAGTGAATAACCTTACAAAACTAATTTGATATTATTAGACAAAGTACAATATAAGTCTCATTAATAATATTATTGCAACCTTCCAATTGATAATATATAATGATTGATATAAGGAATTAGAACCACTGACCAAATGTTGTAACTTGAACTTAAAGTCTCAAATGGATTGAAACCATCAGTTGCTAACCCAAGATATATATTACGGGGATCTGAAGAAAGTTGATAATGTGACAAATTAAACATTTTCCAAGTTTCAGAGTCCCTTGGATGTCTTAACAACCCATCATCATTTCTCTTTTCAGCATATCATTTCATGTATTTAGCGGTCTTAGACAATAAAAACGATATTTGTAATATGGGCTTCAATGGAAAAAATCTAAGAATTTTGGTAGCCCTTTTTTCCACTTTCCTAGCACACCCTGACCTTTCGGTTTTAATCTAGATACATTGCATTTTTTTTTACAAATATCTCTATTTTCATCATCCCCCAATATAACATGTAGTCATTCAGACATGTGTGAATTTTATTATAATTGAGGCCTAATTTGTTGATAATTTTCTTAGTCTCACTTACCAAAAAAGATAATTTTGTAAATTTTTTTACACCCTTTGTATAGACTATTTTGTCCATCTTCAAATAACTCGTAAAACTCCTTAGTTCCAGTGTTCATTTCATTTGACGAAACAAATGTCTCACCAACTTCCACCCTCTCATTTTCAATGTGAACACCAAATGCATCATGGACCATATCATACATAGGATTATCCAAGTTAATTCTATCTCTTACTACACGTGCCCTTGAAACAGCTTTTACGGATGGCTCTACCATAAGTGCCTCTCCATGTTGTAACTAGAATGTGTAACCCTGTGGGAATGGCTTGAGAATTAAGTGTTTGTGTACAACTTCTCTATCCTACCACTTTTTGAATTTGAATTTGGGACATGAACATATCATTTTACCCTTAACACTATTATTTGAGAATGCAAAATCTAAGAACCCATTATGCCCCTCTAAATATTCAAGAGTATTTTGGGGTATAACTGTCCAAGACCTATTCATTTTTTTTTCTATAACCAATTAACAAAAAAAAAGGGAAGAAACCATTATAATAACAAGAAAAGAGATCTTTAAACATTTTAATAATATATAGTAAGAGATTTGAATAATTTTCAGGAGATTTGTATTAAATTAACAAAACTAATTACAACAAAATACATGCATATTATTCACATTCATATTCCTAATTCTTAAGCTGAGTAAAGCACATTAGGCACAACAATAACATACAATAGCAGTTGTCAACTCTAAATTAAAGAAAATTGTCTCAAAAGTAAATATCCTAACCAAGATCAAGTTAACTCCTCAATGTGCGCAATAAGAGTCAGAATGGAGTGTCAAACTGAAAAATTAAAGTTGACAAGAACTGCAAAATAAAGTAACAAGAAAAATGTAATTAAAATTTATAAATGTCATTAATTTAATAAAAGAAAAAATTTCAAAGGTAACTTTTAAACGTTACTCACCTAACAAGCATTAAGGGGTTATCGAAAATCTGGCAGAGTCCCTCATAAAAATTGAACATTTCCAAAATCTGTACTATCAACCAAAGCCAATATGAAATAATTGAAGAAAAATCCATATGAGTCAGATACATATGACCACCACAAAGGCCTACAACCAAAACATAAAAGACCAAAAATGTTCAATTAAGGGATTGTTAGGTTGTAATATCATGAATAACTTATTCAAATACTTGTCAAATATTCAATATCAAACAACATACTCTATTATATAAATTAGTTGATTTGTAAGTAAACTTCTTTTACCTCAATTTCTTTATTCTACATTTTTCATTTTCTTTTACCTCATTCCCTATTAAGCACAGGAATTAAGATTTCAATTTGGTAACTTTACACTAAATGTTCTTCTGATTGAATTTGATTACTTAACTTTACCTTAAAATTTCCTTTAATCCCTTGATTTTATAGTTTCTTGTTTAACTCTAACAATCTTATAAAACTTGTTCTATTAGAAACAAAAGTAAACAATGGCTGAATTTCAGGAAATTGTATGTTAAAATCAAAAGTAAAAAGGGATTATTGTATGTTAAAATCAAACAATGTGAATTTCAGGAAGTGTAAGGACAAAGAAATCAAGAAGATGCAAGAAAAGTGTATTAAAAGTATATGAAATAAGTATATATTTATTCATGGTTCCATATTGGAGTTCTTCTCCTTCCTTGTACTGTCTAGCTTTCTCATATGACCCCAATATGTATATTTTCTTTGCTATACAGTTGAAATATTATTTGAAACGAAAAAATAGTAAAGAAGTCAAAGATGGTGACTAACTGGCAAGCAATGGCGAGAAGATGGCTAGAAACAACAGAGGATGACAGCGAGGCACTGTCGATGGCGTGACAAGGTAGACGGAAAGAGTTCGTGACGCATCGAACAAGGGAGTTTGAGATCTACACAACGATGGCAAGGGAGTTAACGAGAATGCAACCAAATAGTGGTAGGGAGTTGGCAACGAAGTAAGGATGGAGTGGCGAGGTGGCAGGGATTTCGGGAGTGGGTGGCAGAAGTGAAATGTTGCTGAGTTTTTGAATGAGAATGTGTTTTCGAATTGGGGATTTAGAGATTTAATGAATTCAGTAGCGGTTTTTAATAATTGCCATTATATAATGGCTTTAAAAAAATCTCTTATATAGTGAAGTTTTATAAACCGCCACTAATTACATTTAAATTACATTTCTTTTAGTTTTAATTATTTTTTTTCAATAATTCAAACATAAATTGATTAATAATCCTTAATTAATTTGTTTTCCAAAATTTTAGAAAAAAATATATTACATATATATATATATATACACAATTTGATGTTATGTATGCAAGCTTATTAACACAATACTTTTCACTATAGAGTCCCTGACCATGCACTTCAATTATAATTGTAATATAAATTATTGTAGCACAACTAAAATTAACGATGAAAACATGTTACTTAATAAATTAGAAGCAAATATAGGGGCAATATTTATGTAACCTCACCCTTCACTTATAATTATATATAACTAATAATAGAAGCCTTCATAAAAAATCATATGTAACAAATAATCTTGACGAACGGGTAAATAGCAACAGCGACAATAAAGAGACATGTATGATTGATGACGGAAGGGGTCATAAAGGAATAAGTTTCAGGGTTTAGGGATTTAACAAGTTTAATGATAGTTTAGTTAAAACTGTCACTATAATATGGATAGAGAGGTGAATAGCGACAGTGACAACATAAAGACATATACGATCAATCACAAAGGAGGGCATAAATTGATAAGGTTTAGGGTTTACGGATTCACAAGTTTAGTGGCAGTTTATTTATAACTGCGGTTTTAGAAAAACCGCCACTATCATAGTGGCGATTTTTCTAAAATGACAAAACGCCACCATATAACGACGGGTTTTATTTAACCGTCACTATAAAAATGCGCCACTAAATCACTATTTTTTTTGGTAGTGTTAAAGTATTATTTGTGATGCAGTATTCTAATTGTGCAGGTCTATGATAATAGGGATAAGTTGCATAACAATTATGTTTGTACTGCAGGTGCTTTTGGATTATGAAACAATGCAGTGGTTGAACCATGCAGCTGAAAACATATGGCCCATATGTATGGAACAAATTGCCTCTCAGAAGATTTGCTTCCCATTATACCTTGGGGCCCGTTTGGTATGCAAGATAGGAAAGGAAAGGAAAACACAAATGGAAAGGAAAAGAGAAAGAGAAAAAAGAAAAAAAAATGTTTGGTATGGGATAGTAAAGAAAAATAGAAAAGGGAAAAAATGTGTTTGGCATATATTTTTTAATGGAAATGAAAGGGGTATTTTTGTATTAGACTCTCTCTCTCTGCCTCACATCTCTCTCACCTCTCGATCACTACCTCGTCTCTTTCTCTGCCTCTCGCCGTCGTCTAGTCTCTCTGTGTCTCCATCGTTTTATCATCGCCCTCTATCTCCGTCATTGCCCACTATCTCCATTGTCGCCCTTTATCTTCCTGTCGGCAAATAAGACAGTCACAGAGCAGAAAGAAGCTTGAAGAGAGCAAAGGGAAGTTTGAGGGCATATCATGAGGGTATTTCTAGAACTTCTCCCGATTTTCCAAATAGACAACCAGTTTTCCATCTTAGATCTGATGGAAAAGGGAATGGGAAAAAAACCATAAAATGGAAACCAATTTTCCAGCCTTCCTTTCCCATGAACACATATCAAATAAGGGAGTCCAGGTACAGTAATGGAATACTGCCTTCCTGTCCTAGAGTTTTGTAGCTACCAAACGCACTCAATTGGATTTTTGAACGTTCTTTTCATAACAAGTATGTCTAAAAGGTTAATGTATTAAATGATATTGTCATATTGTTTCTTAATAATATGCTGAGCAACATGTATGTAAAACTTGAATGAAAGAGGACCATTAAATTTATTTATTTGACATCGTGTATTTTTTAGAAGAAATTGTTTTTTCACCTAATTAATTGTTATAAATTAATATATTACTAATAAAATAAAGTTAGTATTATATTTTAGAAAAAAAAAACGTGTTGTAAAAAAAAGAGAAGCTGGAAAATTTTTTATGACGTTAAAGTATTTTGTTAAGATCATCATTTATGGTAATAGACATTTATTTTGTTGTATATCAAATAAAGTTACGAGATCCATGTAAATAATCAAGACCTAAATTAAATACCATCTATTATTTTATTCATAAAAAGAGGATGATTGTTTCCATCTGAGCTACAAATAATCTTGATCAGGTGCACCTAGTTTTACAAAACTGATGGTTATTTCATATAATATACAATTGAACTTTGGGGTAATTACTACCAACTGAATGATAATCTTGATCAGGTGTACTTAGTTCTACAATTATAAACTTATATTGATTATATATTCTCAGTCTCCCTCTCCCTGAAGGACTTGGTGTGGAGATCCTACGTAATTTGAGTAGTTGTATCCAAACAGTACAAAATAAATGAAGTCAAGCAGCAACCAGTAAACATGGGTATGGGTCCTTAATTCCATAGAACAAGAGGAAATGACAAGCAGAATGCCCTCAACCCGAGAAAAACCTCACAAATTTGAGTAGTTGTGCTGAAATTGCATATCTCATGATTCTGACGATTCCGCTACTTTCAGTGACAAATCAGAAAAAAAATGCTTATTATTTATTTATTTATTTTGTTAGGAAAGAAAGATATACTTTTGTAACTTTTGGATATATTAAGTGTTTGTAAAACCTCACAAAGTGGTCCATTTCATTGAATTCAACAAGAATAGGCTTTGCAGAGCTTAACATAGAATGTATTGAATTAAATATATGTATCTCCTCTTTCTTTTCATCACTTTGAACACATTCTACATGTATGATTAATTTATGGCTTGATTGTCTTGACGATTTAGATGCATTTTCTGCCTATATTTCTTGTTTTCCTCTTTACATTGTTGGAAAATATGTAGGCCATATTTAATTCAAATTTAATTTAATTATTATGTTATGTCATCAATTGAAATTTGTTAGACTTTAGATAACCTTTGGAAAATCTATAGCTTCTCAGCTACTAAACTGAAACCTAGAGTTGTTCATTGTTGTTGCCATAGTTATCAAATCGAGATTTGAATCGTGAATCGTTTTGTTAAATTATGAATCGTGAATCGTGAATCGTATCGAATCGTAAGATTCACGACTATAATAAAAAATATCATAGATATGTTATATAACATGTATAACATACTTAATTCTATAGATTTAACTCATAAATAAGTCATAAAACAAATATAATTTATGACAAACAAATATCATAGCAAGCTATTTTTCTGATTTTCTCCCCCCTGGCGTTGTGCACTTGTTTTGATGGTCTGATACTCTAATGATATTGAACTGAATACTGATTGATACCCAATCAGATAATATCTTCTTTATTCTGATTTCTTTTGAAATTTGATTGATTGTGTTTTCAAAAAATTACTTGATTTATGAAACTTTCTTTTTTTCTTTTTCTGACTCACTAAAGAATTCTTCCCCTTTGTTGATTTAATTGGGAATCAAGGTCAATCTTCACTCAAGTCCACTGTCCTTCCTCCTTCGATGAGGCCCAGCCCAAAGAGGCCATAAGTGAGTGACTGACTCACTGAAGCCCAGCCAACCCAAGTAGCAAACTGTTCTTAAGAAAAAAAAAAAAAACAAAGACGCATTCATCGTCTTCTCAGTTGCGACGGGTCCCGTCACACATGTGATCACTGAATCGCCGGAACGCTGCGATTCGCCGATTCCGGCGTGAATCGCACGATTCCGGCGATTCCTCCGGCGATTCACGATGCCAAACGATTCAATACATGATTCGTATCGCTGGCCTCCTGAATCGAGTCGAATCGCACGTCTTGAATCGCGAATCGTGCGATTTCTACAACCATGGTTGTTGCTTGATTATGTGTTGCATATTTTTAACACTTTTTAAGTTTTAAAAACAGAATGCACATTTAATGCCACATCTAATGTACTCATTTGTTAAAGATTATATGGTCAACAGGTTCAAGTTTTTTTTTTTTTCAAAAGAGACTTACCTTGCATCCCCTGACTATTATAGTGTGTATTTTGAAAAGGTTTATATTGGTTTAGAAAAGGTTGACTTATATTGTATTTTCTTTTGCACTAAAGTTTGTGTATTGAACATTGCTGATGAAGGAAAATTATTGATTATCTTCAATAAAAGCTTACATTTGGATTAATTCCTACGCAAATTTTTAAAAGTTATTGTTTCCCTTCATTAAATGCTCAACTGTATAGTAGTTTTTTAGTGTGTTTGTTGAATCTCCAGTACAACCTTATCATAACTTGAAGCATTTCCTTTTGGTTAGTTGTAGAAGTTTTGGTAAAATCAAAGAGGCAAGGTAGTGTTGATGCTGTACTTTGGTCTTTTGGGTTGTAGTGGAACACTCAAGTATTTAAGGGAAAGAAATTCTCTCTAAGACTTGATGGCAAAAGTATTTTAATATTGATTTAATAAGCCATAATTTTTGTTTATGTATTTATTTCTTCGCACAATTTGTGTTGGGAATTGCATATCTCATGATTATAACAATTCCTTTGCTTTCAGAAATTGGAAAATAGTGGTGCAGAAGAATTGGACAAGTTACTTATTAATTTGTTGTTTGAGGTTGCCTTTCTCCCCACTCTGTGTTCTAATATTTTCATTTTTGTCATTTGTCCCTTAATCTTACATTTGATTATATATGTCACTTTTGTTTTAGGTGGTGTTTAGTGATAGTAGAAGTGCTCCTTTCATTTTGTTCATGAAAGATGTTGAAAATGTCTATTGCAAGAAATGGTGATCCCCATCAAGATTAATTGTACAGGCTGTATATGCAACATGTACAAGAAAGCTACGAACTTAACTCATTTTGAGAGGAACGTTTTGAACCTTAATTGTTGTTGTGATAATTGCTTTTTTAATTTTTCAAGCTTAATGTACATTAATTGTTATATTTTGGAGAATAAGAAGGATTGCAAAAGCCACATATAAGGAAAAATCTAAAGACATGTGACTAGGTAAGTACCAAAGTTCATATTTTCTACATATAACTGATTTAAGAATTGTTATCTAAGTAATTTGATATTTACCATTTTGACAAAAAAAAAAAGTTATCACTCCTCACCCCCCCCCCCTCTTTTTTTTTTCTGCTTTTCCTTTCAACAAGAAGAATTGTAAAAATCACCTATAAGGAAAAATAACCATAAATCTCAACAAGAAAGATTGCAATGTACATATAAGGAAAAAATTAAAAATATGTGATTAGAAAAGTAACAAAGTTTATATTTTCTACTTATGTTTGATTTAAGAATACTATCTAACTAAATCAATATTTCTCATTTTGGCAAAAAAATAAATTATGTATTTAATTTTTTTTCTATAATTATGATGGTTAGCAAGGATTTTATTAATTATCAAAGTAATATTCAGAATGAAAGAATTAAGATAATAAGAGACTAGACTCATCTTTATGTTGCCATCTTGAGAGTAAAGAAAAAAAAACGATTGAAGATCCTTAAACTTAACAAAGAAAGAAATCTAACGACAATCACTATAAATGTAGTTTATAAAAAATAGTATTCAAAAATTTGCAAGAAAATTTCATTTCTTTTTTTTCTTTAATATTAATACATTCATCTCAATTTATGTCATCATTTATAGTAGTGTCAAAACGGGACTAGACCTGTGGGCCAGCTTGTAATGGCTTGTAAATGGATAATCTTGTGCATCAAATTATTTCTAATACTTCATAACAAAATTGTTCTATATTTTTTATAATAGCTCATGATTTTTGTACCTATATTTTTTTCTTTATATATTTCATTCACTACTATTATTTTTGCATGTGTTTTTTTTTTTTCGAGCTTATTCTATAAACACATGCAATGTGCTAGTTAGCAATAAAAAGAGACTCAACGTTTCTGATATTTAAGGAACATAAGGCTAGATTTCTTTTTTAAAAAAAAAGGATGATAAGTTTAAAAAATATATAAAGGCTTATAAGCAGTGATTATAGAATCAGACCAGACCACTAGATTCGATTAGGAACCAACCAATGGTTCGGTCCAGTTCACCACAAAAAATTGATTGATAAAAAATCTATCAAGAACTGGTTAAATTGATAAAAAATCGATAAACCGGTTGAACTAGTTTTTGTGTAAAAAAAAAGATTATAAATTTTATTATTTACAAAATACAATTATTTCTTTGTAAGATTTAGCAAGCTTTTATTTTTTTATCTTTGTTATTTTTTTATCATATTATATTTCTTTTTTTCTTCTTAATTATTTTTCATAATAATGTTTTTGCCACAAAGACAAATAAGAGAACAAAAAAAAAATAGAAATGCAATTTCACACATACATACATACATACATACATAATATAAATTTACTAAGATTAAATATACAAATGTTTATTAATTTATTATATTATATGTTTTTAGTATATAAAATTAAAAATATATATTTAATTATTACCAGTTCGATCTTGGTTCGATTACGGTCAGACCAATGAACCATGAACCAGTACTTCTATTGATTTAATGATTGATCTGATTTTTAAAATATTGCTTATAAATGTGAAAAGACCAAAACAAAATGCTTTATGCATTTTAATTAATTTGATCCCAAGGCCAACTATCATACTCCGTCAAAGTCAACAATTAAATTAGATGGTACTCTCTAAATATAAAACTTGAATCGGGCATCAAATTTCTAACAAAGACTCAAGTCTCACATTAAAAATATGAGATTTTGATGTGAGCATTTACCTTAAACATCCCAGTGGGTTTAATTATTAAAGTGTCATACTTTTACGAACCCAGCTACAGAATATATATAAACATCACAAAGTGAAAGTGGGTTTAGGATATGAGAAAATTCACTGCTCATGAATACTAGACCTTCATCCAATACGAAAAAGAATAGTTTTCGTGGTCCAAAAGAGGTAAGTTACAAATTTTAAAATGAATAACGTGATGTAGCACGTGTTTGATTCTGAACGTCATTTAGCAAAAGTGAATATTAAAACTAGGACAGCTCAGCGATATGATTCTCGGACAATGGCTTAACAACAACCCTATAGCTTAATGATGGTTAATCTTTCAGTAATTGGGACGGATTTGGGTTAAGTGATTAGAATAATGGGTTGATTTTGTTTGTTGCGATGTCTTCTATCCATGCAATCATGCTGTGTGTTCCAATTCAAATTAATGAAATATATGGGGCCCAACATCACCTTTACACCCTAACTAATCAATCTTTGAGAAAAAAAAAATTGTTAGGAAGAATAAGTAGCGTCCAAAAAGCAGGTAGATCGTTAATTTTAGCACCCATTAATGCATATTTTTAAATTAACATGGCAGATACTGTGTGTAGTTTTTAGGAATTGTAATATTGTTCAATGAGAAATTTTCATACTTAAAATGTAAATGATTCTTTTAATATCAACTAATTAATTAAGAAGATGATATTATATATCTTAAGTTGTACTTTACTTTCGCTCTCTACAATTGGGATGTACTGGCAAAGATGATTCTTATTCAACTTCAGAGATGCGAAAGGGAAAAGATTTATTTATTTTATATTTTTCAAATATATATTATTCATGAATTCCAGTGAGAATCAATTTAGAATAACAATTTTTTTTAAATTATGTGTCGACAAATGCTGATTGTCGAGCCTCGAAGGAAGGTGTTTATGAGTAATCATCAAGAGAGCCATTGCATGTGCTAGTTATTTCATATTTAGATACCATATATATAAACAGGTGAAATGTGTGTCTTTTATCTGAAATCTTTGGTTGAAGTTAAATTTGTAGGCCAAGATACGACCTTTGAATTTTCGTAAAATCCAAGGAGCCTGGTCTTCCATTTATTACATGAAGAATCTCTTACCTCATTGTGTGAGTTAATTTAGTTATTGATAGACAAAAAATTATGGTGGATTTTGGAGTCTATTTGTTCTTGAGCTGCATAAAGTACCAACTTGGAATTTGCATGTTTCCGTCAAGACAAGTAATGACGGCCACTAAACACCAGAGACCAATGGCCATGCAATTTTTTTTACAAGTATTAATGGAGAATTTGAATGCGACATGACATCCATTTCTTTTGTATTCTTCAAATGCATGAAATTTCGTCCCAAAAAAAAAAAAAAGAAATGCATGAAATTATAGAGTGGTGATGGTAAATAGTAATTCTGAGTACAGGACATTTTTTGTTTCACTAAGAATATTCTTTCATTCGATTAGACAGAAAACTAGTTTTTTGGAATTTATTGATCAAAGGTCAAAGATAAAAGCCAAAAGTTTCTCCAAATTAGATAAGAACCGAACTTTTTCGTTTATGATATTTAAATGCTGTAAAACTTCTATAAATTAATAATGTTGGGATAATAAAATTTTATTAATTTAGAGATGTAATAATTAATTAATAAATTATTAATTTATTAATTTAAAGAGTGTTGCTTTGATTTAATAAATATAAATTTAATTATATAAAAAATTATTGTGTATATCACTAATATATAATGTATATGTATCATATTTTGTGAATTAATTTAATAAAAAAAAAATTGATTGTACATATATATTTATGAAAATAAGTAAATGATATTTATTATTTTTAGTATTTAAACAATATTCATTATATTGACTAATTAAATAAAGTTCAACACAAATCACTTGTATTTATAGTTTATTGTACTATAGAACTAAATACATATTCAAAGTATGATAATAAATAGAACTACTATATAAATAGCATAAAAAAATTTCTTAAAATCATATTTAATAATAGCTTTTCATATAAAACGTGTTCAAAAATTAATTATGACCGATCAACATCGAAGTGTTTTTAATACAATAAGAAAAGTTAGAGATGTAATCTACCTTGATTTAAATTTAATGGAAAAAAACAATAAATTTATATTTTATTAAATTATCTTAGTTATATTTGTAATTTTAGAGAATTATTAATTTATGATATTGACATGACTATATATTTATATAAAGGGTCTTCTTAAAAATTATATTTTTAATTATTAATTTATCAAAATTACTAATTTTATAAATTAACTTAAATTAAAATAAAAAATATTTAAAAAATTATTAATTTATCAAGTATTAATTTACAAAGGTTTAACTATAACTACTACTATTTTGACAGGCCAATATTGAGTTAAAAATAAGAGGTAAATAAATAATGTAACTTGCACGGGTTCATAAATTAGGGTGAAGACTCTTTGATAGGAAATTTGCACTATGAATTATTTACATCCGTTTTTTATTTTTTTATTTCCTGAAAAAAAGAGACTAAATCGTTGCTTCTTTACATCAAACATAATTTGAGCACATTGTCGCTTATAAATTGATGGTTTCGAAAATGTATTATAAAAAGTTGTCTTATCTAAATCTTTGTATTAATGTATAGTTCCACAAATGAGAATATGTATTATATTTATAAATTAGAAGTATAACAACTCTAGTGTCTCAAGGGACTTCACTCGGCTGCCGACACCGTTGTACCTTATTTAACTTTTTTCTTTTTCTTTTTTTATTTGGTGGGGTATATATATTAATTTTAATACTGCTGATTAGGATATGATTAATGTATTCAAGATATTTTTTTTTACATGAATCAAGATCAGATCTGGTAGTCCAATAACATATATGCATGGAACCCTTTGCCTAAAAGTTGTTGAGCCGCCTCCTTTTGGGTTCATGTTGTATTACCATAACTTATTAACTTATTGGACCTTAATTATTGAATTCATAATTTATATTAGTTGCATGACACGTACGCATGCACTCTCTTTTACTTATCTTATAGAAATTTTGTAATACAATTTTCTATTATATTACTTTTTATACTTAAAAATAATAGGAACTCACGTAATTTTTTATTCTCCCACATATATTTTTATGCCCCTTCTAATATTATAATTTTATTTAGATATTAATAGAAGATTCTGGGGTTAATAAATAGAAAATCTCTATGTGTGTATGTATATATATATATATATATATATATATATATATATTGTAGATGATAATGTTGATTTTAATTTTTAATGAGAAAATAAATATTGTATTAAAAAATAAGTCTAACATTAATAATTAAAAAAATTAAATTCATAGCAACAAATGAACATTTATAATTTTAAAAATTGAACCATACAATTTAAAAACTATTTTCATCTCCCGATATTATATATATTTTTTTATGTAAATTCGCCAATAACTTGTAATGCTGAAACAAGATAACTATGAATTGAAACTAACTAAAATTTTATCCATTAAACAGAAAAGTAATTATTTTAATTCTTTTCTTTTTTTTCCCCGAAAGTATGATGCCATCCAATACGATGAATGGCAAATATCTATTGAACTTAAATGTAAAAGATAAAACCGTCCCTGATTGTATTTCAAGGATCAAAGTGTTTTTAATTTAAAATTAAATGAGAAGCTAATAATGACAGCCTTGACATACTTAATAATGCCTATTCCTTTTTCTTCAAGTACCCCCCTTCCTGAGTCACGTCATTTGATTTAAGCAACTTCCTTCTTTTTCGCTGGAAAGTGAAAGACATGCATGCAAGACACAAAGCGAGGCATAATCATAGCGTTCCATGTTTCAAGGCTCTCCAGGCTTTGTCTTTTCAGGTTTCTTCCTTCAATCTCAGGAAGCAGCCTGCCTGCCTTCAAATACAACTTTGGAATCTTCGTTTTTTATGACATTAATATGCCTTCCTTTACGGAACGTTACAAGGGAAATTAAAGAAATGAAATAAAGCTTACCCCAACACACTTTTCATTTCATTTCAATCTTGAACTCAACTGTTAATTGAATGTTGGGAATTCCAACTCATAATGAGGTTCGTCTCTCTATTATCCACATGAAACTTGACCTGCTCACTATTTAACAATTAGTTTGAGCCAGCGCAATACCCGCATGATTCCCTCCATAAATATAGCTATAATAATCATCTATCATCTATCCCTTGAATTTTGACTCACAATCCTCTTCGGTACTTCAATCCCTCTTATCTTTAGAATCCAGTAATGCCAAGATTTCAACGTTGCCAGGAACATGTGGGAAAAAAAAGAAGAAAAAGTAGCGTCCCCTAACTAATGACCTGTTTTTTTATTAGATCACGAAAATAAATTAATCGAAGAGCAGGTACGTCAGACCAGATTTTACTTGATCACACTATTTTAAAATAAGAAAACAAAAGAGTAGCATTACTGTTATTCTTTTTACCATTAGATTTACCTTCATGCCAAAAGCAGAAAGAAACAACAAATTCAGCAGTTCCTGACTAGTTTATATTGCTTTCTCCTGGACAGAGCAAATGGGGTTCATTCTGTAAAAAAAATACTTCAACCCGTGAAGTGAAACACAGATATCCAACTTTATCACTTAATCTCAGGATCTTTCAGAAAACAGAAAGTTAAGAGAGAAGAACAGAAACAAATGCTTCGTTTTTTTGTCTAACTAAATCAGACTTTTTATTTCCAGAGGCATCAGTTTTTACAGGTACCGTGTTATGTGATGCTCTGATCTTAGAGAACTTCTACAAGCAAAAATTTCAACAAACTTATCTAAATCATTAAGCATTTTATATCCACGTTTATTTGATAATACAACTATTTGTCATCCATATTATCACGTTTCCATCTCTTAACACCATGTCCTTAGGTGGAAAGATGTAGCCTCTTGACATTTAATTTCAAATAGAATAATGGACAGCTCAACCGTATTTCAATATTTAAATTCATGGTATAGGGGCAGCTCAACCTTCATGCCAAAAGCAGAAAGAAACAACAAATTCAGCAGTTCCTGACTAGTTTATATTGCTTTCTCCTGGATAGAGCAAATGGGGTTCATTCTGTAAAAAAAAATACTTCAACCCGTGAAGTGAACCACAGATATCCAACTTTATCACTTGATCTCAGGATCTTTCAGAAAACAGAAAGTTAAGAGAGAAGAACAGAAACAAATGCTTCGTTTTTTTGTCTAACTAAATCAGACTTTTTACTTCCAGAGGCATCAGTTTTTACAGGTACCGTGTTATGTGATGCTCTGATCTTAGAGAACTTCTACAACCAAAAATTTCAACAAACTTATCTAAATCATTAAGCATTTTATATCCACGTTTATTTGATAATACAACTATTTGTCATCCATATTATCACGTTTCCATCTCTTAACACCATGTCCTTAGGTGGAAAGATGTAGCCTCTTGACATTTAATTTCAAATAGAACAATGGACAGCTCAACCGTATTTCAAGATTTAAATTCATAGTATAGGGGCAGGTGTACAACTGTTTATTGTATCTCCCCTTGAAACTAATTGCTTCTAGTGGGTAATTCACAATATCATATACTTCAATTTAGAGTCATATGACTCCACAGTTTTAAAAGAAAAGATGTAGTAACGGGTTGATTGACGTGTATTGAAGCATTTAAAAAGACCCTCTTGTTTGGAGCATACTAAATTAGACGTATGAGGACATATCTAACTAACCATTTTTTTATTAGCCTTCCAGCATTATTGCATGGAAAAGCACGATCAAGTAACATGAAGTATTACCTTATTGGCTTATTGCACATGTTAGTTGGTTCCATGGACCATCTCTGACTCAGCCAATGGACTATAAATATCACACCACTGTTCGGGAATCATCATTGGAGATGAGATTACTTCTTTGAAGTATCTGATTATTTATATCTCTGCATAGCTTGTAGTAGCATTGCAAACAACATGAGAATGGGAAGCCATAATTACTTTAGGGCTTTGTTTCTTTGTCTCATAGCAGTTATTGGATCAACTCAGGCTCAACTGCAACCAAATTTTTATGCTAATAGCTGCCCAAAAGCTGAGAAGATCATCTTCGACTTTGTTAAAGAGCATATCCCCAATGCCCCTTCATTGGCAGCTGCCTTCATTAGAATGCATTTCCATGACTGCTTTATCAGGGTATATACATTTCAACCCATTGTCTTCTCACTTCATTTTCATTTTTCAACTTCAGTATTTTTGATAAATTTATGAAGCACCAATAGTTCAAGAACAGAAATTGTATATGAACACTACATTTTGGCGTAACTGAAGAGCTAACATTTACCATTTCAGGGCTGTGATGCATCAGTGCTTCTGAACTCAACAACCAAGCAAGCTGAGAGGGATTCTCCTCCAAACCTCACTCTCAGAGGCTTTGACTTCATTGACAGGATAAAAAGCTTGGTTGAAGCTGAATGCCCTGGCGTAGTCTCTTGTGCTGATATTCTAGCTTTGACTGCCAGAGACACTATTGTTGCAACTGTAAGCACCCAGAACCTGCTTCAACTTTATCTTTGCATTACACTTCTTTCCTCTAAGAACAGAACTGACCCATTTGCTTTTTTCTGCCACTGTTGACATGGGCATGCAGGGGGGTCCCTTCTGGAAAGTTCTAACAGGTCGAAGGGATGGGACAGTCTCTAACTTTTCAGAACCCTTAACCGGCATTCCAGCTCCAAATCACAACTTGACCACCCTCCAAAGACTCTTTTCCAACAATGGACTTGACTTGAAAGACTTGGTTCTTCTGTCAGGTATTTTGTCAAACACCTTTAGAGCATTATGTTACTGTACAAGCTAAAGAAAATCCATGCTCATTAAAATTCCAAAATCTTTGTAGGTGCACACACAATTGGTGTTTCCCATTGCACATCATTCTCAAAACGCCTGTATAACTTTACTGGAAAGGGTGATGAAGACCCAGATCTAGACAGTGAATACGCAGCAAATCTCAGAAAACTCAAGTGCAAGACTGCAACTGATAATACCACACTCGTTGAGATGGACCCCGGAAGCCGCAAGACATTTGATCTTAGCTACTACGTTCATGTGGTTAAGAGAAGGGGTCTGTTTCAATCAGATGCTGCATTGTTGACAAACTCAGTCACAAAATCCACCATCACCCAACTGCTTCAGGGTTCACTTGAGAATTTCTACGCTGAATTTGCCAAATCTATGGAGAAACTGGGCCAAGTCAATGTCAAGACGGGAACACAAGGAGAGGTCAGGAAGCACTGTGCACTCGTAAATAGCTAAGATATGATGATTCTTTATGTAGAATGAAGCATCCATTAGCAATTTGAATTATTTTCTTTTGTTTTTGGGGTTTATGTATGTCTCAGTTGTGTTGTGAAAGTATTTTATATTTAATGTTGTGGGCAATAGCTTTTCTGGTTTGATGGGATTGGGAGATCAATAAGAAGGAGAATTAAGAGGGAGTTTCTTGTCATTCCGAAGCGGAATGAAGTGTAGCTGAAAATCTTCCTCCATTTTGTACCTTGTTATTGTATTTTTCTAATTTCAATTTTTTAATTGCTTGTTTAGCTGTTCTACTATATCATATATTTACTTTTTCACTAAAACTCTTATTTCATAGTTATTAGGTATATTATATTGAGTTTAAAAAATATACAATTATTTTCAAGAATCAAATTGTCGAAGGAGCATACAATTTGATGACCACAGTATAACAACTACACCAAACTTTTCCCTAACCAAATATTCTAGACAATTTCTAGAGGGAATTATAAAACCTCATAAAGTAAATACTTTTTCCTTCAACAGATTACAGTCAAGAGGGGTATATAATTATATATATATATATTGATTATGTTGTTATAAAATATTAAATTTTTGGTCATATATAAATTGAAACCTTTTTATTAGATTTACATAACTATATTAGCATTTTTGGGTAAATTTTGATAATTTAATCTTCTAAAAGTTTCAATTTAAAATTTTGAATAGGAAAATAATTCAACCAAGAAAAAATAACAACTCCTTAGCGTGATTTTGTAGTTAATATAAAAATTAAATATTTTCTGCACACAATAAAATTTTTTTTTTCCTATTTGACAGAGGTGAAAATGTGGGACTTTGATTTTTTTTTTTAGCCTTTTTTTTTTGGTTGAAAATTTCGTCGATAAAAATATATTGAAATGAAAAGGCCTGGACTTTTGATGTGGACGATAAATGTCAGCTGCGGCCCAATCTAGAAAATGATAAATTAGAAGCAAAATCCACGATACCAAAAACAGAAAACCACAAAAAACAAAAAAAAACCAAGCGCCCCCAAAACCCTAATTTTGTGGCTCACCTGTCTCTTACCACCTATATAAACATGAACGCCTTCCCTTTCCTCTTCATCTCCGCTCGTTTTCTCTCTGCATTCCCCTGCAAATCTATTACTTCTCTAGTTATTTAGTACATCCCTTAGGCAGAATTATCATCAAATATGCATCCTTTGTTGTGTAGATTTACATTCTGTTGTATTAATGATTCAATTAATGTTTTTGGGGTTGCTCTGTGCGGTGATGAGGCTATTTTGTGGACTAGAGTTTCTGATCTGAGTACAATTCTCAGAAGTTGATTAGCAAACCCTTGGCTGTCTGAGCACACCTTTAAGGAATTCTTCAAGTCGTTTTCTCTTCTCAAAAATTCGTTTTCATAGATGCGGCCTCTGAATCGGGATTTTCCCGAAGTCTTCATCGGCTTCTTGTAGATTGAATTTTTTAACTGATAGAGAAGCAGGGCTAATGATGATAATCTAATTATCTTAGCGGATTTCAGTGAGATTTCTATCAATGATCTGATTGTTACACACACTGAAGCCCCTTTCAGAACTTTTTCAACTTTTCAAAGATGATTACCCTGATACCCTGTTTTGTTTGCGTGTATCAAACCCAAACCGCATGGTGCAATGATGAGATGGAAACACTTGTGTGTTAATGGGCAGTGGACGTGACCATTAGGTCTCGCCGTGAGCTCTTTATCTTAAACGACTTCTCCTTCCACTGAGCACTTTACTAAGTAATGCCACCGTTTTTGCCATTTCATTGAATGTTCATTTTATTTACCTCTCAATCTGGTTGTGGCTAATGGTTCTTGCAAATTGCCTCATAGCGTCCATTACCAATTCCTGTGGATATATATCGTTCCTTTGGGTATAATGGCTCGGACGCCATATTTATTTTGTGGTTATCCTGATTGATGGTTCCTTCTCTGTACCATTACATCCTGGAAACGCCACTAACATCGTAATCCTTCCTACATTTCTTAATCACGTCAATGGTTCTGTTGTTGTAGCCGCCAGTGGTGTTTTGAGCTGAAGAATTGAACAAAAAAAATATGAATTTATTTGATTTTATTTTTTGAATGATTTGATTTCATTTTTGTTAAGTAATTTGATTTGGTTTTGAATAATTTTGAAGAAAAAATACTATAAATCTTTTGTATAATATTGAAGGATTTTTATTATTATATTTGAAAAAAATTGTTTGTAAGGGATTATTTTATGAACATAATTAATACATATTTTTAACTTCTTTATAATTTTATATTTTTTCCTTTGGACTTTTTGAATGCCTTGTTCTCCTTTTATTTTTAAATTCTTAAGGCATTCTTACTTTTTATTTTCAAAAGTATCCTACTTTTATTGTTCAAATGTCACTTGTGACAATTTATCATCTTTGAACTTAACAATATGATGATGTGGTATTAAAACTAGATTTAACTTAAATATTTTCTCTCTCTTTCCCCCCCCTCCCCCCCCCCCCCCCCCCAAAAAGATGCAAGCAACAAAGATGAGAGAGATTATTGACAAAAAAAAGAGCTAATCGTAGAGCGAACCTTGCGTAGAGTATTGAATGAATTTTGAAGAAATGAAAGACTACTCGCAATACGTTTAAGTATTGAATGAATTTTGGAGAAATGAAAGACTATTGGCAAAAATAATAAAGGAGAAAGAGATTGATATTTTTAAATTTTGATTTAAAAAGTAATAAAGGAGAAAGAGATTGATATTTTTAAATTTTGATTTAAAAAGTAATTTTTTTGTTTTTATATTTAATATACCTACTGACTAAATAATTTTTTTGTTTTTAACATATTAAATATAAAAACAAAAAAAATATTTTTTAAATTTAAATTTCAAAATATCAATATTTCTCTCTTTTATTGCTTTTGTCAATAGCTTTTTATTTCTTCAAAATTTATTCAAATACTTCACACAGGGCACACTGCACACTACAATTAGCTCTCTTTTGTCAAAACTTAAGTTTTATCATAATCATGCAGTAGAATATTTAAGTTAAATTAAGTTTCAAGATTACATCATGACATTGTTAGGCTAAAAAATAATAAATTTAAAATTAAATTTTATCATAATCATGCTTTCATGGACATAACTCAACAAGCAAACAAATAAATAATGTGAGAAAAAATTTTAAATACAAACCTGAACATGCCTCATTAGAAGTAATATATTGTCTTTAACAGGAGGGCAGTCAAAAAGTCTTTCTCTTTATACTTATTAATAACTCAAATCATAATTTAATGTATTATTAATAATATATAAATTTGTAATAATATATGTAATATAATATAATATAGGTTAAAATATATTTTTCATCTTTATAGTTTCATTTAATTTTAAATTTAGTCTCCATAGTTTAAAAATCTTAAATTTAATTCTTATAATATTTGAAATCATTAAATATGGTTATTGATATAAGTCAATTTGTACATTTGCAAGCCCTATTGAAGAACTAAAGGCGAAACATTAGTACAGCTGTTAAGAATACTCTTTGATGTTTACTTTGTAAACTTATAGGCCTTGGTAACTGGTAATTTTGAATCAAAGTAGCGACAAAAGCGAAAAATAGCTTAGTCCGTTAGAGTGCTGGTTTGTCACGCTAGAAGTTGCAAGTTTGAACTCTATACAAAGGGTGTTTCGTTTCAAATGACAACTGCCTCTTCCTGTTGCGAGGCCTTGAAACCAAATCGCCGTCCACCCGAAAATGGCCATTCCTTTCTCGACGAGTTAAAGGTTGGAGACGAAGAAGGTAGGAGTAGATTTGAGGAGTAAGGAGAATGATAGAGAGACGGGAGTAGCGAATTTGAAGAAGACAAAGATGAGAAGATTCGATTCTGATTTCTGAACTTCTAAGAGCATCTTCAATGAGAATTTTTAAAAGGTTCTTAAAAATAAGAATTGATTATTATAAAATTTTACTATTAGAGTTCGTTAGCGTAACTGCACATTTAAGAACTGATTTTATATAAGAATCAGTTCTTAACAAAAAAAAATTAATAAAAAAAATTCAAAACTTAAAATTAAATATATCTGCTTTAGTTATCTTGTATTAATTAAAGTAACACTCATTTGCGAGTTCTTAAGAATTGTACCATTAGAATTAAAAGTTGTTTAAAGTCAAAAAGTGATAATATAGCATAGTGAGACTCAATAAAAAACTCATTAGAATTATACTATTGAAAATACTCTAAGACCCTTAATTAATTATTATATTAAAATATATTTTATTAAAAAAAAGTGGGATTAGGCGAATTTCTTATGGATTGAGCCATTTAGGCTCTGTTTTAAATGAGTTATTTTTTAGCTAGCTCGTCTTGTTATTTAAGAGAGCTAAATGAACCTAACTCGTCAGTTTGGACCAATTTTGTCACATTTTAATTTTGGGCATGTGAATAATTCTATAAATTAGAGGGTATACCCTTATGGTATCTTATAAAATTTCTGATCAGTACTAATGCATAACATAATTTTTCAGGAAAGATATTTTTACATATATACATATAAAAAGTTCAACATAGTGAAACAGTAAACACAAACCAAATATCATACAATATGATACAATTTTTCAAGTCTAGGTGACCTATAGAGATTACAGAGCATTTCCAAGCTTTTGGACTCATAAGCCCTCTAGATAACATGAAAAGTATCCTCAACGAATACTAATTCTGCTGCGAATTTTCTTCATTCACATCTACTGTATCTAAAACAAAATGTTCATGGAGAGTGTGAGTTCATTAAAACTTAGTGACTAAATGACTGTACAATAATAAATGATTCACAAGTACAAATACCATAATCATAATCACAATAAGAACTGTTATATTCATATTCAAGATTTCTATACCTCTGTATTTGATTTATGTTCAGGGATTTAGTTCCCATTGTATTTATGTTCATGATCATTACATGCATTAGTATCTTGGGGGAATTAAGCCCTCAACCATTCCATGTGTATAATTTCATGCATTAGTATCTTGGGTCAAGCCTTCAACCATTCTATATGTATAATTTCATGCATTGGTATCTTGGGTCAAGCCCTCAACCATTTCATGTATATATTTGCAATCATAATTATCATTAACATAACAATAAATTTAATTATCTAACTATTATCATTAAATAGGGATATGAGATGAGATTTATATTATACTTGGAATAAAAGTAAATAAAATCGGTTAGTAAGGTCATCCACTCACATAGATTCTGTATCCAAGTCATTTTTTTGAGCTGCTACAGAGAAGAGTACGTAGTTGGATTTCAGGTTCCACTACGGAGATTTTCATGAAGATCAGATATAGAAAGTCAGGGTTACTTTTGTATCAAAATACTATTTATACGTATAATCACTATTCATATGTATGGATACTATTCATACTTATGATTACTATTTATATGTACGGATATTATTCATACGTATGGATACTATTTATATGTACGATCACTATTTATACGTACGGATATTATTCATACCGAAAATAGCGAATATAAGCCGTAAAAGAGTACATCAGGAAAGTTTCTGTAATATCCCAAGAATTTTTATGAATATTTAAAGTCTGATTTGAAGTTTAGTGAAAAATTTAATTATGTGGAAAATTTTCTTTTTGAATTAGTGAAGAAAATGTGAGAATAGAAATTTTTATTTTTAATTTAGGAAATTTTTACAAATTCTCAAGGACTAAAGTGAAAAGAAAAGAAAGTATAGAGGACTTTTGAGAAATGACCAAGTAGGAACCCGAGAAGAAGAATAGAGCTTATGGGAATGAATTATGAGTCCGGTACCGAAAAGATGATGGATTCGAGGTTAAAGTGGAGTTTGAGATATTGAGAGGGACTAAAGTGAATAAGGAAATTTGTGGGGCACCGAGGATTTAGAAACACTTGAGGTGAGATTTTATGAATTTGCTTTTGCTAGTCTTGACTGAGGGTCAATTGCAGAGCAAGTGATAATTTCACCCCGGGCGAGTATATAGGTGGCCTCACCTATTTTTTATTCATTTTTCTCCTTTTCTCTCTCTCTCTTCACTTTCTCTCCTCTCATTCTCTCTAATTTCTCTCTCTACACTCTAACTCTACAACTGGGCTTTGGAGGGTGGATCTCGGGCTACGGGGCGAGCCTCTAGGAGCCAAGCAACATAGGGAAAGCAAGGAATCGAGGTAGAAATTTCTATTTCTTAAGCTTTTCTCTATTTTCTAGTTTTAAGAGTGTTTGAGGTAAAATCGAGATTCCGGCTTCGTTTCTCGATTAAAATTGGTGATTTTGGTGTCTAAATGCTCCTTAGACATTAAGGGTGAGATCTCATGGAAGAAATCATGAAAAACGGTGAAGATTTGGCCAGATTTGGGCCAAAACCGAGAGAAATCGCGAAGGGGTCGCGATCATGGCGTCCAGGCGCCAATGTGAGATGGGAAGAAGAAGGAATTGGCGCCCAGGCGCCATGCATGGGTGGCGCTCAGGCGCCAGGTGTACTGGGAAATTTTAGTTTATTTTTCAATCGGCCATAACTTCTTCATCCGAACTCCGTTTTGGGCAAACTTTATATCGTTGGAAAGCTCTTTAAGTCTAGTTTCCAATGGTATAAGTTTCATTTGAATATTCATTACCAGTTAGGAGTTATGATTCGAGAAGTAAGTGAAGGTCGAGAGTAGTGGTAGGAAATTTCTCTATTTCGTAACTCTGATGGTTTTTGTCTGGTTACAATAGGAATGGTCAAAGTGCAAAGTGGGAGTGCCGAGAGCGTGAAATCCAGGTGAGTGGGTTAATACTTGCTATGATTAAATATCTGTTATTGACTTTTTGCATCATAGTGGAAATATGTTGTATATCCAAGTTTGAAGAGGATGATGTGGAACGATGAGGCATAAACAAATGTGGAACGTGTCTAGTAATGTATATAATTATATTTTCTTATTTTCCCATGAATGAAAGTTATATGATGGATTGTGAATGGCATGTGAACCGAGTTGAATAATTGTTCTATATTATGGGTTATGTTATATACATGCTATGTTGCTGGAACCACATTGATTATGTTGTCGCTTGAATTGTAAATGACTGAGTTGTGTATGTGGCTCAAGATTATGATTGAGGATGTTTTTATATGTAATTGTGATTGTGTTTGACTGGAAAGGAAAGGCATGGTGGTGCACCCCATGGAGAAATCTATGTGAAGCTATAAGGGTGGAGAATATAAATGGAGCGATAAGGGTGGATGCGGCGGGAGCCGCGGGCAACGATCCAGAGGTATTCTGGACGACCCGGTTGGTATGAGAATTGTGTGTGAAATTGATTTCATCGATTGCTGTTGTGAATTTTGAATTTTGTTGAAATGCATTTGATTCACTTGGATATTGTTGTGAAGTATTATGAATAATATTATATCATATGATGATCGATCTACGTATGATTGCTGCATGTTATCATTATGATGCATGATTTTTATTTTGTCATAGTATTGTGTTATCTACTCACTGGGCACGTGGTTTGCTCATACCCCTCTTATTGATATTTTTTTTCAGAGTTGACAGCTGAAGGTAAATATCGGAACAAGGAATTATGGATCCTTAGTCCATAATTACCTTTTCATTTGTTCAGGATAAAGGTATAATAGTTAAGTTTTATTTTAAGTTGTATAAATCTAGAAATCTCTGTAATCGGGTAGGTTCATTCAGTGATGTAATGTGAGTAATTGTAGTATGTATAGAGAACTCGTTTTGGTTGCATGAAAAATAATTGTATGATTTTTAAGAGAAAGATAGGCTTATGGAGGTGAAATGAAATTCACTTTCCGTGCCGGTCACGTGCTCAAATTTTGGGACGTGACAGTTTCCAGGAAAGAGTGGATGGTCACAATAGACACACTTAAGTACCAAGTCTTTCTTTAGTCAGAACTTTCCTAGACATGTATTCTTCACAGTTTGTATTTTATTTTGATAATTAGAGAATCAAAATAATGTATAAGCAGTTATGGACAATTTTTCTGATGTAAAAGATCAGCTAAAGCCGCAATCACAGAACATACTTAAGAATATAACTTCTACAATACAAAGGGCATAGTATCCTCACCTTGGATTTAGATTAAGGAAGAAAAACCTAGAATTTCAGAGCCGTAACGTCGGAGCAAGAGAAGTTTTTGAGGAGAGGAGAGAAGAGAAACTGAAGGTGTGAGTTTAAAAGTGAAATGAAATAGCATATTTATAGGACAAGTTAGGGTACTATGCGCTAATAAAATATTCATTTTACTATACACTTTGATAATTTAGTTTACTATGCACTTTAATAATTTAATTTACTATGCATTTTAATAATTTAGTTTGACACTATGTATTTTATCGTGCAATCACGAGACGGCTGAGTTATTTTTCTCTTAGTTTCTTTCAAATTTCTCTTATACTCAAACCATATTTTATCCAAAGGATAAATTTCATATCATAACATCTATCATATCTCATAATTTATGCAATCTATAAATGAAAATCCACATTTTCAACAATATGCACAAACAAGTATACAAAAATTAAACAAATAAAAAAATTATTTTTTTCAAAATAAATTTATCATAATTCATGAATACTTATAACTTAAAAATATAACGAATATTATACATTTTACCAACTTTGAACGATATCTAAACACTTAATCATGATGCGCTATCCATTAGACATATCCATCAAATGTAGTTCATGCATGAGAGTTACCACAATTCCTCGAAAGCGGGGACCCTCCTTTGCGGGAGGGTCCTTAGCGGCCCACAGTCGTCAATCGGCTGTGGGCCCCACCCATACATGTGGGTCCCACAGCCGATCGACGGCTGTGGGCAGCCACGACGCTTCCTTAGCGCGTCCGCTAAGGAGACACCCGCGATCCCAATTCCTCAAGGTGTACGATTTATTATCCCAGGCGGTAAGTGTTAAATCCCCAAGGTGTACTTCTTATTGTCCTTGGCAGTATAAACGTTATGCCCCAAAGCGTACTTTTTACCAACTCCAGTAATATAAATGTCAAGTCCTTGAGTGTGTAATATGAATGTTAAGTTCCAGAATGTGCTTATTACCACCTCCATTAATATAAGATGTTAAGTCCCGAAGCGTGATTTTTAACGTCCCCAGTAGTATGAATGTTGAACACGTCTAACCTCATACGAATACATAAGTCGACCACAACTTCACTTTACATAATTAAATTTATACAAGCATAACTTTACGTAACATAAACAAATTTTAAGGACGTGTTTAGTTTGAATATTTTTTATTTTTATTTTTATTAAAAACAAAAAAATAAGTTTGAAAATGAGTTTGATTGAATTAATTGAAAATATTTTTTTAAAATCATTACTTAAAAGAAGCCCAAATGTTAAAACAATAAATAAGATATTTTCAATTTAAGGAAATACATTTACCGAAATAAAAATTAAAAATAAAAATAAAAAATATTTTTACAAACCAAACAAACTCTAATATTAAAAATTATTCAAAGTATCAGGTATAGCTAAACATGTTTTTGAGAGTAAAATTGACTACATTTTCAATTTTTTAAGCTTTTCATGTTAGGATTTTTTTTCCTCTTTGTCACATGCCTTTCTTCTTATGGTTCCTCTTCCTCAAGTCTCTGTTCTCTTAGTTTCTCTCCCTCACTGTCAGTTTACCGTTTCATCAGTTTCTCTTCTAAATATACTCAAGATAACGATAATTCACAAATTCCTACTTACCTTCAGACTTTTCATGCCTAAATTCCTCTGAATTCTCCTTCTCTAAGTCGTTCGTTATTCTCTCTCTCTCTCTCTCTCTCCTTTTTCCTACTTATTTCCACCAATTCATTGTCTAACATTTTACCTTCCTTGCCTCTAAAGTAATTTCCAACATATTACCGCATGCTTAGGGGTAAAAACATCATTTCTCAGGTTACGCATTTTTCCTAATTCCACACTTGTCGATCGACACAATCAATTGACTGGTACCCTCTGACTTAATTTTTCCTTGCTTAGCTCTGCTATTTCTCACCCGCGAAGTCTTTTTTAAGTACCAATGTACCATTCTAACTCCCTAATTCCTCTTAGTTTTAATCTTCAAGTAGTTTAGGTTAGGATGTTACATAACTGGCTCTCTTCTCCCGTCTCAGTCGTTTTGTTTTATGATTACGTTCAATATGTTTAGTTCTTTCCAGGTAGACTGTGCATGTGGGGGTTTCATTATGTTTGGAATGGTTTGTACGTCCAATGTTTTATCGTTAAAGTTGAACTATATTGAAATATTTTTAGTTGAAGAACTATTGAAATGTTGCTTGCTAAGCCTTTGGGCCAAATAAAAAAATTTGATTCACTCCTATATTTTATCAAAATAATTTTTTTTTGAAAAAAATTATAAATTAATGAATTCATTTTTCCAAATTTTTTCATGGGCCGTTAATAAAATTTTATTGTGAATGATATATTCATAGACAATAATTTTATGAATGTTTATTCAATATTCACTAAAATGGTTTATGCACATCAAGTGTTCGATGGAATGTTTGTTAGAGAGGGAGGAAACGAGAGCGAGCTCGCTTAAGCGAGTGAGAGAGATCCTATTTGGACAATATATAATAATAATTTTTAATAAAAAAAGATATTTAGGTGTAATGTGGTAGGTAAGTAAGACTGATGTAATATTTGATGTTGACTCAAATGTTGAGTAAAGAATCTTAGTCAATGCCACATATGCATACATAATGATTGATTAATATTTTACTAACATCAGAAACTATCTTTAATGATTTTAGAAATTATAAGAATTAAATTTAATGTTAAGTAAAACTAAACGGACCAAAAATTATATTTTAACCTATAATATATATATATATATATATATATATAAGTTTGATTGTAATTGAATCAAACTAAATTGACAATTGAACTGAACCATTTGGTTGTTATGTTTTAAAAACTGATTTGGACTTTTTTTTTAGTTTTGGTCAATTTTATTTGATTTGATTTTAAATATATCTAATAGTCGCCTCATTTGCAATATGAAGCAAGGAAAACCGCACTAGATGGAAATTTGCTAAGTCAAAGGTTAATACTAGGTTAAAGATAAGAACAAAAATTGAAGTTTAATTTTTTTTATTTTTACTATTAAGTTCTTTAATTAGAATGTAATAAGTGTATGATTTATTAATAAGAACATGACTTTAGAAAATAGTAATATTTTTTTACAATTTATTATTTATAATTGATCTTTTAAAGAATTTTTAACATACTTTAATAGAGAATTTGATAATAAATATATAAATAATTACATGTAAGTTTTATTTTAAAAGTAATTTTAATTAACAAATTAAAGTAAAACTTCATGAATAATTTATGTATAATTTCTAAGCCCCAACACTTTCAAACCTAAGAGATTAACAAGGATAAAAAATTAGTCTGGATAGAGGAATATATTATTACTCTGGGTTGTAATTCCCTTTTATCGAAGAGTCAAGCCACCAACTGAAGCAATGGTGACAGGTTTTCATGGAAGGGTTTTTGGAAGATCAATGTTCTTCCCAGAAGAATGCTTTTGCTTATATGGAGACTAAAAAAATGAGGCATAGGGTTTTATAAATTATATCTAAATTCTTCGACACTTAGTTATACAAATACAGAAATTAGGTATCCTTCTCCATGTAATATGTTACTATCTTATCTGAACTGTTTTAACATACCAATAAAAAAGAAAGAGAAAACTAAGTAATCTTGCCTTTCTTTTACTGTTAGATCGGTATGGTTGAGGTAAAACCAACGGTGAGTTTGTGAAAGCAAAGCGTTCAACGTCATTGAAGGGAGTTTCGAATATTTTGTGTAGTCATCTAAATTGTCAGTCTAATGGAATATTTGTAGATTCATCAGAAATTATTGTATCTTTCATATATTTTGATGGGAGAAAATGCAAAAAAATTATATTATTGAACATTGTTCATTAATAGATATTGCGATAAATTTTTTAAAATCAATAATTAAGTTTCTAACATTTCACACTTAAATAAATGAATGCTTTTGTCTACCAATTTTTTTGGTTAATTTATTTGCTTTATTAGACTTTTTACAGTAGGAGTCTTTGAATTGCATTTTTAATGTGATTTTCCAACTGTTCTGTGAAAAGTTTGAGGTAACAAATAAGTCAACGCCATTCGGAGAAAATTAGATAAAAAATTTTTCAATGTTAAGAATCTAATTGCCAATTTATTTAGGAGATATTGACGAATAATTCAGAATTCAAGGATTTTTTTTGGGCAATTTTTCTTTTTTGTATAAGACTGAATTGCTGATTCATAAAATAAAATAAGTAAAACAATACAAAGAAAGCTATGAAGTGCCACCTGAAAATGATATGAAAAGGCAAAAAAAGTTTAAAAAAAAATTGGATCCCAAAAATTATAATGCTTTCAGAAGCAAACTTGTTAACGTCACTTGAATCAATGATCACATACGCATACTATCTATCTATTAAGTCACTTCCTAGACGAAAGATGGATGCCTGATATTATGGCCACCCCAGCCACGGCAACACCTATAGAAGCAATGATTTTTACTGCAGATATAGCTGATTCGGGAGATGGAGGAATTATCATGAGATCCTTCACCTGAGAAACAGAGAAAGAAAAATCCAAGTGAGAAAATCCGGTGGTCAATAATGAAAAATAAAAGAGGAGGCGCCGGCCGCCAGGGGGAAGGGGGGGGGGGAATAAACCATGATTTTGGATAAATAAAAATTAAGAACACACCATCACCAAATAAACAAATTCCTGTGTACCAAAAAAAAATCTCTTTGAATTAGTACTAGACGAAGGGCAAGTTTATTGTATTTTTATTGTCAGATCCTGTGCTGAATACATGACCAACTCGGTGTTGAACTATAAATAATATTCACTTCTCAGTGTTTTTATTGAAAAATTTGATAACAAACATCCAAACACTTTACTGAGGTTTGCCCTCAGTATAAAGGGATGAGATGAATAATTATTTCTGTACTAAAGCACGACAATATTTCAATATATAAGCTTTTAAGTGCATATGACATAATATTTGGCATAGACTATAGTGTACAACTAAATATAATTTAACAAAACATCCACGTACCGTAATAGGCTGCTCCCAATGTTTTTTTATTCCTTGTAAATGCCCCTTTCCAACAACAGCAACAACTGAACTATTCTCCCGCGCCACTTTTAATAATGAAGCGGACATGTACCTGGATATTTAAAGGGCAAACAAAATTAATGAAAAGAATCACATATGTACAAGTTAGAGGTTAATATAATGGCCAAAGGAACCGGTGCAACCAAACTTTCTGATAACTTGTGGAGTATAGCATGAACCCTACAGTCTATATCCCAAAGTATAAGCAGAATATCATTTAAACCAAACAGAGGAGGGAAACCTACAGGAATGTATAAGTTATCAGGACCTCATTGGTAAAAAGTAGTTAGGCAACAGTAAGACAGCTTGGAAGCAAAATTTCAAGTCTTGACGAATTAAGAGAGTTTAGACAGAGATCTTGCTATATAACATCTCAAACACGGCCATAAAGCAAGGGAATTTATTGCAATAACTACAGTAATTTTTTTCTTCTATTCAAGCAGAAACATATTCTTTTATATCATACAATGCAAGCCTCTTCTCTTTTGTGCACAAAGGGGAGCCGGTGTAGATTGATGCTCATTGAATTGACAAGGAATGATTAAAACCGCCAGAAAACTCTAGCAGTGCTAGCATCAGTTAAAGTCATAAATAGCTGACATAAAACAAGCAATATTTCCTTAACAAAATGAAGAGCAAGACAACTTACTGATCTCGTTCATGTACAAGGGTTTCCATTAAAGTTGGAAACTCCCTACTCATCTCTTGAATAACAAGAGTTAGCATGTCAATGTCATCCATTTCCTTCAACTGAAGAAAACAGACCCAAATTAGGGACATAGACAAGATTTTTGCACTAACATAACTACTTTCCACTCATCACAAGTCTAAGAGGATTATGAAATTTACCATTTTATTAAGATCATCAGGACTCGGTAAAAAAATGGCTTGAAAAAGTAAAGAGTACAACAATTTTGTCTTGTGCCAAAGTGGCATCTTTCTCCATGTTCTCCAAATTGTAATCTGCTTCAATCAACATCATAATTAAAGAAAAATTAATTCAGTCCTCAGAAGGAAATTCTAAAGCATAACTACACAATGCATACCTAGTTGAAAACACAAGTAATAAGATGCTGGAAATTGAAAAATAACTATAGGGAAAATCAGTGACATTATTTTGAGTAAATTATCATATTTTTCTCACCCTCATACTCTTAGATCCATTATTTAAGCATAAGCTTGTGAAAATATGAAAAACTGAACTTTTCAGGAGACTGATGAATTAAATAATTCTCAGTTCTGATTAGGATAGGATTGTCATGAAAACCTAGAAAGGTCTTATATACAAGGATAATGAACTACTAACACGGATTAAAAACACAGAATTCTCTATCCTGCAAAAAATATTTCTAGTAGCCTTTCTGGCAGTTATATTACCAAACTTATCCTCAAGAAGAAAATAAGACATTTAGGGAATGGATGATACATGGCATCATAGTAAACAATATTAATGATTGTCCTTCCAGACATGTGATTTCTTCCATCAATGCACTGGTTGCATGTGTGTCCACAGACACACGTTATTTCCCAGCATTCAGAAAACTAAAATAGAAAACTCATCCAACCTGTACAGGGCGATCACCAAGTATCACCCTGCCACCATACTTCATTGCTTCTTCATATGCCACACGAAACTCAGAACCAGGAAAGACCTCAAGCTTACTAGCAACCTGTTAGAAATATTATGCAGAAAAAGAAAAAAAAAAGAAGTAAGGCATATGAGGACTACAGTATTCTTGAAGAATAGATCAAAGGTTAATAGATTTGAATTTTGTAGCAACATTAAAAACAATGTCAAACATAGAAACATGCCTTAGCAAGGAACCAGCTGTAAAGTACTCCAAAAATGTTATGTTTTTTCTTCAACATTGCAATCATTTCTCCTGTAGTGGGTACCTGGTAGGAGAAAATAAATAAATAAACGGATAGATTAAATAGAACCAAAGCAAATAGAATTAGAAATTTTCTGACGATAAGGTTCAATAATATGCATAGACCATCAGTAACCTATGCTAAACTGAGTATTAGAAATCTGTAAGATATATTTCTGTGTGGACCTGAATACAAAAAATCATAGTTTCAATTTTTTTGGCTTTACTTTCAGAAACCTGATTTGCAGCAGCTGGTTGTCCAATAGAGCTCTCATGAAACTTCTATATTCAACTCTACCCATTCTCACTCGTTCCCATCCCTAAGCTTGTTTATGACTTAAGTGAGACTTACAATTAGTTTTGGAATCCTTGGAAACCTATTAATAGCACACATGATATGAATATTTTAAATTGTGGTCATTGGGTTCAAATCAGTATTTTGAGTACTTATGTTTGGAGAAAATTTAGAACTTTATATAGGAGATTTTTCTGGAAGTAGTATAGTGTAAGCCTCAATGCCATGACAAAAATGTGTATAACATCATTGCTAGAAAATTCAATTTTCTTCATATATGATCAGCAATAGTCTCTAGTTAAATTGGATTGCTGCTGGAAAATTTAAATTATTCATACACGTTCAGCAGCAGTACACTAATATTTCATTGATAGTTGACTGATGCTGAAAATTTAAATTCTTCACATACATTAAGCAAAAATCGACTGATATTGCATTATTACTTAATCATCCATAATCATTTCCCATCTTTTGTAGACTTCTATACATTTTTTAAATGGCTTATGGAATTCTGCTAATCTTATTTACACATGAGAACAAGACAGTCAAAAAAAGGAATGATGAATATTTATCCAAAGACAGTAAAATAATTACAATACCTAAGGAAATTCATACCTTTAGGTTTTGAGGGGTAAGCACTGACACACGACTTGAGCACAATTCTAAAAAGACAACCTGCAGCAACAAGAAGCAAATCATATAATTTCATCATTAACAGCCTAGAAGCTGGAGGTATGGCATGAAAACCAAAGCAGGCAGCTAACCTGCTAAATGATCCATCCACTAATCAAGTGTAAGTGAGTTCAAAAGGGAAGCACCTGTGGTTCAAGAAAACTGATTATTGCCTGCACTTCTCTGCATGATTCCTGCAAAGAAACAGGCAAGTTCATAATATATCTTAAGCTCTCACTGTTGTATATTCTCTTTGAAACTTTTGTTTAATAGTTTAGAGGTCAAGCATAATGTTATCCATGAACGAAAGATATGTACTCTAGCACTTCGCTTTTAAATTGATACATATGAATTTCCTTTTCTCACTGTAACAATTTCAATCATAATACATACCCTAAGATAAGACACTTGCTGTTGTGAACAGAGACACCTGGAAGGAAACATTCACAGGACTAGCAGCAACTGAGATCATACATGTATTATTACATATTTTTTATCGCCCGTTCTATATGAATCATAACATAATGACCAGAACAAAAGACATTCTCCGGAGAAGAATTTCTAGACTTCAAACATTCCCCTCCCAACAAAATGGCGAAAATATATCTGTTGAACTAGACAGAAATCAGCGAATGACTGAATTATAAATATACTGAATGGAGAAAAACACTCTGCTCGGCTTTTGACAATGCAGAACGGAATGCTAAAACATCAATTCTCGTTCCAAATAAACATATTCCCAATGCCCAAAACATAAACTCAAAAACCCAAGAATTGTTCTCCTCCATCAAAATTTGTCCCTAATCAAATAAACAAACAATTACCTGAGATACATGAGCTGTGCCAACCAAATACACGTTACAAACAGAACCCTCAGCAGCCGACTCGCACGTCAGAAGCACCACGTTTTTTGACAGCTCCTCGGGAAGCACACTCGGATCCTCCGAACCCGCCGCATCACGAGCCGGCGGTAGGGCGTCGTTTCTCGGCTCGTCAACTCGAACCATGCTGTCAGACAAGCTCTCGACGGTAGGCTCATGGATGTGAACAAAATCTTCGCCTTCCACGGCCGATGCATCGGATACCGGCGGTTGCGAGTCCATTAACGGACGGATAGGCTCAATTCTGCCGCGAGCACCAGTGGAATCAGAAACAGTGGCTTTGGGGCTTGATGATGTGGTTGAGAAATGGAAGAAGCGCATGAAAGAGGGGAAAGTGTGAGCACAAACGATTCTGTGGGTAGGTTGAGGCTGGGGAAGCTGAATCAGCGGCGCGACTCGAGCGAGTTGAGCACGAGTGAGCAAGCGAGTCATAAACGCGGAATCCACCAATATGTTTCGAGTTTCGACGTTAAGATGGCGGAGTCGAGAGACTCGAGGGGGAATGAACGTACGGATTGCTTCATTGTTATATGGATATGGCCATGGATGGACTTGGTTTCAGGTTGAGTTTGGAGAAAATCTGGACCTGATCCAACCCACCAGTAACTCAGTAACTAATTAGTTTGGGTTGGGTGGTCGGCTTTTCTTTTTCTTTTTTTTGGTATATTAAAAATTTTTGATTCACATATCAAAATTTTTTAATTTTGTTCTAAGAGAGAGAAATGAAGACAGTAGGAGATTAAAAGAAGAGAGACTAACTAAGATAATAACTAATAAATTAAATGACGGTTGAGTCTTGAAAAAGTGGAAAGTGGAGATGTCAAGATGGAGTGGTGGAACGAGGATAGTGGCCGTGGAGGGTGCACTAAGTAGAATGGAGACGGACGAGAGTGGAGACGAAGAGGAGCACTTAACTTGGTCGAGGGAGGAGCAGAGCACTAAGCATATGAAGACATGAAGTGAAGCTGGGGGGTGAGGACTAGAGCATGCACAAGTGGGGAAGAGATGAATCTAGGACTTGGGGGGGAGGGGGGAGGAAGAGATGAATCTATCTGAGACTCAGAGTGTGAAAGAAACTGAAGTGACACGGGATTGAGGAATTGGGAACATAGTGTAGCTGAAGGAATAAAATAGAAAAATTAAAAAAATGTTAATATATGATCAGATTGGAGAGTCGAATTTGGTTAAAATTTTTAAACTCATAACCCGACTTGCTCTGAACGAGTTCCTAAAAAAAAAAAATTAACTCAACCTAACTCAATACAACAACTCAATCTAATTCAACCCAATTAAACAGGTTAGGCAGGTTGATCCAATCCCACTTCTATAGCTAGTCAATGAGAAATCTATAAAATTTTTTACTCTAGAAACCATCAATATATTTATTTATTACATTTTTCAAAAACAAATATAATAACGAATACATAAAAGTTGAATTCATTTGTTTAGATAGTCAACAATGCTTAACTAATTGAAGAATTTCTAATTAAATTTTTGCATTCTCATGTATGTGAAGATTTGAATTTTCCTTTCAGAAATGAGTAATATACTAATAGCACTGCTGTTTCACTTAACATAATATAATTTGAAGTGCACATGTGATCTAAATACTTACAAAAACGATTGGCAAATTATTAACAAGTAATATAAAGCTTAGCCAAAATTACACTTAATGTCTGTTACAAAATTATTAGTCTCATAAGGTGTGACAGTGATACTTCACTTTTTGACCGAAACAGTACAGACCAATCCTTTTTGAATTCGTTAAGTAGTCTTTGAAATCCGACGTCGACACTCCAATTCAGAATACATTACATTTAGTATTTACCATCATTTTTATTTAAAAAAAAGAAAGAAAACTCCATTTTGTAAAACAAAAATGATATTTATAATAATTTCATAAAAATAGCTATCTTTTATAGGAGTCCTTATTCTAAAATTTAGTTTAATTTTTTTACAAATCTAGTTTAAATTTTTAAAATTACATAATCTCAATATTTATTTATTTTTTTGGACCCAAAGTTTAGATTATTCAACGAGGCCAAAAATACATATTAAAAAAATTGGCCCATTAATTGATCCAACTCAACCCATAATCCTTGATACATTAAACTAAGCCTAAATTTCGGCCCGTAATATAGATTTGGCCCAACCCATGTTAATTATTGCCCTGGAGTGCTTGGGCTAAACCAGCCCCATTTGACAGCCCAATCAACGAGTGTAATGCAATATTAATAAGTGCATGTATAAAAGTTATTTGACAATCACAGGAGCCAGGACTGCTTAAAATAAAAACAACAAAAAATGTTAAAAGGAAAAGAAAAAGAAAAAGAAAAAATTCAAAGGTGCTCCTATGTGCTGTATCATTCTCCTCACTAAAAGCAGAAACCAATCTCTAATGTTAATGGCTTCGAAAATAACCTACTAAAATCTCCAAAAGTGATCCTTTGACAAATACAATAAAATCACAAAAAAAAAAAAAATATAACTATACCTAATTCCTTTATCCTGCATCAGAGACTTTACCATAGCCAGTAAAAATAGGAGAAATCCGTAGCACATCATTTGAGTGATCAATGATGAAATATAAACATCAAACAGCTAATAAAATTGACACTTCTCCAGTTGAAAAAGTCTGGATGTGGTCCAATTCATACACAAATTTCAAACCAAAAGAATAAAAATAAAAAGTCCTCTTTAAAGCATCATACAGATACACAGCAGCCCATTAAACTCACTATCTAGGGAAAGCTTGAAGAAAAACCACCTACTGCTCAAAGATTTCCAGACAAGCTAAAAAATCATATGGTGACTGCGGAGTCCAAGATGCAGAAACGAACAAACTATTGTAAACTTATGATTAACATCTCATGTTTTAATGGTTTGAGTTTCATATAGATCCAAAGAACTGTTCAAGTGATGGAGCACTGAACACATTAGCAGCAGTCCGTTCGGTTCTGACAGTAGAGACATGAAGTTGATACTTGATAAATCTCTGCAACATGATTTGTTGTCCATTAAAGGAAGCAGATTGTAATTTTATAAAAATATATATCAGAGCATGAAGTTGATGACTGCTGAATTAAGTTCAGATATATAGACATACAGCTAACTGAGTGATGATTTCAGGATTTGTGTCAATATGCCAATCCGGTTCCAATTGCCGAACAAATGATGATCGTCCATTCTCTGTGCTACAGAAGAGGACCTGCATATAGGCACCAGATATAAAAGTATATTAAAAAAATAAAAATTATTAATAAGAACAAGAAAGGAGCCATAGGTAGCAACGACAAGGGTTATCAAACCCAACCATTAACCACTACATTTTGCTACCATGTGATTTTGGAACATTTCCCATTCTGCAAGTGCAAGACTACGAGAATGTCACAATTCAAAGAATCAGATACTTATTTCAGGTCCCAAAAAATCTTAGAAAGAAAACTAAGGGCCTGTATGGTTTGAGCATTTCCTGTTTTCATTTTCACTGAAAACAGAAAATGGAATTAAAAATACGTTTAGTTGAGTTAACTGAAAACGTTTTCTTGAAAACATTTCTTAAAATATGCCTAAATCTAAAAACACCAAAAAGATGTTTTTAGTATTTCAAGAAATACATTTCCGGAAATGAAGACTGAAAATGAAAACAGGAAATATTTTCATAAACCAAACAGATCCAAGCGTTTATTTGGTTTGGGCATTTTCTGTTACAGACTTGAAAATGTGTTTGGTTTAGTTGACTGAAAATATTTTCTTGAAAACATTTCTTAAAATAAGCCCAAATCTGAAAATACCAAAAAGATATTTTCAGTATTTCAGGAAATGCATTTTAAAAAATGAAGATTGAAAATGAAAATAAAAAATATTTTTACAAACCAAACAGACCCTAAGAACCAAAAGCAAATGACCACAAGCACATTTTTTCTTATAGAGATCCCCATGTCATTCTGATCCGTTATTTTGTGTACCAGCATTCCACATGAATTTCATCTTTGTTCATTCCAACTTCCATCACAATTCTTCCCCAGTAGGATCATGGAACTAACTCCTAAAGTTATCTCCATAATGGTACTCTAAAATTTAAAAAAGTTGTCCTCTACACCATCTATGATGAAGATGTCTTAACATACAGAAGTTGATACTGAGGTTAATCACATAAAACACTTCATTAGCAGAACTAATGTCATTAGGTTTTGAAAGAAAGTCTCTAGTCATTCTGATGCTGATCATCAACGAGTGTTCTGCACACAAAAGGATGTCCTCATAAAGTGGACACATATTAGTGCATGTTGCACATACCAACGGTAGATTAGATGCCCACAATGCCACACCAATAAGACATTTAAGCTGTACTAAGAATAAAAAGTGTGTACTTTGTGATTTGGTGCATACTAACATACCTTATCCTTGACCAAGCCACCTGAAGTGAAAACCCCAGCATCTTCCAATGCCACAAGAACTCTTTTCTGCAGAATTAATCCGTACACAAGGCAAAAACATTTTAATAGTTTCGTATATGAAAACAGAGCAGCAACATAGAAGCATAACAAGACAGTCCACAATCAATTTAACTCTGCACCTAATGCTAACATCCACAAGAAAATTCCAATCTTAACAAGCTAAGGCAAATTGCCATTACAAGACAGTATTAAGAGCATATGCTACTTAGGGGACAAATAAGCAGGTCGAAGTCAAAAGAAAAGGTCATAGAATTTATATATCATATAATATGATATAAGTAATGGCAAGATTACAAGTTCCACAGATTGAAGAAAATTTTTAGAATTTCCACCTCAAGCAACCATACAACATCTTATTTCTTTCAGTGTTGACAGCAGTAATAAAATTTTGCTCCACTAGAATGGAATATTGTGAAGTAGTGCTCATTGATTCCATTAAGCTCAGAAGATAAGACACGAAGGATTAATGATTTAGCCTGACAAAAGGGATAGTACATTCTAATAATATACTCTATTAAGATAATTATGCAGAAAAGGTTTGCACACACCTCACTTTCATCATCCAGAACTCGTTCCATGAGATATAGATCACAAAATTTTGTTATCTCCAACAACACTTCCAGCACAGAGGACCTTACGGTTGCTTGTTTCTGCCAAGAACAGCATGAACCACATTGATATATTTCTCCATATTAATGTGTTAAGAAGAAGAAGAAGAAGAAGAAGAAGAGAATCTCACCACCTGAAGTTCCTCTGGACTACTTTCCTCAAGGATCACTCCAAGAAGACGACAAGTAACCTGCATACAACACATTGAAGACCATAAAATTCTGCAATAGAAAGCAGGAAACATTGATTGATACATAAAAGTCCATGAAAACTCAAACTTGTATTATATATATTTCTGTCATCAACTATCTAATAGTTGTTTATCACCAACTACCTAGTACAGTTAAAGGTACATCTTAGTACTGATGATAATCACAAGAACAAGACTAGAAGTGCCATATCATGGTCTATCATAGTTGGTAATCAGGTTCTTGTCAATCCAAGAGCAGTGTTAGAAATAATTACAAGAGTAGAGGTTTCAATATCAACTTAAAAGAAAAGCAAGAGAAGCTCACCAAACTCTACTTATCTAACAAAGGGAACCCCTCTAAATTAGCCATTTGCACAGCATCACAAAGAGGCCAAGAAGATCAATTTATCCCATAGAAGAGGTAACAGCAGAAAAGAAAAATGTTTTATACTATGCGTTATTCAATCATCCTGATCCTTCTCTTTCTAGATTTTTTAATGAAGTATATTCAAGAAATTACTTTGCCTTTCCTATTATTACTTCTGGCATGAATAAATGTTCTGAGTTAAAAAAAAAAAAAGACATTAAAAAAGGTAATATCACTCAAATAAAATAATTATATTTCTTGGTCAAAGATCGCCACACAATTTGAAAACAAATTATAACAAGAATATAATTAATCTAATTTAGAGGCTTTAACTCATACTATTCTGTTACATGCTCTTCCAAAGATAACCTTTAATTATAGAATAGTATAACACTCATATAGTTTTAGTTATTTCACATAAAGATACACATAAAAATTATACAAGAAATAATCTTACAAATGAACTTGAATGGTTGGACTTGAAAATTAAGATATTGACTAGCATCCTCTTTTTTATTTATTTTTTTCCATCTTAAAACCTTTACTTAGTTTTGTTTCAAATTTTTTAGAATTTTAATAAGTACTTACTCTGTAAACAGTGATCCTTTAATTATAAGATTTTCCATCAATCGTTCCACTTCAGATATTTGAGCCAAAGACAAATAAGTAACACTTTTTATTCCATCAACAAGAGATGTTCTTGAATCTTTATAAATAAGCAAGTCATGATCATTAGGATCCTCTACAAAAGCTGAGGATGCATATTGAACATCCCCTGTTAATGGACCAAAAAAAAAATAAAAAAGGAAGATCCACAGCCATATGATTCTAGATCAAGGAGATTAGGAGATGACTGGGAGTCAGGTAATCAGCATACATGACACTGCACCTTCATTCATCACACTTTTAAATATAAGACAACACAGGAACAAGTATAATTTGGTATCAGTTATATGCTCATTCAAAACCATATAAAGTGATTACACCTGTCATGAGCCAAGCATATCTAATCTATAAAGCTACTCCCAACCAGTCTTCCATACATAAATACAAATTAAGCATGAAACAAACTTGATTAGCACATAAAAGTACTAGAGCATAAGTGCTTATTACCTTTCGTCCTTCACTCAACCTTTGCCTAACTATCTGCCCCAACGTTGGCTGGAAAAGGTAAGGAAAAACAAGTTAAAAAGTGCCTATAATACCCAAAGTAATCCAACTTGATTTGCACTGATATCAAAAGATTGAGGCACTATCTGAAGCAATGGACAGTGGACAGTGATAATGACAATCACCTTGACTGGCTGAAAGAACTCATCCACAACATTCTGTGCTCTTGAATCATCTGATGATGAACAAGCTCCAGAAGGAATTAGTGAGGCATTAGAATGAGTACTGACTCCAGAATTACTAGGTGTAGGAGTCTGTCGTTTCCGTTGCCTCCGTTGAGATCCACCAGGTGATCTCAACATCCTCCAGGTGACGACAATTGCAACTGCAAGACCAGCAACTGCCCCAATTGAGCGTGAATCCTGCTACCAAGTCAAGCGTCATAAACTTTTGCCCATTTGAAAGATGGCAGTCACTTCATATTACACTTTGAAAACAAACATTAGATCCCTATTTAACTAAAAATAGAAACAACAAATGAGAATTGGCTGTCTACATTATATAACTTTAGGCCTGGTTCCATTACCCACCCTTGCCCAAAAAAGAAAGAAAAGAGAAAAATCGATAGACCACAGAGACACACACAAACAGATTTAAGACCTAAATCGCTACCCTATCTAACACCTCATGTTCTATATACCATGCTAACATAGAAAGCTTTTATAGTTTTATCTTTATTTAACAAATGGACCAGCCAGTAATTGCACAAATAAATATTTCTTTTTTCAGAGAGCCAATACAATGTTCAACATTTCCATGGATCATTTATAGGACTAGGCTAAAGTTTGATCAGGAGAAACAGTAGATACAATACGGTTCATAGTCATCTTTCCAAAATACATTACTTACAGTTCACCCAAATTAACATTATGTAGACAAATATGGGAATAAAAATATTTTCTTCCTACTAAGCAATGATATTTAGCTTCAGTTAGTAAAAAAGCTTATGAGATGATCACTGCTCAATTAAGCTATGCTTAAATCAGGTAAAAGATCACACTTTGCGCTTTTTATGCTTTGCTTCTTCTAGCAGTTCACTGCGTCGATTCTATTTTATTTTCTACTCGTATTCCTTTCCCCAATCACAATTCATATAAAATTTCAGAGTGAATTCAAGATAAAATAAATTAAGTACCACCACAATCCACTATAATTTGGAAAACAGCAAACAAAATCGTATTCGAACAGAAGGGTGAAAAGCAGAATAGAAATTATTGAACATGCGCATTCAACCAACGATGCTTAACAAAAAGAAAGGGAAAAGTGAACATTCTTTTGCCCACAGAAGGGATATCAGATCCACTCAAATGGCCGAGGAATAAACGAATAAGATACAATAAGATACAAAATTAAGTGAGTATAGAGAGCAAAAATACCAGGTTTTGGAACGAGATCGGCAAGAAATTGGACATCTTGACCGTGATATAAGCTCCCAATCGTTTGATCAACTGGAACAGCTCTTCTTTCGAGGTGTCGACCATGGTATGCCTCGTCTGCCTATATCAGAGGAATTCTCCGTTCCAGAACGTGGGCGTTTCAGAGGATTGCTCAAATTCTCAGGCCTTTCATCGCCGATCACTGTGAAATGTTCGAAAGAGATAAAAGAACTCCGTCCTTCGTCAACGATAGCATATGGAGAAAGCTTCGAGTTTCGATACGGAGTGGCTTAATTCCAAAGGGGAAAATTAACATATTATTAATTTTTGCTTTTTGTGAGAGTTTTCCTTTGTATTTCACTTTTTTGGTCTGCACTTGACACTTGCCAAGTTACATTTTTTTTTTTCCTCCCCTTTGATTATTCCTTAACTAATTCACTGGTTTTTTTAATGTAACGTTGAAATTATTCGAAAAAAAAAATTAAAAAAATTAAAATTATAAATAAGTATCAAATGCGTTTTATAATATTAACATTGACAAAACTATAACAAAAGAAGTATTAAATTCACGTGAGTATGGATTGAACCTTTGAGGTTAAGAAGACATAATGTTACACATCATTCATATCTACATTAATATATATGATTTTAAATTTCATAATTATTGGTCTCAAAATTATATATTATATGTTCAATAAAATAAAATTATGATAGAAAATATAATATATATAAAGTCATTTTTTTAATTTATGAAATAATTACTGTAATTTAATTTTATATTACTTTTTAAAAAATAAATTAAAAAAGAATTTGATGCAATTTAGTGTATAACAAATGTTTGATATGATAATTTATAATATCTTTCTTCTCAAAGATATAACGTATTAATGTTTGTTTATTTTGAATTTGCAAATTTACTGCTTTAAAATTAAATAAACCGTATCTTATACACTATACTTTTTAAATTATTTATGAATAGAAATATGATTCAAGAACACTTAAAAATTTATACAACTTATTCTCTCTTCATTTATATAAAAAATATATAATACATTTTTTTTAAATTTTTTATATAATATTTACGTCCTTCGTATAATTTTTTATAATATAAAATTTGTTGTAGAGTTAATTGTTATAGATTAGAACCACAAGGTAACATCGTTAATTTTAAAAAAAAAACAATACTACACTTTATCATATATTAAAATAAAAACAAGGAGATTTCAGAAGTCCCAGAGTGAAAATAGACATGCATCGGCATAATATCACTAATGATCGTTAGAAAAGGAGGAAAAGTCACTAATAAGTAATAATCGTTAGAAAGAAGGAAAATTGTACCTAACCTTTTTTTTTTTTGTCAATAATGATTACTATGAATTTTAATTTTATCTTTAATATTTTTATACTAATTTTACCTCACATATTTCATTTTTATTTCAATTTTATTTTTAAGACTAACACTATTAATATAGTTGATGAAAAAGTATCAACATAAACTTCTTCACGTGACATGTTCACTACTAATGAATCATACTAATTGATTTTAATTTTACTTTTATCTCAAATATTTGATTAAGTTTTAATTTTGCCTCAAATGATATTTTTTATTTCTTTCTTTCAACCAAAATTAATGTTTAAACATTTGATATATCACATGAAAAATATTTGGAAGAGTTCATCTGTCAACTTTGTTGAAAGCTAAAGACAAAATTGAAACAAAAAAAACATATAGAATGAAATTAACCAAAAAAAAATGTTAGAAATGAAATTAAAACTAAAAGTAAACATTAGGGGCAATTTTTTCATAAAATAAAAAACAAGAAGATTACAAAAGTGACTAAATAAAATCCCATAGTAGTTGAAAAATGAAGACCTGTCTAATTCAGTTACAAAATAGCATTAATTTCATTTATTTTTAGGTTAAAAAATAACTCAGGTCTTATAGTTTCACTCAATAGAGGATTTAGTCCCTATACTTTAAAAACAAAAGATTTGGTCTATGTAATTTCCAAAACCCAAAAAAATAATTCTCGGTATTAGTTAATAGTTAGTTAACAGTAAATTAGGGACACGTGGCGTTGACTGAAACGCTTATATCAGCATTAAGCATCATGTCATCACCACACATGGTAAATTTGTATGCTAACTGAATTTTTTTTCCATGTCATCAATGCCTGTTATTTTTTTCTTTTTTTTATTATTTTACCCTTTAATATAATTTTTTTCCATTTTACTAAAGAAACCCCCAGTTCCATCACAATTACTACATATTTTATTTTAATTTTACCATTTATCCAAAAACTTTTCTGTTTATTCACTTAGATCCCTAGCTAAAATTTTTTTTTTGTCTTTTGCTGGATATAAACTCTTATGTTACTTCATCTAGGTCCCTAGTTTAGGAATATATTTTGTTCTTTGTTAAAATCAACCCATATAAACTTTTCAATTTATTTACTTTGGTTCCTTTTCAATGCATCCTCCTCTCCATCTCTGCTTCTCGTCTTCTCTCTCTTTCTGTCACTCTAGTAGCTAGAAAGAGGACAAAACCAGAAAAGAGTTTCAACTTTCAACTTAATTTGCCCCTTTCTCTTTATCGTCTTTTCTCTCTTGGAATTTTTCTAAAAATCCTGAAATTCCTTTGTGGGAATCGTGGTGGTTTGCTACAATTTCGTTTCTGAATCTTAAAACATGAGAATGGCGCTGGTATTCTTATGGTATGCTCAATTTACTGATGTCTAAGTCAATTTCCATTATTGTCGAAGCAGGAAAGGCATCATCGGAGTAGGGCAGCGAGAGAGAAGAAAAATAGAGGAGGGAGCCCCGTAATATCTTCTCTACTTCTTCGTTCTAATACGCCCTCCGTCCTTCTTTAGTTTGATCTTTTTCTCAGACAATTCATGGATGGAGAAAAAAAGAAAGATGACTGTACAAAAGCTCTGCTTCCACAGCTCTCAATGTCTTTCTCAATCACCATTAGCTCCCAAAAGCAAAAGCAGAATCAACAACTCCAACTACTAGAGTGACAAAAAGAGAGAGAAGACAAGAAGCAAAGATGGAGAGGGGGATGAATTGAAAAGAGACCTAAGTAAATAAATCAAAAAGTTTATAGGGATTGATTTTAACAAAGAAAAAAATATATTCTCAAACTAAAGACCTACATGAAGTAACATAAGAGTTTATATTCACTAAAAGATAAAAGAAAAATTTTAGTTAGTTAGGGACCTAAGTGAATAAATAGAAAATTTTTTGGATAAATGGTAAAATTAAAATAAAATCTGTAGTAATTGTGATGGAAGTGAGGGTTTCTGTAGTAAAATAAAAAAAATTATATTAAAGGGTAAAATAATAAAGCAAAAAGGAAAAAAGATAAAAAGGCACTAATGATGTGCAAAAAAAATCAGTTAGCATTTAAATTTGCCATGTGTAGCACTGATGTGACACTAACATGATGCTTAATGCTAATGTTAGCGTCCCAATCAGCGTTATGTGTCCCAAACTAACCGTTAATTGATACTTAACTAACACCGAAAATTTTTTTTAGGGTTTTGAAAACTACAAAGACTAAATCCTCCATTGAGTGAAATTATAAGAATCTGAATTATATTTTAACTTTATTTTTATATTGATTATATTGCTACTAGACAAAGGCAAGGCAAGAAAATTTAGGGCTTGTTTGGTTGTATTTTTGTTTTAAAAACAAGTTTTGTAAAATAGTTTTAAAAAATCATTTTGAAAATAAAAAATAAAGAAGTTCATTTGAATAATTTGTTTCGAAAATAATTTTTAAACTTAAAAAAAAAAGAAAAAAAAAGATAACATTGTAGTTGGGGTTTTTTTTTTAAAAAATATATATAATCACATGAATGCCATTAGTGAATCTACTTATTTACAATAAGGCTGCTGTCGTTTTTTTTTTCCTGGATATTATTTTCAAAACATGTATAATATGCTTTGATTTGTTTGTTTTAAAAGCAAATAAAAATAATACACAATTTTTTTGAAAACAAAAATAGGTTTTTGAAAACAATAACCAAAGAGGCCCTTAATTTGGTAGCTGTAGCAGAACACCTTTGGTATCTACAAAAGCGAGGGAATGGAAGACGAACTCCTACATTTGGCACATTTGGTATGCATTTTAATGAAATAATCCATTTCTCTAATGTTTTTCCTAGCATACGAATCGTTTCCATCAGAATACTAGTGAAATGGGATTCTATGAGGAGGAAAAGATGGTTTCACCCTCTTCTCGTCCATGCTTCTTCCATGGTAGAGGAGGTCGAAGGAAAGGGAAAGAAAGAGGAGGACAAGATGGCCACCATGCGAGATTGCACACGCAGAGGAAATGCAAATTTGAGGAGATTTTTTTTAATTTATTTTTTTGTTTCAGTATATTTTATTGTAAGACCAATTTAGTAAAATCATACACAATTTTTGTATTTCTTTCATTTTAAACCTCATACCAAACAAATTAAATCCAATCATTTTCATTTCCTTTTATATCATACCAAACATAATTTTAAAATTATCATTCTCATTCCTTTAAAGGCCTTAATTTATACCAAACGTTTTCTAAGTTTTCTGACAGTTTCGAAAGATAGTGATGTGAAGTGAAATAGAGCAAGATGTATATATTACATTGAACAGAAGGCACTAGGATGGCCATTCATTTTATTGATTGGGATCCCCACAAGAATTACCTTGCGTGGCAGTGGGACTAAGGATAATATCTCTCCATGAAGATTGAAGATAGGGTGAATATACATACATGTATGTGTGTGTATATATATATATATTATAAAAACTAATTTTTTTAAAGATAAAAAATACTCGAATATAGTTTTACTCAAAAATGATTTAGTCTCTATACTTTAAAAACAATAAATATAGTCACTGTTATTTCAAAAATCATGAAATTAGTCTCTATAGTTACTTATAGGTTAGTCAACTGTTAGTCAATATTTTGACTAGTACACATGACGTTGACTAGGATACTTATATTAGCATTAAAATCTACGTCAACGCTACACATGTAAGACCTCAACTGACATAATGCCATATCAGTAAATTTTTTTTCTTCTCCCCTCTTAGCACATGTGTCAACAAAGTGAGCAATTTCATTTTTCTTTTCTTTTCTCTTCTTTTTGTCTTATCTCCTTCGTCTCCCCTTGCTCGTCTCATCCAGCGTCATCTTCTTCGCTGTCGTCTCTATTGAAGCTCCTTCTTGTCATTTTCTCCGTTCACTTGGAACCGTCAACTGCTACGAAGTCCAAAGAAGCACACTCTACTGCGGAATCGAAGTATAGACAACACAAAATAGAAGAAATTGTCCTGATGCAGAGACAGTGATCTTTCCTCGTCTATTTGGATGAAAAAAGTCAGGTTCGGAGGGCACAGAACAGGTAAGGTTGGATTGACGTGAACCAGCACCCCAAAGGGTGGTGGCGGCACGGAAGGGTCGATCATCGAAAATGGAGGACGACAAACACGGATGTTAAGGTTCAAAGCTCCACAATTACCACCAAACTAGTTATGGTAAGTGGGAACAAAAACGATGCCACTTCGAATTGGGTGGTGGGGATGGAGGTAAGCATGTGCTTCCATACAAATCACAAGCTCCACAGTTTCAAAAACCCAAAAATATTAATGTCCCTGGGAAAATGACAATTCACGAACCCCCCTCCCAAAAAAAAGCAAATAAAACAAAATCCACTCCAATGACTTGCATTCTTTGTCCTAAATCCTAAGAGCAAAAAGAACACATCAACTTATTTGCTTCCCGTTTAGACCCTCCCTGATAAGAATCCACAAGCCAACCTAAATACAGAACACCTCCTTCTCTTCCTCTCTCTTACTTCTTTCTCAATCTTTCTCTTCTTTGTTCCTTTTACTCTGCTTCACTTTGAGCTTTGTAACATAATGGTGCGCGAGGAGAAGAGTCCAAAGAAATCTCGAGGCTGCTACTCTATGGTCGTGCTTTTTCAGCACCAAACACGTGGCAGAATATTCCAGAGACAACAATAGAGAAGACGACACCGAAGGAGACGAGCATGAGCGAGACGACAAGGGAGAAGACGAAGGAAACGAGAATGAGAGAAAGGAAAGTGAGAAGAGATAAGAGAAAAAAAAAGAAAAAATAAAAGAAATTGCTCACTCTACTGACACGTGCGTGCTAAGAAGGGAGAAGAAAGAAAAAAAAAATTTCTGTCATGGCACCATATCAGCTTAAGTCTTACACATGTGGTGCTGACGTAAATTTTAATATTGATGCAAATATCTTAGTCAACGTTACGTGTACTGATCAAAATGTTGACCAACGGTTGATTAACCTATAAGTAACCCCAAAAACCAATTTCATAATTTTTAAAACTAAAAGGACTAAATTTATTACTTTTAAAGTATAAGAGGTAAAATTATAGGGACCTCAAGTATATTTTTACCTTTTTTTAGAAGAATTTTATTTATCTTTTGTAAAACTTTACCCAGTCTTCACAAAATTATATTCTTGGCAAGCTTTTAGAGGATCCGGACTCTTCTAGGGGTAGGGAGTTGGTTTATAAGAGCATCTCCAATATGGGTTCTTAAAAATTTCTTAAATTTAAGAACCAGTTCTTTTTGAAGTTCACTACTGGAGTTTGTCATATTAGCTACCACGCATAAGAACAATTCTTATATAAGAATTGTCTCTTATACAAAAAAATAATAATAAAATAATTAAAAAGTAAACTTTACATTAAATATAATAAATGATATATTTCCCATTCATATCCAGAGAGAGAAATTGAAATAAATGTTAAAGAATATCTCCAATGGAGATTATTAAAGAATTCTTAAATTTAAGAACTGCTTCTTATTGAGGTTCACCACTGAAGTTCGCTACATTGGTTGGCACATGTAAAAATAGGTCTTATATAAGAATCTATTCTTGTACAAAAAATAATAATAAAATATTTAACTCACAATAAATATTAATGAAGAGCAATAAATGTTAAAGTAGTTGAGAGTTACTTATGAAACCTATTTGTGAGTTTTTAAAAGTTACACTATTGAAGCGAAGAATTGCTTAAAGTCAAAAGTGGTGATGTGATATTGTGAAGCCTACAATAAACAACTCATTGAAATTACACTATTGGAGATGCTCTTAAAGTAGTGGAGAGTTACTTGTAGAACCCATTTGTGAGTTCTTAAAAGTTGCACTATTGGAATGGAGAGTTGCTTAAAATGATGAAAAGTTGCTTAAAATCAAAAGTGGTAATGTGATATTGTGAAACCCACAATAAGCAACTCAAGTGAGGTTCACCATTAGAGATGCTCAAAGTGAAAGAGCACCTACAGTACCCTAGGCGCTAAAAAAGAGTTCATATTTGTAATATTGGCTAGATCTGTTGCTATTTTTCTGGTATTCTGGAGCCTAAATTTTGCTCTTGGAGCTGTGTTGCGTCTCAGTTATCTAGACTTGTTTAGTGCTCAAGTGTGATGATTCATTTGGTCTCATGATGAATTCTTTGTTAAATATATGTATGGACCAAAGCTGTAAGGTTTAGAATTAGCAGCCTAGCCTTAGTGCCTGTAATGAAATGGTTAATAGATGAACTAATGCATTGCAAAATGAACAATGTAATAAATGATACACTATTCATTTTTGTGAACAAAGAATGGAACTATGTAAGCAAGAAAAGCCTTTAAAATGACACAATGGAAAGGAAAACCACACCCCAAAATATTGATAATACCTCAAATGATGCTGCCAAGAGACATCATACTTTTCAGTAGCTTATACACTGATTAATGAAGCAATTTATCGTCCTCATTTGGCATGTCACTCATTGGGAGCTGATTATGCGATTTGGAACTCATCTTATTCAATTCAGTTTCTACACGAAAAAAGATCCACTGGAAGCGACGGAAAATCTCCGAGGCAGCAATGGTGAACACAGTGAGGTGGTTATGGCGGAGATGGGCAGACAGCTTGTATGTCCATGTACAACGCAAAACCAGATTGCTTCCAATAACCCAAATATAAACCTGCATCCCCATGCATAAATAAATTACTTCAGGACACTGAGGAACAATTTATTCTTTTAGCATATATAAACCACATGCACATATATCTGTTAGAAGAGGTTGGTTTAATCATGAACTAAGCTACAGCATCATAAATTAATTGACCTTTACTAAAATTTCTAAGGCCAATAGTAAAACTGGGTTGATTTTTCCTACAAGTTCGAATCACAAAGAAATGTGCAAGTAACAATCGGTAACTTAAGGCATTGGACTACAAAGGTAAAATCTTGCCAGTTTAAGAGATCAACACAAGTCATTAATTTATATCTTGAAAAAGAAAATTAAAATAACACTTTTGAACTCTGGCTACTCATATTTAATAATCCTTACCCATCTCCTTCCATGCAACATATGTGATAATGGATGTGGTTTGCTGAATTTGAATATCCGAGTGAAGCCACTGGAAAAAAGAAGAACCAAAAAAGAAGGGACACATTCAGCGTGTCACAAGACAATATAACAAAAAAATATTACAGTATATATGTTGGTTCTTTACGGAATAATTGTGACATAACTTGGCTTGATCAATTTGACTTATACCAAAGACATTTGATCAATAAAAAAGTTTTAAACAAGTTAACCCTACGGCATCTCCATGCCTCATTCAACATAAACAATTGTTGGAACCACCAAATCACATGATCAAGGCACTGATCACATGTAACGTGATAATAAAACATACATAGATTTTGTAAGCGTCTGCACAGAAAATGATGTTCCCATAGAATAATCACTTGTGCACAGAAAAATAAAAAATCTAACCACCACATGACTCAACCCCCTAGCTCTGCACATTGAAAGACAACAAAAAAGAGGACTTTTCTGCAGCAGTTCATGCCTGTTTGGCCATAAAAAGCACTTTCTTAAAACTTATTGATATTTGATCCATTAAATAAAATCATTTTTCTGTGACAGCAGCATCTATTTTTCTGCAGTTAAGAGCTAAATTCAAAAGATACTATTAGATGAGGAAGGACAGACATTTGGCATACCTCAAGTCCCAATCTCGAGTGACATCCCAGTAGAAAGAGTATAACGAGTTCACGACACTAGAGAGGAGCCAGAGAGGCCTATATAAGTTTGTCCAACTGTCAGGCAAGACATGATACTTGAGGGCAGAAAGAAAAATTACCGGCACTGCAGTTGAATATTTTAGAGCTGAAACCATAAGCAAATAAAATTAGATTTGACACAATGCAGTGCAACTATCTTAGGAAAAACATGATAATTTGTTCCAGAAATAAAATCCTGAACCACTTCAAAGCAAAGTGCACAGACTAGAGAGAACATGCACTAGATTCTCATACCGTGTATGATATGGATTTGACAAAATATTATTGAAATAAAATAAATACCTAAAAGACTAGAAATCTCATCAGTTTAACATCAATTTTATAAAACTTAAGTAATTCAAGCTTTATAAAGGGAAAAATAAAAAACAAAAAACAAAAGGAGCATAAATAAGAGTAACCAAGAGTTATTACCATTCAGAAGTGCAGTTTTCTCTCCAGTATCCTTGTACTGTCGGAGACATTGGTTTAGACGGAAAAGATAAGGTAAAACAAGAGCTATGGGGATTGCAATAGAATGACTGCCACAAACAGAATCAGCTTCTAACCAAGCAATTGTGGCAACCTACAAAATTTTTGAAAAACATTCCCTTATGAAGTAACTGAAGCATCTTCTGAAAAACAAGAACAAGATAATATTCATATTCATTTAAGAAGCATTAGATGCTAATTGAAAGCAGATGATTTCATCATAGCAGCCTTCTAGGATTTCCACGTTCAAGTATCAATAAGCATGAGCAGAACCATAGACAAATAAAAAATCTCACAATCACAAGATGTCAACTATAGACGATATATATTTGACTAAATTCTAAAGTGTGCAGTGAGGGAAAGCAACCCAACTGTAAAGAGAAAGGAAACATGCTTAGCAATCCCAAACATCTACGCCAAAAAGAAGAGAGAGAGAGAGAGAGAGAGAGAGAGAGAGAGAGTTTCCCGAAGGATATATATATATATAAAGACACATTTCCATTTGAAATTTCAGTTGCACTATAAATTTCAAAATCTGAAATACTTAAACCGGTAAAGTAAAACTACCAGCACCAGCAAATTAGACTAGTGCACCTCCACAGGACAGACAGCCCTAATTAATACTTAAGGGCTGAATCTTAAATCCGATATTCAAGAATTCCAACATTTAATCTCACTAGAGTGGTAGAGAATAGAATTTTGAACAAAATCAAGTTATTCCTGTAGAGAATTATGTAATGATCAGGAATAGTATACTCAAAAGTTACACAACAGATAAAGCATGGAAAGTACAGTATTTTCGGGACAAGATACCAAATCCTCACCACCTGACCACATATATCTTCAGATAATCACAGCACATGTAGCCTGGCTAACCAAAATTCATGTCAGAATAAGGCTTCATCCTCCTCCACTTTTACCCTTTCTATGCAAGTTCCTAACTTCATGCATAAACAAGCCAAGCATCATGGTCACAAGCATCAATCTGGCAACTCATGTACTACTGAACCAAATTTTATAACTTTAAACCCTAAAACAAAATCAATGCCCCTCAGAGACACTTCAAACCCAAAACACTAGTCATTCAAAAATTGGGCATGACCAGAGATCTGATAAACTGAAGGTCTCACACTTGGTATAATGGACGTAACACTCAATTGTTGGGGACACCAGACTGCAACTTGTGGTGTTCAATGACTTGTCAGATTCCATCAACTTCTCTGACACCATTTTGACAGTTTCCACAACTGCAAGGTTACCCCATTGGCAGCAGGAGCCTTTTCTATTGGTGGAAAATCATTCTCCACAATTAATAGACTACAAATCCATTTCTTACCCCATGTCGCAAGGCTCTCTGGACTTGGACAAAGAAAATGTGCAGCCATTTCTCAAGCAGCAAAATATCTTTGTTTGATGCTTCCAACAGCTTGGATCTTCAGTGAAATCAAACCAATTTATTTGATGTCCTTTGATTGCAATGTTTGGTATCTTTGAGGTGAGGGAGATAAGTTGAATGGAGAAAGTGGGATGGGGGAAGAAGGAATCAAGCCTTCTGGCATGTATTCTGGCTAACCAAAGTTACAGGTGCCCGTCCCCTCACAAGGCTATAAGATGTCAAAATTAACAGATATTTAATGTTTGGGTGAAGTGTAACATTTTATCCTTTTTGAACTCCTGTCAGAAAGAGAGTTAATGAGTAGATGAGATTCTTTAACATAATACTCTCTCCTAGCTTTGATTAACTTTAAATCAAGTCCCTATCTACACATGATCAGCATCAAGGAACCAATCATCCAAAAAGCATGAAATCTTTGATTCAAGCCAAGGAATATTATTGTTAAATGAGTGTTTTAGCCCCTTAGTTTAATTTTAGTTTAATTATTGTTTTAATTCATATTGGTCCCTTAAGTTTGCCTCAAGCCAAATTGGTCCTTTTCCTTTAACTTCTAATTCGTATCATAAATTGTCAGCTCCATCTACCAAGTTAATAGATACATATTAGGACGGTAGATCTATTAGGTACCTGATAGTGGCATATGTGGTGTATTGCGTAAGTTTGGTAGTGGCATATATGTGTGATGTATTGAGTGAGTTGGTTAGATGGGTAGTAAAGGAATTTAATCCAATTAATAGGAACCCAAAATGAAGAACCAGAACAGAATCAAGAAACCAGAGATTAAGCCAAGAATAGAACCAAATTGTATTACCAAGCAAATGGAAACTACAGAATAGAGAAACTAAATGAAGGACTACAAATGCAACCCTCTCCCAGAGCTAAGCTCCTACAGAAAAACCACTGATGTCTTCTGCCCGCTACTAGAGCACAATGCTCTTTCTACTGACATAATATTTTCTTACATACCCTATTGCCTTCCCACTACCCGTATATAAAATAAACTGACATATTAAATTCCTTTACTACCCTTCTAACCAACTCACGCAATACATCACACATATGCCACTACTAGACTTATGCAATACACCACATATGCCACTATCATGTACCTAACAATACCCACCCCTCAAGAACAGCCTTGCCCCCAAGGCTGAATGTTTTATTTATTTATTATATATATATATATATTTTTTTTTTTCTTGCTCTCCCTCTCTCTCTCTCTCTCTCTCTTTTTTTCCCCCTCTCTGTACCAGACAGTACCCACGACTGGTGCCATCAGAAATGGTATAGAAACAAATGTTCAACCTATTCCCTTCACACTTCCCAAACCGTTTCCGCGAGCAGAATCCACTTGAGCCACTGAATCCAACCCCTGCAACGCTGTAGGAAGGTCACCTGAGGTTGCAGAAGATGGATACGCAGCAGACAGCCCAAGCTCACTGTTTCTTGCATGTTTGTTAATGAAGCTAATGGTTTAGGATACATATGCATTAATTAGTGAATAAAGGACCAATTTGTCACAAAGCATATTTATAGGACCAAATCTAAACAATAAATAAACTTAAGATACCAAAATATACTTTGAATCACTATTTTTTATCTTCAACATGCCCCTGTACTTGAAATCCCATTGGGCCTGAAGCTTAGACAAAGCACAAGGACATGCTTACCGGTTGCAAAAAGCCTAATTTAATTCAAAAAAAAAAATGGTGTGGCAAGGATCAAGTATAGACCACTTAATCAAGGAGGTTATATTACCATGCCAAAGAATTACTCATCTTAAACGCTTAAGTTGTTCGGTCCAAGCCCAGAATTAGGTTTTATCACAAAGAGATCCAATCTACTTCAAGTTTACTTGATCAGGTAATGATTAACAACAAGTATTTGACAGTAAATTGGTTTGATCTTTACAAGATGTTAAGATTTAATAATATATATATATATACACAATAACAAGAAAAAACAACATGAACAACAACAACAAAGCCTTATCCCACTAGGTGGGGTTGGCTACATGGATCGCACGACGCCATTGAGTTCTATCAATGATCAACTCTTTGGGTATTTCATTTACCAGAATATCTTGTTCAGAAAAAAAAAATGAAAAGACAAAGAAAAAGAAAATTAAAGTATGCCCTCAATAAATCCCAAGAAAAAGGCAACATCATCAATGATGGTAATAATATTCAAATTTAACACAATGGAATACATCAACTTCAGTTTATCAGAATCAAAACCTGTCGATGGACCATTCGACAAACTGTGCGCTCCAAATCAGAAAAGACCTGCACAAAATTGGCAAACACAACAAGAGATTAGAGAGTTAATAGAAGATAAAATTTAGATAAACAAACCATGTCAGTCATAAAGTCTATGGGCTCTGCAAGTCCTCTGTAACTTTAATGATGCACATACCTAAATACATGCCAAATTTATACTTACAGAAGTATAGGTATATATTGTAAAGTATAAACAGACATGTAAATATACTCCAGTAATTTATCAAAAGAATTAACAAGAGAAAATGCAGATTTTATTAAGAAATAATAAATATTGAAGACTAACAGAGGATGCAAACCTTTGCCATGGAAGTTAAAATATCAGCCAAGAAAAAATCAGAGAATGATATTGCCTGTTTTAGTGAAAGAAAAAAAAAAAATTAGATCATATTTAGACATCATTACTATTGAAAAAAAAATACTCAAAGCATCAATTAATAATGAATAGACAGAAGCAAGGGTAAAATTTAGCCTCAAATCTTAAAAAGTTAAATAAAGTACATGAATGTTTCTCTCTGAAGAATATTTACTATTTCAATAATGCCCAAGTAACTTCAAGGAAAGATATTAAATAATTTCAAGTCAAAGCCTCTTTAAAGGGTGTAAATCCGGTAGTGAAAGTATATGTTCTGTACAATAATAGCTTCTTTGGTTGATGGCACCATCGAAAAAAAGATGCAATAACAAGGTCATATGAATAATTTGATATGCAGAGTCCTGCCAGCTTTTCTTATTGCTTCATTAAACTTAGAAGTTAGAACATGTATTTGAGCATCTGCAAGCACTGGTTGCATGCTTCTTTGATTGCAGCCAAGGGGAAGGATGAGTTGAAGGGATATTTTTGCTAATTTCATGAACACTGATCCCAGAGAAGTAAATAAGTATATAAAACATTCACCAACACTCAGTATCAGTAATTTCAAGAAAAGTGCATGCAGGAATATAATAACAGAAAATATCCAAATAATAGTAAACTTGCCTGTAATGGGAAAACTATACGCCAAAGTGTCCTCAAAAAGTAATACCGAGATGAGAGATAAAAGATATCAAAGGGGAATATCAAAATCATTACAATAGCAGCATACAACAGCACCTGCAGAATAGTACAAGTCAAATTCAAAATAACCTCAACAAGTTGAAAAAGGACGCACAAACATTGAAGTAAATATTTTCCAGTCAAAGCCAAATTAACAAAATGCGATTAGTGCATGCTAAAACTAACTATGCGTTTCTGTAGTGAAATAGAAAAAGTCGATGTAACCAAATGAATGTTAAATATCTCATCCATGTTTCACTAGACAGCTTCAATGATTCAGAAACCCCCATTGAACTGTGGGCAAACTTATTTGGGGACGCTCTAATATATGCTATGAATATGATGGAAGTATACTATATGCAGTTTTTTCTTTTAGAAAAAGAAAAAAATAATCACATGACTTTCATATGAGTCCCCATCCCCGTCTAATGTGAAACATTGGCTTATCAACAATATATGCTCCAACAAATTAGATGCAGGATATCTTTGCAACCTTATTGCAATGACATAAACAGTGCTCATGACCAGAGACATTATAGCATTTTGCAAACAAGTGTACTGGATTCTCTCAAATAACTTCATCATCACTGATTGTTTGTTTGTTGATGAAATGTAAGCAACATAGTAAACATAAGAAGAAACATCACAATGTAATTATCTAGTGACAGAATAAGTTAATTGTACTATACTAAAAAATAAAATTTATAACCAACAACTAATAAGGGTGGATGCGTCTATTACACTGGTTGTGATGCAGCATATGAGACCTCTCCATGAGAATAAAGATAAAGATATGCTGTCATACTGGTTGGAACAATAATTGTCATCCATGTGGCACACTGAAGTCATCAACATGAAAATCCAAAAGGTCATCAATACTAAGTAAATCAAAAGAGGAAAGGAAAAAGGGGAAAGGAATGAGAATAAGGGTGCGAAGAAAGCCATGAAAATACGCCAATGTAGCAATATGATAACAGTACCTGATGACCAAAACACCAATAACTAGGACTAAAAAAAGGGGTAGTGAAAGCCAATTCAAATTCATAACTATTGCTACCTTCCATATTTCTCTGTGTGAAAGATGGTTCAGATCAAGATCAAATATTTTTGCATAATTGATAGCAGCCTGAGCAAAAAACCATAAGTTGATTCCCCAGAGCCAGACCATCAGAGTCTGAAATATGAAAATACGAATAAATACATTGATAGACAAAGAATATAAAGAGAATTTAAATTTAGCATCTTTCCCTTTAGCCCAGATGCAAACATACTTAGAAATGCACACAGACTGTGGCATGCATGTATGTAGGCACGAAAAGAATGAAAGAGAAAGAGTAAGAACCAACCGCAAGAAGAAGAGGATTGTAATACAAAAATGCCTCATATAGAAATAAATCCCGCTTGTCTGCACTCATTCTCATGACAGAATCCCATCCAATCTGCAATTTTAACTTACAGCCAATAAGAAATAGTGGCAATATGATAAAATCTTTGTGCTAAGGCGATGCAGCCTCGATGTCATTTATTATAAGCATCACACTGTGATATTGAGAGAAATGTTGCCAAGAGATTAACCTTACAACAAATGAAGCCCCAGCCAAGAAACAGCAGCACCTAGACATACATCTCAGTTAGAGTCTCAATTAGATCCTGAAGACACAGAATATCTAGAACAGGAGAAAAAAGGGAAAGGAAAGAAGTAGAAGAAGGCATGCAGTAGCCTATAGTTAAACTACAACTCATTATTACTATAATGTATGTAACTCCAGGAAAAGGAATTCGACGATCAACTGTCTCAATTAAATTATGCCAACCAATGGCATCTTTTTCTTTCCAAAAAAAATTAAGTAAAAGTAGGTCTACAATAACAGAACGAAAACATCTAATCTCAGGTTCATTCACATAATTGCATCATGTTCAGTCTTTATTAAAAAAAAAAAAGAGTAAATAGAAAAAAGTTACTACTGCATCTATAAATATATGTATATATATAACCTTGAATCTCCATAACAAAATAGGCGAGGGCATCATTGCCGAAGCACTCATTGGTGTTGTGGCAGCCTTCAAATCATTCAACTCTATTGAGTGCAATAAGCCTTCATCAACACCATTTTCTGCCTCAGTTGCATCTGGGAATTACACAACATAAGACATACAGAGAGAATATGCATATAGGAAAAAGTGAAAGAGCTCATCACTCATGGACTTATAAGCCAAGTTACCATGATCAGAGACAGCAGCTCTGCTTCCAGACTTCCGTAAGTGCGGACTATTAGCAGGGGACACAAGACTTAACATAGACGAAAAAAGAAAACAAATATACAATTGTGCTGGTTACTCTTCAAATGTACCAAGAACCTGGCAACCTGCAATAGTTGAAAGGACAGAAATAATTCCATTATAAATACACTGATTTATTATAATAACCAGATTTATTAATAGGAAAGAGAGGAGGAGATGCATTAAATAAAAAACTGTAAAAGGCTTATTATGAGAATACAACATAAAAGCTATAGTAATACAAAAAGAGATTGCTCATTTTCAAATGAATTTAGACATCGTAATATCTGAAAATCTGTGGTATTGTTTGCCATATTTAGGTACCAGCTAACTTTATGTTATATACTGTAAACCAAAATTATATGATTAACACATACGAATAAGATGTCTGCAATGAGGTCAAGTGCAAAGTAGAAGTTGCTTTGGAAACTCCAAAGTAGAGAGAGAAGATGGATGGGGGGAAATCTTGTATCCAATTTCAAGTATAATATTGGCGTGATTCTGTCCAACTTATAATTAATTTCAGATATTTAGTTTAGACTAATCTGTTCTAAATCAATAGGGTTTTTCCAAGCCTCCTCCAAGACTTCGTCCTGAACGAGACCAAAATCACCTGGGTGCATTGACGAAACCACCAAATTCTATTTTTTTAACTCTCCACCAACCAGTTTCCTGTTACCTCCGGGTGTAATGTGCTTGCAACAGGCAAATTAAGGCAAAGTTCTGCTCTGATCATTTTGACTAAACAAAATGCTATGAAACACTCAAGTTTCAGTCTGTTTAATTAGTATAACTGTAATGAATCAGTCACAAAGTACTAAAGAAAACTATTATAGCCTCTGAGCGACCGAAATTATTAATATTCTACCAGTTAGTAAACCAAAATCATACCAAAACTTCTACTACAAACATATAACGATCATTCTATTGGAACCCGTAAAACCATGTTCCAAGAACAACCTCAATTCATGTGTTTCGATAACAATGACAGACAGAATAATCACTCACCAAGTCGCTGCAAAGACCATATAATTAACTTCACTAGAAGCCTCTCACGACCCAAATCGATCAGATATTGAATGGACCATGAAAATATTCTTCCAAAAACCAAAGAGATACCCTAAATGGAGGTTACAGCATGCATTAGAGGACAAAAACAAGATAAAATGGAGAAGAGATCATTAAAACAGCAGATAGCGAACACCTGATCAGAAGAGAGTGGTGTGAGAAAAACAATGGCTCTGATTGTTTGATAATTGATGCGTAAGGTAAGATTATGACTTATGCGGGTGGCTGGATCTGCATCTCACATGGCGGAGAAGGTTGATGGTGGGTTTGAGTAAGAACGAAGGTGGAAAAACGCGTAATATTTCAATTGTCAAAGGGCCGATGTTGCAAATTTAATAATTTGTTGGCCTGGGTTGAGGTGGACACCCTAAATGCATTAGGCATGGACGCTTTTGCACTCAACTTGTTTTGTAATGTTCTATTCCAAATTTTAAAGCAACAAGATTAACATTTACTTCTCTAATATTTGTCTAAAATATATATAATATAATATAGGATATTATTTTACTTTAAAAATTACATATATTTTTATAATATTTATATTAAAATTATAATAAAGTTTATTTCAGTTTATTTTGTTTCAACCAAATTAGTTTTTCACATAATGTGCGTTTTTTTAAAAAAAATTTAATTATATTTATTATTATATTATGAATGAAATTATAATTTTATATTATATTTTAAGATCAGCTCAGTTATTTTTGGAATATATTACAATTTTATTCATAAATAATAAATTAAAATAAAATACTTTATAATATATATTAAATGTTAGAAGAACTTAATATACTTTTTTAAAAAATGAATAATTTAACTAAAACTCATTAAAATTAATTTCATTTACAACAAAAAAATATTACAGAAAAGTTTCATATTACAAACTTTTTTTATAAATGAAATAGCGAATTAAACTATTTTTTTTTATATTTGGTTAAATTACACTTCATTATTTTTTAACTTTAGATGTTAGTTACACGTAGAATATTCTTATACATTTAGTATGGACGTCTCCAATTTATTTTCCAAAAAAAAAAGACTTCTTAAACAACGCATGACTGTATTTTATTCCTAATATGAAAATAAAAATGGTTAAGTTAATATTAAAGTGTAATCTAAATTTGTAATTTTTTAATAAAACAATAAAGATGATAAATACTTTTAGTTCCAAACATAAAATATATTATATGAAAAGTTAACTTTAATGATGAAAAAATCAAATATATCTTTTAAGAAAATATCAAATATTGTTTAGAACAAATTGGGGGGAGAGAGGGAGGGAGCCCGCATTTGCTGCTGTGCAAAAAGGTGCTTTTTGTGACTTTTCACTTTTAGCAATTATTTTTACTGTTGTTAAAAGTTATGGTAGCAGTTTTTTGTTTCCAAAACTTTCAGCAACGGTAAAAACTGTTGCTGAAAATGAAAAGGAGCAAAAAGTATCATTTTGCACAACAACAAATTTGGGTTGGGTTGGTTTGGGTTGGGTTGGGTTGGGGGGGGACACCTTCTGTATACGATTTGTAAACTCACTCGTCTATCAGAAAGTTGGACAGCAAAACGGCTCTTACATTCTGATAATTGAAATAATCACGTTTTTCGAACTTAAAAATCATACTTTAATATGGAAAGGTGACCCAAACCCATTGTTATTATCAGTGTTCAAATAATCGGACCAAATCAAAAGGTTTAATCAAAAAATTTATAAACTAGTTCGATTGAAATTAGTAAATTAGTAAATATTTAAACTAGTGAAAAATCAATCAAACCGGTAAAATCAGTCAATTCAACTAGTTCAAATTTTTTTTGAATTTTTACTAAATATTATTATGTGTTTTAAAAAATCTCTAAAAATTTAAGCTATTAAAAGAAAATATAAAATTAGTATAAAACTAGTGTGGCAACCAAGATAAAGACATAACACAAATGTTTGAATTTATATATATACTTATGTCAGCACAAATTATTAAAAACCTATTTATATATTACATTTGATATTCTTATGGTATCATCTTTGTTAAGTGTCAAAATTTTCAAACCAATTCTACTTCTCACTCTTGAAATTGTCACATATAGTTGTTCATGTGTAAAGACTGGGCTTGCTAGACACAAACCAATTGCTGAAAGTGATTAACCTTGACTTTTGTTGATTGTCATTGCAAAACATAATGTTATTGAAAACTGTCATTTTCTAATTGAAAGGACAATCTTGAATCTGATGCAGTAATTATCATTCTAAGAATTATAACTTTTTTTTCAATATTTTTTATAGAGATAATTTTTGATTCGATAACATGTTTACCAATCCGAAACACAATCAATCTACTACCATTACAAAAATCCATTAATTTTTAAGTATTTCTAGGTAACATTTTTGGAGCATCAATCTTCAACTTTAATTCATAGTTTGGAACACCAGACAATTTGATGTTGTTTAAAAATTATTGTGTGTAGAGATCGTCCATTGTATCAGTATTTGCATTAGCTTTACAAATGCTATCAGAACTTAAATATTCTTATTCGAGAAGCAAAGGTAACATGTATTCATGATAGTATTAACATCTTTCAGCCTTGGAGAAAAAATTGTTCTTTCTTTGAAATAACTCAAACTGTTTTAATTGTTTATGGGATCAGGGTATGTGTTTTTTACAATTGGAGATATAGGATCATCAACAACTTTGATTAGTAAGTCATCAAATATTTCAATAGTTAACTCAAAAATATTTTCACCAATACTAATGATCCAGTTAGAAAATGACTTGATTTATTTAACATCAACTATTGATTCAGATGTCTTAAGTAATTACTAATTACATTAATTACATGGTTGACAAATCTGTAAAAATTTTCAATATTTTGCATTAAATATGAACTAATAATAATTTATTCACATTGCATTCTAAAATAAAATTTTGTATTACCATAAGAGATATTCAATTACATTGAATATGAAAAAAAAATTTAATTGAAAAGTTTGAATATGAAACAAATTATCAGACACATATAGGCTATTACTAATTATATTAATTATAAGGTTCACAAATCTGTGAAAATTGTCAATATTCTACGTTAAATATGAATTAATATTAATTTATTCACATTGTATTTTAAAATATAATTTTCATTTAATATGGATAAAAAATATTTAATTGAAAAGTTGGAATAAAAAACAAATTATTAGACACATATAGGTTATTACTAATTACATTAATTACAAAATTGATAAATATGTGAAAATTTTCAAAATTCTGCGTTAAATATGAGTTAGTATTAATTTATTCACACTGTATTCTAAAATAGAATTTTCGATTACCATAAAATATTATCAATTACATTTAATATGGAAAAAATACATTTAATTGGAAAGTTGAAATAGGAATCAAATTATTAGGCACATATAAACTATTACTAATTACATTAATTACATGATTGACAAATCTATGAAGATTGTCAATATTCTACATTAAATATGAATTAATATTAATTTATTCATATTGTATTCTAAAATTTAATTTTTAATTACCATAAGAGGTATTTAATTACATTTAATATGGAAAAAAATATATAATTAAAAAGTTGGAATAGGAAACAAATTATTATATACATATAAGCTATTACTAATTACTTTAATTACAGAGTTGACAAATATATAAAAATTTTCAAAATTCTACATTAAATATGAGTTAATATTAATTTATTCACGCTGTATTCTAAAATATAATTTTCAATTTGATTGTCAATATTCTACATTAAATATGAATTAATATTAATTTATTCATATTGTATTCTAAAATTTAATTTTTAATTACCATAAGAGGTATTTAATTACGTTTAATATGGAAAAAAATATATAATTAAAAAGTTGGAATAGGAAACAAATTATTATATACGTATAAGCTATTACTAATTACTTTAATTACAGAGTTGACAAATATATAAAAATTTTCAAAATTCTACATTAAATATGAGTTAATATTAATTTATTCACGCTGTATTCTAAAATAGAATTTTCAATTACCGTAAAAAAATTTTCAATTACATTTAATATGGAAAAAATACATTTAATTGGAAAGTTGAAATAGGGAACAAATTATTAGGCATGTATAGACTATTACTAATTACATTAATTACAGGGTTGACAAATCTTTGAAGATCTCCAATTTAAGAAACATTTAATTACATTGAATATGGAAAAAAATTAACTAAAAAGATAGATTAAGAAACAAATTATTAAGCTCATATAGATCATTACTAATTACATTAATTGAAAAGTTCATGAATTTGGTTTTGGATTGGAGAATCTTTTGGTCATTCAATTTGTATTTTCAAATGGAAAAACTTAAGTTTTACTTGCCCTTGGAGATTTTTTTTTCTGAAATTATTTGAAAGTTGTTGATTGTTTTTGTTGTTTTTTCCTATGAAAAGTCAAGTACCTTTGAAAATTAATTGACTATAGGAAAGATGATTTACAAGAAATTAAAAGATAAATTTTAGCAGAAAAGAATGATTAATAATGATTGTATTTTCTTAACTCTTGAAAAAAAATATTGAGCACTGCAGCCCTTCAATATTTGAAGTGAATTATATACTTTATCTCAAATTTAGAATTTTAGAACTTGGTCTTATATTTTCCCAAGGGAAAATCCTAAGTAGCATGTAGAAAGAGAGACGATTTAGGCATTTTTGGATTAATTTTGAGCCTGGGACTTCTTTTTTCAGTTGGTTACTACTAGTACCAACTTTGAATCTTTTTATTGTAGAAATAATTGGAAATTAATTTTTCTTTTTGTACCTATAAAGTTTTCAAGCCCAAAAAGAAATCACCCACCCTTTCAAGAGAGTAAATGGTGCATAGAAAAATCTTGAAGGAAGGGAGGTTGAAAATAAAAAGGGAGAAAAAGAAAAGAAAAAATATGATGAAAATAAAGATAAATGAAGAAAAAATTCTCAACCCCTCAAAAAAAGAAAAATGAAATCAGAAAAAGTGGATTAAAATTATCCAATTTTGGGGGAGTTGACATTGAAAAAAAATAGAAAAAGGAAAAAGAAGAAAAGTTGAAACTAAATAATATAAAAGTTTAGAGAATTGTGTTTATATTATACGTTGCTTATTCTCTTGTACTTTGTATTTTCCTTATCTTTTTTCTTCTTTTACCCTGAACCATTGGTAGAGAAAGACCTATTGATTTCAATTTATATGTTTCTTACATTAGTGGAGGGAAGATAGAGAATTAAACATATGAAGTTGTAAATTTGAGGTTTGGTTATATAGTTTAATAAATATAAAATTGATTCTAAATATTTTCATGAGAATATTATTGGCTACTCATACACACACACTTTAGGGGTTTGAGAAAAGGAATTATTATCTTCCAAACTTAGAAACTTGTTAGAATTACTTTAATTTCTTGTCTATAATCTTATTCTATGCAATTATTGAGGATTAATGTTTGACTTTCGAGATAAATTACATAGGGTGATCAATTTACATTTTTTGTAAAGCTTTACTTTCGTTCGAGGGCAAGCAAAATTTTAAGTTTGGAGGAATGATAACTCTATTTTATAGAATTATTTAACCTGTATTTTTATTAATAAATTGAGTAAAATAAATGATTTCAAGTCTTTTTTTAAATTTATTTAGTCTTTTTAATTGTTTAGTTTAATTTTATACGGAATTAGTTTTTTTTAGGATTTATCTTAGGATTTATAATTTATTGTAGTTATTTAGTTTAAGATATATAATTTAACTTATATTAAAATTTATTTTGGTTAGTTTCTTTTTGAATCAGGATTAGAATTAGTTGCGATTGTATTTAATTTAACTAGGATTAGGATTTAATTAAAATTTGTTAAAGTAATTTAATTAGGATTTATTTTCATTATTTATTTTTTTTCAAGGACTTAAATAAAAAAAAATATGGGAAAAGCTTAAAAAAGTCAAATACAAGAAGGCAAAATTCAATACTAAGGCCTCAGACTTCAATGCTATAGCACTACAAACTTGTCCCAGCACAGTAAAACATCTAGCAAATAGATGCTATAACATCAATGCGACAGAGTTTAAGAAAGGGTGATCTTGTAATTTTCTCTTAAGTGTGTGTGTATATATATATATATATATATATATATCAATAAAATTTAGTTAAAAGGAGATTATAGAGGCCGCTAGACTATTCTTGAGACACGAAAGCAAATTTGGATCAGGTGCTTGACAAGCAGCAAAAATTTGCTGCTTAACGGTTTTTAGCGTTCTAGAAAGTTTGGACAATAGTAAAAACCACTGCCTTAAATTTTAGCAATGATAAAAACCATTGCTAAAAGTGACAAGCAACAAATTCTTGCTACTTGCCAGCAGCAAATCTGAACTCCATGAAAGCACGCCTTTTTTCTTTCTTCTTCATCTTTTCTTTATCTTTTCTTCTCTTTTTTTTTTTTTTTTGAGTTTTGATGGAAAACTTGATGTTTTTTCATATTATGGATGTTTCCTTTGCCATGTATGGCTGGATTTTCTTTGTTAAGGTGAAGATGTAGCTTCCCTTGAATGTTATGGATTGAGTTTTCAATGATAGTCTAAATTTATTTATTTTTCTCATTGAGCAATTGTTTCTATGCTTATTGTTTTTTCAAATTGATCACTTGAAAATTGATTTAAGGTTCAAACAAGAAATTGAAAATTCATATATGAATATGCCTATTGAAATAATTGCCATAAATAAATTTGATCTAAGAATAAATAAATTTCTTGTGTAGTTTTGATTGAATTCACCTATGGTTAATTTTTTTTCTTAATTTGATTGGTCTAAGGAATTAGAATTGGATTAGGTTAAAGAGTGTTAATTCACCAAGGAATTAGGTTTTAATTAGAACTGAGAATTCAACCATCAATGTAGAAATTGAAGACTTAGATTACAATGGAAGATCACTCATAGTTGGATAGAGTAGTAAAATCGGATCCCTAACACTTTGATAATTTGTAGTTTCTTAATAATTTCTTTAATTTATTTATGTTAATTTTTTTCCAATCATCAGTATTTTAATTAATTGTCAATCATTTAATTTAATTTAGTTTTGTACCACACATTTAAAATTGGTCGTCTAGATAATTTAGGAATAGCAAAATTGGTACTTGACTCTTATAATCCTATTAGGATTGACACTCTACTTACTTCTATGTTAGTCTTGTTGACTCGGTACACTTGTCG